>CM045448.1:31238654-32495968 GCA_024666655.1 Dascyllus trimaculatus
GAGTGACTCAGACAAGCACTCCTGATCTCGGAGCCGTTGATTTAAAGTAACGTCAGTTAAATATATTACTTTTGCGTCCTTTTTCCATTGTTTTTGTACAGCTTACATCAGTATGTTATGACCCCTGTCAGATCAGAACCACGTTTATGACAATGTACAGTAAATATTTCCCCAGAATTCAATTTACAATGTGGTATAATGGGACGAGAATGTACAGATGTCATGCATTTTTTATTGCCAGGAAGTATAAAGAGGCTCGACACACAAAGAAGCACTATACCACTACAGAGTGACATATGTAAGGATTCAGTGATATCAGTTATACACACACATTTGAGTTAGGGAGAGTTAGCTCCCTAACTCTCTACCACCACATCCTGGCTCCTGCTCTTGTGGATGCCTGATCCCGTCAGATCTTGGAAGCTAAGCGAGGTTGGACCTGGTTACTACCTGGATTGGAGACCGTGAGGGAACACTAGGAAGCCTGGATGGATGCAGTATGAGATTGAGTGGTGGTACATACATACATACATAGCTTACCACCATCACGTATGGAGTGAATGAATAATGCAATGTAAAGCATCTTTGAGTGTCTAGAAAAGTGCTATATAAAACCAATGCATTATTATCATTATTATTATTATCATCATGAAAAGCAGTAGTTCCCCACCACACAGTTTCAAACCTGCCCTTCAGGAAACCTATGGGTGACGTCAGAGCATTCATAGATCATTATATACAGTCAGTGAATAAAACGAATCATTCAATTTAGGTAGATTTATTTCAAAAATGCAGACAAAGTTGTGAAGGGGAAACTCGTATGCTCAAGCACACAAACACACAGGGAAAGACAAAGTGGATAGCTGCAGCTTCTCACTCTCACTAACAGTACGTTTATAGAAAAAGGCCTCAGGATGTTCGATAATGTGCAGAAGTTTTGTGCACTTTAGTTGTTTAAACTTTAGGCTTAAACAACTAAAGTTAAACAACTTTAGTTGTTTAAGTCACACTATACCGTCAGGGAGGCATCTGATGGATCCTGCAAAGTCATAACTGAATAAGGAGTCCTGCAGCTCATGGTGTGGCCTCATGGAGCTACATGCATGTTTACAATTACTTTGATAATATACCAGTCAAAGCATTGCTAATGTAAAGTTTTCAGACACAGGCCGCCATATATCAGGAAACACTGTTATGCTGTTGTTTATTTACTCCATTTCCAGAAATCGCCTCAAGAAATGTCCTCAGGCTACTCTGAGAAGTTTGTTTTGATATCCGGATGCACGCACAGCGTGATATCACTGGAGTACTTCCTGTACGACTCTTCTTCTTCATCGTCTTCCTCTGCTCCATGTTGGCTGTGTAGATCCATCTCACTGTCAGTGTGCTTCCACATCTCCGTCTCTATGTCGTCCCTCTGCTGACCCTGAGACCAGCGGGTGAAAGGGTTCCTTTTCCAAAAGAAGAGGGAACAACGTTCATTTAAAAATACTACATATATGGGTTGCTAAATGCATCCATGGTGCTGATGGATCTGAAAACACCACTCACAATTTGTAGAACCACACAGCACCTGCTGCTGCCAGGATCAGGACAACGATGCTGAGAACGATGAGGGCAGTAGGTACAACTGGAAAAGACACAAACTTAGGAGTGATGAGCACAAGATACGTTTGAACTATATTATATAGCTGCATATTTCACTGAAAATAACCTGGAAGAAAATATATTCCATGGATGGTACCACTGTAGGTTATACTTTTGTTATTGTCCCCTTATTCGGTTGCATGGTACCACTGTGTAAAACTCAGATTTTATCTTTAGAACACTTCATGTCGTTTTACATGCTTTTTATATCAATTAATTGCAATACCAACTGGTAACAAGTTTGCCATTAGTGACAACATGTCAGTTTTGCCATAGACGGCATTTCACGCAGTCATAGTATTTTCCAAAGTTTTTCAGGTCTGTGGCTGAGATTTGTAGTTAACTGTTGGTCATGTTAAGGTCATATTGTATTATGCAAATTAGATCTCTGGTGAACTTGTGGAGGACTTCTGACTAACTTTGTGGAACATGTATGGTTTGCTAGAATGTTTACTGTTTAGTTTGCTGCAAATTTCTTTTCATGTCATTTTTATAATATCTCAGGATGTGTTCTTTACACATTTGGGTGGCTGTAACTCAGGTGGTAGAGCGGGTTGTCAACTGATCGCAAGGTAGGTGGTTCGATCCCCGACCCCTCCACATGCCGAAGTGTCCTTGGGCAAGACACTGAACCCAAAGTTGCTCCCAATGGTAGATTAGCGCCTTGCATGGCAGCACTGTCACCATTGGTGTGTGAATAGGTGAATGCTAAACACATTGTAAAGTGCTTTGGATACCACTAAGGTAGAAAATAGCGCTATATAAGAGCAGACCATTTACCATTTACCATATTTGCACAGTCGTGCAGCCGTTTGCACCATGGTCTCACAACCAGCTGTTCTGCCTGTGCCTTGCATGGCTTTACTTTACGTGTTCTGGCTTCCTCCCACAGTCCAAAGACATGCATGGTAGGTTCATTTGGGGTTCTAAATTGGTCGTAGGTGTAAATGTGAGCATCGATGTGTGTCTGTCTCTCTGTGTGGCCCTGTGATAGACTGGTGGTTTGTCAAGGTTGTGCCTCTCCCCTCTCCCAAGGTCGGCCAGGATTCACTCCAGCAACCCGTCACCCTCTGAAGGATAAAATGGCTATAGCTAATGGATGGAGAAGTCATTTCTGAATTGTAAGAGCCTTAGCCTCAGAAATGTTTACGAGAAGCATAAAATATGAATTTGTGGCAAACTTGCTGCGAGCAGTAAACATTGTGGCAAACCTTTCACTAAAAAACAGAAGAAAATAACTATTGACCAAAGGCTTTCTGCAAAGTTAGCTAGAATTCCACTGTAAGTTTGTCTAAAATCTAATTTGCATGCAAAGATATGACATTGCTGCAATTTTTTGGCAACATTGTCAAAGGAAAATCACAACTGTTTGCCAGAAATCCAACTTTTTTTGTGATGACCTAAGTTTGTTTTAGTGTTTTCTGCCCCCTAGTGGCCACAAAATATTAAATACAGCTTTAAGATTGGTGGTTAAAATGGATCCCATCAGCTAAGAGAGTCATTCTGGTCAAATCTAAAACATTAAAGCAAAATGAACCATCTGCCTTCTGCCTTTTTTTAGTCAATATCGTTGTCATCATAAGTTGCATCCAGTTGTGATTAAAAAATATCTCTATGGACTTATATCTTCATTCACAAGTTTGCATGCAACCTTTCTCAGCTCTGCTAGAATGTAAAGCCTTATTTCCAAACAGAAGGGAATCAAACATGAAGATTTAAAGAATTTTGCAACGTCTTAGGAAAACTGACACACCAACTTACCTTCTAGAGAAGGTCTTATAGAGCTCACAGACTGTGGCAGCACCGACTCGGAGGAAACCGAGACGTTGGAGGCGAGAACGGAAGCAGAAGAGGCAAAAGTGACAACGGCTGGTTTTGAGGTGATAAGGTGAGGAGAAGCAGGAATACGGGTGGAGGTAGGTTTAAGGGAAGAGGAGGCGGAGGAGGAAGTCCTAGCTGAAGGTGTCGTCTCGACCAGGAGAGCAGAAGAAGAGGTTAAGGGTGTCTGCTCAGGGGAGTCAGCTGTTACTGGCTTCCTGGTCAGCTTGGTTGTTGATCTGACTGAAGGTGTTGATCTGTCGGAAGGCGTGGCAGGTGTTGAGGTTCGGGTTGAAGCTGTCAGTGTGGCAGAAGACGTGAAGGATTGCGGGCTGGATGTTGATGTTTTCTGAGTTTCCTCCAGATCTGTAAGGATGGAGAAAACAAAAGGTTGATTTTGCTCTTTTAACAGATGAAGATATCAGCAACATAGACTTTAGACCCAAACTTGTTCACTCTACTTAGTTTTTCTCTGTAACAAAAGCAGTTTCCCCTAGGGGATCAGTAAAGTACTACTGATTCTGATTCCGATTAAAGGTGGATTGTATTTCTTTATTTTAAGTTTAGTCCAGTAGAGTCATAAATTAACTGTCACATGACCCCAATCTGATATGAAACTACTGGTGTATAGAGTTCTGTAATGTAAGGTAATATAGGTAATACATAAAAATGCTATATTTTTTGAACACAGTTGACTACTAAAATATACATCAAGTCAATAAATGTATGTCTTGTTAGCTGGGTTTGAACAGATTAGTCTATATCACCTTTTTTTAATACTAGTACAATGAACTCAAAAGCCTTAACATGTTGACTTAACTTGAAAACAATGAGAAGCTCTGATGTCTGTGTCAAGTTTTATAAAGTTTTCATGTGATTTGGACAGTTCTGGACATGCACTGTGTCGTGGATAACTTGAGACTTACAGTAAACAGTGAGCAAACAGTACCTGTCGCATTAAAGCAGAAGACGTCAAACTTCCTTTCCGCCGGTGCGCGCCACGGCACCAGACCAGTGTTGCCTTTTCCACAGTTTTTGTTAGACGTCAGTCGTGGCACAACTGCAATCTGTTCAGCTATCCAGCCAAATCTGTTGAAATAGTCCATAAAAGAAAGATAATGGAACAAGAAGTAAAATAAAAATATGTGGGTGAAAGAAGTTTTTCAGTTAGTGAAAATGAGCACTGGTGTGGAGCATTGGAGCAGCTGTTTCAACTGAAATATCAGGAATCTAATGGAACACTTAGTGATATAAAAAACACTTCAATGGATAACTAGTGTGGTCTGGACCGTTGGACTATTTTGTTTGCAGGGGTCAAACCTCCCCATGCACTATGGTGTGGATCAAACGGCCTGCTGCCAGTCTGGGGTCATAAGGTCGGGTGTGTTTCTTTTTTTTTCAGTAACAATTTTATTGGAATTTTAGAACAATATAACAGTTAAAAGACATGAACATGGGCACAACCAGAAAGAGAAAGAAAAAAACCCCCAGACAATACAATTAAAGCAGAAAAGACATAAAATAAAATATAATAAAATAGGACATTAAGCACCCCATTTCCATATCATGTTCATTTCAACTTATTATTCCATGTCAACCTGCCAAAGTCCATTAAGTTTAAATCCAGCCTCAGTATGGATGAGTATGTCCAGCGGCCATATTTAGTCCAGAGGGCTTCCAACTCAGATAAGAGAATCCTTTGGACAATAAATTAAGACTCTCCGCAGGAAGGTAGTCCATGAGTGGTTGTCAAGTGATCAAGAATAACTGTTCATTGACTTTCAGAACTGCAGTGATCCTCTCATGTGGAAGCACAGAAAACATCTCTTTGTACCACATAGTAACAGTGGGAGGTTTGTCCCCAATCCACCTTAACAGTATACATTTTTTGCCAAAAGTAACAGTTTATCTAGCAATTTAAACTTAAGAGAAGGGAGTGTCACAGTCTTGAATGGTAGGCCAAGTAAGAAGAGACCAGGGTCTTTGGTTACTTTAGTTTTAAAAATGCCACTAAGCTGTCTTGCTATACAAGACCAGAACCGTAATATGTATTTACACCTCCAAAAAAAAGATGAATATAGTCCTCTCTCTCTCTCTCTCTCTCTCTCTCTCTCTCTCTCTCTGAGACATTTCAGACATTGCGATGACAGGTCTGGGTCCATCTTATTCTGAATGAGAGGTGTTATGTGTGATCTATGAAGAATTTATTGAGTTTCCCTCAATCGATTGCAAGAAAACCAATTTTTGATACAATAAGAGCTTCTTGCCAGTCGTCTTCTATGTGCTCATTATCTAAGTCCCTTTCCCATTTACGTTTGACATCAAGCAAGCTTGTTGGGAAAATGTCATGTAACAAGTTTTAAAAGGAGGAAATAAAATGGGAAGATTTCTTGCAGTTAATAAAGGATTCTGGGGCACTCAATTTAGGAGTATTGAGGGAAGGTGTGTTTCTAATGTGAGGACATTTATCGACTGGTCTGGTCTTTTGGGCCAATTACACGGCGTAAACCAGCAGGAAAAAAAACACATGGCATCAAACAACGTCATAAAAAGTCACCCGAAAACATCATAAAAACCGACACTTTCCAGGTATTTTCATAGAGGATGACTGAGAGAAGATCTGCAGACAAATTCCACCTGAAGATAAAGACACAGCATGGGTATATGGAGGTGCATGATGCTGTTAGAAACAGCAGTGGGACGACCAATGACGAGGACAATGTTCCTGTCTATGACCACCTGGATTGCATTCTGGGTACTAAGGTGGTGGAATCTTCCCCATCTTCAATTTAAGTTTATGCCTAAGAGGAGTAGGAGGACCTTCATTTGACTAATTTGAGTATTGCACTTGAATTTTGTGCTGCTGATAGTAAAGCCGTCATAACATTAATATAGTGGCAATGAAAGGAACCTGTTCACATTTCTCCATTCATTCAAACAGTGATAGAAGGCTACATGTTAAACTGACAGCATGTCAGCACCACACACACCCATCAATGTCAGGTAGAGGGAGACTCATGTATGTGATGACGGCAGGATGTAGCCTTGTCAAGTGAAGTTATTTAGTGCACAATTGCACTTTGAAACCAAAACTAACCAGATCACACAGACACATGTAACAAATACTGAGTCTTGGTTTGGACTGTGGGTTTAGACTTTCAAATGTGAAAAGGCCATTGGGGAGTGGGGGGGGGAGTTTTCCAGTTAATAATAGGGGAGAGACAGGGTGAAAGGAGGTAGAGACAGGACAGAGAGACATGCAGCAAAGGGTCATGAGCTTGACTCGAATTCATGACCGCTGCTGGTGACCTGTACCTGTATGGCAACACCCTAACTCAGTGAGCTATCCTAGCAGCCAAAAGGCCCTAAGTCCAATATCATCTGGTATTTGTCAGCTCATGTGAAACGATACACTTGGTCAAATCACACATTTTTCTGTATGGATTATTCATATCAAATCTTCAGAATTGCATGTTTGCCAGCATCTTAACAGGCATTTGCGTCGACCTAACCAGAACCAAATGCCGTCAGCCTACCTGCACATCTCCAGTCCGTGCTGTACAGCTCGCTCCATCTGGGCTCTGGTTGCTATGGTGACATTCAGAAACAGGCAGGCTGCTGTGGCAGCAGTGAAGTTCAAGGTGTAGGGTCCTTCTTTATTGGGCATGAAGACGCCGGCGACTCTGTGACTCTGAGGTGTGGCTGAAATGTAGGAGAAGTTCCACACATTCACAGCGACGTCAGTAATGCAAGTTCACCAAGAGGCAAAATAAAAGTTTAAACAAGACTTTGTTGAGGGAAATTAAAGAAGATGAAATTGTGCATTAGACTGATTAAAAAGTTCATTTCGTCTGTTGTCCTTTCAACAGAACCATGATGTGTGTTAAACTGTGTTAACATGCTGTACTATACACCCATCAGGCATAACATTCTGACCACCTGCCTAATATTGTGCTGGTCCTCCTTATGTGGTCCAAAATGCTCTGAACCATTGGACATGGACCAGAGGACCTCTCAGGGTGCCCTATGGGGTCTGGAACCACTGGATCCTTTGGGTACTCTGGCTTGTGCAGTGGGGCCTCTGTCAATCCAACTTGTTCCACTGCATCCTGTTGATGCTTGATCAGGATGGGGTGTAGGAAGTTTGGAGGTCAAATCAACATGTTGGACCATTGTCATGTTCCTCAACATGTTCCTGATTGGTTGATGTTGTTTCCATGTGGTGGGGTGCATTTTCATCCAGTGACATTTGGGATTTCCATTTGCATGAGGGAGTGTGTTTATTGTGGGACAATGTTTATTTGGGTGTATAAGTCTGATCAACACAGATGTTAAAATCCAAGGTTTTCCATCAGAACACCACATAGTACCAATATGATCAATGATATTCACTTCACCTGTCAGTGGTCAGAATATGGCTGATCGGTGTATACACTTGACTGTAAAGCACAGTGTAGAAAATGTGCCTTATTACAGACATACATGGCCCAAAACTCTGTCAACTTTGGGTACAATAAAAATACTCTGTCAGGTCAAATCAAGTCACAGTTATTTATATAGCACATTTAAAATAACAGACACAGAGCCAAAGAGGTTTCCAACAAATAAATGAGCTTTAGCTGATGCTGTTGTCTGGCAGCAGAATCAGCTTTGCTAAAAAGATTGTACACGCCATAAAATTATATGTTAATCCGAAATAAATGTTCACAGCATTCCCATGCCTGTAAATAAATAATACATACATATAAAAATAGCATAAAGAAAAAGTCTAAATGTGTCCGTTCACCTACAAACAACAACAAGAGAACGTACCTTTGGTTAGACTCGGTTCCGAGGTCAGCAAAAACACTGCAAGAAACAGAAGTGGAAACTGGGTGAAGCAACAAAGTCTTGCCATATTTTGAATGAAAAGCACAGCTGAAGCGGGTGAAAGTGAAGAAGCGAATGAAGAGAACACAGGGGAGCAGCCCCAGAACGAACGTGAAGTGGATGAGGGGAGGAAACAGGAAAACCAAGGTCGAATCTGCTTGATGGCCCGTTTTGAGATAACACACACACACACACACACCCAGAGGAGAACAGCCTTGACACCAGATCTCGGTGTGTCTGATCCAAAACTGGTTGTTTTGGCGATCAGATTGCAGATACATGACATATATGTGACACCTCCAGTGCCGGGCCCGTTGGGAGGAAAAACACATCGAGGATTTCCGACAAATAATAAAACAGGATGACAGGACGTGTTAGGTGTTCTGAGGGAAATTAATAGAGAAGGATAATCCTTTACGAGTCAGTCATGTGGGATAAGAGGTATCAATCATGTGCTTTCTCGGGCACATATAGATGAAGCAACATACTTGAGTGTTGTTTTGTACAGTGTTCAGTGGTTCAGCCGAGGTTTTCTGCTTTGCCAGCATCTCTTGCAGAGGCGTGTTTGCTCTGTGCAGCCAGTAGGAAGGACGACTTCCTCCACACTGTTCCTGTGCTCTGTCTCTCCTTTCACTGGCTCTTTTTAGAATCCGTTCCTCTCTCTCTATATATATATATTCATTTTATGTCTCTAGGTAAACCGTGGCATGTTTTTCTTCTCTATTTCTTTTCAAATATTTCTTTTATCAAGCCACAGAAGAACATACATGCAGTAGATTTTCATGTTAATACGCATTTTCTTTCAAATGAATGAATTACAAAGTCGTAGCCAAGCATAACAAAATGGACAAAGATAGAATAAATGTGTGCAAATGTGAAATAAATATGTGATAAATCTAATGTCATAACACCACAGCTCAAATAAGGCAGTCAGGGAACATTAATGTCTGATCGCTATCCTCCCTTTTGTCTTCTTAAGCTCTGCTACTTTCCTGCGATGTTTCTGTGGCCCCACATTGCTGAGGAAGAGCGTTCAGTCTTCAGATCATCACCGAGGAGTAGCAGCGTGTCCCCCGGCGCACATCAAATGGAAGTCGGCTGACAGAGGAGCATCTTTGATCTGTTTGTATGTTCAGTGTGGGTGGAACAGTGCCGGATCAAACCTCGAACTGTGACGGTAATGGGCCACGTTTATTTAAGATCTTACAGCCCTCAGGGGTCCTACAATTATATTCATTAATAATTCCAAAAACAGTCTTTTTCCCCCACCAGTACAAACCAAGTACCTAAGCAGGGAAAATGCATCATGCTTGAAATAAGCAGTCAAGTATTTCCACCTTGGAACTACACTGTACCAATGAAAGTCTCAACCTAAGGGTCCACTCCTTTTAGTGGCTTTCTGCAATATTCTACTTCCAAATCAGTTTCCAGCTCTAGCGTGTGTGATTGAACTACTCCAGTATTACAGCTTGCCATTGTGTAGCGCTGACTAGTTTTACAGGGTTTGAGCAGAGAGCTGGAGAGAGGCAGGGACTTCACAGATCAGCACATTTGTGGCTTTTAGGGTAAATCCAAGACCTAAGAAGGACTTTCAGTATTGGTTCTTGTCAGTTGAACTTATTATCATGTAGACAGGTATTAACTCGGGATGTCCTGATCCTGAAGTTTATTTGCCCCCAATCCAATCAAAGTCATTAAATATTTAGTATCTGATATTTGATACATTTTCCTGCATAATATAGACTCCAAGTATAGATTTGCTGTAGTTGTGCCACCAGGCAGAGCGTCTAACTGTTTAATACTGCAGCGACCCAGAGAGCTTTATGGGGGGTTAGCTAGTAAAGGGGCACCATGACAAAGTCTTCTGTGAAGCTTAATGGGCACCAGCCAGCAGCATGTCTAAACTCAAGATGGGACCCGTTCTGACATCACTCCTGCATCTCATGAGTCTGCAGTATTCCCAGCATTATATCCAAACAGACGATGATAAGAGAAATATAAACAAGTCAAAGAGTAAAGAGTCGGTGTCACATCATGCACCACTTTGAGTTTAACCTCATCATACTAACGTTAACCTCTACCAGTGGCCTGAAGTCACAACAGTGTCTTTGGATGAGCTAATGTATACTAGATCTCTGCTGGACTGAAGGCCAAACAAGGGACACACATTTTAAAATGCAAGAAGTGTGGACATGTAGCGTTACAGAGCAGTTTTAAGACGTAAAATAAATTCACTTAGTCTGCTTTGGTTTTCAAAACGATCGTGATGAAAAGGATGCGCCTCCTGTGCAGCAGCTGGATGCAGGTAGCAGGTGTGTTGGAGTAGAGGTGGTTGTGACTCAAGTAGATGCCACAATTAAGGTGAAGTCAGTAAAATACATGTTCTCAGTCTGACTCTTTAAAAAAAAAAGGTTTAAAAGAAGGAACACGCTAGATGCAGTCAGTGCACAAAAGAAATTAGTTAATTCAGCAGGGGTGTGTATGTCCTGTTTGCACACTGGCAGACAGAAATACATAAGCAGGAAGTGTTGCAGTGTTTCTGAGAAAGAGAACCAACTCCCGGTGACCCTTAGTGCAGCTGACAAGATGAGGGAACATCAGGACTAAACTGCGTGTCCCTGTGTGATGATCACAACTCTAACTTTACTCAGTTGCTCTCTGGAAAATAGTTTAGCTGATAAAAGGTGAATGGTCTGCACTTAAATAGTGCCTTTTTCTACCTTAGTAGAAAAAGGCACTCAAGGTGCTTCACAAAGTGTTTCACATCCACCCATTCACACACCAATGGCGACAGAGCTGCCATGCAAGGCACTTGCCTGCCATTGGGAGCAACTTGGGGTTCAGTGTCTTGCCCAAGGACACTTGTACAATAATATGAAATCATTGTATTGCTACAAAATCAGTGTAAACATTTTCTAGTTGGTCAAAATTGCCTGGCTGTGTGTGGTTGAATGTGGGATGGTTGTGTTGTTAAAATGCATCTGTATGGGAACTGCACTGATCAGCCACAACATTCTGACCACTGACAGATGAAGTGAATAACATTGATCATATTGGTACTATGTGCTGTTCTGATGGAAAACCTTGGATTTTAACATACATGTTGATCAGACTTAGACACCCAAATAAACATTGTCCCACAACAAACACACTCCCTCATGTAAATGGAAATCCCAAATGTCACTGGATGAAAATGCACCCCACCACATGGAAACAACATCCAACAATCAGGAACATGTTGAGGAACATGACAATGGCCCAACATGTTGATTTGACCTCCAAACTTCCTACACCCCATTCTGATCAAGCATCAACAGGATGCAGTGGAACAAGTTTGATTGACAGAGGACCCACTGCACAAGCCAGAGCACCCAAAGGATCCAGTGCCAACGTCCTGGTTCCAGACCCCATATGACACCCTGAGAGGTCCTCTGGTCCATGACCAATGGTTCAGAGCATTTTGGACCACATAAGGGGGACCAACACAATATTAGGCAGGTGGTCAGAATGTTATGCCTGATTGATGTATTGTCATAGAGAGATGGTTCTACAAGAAACAGAAAAACATAGTAGTGGATATACCTCCAGTTCTATATGAGTACAGGCTTCACTATTGCTATAAAAAAAAGTACGACTGACTAAAATCACAGAAGAACTACAAAGCACAGTAAAATCCATCTTTTAACCATGTTGTACTGGTGACACCAATAGGAAGTCATGTTTAAGAGCAGCTCTTATAGAACTGGGAAGCACACTAAAGTGACCAAACAACAGTAAAAATATCCAGGACCAGAAACACATCATACATGTCAAACAAACACCAGCTGTTCCATCTTAAGCCCAAACTAAACTACATTTAATTAAACTGAGGTCTGATACTTAAGCGGCTCTTTCCTGTGTGACAATAATACCTCAGAGAGCAAACAACCGGCCATGCTTAGGTTCAGTTACAGAGTGAAATCAGATGTGTTTTGACTCCTGCTGTCAGCTCGGAGCAGACCGGCCTGGATCACCATGGACAACGACTGACTGCATCTCTAGTTCACAAGAATTGGATTAATTTTTAATTTACTCAAATGAATTTAAATGAGCAACACTGAAACTGGCGGTTTATCCGTGTTTTTCTTACTTGAGGTGATTCTTTTCCAAAAATAATAACAATAAATGCATGAAGTCTGGGAGAGCAGATCGATACCGCTCACATCTGTTTGGCAGTTCACACATCGTAGCACCAACAGGGGGAAACAGCTTGCTTGGCTCTGTCCAAAGGAAACAAATGCCAAATACCGGCATCTCTATTGCTCAGAAATGAATAAGTCTTATCTTAATCCTTGTTGGACTTCAGTTTTATGAGCTTTCAGTAGAAGGACTATATCAGACTTTTGCAATTTCACAAGTTATGTATTGATTTGTGGGAAAAACAAACAATTTCAACAGCTGCTTGGATGCCAAAACACTGAGGCCTGATACAGAGCGGCACGCCCAGATAAAACCACATCTTTATCAGCTCCATTAACTCATGTCACTTTACATTAATTTAAACCAGCAGCGTTTGGATCCAAGGCCTCCACACGCTCGTCTAGTCTGTGGGACCTGGTGCCGGGAAACCTGAACATGAGGGTGGTGCGGCACATCCGCCTTAGTGTGAGGATGGCTCTTCTCCGCTGCATTCACAACCACTTCATCATGACTTGCCGACAGCGAGGACGCTCAAAGGCGCGGGCGAGGGAGTTCAACGTGCCCTACTTTCACGCCTCGGTGAATATCGTGTGCATAATGGAGCTTCCTGTGTGCGGCATGGATGGCTGAGGCCGGCCTGTAAGGGATACAGTGCTGGTGCACCGATAGCAGCTGGAAGAGAAGCTAATTGGTCACACCTCTCTGGTCAGGAAGAGTGTAAGTCTCACTTCTTCCACTGGGAGAGAGAAAAGCATAATTCGGTGATAAAAGCGTGACAGCTTCTGTGTGCAGCACCAAGGGACAGGAGCAGATTGGAGCTGGAATAGTTTTCTGAAGTCAATGATCCGAAGCCAATTACAGACACCTTGTTCTCCTCAGACAGAACTTTCAAATAATATACTTTTCTTAAATGACTGTTCTAAAGAAATTTAATTAAAGAATCATTTGTTATTGCTACCCACGAGCGAATCCTCCTAACTAGTATTCTTGCCTTAAAGCTGTACTCGAGTCTTTTCTGTTGGGAGTAAGTGTCTTACTCATGGGGATGGAGCCAGTGGAAGGAGGGCTAATCTGTGATCCTACCAAATCTGAGAAGAGCAGAAACCTGAGGTCACAGGTTTGTATTAAGTCCTGCAGAGTTGATTTTTGTGGAAGACCAAAGAGACCAGCTGTCTAGTTATGTTCATATTTGGTTGTGATCGTGTGATTCCTTTATGCTGAGCTTTGCAATCATCCAACAACAATGATAGAATGATAGGTTTATTATGACTAAAAGAAAAACTCTTCAGTCAAGACCACAAAATAATAAGGATGTAAGAAATTCTAAAGGGGTTTTACACTCATTAGCCACAACATGATGACCACTGACAGGTGAAGTGAGTAACATTGATCATATTGGTACTATGTGGTGTTCTGATGGAAAACCTTGGATTTTAACATCCGTGTTGATGAGACTAAGACCTTGTCCACACGTAGCTTGGTTTTTGTAAAACCGAATATCCTGCCCCCTCTGTCTAGAAAAAAACTGACATACACACCACCTCGTTTTCAGAAAAAAAATTCATCCACAACTAACCACATAAGTGCGTTTTTAAGCACATTCATAAGCATGCCAGACCTTTAGGTCGCAGTAGTTCCCCAAATCCTATCCAATCAGAGTGGAATGGCAAAGTGATGGAAAATACCATCCTTAACGTCGTCCTTCGCCTGTGTTGTTGAATGTGAAGCAGCATCTGGGCTTGTAAAAACAAGCAAGAAAAAGGCGCCTGTACAAGAAACAGCGCCAAAAACCTTGTGAGGGCATCCATACTGTTTCCCAATGTAAACACAGGTCGCGTACGTGACGTAAGAACATATTTTGTCGCAGGCAGTGACATTTCGAAACACACAACTCTGGTTATTGACGTCCACATGCAGACGCATAAACGGAGAATTCGCAAATCTTCACTTTGGTCGGAGGTTTTTAAAAGAATCGTTTTTAATGTAAATCTGCGTTTTCGTGTGGATGACAGGACAAGTCGTAGAAAAATAACTTTGTTTTGTTCGATAGCCGGCTACGTGTGGACAAGGCCTTAGATACCCAAATAAACATTGTCCCCACAACAAGCACACTCCCTCATTAGTCCTGAAGGAAATTGTTAGTTTTTTCACATATCCCAGCACAGGGTAAGGGGGGTCGCTAAAGGGCCCAACAATGGCCGCATTGGGGGTTCAATCCTCTGACCTTCTGATTACTACTACCCGGGGACTTCACCGTTGCACCACCACTGCCCCCAAAGTAGTTCCATGACTGGGAATCGAACCCAGGCCACAGCGGTGAGAGCACCGAATCCTAACCACTATTCAATTCAATTCAAATTTATTTATAAGCGCATATTTACAACATAAGTCGTCACATAGCGCTAAACATTGTAAGAAAGAACTAGACCACCAGGGAAGGCTATTTGACCTCCAAACCTCCTAGCGTTGCCAAGATTAGTCACAAAAACTGCTCAGCTCAGTTTAGGAAAAGACTGTGGTCATGGTTCAACCGCAAGAACCTCAGATCTCACTGTCAGATTGAAAAAGGAGTGTTGTCTTTCTATAAAAAAAAGAAGCCAGAATTACACCACTTTTCAAAACCAGAAATTGCAACAACAGAAAGGATCATCTTAGGTAAAAAAAATCAACCAGATTTAAGCTTCAAATCACATGTGTTCTTTCAAATCGCTTCATTTTACATGCGTCATTTAAAAAATGACTGAAATAAACAGCAAAAAAACAAACAAAAAAAAACAACTAAAACCTCTGTGCTCCTCAGTGTAACAAGAAGTCAGGGCTGACTCAGCTGTGCCCAACAGTCACATGACATAAATTCAGGGACCTTTGGGCTGAACTGCAGGCAGTGTTTACGCAGAGCAGAGAGGAGACACGCGTGAAACAAATGAGAGAATGTGAAAGCAAAATAGGAGCGATCAATAAACCAAGTGCATCAAGGCTCACAAGAGTGCACAGAGGAGCAAACCGCTGGATGGAATGTCTTCCTCAAGTTGGCACCTACTGTGTAGAGGTTGTAAATATGTAAGTTGTGAAATACATGTGGCATAAAGAACCCTCTTATTTTATTGGTAACACATGTGGGCATTCAGAAGAATGTTGGACATGCTGAGTTTATTGATTTTTAAAATTTTGCTAAAATAAATTAAAAAAAAAAGAAAATTAAACTTTCATTTTTATTCATTCGGGATTTATGGCATTATAACTTTGTTTTACTGCACGGAACACATTTCGGAGCGTGGTCGTTCTAAAAATGAGCCCACAGGTAAATTAAAAGCGATTAATAATGTTAGCAGTGATCCTCCATGTAGACGTCCTGCTGACTGATGCAGTCATTTAATCCCTTGTCATTCTCTGCTTCCCAAATAGCAGCACAACACGAGGAGAGAAACGTTCCTCACACACTTCCAGTCACGGCAAATCCAGTTTTTATTGAGTCTTGCCCTGCCCCAGGCCTGCTTGCCCCCACTGATGTGTTTACTGAGGAGGCCTGGATATCAGCTAACCCTAACCCTGCTTTATTGTGAGCGATTTGAGAAATTATTTGAAGATTTCAGGTGAAAAGTTGAACTAAACGCTAAATTTTAAAACGTGTCCACATACCAAAACACTCAGGCTGTTTGCTTGTGTTCCGTGCTGCTGTGTTCTATCATGTTACTCAATGAATAATGAATGATGCTCACTTGGTGATAGGATCCACCCAGTGAACTCGGCATGAAACTGAGAACTTCATTCACGTCGCTGGCCCGCGTCCTAACTACAAACCAGGAGCCCACATCTTTTCTCGGAGCATCCTCTCGATTGTGCTGACATTCCGACGGAGCTGCACCAGTTCGGCTTCGAGAATGTCAATCAGAGCCAAGTCCCACACGGACCTGCAGGCGGCCGGGAAGCCCTCGTTGGACGACAGGCTGTACAAATCTTTCTCCATGAGCAGCAGCAATGTTAACGGAGGCAGCCGCTTCGGGAACGGGGTAACAGAAGAGGTCAAAGTTCTGTCCAGGCCGTCCAGGAGGCCTGTGCGGGCGGTCAGGCCCATCAGCGCCGTCAGCTCCAACGGAACCTTCCTCCAGATCAATCATCTGCAGGGAGAGCTGGTCAGAAAGAGGAAGGTAAGGTCATCCAAGCAAATAATGAATTATAATTCTCTAGAATTTGCTGCTGATTTCTCACATGAATCATGTGTCAGATGCTGTGCTTATCAGAGGAGATCCTCCTCACCTGTTGCTGTAAACACATCCCAACAGGAAACGCCTCATCAGCATTAATAATTCTAGTTGTGTTCACCGCTGCACTCATGAGCTCTCAAATATCTGCTCGCTTGCTTCATCTCCGTATCCTCCCGAACTCCCACACTTGTCACTGGGAAGAAGTGCGAACGAGTATTTGCAGATAAGGTGGTGAGAGCCTGCATCCCCGTCCAAAACATGGCAGCTGGTTTCAAAAAAGCAGCAGTTTCAATAGCAGCAGCCAATCGAAACTTACATGTCATCAGAGCATTTTATTTTCCAAAAGAGGCAACAAAAAAACTCAGGATTTATTCTTCACACGGATGAATTTGTGGTGCTGTAGCCCCATCTTCACTGCTCCGATGGATGAGAAGTGCAGCTGCTAAACAGCCGGACGGGCCTCTTGTGGAAAGCCTGCAGGCCCCTAAATCAGTTGTAGAGCCAGCGACGCTCCATACAACTACAAACATGTGAAGTCATAGTATGTAGTCTCACCAGAAAGTCAATTAAATAGCTATTCTGGGGATTCTCTCTTGCCCAGTTTTCATGGAGTTGTGGATGTCCTTAAAGTAGTATGAAAATATCAAACCTGAACACCTAAAAACTATTATGATGAGCGTTTTTTCCTCCTCAGCTACTTAAACTGATATTTCCAAGCTCAAAAAGGAATTTTAAGTATCAGATTAAAAAGGTACAAGTTTAAATGTTCCTTAAAAGCATCAAACCTCAAATTCTAGCAGTGATGGAGAGGATGAATGATGTGCTGAGTGAAAGCAGTAGTGACTGACGAGGAATATCTTAACTGAGTTGTTTGTGTTCTAAAATGATTCCAT
Organism: Dascyllus trimaculatus; assembly: GCA_024666655.1. NCBI lineage: Eukaryota > Metazoa > Chordata > Actinopteri > Pomacentridae > Dascyllus > Dascyllus trimaculatus. Next base: position 31,256,266 of record CM045448.1, read on the forward strand.
CCTTTCCTCTAATGGAGGAAATCATCGTTTCACAACTCACAACATTTGGAGTGGAACCCTGCAGCTTTTTCTCCACACCACAAGGCCAGTGATAATGCAAACCTTTCTCAGGAATGTGAAGACCTGAAGAAAGAAAACAAGTTCTTGTCAAACGAGATCCACATGGAGCGGATCATGATGCGCACAGAGAGCGAGCTGACCATGAGGAACCTCAGGAACCTGAACCAGGAGCTGCAGGCTCAAGTCAAAGAGGTACGCTCAGGCACTGGACACAGTCTGGAACAGGTCATCAGACATGAAGAGAATTAAAAAAAACAACTGCCGGACCATCACAAAAACAACCACATGGACACAACCACTTCAATATGAACAACCTTATTCTCACATATGTTTTCTCACAGTATACCTCTTCTAAATATGGTCTAAAACAGTGGTTCTCAACTTGTCCAGCCTCCAGGACCCACTATGTCTCTATTAATAACAGTCACGAACCAAATTGTTGAAGTTCCTGTTAGCAAATTAAGGTTTATTTGGGTGTAGTCTCAATGCATTTTGATACAACTTGGGAAAATTTTGGCTTATTTTTTGCTCATTTTGGTAGATTTGGATGGTTTTGCCAAGTTTTGGGCATATTTTGGCCCATTTTGACAGATTCTGAGCACATTTTGGTTCATTTTTGAGACGTTTTAGCATAAGTTTCTCCTATAAGCTGGCAGAGCCAAGTCTAGAGGATAATAGTGGGCAACTACTGGTGTCACCACCATTAAATATCTTGCTATTGAAAGCAAACTGTGTCACAAGAAAAACGTCCTTTAAAATAAAAGACTTTATACCACTACTTGGGGGGGCATGCTTCTGCAACCCTCCAAAAATGGCTTCCAACCCACTTTTGGGTCCCGACCCACCAGTTGAGAACCACTGGTCTAAAACATATCCTGTTAATTCAAATGTGGGTAAACTGAGCTTTTAAAAACTCATCATCCCTATTCTGTTTGGTACTATAAACAAATCAATACTACACAGTGATGGAAGCAGTGGACTCTATATTTGATATTGTCAGACTAGATCTGCTGTTCTAATTTTGCACCTCAACATACATATTTACTTAATTCAAGAGATCCATGCATCCATTATCTATACACCACTTAATCCTCTATGGCAGGGGGGCCCAATCCTGGTCCTCGAGGGCCACTATCCTGCATGTTTTAGATGTTTCCCTCTTCCAACACACCTGATTCAAATGATCAGGATCGTTTTCAGGCTTCTGCAGAGCTTCATGATGAGCTGATCATTTGAATCAGGTGTGTTGGAAGAAGGAAACATCTAAAACATGCTGGATAGGGGCCCTCGAAGACCAGGATTGGGCACCCCTGCTCTATAGGGTATCAAGGGGCTGAAGCCTATCTCCGGGCGAAGGCAGGGGACACTGTGGACATGTCGCCAGTCTGTCACAGGGCTACACATAGAGACAAACAACCAACCACACATGTTTTTGGACTGTGGGAGGAAGCCGGACAACCCGGTGAAAACCCACGCTGCACAGGGAGAACATGCAAACTCCACACAGAAAGATCCCAAGCGAACCGGGGATAACGAGCCACCGTGCAGCCGAGTTTAAACAGTATTTAGGAAACGCAAACCTGACATTAGCAGGGTTTTCTAAAATGTCACTGAGGACAGGGGTCTTCATAATGCACAAAGAAAAACAGAACTGACGTAGAAAGATAGCAGCTAACAATATATTGATTGGAGTAAATATGCAAGATCATTCGACTCTGGGAAAATCAAACAGCCTATCATTAAACTAACAAATGCATAAAATGTTCACCAGAACTACGCAGCAGCCTTTAAAGTGGGACACCAGAGGCTGAAAGGCCCTGACTTTTGATTTCCAGTAAGGGTCAAGCTATAAAAACAGGATTCTACGTTCCCACAATGCAAAAATGTGCTCATCCTCTTAGTCTGAAAACGCCTTTATCCAGTGTGACTCTCAGGTTTTTCTGTTGCAAACTGTACGGTGCTTTTCTTGACAAATAAACTGCCATTGTATAGGTAAAATTGGTGGAATTGCCCTTTACTGCTAGAAAAAGACGGCTTTTCAAGTGTATCAAGATATAAAATGTCAGATGTCGGTCTCACATAATCACAGGGATCTTATATAAATGTACGAATAAACATAGTACTTTTACATATACATGCTCATGTCATATACAAATGCAGATCCTATTCTGACTCATAGTGGTCAGAGTCATATTACAAGCTGAAACAATGGCAAGCCTCTACTGTTTCCTAACCGAGTCACTGCAGTATACAGCCCAGCCACCTCTCCGTCTGTCTGTGACCTCTGTCAGCTGAAGCAGAAGCTGTACCAGAGCCAGCAGAGGGCCACGCTGTGCTCCCGAGCCGCAGACGAGGCTGACCAGTCCAGAGGGGAGGCGGAACAGAGCAGGGCCCTGGCCGAGGCCCGGGCCCTCGGGTGTCAGCGGGACAAGGAGGTGGCCGAGGCTGACAGGGGACGCCTGAGCGAAGAACTGCAGCAGCTTAAGAAGGAGGTACAGACGCCACACAGGAATGATCGGATGAGCTGCACATTCATGGAGGGATAATTAGTGTCACTACAGTATAAGACACCATGTAATATATGCGCTCCTCGTCATGGTGAGGTGTACCCCTGTAACTGTAAGTTTAAAAGTAAAAATGTTGCTGTCATTTATATCAAAAAATGTAATGCATTATTTTCTTCTGATCAACAAGGTCATGATAACAGACCAAATTAACATGAAAGCATTCTCTCTGTATGTAAAGCCTGATATTATCTTCTTCCTCTGTGCCCAAAGCGAAAGCACCAATCAGTGAGCCACATTGTTGCACTGGGTGATGTGTCCTTTAGCAGTGATGGACCTGGGCACTGTAGTTTTTTTCCAGTAAATCCCCCAAAACTTCTATGTTGCTAGAAATACTCATTAGAGCAGCAAATGTGTATTAATCCACTGCTGAAAATAGTCCCTATAAACACTCTACTTCATGCTATCTGGGTAAGAATATCCAAAACCACCAGGGCCCAGATGATTCAGGGGATTACTTATTATTAAAAAATAAGCCACTCAATCAGAGAACACTTAAGGTGGACTAACATACTGTTGTTCTTGTTTGTTTCAAAGAGTTTGTTGACCATAAGAAGGGAACTATGGCTCTTTTCTCTGTTAAAAGGGTTTTTCTTACACAGGTACAAGTGTCAGAACAAGCAGCACAGATCTGGAGCACACACTGGGGCAGAACATGTCAAATGACATTGACTGGAACTGAAGTGGAGCTCCTTTTCTTTAATTCAGACGACCTCACAGACCAGAACGTGAGGGTTTAAAATGTCTGACACAAAACATGGGATCAGTTAACTGATGACAGGGTCATGGTGATGGGGTAACTTCCTCCAGATCATGGGGTAAGGGGGAAGTTAATTAAATAAATGATATGATCATATAAATGACAGTAAACTGTTATGTTTTCCCCACAATCGTATGCTGATAAGCAGGGAAATGAACTTCAGATGACATCTCTGTAAGCAGAATGGATTGGAAGTGCAGCTTTCCAGTGGAGTTCCCTCTGTCCGTTAGTGGAATTCATTTCCCCGTATTAGCCGGGGCATGAACAGGATCTAACGCTATCAGTGGATTACATCGATTCAATCACGACCTGGTACGTCTAATTCGATATCTGCCCTCTCTTTTGGCAGCACGCTGATCTGCAGCTGTTACTGGCACAAACAGAGAAGAACTACTTTGAAACCAAGCTGAAGCTGGACCGGCTGTCTGGAGAGAAGCAGGCTCTGCTGCAGGAGAACAGGAGCCTGGAGGCAGACAGAGACGACCTCCGACACAGACTGAGGCACATCACACAGGAAAACGTCCAGATTAAGGAGAGGTGGGTTCGTTTTACTGACACCTGGCTGTGTATCCAGGGATGTTGCTTTATATCGTATCCCTACTAACTGAAATCCTGTAGACGCACTTTTGTCCTTAAGGTTTGGTCATGAGGGATCAGGCAGCAGAATTTTGGACCAACTTCCATCCATCCATTATCTATACACCGCTTAATCCTCTGTAGGGTCGCGGGGGGACTGGAGTCTATCCCAGCCGACTCAGGCAAAGGCAGGGGACAACCAGGACAGGTCGCCAGCCTATCATAGAGACAAAAAAATGAGCACACTCTCATTCACACCAACAGACAATTTAGAATCATCAATTCCCACAGGGAGAACATGCAAACTCCACACAGAAAGATCCCAGGCGTCCTAACCGGGATGCGAACCAGGGACCTTCTTGCTGTGAGGCGATGCTGCTAATCACTAATCCACCGTGCAGGATGGTTAAAGGGGCATTAAAGCAGTCTGAAACATAAATGAAATGTTTGTAGGATAAGAAAAGACAACACAGATTTGATTTTAGCAGAGACTGAAACCTTTCCTTCAAAAGTTGCTCTAAACCATCTAATTTCTGGGTGAAACAGTCCAGTGCAAAACAGTTGCTGCACGGGCACACATTCTGGACTGCATGTGGGCTTCGGAGGCATTCGGACCCTAGCGAATGTGGAAAGTGCAAGGCCAGCGTTGCACTTTATGCATGTGTGAACTACACCACAAGGGGCTACAATGAGCATGCTCGGTAGTGGAGTGCATATGCAGAATATAAAGGTACAACCTACAGTGCATTTTTGCAATCGAGTCCACCCAGTAGGCTCCAAGCAGACCAGAAAGTAGTATAATAGCAACAACTACATGTCCATGGTGTCCACGTCCACTGGCCTCACGCATCCAGTAGACATGAAGTGACACTACCACTCATGTGGAGTGTTATCTGTATTGAAAAAAAACCCTAAAATGAGTTAGTATGAGGCTTGAGAAAAACTAAACAGGACCAATAATAGAGACGTCATTTAAATCTCTTCAAATACAGTTTCAGTTCAAAAAGCTGCCTTAAGATTTATGTAAGATGTCAAAGTTCTTATGATATTTTCAGCAGTTATTTGTTGACTGTGTATTCAAAGAGATTTCTCAGTTTTGAAGCCTGTATGTCCTCAACACAAGAGGAAATGATGGGTCAAAGTTGCTTTTTTAAGTGTTTAGATAACTGCTTATTGATTTTCAGCACACACAGTCCGAACAGTGCGAACCTGATAGTGGGCTGCTGAAAGAAAGGGAGGTTGGAACAACGTGGAGCTGGCCAGATCAGGCGTGTTCTGTTCTCTGCTTCTTCTTCTTCTGTAAAAATAGGAAGCTATGCAGGAAGGCTGCATGTTAAACCTGATTGTCACACCTTATCAAGAAAGAATTTAGCGTGAACTCACTTGGCCTGTAGGAAGCGATATACCAGAGCAAAACCACACACCATGTAAGTGGAAGAAGACATCATATTGTAGTGATAATTCTAGTCAGAGAGGAGGGAGGAACACTGAGCTGCTGTAAGTGATTTCTTGTGTTTCGAAGTCTTTCGGACAGTTTGGACCACCCAGTGCAGCATCATACATAATGAGAGCAGCATCATACTGACAGGAGCAGCTCTAACATTAGAAGAAAATTACATCAAAATAGTGTTTTCTCCCAAAGCTGGAGCTTTAAAGCAGATAACAGAGGTAAAAATGAAGAGAAAGAAGGTCAGGAACACCAGGGGTCCTCATCTTGATCATTGCTGTCGAGTTTTTTTGCGTTTTTGAGTATGTTCTAGATGAGTTTGCTAAACGCTCAGTGTCCATTCATAGGTCAGTGTACCGCCATGGTACAACAACTACGACCTTTCACTTAACAGCTCTTTGAGACAATTAAATCCAAGCAAGCAGAGACAACAGTAAAAACAGAGATGAAAGTCAGATTCTGGGCAGACACATGGTGGATGTTAAAAAGGATACACTCCCAAAACACTAAACGCCCATTAAATCACACTTGTGCACCTTCATTTGGACACCAGTGCAGGTGGTCCCTGTGAGGCGTCCATGCATGCAAGTAATTCATCAGAGAATTATGGTGGAAAGTACCTAAATCCAGATGTGCATAGTTAGTACTGACTTATCCAAACATGCTGCACCTGACTGAGTCGAACCGAAAAACACACATTTTTCTTTTTTAATAGATTGCCGCCTTTGGTTTATGACTTTTTTGCACATGAAAGTGAAATGGTTTTCATTCTAATCTCAGGTCAGGAATAAATTACATAGAACAACTCTGAATGTGAGTCTAGTTACATGTGACATTTTTAAGTATATTACACTTTGAAAACTCAACACCAGCTCGTGTTGCACAGTAGAAGTCACAAGAACGTGTTTAACAACAGGTCCAACGTAAGATTCAACTGCATTCAGGCCTCCTTGTGAAGCTGTGTGCAAACGGAGCCACCCTAACCCTGACCCTGTTCCTCTACAGTCTAGCTGGGTTGTTATTTCTGCATTCTGTTGGCAGCGAGATGACTTCGAGGCGCAGAGCGACGGCGTCGGAGGAGGAGAGCAAAAAGGCCAACCAGGCTCAGCGGGAGGCCGAGGCCGAGAGGCGTCTGGCGGAGAAGGAGAGGCAGGAGAGGACGGCCGAGTGTCTGAGCTGGAGGGAGAAGCACCAGGAGCTGGCCGACAGGTTCCGAGCTCAGGAGGACCTGAAGGCTCTGAGGCAGAACAAAGCAGTAAGGAAGGGAGCAGGCATTGGTTTTCATCACATGTCACCACCACTGAACAGAGACAACACCTTACTGTGGTGTTCTGTGAAGGACAGATAAAAAGACACCGTCCAAATGGTTGTTTCTGTCTTGCAAAGTACAACATGCACCAATGACACAGGCTGAATTTCAATACATCTGTTTCCAGAGACCATTTAACCATTTTTTTTGTACTGTGTGTTTTTAGAATCTGTTTCTGCATCTGTTGACTCGATCGTCCCGTTTGTTTTTTCTCCAGTGTCAAGCCAACATCAAGAGCTACTTCCTGTGCATGACAGAAAGTGATCAGAGGGTTAAGATCCTCAAAAATCCAGACGGCAACCCGAGAAACTTCACGGTGAGACGATTTTGCATCTGTGTTGTTAAAGCAAGCATCAGGTAAGTGCAGATGAGAGATCCATAAATGGCAGCTTTTAAAGTCCAGAGGAGGGGAGGTTTTGGTCGACTGGACTTTTAGGATCAACCTGACAGCGCTCTTTGGCTTCATACGATCGATCTTTTGTGAAACACTAGGAGTGATCCTTAACAGATCCTTCAAATCTGACAGATCAGCTCAGTGGCTGAGACAATCTGTTTTTTACCTAAGTCTCTGAGCCAAGGTAAAGGCCGATCTCTCTCCCAAAGTGATGACATAACACCAGTGCTGGTCTGCCTCCACTGGCTTTCAGTCTCTTTCAGGAATGAAGTTAAGAATTTATTGTCAGTTTTTAAGGTTTTAAATGGGTTGGTGACGCCTAATTTAGCAGAGCTCTTGTTCTTCACACCCGGGTTAGAGCTCTGTGGTTGACCAATAGATGCTCTTGGATAGAAGCGATCTAGCCTTGACAGTGGCTGCTCCTTAATCCATGGAACACCTCATCTTCCCATGAAAGGACTGCTCACTCTGGAAACTTTTAAGTCGCTGCTGAAGAGCCTCTTCTTAACTTGAGTTGTAGTATACTGTGCAGCGATGATGTGAAGATGATGAAGGAATTCTCTGCTGATACCATCTTGTTTATATATATATATGAGGTTTATTGAAACAAGTACAGCACTGTCAGGCACCATGTTCTGCCTGAGATTCGCAGCTGAATAAAATCCACACCCCAAGTGGTCTCTTCCACCCAGTTATATAGGGGAAGGACTTTACATGAAACGACGAATAAGTTACTTATTAAAAGAGTGGAAAAACACCTCGCATCTTTTGGAGGAGGGGGCTCAGATCTTATCACAACTCAGAGTTAACCTTTGACTTAGCCATACCAAACCCAAGGTCAAAAAACCTTTAAAGCCAGGAGGCAGAACATCAGAAACCACAGAGTCAAGTAGAGCTTGACACCCTGACTTCATTTCTTTTTGTTGTATCAGATTATTTTATTGTCTAAAACTATATTGTCTTGTACTTTGTGTTTTTTGGCTCAGGAGGGAGATCCTGTGTACATCTCCACTCCAGAGTCCAGTCCTGAGGAGCCTGAGAGGAGTTCGTCCAGGTAAACTGAGGGCCGTAGTAGCTGCTGTCTGTCCTGTGGCCACCAGGGGGCCTCAGACTCCACCACTACAAGTCTAATTGTAATAGAACCAATGGGAGCAGCTGTTTGCACACAAGTGGCTTCAAAAGATGAATAGTACAACTAACCCTGAGACTCAAGTCTTCTTTTTAAAACTGTTGCTGCTGATCAAGAAAATGAAGAGCTTTTTTTTTTCATTTCAGGGATTTTTGGAGGATTTTGTGCAACAACATCCAATATCACCACTTAAATTCTAACAAAGTCCATTAAATATTAGGCATTAATAATTCAATAATATCAAAATATGTTTCTTAATTTTTTTTTTTTTAATGAAACTGTTTGATAGAGCTATTGAGTTTTGATTAGTTAAAATTGTGATTGTAATCCATGCTACAATCCATTTGTACACAATACATTGCTCCACTCATGCAGGTGAAGTGGGTAGACAAAATATTAGAAACACTTTTAAAAGTAGTCCGGTCCAGTACACCCACACACTATGCCATAAATCATAAACATTTAATAGTATTCTGAGGTATCTGACAGCATCTACGCATTGAAAATGTATATAAATCGGTGGCACAACTAATGAGTTGATGCCCACTGAAGCGTACCGAGTGGCTACATGTCTAATGATTGGTCCTGTTGTTTGAAACTGGAATGGTACGTCTTGCAATGTTTCTTTCCCACTGGCAATGTTGTAGTTAGACAGTTTAGACTCTGGAGTGCTGTGATGTGTAGAGTTTGTCTACATCCAGTCAGTTACAGGTGCTACTAGACCCTTTTAAACTGCGGGCCAAGGAGGGTCAAGGGTTTTTTCCTCTTCCAAACTCATCTCCACCAGTGATTTGTGAACTGTGTTTTCTCAGGACCATGCTACGGGTCTCTGCCCCACACATGGGGAGGGATCTGGGTCCGAGCCACTTCGATGAGCTGCCCGCCTTCGGAGGGGAGCGACCCGACTCGGCCCCGACACGCAGAAGCAGGAAGGTGGTGGAGTACTTCTGGATCCCCACAGACCAGGACTGATCAACGACGGGCTGTGGTCGTCTCAGTGTGTACCGTGGTGTGAAGCATCTTTGTTGCAGAGGTGGATTATGTGAAGAACAGCAGCGTAAATAAAGTGAAAAGTGGTATTGGTGCTCATGTACTGGACTTTATTGACATTAAAGCAATAGAGGTGCACAATATTTATGAATACCTTACAATAAGATTCAAATCCATTGCCTTATACATAAACATGGCTTGTGAGCACGATTCTTGGATAAAACTCGGTGTTAATCACTTGTTTAGCGGTTACACTTTAGAGACGGATAATCAACAACCTACTTTTAATAATGCCAATTTTAATTTCCTTGCTATACTTTCAGCTTCTAAATCAAACAGGCCACAATCTAAGTGCCGCTCCGGTCTGTGGGCGACGAAACTCCACCTTTTAACAGGTACGCTTCTCAAAGAAGAGCTGCCGAATTCATAACAAGCCTTCCGTTCGTTCTTAAATATTAATACTTGTAAACCACGTGAAGCTTCACTGGAAACATCCGCTTCGATGAATGTATTGTGCAATCAGGCCGGGACTAAATCAAATACTTCAGCGTTTGCGTGGGCTTTAGATTCTTCTTAGTAGATTTTTTTTTAATAATCCCAGCACAAAACAAAAAGCCCATCTAACTAAGAGGTAGAAACACAGGCAACTTTGAAATGTTACGGCGGCACACCAATGATTACAGTTTTCTTTTAAAATATTGTAACATTTGGAGGATGAGTATTGCAACCACTCATGTAATAAAAGACAACAAAGAGGTACAGATTACAAAAGGGAGAAATCTCCTGGTTAAGGAGAAATGATAAAAAAAAAGAAGGGCTCATCATCAGCAACTATGAAGAGCACTTTTATTTAAAAAAAAAGCGGAACAAGTTTTTAGTGAGCATCGGTTGACTAAGCACGCACCTTAATTTGTTACGAAATGTTTGCCAGCTTCGCTTTATTCTCACTTCAGCAGGCCCTCTTGACGTTCACACTTCCTGAAGCCAAGGCTGAAAGTCACATATTGTCTTGATTTTCACTATATGGATCTCTTTGCAGCCTTCTCTCTCTCTCTCTCTCTGCTGTTTTTAAGCATTGCATCAGAGCGTGATGGAGGGAAAATCCAGGCCGGGCCTTTGCAGAAGATCACGAAGCAGCTCGCTGACAAGACCTTTTGTTAATGGTTGCATGCTATCAGCTAGCATTAGCGAATATAATCACTAATTCGACTTATTTAGGGGCAAATCCTACACAATATTAAATAAAGCTGTTTCCTAACGGGGGGAAGGGCGGGGAGGTTCAAATCAGTAAAAATTGAGTGGAAATGAAAAACATGCAATACAGTGGAAAAAAAAAAAGTTACAAACCTAACAAAGTCAGAGCAAAAACAAAGAAACGCATGGTTGAGCCACTCTAGACTTCAAGAAATCACGTAGCTGATCAGGATTCAAAAAAAAAATCAAACATCCATTAGGCAACAGATCACACGATGCTTCTCAGCCTAACATCACAGTGCGGGGTGGTAGCACATGAGGCCCTATAGGTACAAGCTTTCGGTTTATATTTGCAAGACAGAAGCAGCTGAGTGCCACGTGGTAGTGGTTAAATTAAGCATGGAGTTTAATAAAGGAAAGGCGAGTCTAATAATAAGGTCGATCTACGCCATGGTGCTTCTGCTTGGTTTCCTCAGTCTGCTTCGTCCTCGGACTCCTCCTCCTCCGCCGTCTCCAGCCAGGTGAGCCACTGGTTGACCTGCCGGGAGGGAAAAGTCAGATCATGCATAAATCCTGGAAAAACTGTACACAATAAAATCAATCTAGGGCTGCTGAAGAGCTCAAGTTGAAGTGTGTTGAGGTGTGATTTCTTTCCCTCTACTGAAACTACATTACTGTACCTGGAATAAAGCTTTTCCTTTTCCAGGGAATTCTTGGGTAATATCTTCTTTCCATGCAAGGAAGGCTTCTTCTTCAATGATCTCCATGTCGTAGAAGTTGACAAAGTAGCGCAGCAGCATGCCTTACGGGAAAAAATAAAACAATATTAATGCGCAGTAATGTTAAATTAGTCAACACTCATGCTTTTACTTCAAGCATTTGACTTGGAATCATGACCAGGATCAGTTTTTAACATCCCTGCACTCCAACTTCTTGCTGCTTACCAGCCAAAATACACATTGATATCAAGATTTTTGCAGTCAGTTCACATGTCCAATATACTACTGTACCTTTAGGGAACCCGCTGGCGTTGCAGTGCACCTGCAAGGCGTACAGGGCGCTGACCTGCAGCTCGGTATGGTCGTGCAGGAACTTCTGCATGACGGGCTTGAAGGCCAGCAGCAGCTGTTTCTCCTGCTCCAGCTGCTCTTTGGAGGGGGCTGCCAGCTGCTCATCGCCCTCCGCCATGCACAGCTCCTGGGAGATGTACTGGAGGAAACTGGGAAAACACCAGGATCCCGGTCGGTTTTATTAAAGACTTTTTAGTTTCATCACACATACGAGTGATGAACATGAGGTTCTTCTGTCCTTACAGTGACAAAACTAAACCACTGCCTGAGTCAGTTTTTATCAGTTACTGGTGTCACCTATCAAAGATGATGCCTAAAAGCTAAACAAATATGATGATAAGAGTTGCTATGCTGATAAAATGAATATTCTGCCACCAGAAAATAAAGGCTTTCACGCACTGTTAACAAATGATTAGTAAAATTACCTGGTCATGAGGATGTTGACAAAGCCTTTATCGGTGTGAAGCTTGGGCGAGATATTGTCTTTAATCCACTTGTAGATGGACTGTGGAGAGGGGTCTGCCTTTATCTGCTTCAGCAGCTCCTTCTCCAGCTTGAGCAGTGGGAACAGGAAGCTCAGGCCCTTCCCCTCCAGGATCTCCAGCATGCGGTCCTTGTTCTGATCGATTTCTGCCATGATGAAGAAGTCAATTATTCACACAAAGGGGTCGCAATGCTGACGGCTACGTTTCTGAAGCGATTCCCAGGCTTGGGTGGGGTTTTAAGGTGTACAACAGTATTTAAAGATTCAGAAGGAGATGCTTTCAATACAGTCAAAAACTTATGCTTTTTTTCTGTTAAACTGACAGATTCTCTGAATGTGATTTACTGCAGTTCACAACACACACCACTGGGGGTCAGTCATGATAAAGGCAACTGGAGAAACAGGCAGACAGAGATGCAAAACTCTTGAAACTATGAGTCGCAAAACAGGGTAGAACATCAAACTGTTGTTCAGAGTGGCCCACGAACATCTTGTATGTGTCCATCAGCTGAATGAAAATTCAACACAGCGATAAAACACAGCTGACATGAGAATTCCAAACCACACCAAAGAGTGATTCATTGAAAACGTATCTACAATCAACCGTTGAAGCCTTTTTCTATTGGTACAGGCCCATTTGCCATCCTATTCAGCCAAAACTCCCACAAGCTTAGAACTTGACTTGTGAAACAGAAAATAAATTGAATTTGAACACTTGCCGTAGGGTATTAAGGTATGAAAAAGTAGCAGACGATCTAGAAATGATTGGCAGTCTGGTCATTGTGTTGTTAGCGGCATTTAACACTATTCAGTGCTACAACAAAATCGAGGCCAGAAGTAATCCCAGCAAGACTTGTCCAAGTAACTGCTAATACACACTGCACTGTAAGCTACTGTAATGCCTTTAGACATGTATTTATTCATTTGTACCGTATAATCTGATGAAATGCTGGGCGGATACTATGGTATGTAAAAACAAATGCCAAACACTCTTTACCATGACACCAATGGGCTCAGGGAGGAGCAGAGTTGCATTAAATTCGACAGAAGCAGGTGGGAAGGAGGGACGTACCTGGAAGCATCTTTTGCATGTTGACCTTGCTCTGCTGGAAGAGGTCGGTGAGCCACTCACGGTCCTTCAGCTTGGCCGTCTGTTGCAGGCAGAGCAGGAAGAGGGGGAAGTGGGTGCCGTTCTCCAGGGGGTGAGCCAGCTCCGCCACGCTCACCAGCTCTGCGATGATGGCCCGGGCCGCAAACTGGGCCAGATAGGACTTCACCAGGGGAACGTCCACCTCGATCTTAGGGCACTGGTCCAGGACGTTGAGGAAAGCCTGAAGGGGTGGGACGAAATGCCAAAGCATGACTAATGATGATTCTACCCCCCTCTAGGGTCATCAGTGACAAATTATGTCACAACTAATTACACCAACCTCTGTGGGCAATTGACCGTAATTTTGAAATGTCAGATTTAAAAGGCGAGAAGGTTTTCGTGTCCCACTTGTGTCAAACTCCTTGGGAATTGTGCTGGATGCAACTTGATTAAGACAAATTTCTAGGAGTCACTGAAACACTGTCATCTTTTCACAGAATCTGAATTCTACGCTGTGAGATTGTGGTATGTATGTAGATTAATGCAGTATTGAACAAATAGTGGCTGCATATACCTGCATGAAGTTCTCTCCAGTGATGAGTCCCTCAGTGCGCAGCGTGTGAATCAGAGTGCTGGCATGCTCCTTGTCCTCATCAGGACGATCCAGGGAACACACAATGATCTTACTGAGCATCTCTGGTAGGAAATGCTTCGGGGCCCTCATCTCTCGCACGCCGCTCACAGCCTCAGTCAGGTTCTTAGTGTTGAAGTACTCAGCCATAATTGCCTCCTAAAGAAAAGATTCAAGTGCACGGAAATGAACTGTAGACATTCTAATCACTCAACATTTGTGCATCTTGTGTCATCCTCTACATCGAATGAACATGTTAAGTAGGTAAGACTGATATCTCATAGTACACTGAAGTGCTCATGTAAATGGAAGATGAATTATTACAGTCAGCTATAAACAGTAAACCATGGAATGAGTGAAAGCAGTGTATTTAACCATATTTATGAAGAAAATGCACTGCAGTCATGATTAAATCTAAGCAAAGTTGAGTGTGTGTGCAACAAACACACACTGAAAGTCAGTTTGGAGTACGCTGTGATAATATGACAAGTCTTCTGATTTGTCCTTGGGGATTTCACACAGTCTTCTCAAGTGTGGCGGACTGGAACAGCTGCAGCTGTAAATGCTATTGTTTTACCTACCGTCATCTTAAGAAGCTCCTCCTTGGCAGGAGGTGGTTTCTTGTTTGTCTTCTGAGGTTTCTCTTGAATGGGTGGGGGGTTGGTCTTTAGGCCAAGCTGTGGAGGCTGAGGGCAAAGGCCATGACATTATTTCAGATCCAGTTCACGAACAAATCATGGTATTTTATCTGTATTCTTACACTGTCTATACTAGTCTGAGTAATGCACTAGCAAACTGTGACAAGGGGCCATCTCTTACCTGTCCCAGAGGTGGGGTTTGAGTGCGTGGAGGCTGGGCACTGGGAGGCATCATGGTGGGGATCTGGGGCTGGAGCTTGGGCACCTGGTTCTTATTGAGGAGGAATGACTGAGCAGGCCTGAGGCTGATCTGTAGGACCATGAGGCATCATGAATAGAGAGCATACAACAGGATTAGTCTCAGCCTAATAAAATTCTAAATCTGCATAGAAGCTATAGGCAGTGCCCTCATATCTCATAATCGCAGTCAGCGGACCTGCTACCAGTTTGACAAAAAGAGTAGAGGAAGCGGAGGGAGGATAGGACAGATGGAGGAGATTAAAGACAGAGTAGACAGTACAGGAAAGACTAGTAGCAGGTGTGTTCCTCAGAATAACGCGTCTTTTTATAATCACAGGGCATCAAAACTTGACAGTTAGGAGAGCAGGATACAGCCACTAATGCTAGTGTGAGAAATCTTGTGCAACATCTTCACCGTAAATGGTTCAGTGAACCATGGAGCCTGATGTTTAACACTTGCTCAACTGTGATGATATTCTAATCTGTAGGTTTTTAGCACACCAAGAACCAAAAATAATTATGTTTTTAAGCCCATATCCTGCAAATCAGTCACAACTAGCTCCATTTACCTCGTCTGCATTGAGCTGTCCTTTCTTGCTGAATCGAGGAGGCATGTCCTTAGACTGGACCTGCTGCTGGGCCATATGGTTCTGGTTCTGGTTGAGGAAATGCTGGTTCTGCACCTGTTGAAAAGTCATGTGAGCAAAAAGGATGACTAAAGTATATTTTTTTTAAAAAACTAAAAAGAAGTACTTTGTTTATGTTTACTAAAAACTGACTTTGCACAGCGACTATTAATGCAAACTTTAGCAGGATTACCTGGTTGGACTTAACAAAAGACTTGGGCCCCATGTCAAACTGCGACTGTGGAGGAGGGGCGATGTGGCCCCCGTGGCCGTTGAAGAGCGGGTTGGTGCGATGGCGTCCCATAGTGGGAGAGTACCTGTCCTGAATAACCCCCGGGCCAGTTCCAATCCCACTGCCTGAGAAAGCAAAGTACAAAAATGAAGTTACAGATACCACACAGAGGAGTGTGGCACAGCAGCAAAACATTCTAGTATATAAAACTGACACCCCAGGGTGACCAGCCCTCAAAAAGATTTTTTTTTTCCTCCAAACCAACAATTTTTAAGCTAAGTGACACCCTTTTAAAAGTCTTTACAAAGCATACAAATAAACCATGAGAGGTAGCTACACAGTTCAGGAGACCCAGGAACAAAACTCTCACCTGGCATTTGTCCAAACATGTCAGCCAATCCCCCGAGAGTCTCCCTGTCCAGTTTCATTCTGTTGGGCATGAAAGGGCTTTCCAAGAAGAAGTCCATCCTCATCCCCTGAGCCATGGGTGCTGGGATGAAAACACCCAAATCCTAAAAGAACGTGAAAGAAAGCCAGCGTCATTAAATTATCCAACAACATCCCCAGAGCTCAACTTCAATTTCTAACATTATCTTAATTTTTTAAAGAGCTCTACACGAAATTACATGGCCTTTACAATCTGAAAACTTAATTACATCGTTTGAGTACTTGTCATAATTGCCAGCACAAGGTCTGCTGCCTCACATTCCAAACTGGGTACTTGGCGATGTGCAGAAACTGATTCTTTAGAATGCTATGTATTTATGGACGCCCTTTAACACTGGACTCACTTTCACTGCATCCTGACGGATCTGGTTAATCGTCTTTGGTCCGTTGTCGATGAAAGCCTTGCGGGGGACCCAGTTGTTTTCTCGCAGTTCCACTGTGTCTTGCAGCAGGAAGCGGATCCTAGCGGGCAACTCCTTGTTGTTCATTAAGGATCGCATACGGCCAAAGTACTGATCCATTAAAGACTGGTGAAAGGATGGGGGAGGGGAAGGTAGGCGTGAGCAACAGCAGCCTGTACACACAGTTTTCCAGCAGAATATAAAACCGGTTGTCAGTCGGTGCATAGTTTTACAGTCGGATTTACATTAGCATTGGCTGCGAGTCAAGTGGGGCACTAGGTGAGGACAGATGGTGAACTAAGTCAGGACCTGAATGACACAGTTGACCAAGGCAGGCCCGCAACAGAACAGTGCAAAGAGGTGGCAAAGTTAGATAATTTGGTTTCTATTCACCATCCTGACAACATTTCAGATCATGCTCTAAAGCTTTCAGGGTTTCTGCAGTTTCATGCAGAAGTAACTGGCTGACTGATAAAAATCCTATGCATAGGTTTTTCCAAGAAATGTTCTCATGTTGAATTGGACACACTGATCATACTGTGGTACCACTAGCTTAGAGACACACACACAGTTTCTCCAGATAGATATTTTTACTTTATGAAAGCTGTTACCTTTGCTTTCTCATGGTCGAGTCTCGGCCCCACTGTTCTCATTATCTGACAGAGGCATTCCAGATCCTCCCCCATATCCTTAAGTTGGACTCTCTTCTTCTTTTCCAGAAGCTTTAGAAAACATTATAGAGAGGAAGATAGCAGGGGGTCATACAAGGTTATTTTTTTAAGATTAAAAATGACCAACAGTCACTTTATTCAGAAAGAACATACAGAGGTGTATACGTACTGTTTTGATGCACTTATGAAGGATAGATTCATGGATGAGGTCGAGTTTGCCAAGTTCCCCGATGAATTTAATGTTGCCAAGCATCTTGATCTTGGCAATGGCACGCTGCTCCTCTTCCTCAGAAGTAAGAGGGTTGTCATGTTTGTCATAGACTGACGAGGGAAAGCAAAAGTTAGAAGTGAACAGGTTATAGCAAGAAGCTCCATCACCCCTCGAAGCACCCCTCGAAGATGCTCAAAGAGTGGGACTTACTTTCAACATTTCTGGTGCGGTTTTCAAATTCATCTTGAAGCTTGGAAATCAGCAGTCTTCTGAAGGTCTACAATAAGAACAGCAACACCCACTGGTTAGATGTGTTCCAACAAAAAAATAGTACAAAGTGTTTCGATGAAAGCATCAATTACAAAACATTTTATATGGGAGCAATTTTCTTGTTTCCTCTCAAGTTAGAGGAGTTTTTATAACCAAAACAATCATTATGAAAAACCTATTATCCTTTATCAAAAGTAGAGTGGTGCCAACGGCTTTATCATTGCCCACTCAGCTAGGAAATAAATGGCACATTATTAAAAAACAAAAAAAATATTGTAGGCTAATAAATGTGTTCAAATGTCTAGATAGAAGACTGCATAGTCACACTTACTGTGCTCTGCTTTTGGGATGTTTGGATCTCAGATGAAGGGCCATCAAAGTTTGGTGCGTCCTCTGCCAAGCGCAGACATAGCTGAGCATAGAGCGAGCTATACTTCGGCTCTTCTAGGGCTTTGTCTACAATCTGAACCACAGACACAAGAGGTACAAACCAGAGCGGGACCGATGAGGTCATTAAAACATGTAGTGTTTGGGTATGAGTCACTCAGAGCCGTCTGCCAAGTATGGATGAATACATTTCCATTTAGCAGAGAACTAAAAGATAAAAACGTACGCTTACCAGCAAGATGATTCCTTTAAGGACGAGTTTTGAATCTACGCCCACGTTCAGGAGCTCAAGGCATAGCTTGTCAAACTTCTCAGGCGTGAGTTTGTTGAGTATGCTAGAAAAACAAAATCAGGGGAAGGGAGAAGCAGCCAGAGTAGGAAGTCAGTACAACTGTGCAAGGTCAAGATGATGCATTGAGAAAGGGTTTAACGTGAAGACATGCCAGGGTTTCCCCCAGTGCTTTATAAGCCTGGCGGGCCGCCAGGCTTTCCTTGCCCCCCGACCAGGCTAAGCGTCACTTGTTTATTTATTTTAAATAGGTTTTTTATGCACCAAAACAGTGACAGCAAAGACGATGTACAGAGCTTCTAATGATACGGTTGAAAACGCAATGGTAACATTTTATGGTCGATACGTGAACTTTTTCCGAAGTCGGAGGAGACGATGAGCCGCTCGTTCACCCCCAGGCCAAGGGGAGTTCATCCCTGGCGAGCTGACCGAGCCACAGATCCATGATGAGGCAGAGCCAGTGGAGTTAGCACCGATGTTAGCACGTCGTCGGAGCAGCCTTCTGCGAGCCGCGATGGTAAACATCCAACTAGTGGATTTAATCCAAAATGGTTTTGCTGACCCTAAATTTAGCGGATAGCTCTACCAGACCCAGTATGGTAAGACCAGATGGATTGATGCACTGATCCAACCTGAACCATGTGTAGCAAAAGTAGAAGAGGTCACACAGCACAGCAGACCTGTTCAGCCTCTGAGTTCACTGGTTTTACCCCTTGGCCATGTTTACACTTTTTTATCTATGTCATTTTATTTTACTTTTAAATGTGACCAGCAACGGCTTGTTTTAAGATTCACTATGATTTAAGTTAAGTGAAAACAACTGATGTTATTTATTTTAATTGTATTTTTTTGTGTTTGTTAAAGCCGTATTTCAAGATTGTGCCTTTTTGTAAAACTTTACGCTTAAGTATTGTTAATAAATGGCTTATAATAACACATAATAGTCATAATTTCAAAATTCTTGTAAACTTTTAACTTTTTTTTTTTTCAAAAACACGGTGGGCCGCCGGTGGGCTTCTCTACCACCGGGCTTAGCAAGTTTTCTGGGGGAAACACTGCATGCAATTGTATTTTAGGTACGCCTCAGCATGAACACATTTCATCTTGATTCTTTATTTTTAAATAGTTTCTTTAAATGTTTTACAAACTAATTATATGCAGTAGTTTGTCATTTCCCTGAGCTCAGACCACATAGTCTGATTCCTGTGGTAGTCATCAGAAGGCCTACATTCCCAAGGGAAACGCTGTCATCGCTTCATCTTTTGTACTTGTAAACATCACCTGATCCTGAGGAAGCAGGGCTGGTGCCGTCAGCAAGGCACATACCATCTTAATGACTGCAGTCCTACACAATTAAACACTTTGTCTCTACTGAACTATGTGTAAACGAACAATAAGCAAACAATGAGCAACATAAAATCATGCAAGACGCAACTGATCAAGTTCCTAATCTTCTAAACTAGTTTTTAATAGCTTCAGCAGAAAACTGCATAAAAGGAGCTACTTGGTGAAAGCTTATATTTGATTCTCTAACAGCAGCTTTGTATTCTTTTGTCATCACAATCTCACCCCAAGTCTTTGTACCTTTGTTCAAGTTAATGCTTCAAATGACAAGATTATAGTCAAAACATTTACTGGTTCACTGGTTTCTAAAGCAAACTATACTAATCTGCTGATGAGACGGGCTTTGTAAATTCTGTAAAGTCTGCACACAATTAAAATAGTTTAAGCAAAAGAGATCAAAATTCCTGCATACCATTTCTGTGTGAGACTGGATAAAAAGTCTAGGAAGGAGCGTTTGTCCTTGGGGAAGGACAATCAAGTCTTTAAATATGCACATGGACAGGAACCTACCCCCTCACTTTCCTGAAGATTGCATCGTGTCGCTCTTTTTCGTTACTGGAGTTGACATCTCGTCTAGTGCTTCGTGAAGGAACCCATCTCTGAACGCTTTGCCCTGGGGTTTTCCCCAGGAACTCGCTGTAGACGCACAAAGAAAGAAATTGAGTGGAGTGGCGCAGAATCTGATGACACTGTGGTTTGTGCAGAAAAACACACAAATGCCCTTACAACAGTTCGAGCACAAAACCTAAAAAGTAACAGTACTTATTTTACAAGCGACTGCACACTCGTTACAAAGGCTGCTTTACCAGTACAGCCGCAGTAAGAAGAACCTCATCTCGCCTCATCATACCGTTTACTTAAATTAAAATTAATCACAAGCAGTCTACACAGTATTTGTTTTTATACACCTGCCGATATGAAAAAATGATCCCAGGTTACCTAGATTATTAAACATGCATACACTATCTGCAGCTGACAAACATGTTACGGAACTTCCGGGTATTCAAATCAAGATTTCCTGGAATTCTAACCCACTAATCAACAAGCTGTCTAAGTCCATTTGTTCTGCTTAATGGGAAAGTCCTACTGATAGTCTCTGGTGCCATATTACTATTGAGGAAACGAAACAAACAAACCTGTTGCCGACAGTCTTGGGATAGTGCTGAGGTGCACCCCTACCACCTCCTCCCCCCGAAGAAGCACTGCAAAAGCAGGGAAACACATTAGGTTTATGAAACAATGTACAGCATGGAATGAGCCTGTATCTTTACCTCATAGGAAATAAGATCACTCAGTACCACTTACCAATTCATTCAACTTTCACTTAAACTGGAAAGCATACCAAGGAACAAGAGCCCTCACTTACAGGATAAATTAAATCTTTCAAAACTAGAGAACCACTCAGTAAGAATATAATACAATCAAACATAAAAATGTACTGTGTCTCCATTAGATGTGTTCTAAATTTAACCAAGCAGCTCTCCACTTGATCACTCCATTTACAGGTCCCATGAAACAGCTAACAGAGCGCCACGATTTCTGTAAAAGCAGGAGTCCCGTCTTCTGATTGGTCAGCTTCACGGGCCTGATCCACACTGGTTGCCTTTTGTTTTTATAACCAGAGAAGCTAGCTAGTAGCTTAATATGGAAACCAGGCACGAGGACAGCCTGCTCTCTGTTGTCGAGGATTTATTGTCACCACAATCGCATTGGCCTGCGGCGCTTACAGCCAAACTGCGGGAGCTGAACACGACAAGAACACAACAACAACCTACTGCTGCTACCCAATTCCTGTGTCAGCTGGTGAATCCGAGAAAGTGCTCTATCTGACGCAAAATTAGTATATAACTTTGAGTGCAAGAAGAGTCAGTAACATTTTTTGAAATCATTTTCCAGTGAATGACAAACTCTAAAATGCCATTAAGAATAACTAAATCATTGTTGGGCCTGCTAGGGGCACAGAGGTGACTAACACTGAATTGGTTTTATGGGAACTCTAAGACAATTATTCACTTTTTGTAATGACAGTAAAACTAGGTATCATTAGTGCCCCAGTAAAGCACTGAAACTTTTAAAAAGTGTGAAATGTAAACTGGGTTTGAATAATAGCTCAAACTGACCAACAGCTTCATTAAAAAGCATTGCCTGATGTACGTTCAAGTGACTGTCACAATCAGTTGTTGAAGAGCCAGACATGTAGATTTGAGAATGACAATTTATACACTTATAAAACTCAGCTATGGGAAACAAAGTTGAACCAATTCCACATATTGCCTTTGTTTGCCCACATTTTTTAGCCCAGTCTAGTCACCTAAACCGCTTTCTTTAAGATTATGCAGTCAGAAAAATAACCAAATGTTGTTGATAGGGGTGTAAAATATGTGTATTTGCAGTAAACCAATCGGCACAGGACTACCAGTTGAGTACGACACTAACTTGGCCAGAAAGATCTATTTATGTGTATGTACTCTCATTCTCTGAACCGATATTCTGGAGCATGAATTCCACCTAGAGCGTTTTGGCAGTGCACCAGTAGTTGTCATTCAGATATAGCATGCTAGCAGAGTTAGCCAGAACCTGCAACTTCCTTGCTCACAATGAAACTGAACAGAAAGCCCCAGGTTGTTTTTTTTCTAATGCCAAAAGTTTTCAGACAAACAAGATGACTGTGTCCTCAGTGTTGACAAAGACAGCAAGGTCTAATTATTTTGTGCATATCTAAAATAACAGTTGCACTGCTGCTGCAATGGTCACTTCAAGTGAATTATGAATATGTGTCATTTATGCTCAAGAACGCAGATCAAAACGGTACAGTAAAACATTACTGACATTTGTGTTATGCATTCTGGTTATTCATCTTTTCTTACTGACAGCTCGCCAGTGCTCGAGTGTCTTGTGGTGTTGTGGTAGCAGCACATCAGCAAAGCAGCATCAGCTGCCCTCGTGCTGGATATGTGTATACACAGGACTGGTTCAGGCACAGAGCCGAGTGTTGATCACTCACATGATGGAAGCCCCCAGAGAGCAATACAATCACTGTAGTTATATGCACAAAATGCTGAAAAACGAACTCCATGTGTAAAATATCCTATGGGTTGCAGGTCTTTAAGAAGCTTGTTTAGACTGCTGGTATTAAAATACGTTTTGTCAGACATGGGTGAGATGGACGACAATTCTGTGTAGACGTGCCATTACAGTCACAACTATGAACACTGTGCCAGCTTTGAACGTTTACATTTTGTAATAAATGGCAACTCCATTTTACGAATTTCCACTGTTTTCTCTGCCGTTTCAAAAACATACATTTAGAGCAACTAATTTTGTTTTTGGGCAAATGTCTAGTTTTCAGTCAGCTACAGAAAATATCACTAATGTGGTCAAAACATGATGTGATGCAATATATAAAAAAGATAAGGCAGCCTGCACATTTTTGGGTGCGATGGAAAAGCAGAACAAGCCATCCTTCACACGGTCTGCTCTGCTGCCTCTGTTTGATGACAAGGTCCAATAATACTCACATCTTCACAACTGTGTATGGAACTGCATGTCAATTTAGCAGATTTGTGGTCGACTGGGACAGACCACTTACATATTCAGGATATCTGCAAGCCTTTTGCAATTGTCTAAGATTATTATTGTAAATGTTTTGATCAGCGTGACCAATTTGCTATCTGACATAACATCTGAAAATAGATACTTCTGGAACCTTCTGTAAAGGTCGACTTCATGCACTTGTGTATTTAACAAACACTAAACAGAGCAACTTACACTGCAATGTAGACACTTTAGAAGTTCATGTTGGACATCTTACGAAGAGTGCCTCTGCATATAATAAAATGTGTGTGTGTGCTGTCATCAGCAATATATAATCCATAGCACAGAAGGCCTCCTAAGGCTCAATCTATACACCCACCCCCCCTTTCTCACAAAGAGAAGAGTCTGACAGCCATTTTGAGCCTTCCCACATCCTGCTTTGTTCTAAAGGCCGGAAGTTCCTGCCCAAAGTGCTAGCAGAGGGCTAAACATAGGAAAAAAATGATTTTCATGTTGCCATATCCTGTGTAGGATCTGGTTTATTACCTGAAACGAGAAGCACCCCCTTCTGCAATCACACTCTCCACTTTGGCGGCTTGACAATGAAGAATACTCAAAAGAATAAGAATAATAGGAGGGGATGGGGAAAACGGTGCTGAGGAAGAGAAAAACAAATTCAATTAGCAACTGCATGGGGGTTGGGCAAAACAAGACAGTCGTAAACTACACAATTATCTACAAGGTTATAAAACTGACGGAAAATAGGGCACTATGAGTTCTCCGATGTTATCCAAGGAGAGCGTCAGCTAGTACATTTAGCTTGAAAAACAGCCCAAAAGCCATGTCTTTGTTACAGGCCTAGCAACACACCAAAAATGGAATTATCAAATCAACCTCACGACTCAAGTATGCTGCAAAGACAACAACACGACAAAGGTTATTTGTTGAGTACTGAAGAGAGTGTTTAGCACAATGACATCGGATGCCTAAACGTACGAGTCTATGCAGCTCTTTTCTCGGCGACAACAAAGCAAAGGTGCGTCAGCTAACCGGCTAACGCTAAATAATTAGCTAGCCTGCTAGGTTGCTAAATCCATAAATCAGCGACGTCACCGACACTGGTAAAATGTTTACCACGTCTGAGCAGGCTGCTGCTGTACCTTTTGTACAATTTTACCAAGGGTTCAATCGGATGTGTGACACTATGTGGAGAGAAATGCTTGTCGTTACACCGGATTACAGTAGCTGTCTGATTCCAGATGCTTTGTGTTGATTCGCTATTCTAGGTCGAATACAGGACTAGCCTGCAAACCCAACGTTAACGCCACACCATGGTGCAGTGAAATGGGGCAGGGCAGCGTGGCTGGCCGCTAAGATTTCCAGTCGACTGTCCCTGTATCGCCATCCCATCCCCTGCCTGAGACTTAACATATGGGTTAAAGGCTAGTTTTTAGGTGAACTTGGCCGGATGCCGTGTGATAGGACATGTTATCAATAACTCGTGGCATTAAACGGCATTTAAATGATGCATTCAAGCGTTTAATTACCTCTAAATACCAGCTAGAGTAGCTAGGCGACGACGCCATTTTCTACTTGAATTTAAATCAGCTGAGCCATCGGTGAGCTAGGCTATCTGCCGGCTCCTAAGCTAATATGCTATAGTTAGCTTAAGCAAGCTGATGTTAGACCTCAGTATCTTAGCTCACTTGCTAGTAGAAGCCATTTTGGATGAAC
Source organism: Dascyllus trimaculatus (assembly GCA_024666655.1). NCBI lineage: Eukaryota > Metazoa > Chordata > Actinopteri > Pomacentridae > Dascyllus > Dascyllus trimaculatus. The sequence goes on from CM045448.1 coordinate 31,280,988, forward strand.
CGGTGCAGTTTTCTAAGGGAGAGAAATCTGCCTTACCTTTACCAAAGCAACTTCAGTTTTGTATTTTTGTGGGACTACCAAAGAAGAAATAAGACGGTCGTAAAAGAAAAGCGGGTTTTGCGACGGAAATCAGGAGAGCTGAAAGCAGAAAGATGACCGCACAAACACACACATCAACCCCTGCCCGTTGCCTGGTTTGTTTGCATTAGCTAGCTAGCACAGAGCCCGAAAGCTTGCAGCCTTATGGGGGCAGAAAAGTCACCAATTTGCATTGGTCACGCATTTTGTTGCCATGTCAATTCAGACCAATCATAGCAAAGATCTATTTTTAAGGCGTTTCCAGCAGCAGATATCATCCAATGAGAATCATCGTGAAACAAAGGAATCCGCCTATTTTGGTTGATTGACATTTAATCTAACATATGGCGTGCAAAAAAGTTTATCTGCTGAAAAGAGATAACAGGACGTTAAATTACTATAAGAAAAGCAGCTTTTGTTGTATTTTTCCAATAATTAGCAGAACAGAAAACACTTTCAATGACAATAATGCATTCAAAATGTAAACAAAACTTAATTGCTAAGATTTCAACGATGAGCTGAAGCTGTTTTAGGAAAAGAACTCTTTCATTTGATCTTTACACACATTTAAATACATTTCATTTGGCTCTGCTGCTTTTTTGCATCATATCTTTTAATGTCTCACTATTTTATGAGATATATTTACAGTGTATCCTTCTCAACAGACTTATGCTGGGCAGCTGTGTTGTTTTTCCACAGTAAATATTTTCACATGGTTATGTTGCACAGAAATTTTTCTCTTTACATTCATGTGCATGCCTTTTAACCCACCAGTCCAACCTCAGTATTTTTAAAAAAAAAATGTCCTAAATTTGTAATTATCTTGTTGTCAATCAACAATCATTAAAAAGCAGCCTGTAGGTTTTCAGTGTTTGTGTTTTTTTATTAACCATAAAGTAGGGATTCGTCATGAAAAGGATATACATACATACATACATATACATATATATATATATATATACAGTCTTGAATATTTCCTACCGCATATATCAATTGTGTGTGCTATATATATATATATATTTATATATATATATATGAATATATATATACATATATATATATATGTATATATATACATATATATATATATATATACACACATATGTATATATACATATATAAATGTATGTATATATATTATATATATAATATATATATATATATATATATATATTATATATTATATATATAATATATATATATATTATATATATAATATATATTATATATTATATATATAATATATATACATATTTATATATATGTATATATACATATGTGTGTATATATATATATATATGTATATATATACATATATATACATATATATATGTATATATATATTCATATATATATATATATAAATATATATATATATATATATATATATATATATATATATATATATATATATATATATATATATATATATATATATAATAAATATCATTTATATAGATACAGACGTGACAAATTAAAGGACATTCTTGACTCCTTGATCCATCCGGTGGCTCTGTTATGCTGTTGGGGGTCATTTTAGTGGCATGGTTGAGGTTCACTTTTCCCGAAGGATCACTGCAAAACCAAGTTGTTCTGAGAGTTAATCTGCATCCTAAGGTGGAAACATTTTATCCTGATGGGAGCTCTCTCTTCCAGGACGGCAGTGCTCCAATCCACAAGGCACGAGGCATCACCGAGTGGTTTAATGAAAATGATATAAATTATATGCTGTCAACTTCACAGTCAACAGATCTCAACCTAACTGACACAGCTGGAAGGTTTTTGACTGATGTGTTAGACAGCGCTCTCCACCACCATCATCAAAACTTCAAATGAGGGACTATCTTTACAAAGAAATGTGTTCATAAAGACATAAAGAATCAATGCCATGGAGCACCAAAGCTGTTCTGGTGGAACGTGGTGGCCTTAAGACTTACTAATACACTTAAGGTTGTTTTTTCCTTTAATTTGTCTCCTCTTTTTACAATGTGTACTGTTCTATTCATTCTTTATTACCACTAGGTATGTCATATTGCAAAAGCTATAAAAATTTAAGAAAATATTAAGTTCAACTTAACTTTTTTGTAAGGGAACTTTGGGATTTATACTAATCATAAGCAGAAAGGTATATAGGTTTATTTCAGGGCTGAGGTTACCAGAGACTTTAGGCAATACTTGTTATTTATGTGTACAGTTTTTGCAAACAGAGTATATGCTCATGATAGGAATAACTTCAGCTGGAGGGATCAGTCAAGCCGCGAGGCTTGAACCAGTGACCTTCTGTTTACGAGCCTGGCTACCTTTTTAACTGCTGGAGAAAATCTACTGCCCACTTCCTATCAGAGTCTACTGCTGAACACTTCTCACTTCATTTTCACTTCATCCACAACTGCCAGGTTTGGAGCCACATAAGTCCAGGCCAAGGGCAAACTGCTGCACATCTCTCAGTCTGCTGAGAAGGACACGGGTCATGACCTCTTCTTCTCCATGCAGCCAGGAAAATAATTGGGAACCTCCATCACCCCAGACACCCTAAAACTCCCCCTGGTACTTCCAGTTAATCAACCCTCCACCTCTTCACCTCTTCTGCAGCACTGCTGCCAAGAAAACATCCATTCATAAAAGGACAAGAAGTGAAAATTTAATGTTTCTGTGGAATCAGTGGAACATAATGCTCAATATTTAATCCTTAAGATGAAATTAATTCATTTCATGTGCATCTTTGGCAACATAACTGATGGGTTTTATACCACCCAAATACTACATCTACTACTATTTACTGCAGCGCTAATCAATGAAATGAAATCAGCTTCTGATGTTAGGCTGAAATGTAAATGACACATCGTACTAATTGAAAACAACTAGCCTTTGGCAGTGTCTTTTGCCTACTAAGAGTGTATGCAGGTTTTCATTCCAAACCAAGAGTGCAGCTACTAATTTCAGCACAAACTGAGCCAGTGTCACCCTGCAGTTGTTCCCAGTGGCCGTCTGTACGGGTAAAGAGGAAAACACTCAAATGTATGAAATGACAAAACCTTACAAAGAAAAGTGATTTGTGACAGTGGACAAGGTAACATGGCCCACATCGGTAACATAATGCATATGACATCAACAAATAACACTCTGGTATGGATTCAATGTTATGGAATAAGTAAACCATACCAGACAAATAGAACAGCAATATAGAAACAACACACAGCAGCTGAACTCAAGATCACACTAAATAACAATAATAATAATAATAATTATTATTATTATTATAATAACAAGAAGAAGAAAAAGAAGAAGAAGAAAGACAATAGTAACAGTAATAATAACAACAAGAAGAAGAGGAAGTAGAGCTTTATAAGGCCTTTTTAGACACAAGGATTTTCAAAGTGCTTTGAGAGACAGATAATGTTAAGATGTTAAGATAATGTTAAAATAAAACAACAACAGTTGCAAAAATGCAAAATGCTAAAATCAATGATAATAAAAACAAACTAAATAATGAAAGCTATAAAACCTCAATACATAGAAAAAAGGCTTAAAAACAATGAAGATGGTCTGCATGAAGGCAAGTCTATGGAAATTACATTTTAAGAGTTGATTTAAAAGAGTCCAGTGATTTTGTGAGTCGTATCTCCTCAGCAGGGTTGTTATATCGAAGCTTTTCTTTGTCTGCTCTTACCAGACAACGACAGACTCTTGCATGCAGGGCTGTGTTATGGTGGATCTGAACTGGGTCACAGGTTACAAACAGCATCCATCCAAGCAGGCCAAGGGAACTAAGTCCACTGAAGACACGTTGAAAGTTCTGTAAAAGTGTAGTTTTATTTTATTTTAACGTATTTTTGCATTTATGAAAATGTCATAAGCTTTTAAATGTTGGCATTTATTGGTGAAAGAAACCCCATGAACATTGACAAAATATAGACGTCAAGGAACCTTGTACAGCAGGGAGAGGATTTTAGGTTCAGCAGTGATTTCCCTTTATTTCAATAACTGAATCGAGGATGCGTTTTTAAGGAGCAGCAGAAAATAGATAACAGAAAATGCCACAGAACATTTATTTCCTATATGAATTACATATTAGCTAAATGGCCATTCAGTACACATAGAGGATGTGTCCTTGGTAGTTCTGATTCAAGAGTAGTTTCGCATGATTTTGATACACAGCAGCGCAAGGAAAACAATTTATTATGAAAGAGCATATAATTGCCTGGACTTCTCACATGATTATGATGTTCTGATGTTGAAGGACGAATTGAGAGGAATCTCTTGGAGGGAAACGTCCGACAATCAAAAAAAGAAGAAAAACAGCACAACCAGATTACTGAAATCATAGAACTGCAGCCCGTGGTTACTGAAAAAGGAAGCTGTGAGACTGGTAATTAAGAGCAACAATATGTGGAAATGGAGATAAAGGGATGAAAGAGAGCTTCAGAACTGCTAGCAGTAAATAGAGAGATGGAAGTGTTGTGTGGTGCGGACATGACAATTGTACCTAAGCATAGTTCATCCAGTTGCCCACTAGAGGGCAGAATGAGCTCTGCTGTTGGGATGAAAGACATGAACAACGCTCTGCTGCTCTGTCGCTCCATCCTCCATTAGGATGCACTCTCGGCCTGGATCCCTCCTGAAACCTATTACCTTCCACTATCATAACCACTGGCTTCAAGCCCTGCAGACAAAATAACGCACCTGTATGCCGTTCCCTTGACAACACTACCATGTTGTTCTCTCTAACCTCTTTCTCCGCTTCCTCTTCATTACTATCACAGCTTCCTTCAGGAAAACTTTCATCTTGCGGGCCCGCCCAAACCCTTCTTGCTGCTAAGGATCTCTGACCCAGTTAGTCGTCTTTATTAAATAACAGTCCACTGGCCCTCATTTAAACCACCAGCCGACCCTCACACCGGCCTCAACCTCTCCTTTTGTGCTTTCAAAGTACAAAGCGATTACAGATTTAATTAGCTCAGGACCTCGCTGCCATGTCCGCACTGATATTTGAGCAGCGTTCAGAGATAAAAGCCTCAGCTGTGTGATGATAACTTGCAAGGGCGAATCATCGTCACATAGCCGAGGCAAGCTGCTCTGCCTCTCCGAGACCGCTTCTTCATTTTCAGGTCAGAAATCACAAAAAAACACTAATGAGAAAAAAAAAAAGACACGTCAACAAACTGAAACTGTCCACCACAGCCAACACATGTGAGAAGGAGGGCAGACATTTACCTCACCTGTGATGGGTCTCACGACGAGTTTGCTTCTTTCGTTTTAGCTGTCTGGCAGTGTGTTCAGCTGCATTGATTTAAAATAAGAGACAGTTTAAGGAGACGGAGCGCTATCGGCTTCATTTTACTGACACACTCAGCCCCTGAATGCATCTGAGTGGGCTTTTCCAAAATCTCTGTTCTCCTCGCCCACACTGAAACAAGCCAGAGTTTGGAGATTTATCTCATCTAGAGACCACTTTCACAAAGCTCAGCCTCAGAAAACACCGACTTAAAGGCTGGACACAGAGGCGCAGTCGGCGGACGTGCATGTGAATCTCTTTACGTTGCATTATCTCCGTGTGCGCAGACAGCACCTCTGTGCCGTAATAATTTATGAGCTACACAGGGACATGTGCACAGAGGCCCTTCGCCCATATCACGAACATGGAAAGCATCATTTGAGGAAGACAAACATGCGCTTTCCCACATAGCCGGTTTAATGTGGACCTAGGCTCAGTTTAAGGGTTGCTTTGAGGCCACAGAGGAGCCCTACATGGGGATACTGATGGCTGAGATGAATGCAATGAGAGCACAATGAATAGCACAACTTTCTATCCGGTACTGTTTGATTGTTTCTTCACCATCTTTCTGCTGCATTATGCACAGGCATGGCAGCGATCATCCTTTCACACCCTCTCCCACTTAAAAAAACATTTGCAGCCATTGTATAAAGGTTTTCTGCTGCCATAAATAAAGGGCAGCGATTGAGCTGATGATTTACAAGGAATAAAATACGCATGTTACAGTAAAAGCAGATGAATGGGGCCACCTCTTCAGTCTGAACTCAGAGTAAAGCTGCCATGGGTCCTAAGCATCAAACTTTGCTTTTATTTGTGTTTCTCATGACGGGATTTCAAAAGGAGCCTTTGAGAGAAGCAGGTACTGTCAGAGGCCTGTGTGGAGAGCTGGTGCTTTAAAAAACAACCAGTGTGACCTTTTCTAAAGATGCGTCTATCGCTAAGTGACAACCACAGTAATATATTTTTGTCATTTTTTCAAATCCAGCTTGGATCAGGTCTGTCTGCGCCGCATATTGTTACTGAGACAATGGTAATAACGTGACGGAAATCAAAAAACTGGGCCTCAGCAGTGTAATTATCTTTGCTGGAAGCACAAACATCTTGGGAGTGACAAGGTCATTCTTACGACCTTTCCACACCGGCTATTTATACCAAGTTCACCTTTCACCTGCTCCTGTGTGTATTCAGCCATGACCTTCAGAGAACATTCATTCAAATAAGAATGAAAAACTCCTTCGGTCTTCCCCTGAGATGTGTGTGACCTTTCTCACACGTTTCAGAGCCTCTGTTTATCCAGAGAGGGGTTTTCTCGGCGTGCTGCATGCTGTTTTTTTCAGCTCCACAAACCCTGCGATTATACAAAATTCACACCTGAGGGATGCCCAGTACAGGCAGGGTGTCTGACTGTTGGTCGGTGAGTAGCAGGCCGAGAGGGAAAACATCCACGCTAGATGATTTTAACTAACTAAAAACAGACATCGACGGCTCTTTTTTTATTGCAGGGTGGATTTCTAGTCTCTGACCTGTCACCGGGGTAATAGCAGAAAGCGTTGAGTTAAACGGAACGGCATCCAATCATCATGCACACACCCATCACAGTAGAGGAGACAGAGCCACCAATTCACAGCCACCTCAATAAACATCAGTGTAATACAAGCACAACACATGCACTTACTTCGAGCGAGGAGTACAGCTCTCGCTTGTTGTTCGCTGGCAAAACTCTGCTATCTCCCACCACCTACACGACTTCACACCACATATCCGAGGGCTGTTGAAGGGTATTCTGGGAAATGGCAAACTGAAGCACTGAGAAGAGAAGGTTGGGCCAAATATTTAGGTGGCTCGTCCAAAAAAAACAAATAAAAAAGTTCTGGAGAACGCTGAAATATCACAGATTGACAGAAGATCTGAAGGTGTGAGTAGGAATGTCAGTGGCAGCGTTGCTTGGCTGGTCTACCACTTTTGTCAGCTGAAATATCTCAGCAACCACTGGACAGATTGCTGTGGAACTCAGGGCTGCCAGAAACGAAGCCTAATTATATCTCAGTGAGGCTGACATTTTACATTCTCGATTTTAATGAAGCTTTCTTTTATTTTTTTGAATTAGATCAAGCATTTCTTTGTCCCACACTTTGGATCCTGACCAAATATGTCCACTTCAAGAACTACTGACATTTCCGCCAAACTCAGGTGCACTTTGTGTTACTAAATAATGGTAACCTTCCCTTCTAAACATCAGCCTGTTGTCACTGGGAGTGTGCTTTTGACGCTGTTAGCATTTTTGCTCAAAGCAGAGCTTAAATACAGCCTTGCAGCACCTGAAAGCACGGCTGCGGGCTTTTTACTCTCCCTTCCTTCCTTTCACCGCCTTGCTGATTGACATTTTAATAGTCACTTTTGGGATTCAGTCTGGCAACCCTCCACTTATAAGCCCTATTATGTAAATCTGAGGCCACCGCCACCTGTATCTGCTCCTCTCTACTGTAATTTATGTTGAAAAGCGTCTGTTATATAATGTATTGTGAGACATCTTGTGTATAGACATCCTTTGTTCAACATGGGGTCAGTATGAGAATGGGAGTAGGCCGCAGACGCAAACTTGAAAACAATTGACTGCGTGCAACCTTTTAATCCTTCCCTTTCTGTCTCTGGAGGGTTTTTATAAAAAGTCTCCCATTCCCAGGCTGTCTGCCGGGGTGCTGATAAACTGTGGTACATGTGACCCTCTTCACATGTGAATCAATAATGCACTGTGATATCTTCTTTTTAATCTCCCCAGTCAATTACATCGTACCTGACAGACTAATCTAAAAGAGCGCATTACTGTTTGAGCGGCCGTGGCGAGCGGCATCGCTCCGTGCAAGACAGGGGGTTTGTGGCTGCTTGTCTGAATCAGAGCAGAGAAAGCAAAATGGCTTTAAATCAAATTTGAGACATGCAGGAGGAATAATCCACTCTTCATGTGAAAATCGATAGGAGCCCATGTTTGCAAACTCTCAGTCAATTTCTGGTTCATCACAAGATGGCGATGTGCCGGGCCAACTTTTTCCACCAACTTCTCTAAGTGGAACAATTGATCACTTGTCAGCTACATGTCAGAATTAAGAACGACCCGCTAGGACAAGGAGAGCATTTCCAGGACAAAGTGCGAGAGAATTACCCCACCTTAAGTGCACCTTACTGCACGGATCCACAAGTGCACTGCAAAAACTCCACATCTTACAAAGTTTATTGGTCTTATTTTTAGTCAAAAATGTCTCAACCCACTTGATTTAAGATAAATTCATTTTACAAGTAACATTCCAGCAACATGGAAAGCCCAATTAACTAAAACGCATCAACTTTAAACGTTTTTTTCTGCGTTAAGCAAAAACAAACCTCATGCAGTTCTCATTCTGTTAGCTTTTAGCTCTTTTAATTTTGTCTATTAGCTTTTAGCTCTTTTTATTGTCCAGTTTTAGCTCCAGTGTTTCCTCATGCACTGCAAAAACTCAACATCTTACCAAGTTTATTGGTCTTATTTTTAGTCAAATTGTCTCAACCCACTTGATTTAAGATAAATTCACTTTACAAGTAACATTTCAGCAGATGGAGGGACGTGTTTTAAGACAATGCATCTTAAATATCTTGTTAAGTCAAACAATCTTGAAATGATCCTCAATAAGACCTCAATATTCTAAATATCATGTCTTATTTCAAGAAATCTTACGAAGCAAATGTTCACTTGTTCTATTGGCAGATTTTTTCACTTATTTCAAGGTAAAAGTGCCCTGAAATAAGTTATTTTTTCTTGTTTTGGGAGGGGCATTTTTTCCAGTGTGGGGGCAAAGTTTCCGCTGTGCACATCCAGACATAGCATTATTTTTAATGAAAAACTTCTCCAACTTTCTTTTTTCTTACAAAAGAAACTAAAACTTGTTTGTTTGTGTGTCTCTCTCTGTCTTGGGAATGCAGGATTAAAATATTAGCGCTTACTATTCAAACTCTTCCGTCTGGTTCAAAACAAAAATCAATACGAGCTCCATTATGTAAAAATGTTCAAAGAAACCTAGTCCCAAGGGTGGAGTCGCTCGCTGCGAGTGCATTTCGACTTCAGGATGTGCACCCCACTGGTAGAACTGAAAATTATAAGGAGAACCCTTCAAGATGTTGGCAGAGTAATACATTTGCAGTTTTATGTTAAGCGCTCGTGATGCATATGTTTGTGTGTGAAAGCTGTAATGTTGATGTACTTGTAGCTCAGGAGCTGGAGTGGTCCGGTTCCTTGACGCCGGCTGTGGAACGTACAGAAAAGTGGAACTGATCTCAGAAGCAAAGGATCTAAACAGAAAATCAATTAAAGTAAAGCCCAGGTGAGGCGTTGAGACTGAGCGCCGAGCACCAGTGCATTCATCCTTCAGTGGACGAAGTGGAAATTTGTGTTCTCTCTTGTCTCAAAAACAGTTACTCCCTGTTAAAATCAAAATATGAATTCATTTAAAGCATGGTTTTTTTTCTCATCTTTTAACTTGTGTTGAAGAAGAGGTGCATCGCAGCACAGAAAGGCCCTCAAACACACCATTACTCTGGACCTCGGTGGTAATTTTGCACCGTGCCAATTATCACGCCCCGTCATTTGTGCCATCCAAACGGTAATGGGCAGCCTAAACATAAGAGAGAAAAAGCATCCGTAAATAATTTCTTGCTATGGAAATGGAAGGAGACCACTGAGCGAGAAAGTAGCCTCGCTGCTAATTAAAACGCCGCTGCCTGGGCTCAGTCGTCTCCCTCATTAAAGCCTTCAGTCCTCCCCGGCTGGAGGAAACGCTGTGTTACTTTACTGACCTGGCATCAAGAGGAGTAGCAGTCAGAGGTTACGACTGAGAAAAACGCAAGGCGGCTTTGTGGGGGGATGACATCCAAACCCAAATTAAGTTAATTTGAGGTTCTGCAGCGAGCCTGTCAAATCCTCACAGCATCAGGACTCCAGCAGACGCGGCGCTAATAGGCAGGACAGCTCTGTGGATGAAACACTGAGAGCTGCAGAGTCAGTGTCACACTCTATCTGCGCCTCAGCCCTCCCTGCCCTTCGCTGACACTGAACCTGCGTGGCATTTTCAGGAAGGAAATTAGAGTTCATTTGTGTGAGGTGGATCTGCTTTGCATTTTCGAGGGTCCCCGGTAAGGCCTTGATTGACAAATAGTGGCAGTTGTGGGTTGCACGTTGTTATCTTTGTGGCCACTTTCATTAGGAGAAGAAATTAATTTGCTGAATTTTGGTTGGACAAACGCTGTGGCACAATGGATGATGCGTAGGAACCAGACATCAACAAGCCTTCCTTTGATTTATATTCAAATGAGCTATACACAAGGAATTGAATTTCATGTTATCTCCCCAAGGGGTTTTTTTATGCTAATATTCAAGCGCGTGGATTAGAGGTGATTCCTCATTTTGCAGTGCCATCTGAAAAAGGCACATCAACAATGGAGCACCGGCAGAAATTAACACTGACTCCACCTTTCCTTTTTGTTTGTGATTCTCTAAACTAATGAACTACCACCTGGCTCGTTTCAAATTTGCACTTGAAAGTCGTGGGGGTTTTTTTCTCCCCCCTCTCTCCTTTCGACGAAAAGTTTTCAGGTTTAAGCTTCAAAGTGGCACAAACAAAGGGCAGACGTGTGTCAGGAGCACTCAGACGAAAATAACTGTTCCCTGACAGTCGGAAAATGATCTAATAATGATGAAATCAGCTGCCATTGCACTAAAAGGACAAACACAAGCCCCAGAGGTGGTAGAATATAGAGTCACAGATGTGGCCTTTTTCAGAGCCTGAATGCGAGGAGTCAAACGTTAGCTATGACGTTAAATATGAGTTTGATGGTGTCTTATGTTTAATAGCAGACATCAGTAACAGTATGAGAAATTTCAAGAGGCCACCTTAATGGGCAGAGAGTTTTCTTTGTTGTTGGGGAACAAAACAACCTCATTCATTATTATGAAAAAAATTTGCCCTCATGAACTCCAACTGCACGCATGAATCATCTTATACTGCCTTTTGAAATGGTTTCTCATAATAAGAACATTGTTTTTAAAATCATAAAACTTCCTGGATCTTCCTGAAGGAGCCCTGGAGGTCCTCAAACCCCACTCAGTGAACTACTGTTTTCAGCAATTATCCTGTATCCTGAGCTTCTGGATCACAATAACAGTAACTGTGCCAGGTGTCCCTGTGCAAGAGTGAAATGCCGAAGAAAAGCTCATTTCCGAGGATTTTATACCGTGTGGCCCGAGGGTAAATTCATCTTGTTTATCTCAGAGTCACCACTATTTAAATAATGCAAAGCAGCTTTAATAAAAATAATTTTTTCCTTCTCTTGGACCAACTTCTTCAACTTATGGAAAATATATATACATCCCTTTGTATATACAGTACCGTGCAAAAGTACTGGCCCTGTTTGCCTTCAGAAATCTTCTAGTTTTGCAAATTTGTCACCCTTAAATGTTCTAGATCATCAAACTAATATTTATATTTTTTTGGGTATTACACGGAGATAACCAGCAAAACACAAAATGTCGTTTTTAAATTATGGTTTATTAGAGATTTAGTGAAAACCTATATCATCCCTGTGAAAAATTAATTGCCCTCCTGAACCTAATAACTGGTTTTCCACCCTTGGCAGCAACAACTTTTAAGGTCTTGCCACAGGATCTCAATTAGAATCAAGTCCGAACTTTGACTTGGTCACTCAAAAACCCTAATTTAGTTCTTGTTAAGCCTCTCAGAGGTGGACTTGATTGTGTGCTTTGGCTCCCTGTCATGCCGCAGAACCCATTTTGCTTGGTCCACTCCTGGGAAGGTCCACCACTGTTCCATGTTTCTCCATTTATAGATAATGACTCTCACTACGGGTCTCTGAAACCCCAGACCCTTAACAATGTCTTTGTAACCCTTTCCAGACTGATGAATGTCAGTAACTTTGTTCCTCATCTGTTCTTGAATCTCTTCAGAACGTGGCATCATGTGCTGCTTTTAGAGACCCTTTAGCTGCTTCACAACACCAGACAGGTTCTATTTAGTGATGTTTAGATGAAACAAGCCCAGCAGTAATCATATGTGTGTATGGCTGTTGAAACTGAACCTAACTGCCAAACTAATTTAGTCATTTGGTAGACTGGTAGCTAAGGGAGCAATTACTTTTTCACATAGGGTAAGATGGGCTGGACAGCATTTTTCTTCCAATAACTGAAATCATCATTAAAAAACTGAATTTTGGGTTTTCTTGGGTTATAATTGTCTTAAATTAAAATTAGTTTGATGATCTGAAACATTCAAGTGTGACAAATATGTAAAAATGGCAGATTTCTGTAGGGGCGGGGGTAAATGCTTTTGCACAGCACTGTATGTAGGTTTACTATATATTCCTACATATGTACAATGAGACATTAGTGCATCCAAACTTTTGGCTACAAAATCATAATGTTTTAACGTTTTTACATTAAAACCACCACCTATACTGTATAGTTCCCCCTCACGAAGCCAAGACAGTTCTAACTTGTTGGGTCATGCACTTCTAAGGGTAGTCCTGCAGTGCCTGACATCATGTGGCTCTGGTGGGTTGTGGGCTGGATCAGGTTGGTTCTGATGCAAGGATGCTTGAATGTTTTGGAATCTAAGGAATTTGGAGGCCGGGTCAGCACCTTGGGCTCTCTATTCTGCTCCTCGAGCCGCTCCTGAGCAATTTTGGTGGTATTGCAATATGCATTGTCCTCCTGGGGGAGGCTGCAGGCGTTGGGGAGTGCTGTCGCCATGGCGATGTGGGCTTGGTCTGCAGAAATGCTTGGGTGGTAGGTAAAATCCACATGAATGCCAAGAACCAAGGTTTCCCAGCAATGAACAAGAACATGGCTTTGTAATGAGATGATCAAATTATTGTACACACTTGCAACCCTGTCCCCTAGAAATTTGGCACATATGTCACAAAATTGTGTTTCTAATTGCATTGTGGTGAAAAAAATAATTGCTGCCTGGATTATATTCAAAAGCAACATTAAAAAAAAGAAACTACATGCATACACAGCATTGGAGTTGGTTGTTAGTGTGGAGTGCAGGACTGGCATGACTCAGGTGATTTAGCAACAAAAGCACTGTGTCTTATGAATTCAACCCATCCCTTCCCTGACCTTAGCTATGTTCTTTAAGGAGTGGAATCCTGTTTGGATATTATACTGCAAAACTGGATATTTTGATGGAAAACAAATATGTCTGTGAAAGCTTTAGTGGTCACTACCAACATTTTTGTAATATATACAACATATCCAGGTTTTTATATGAGCCTTACTGAGTTTCTCTGCACTTCCTTTACTGCTGATTTTACTTTTGTCAGTACTTATCCGTATGCAAAAATATATCATAAAAGCAACTCAAACAGTGAGGACCCCTAAAGCCAGTAAACAGTATCTGGACCTATTGTCAGCCTATCTTCCACTGCTGTGCCACAAGTCCAACCCCGCCTTGCATAAACTGCATTCCTATGCAAATAAAAAGCATTCTGCAAATGTTTTTGAAAGAAATGTGTTTTCTCTTTGAATGGTAAGAGCGTGATGTAGTAGGAAGCACTTCCAGTTTCTAACAGCTACAGAGTTGGAGACATCAGTGTGAAACAGAACTGACTGGGGTTTGTGTTCTGTGTGGGACTATTATTCTTAGATGCTTGGTTTTTACTGGCTGTTTGGTTAAGTTAGGCACAGACACTACTTGGTTAGGTTTAGAAAAATATCTTGGTTTGGGTTGAAATATGATTATTTGGTAACACTTTAAAAAAACGATCATTTATAAGACATTCATAAGCTAGTAGATATCAGTGTATAGTTAACTAATCATGAACAAACCACTTATAAACACTTGTAAATGATTATTAAGTCATTTATAAATGATTATTCAATCATTTACAACTTAAGTTACGAGACATTTATAAGCTACTAGTAGATCTTAAACTAATCATGAATAAATCATTTATATGCATATGTAAATGATTATTAAACCAGCTATAACTAAAGTTGTATATTTATATATTATTTAGCATCTGACAACGCTGTCCGTTAGACATCCTGGGCTGGAACATGTACGTCAGAACTTCACTTTAGATTAGGGAACATAATGACATCTGCAAATGATTTATAGATTTTTTTATGAATGTCTAACAAATCATTTGCTAAACATGAAAAGACAAGTTAGTAATTGCTTCGTATCTGTATTCATAAAAGCCAGATGGTTCATAAGAGGTGAGTAAAAGGTCCACAAATCATTAATAAACATGAACAAACATTAGTAAAGAATGAATAGTTTTCACTTTAGATTAGGGGCCACAATAACATCCACAAATGAGTTAAATAATTTTTATGAATGTCTAACAAATCATTTGTTAAACATGAATAAACAAATGGTGGTAGTGGCTATTTCCTGAAATCATTCAAAAAGTGTTTTCCTACATATTAAATAACATTAGTTGATGATGAATAAATCATGCACAATGCTGATGCAGTGTTTCTCATAATGTATAAATCATATATTAATGTTTTACAACTTTAGTTATAGCTGGTTTAATAATCATTTACAAATGTATATAAATGATTTATTCATAATTATTTCAAGATCTACTAATCGCTTATAAATGTCTTGTAATGTAAGTTGGTAACGACTGAATAATCATTTATAAATGATTTAATAATCATCTACAAGTGTTTATAAGTGGTTTGTTTATGATTAGTTAACTCCACTAATATCTACTAGTAGCTTATAAATGCCTTATAAATGATGGTTATTATAAAGTGTTACCGATTATTTCACAACATGTTTTCTGGGTTGCCAGGGTGGCTAATCCTGTCCTGTCTGATATATAATTGGCTGGCAGAAAAAGATTTGCTAATCAGAATCCTATTTGAGATACGTTCTAATTTAAAAGCAAATGCATTTCTGTCAGAGCGTGATTGAGAATACAGATTAGTTGTATAGGAACGTGATTTATAGGAGACATGCTGCAAAGCCCACACTGTATCCATGTGGTGTAAATACAAAGAATTTCAAACCCTTATTTTGAAATTCAGGAATGACACTTGAGACTTGTTTTAGATAAGGGAACCTTGAACTGACCCACACGTTATATTGATGCTGCTGAAAATGGTCAGCTGGTGATGATATTAGATCTATTTTTTGGGATTACCGTCACTGTCTTGGCGGATGGAGTAAAAATGTGTTAAACAGATTTTTTAGTTATTTCCTTTTTTACAAATGTCAGTGCGATTATAAACAGGATATCACTGTGGCGTCTTCTGGAGGTCGTCCTCAACAGTCATTATGAGAACTGCAGTGAAGTGACTGAGCACTTCCAAAATATTCTTCGACTGTCCTAGAAAGGAGGGAGCATCGTGATCTATGATTTATAACATTCAAGGAGGGTTTCTTGATTTCTTCTTCATTAGCAATAAATAAGTCATCAGGCTGCTTGTTAACTGTTCTTTCCATTCAGCTGCACGCTACTTTGCCTCTCCGCCGCATATGTAATGCAAATCAAGTGTTGGCAAACATTTCCGTCACTTTTACTTCCATCGTCTCTGTGTTCCGTCCTCACGGAGCACAGCCTTACCCGAGTGGCTTGTACATGGGTGTAATTAAGATGTGAGACCGTGATAAGAAGTCTCCCAGAAAGTTAACAAACTGAGGCAACATGAAACAGTGATGTTTAATTTATGCCTGTGCCTTTCAACATTTAATGATGTCCTCAGATGTTCTTTAGGGAGAAAAACACACATATTTCCATGCAAATGAGAAAGACAACACAAACAAATATGCTAGTCTCCTGGATCATCGCGTATCACACGGAACCAGACGCTCAGATTATGCCAGCGTCTGAACAAATATGCCCTTCTCTTCTTTATTCATTGCTTTTCTGTTTAGTTTGTTGCCTTGTTTGTTTGCGCAAAGAGTATTATTCGGTTCCAACAGCTATCCTGCCCATATTGCCAGATAACGGCCAGTTCGCTGCTCAAACGCTTCCCGTCCGCTGTGGAGGCTTAGAACGATGTGCTTTAATTCAAAGAAAATGAGCAATTAATCTTTTGCAGCAACAAGGGGGAAATAAATGACTCTATTTGGAATGAAAAGGTGAGATAGGAGGGGAGATTAGCCTAGCTGGTTCAATGACACACCGTTCGCTGCAGGGGATTCAGTGGTGTTACATCTTGCCGGCGATTAGCTGTGATTAGCTGTGATGTCTGATAAGCAGCTGCTCATTAGTTATTGCATTTGTTAATGGGAAAGCTGAGGTGGTGTTATTGTTAAAACCATCCAAGACACAATTTTTTAATCCCAAGCATTTCTGATAAACACGTGCATCTTTTGGTGGGTTTAGTTTCAGTGGTCACAGGTAAACATCTCCCAATTAATATACTACTGTCAACAACATGTCCATATTTCTCTGCAGCACAGCTGTCAAATCTTCACCTGCAGACAGAATAACAAATGAATCACCTTTTTTTTTCTGCTTTCCATTGTTTGCCTGGGCGAGAAGCCTTTCAGTTCCCTACCTACAAACCTGACAGAACAGTGAAAGCCCACATAATGGATTCCAGAGGGATTCTGAGGAATGAAGTGTTGAATGCTGTAGATTATCACTGCTGAGGCCACCCAGGGCTTGTTATGTTTGTGCAGTATAAATAAAGTTTGAGTCATTATTTTCTGTCTCTCAAAAACAAGTGGCTCACAAACACCCAGCTGCAGCACAAAAATATGCAGCTTCTAATGTGCATCTCTGAAGTATATTTGTCGTGGCTATTTTGCAACAAATCAATGGAATTTTTGACATCTGTATTAAAATTTAAAGAATAGGAGAGTCTTTCTCTGCCCCCTGTATGTCGGTAGATTGTGGTGATTTGATTTATGCATCCAAACGACAATACAAAGTAGGGTGGGTTCCACATTGTTAAATAATCTTCTGGCCTTTGGTGGAAATCTAGTTTGAAGACCTTAAAGCTGCACTGATCGATATCATACATTATCCACGGATTTGTAATGTGAAAAGTGTGACTCAAAGCGATTAATTATAGCCCAACTCTGCAGTTTGTCTCAGCTCCACAGAGTTTTGGTGTCTTTGGTGTCATTGTTCAGCTTTTGGCCAGTCCACAAATATACTCATTTGGTTCACTCTCACTGCTCTCATCAGTTTCAGCTGTTTTCTAGCCAAAATTTTTTAAAAATCTCATATGAACATACACAAAATGGAACACAAACATAAGTATCGACGAGCTAGCAGCCAAGAAGCCATTCTCTGCATGAGGTGGAGACCAAAACAGAGCTAAAGGAGAGTAAATGTTAGCCTATTAATTTGTCTTGTAGCCAGAAACATGACGATTTGCTGACGTGTCTTCCATATCAGCCTAGTTTAAGATGCAGTAGGCAAAAATTTGGAAAAGGCTAAAAAAAAACAAACAAACAAACTCAAAAACAAACAAAAAAAGTCAGAATTTGAAAATCGCCCTTCACCTGTAGCTCTTCCATTTTCCCTCTCTGTTTTAAGTCCTTCCCACCAGATGATCCAGGGCATATGCACGTCCCTCAAACACACAAAAATACTCACGCTAAAAGTCAATATTCCTTTGTTAAAACCTGTTTCCCAAAAATGAAGTTTCTATACAACTAATACCGACTCGGGCGAAGGCCGGGGACACCCTGGACAGAACGCCAGTCTATCGTAGGGCTACAGAGACAGACAACCAAGCACAGTCACATTAACACCTACAGACAATTCAGAATAATCAATTAACCTCAGCATGTTTTTGGACGGGGGGAAGCCAGAGTACCCGGTGAAAACCCACACAGGAAGAAACATGCAACCTCCACACAGAAAGATCCCAGGTTACCTAACGAACAGGGGATCTTCTAGCTGTGATGCAACCGTGCTAACAACGTCATGAAATCATCATATTTAAACCAAAATCATGTTTCTTTCAACCTACCCATGTAGCTATAGTGCCTAAACATAACATGTTGTTAATATGGTGATACTGTAAACCAAAGTGGGATATTTTCCTAAACCTTAATAGGTAGATATACACTATATTGCCAAAAGTATTGGGACACCCCTCCAAATAATTGAATTCAGGTGTTCCAATTGCTTCCATGGCCATGGGTGTATAAAATCGAGCACCTAGGCATGCAGACTGCTTCTACAAACATTTGTGAAAGAATGGGTAGCTCTCAGGAGCTCAATGAATTCAAATGTGGTACCATGATAGGTTTCCACCTGTGCAATAAGTCCATTCAAGAAATTTCCTCCATACTAAATATTCCACAGTCAGCTGTTAGTGGTATTATAACAAAGTGGAAGCAACTGGGAACGACAGCAACTCATGCAGGTCATGTAAAATCACAGAGCGGGGTCAGCGGATGCTGAGCCGCACAGTGCGTAAAAATCACCAACTTTGTGCAGAGTCAAAAGTTACAGACGTCCAAACTTGGTGCTGCCTTCAGGTTAGCAACAGTACTTGCCTGACTGCATTGTGCCAGTGTAAAGTTTGGTGGAGGGGGGATTATGGTGTGGGCTTGTTTTTCAGGGATTGGGCTTGGCCCCTTCATTCCAGTGAAAGGAACTCTTAATGCTTCAGCAGACCAAGACATATTGGAATTTAAATCATTACTTCATGCTCCCAACTTTGTGGGAACAGTTTGGGGATGGCCCCTTCCTGTTCCAACATGACTGCACACCAGTGCACAAAGCAAGGTCCATAAAGTCATGGATGAGCCAGTTTGGGATGAATTAGAGCGGAGACTAAGAGCCAGACCTTCTGGTCCAACATCAGTGTCTGACCTCACCAATGTGCTTCTGGAAGAATGGTCCAAAATTCTCATAAACACACTCCTAAACCTTGTGGAAAACCTTGCCAGAAGAGTTGAGGCTGTTATAGCTGCAAAGGGTGGACCAACACCACATTAAACCCTATGGATTAAGAATGGGATGTCATTAAAGTTCATGTGCTTTTAAAGGCAGACGTCCCAATACTAATGGCAATATAGTGTTTGGAAACAGGGTCGACTTGTGGCTTCACATACGTGGAATTTGAACTCACTCTCCTGAGTGAGAGTCTTTTAATTAATGCTTTGCATCACCACATTTTATGCCCAGTGTGGACCTTGTAGCTCTTTATAGTCTCTCACCTGATGTTAGTGAAAAGCCCTGTGATTAGCTGGAATCTCTCCTCATGGGCTAAATTTTGCAAAGATAAAAAGGAGCCAAGAGATACAGAAGTCTAGTTTCCTTTCAGACTGCTTGCATTACAATACCCAGAAACGTTATTAAGAAATTCTAGCCAAATGATGCAAAAAAAGCTTCAGTTCTACCTACCCCAGATTCAATAAGTTGACAATATGGTCATGTTGTGTTTATAGCTTTTTCTGCAGCCCGTAAAAGGTCTAAAATCATTCAAATAAATCTGTGTTTCACTAAATTTACCATCAACACAAATAAAGACTTTTAGTATTAATCTAGCATACAGTTAGAATACTGGTCCAGGCAACATAAAGAAGCTGCCGTGTACAGTCTGCTGGGTGTACTGTACTTAATGGGAACTATAGATCATGAGTGAACCCAATTTTGCCGTAGTATCAGGTTAATCCAGCCATAAGGACAAAAATGATAGTTGATTTAAAAAAAAAACATGTAAGGATAATAATATTTTTTTCTAAAGGAGACCTGTGTGCAAGAACAACTGGCCAGGATTCTGCTTCCATTCATTCATGCAACTCCTTCAACATGATACAAACACAATACAAAGACAAAACTACAGCTCCACTGTTTTCCACAACATCAGCAAAACTGCCTCCATTGTGTTATTGCCCTGCCGGAGTCATCATTCTTCGTGCTGAAGCATGTCGTCTTTCTGTACCATCAACCCAACTGGGAGCAGCACAGGTGAGAGACTGTCATGTCTCACGGTGCACAGGCAGACACCAAACTCCACACGGAGAGTAGACTCAATCTGCTGCTGCTGTCGAAAAATACATCATGACGGGTAATGAATTTGAATCATTACTTCTAAATGTTCGCCGCCATGCGCTGTGATGCATGGAGCCTTACTGGGCAGCCAATCAGCGCTGGCTTGTTGTTTGCATTAATTACTCGTTATGATGGGGCATTCCTCGGTTAATGAGACGCACTGCACTCTTGTATTTTCTTTTGCTGTTGCAATTAATCATTTGATTGTTAGTCTGGGGAGAATGGTGTTATCTGTTGCTCCCTTGCTGTCAGAACACCAGGTCACTGGGCTTGTCATATGCCTCTTCACATCTGAAACCCTGTCGAAACATTTACTGGACTTATTGTATCTAACTTGCCACAGAAATATAAACCAACTATGTATAACAGCAGGCTGCTACTTATGACTTGTGGCATTTTAGGCCTCCATATTTCAGCGGGGGGATCAGAGTGTTTGCTCTCGAACAACAGTGACTACCCTTGACACCTTTTCGTCAACACCTGATTTTTATGCCGCTGTTCTCTCCTCAGTGGTGACGCCTCTCATATCCTGCTGCATCCTGCTGTGTTGTCGTAATGTGGCAGCCCTCCAGCAACGTGTGCCGAGCATTGCAGAGAGAGACCTCCAGCCTCAAACAAGAGATCACAAAGCTGAGATCCTGCTGAGATCCAGCGTAAAAAAAAAAAAAAAAGGAGTGGTGTGTAGTGAGAAATGGCAGCGGGAGACATGACAGAGTTTGACAGCTCTGAAGGCAGACGAAGGCTCTGTCAGTGTCAATGTTGAGCCTTGCTGCTAAGTCAAGGCACAAGCATGCTGCAGTGTAACTTTTGTGGGTATAAGCACTGGCTTTAAAGACTGATGTAAGGTCTATCTGATGTCTCATTTCAGAAAAAGGTCAGGGGGCACAGTGTGCATAGAAAAACACACAAACATGAATTAGAGGAATAAAGCAGAAATAGCCCCATGTTTTTACTCTACTAAGGATTCAGAAACATGCTTTTAAACTGGATCTGCATCACGATACATTTGGTAATAGAATATCATATTGATTTTCAGAGCTACTGTCTGGGACACCTGAATAAGGCTATTTAAATGTATTGTGTTGCTATAGTGCTAGGCCAGTGTCAACCCTCAAAATGTTAACACCTTGAAGATGTAGAGTGTTGAGACAAAAAAAAAAACACTATTTTATTTCATATAGCTTCTATACAGTGGTTTGACTATATCCACATGTGTTCTGTGACATGAACCGGAGCACAAAAGCACTCTTACAAAGTGAACGTCCACAGAATTGGTAACCCATACTGTCTTCCTGTTGTGACCCTCGTAAGAGTAATATTTTTTCTTTTTTGCTCTTTTTCTAACACAAGAGAGCCAGTATCATTCACATCATTGTTCCATCCGCCAATGAGGTTATGTGATGGCTGACGTTGGTTTGTTTGTTTGTTTGTGTGCAAAATAACTCGAAAACTCATGGACGGATTTGGATTAAATTTTCAGGAAATGTGTGAAATGGGACAAGGAAGAAATAATGAAATTTTGGGACTGATCCGGATCACTGTCTGGATCCAGGATTTTTTTTTAATGTAAGTGTAACCAGGTGGACAATTACATGAGGTTTACTCTAAAAGCCACCAGAGGACACTCTTGTTTTTGGGGTAACCCCCTCTGACCACATGACATTTTGGGGCTCCACGCGACAGACAGCGACAATGACGGAGTTCCTTTCCTTCCTGAGCGACATACGCACGGTTGGGCCGGCATTCTTATTTCCGGTTGTCTAAGAAGCTGGGAGGCTGTTAGGAGCTGCCACACTAGAGGCTGCGCCTGTTCATTAGGTCAGATGGGGTGAAGACTGCGTTGTCCGTAGGAAATTTCAACTGTATGTGATTACATTTGTATCTGTCACGTTCCATACAATTGGGAGACTGTGTTGGGGGTGGGACTGAAGCTCCTTGGCGGAGGTATGAGCTCTCTGAGTGCTTTTCTAGTTTGTTTATATTCTTGCTTCCAGAAGCTGATCCCTCACTCTTTCTTCCCATTAATGCAGATTGTGTAAGACTGCAACCCCTGACTGGTTGATGTCCATCCACAGACTGTATATGAAGATGGATGAACCCTTTGTGGCTAGTAGGTTTCCTAAAAAGTGATTTTGAAGTTCAGTCAGTCAACTTGGCAGTACCTGACTCCTCCTAACTCCTGACTAATCCAAAAATAGGTGAAAAGGTGAAGTGGAAGTGGAGAAAATGTCTCGGCCATGAACTGTCCTGTGATGGTACCCACCATGATGCCCTTATTGTTGCATAACTTTAAGCATCAAGACAATTCATTTTGGTGAGTCATATAAGAAATTCACCACCTGTACTGCAGTTTTTGACACTTCCATGTTTGCTTCATTTTTCAGCACCAGAGGTTGCTGCTTGTGACCAAGTGCAGCAAGAATTCATGGCTGCATAGTTATCTAATCTGACACAGTGATCATCGTATTAGACAAACCTACTGTGCAGTCAGAACCCAGCCTATGACATGGTTCTTGTTATTTTAGCTGCAAGTGCCAAATATATTTAAATCAGTCTCCTCTTGGTGTTTGATTAACTCCTAGAATGCTGATTAGTTTTAAACCATCCGACTGACAAAGAAAGAAAGAGACAAACACAATAGCCAGCTTGGTTGTAGTCATTAGATACCTAAGGAGAACCTTTGTTAACAACTGTGGTTCCTTTCCATCTTTGAGTCACTATCTGGTCATTGATTAAAGCACTAAAGACTCTTCTCTGTGCATCAAAGTTTCATATTTAGTAAATCTTCCATGAAAATAGTCAATTTGTGCCTTGAAATGGCTTAGACGTAACCCTACACTGTTGCTTTCTCTCAAATGCAGGAGGAACAATAGACCCTGGCCCTCTCTCCAACCACCCCTCCCCATTCACAGCAGCCCGAGCACACCAGCTCACCTCTGTTCTAGCACTGTAAAACTACTCTTCACCACACAATAGCATGTCGTAATATTGGAGTAATTCAGCCATACATGTTTGAACCAGAAACCGATTCTGAATGAAGCCCCACCATGCACACTGACAAGATTGACTCCTTAGGTTTTGCTACATATAAAACCCCTCAAGACTGAATCTCTGTTTTTGAGACTGTCATTGTTACGCTGCAGTGGAAGTGGAAATGCTCAACCATGGGGTGTTGACTGCTCATGTTGCTCATAATGTGTCTTTTAACATTTAAGAAACACCATACTGACAAAGTAAAGAAGTCGATTTTCACCAGAGGGACTCCATAATGATCACACCTGTGAGCTGTTGAGGTCACATGACAGTATGTCAAGTCTCATGTGAGAGTTGAGGGAGTCGTATGATTTAGAGTGTGAATTGCTGAGAAGATGCCCTGCGATGGGATGCCGGTACCCTGACAGCTTCACAACAATTCACGCCTTCAAGTGGTTCTGACTGCTCCCACATAAGACGTCAGTGGACGCTGGAACACAGAGGTTAAAATGACTCGGTTAAACATCATCAAAACTGAAGAGCAAGCTCAGTTGCCTTTACTACTGCACTTCATGTTTAACTGTCTTGTCAGCACAAGGTGAAAAATTAATTTCCTTGTGAAGCCATTGTACTTGATAAATTAGGTCAGTTCCAATACCATCACCATTTTAATGACTCAGCATAAATGATACCAAATTTCTAACTCACTTTCAACACCGGGTTTTTAACATTTTAATTGGATATTACCTACTTTATACTACTTTCTATTATCAGTAAATACCAACGGTCATTTATTCTTGAGTCCATCTTTTCCTTTTCTAATTATTCACAGACAGTCTGACACTGATCCACGAACAGCAGAGGTGTTTGGAATAACTAGGTACATGTGTCTTCTCCGGTTGCTCAAATCTTCAGACGTGTGTGTGTGTGTGTGTGTGTAAAAACAAAATGATGCACAAATTGAGTCCAGAGGGAGCAGATGAAGGCCTCCAGCACTGGCAGCTGATGTCTTAGTGAGAGCTGAACCACAGAGTGTGACAGCATTCTGAGACTCCAGTGGGAGAAACTGCAGGCCATGCCGATCTCCCAACCTACATACCCACTGCGGGCATTTTAATTTGACCGAGAACGCAACTTAACTTTGGCCACGATGGTAAACACCCAACAGAGGTCACACATCTGACTGAGAACCACAGCAAATCTCCTTCATTTAGCAACTCAGGCAGCGAATGCTTTGCAGGAGCAAACACACTCCTAAGAGAAGTTTCCAGAAGTGTTTTCACCATGCAGATGGTGTGTGACTTTCATAAAAGCCTTAACAAATGGAAGGAGTAAATGAAGTGGACAGTTCCTCCCAACCGGAACATCCAGGAGGTTCTACAATCTTGGAGAAAATAGGTTCACATCTAGTTTCACTGGTCCAAGGAAATAATGACACATGAAAAAGTATCCTGCAGCAACTAACTTTGTTGGTAGTCCGACTCACAGAGCCTGATACCCTTTAGACTCAATATTAGTCAGACATGTTTCCCTCTCCCACTGGGTATGTGAATACAGCAGATCTATTGGTATTTTGTTTTACAGTTGTTTGAACGTGCTGCACAGACGTGGTTGAGCAACGAGAGCGATTCATATTTTATTGTTTCGGAGACTGCTTTGTGCTGCTTTATGTATGACTTCTACTGCCTGACATTAAATTAAATCACACTAGGAGTAAGGCAGTCTGTTAATTAATCAGGATTTCAATTAGCAAGGAAAAAATGTTTGCATTATCTCTGCTGCTTCAGATAAAGCTGGGAAGCAATTTAAACAAGGATCAGCACTTGAATGGGCATCAGATGGAATGAAAATGGCCACTGAGGATCATTCTGCATTGGTGTGCAGCTCGACAAACAGGTGGTTATGCGGAGCGCTGAGTAATGTTTTACCAAGAAAAGCATCAGGCTACAGCAATGTAAAGAAAACAATTAAAGGATGTGTTTGTTTGGTAATGACTTGGGTGTTACTTTCACAGTTGCATAGCCATCATTTTAATTAGTTATGATAACACTGCATTCACCAGAGCAACAGCTGAGAATGAGGAGCATGGAAACTCAACTATGGCATATGGCGCATAACTATGGCAAGTCTCTGAGGTCAAAGTAGCTCCAGGTCTTATCTCAAGTTTTCCCCAGACTATTTCTGCCATGTGCCCTTTTGGATGGCTGTCAAAAGTCTGCCCATGTTGCACTTTACATGTCAGTTTGCTGTGGAAGAAATCTTGCTGACCTTGCTAGCCTTCCTAGCACCCAGTGGAAAAGGATCATAGACTGTATCGAAAAGATGGGCATAGGCTCTGCGTCTAGAAAGTAAAGCCAGTGTGGAAGTGAGTCAAAGCTGCATTTCTTCTAACAGTCAGCAGAGGGCGACTCTGTTGCCTGCAAAAAAGTCAGATAGTATAGAAGTCATTGAGAAAAAGATTCTGTTTCTCAGGTAATTTATTAGCCCAGTAAACATTTTACTGAAGAGTTTATAATCTAAACTGATAGTTTCAAGACTTTTTCAATAAACCCTGGTGTTCATTTTGTTAATTATGTGGCCATTTAGGGTAAAAAAAGAAAGGTACCTTATGACTGGCAAGTCACTACCATGCCACTACCAGTCACAGCTTGAAAACTGTAGTCCACAAACCTTGGGATTGATTACGACCCTCTTCAAATAAAGTCTATTTGGAGGACGCATTAAGATGCATTATTTAAGTCAAATTACTTCTAACACTACATTTTAAAAATACTGTGCTACAAACAAAAGCTGTACATAAAGGTTTAAACAAAACTGACTCAGTGCAGCTGTCTGTTGTGACTGTTAAGTAAAATTCAATTGTTAGAAATAGTGATGTATTAAAGTGCAAAAGAGGACATTACTTCTATATTGTAACTATTTGTCTTGTGAAATAATCTGTTTTTATACTCTCTGTTTGAGAAGCTGGAACCATAAAGTTTTTGATTGTTTTTTGCATAAAACAAATGCATAAACAATTATCAAATTGGTACAGTTATACAGATTGTAGCTTAATGCATCAAGTGACGTATGCAAAATCTTAATTTGTAAAATAAGTAATAACTGAAGCTCTCAGATATTGTGGAGTAAAACTTACAGTATTTCCCTATAAACTGTAATTAAAGTACTTCACTTTTGGACTTAAGGAAAAGATTTTTGACTTTTCTACAGATCAAAAAAACCTAAGAGGAACAAAAGTCAAGTACCCCTGACTGCAGTGTGCAGTTCAACGTTGCTCAACGTCGGCCCACGGGGACATTGCCTCCATGTAAAAACGAGTACCATCTTATGCTCCTAGCATAGTCACAAACCTGTATTTGGCCCTGTATGTGGTTCCACTTTGAATTGCATTAGACACACACGTTCCTGAAGGATTGAGGTTAGGGTGAGGGTTAGATTGCCACCAAACTTTTGCAAAATGAAGTAAAGTTATATGTTATAAGACTGAACGTAATTGGTTTATGGAACGTTGAGATGGGTGGAGTCAAATGTTGAGCACCGCCCCGAACTGCACACTGCAGTCAGGGGCTTCTCACTGAAGTTCCATCTCAGGTGGTGGAGCAGGTTGTCTATTTGGTGGTTCAATCCCCGGCACCTCCGCATGCCGATATGAACCCAAAGTTGCTCCTGATGGAAGGCAGGCACCTTGCATGGAAATTCTGTCACCATTAGTGCGTGAGTGTGTGTGTGTGTGTGAATGGGTGAACACATTGTAAAGTGCTTTTAGTGCCACTAAGGTAGAAAGGCACTAAAGAAGTGTAGACCATTTACCATTTAGTTAAACTCCAATCCTTATGCATTGCATGTATTACACATTTGAGGTGTTTGTTGACTCAGCCTATATAAAAGCACTGATTAGTGTGGTGAGCACGGCCTCTAGAAATTTATATTAGCTTCTGTGATCAATAAGGAGTTTTAGTTTTATTGCATTGCAATCAATAACACCAAAACAAACTAAATGTTCATTAGATTTCATGATAAATTTATGAAATCCAACAATAGTTTATTGATTCTTACAGAAGTTTTATATCACACAGATTTCATAAACCAATAACAATTAACGCAGCAGACACTATAGCTAAATCTATTACGTTACATCCAAGGCTCGCAGACTATTTTTCAGAGCTATATTAAAGTATCAACGTAATCTGACTGATATTAGCAGCACTTGCAAAACAGCATTTGACAAATCATAGCCTGTGTATGCACTGAAAGGATACCCAATCAAAGCACAAACGATCGACCATAAAACTCAGAGGCATACCAATTAGG
Source organism: Dascyllus trimaculatus (assembly GCA_024666655.1). NCBI lineage: Eukaryota > Metazoa > Chordata > Actinopteri > Pomacentridae > Dascyllus > Dascyllus trimaculatus. The sequence continues at coordinate 31,308,652 of CM045448.1, forward strand.
GTTAAAGGCTAAGTGGGAAGACTTCTCTGCACCAGACGTCTGGTTGACCATGTTGCTGTGCAGGTCGAGCCGGCCTGCACCAGCCAATCGATTGGGAGGAAACAGACGATGAGGGAGCAGAGTCCGCAGGGAGAGAAGTTGAATCACATGGTCTGCGATCAATACTCCAATACTCAGCAGTGTATTTCACCTCTGTCAAGGCACTCTCCCACCACAGTCTGGAACACACACATCTCACCAACCTCAAAAGCTGTTTCAATAAGATTTGTGGAGTGCTTCTTACTTCCTTTGCAAATTAAACATTTACCTTCTCTGATGTGTGGAGATGTATTTTGTGGTGTGGTGGCCAAGATGTCAGTGAGTCTCTGCACACCTCTGCAGGAAAGGTTAGAGAACAAAATAGGATGTTTGACTGGTTGAATTTGTGCATTTTTAAGAGACAGACTCACAAGTGAGGATGTTATCTTCAGAGACTACTCAATAGGGTCAATCTCACACCCTTATTTACTTATTTACTGAAGCCAAGCACTGTCCCTGCTAGGACTTAGGCCACCATTGCTGATCCCAAACCCAAAAAAGGAAGCTCCAGCCTTGAAAACAAACCTGCTACAGACTCACTAGCCCTTCTTGCAGAGACTACGCTATAGTGTCGCTAAGAAGACACTGTCATTATGCTGCCCTTGCTCATCTTTGCTTGTTAAGAGCAAAAGTTTGCATCAGTGCTTTCATGCCTTATGCCAGAATCATAAGCAGGACATGTAGCACAACAGCGCTAAGGTCTAGTGTGGCATGTTCTGCCATGCCAACTCTGCCTTTCACACAGACGTCAGTTGGATTCTGTGGCTATATCTGCTGCCGGCTTCATCACGCAGCAGTGGTGCCCCTCCAACAGTCCCACCTCGAAGAGGCTACTGACAAGAGGCCAAGACATCTCCTTGGAGGAGGAAGGTTCTTCCCACAGAATCTCACACCCAGGGGGGCTCTACTGCTCTGGCATTTATTGATGCTTTCCCAGTTGTGGCCCTGATGCACATTAAACCCCTCAGCTCCTCCTTTTGCCCCTCAGGAATCAACAGTGAAAAGCCCCGAACACTGTGGAGATACTATTATTTTTTAGCTCAGGGCTATGGATTCTCTTAGAAACTGCCTCACTCTGAAACATCTTTTACCCAATACTGACACATTTAGCAGTACGAGAACTCCAGAACTAATTTTGTTCTGCTCACAAACTGTAGTCTCTTTCAATCATCCTCCACCTTCAGAGTCCATGTTTATTGCGAGAGAAGTTTAAGGGATATTTGTGCTCACCAAAGGAAGCACTGAATAGATATGTTTTATTGTTCCAACTCTGATGCTCCTTAATGACATATTTCAATACATCCCACCTACATAAAAAGAAAGAAAGACCACAAGGGGGAAAAAAAAATCAATGCACCTTTAATAACATCACATTCTGTCACACAGAGCTACAAGCACACACTCAATAACAGGACACCAAGCCTGTGCACATTCTCTGGAGTAATTTTGCACAAATCGAGATCCATTAAGACATGTTTGTCCAAGCTCAGACTGAATTGGAATGCCAACTTCAAGTCAGACCGTATCACCCAGCATCAGTGTGGCAATTTTGTTACAGAAGCATATCAGTGCTCATTGTTTATGTTTAGCAGTCACATTTGGCTGTAAAACTCAGGTGTCATGTTGCCTTCAGACACATAGTGTTCTTTTTTTCCTCATAAAGCCCGTTATGGCTGAGTTCCCAAAACAAATAACATTGTTTCTATTCAAACTCTTTTAGGACTCTTTTGTCGGTGCAAATTGCAAGTCTACTGGTTTTTAAATGATTAATAGACATACTGACACACACAGTGTGTTTGAGTGAATTCCAAGGCTAACTAATTAGCCTCAGAAATCTTGCTCTCAGTCCTGGCCACGTATACTCTCAGCCCTGCTGTTTTTTGATTTTCACTATTTAATCTGGGATTGATTTACATCTGAGATGTCAGGAATACTTAACGGCCTGTTGTGTTAATGCCCCTACCAAAATGCTGAGTTCCTTGTTTAAAAAACCCTGCTCTCAGGTGAAAGAGTGGTGCACTTTTATGCCTGCCATCCACCCCAACTGCCTCCTGAAAACATTGATGTGATTAAAATAAGGCATTTGTTTTATATAGCACTTTTCTAGACACTCAAAGATGCTTTACATTGCATTATTCGTTCACTTCATTCTTGATGGTGGTAAGCTACATATGTAGCCCTGGGGTAGACTGATGGAGGGGATTCTGCCAGTCTGCACCACTCCGACCACCACCAACCACTCACTCTCACATTGCATTCACCCAGGCTTCCTGGTGTTCCCTCATGGTCTCCCATCCAGGTACTGACCAGACCCAACCTCACTGAGATCTGACGGGATCATCAAGGGGGTATGGCCAACACAAGACGGTATAGCCAGATTTACATGATTCATAAATGTAGTACTTCAGTCATCGAGAGAACATCACCTCTGAATCAGTTCTGCCAGCAATTACATTGTCAATACAACCTAATGAAAACAGCAGTTTATTTATATAGGAATGAAATGAAGATACAGGATTGGCACCAATCAACTACAGCATTAAAACACAACATTAAAACCACCCGCCCAAAATGCGTAGGTCTCCCTTGGTCCACTGAAAGAGTTCAGACCCCGGATGTAAGGAGCAGATCTGTTGGGTCCTATAGGTTGTGTGGTGGGGCCTCTGTGGATAGGATACTTGATGGGAGTGACTTCTGGGGAGTTTGTAGATCGGATCAACACTTTGGGTTCTTTGTTGTGATTTTCAAGCCACTCTTGAGCAATTTTTGGTTTGTTACATGGCGCGTTGTCCTCCTAGAACAGATTGCTAGCATAGGACATGAATGTAAGACAAAAGGTTTACCAGGTTTACCACTGTAACAAGATCATCATTGTTATGTACTTAACCAGTCAGTGGTTTTAATGTTGTGGCTAAACGGTGTATATAAAGTAGGCTAAGTCTGTCACTCCTGTGCTTACACGGTGAACTGAATGTGCTGGTTTGCTCAAAGCTCTCTGATATGAGACGACCTGACAGCGTGAGTACACATCTGGTTCATCTTCACTAAAAGAACAGAGTAAGAGTGGAGAACTGATCTATAGACTCTACTGAGCTCGTTTCCCTGCAAGGCCTCCTTGCTCAGCGTAAGGATCGACCTCTATCATATCTTATCTCTTCTTTCAGACTTGTCGGTTCAGATGACCCAAACAGATAGATCTCTTACATAAATAATCTATAAAAAGTTAAAGTTAAAGGGTGAATTTACCCAAAAAGGGGACTGCGTCTCTGAACATTAGAATCTGTTCAGATTCTGTCTGAGTCACTGATCATATCTCAGAGGACACAGGACAGAAAAAGCACCGTCACACTTTCCAAAAGCCAGAAAAGTTCTGTGACTATGTTTTCTGCAGTGTAATGCAAAAGATTTGTGTGTCATCAGTCACCGAATTAAGCCAGAAAATATCCCAAATGACCTGCTGCTACAAAACGAGCAGCAGTGGCATATGAGTCAGACAGGAAAACTCTTAAGTGCTACAATTTCAAAAAAAAAAAGTCGACGAACGTTCCTAATTTTCCTGCCATGACGCCTCGCTCTCCTCTAAAGCAATTTGTAGTGCCAGATTGCCTCTGTGCAGTATGACAGGGAGAAGTGGCTGTTTATCAGGCGGGCTGGTATTTAACTTTGTAGGACACATTTGTATTGATTGGGCTTTGTAATTTTCTCCTGAGTAGATTGAGCTGCTGGTTGCAGGCTGGCGTGCATTAAAATTAACAGGATCTGCCTCCAGCATGGCTGAGTAATGCCACAGTGTAGAGAGCCATGCATGATTCTCACAGTTATTTATGTAATATGGAAAATTGCCACAGGAGAGGTCTTTTTCCTGGCTCAGAGAAACTGAAGTATCCAGCTAAATTCTAAAAATATACCTGGCACCTGGTACCATCCGATGCCCCGCACTTGAATTTAAGATACAAAATGAAATTTTATTGATGCCCATGGGGGAGGTTAAAATTACTATGTTCATATGGGGCTGCTGTAAAAGAAATGCTTGCATGCCTCTAATTTAGAAAGAGGTTACGCTGTGCTTTAGTGTCATTTGTTAGCGCTGTTGCCAAAAAGTTCAAACCCGCAGGCCGCCTGGAGCATTTCTGCGTGGAGTATGTTTTCCCTGCATCTCTGCGTGAGTTCGCTCCAGGTGCTCTCTCTTCCACCCACAACATGCAAGAACATGCGAGCTCGGTGAATAACATTAGAGGGAAGAGAAGAGGCGAGTGAGGCTAGACAAGCGATGCATTTTTGATGAGCATCATATGCAGGGTAACTTAAAGAGCTTTACAAAGGACCTAAACAACAGCAGCATCAAACAGTTTAGGTCAAAGCAAATGGGAAACTGGTATGTTACCTTTGATTTAATGTGTCAGACAACTAAAATGTGCCCTTGTTGAGCACATCATTCAAACATTCACAGTGTAGGTTGGAAGGAACTTGTAATATAACATCAGTAAAAGCTAATGGGAGTCAGGAGTTTGCAAACAAAGAGTCTGTGAAAGTAAAATCAATCGGAAGCTCTGAGATCATCATTTATTCATATGGTAATCATGCGTTAATCTTCTCTGCATGATCACTTCCTTATACGTTGAGAATGTCCAGAGCTACACACTGATTGCTGCTTATAGTGATATTAGATGGAGTTTCAGTCTGAAGAGGCTCCTTTGGTCAACTTATTGAAGAATCTCATCTCTATAGGAAGCCGTTCTGGTGAAGGAATGTAGGGCTTGGAGAAAACAAGGCAACACCTTAAACCTGCATTAACTTACAGGAGGAGACATCGTGCCCACTGTCATGGTATAAACAAGCTGTTCTTCTTGTTCTCCTCCGGGGGAAGACGGAGGTGCTTTCTCGCAGCAGAGAATCTAAACAAACTGTTACCCTCCATATTGAAAAATATTAAATTCATCACTGATTCAGCAAAGTGCTTGTTTTGGCAGTATTTCCAGAACAAGTCCAATCAGTGAAACACAATTGGATACGTGGGTGTGCGCTACTTGGACTGATAAAAAACACAATTTTTCCTTTAGCATGAGGCTGGCAGTAGTTATAAAGTAACCTCAGAGTTTTAGATACATATCAGTTGGCAGTTAGACAAACAATGATTCAAGCAGCAGTGATCACTGTTCTCATTGGCTTTTGCAGACAATACTGCCACGTGGAAGTAGATGAGAACACATATACAGTTATTTTTTAAATTTAACTAAAGTTGTGCTTCTTTAGTTGTTGATAAAATTGTTGTACAAACAGTTTGTTATTCACATCTATAATAAATAGAAGGGCTGCATGGTGGCTCAGTGTTTAGCAGCATCGCTTCACAGCTGGAAGATCCCTGGTTCGCGTCCAGGTTAGGACGTCTGGGATCTATCTGTGTGGAGTTTGCATGTTCTCCCTGTGCAGTGTGAGTTCTTACCAGGTGCTCCAGCTTCCTCCCAAAGTCCAAAAAAACATGCTGAGGTTAATTGATGATTCTAAATTGTCTGTAGGTGTGAATGTGAGTGTGCTTGGTTGTCTGTCTCTATATGTGGCCCTGCAATAGACTGGCGACCTGTCCAGGGTGTCGGCTGGGATAGGCTCCAGCACCCCTACAACCTTACAGAGATACAATTCTCAGTGATGATAATACCAAGTCTTTCAATTGCTATGAAGCCTGTGTAAACATTTTCTGCCTGGTCAGACCTATTTGGTTCTTCGTCACTGAATGTGGAGCGGTTGTGCTGTTAAATGTGTATGTATGGGAACAACGGCCACAGAGAAATGGTTCTGCAAAAAGGTCCTGCCAGAGAAGTAATAGTCACTGGATACAAGTCCAGTTCGATAACTATCCGTGTCCCTCTAATGGGCTTCCCTGTTGGTTGCACAGGGATGTATTTTTTGGAGATAGGGTTGCCTTAAAAGTGTCCGTCCAGCTAAGGGGATTGCAAAAACTGAGTTCAGAACATTCAATAAAATGAGGAATTGGGAGGTTTTTTTTTGTCCCCAAGGCCTCGTTGCTGCACTGATTTATCATTTTCTTCAATTTTTCCTCCAGACGTGTCCATTTAGATTGTCTGAACACTAAAGGACAGACGTTTGACATTGTGTTCTCTCTTTAAACTGCTGAGTGTTGAATTGGTCCTCAGTGTGTAAAAGAAAGCTCAGGAGGAGCCAATTATGATTCACCTCGGAACCCAACTCAGATGAAAAAATGTATAGAATTCTGGTGATATTATGGTAATAGCAGTGATGAGTACAACAGTTCTATTAATTAGCTTTAGTTAGTTAAAGGTTACGTGGTCAGTGAGCAAACTTACAAGCTGATGCACTGTAAAAATGATAACAAAGCATTTGATGTTGTAGCATCACTCATAAATTAAGCATTGCCACTTGCAACCAACAATAACGAGTCAGCACAGCAAACTTCTCACTATCGTTGCCTCGACTAGAGTTTTGATAAGACAATAAGAATTTAGCTGTTGAAATTACACTGAACAAAAATATAAAGGCCCCATTTGAAATATTGATGCCACATGAAGTGCACCACCCAAAGTGAGCGTATACTGTCTGGTACTCGTACAAAATGGATATTTCTCTTGATTAGTGTCCAAATTTGAGTCTATCCACCACTGTCTGTGATTATTTGCTCAGTGATACATTAATTCCATTCAGTCCATGGGTGTGGCATATCCAGATGCTGCTGCAACAGAATGAGCAGTACTCAGACGCTCCTTATACTGGGGACAATAAAAGGCCACCCCAACATGTCACATTTTGACCAAAGCAGCAACGCCTCAGATGACTCCGGTCATGAGGGAATGTGCCATTGGCATGTTGGAAGCAGGAATGTCCACCAGAGCGGTCGCTGTGCAGCTGAATGTTCACTATCAGACGATAGGACGGTTAAGAGTTGGTTTCCAACAGACGGGCAGTACTGCAAATCCACCTCATCCACATCGGCCACGTGTTACAGCAGATGAAACCTGTGGTCTCCCCTCAATAAAATAAACTAAATAAATAAACAGGCAGGAGGTGGGCTGGAAAAGTTTTACCCAGAACAACATTTAGACCCAACATCAAGTTGGGTGCACTAGAAATTCCTAGTTGGCAGAAGTTTTCTTCCAAACTTACTAAACTTCGTAAAGTCAACTTTGGTCGTCAAAAGTTGAGAAAACTTGAAAATCTCTTGCATCATGTTGCCTTGGAATTTAAAGTTTTGACGGCTTTGGGTTTTTTTTTACAGTGTAATAGATGAGCATTTGATCCTCAATAATAGATTTTTAAATGAATCTTTAATAATATTGATTTAAAAAGCAACAAGGTAGAGGCCAAAAGAAAGTGAAACTTTCTTTTAAGAAGAGTTTTCCTTATCAGAAATTACAGTTATTTTTAAAGGTCTACCCATAAATGAGGTCTGGGTGGATGGATGGGTCAAGAGAACACTTGCATTTAACACAAGAGACAGTTTCTAACCCATAGAGGGACATACTTCTTATTTCACTGTATTTTTTTAACAGATTAACTTACTAGTTACTTTTCAGATTAAAATTTTACACACAAAATACATGATTGTTTTACAAAACATGCTAAATTTTTACAGATGAAACCCAAAGATATGCACTATAGATCAGTTAAAATGTGCTCTGCCTCCATTAACTACAATCCAATAATGCTGTTACAGACATTTGATACTCTACTGTAGTTTTACTAAAGTAAAAATGTTGTTCCTTGTGTGCGATGGAGTACTCTACGTTGTGGTATTGCTACTTCTTTCTAAGCAAATAATCTATTTACTTCTGCAACCACTGCAAAAACACAAGTTACTCATTACATCATCTTGTTTTATTCGACTGAGATAGTCTGCTGAAATCTATATTAAAAGTCTGGCTTTGTTTTAATGGAAAAGTTGTGCTGAAAGCTTCTAAGCATTTGAAGAGTATTGCACATCAAGTAGGTCTTCAGTGGTTGCAAACCACCCGAAGGAGCCGTGACAGGGCTCCCTCTGTGGGGGCTCTGCTCTGCGAGTGGACCGGTTGCTAGGATGATTTGCTTTCCGGCAGCGGCTCATGTTGCTAGTGACACTTAGTTTACTGCAGTTTTGCTCGCTCCAGAGTTCAGCTTGTCAATTAAATCAGCTTGTTGCGGTTCACTGCCTCATTCTGGCTAATTTCCATCTGAGCGGAGATGTGATTACGCTCAAAGTGAGAGGAAGTCTTGATCAACACTCTGGGTTCCCTGCTGAGAATCATTAGCTTCTTTCCCAACATTATGCCAAAGGTCAGACTTATTTTTGTACAGGCACGCACACACAGACACACACACAGAGACACACACACACACACACACACACACACACACAAGCAGGCACACAATTTATCAGTATTAAGAGTCACATGGATTTTTTTTAAAGCTATGAATAAACTTTTAGAAACACTTTCTCATTGGGTTTTCAGTTGAAACCGTTACTTCTTGGATTGACATGTGAAAAAGCAATTACCTTAGTTAAGATGCTATTTGTCTCAACAACAACAGGAATGTACAATTTGTATTTCAAACATCAGTGTGAATAAACTGGTCCAGCCCACGAAACACAACAAGACACAGTTACTTAAGTCAAACATGATGTTTGACTTAACATCAATCATATCATCAAGCATCTACAGCCATTGAAATACATGAAAAGACGTTTATTCCTTATGCTAATTTCACCTTTTAAACCTTTTTTTTTCACTCAAACCAAAAAGAGAAAAAGAACACAGCAAAAAAAAAAGGATTGCATGTAAACATCACATTCATTTAGTATCACCTAGGTATGCTAATTTATATGAGCATAATTACATTCATCTACATAGAGTAATTTAGTCTAATAGCACCACAGAAATGCTCTTTGACTAGCCTGGATCAGATTAGTATGAACCTCCCTGCGATTCCTATCTGCATCTCCTCACAGACCAAAACCCCGTGGGCTCCCACTCGGAGGGTATTTTTGTTTGCTTGAATAAGTTATGAATTTTTCATTCCTGACTGCTTTAAAATGTAATCATGCTACACAAGGCTGCATTTTCTTTTTAAAAAAATTTCTATCGAGAACCTTTCAACAAACCTACCAGGCATTTATTGAGAATTTGCATTCCTAATCACCCTCCTTGCACCGTCATCACTGCTTCAGTGGTTTCAGAGAAGGTGTTAAACTAACTATTCCTGGGAGACCTGAAAGACAAGGAAACTTTCAAAATACAAAGTCTGCGAGCACCAATTACTCTGATTATTCTACTTTCCTCCGCTACTGCTTAATAAAAAGGTATTGGATCAGTGTCATTTAATCCATTTAACTGCTGTCAGATGTTTCTCTTTGGGCGGCTGTGGCTCAGGTGGTAGAGCGGGTTGTCCACTGATCGCAAGGTTGGCGGTTCGATCCCCGACCCCTCCACATGCCGAAGTGTCCTCAGGCAGGACACTGAACCTGAAGTTGCTCCCAATGGTAGATTAGCCTTGCATGGCAGCTCTGTCGCCATTGGAGTGTGAATAGGTGAATGAGAAACACATCATAAAGCACTTTGGATACTACTAAGATATAGAAAAGCGCAATATAAGTAAAGACCATTTTACCATTTAAAGAGATGGGTTTTGTCAGCGTTTCAACCAGGTGTCTTGATTAAGAAGAAAAATAAAAAACTCTGCATCATTCAGGCTGCATCTTTCTTTAATAAGGACTGAGAAAGGAGGAGAAACAACGAGAGCAGGGGTTGAGTGAAAGTGTGTAAATGTATGGTTGTGTTTATGTTATATGGGGCGTTTCATCGCAGTGAGGGAAATGAGCGAGGAAGGCCTGGATGCTGCTCAATCTGATCCTACCTGCACTTGATCATCCTCTGGCTCTCAGCGCCTAACAAGGGATATGAGTTCTGCTTCCTCGAAGCAGGTTACAGCAATCCCAGCGGTCCCTGCAATGCTGGGGTGGTCCCTAGTGTAAATGTGTGTGTGCAGGGACGTGTGTGTTTGTACTGGGCTGTGCGCATGTCCATGTGTGTGTGTGTGTTTATGTATGTGCATGCACCTTGCTGTGTATGTGTGTGTGTGTGTGTGAGTGGTCCAGGATGGAACAGAAACTCCACTAATAGCCCTGTCGTCTCTGTGGGCTCTCTTCCAGGCTCGACCGACCTTGAGCGGGCGGCTCTTAAAAGATGACATGCCCAGGCTTTCCACTCGCGCTCGGCCCCGAAGTTGGAGAAATATCGTGTAAACCCTTCCATTAATCATGCAACTCCTGGGTCATTAAGCACCCCAAATCGCCTGCTGCAACATCTACCTTTACAGTCATGCTATCTCCCCACAATAGCCAGGAGCTGTGACATTGCTTTTTAATAACAGGCACACACACACAGGCGAACACACACACACACACACACTCACATCCCTCCCTGCTTCCCTCCGTCCTCCAAGCCCATCGCTGTTTGGGAGGCAGTAATTCGTGCTTGTTATGCACGAGTACCGTAATGCTAATGCAGAGAGACGTGTGTAAATCAGAAGATAATGAAAAGTACAGAAGCCCAGACCGGCTCTGTGAGCTAATACCTCTGCTGTCTTCACTGGAGGCAGAAGCCCAGCAAATATGATTTCATGAGGCACAAAACAGGTTCGTTCACTGGTAATGATAAGCGAGTAAATATATGACCTGATGGGATATCCACTGACACAGACAGGGCTCACAGTGAGACAGGCTGAGCACCAATCACAATCAGCCAAAACCTAGAAATCCTTAATATATGTGACGTAAATGAACTGTGTGAATTTACCAGCTTAGCACATCCACTGGGTTTGAAGTAGTAATCAGTTTATCAAGTGAGTTATTTGCAAAGGTAGCTAGTTATGTTAAATTGTACCCTATCCCAAAATTATAACGTGTACACAGTATAAAGTATAAAGCTCATTATTTTAGGGTTGCAGGGTTAGCTGAGCAACTCGTTTTATTTTTCTCCTATTTTTTTTTATTACCTTAAGCATTTTTTGAGTTGTACTTGTTGCAAAAAATACCAGCTTTCTGTAAAATACGGTAAAAAAGTGCCTTAGAAGGAGAAACTAAAACCAGTTTTGGATGTTTGAACAGTTGAATTGACCTGCTTTTATTTTTTTAAATGCTTTTCATTTAAAATTGCTGTAAAAATAAAACAAAACAAAACAGAAATTGCAAATACAATTATGATTTATCATTAATGGGTCAAATGACCGTTGCTCATGGTGACAAATACAAAGAGAATTATTATTATTACAGCTCTACAGAGGGAATAAGGAGTTCTTGAAGCCCTAAACTTAGCTGAAGCAGAATATATATTCTGCATAAGTACGTGGCCAAACCCTAACATTGTTCTGTGTCTGCTTGTTTTTTAATTTGGCATCTACTGAAACATTTTCCATATTGATTTTATGAAGTAACATTGACATATTATCATATTTAGCCAAGTGCAGTAAAGTTACCATTATGTATGAAGCACTTTTTAAACAACAGACACTGAGTCAAAGTGCTTTTCAGTATAGAAATAAGATCATAACCAATTTACATCACAAATTAAAATATTAAAGTCAGCTGTCTACAATATCATTATTATTAGTTGTTGTGGTGAGAAGCTGCAGTGTTATATTTCATGTAGATGTGCCTCATTAAGCTAAATATTAAAGATAAGAACCTAAAATATCATATGACATTACCTGATATTACAAATTACCTGGCTACAAAATTATACAGAGAAACCCAGTGAATCCAAAGATTCCGGTTGATCAAGCTCTTGGCAACTGTGAAGAGGAAAAAATCTCTTTCACCAGGAAGAAACCTTCAGCAGAACCGGGTTTAGGAATGGCAGACATCTGCCTCGACTGGCTGGGGTGAAGGTAAAGGAAAGAGTGAAACAGACGGACAACAAACAAGACAACATAAACCACAAGTGAACTTCCTTGTGCATGCTTGTCATGTTTTTTTTATTATTTCTATTGTTATACTATATTTAGCAGAGGGCTGCGCAGTTGCTAGGTTGGTAGCATCGTCGCCTCACAGCTAGAAGATCCCCGGTTCGCGTCCAGGTTAGGACGCCTGGGATCTGTCTGTGTGGAGTTTGCATGTTCTCCCTGTGCAGTGTGGGTTTTCACCGGGTACACCAGCTTCCTCCCACAGTCCAAAAACATGCTGAGGTGAATTGATTATTCTAAATTGTCCATAGGTGTGAATGTGAGTGTGCTTGGTTGCCTGTCTCTAAATGTGTGCCTTCACCTGAGTCGGCTAGGATAGGCTCCAGTCCCCCGTGACCCTACAGAGGATTAAACGGTGTATAGAATAATGGATGAATGGATTTAGGAATTTTATTACTCCTTTTTTTTATTGTACCAACACCATGTATATTTCCTTGCACCTTGACTTTGTTTGTTTTAATAATTTGCACCTTACTTTCCTGATTCTTCCTACTTGTAATATTTGTGAGCTGCTGGATACCTTAAACTTCTTGGGGGATAAATAAAGTACCTATCTAGCTCGGTCTGTCTAAGATCAAACATACTGACTAAATGAAAGAAAGGGTAGAACTATAAAAGCAAAGTTGAAATAAAGGTAAGAGAATAAAAGTGAAGTAAAATCAAGCAATCCAACAGCATCCAACAGCAGAGAAGTGAACATAAATAAAGAGTGGATATGACTAGAGCAGCTTCAGGAGGAACAAGCAATTGAAAAAGAAGTCTTTAACTCTGATTTGAAATTATCAGTGGTTTAATGATTTAATGTGGAACGGGAGGGTCTAGGACCAACAAAAACCCTGTCACCTTAGGTTTTGAGGAGTAAGTATGGGACTGAGAGGATCAACTGTGAGGATGGCCATGGTGACCTAGAGGGAGAAAATGGAGTCATCCTATTGGAAATGTATTATGAAGCTAAACTATAATGGTTTTTAAAACAAATAGTAACGTTTTAAACTCTATTTTATACTTCACTGGAATCCAAGGCAAATGAGCCAGAACTGAGGTGATGTGCTGTCTTCTTTGCAGCTGTTAAGAGTCTGGCAGCTGCATTCTGATCAAACTGTAGCCGTGTCAAGTTGGACTGCATCGACGCCACATACGGAGTTACAGCAGTCCAGCTGAGAGTTAGTAAAGGCATTATTTATAGCTTTCAGGTCCTTGTAAAATCGGCTTTTGTTTGTCAATGGTTCTGAGCTGACAAAAGGTGCCCCTCGCACTGCTGCTGACCTGTTGATTCAAATTTAAAGAGGAGTCCAGAAACACACCAAGATTTTTGACTGCATCATGCACATTTTCAGACAGAGGGCTGAGGGCATAGCAAAGACAGTTAGCAGAGCTGGGTGGACCAAACATAATTATCTCAGTTTTTTTCTGTTTAAAGTTTGCTCTGTTGCTCTCAGTGTGAAAAATAGATTAATACTGCTCTAAAATCCCTCTCTGGTTGGTAATTCAACAACTAAGAAGTAATTTCTCTGCGTCAAAGCTAGATATTTACATTCCCTCCCTTGAAAATAGTCCTTCAGTCACTACAGCTGGAGCACACCAGGTCACCTACGACTGATATGCTGTAAAACCCCCCTTCACTACACAATGGCAAGGTAGAAATGGAGTAATCCAGCCATACATTTTTGAACTGAAAACTGATTCCGAAGAAGAATAGTGATGCAGAAAGCCCCGCCCCACACGTTGGCCTGATTGGTAGCTTAGGTTTGTTACATATAAAACCCTATAAGTTTGAATCAGTGTTTTCCAGACTGTCATAAGTACACTGCAGTTTCAGGGGGAAAAAGGCTCAACCATGGCATTTACTGCCTTTTTCACTCATGACATATTGACACGTTGCCAAGGCAACAAAGTTGATTTGCAGTATGATACTCTTTATATTATATTTGGCATTATCAGAGAATAATACTGGGGCTCCAACTTTGATGTCAGACATCTGGAACCTCAATGTAAATAAAAATGGATTTCCAAGGATTTCTTAATTGATTTGCTCAGTCTAACACTGTAGACTTTTCAATGTGCATGGTGCCACATTTTCCTGTTCATCTGCACTATAGGCTCTACATACTATTAGTAGAACAAGGAAAAATATACATATAAAAAAGTTTCTGACTCTGTTTGCTCATTTTTTTTGCTTCCAGAACTGACCTGATCATTAGCAAGAGATGGCTATTGACAGAAGTCTTCCGTCTGTTGAATCCGCCAAACAGTGTCACAAAGTGAGCTGATGATTCTTCTTTGTTGCCATTTTGCCACATGGAGTACCGTTGGATTGCTATGACCATGGTCGCTCTCCCCCTCTTCAAGCAAGCTTCGCCATCCAATTACTTTTAATTACTGAGGGGAGAATACACACTGCACCTTAGCAACGGTCGGCACTGGTGGAATTGCAGGCTCATCGGTCGGTGGCGGGGAGTTAGCAAGAAACAGGGCTGACGTGTGGTTTATGGATGACTTCTTCTGGGGCTCGCAGGGAGCTTGTGTCTGTGCGTAGCTCCTCAAGGGCTGAATTAGCCCCCTGATCCACTAATCAATTTGGAGAGGAAGGGAAAATTAACACAAGTTCTCCCACTTCGAGTCAAGGAGGAAATGTATTCCTCCTGGTGCTTATGATTTGCTGCCTGTGTGAAATAGACGCCATTATAAAGAGCAGGCCACTTGTGCCATAGTTCCTTGTTATTATTTCTCCGTGATATATAGGACACAGTTGAGATGTTTTTTTTCCCTGTATTTGTTGAGCAAGTCTGAATCAGATTCGAGGCAGAGACAAATCATTTCTGAGGTTAATGATCACACTCTAAGGTCTGTGTGATCAAGTTAGAAAAATATTTGAGCACCATCCATGACCTGTATAAATCATATCCAATGGCATATTTAAAGTATTATTGTGCCATAATGAAATATTCAAATGCAGAGGCTGCCTGCTTCCAGCACGATGGAGCCGGTAAGTCGGTAATGATGACATAATGGCCTAGGAGAAATAAATGGGATTCACAGGAAATGAATCAGAGTCTCCAGGACTCTCAGTGTGACGGATGAGGCCGGAAAGTGGGTCAGAACCACAGGTTGGTTGGCTGCACAACTGGGCCGAGACACAATGCCCAGGGCAATCAGGCATCAGTAGACAGCCTATCCCTGCAAATCCTGAGGTCAATTATAGATTGTGGCTTACCAAGATGGGGCCTTGTGATGATAAAACCAGATACTGACAGATCATTTATTTTTGTTTTGTCTGAGAGTAAAAAATTGTTTTTCTCAAGTACCCAGCCTTGGCTCACTCATGACTTCTTCCAGAACTCCAGCTGTCTCCCTGTGCTGGAACAAAAAGACTGTCATGCGTTAATCAATGGAAACTCGATTTAGCCACCTTTAACTAAGTTCTGAGTTTTCCACTAAGTCAGTCATATTTTAATCACCCCAGCCCTGCAATTAATCATCGAGCTGTTTAGTGTGATTGCGATGAATATTCAGTTACCTACTGAAGTCTTTCACCCGACCCTTCCTCTCCCCTCATCTTAATTATATTCTGTTCAGTGGCCCTGTGGTGGAGCAGCGCCTGTTTGCCTTGCTCACTCAGCCTCCCCTTAACAGTCATTAAGAAAAATGACACAAGCGCAGGTAGTGAAAGTACCTCGGTATGCAGAAATTAGTTTAAAGGCAGACACCATCCAGCTCGCCGGAATGAGATCCCCTCTACCTGCTCTCGCTCAGTGCAGAGAGTCATAAATCACCACGCGCTACTTCCTGACGGCTGAGAATCAGAGCATTCTGTCTTTGAAAGTGTGAGGCTGGGACACCCCCGAATGCACGACTGCTCCAAACTGCCGTTCAAACTGCTCGCTCACATGGCGCAGGGTTGATTATTGGACACTGAAAGTTAACATGGCAGTGAGGGGGAGAGCCTGGTAACTGAGGCCCATGGAGAAAAACGGCTGTAGCCAATTAAAAATAATACACTGGGTAGTGTTGTATTGCTTAAAGGATGCCACAGCTAAACGGACTGAACTGGAAGGTAGTTTCTTTATCTAGTCATTCTAGCATTGTGTGCATGATGAGTACTTTGTTTTGTTTAGGTTTAATCAGTGGCTCATCCAGCCAATGTCACTTTCACCCATCTTCTGTAAGTCACATCACCCAACATGTACAAGTGGTATAACTGCACTGATCTCATCCACACTCTCATTTCTGTGGTAGTTTTTTATGGATGTAGCCACACAGAAAGAAGGACTGGTCCTAGAAGAAAATGACGTAGGGTGCATCTGAAATTAGTAGGGGTCCAGACAACTAAATCTGATCATTGCTCACCCTAAAAGAACTACCACCCAGTTCATAAACTTCTACAGCTGCTTTTATCTGGATGAAACAGTCGTCACCTGCAAATACACACAACGCTAAGTTTGTCTAAAATAAGGGTATGTCTTTGTGAAAGTTTCTTGTAACCAAATAATCAAAGGTAAAGAAGCTTTTGCAGTCTTTAGCATAATTAGCCGTGACATTTACTGATTACAGGTAATGCTACCATAATGCTGTTTTTGATGTTTATGGGTTTGGTATGTCTGCTATCCTGGTGTAGGCTGTCTTTAAAAATACACATATTTAATAGATGGATAAAATATAAAATAACAGCGGCAGCAGCGAAATGAAATAGTGTGTTAAGAGCAACATATTTGTTAGAACACAGCTGGGAAGAACTGTAAACACTAAGTGAATTCACCAAGTCTTCTTTATGAGCTAGTGCAGAATTGTACCACTACACTAACATCTGACCTAACTTTTGTAATGCCATTTGATCCCAAGTCTTTGCAAATGTAACATCATTGCTGCAGGAATATTCTTGTGAAACAAATGTCTTGCGCCACTGTACAGACATTTTGGGTATTTTAATACACAACTGCACAGGCTTTTACTTACTACTGGCACTTAATGAAGTTGAGGGGGAAGTCAGGGGGTGGGAGTGAGTTGGTAGTAGAAGACACTAAACTTGAGACTCTAGGCTAAGTTGGGCTGATAGACTGTAGGACTTTGTTGCTGGTAACATCACTGTTGTCTCCACAACATGCTTTGGTGTGTGCAGCTGTGGAGGTTATAGTACTGCTGATTTTAATAGATTTATACACCAATCAAGCATAACATTCTAACCACCTGTCTAATATTGTGTTGGTCCCCCTTATGTGATCAAAAATGCTCTGAACCATTGGGCATGGACAAGAGGACCTCTCAGGGTGTCCTATGGGGTCTGGAACCAGGACATTGGCACTGCATCCTTTGGGTACTCTGGCTTGTGCAGTGAGGCCTCTGTCAATCAAACTTGTTCCACTGCATCCTGTTGATGCTTGATCACAATGGGGTGTAGGAAGTTTGGAGGTCAAATCAACATGCTTGATTGGTTGATGTTGTTACCATATGGTGGGGTGCATTTTCCTGCGAGGGTAGGTCAGTGACATTTGGGATTTCCATTTGCATGAGGGAGTGTGCTTGTTGTGGGACAATGTTTATTTGGGTGTCTAAGTCTCATCAACACAGATGTTAAAATCCAAGGTTTTCCATCAAAACACCACATAGAACCAATATGATCAATGTTATTCACTTCACCTGTCAGTGGTCAGAATGTTGTGGCTGATCGGTGTATATGCAACAATATTTGGACAATTACCAAACAATGTTTTCTGTCCAGCTACAGTTAAAAACACCCACATGCTCCTGTGCAAACTGACACAATGCAGACGACAAAGTCAATAACCCCGCAACTGAATGCATTGCATAATAGCAGAGTTTCTACTCACCACTCACATTTTAGGGATGACACACTTATCATTCAAACTTCAACTGAGGGTGCAAGAAATGATTCTGCACCCCCACAGAACTGGCCCTGACACCCCCACTCCTAATCCCATCTATGAAGCTGATTGGTCAACTACTTCTCCAGCTTGAGTTATTTAGACGAACCCTAACCCTGAACAAATCCAAAACATGGCTACGGGGTATTTAGAGGTCTAGAATCATGCAGTGTGTCATAAGAGTGGCCTTTTAGTTGGTTGATGTTATCTGGGAACACATCTGGTGGTTTAAGAAGCAGTCTGTGTAGCCATGCTCCCACACTATCATACTTTACTAGGTGTGATGTTATCATCAGTACCAGCCATGATAAAAAGTATGAGAATTGGACTCCAGCTGTAACACAAACCACACGTACTGTTGACAGAAAGAGCTCTTTCTTTTTCTGAAGAATACCACAAAGTGTGTGATTGCTAATGTGTTCATTTGTGTGGATATTCATGAAATTCACAGTCAGTTTCTCTTTCAAATAAGATTTTATTCTTGAAGGAGAGTTTTTGGCGTCTCTTTCTGGTGCCTCACCATTGTGAGATCTGCCCTCATCACCGACTTTGCCGTTGTAGATGACGTCCCACATCACTTCTCGTTACTTTTGCTTTTCAGATCTCAGATTGCTTTTCAGATTGTCCTTGTCACTAGCTGATGGCTGTTACAATTCCTCTACTCTACTCCTCTTTTTTAACTGGCCTTATTGTCTGCTCTTATACAAAACACCAGTTTGTATTCTTTACTTGGTTTTAAGCATCGCGTTTTGCATTGTGTCATTAACATTGCACCATTTTGTCTTGTGAGATGGGAAATTATGGGAGTTGGGAGTTTTTCCTGAAAAAACATAAAAGAATTTTTAAAAATGACTTTGTTTTTTTTTCAGATATTTTTGGATCAATGCTGAAAAGAATTTGCACTAGTGTGACTTCAACAAACTGCTTAAGATCAGATTAGTCAAAAGGTTATTTTCCATATTATAATTTGCTGTGTATCTCATGCCAGATGTAGGTCAGAAATGTCACAGTTTTAGTAGTAATGATTGCTTTTTAATGGAAACAGTGTGCTCTCTATCCCCTTATTAAATCTACACATCAGTATTTAATACCATGCGGCTGAGTGTTGATTATCTAATATTGGTACTTAATGGCAAAAACAGCACAAAAGTGCAAATTCAAGGTCACCAACTGAAAGGTTAAATATATACATACGCATGGAGGAGTGAGGAATAATCCAAAGCGCATGAATGTAAATCCTGCAGTGGTGCAGTAATGTGGTGTGATGCAATGAAATGTAACTGCTTGGTGAACTTGTTGACCAAACATAAAGGTCAGATGTTAGATACAGGCCTTTTCAGCCAGAGTAAAATCAAATCCTTCCATCAGAGAGGCTGAAACCATGAGAAAAGTTTGCTTCACAAGCGACTGAAATTTTGAATTGGCCAATCAGCTTGGTGATTGTTAAAGCTTTAGTGCTAATTTATGGTGCAATCGTCATGTTTAGGGGATGCCCAGCAGGCCTCCAAATACAGTCACAGAGCAGGCAGGCCCACCTTTACAATGAAAAGGTCAATGAGCAGACCAGTACGATCAAGCAACATGTCAAAATAGATTCTGACTTTCAACCCCAAACCCATGTGTCCTATTACTATTATATGTTAAGTATAACTGTAACAAACATACTATTAAATGCATTGTTTATTATTATAATCACTTGATAACTTTGACCTTGAACATTCAGTGACTCTATAACCTGAAAAAATGTTGTTTTACAATGTCTGTGGTTTAATAAGAAGGCTTTTTCACCTCGTGGATCTCCTTTTGTAGAGTAGTGAGCTATTATTATAATAATTAATCACCCATGTTAGCTGCCTGCGGGCAGATTTGTTGATCTCCGATGGACACGTCCTTTCATCTTTCCACGCAGACCTTGGGAATTAAAAGGGCTCTGATGAAAGGATATGTGTATTGGTGTGCCGTGCTCAGAAACCGAGCATACAGGTTTCCCCTGCCTGTAATTTTGACCTTTTAGAGAACCGAAAGGAATGAAATTAAAATGAAATAGCAGAGAAAACTGAGGATAATACGAACGCTTGAATGATAGAATTCCTACTTCCTCTATTATATGGCTTAGCTGCTTCTTTACATTAGTTGAATTATAGACCTTCAGCAACATAATCTAATGCAGTTTTCTTGAGACTCCTGCATGTGTTGCAGTTTACTCGAGACATTTAATTTTTTTGTAACCATCTGTTCAGTGAGGCAGGGCGATCTAATACTTGTGACCAAGCAACTTTATTATGATAAATTAAGTCTTAATGTTTGTGTCAGTTCTGAAATTGCTGCCATTATGTTGCATTGTGTTCTTGCCTAATGATGCACGGCAACTTATTTGGTAAACAATGTAGCTGTCACTGCGGAATAATGTGACTTTGGAAAGGAAGTGTCTTATACGTCAGTTGACAATTACCTGTTCCGTGATGACGGTTCACAACTTAATTATTCTCACATTCACTCATCTTCCTATCTGGACATTACAGGCCTGTCACTGTGCAGATGTTAAAATCAAAGAAGAGCTTGTTCAGTCTCACTCTTGGCTTTTCTGCACAAACAGAGACGACATAGATATCAAATGACAGTTACAACGCCACATTTGTGTGTGTTTAAAGCCCTTATTGTAGTATATTTAACATGCATATATACAATTAAAGACTTTCTTTTTTCTTTTGAATTAGCAGTTAGCATTAGCATGTAGCATCGGCACTGGTCACTACTTGGAGCATCTCCTAGGGGGCATCTCCTGGGTCAGTTGAATGTGGCAGTGCTGTTTGAATTAGCAGTTAGCTTTAGCATTTAGCAGTTAGCTAAATTGTAGCATCGACACTGGGTACTACTTGGAGCATCTCCTAAACGGGCCTGGGTCAGTTGAACATAGCAGTGCTGTTTGAATTAACAGTTAGCATTAGCATTTAGCTAAATGGCAGCATCGGCACTGGGCACAACTTGGAGCATCTCCTAAATGGACCTGGGTCAGTTGAACGTGGCAGTACTGTTTGAATTAGCAGTTAGCATTAGCATTTAGCAGTTAGCTAAATGGTAGCATTGGCACTGGGTACTACTTGGAGCATCTCCTAAACGGGCCTGGGTCAGTTGAACGTGGCAGTACTGCTTGAATTAGCAGTTAGCATTAGCATTTAGAAGTTAGCGAAATGGTAGCGTTGGCACTGGTCACTACCTGGAGCATCCCCTAAACAGGCCTGGGTCAGTTGAACGTGGCAGTGCTGGTTGGATTGTGTAGGAGCAGTGTGAACTGGCACTAGGGGGGGTGACTCTGGGACGCCAGAGTTCACCTCCTAGCCTCCTGGAGGTGTCGTGGGACTAAGTAGGAGAAACATTGTTGAAGGGAGGTTTCCACCTGATGACCCCCAGAGATGTGTTAGGAATCACTGCTCACTGGTAGGTATAGAGACAGATTAGGGATCCTAGGTCCTTCATTGAGTATGAATCCTTTGTTTGAGCACAGGTGTCTGGTGTTTAAATTAACTAATTCTGTTGCTCACATTAAGCTGAAGCTTCTTACTTTCTAAACACACTTTATCAACCACACTTCTTTTTACAGCCTTTAAAAATCATGAAATTTAATGTTTTTGTTTTCACAACTATCCAGCCTTTATTACTGGAAGCTTTTCATGCTATTTATGTTGTTTATACCCATTTATTTACGTAAAGAAAGGCGCTAAAACAAAGGAAATCCATAAGATGAGGAATGCTACTAACCAACCCGTAACAACAACAATCTAAATCTTCAAGGATTAAAGTCCTTTAAAAGCCTGAAACACAAACACTTTCAGCAACCGCTTCTGCTTGCTGGAAGAATCAGCCTTTAAAGGCAAAGAAATACCAGTCGTCAACGCTGAAAAGCTTTCATGTTGCTATTAGTCTTATGAACAGGCGTGTTTGCTCAGGATGCATAACTTTGCTCCCTGTTCTTATGATGGATTGCTATTGATCATTTTGTGCCTCAGACAGTGGGATGACGCAGAATGTCTTTTACTTAGACGAGGTAAGCCACAGAATTAGAGATCAATTTGTGCATGCCAGTAACATATATCATAATTTTCCCACCACATGAAAGGATAGGTATGTCTGCTGAGGAGACAGATATACAAACAGTAGAAGAAAAATCTATACATGCAGTGATGAAGAGGAACAATCACAGAAGATATTTTGTAGGTTGTGAGCACACCAATACTGATAGCAGCCCTTTGAATTGGCTTTTTACACACATAGGGTGGATAAATATCTAAACAGACTGAAATAAATGTAAAATAAGAAAACTATTTAGAAACAGACACAAGCTAGAATTAATGATAATTATTATTATGGGGGTATAAAAGTCCCACGGAGCTCCACCAGATCACTCTTCTGTTTTGCAAATCATGGATAATTTGCATTAAAGGTTATCCATACAGAAACAGTCATCATCTATCTCTCAGAAGCAGTTTACATATAGCTTTGAACTAAATCAGCAGCTCTCTTAATGGTAGCTGTTTCCTCTTCATTAAAGCCTTTTTACAGCTGCATTCAATATTTCTAAAAGTTAATGACTGTGAAAAGACGGCCCCAGCTGTTTTATACATATAGAGTATGTGGGAGGTTTCCATCTCAAGAAGTCAAGCCATAAAAAACATTCCTCTACCGCTACCGCTGCATTTCTATTAAGTAAATATTATGTGAAACATATAGAATTAATTATAAAAAGCCAGATTGAAAGGATGCACCAGTAAAAAATTCAATCGGTGGATAAAACGAAGGTGGTTTGTAATTAGAAAAGAAAAGAAAATGCCATGGCCCCTGATAGCACTGATGGGTATGTAGAAGACCTTCAGTAGGTTAAGATAAAGAACTCTTTTCATATAGAAGCACAAACACTGAATAAATGTTTACATCATAGGGAGCCAGGTACGGGGGTGGGGGTTATCACCATTAAACCACACCTCACTGAAATTCATATTCATCACGAAACAGTGAAAAGTGTGAATCTACATGAATGAATGTACATGAATATCCAAATACTGACAGCATGAGCTAGAGTTGTGGAAACGCTAAGTTTATTCAGACCTGATAACCCACCTTTCCTCAGCATGATCTGACATTGTTCCAAAGAGCTTCTTGTCATGTCAGGAGTGTTTGACTTTGTCTGTATTCAAGCACCTCATAAATGTTCAGTGGGGTTGAGGTCAGGGAACTGTGGGGGGAAAATCCATGAAAGTCAGCACTCCTTGGTCTCCTTTGGTCTTCAAGACGAAGCTTTGAGGTGCGTTTGCGCTTATTATCCTGCTGCAGTATTAATCTTTCCTCCCAGTCGGCCACTGTGAAAATCTGGTATATGCTTCATATCGTTCGATCTTGTCCCCCTTGTCCACACCACCCCTCAGACCGGTGCACCAACACACTGGAACAAATCTTTGTTGGCCGCCGCATTGGTGGGCCAGTGGACCATCAGAAAATCCATAAAGTTTTTGCCGGCCATGTCTGTCCCCTTAACTGTCCCTCTCTTTGTGCCTTTCATTTGGGGCGCACAAGAGACAATGCTGCATATGTAATGAAACTTACTTTGACCTGAGCCTCCCCACTACAACCCACCCATGGCCCTGTCCAGCCCCTGAACACCTCTGCCTCCTGAGGAGTGTTTTAGACTCCTACTGCTAGACCGCTGTCTTTTGATTGTACTCTTTCTGATTGCAGTCTAGTAGTTTTCTTTACACAATTCTGTGTCTGTGATGAATTTATTTTTCTATCTCTCAGTGAACAAAGCTTCATGTATTGATCTTCTGATGGTGCGTTCACTTTTGGTCTGCCTGTTCGTGCTTTGGATACAGCTGATCTAGTTTCCACACAGTGTTTCAGAGTGCCATGCACTGCCCCCTTAGAAAGCCTCCTCTTAGCTGCTGCCATGTCTTCCAGAGGTAAATGATGCACACACACGTAAATGTCCACATGATGTAAAAGAAAACAGGATTCATCAGACCAGGCCACCTTCTTCATTGCTCCGTGGTCCAGTTCGGACACTCACATACTCATTATGAGATGCTTTCCATGGTGGACACAGGTCAGTCTGGTCACTCTGACCAACCTGCAGCTATGCATCCCATTAAACAGCAAGCTGCAAGGCACTGTGTGTTCTGACTCCTTTCTATCATAGCCAGCATCAAGGTTTCCAGCAATCTCTTCTAGCTTTTCTGTGGGTTTATACCACATGACCCTGTTACCAGTTTACCAGCTGCCCTTCCTTGGACAACTTCTAGTAAGTGCTAACCACTGCATACCAAGAACACCCACAAGACCCTTTGCAGATGTTCTGACCCAGTCATCAAGCCAATCTGGACCTTGGTAAAGTCCCTCAGATCTTTACACCACCCTTTTTCCTCCAACACACCAGCTTCAAGAACTGACTGTTCACTTGCTGCCTAATATATGCCAGCCCTCGACAGATGTCATCGTAACGAGATAATCAATGTTATTCACTTCGCCTGTCAGTGGGCTTAATGTTGTGGCTGATCGGTGTACTTCAACAAGCTTGTGATGAGTCGATCAGATCCACCTGAGTGTCATCTGAGAGCGTGTTTCAGTGGAAGGGAACAAATAAGTTATGACGGTTGATGTCACAAATTTCCTCCAGTTTAATTGCTCACCCAGAAATAGTGCAGAACCTTAAATATTTATTTTTTCTTTCTTTTCTTTTACAGTACAGATCCTACCTTCCTGTGTTTTTGATATTCCTAAATGCTCAAACTTTCTGATTGTATCCAGATTTGTATTAAAATATGACAGACATCCAGTGTGGCCTCAAACTGTTGGACCCAACTATACGTAGACACGTTTTGGCTGGTCAAAGTTGTTGCTAAAACACCAGTGATGGCTAATGAATCAGGAAGAAACCTGCACGATCAGGAAGCAGAGCAGATCAATCATATGCTAGGGCTGGGTTGCAGTGCATCACTAGAGAATGCAGTGATAGTGGAATTTCCTACTGATTAAAATGTTTTATAATCTATTTACATGAAGTGTTGTTGATGAGTTGCAAAATGGAAAACAACCTTGAGATACTGAAATCATCAACATGACAACATGTGGATGTTGGGTGAAAAGAGAAAGAATCTATTTAGAAATGGTAAATGGTCTGCACTTATATAGTGCTTTTCTCTACCTTAGTGGTATCCAAAGCGCTTTACATTGTGTTTCGCATTCACCCATTCACACACATTCACACACCAATGGCGACAGAGCTGCCATGCAAGGCGCTAATCTCCCATTGGGAGCAACGTGGGGTTCAGTGTCTTGCCCAAGGACACTTCGGAATGTGGAGGGGCCGGGGATCGAACCGCCAACCTTGCGATCAGTGGACAACACGCTCTACCACCTGAGCCACAGCCGCAAAAATTACAGTTTTACATCCGCAATATTTATGCATTTGCTATTAGAACAAAAGCAAATACAAGGCTGACTGAACAATCTTCAAGACTGTCATGTCTAGAACCACAAAACATAGCCACTAACAAAAAGAGAACAAAATCAACATCCTTCCTAGGTTCACTGATATGTCCCAGACCAACAGACCAATGATGAATGGACCAGAATAAACTGCTTCTGTGTGCTACAGCTACTGGCTGGTTAAACAGAATTGAATTAACATGCACTGGGTGGTACGGTGGTCACCTGACCTCACAGCAAGAAGGGTCTAGGTTCCTGCTAAGTAGCCGGAGGCCTTTCAGTGTTAAGTTTCCATGTGCTCCCTGTGCCTGCATGCGTGGAATTTCTCTTGGAGCCCTGACGTTCCTTCCGCAGTCCCACCGACATGCATGTTAGGTTACCTGCTGCTTCTAAATTGCTGTAGGTGTGAACGTGTCAGGGCTGTGATTGACTGGTGACCTGTCCATGGTGCACTCTGCCTCTCACCCAGCATCAGCCGGGATATTCTGCAGCTTCCCCGCGACCCTCTGAAAGAAAAGTGAGCATAGCTAAAGGATGGGTCACAACTCTCCAAAAGAACATCTCAGCAGTGTATATTTAAAGACTGCCTCAGTCCCACTGGACAGAAAAGTTACAGAGCCAGACTGCTAAACTAGGAGCAAAAAGTAAACTCTTGAGAGCATTTCACTGGCTGCTAACAGGAACCCGACTTGAGATTCAGAGGTGGTGCATTCAAACTCCCAGACACCATGAAATCTGTCTCTGCTGAACAAACATAGAGTCAATTGCTGGAGTTGAGTAACAGAATCAACATTTAATAAAAGTATCAGTAGTTCTTCTGATGTTTTCATGAAACTGATACAACCAATCCATACAAAACGCACTGTAAAATGTGTTCCTGAGTACATTTACAGAATAAATCTTGTCCAATCTGTTTCTATAAGTTTAAATGTAATCTAGAATATAAAAAATCCACCTGTCGAGTCCCCTTTCTGAGAGCTGATGGGACCCGCCTGATTGTGCGGAGTCACTCTTCAGACTTTGCACTAAACTCACGCCCTTTATACATTTCTCTCTCACTCCTGTCCTCTGGCGTCCTAACCCTGTATACTGTCAGGACTTCTGGTCTCCAGTTTGTTTCTGTGTTGATTATTTGTTCCCAATTTTCAGATGTGGGATCGGTTGTTGGGAATGACACGGCATCTTACAGCACTCTTATAGGATTCAAATAGCACTGCCTGTCTGTACCCTCCCTGTTCATCTTGTCTTGCCCTGTCCTTCATTTGTTTCCCCCTCAATTCACTGAGGTGCTGCACTGCCCCCTCTGGCTCATGATAGGAAAATTCAATAAAGAATGACAGCTTAGCTTCCGGGGGTGGCCAGTGATGGTCACACACATGCACTAAATATTAATATATTTTGCTGCAAGACTAAAATATGCATTGATCTCATTAAAGTTGACCTCCTTCTGTGGTGTTAAATGATGAGTATAAATGCAGACAAAAAAAAAAATCCACATCTGTTTGGCAAAAAGGAAGCTGCAGGTTAACTTTGCTCAGCATAAAACGTAAAACAGGGAAATGTCTTGCTTAGTTCTGTCTGGGGAGACTGATTCCAAAATTCTGAAAATGTGGCTGCTCTTATGTTCTGTGGTACCACAGGAGTGGAAAATACTGCAGCTGTCATAGTTAGTTAGTGAGGTGGTGATTTTTCCAGTATGGTGTTGGAGCACCAGGTCCACTGAGGCTTGTGGAAGAAAAAAACTCAGAAGTCTTATATTGAGATATTTAGACTTTCACAATGATCATAGCCAAGTGTCAGACAACCAGAAGTCCCAATGCAAGGAGTGTCGCATTTGGAATGAACAGAGACAGACATCAAGATGAGAGAGTTTCAGTTGTTAGTTTGTATTTACAAAATGTCATCACAGTGTTCCTGAATGTTTCGATTACTGTTTGAGAACTATAACAGTCCCACCCTTCTCCAAGACTGAGTTCAGCTTCTTCGGGCTAAAACAGGAATAACTCATAATGTGAGCTGTGTGTTGTCGATAATATCAGCAGGCTGTAGAAATTACTTTTCAGTCTGTCAATGTATAGCGCCGTGTGTGTGTGTGTGTGTGTGTGTGTGACTGTGTCTGTGCTATCTCTCTACAGATAGCAGGATGCTCTGCGGTTTCCCTCATGGTATCTTCACTGTACGAGGAGGATGTTGAACGGAAGACACTGAGGCAAAGTAGACCAACACACACTCAGCCAACAATATATGGTAAAACCTCAGTAATTACCACGCTATATCTCATTTGGTTCATCTGTTCAGCAACATCCACATCTAGAGCTACTGATTAGAAGTTACAATGATGTTAATAACAAAAACATCGGAACAAGTTGCCCACCAGACTCAAATGATGAATAAATAGTCAGAACAGAGACTAAAAGTGGTTCAACTGTGAATGTGTTGCAGCCCTGCCAAACACAAGCAGAATGACTGCAGAGTAAAGTTGGTTTGACTATGAAAAAAATGAATGTTACTCATTAATTGGGATGTACAGCTGACTTGGTTCACTCTCTGCCAAAGCAAATCAGCATATGTGGCTCCTGTCACTCCTGTCACGCTTACTAACCAAACTGAGGCAAAATGATGTTTTAAAATTCCGATGGATGTTTGAGAGCTGGAGCTCAGTTATGGACCAGCATTTTGATCACTACACCACTGGGTGACATGATGAAAACTAGAGCCTAAAGCTACTGCCAGCAGCCAATATTGTCATCAAAGTTAATTAGACCCTACATTAAAAATGAAAATGTTGGACAAATTAACAGACCAAACAAATACAATATTGATGATGTTGCTATTCTTAGAGCCCTACCAGTGGTGCTAAAGCAACAAATTTGCTGTGAGGCTCACTGCTCTGTTTGGATTAGAAGATACTATATTTTGGGTAAAAAGTTGACAGTTTGATCTGATTATGTGTTAGAAGAAAGCTCAGGGAGTACGTCAATAAAATTAGTTCATCCAAACACGTAGCACAAAAATCTGAAACCGGTGTAGATGCAGTTCAGCAAGTCAAAATCAGAAAGTGTATTAGTTTTGTAACACATGCATCTCAACCTTTAGCATCTTTTAGCCTCTTCTCTCAACATCCATCTTCTCCATCCATCCAACCATCCATCCATCCATCCATCCATCCATCCATCCATCCATCCATCCAACCAACCATCCATCCATCCAACCATCCATCCATCCATCCATCCATCCATTGTAAGGTGTAAAGTGGCCACTATGCAATCCTTTTGGTGACTTCTGGGTCTGCTAGAGGGTTCCTCCCAGATGAATGTGCCCAGAAAACCTCCAAAGGAATGTGCCCAAGAAGCATTTAAATCAGATGTCCAAACCACCTCAGCTGGCTCTTTCGATGCTAAGGAGCAACAAATCTGCCCAGACCTTCCTCTGGATGTCTGAGCTCCTCACCCTCAAGGCTAAGCCCAGCCACCCTATGGAGGAAACTGATTTTGGCTGCTTGTATCTACAGTGGCATTCTTTTGGTCACGAGCAAGAGCTCATGACCATAGTTGAGACTTGGAATGCAGACTGACTGGTAAATGGAGAGGCTGTCTTTTGTCCAAGCTGCTGATCCTGCTTCAGTCTGTCTGTCTATCTCACACTCTTCCTGTCACTCTTGAACAAGATCTCAAGATACTTACACTCCTTCATCACTCCCAACCCTCTTATTCTGGAAGCTTCACACCCACTGCTAAACATCACAATTTAATGAAGCCCACAGAACGACATCATCTGCAAAATAAGGAGTTGTGACTGAAGTTCCCAATGTGGACACCATCCTTACCCTGGCTGCACCTTCAGATCTTGTCCATGAAGGTCACAAACAGCATCGGTGACTAGGGGCAAACTTGGCACAGTCCAGCACCCACTGGTAACCTGTTTGACTTTGTGCTGAGAAATTAAACACAGCTGTCACTCTGTTTGTACAAGGATTGGTTTGGGACTGTTATGGCTCATAACAGCGACCATGATGCCCCACAGTCCCCTACAGATTCCCCTGGGGGACCGGGTCACAGGCTTTCTCCAATCCCACAAAACACATGTTACCTGGATGATCAAACTCTCATAATCCATGATCAAATCTTAATGTTTTGCGTTGGATTAGTTGGTGTTGCAAATCTTCTTTTACTGTAAACTACAGAAAATGACTTCTTGGAAAGACTGTTAGTATGCACTTCATGTGCTCAAGGTGGTTTTCATTAAACTGAAGATAATGCGGCTTCACTTATCAGAACCCAGCTGTTATAGAATTTTCTATAGCCATGTAATCCTGAAAAATATGTTCAAGGTTTTGTTTAAATGCAAATAAATTAAATCAGTGAAGCCTTTTCTTTCTTACAGTATTTTCTAAAGTGCTGCCAGTGCCTATGTGTTGGGAAGGTCTAATTACATCATGTGTTCTTTTCCAGCTTGTCCTCTCTCTACAGATAGCAGGATGCTCAAGTCACTGAATACCTGGTTGCTTCCTGTAATTACCATGTACTGTATGTTCATGCATGCAAATATAATGTGGGTCTGTGTGTATGTACGTGTGAGCATCTATGATTAACACCCAGGAACAGCTTTGCCAGCTAAGCTGAGAAGGGCACTTATGTGCATGCTGTATGGCTCTATGGTATATGTTCAGAGATAAGACAGGCACTGCTAATCAGACCAGAGTAAAGTTAGCATGTAGACTGTGAATGTGTCTACATGAGCTAAAGAAAAGGTTAACACTTCATGCTGTCTCCTAATTGCAGGCAGTAACTGCTGGACTGCAATGCTGAGAAAGTATCCCATTTATTTCCTGAATGTCCGTGGAACACACCCCATACTACACACTGTTTAGAGGAGCAGTGCATGCTGCAGGTCCCGCACATGGTCCCCCACTAAAGGTGTTTGCAGGGATTAAGGTGAAAACAGTAGAAAGGAAACTGAATATTATTCATAAAAAACATGGGTGACGCTTTTGCCTCAGCATTCTGTATGTACTGTATCAACGTGTATATACAGTAATTTATTTCCTTGCACTGTTGTGCACCCTGGAGCACAAGCCGACTGTGCCAACAGACAGCTCTGAGCATATTTCATAAAAGGGAGCTAGATCAGGGGTCAGACGAGATCATATTGGAAGATTGGTCCAGAGAAAATACTGAGCTTTGAGGGTTTGATCCAGGCAGGTTTCTTTTACAACTATGTCTTATTATTTAAGGGAATGTATATTGTGGTTTTAATCTGAAGAGGGAAACAAAATACAAAATAAGTACATTGTTCATTAACCTCTTAACACATTAACGCCAGCCGCAATACGGACCAGGTGAAAAATCAGGCATAAACCTGTTATGAATCATACTATACATCACTTAGAAACCAAAAGCCTCATGAGTCAAACATCCATTCATCCGTCCATCCATTATCTATACATTGCTTAGTCCTCTGTAGGGTCGTGGGGTGCTGGAGTCTATCCCAGCTGGCTTAGGGTTGAGGCAGGGTTCACCCTGGACAGATCGCCAGTCCATCACAGGGCCACATACAAAGACGGACAACCAAGCACACTCACTTTCACACCTCTGGACAATTTAGAATCACCAATTAACCTCAGCATGTCTTTGGAGTGTTGGAGGAAGCCAGAGAACTCAGTGAGAACCCACACAGGCAGATGGGAACATGCAAACTCCACACAGAAAGACCCCTGGCCCAGGACAGAGTAAACCATATTAAGATACCAATACCACAGCAAGAATAGTAGCAGGAACAGCATGACTTTTCTTTGTAATAAGAGCAGATTCTTTCCTTTTCTGTTGTCTATAGTAGCACTTACTTGTTGATTTGTGTGCGGCTCAAGTGCAAGAGTCTCACAAACAAGCTTTTAGTCTTTTTTTAATAAAAAGGTGGTGGAGGTAAAGAGGTTAAATAAGATTTATGCAGTCTTGACTCCAACACATTTAGGTAATAAAAGGTTGGACAGCTAATAGACAAAACCATTAGTACATTCTTGAGGGAGTGAGGAGGGGCACACCTAAAGATTTTGGGTTTTATGTACAGAACCACTGAACATCACTGGACGAACAGCATCTCAGACAAAAAACAAACAGGCACATTGGTCACACCTCCACCTCCACCTCTACTCTCCCATCACTTTCTTTTACAGCCAGGAAGACTATGTGTACAGGAACTGACAAAAAAATAATCCAGCCACAGACATTAGCCCACACCAGCACTGTAAAATACACTGAATGTCCACGACGAGTTGTTGTCAACTCGAGTAACGTTATCTTCACTTGACCCGTGTCTCCTGTCTGTCAGTGTCTGTTTCCACAGTCTGTCAGGCCGGAGCGGAACAAACACAAGTGGAGAAGGGGTGGCAAAGGAGGGCCTCAAAACAGCAGCAGAGACTCTCACACTGAGCTGAAATGAAACAAGCACACATAAATAAGGTAAGCATCATAAATAAAATAGTCAGTGTTTTTATTATTTGGTTTGGGGGACACTGGCTGAATACTGGCCTGCACTTGCACTTTTCCAGTGTGGTGTAGCAGGTCAGTCTTGGTCTGCTTATATACGCAGACTGGGCCGGTTTTAAAGTGAGACACTTACATGAACTAACATGATTGGAACACACTTACAGAGGTTCTGCTTTATTCTTTGCTAAGGATGCCATATGTGTATATGTCATCCTTCATTCAGTTCATAAACTTCTACAGCTGCTTTTATCTGGATAAAACAGTCTTAATCTGCAAATACACACAACGTTAAGTTGGTCTGTAAAATAAGGGTATGTCTTTGTGAAAGTTTCTTGTAACCAAATAATCAAAGATAAAGAAGCTTTTGCAGTCTTTAGCATAATTAGCCATGACATTTACTGATTACAGGTAATGCTACCATAATGCTGTTTTTGATGTTTATGGGTTTGGTATGTCTGCTATCCTGGTGTAGGCTGTCTTTGAAAATACACATATTTTATAGATGGATAAAATATAAAACAACAGCAGCAGCAAATGAAATAGTGTGTTAAGAGCAACATATTTGTTAGAAGACAGCTGAGTAAAACTGTAAACATCACACAAGTAAGTGAATTCAACAAGTTTGCTTTTATGAGCCAGTGCAGAATAAATTCCAGAACCCAACCAGAGGTGGTGACCTAACACCTGTAATGCCATTTGATTCCAAATCTTTAAAAATGCAACATCATTTTTGCAGGAATATTCTTGTGAAACAAACATCTTGCACCACTGTATAGACATTTTGGGCATTTTTAAGACAAACTTGCATAGACTTTGACTTACTACTACTTACTACTACTTGACGGTGAAGTCAGAGGGTGGGGGTGAGTTGGTAGTAGAAGACACTAAACTTGAGACTCTAGGCTAAGTTGGGCTGATAGACTGTAGGACTTTCTTGCTGGTAACATCACTGTTATCTCCACAACATGCTTTGGTGTGTGCAGCTGTGGAGGTTGTTGTACTGCTGACGGTGTTCAACTTTGGCCTCCCCAACCATTTTCATATATTTATACACCGATCAGGCATAACATTATGACCACCTGCCTGATATTGTGTTGGCCCCCCTTATGTGCTCCAAAATGCTCTGAACCATTGGGCATGGACAAGAGGACCTCTCAAGGTGTCCTATGGGGTCTGGAAACAGGACGTTGGCAGCAGATCTTTTGGGTACTGTGGCTTGTCCAGTGGGGCCTCTGTCAATCCAACTTGTTCCACTGCATCCTGTTGATGCTTGATCAGAATGGGGTGTAGGAAGTTTGGAGGTCAAATCAACATGTTGGGCCATTGTCATGTTCCTCAACATGTTCCTGATTGTTGGATGTTGTTTCCATGTGGTGGGGTGCATTTTCCTGCGGCGGTAGACCAGTGACATTTGGGATTTCCACTTGCATGAGGGAGTGTTCTTGTTGTGGGACAGTGTTTATCTGGGTGTCTAAGTCTAAGTCTTTTCCAACAGAACACCACATAGTACCAATATGATCAATGTTATTCACTTCACCCGCCAGTGGTCAGAATGTAGTGGCTGACTGGCATATGTTTACAGAGCAAACTGTTGCTGCTGCTTTGTTATTGCTATATTTATGTTCATTATCTTCACTGGTCCTGTCTCTGGGGAGCACAAATGAGCTGAACTTTGTAGCAATATTAAACAGTTTTTGTCATTAAAAATGGGAAATTTTGGGAAATTGCAGCCCTACAGTAAAGCTTAGGAAGGTCAGCAAAATATTTGGAGATATTTCCTTGGCGGATCATTAAAATTAATCGAAGACTTTGACATTCTGGCCAGTGGTTGTTAAAACCTGACAAGTATCCCAGGTGGCATTATACATTCTGAGTACTTTGGGTTAGAAACATCAGTGGAAATGGTGAGACATTGTTATAGAGCCATACAACCTCAAAGGGAGGAGGTCAGGGTGCACGATGGGTCAATGAAACATAACGTATCCACAATCTTATTATTGTTTATATACTATATAGCATTATGTGTATGTGTATTGTTTTCTACTTAAAATTGTACTACAAAGACTAGAAGATCAGCATGGACACAGGTAAAGGTGTAGAACAAAACCCAAGTCAGAATCCTGGAAGGGAAGCAGAGAAGCTGTCATCCACATTATTAGTAGATCTGAACAGCACCCCTTTGTAATGACAGTGATTGCTGTCAAACCCACAGTAAGCCATGGTTGAAGCCTATTCAACGATGCCTTCTTGTCATGGCTGTCTCTGCTCTCTAAACCGATACACAGCTCACTAAAAACTGCATTCATGTCAATCTCCCCCCCTTTTTTTCCTCCAAACCGTGATTGCTGCTTTATCTCCTCCAGGCAATTTACTAGATAGCTGTTTGGATGTGTAATCCATTGTCCTCATTCTTTCATATCAGCCTGTTTCATTCCCCTGTACCTCCCCGGTATTATTTATGATTATTATAGGGTTACAGGAATGCCAGAGCGCCTCAGCCTCAGCCCTTTCCTCTTCTGTAAGTGTAGTGATCCAGAAACTGAGGCTTATTCTACCTCGGCACGCTTTGTAAGTCGTTTTGGATAACAGCTTAAATGACTCACATAAAAATGCTAATTCAGTGCCACTCAAAGATAGAGGCATTTGAATATTTTGGAGGAAGGGAGGAGTGCCGCTTTTCTTTCAGGGCTATATATATATGCGCTCTTCCTTGACAGAACGGTGCTAATAATGTTGTTAATGTCATAAAAAAGTGACAACTGACAGACGAAGCACGAGCTGCACTGTCTGTGTGACCACATGTGTGTGTGTGTGTGTGTGTGTGTCCCTGGAGATGGTGAACACGTCTCGGATGGAAGATACTCAGAGCGCTCATCACATACCGCCACGTAACTTTCACAGAACAAAGAAACCTTGCCAGTAGTGGAAGTCTTAGTTTTGGTATTTTTCCACTCTGTCAAGGCAGCGAGGTAAATTAGAAAATGTCTTATATCACACTGGGTATGTTTGGATGCAGCATAATAGCGTATGAATAATTTACTCTTTCTCCAAATGAGTCATTAACACCTCGGCTGGACCAAACTCCCTCCTCCCTCAGGCTACAGAAACGCAGCTTTCTACTCCCGTTTGATTGAAAATTCAAAGTGATTCTGATTTTCTTGGACAAGTTGGACAGTTGTTAATTACTTTGTCTTTTTTAATCATTTTGGTGAAGCTCCAAATGGAACCTGCAGGTCAGTGTTAATCATCGTGCCTTGTTATCTTTTCTACAAGTTTATTCGCACTGCGGAGACGTTCCTGTCACGCTACAGTCTGTTGGCAGCTACATTTTTAGACATCACCACTGACTACACCCAAGAGATAAATGTACTCTGACAGGTAATACTGTTCACAGATGAAGATTATATTGCGAAAACACAAAGTGTAACTCAAAAGCACCAGAAACTGAGTGACTGCTGCAGTTGTTAATTACCTTTACTGTTCCTAAAGGGTGCAAAACGAACAGGCTTGCATATGATTAATAGGCATCCAAAGTATGCAGACATTCATGCCGTCATACATTGTATTTGTGTACTTTTGTCCTGGGCTTATGTGAATGCATGGGTTGGGTTTCGCCAGTTTCAGTAAACGGAACTTGTAATGCCACAGAGTGACGTTACACCAGAGGTTCCTCCAAAAGAGTTGCAAGATAAATCCAATGGCTCAGGAAATGTTTAACAAAATGGAACAGCAGAAAAATCACCCTCACCTATGGTAATGAGCTTTGGGTCATGACCAAAAGAACAAGATCCAGGATCCAAGCGGCCGAAATGAGTTTCCTTTCGCAAGGTGGCTGGGCGCACCCTTTGAGATCGAGTGAGGAACTCAGTCACCAGGGAGGAGCTCAGAGTGGAGCCGCTACTTCTCCATGTCGAGAGGAGTCAGCTGAGGTGGCTCGGGCATCTGTTTCGGATGCCTCCTGGACGCCTCCCTAGGGAGGTGTTCCGGGCATGTCCCACCGGGAGGAGGCCTCAGGGTAGACCTAGGACATGCAGGACGGACTATCTCTCTTGGCTGGCCTGGGAACGCCTCGGGGTCCCACCGGAAGGGCTGGAGGAGGTGTCTGGGGCGAGGGAAGTCTGGGCCTCTTTGCTTAGACTGCTGCCTCCGCGACCCCGCCCCGGATAAGCAGTAGAAGATGGATGGATGGATGGATGGATGGATGAAAAAATCATAATAAGGAAAAAAACTACATTTGCAGATTTTGAAAGTTTTTTTGTTTGATAGATTACATATATATTATTGTAATTACTATACCCCTAAAAATTAAAATAAATACCCCCTTATTCACTCTTGCTTACATCTGCAGACCTGGGCAACCTGTAGATCTGTACAGCAGGAGGTCATTAAAAGGCATAAATTTGCCTTAGTGGGTCACAAGCCAAGGAGGTCAGTAACCACTGGTTTAGACAATAGTGTGCTATCAGCTTTGACAAGGCCCCCAGTTTTCCCAGTTTGATTTATTGTCACTTTTCTTGTCAGCACAAAGCCCTGACTTTAAACCCATCCAAAATGTTTGGGGTGAACTGACTGGAACACTGACTGTAAGGCAGGCCTCATCACCCAACATCAGAAGCCAACTTCAAAAATAGCCTTTTGGCTGAAAAGGGGAAATATCTGCCAGGTACCAAAATCTGGTGGAAATCTTTCCGAAAAGAAGACGAGGAGGTCACCGTAAATTACTTTAAGTCTAAAAGTTGTGCTTGAACTCAGATACAATCACTAACCTAAAGTTTCCAACTGAGGAAAGGGTGGGTAAAGATTGCATTTTTACACTATTTGGACCTTTCAAGTTCGATTCTGTGTGCTTGTCTTTCTGACAGACTCAATATGCGCCACAGCCATCATCAACATAGCTTGGGGCCTACGGCTCACTAAGCTGTGTTTTTATACCCACACTGGTGAAGTAGTCGTCAATCGCCATTTTTACAGTCAACCAGGTCATTCACATGAATCATGTAGATCTCAAAAGCTTGCTCGCGTGAATTGTAGGAACAGTAATCAGCTAAAACTCTCTTCAAGTTTAATGTCAGCACATCCCAGTGATGTTAAGCTAATGTGTTGCTTACAGAGCCTCACTACCCTAGCTTGGCAATGCATCTCTTGCTCTCTCCGTGTCTTGCTTGCTTGCCAGCTGCCTAATTGGTTAAATGGTGATTCTAAAATGGCCTTTAGTGTGAGCGTGTGTGTTCATGGTTGTCTGTCTCTTTGTGTTGGCCCTGCGATGAACTGGAGACCTGACCAGGGTGTACTCTGCCTCTTGGGTACTTCTATTGAATAGATATTGAATTTAAACACACTTCTCAGTAAACACAAAAATGAAGTATTCAGCCAAGCCAAAGAATGTATCTGGAAATGTATAAAGGGAAATCTGGGGGAGACACTTTGAATGAACCTGCTGTAGCTGAGAAAATGAATCTTGCTATTGAGGGAGGATTGCAGTGGGAGCACTGGGGTGCCGACTCTGACTGTTTGGCAATGGCAAAATCATTTTTCAGCAAGGTTCATGGGTCAGGTAGGAGGCTCCCTTAGCAGAATTTTGCTTAGGGCCCCAAGGATGTGAGGACCACTCTGAGAAAATCTTGTTCTTTAGTGTGATCTCAAAATGCTCCCAAAGGCTTCATTTGAGTATTTAAATCTATGAAATTTTCTTCTGGATGAGAACCTCCGTACCCCTCAACTTGAACTAGTAAAGTGTTCTGCCACCTTTTTATTGCAGGTTTGTATACTTCCAAGTATCTCTACTATGTTCAGTTTGTTTTCTTTATTATTTGTATCAGTTTTGGCAATGAACACACTCATTTTCATTGAATTATCTTCTCCACCGTGTTTGTTTTCCCATCATCCCCCAACACAAATGTTCCTTGCTTTAAGCCCCGAATAGCAGCAGATTAGCACCTGTGGTTTCGTAAAGAAACGCTCTAATAAGCCCATATGGGCATCTGCATTCTTTCGCAATGCAGCTCGTGTGCTTCAGCGATGCATTCTGGGTGAACAGATGCAGAACAGAGCGTTAAAAAAAATGGGACACTTCATTGGTAAAGCTTTTCGCACCATGAAAAAAAGAAATTAAAAACCTCTCCGGATGTTTTCGCTTCACGCACACAGCACGCTTCTTCGCCCGAGACGTGAGGGAGTTTCATCGTGTGTCATTCAGGAGTTTTCGGGGAGCATTCATGGCACATTTACTTTCACAGACGTCAAGTCGGGTTTGTCATGCATGTAACGACGAAGAAAAACAAAGGTCGAGCATTTTTTTGCGCCGCACAGGCGTGCACCGCCGCACAGCACTGCTCCTCAGATGATTTTCTGCAGGTGACCTACCTTCCTGTAGAAAAAGAATCTCCGCCCCACCTTTGTGTGTAGCTGTAGGTCCCTAAATCACTAGTGACGCGTTCATAAATGTTGAATTAATGAATTGCACAGCTATCTGCACTCACTAACGTGGAACTTTACACTTGCATCTTCAAAGCGGGCTGAAAATAGAAGGCAACAGAAATCCATACAGCTATGCATTTGGCTTTAAACACTTCTTGTTTTTATGGAGGCAGACTTTTGAAATCATGCAATGTCTGAAAGAAAAAAGCCAGTTATTGTGCATGCATGTACAACAGGAAAAAAATGGTTTTAATTTGAATTAAGCATAACAACTGAGTATCTTCAAGTGATTTACACCAAGATTATGTTAAATCAATCCAAGCTTTAGGTGTTATTAAAAGTCTTTTCCTGAAATGTGCATTAAAAGCAAGGGTTTACCTCTCATTTCATCTCATTTGAATGGGTTTTTTAAGCAGTAAAGCATTTGGGAAGGGATGAATTTAAGAACATGCAGCTCCTGGATACAACTTTTTAGAGGCAGACTATTCTGCTGCTGAATCTGTTTGGTCAGCTCTTTTGTTAAACTGGAAATCCAGATTATTCTAACCAAAGGTGACTGCCCCTGCATCTGCTGCCCCAGCAATTAATGAGATGGGTCTCAGGAGTCACTGAGGCAGATCCCCAGATAGAGCTGTCCACTTTATCTTAGCCTACATGGAAACGTTGCAGCGCAGACAGTGATTTAGTGCCCGGGCTTCCTAGAAAGGTCACAGCTTCCTGTACCACACTGCAGGACCTCCCCTACTGTATCCACCAAAGAGTAATGGGGGCTGACTCCGCATGCTCCACAGCTAACATTAACATTTTTCTTTTCTGACATGCTTTAGAATTCCTCACACTTAGGCTCTTATTTTTCTGCAGTCTACTGTGACTCACTTGTAGAAATACAGAGTGTACTGTCCTGTGGTGTGTGTGTGTGTTTGCATGTGTGTGTGCGATCCTCCCCTCATCCCTGAAACATTTCTGTAATTTCTATTACTATAACATCATAATGCTTCTCCTGCCCTCGATTCATATAGGCGACAGTGCCAGTAATATCAGTTTAATATAATTGCTTTCTGGTGAACATAGTAATCTGTTTTGTCCTTTTTGTCCGTCATTCGTGTTTTCGTCGCAGACAGCTGGTGTGGTTTGTTGCTAATTGAAAGTCACTAGCAAAGAAGACCACGTCTGAACTTTAGAGCTCAACTTTGAGCACAGAGTTGAAACATGAAGTCTGAATGTTGTGCAACGCAAGATTGTCCTCACAGCATCATTGAGTGCTAAACAACCTACAAAATATTCATGTTCCAAAGCAATAAAAAAACATGCATGACTGTTGACTCCTCTGCATCATTATCCACTAAACGTTTAGCTATCTAATAGAGCAATAAATTGCAGCGATCTTTATTTACTATTATTAAATTAAGAAAATTCCACTTGTCACTTCTTCCATGCCAGGTTTAAGGTCTTCTTCCTTCTTCAGTCCAGTGAAAATCCTTCTCTTAGCATTGTTTAAACCCCTTAAAACTCATCCCTGCACATCAAAATGATATGTTTGGATGTTTTTTTTTCAACGAAAATAACCCCTTATTTACTTTTGCTTCATTTTAATTGTGCAGATCATCGATTGTGTATAAAAGAAACATCCTCTATGTCTCAAAAGTGAAGCCAGCGTAATCTTAGAAGTGCCTGGTTTCTAACAGCAGGGGGCGACCTCTCTGGTTGCACAAAATGTCAGACTGTGTAGAATATGGAAAAACTGCTCTTTTTCTCCCTTAGACTTTTACCTCAGTAAATGTTTTTCCTGTTAAGTTTGCAGTCTCAAGCGCTAGACTCAAGGTTCCTTCAATACAGCATGCTGTTCATTTGGAAAATCATGGTCCCATTTAGAGTAAAATACATAATAAGGCAAGGTGTGTTTTACCACGTGTGGCTACTTCATGACTGACAGATTGCTAACGTATGGGAATGCAGTGTCCTTGGGTTCCCCATTAGATCTATCCATTGCTCATTATGTCTGTTTTCAAAAGATCAAGACGGTGACGGCCAACTGGCAGACTCCACACTTCAGGCAATGTCATGGTCATTACGTCCATCTTTGACACACAGTCTGTGAATATGCAAATTAGGCCTGATCCCTATCTAACTGGTCTGAATAACAAGAACAACTTGTACAGTCATGAACAAGTTGATGAGTCACAATTGTAAGATATTGTATGTTTTTCTCTCCATAATGATAGCAAGGTAATAGTGACTGATACCATGAGCCCTTAAGTTGACTACAGCTTATAATGTGCTGCTAATGTTAGATAAATACTCACAGTCTCTCCTTTTGCAACCTTGCAAACACACTTAACACATTTCTCCTCCCTACTTCTCCTCTGTACGTAAAACCCCGCCCTGGAAGTTGACAGGATTGGTTTTTTAAGTTTGTTACATATGAAACTCTGGGAGTGTAGTCTGTGTTTGTGAGGCTATCATCACTGCAGTTTCAAGGTGGAAACACTCAGCTGTGGTGTTGACTGCCTATTTTGTCTTCTTGCGTATAAAAACACCATATGAACACGTTAACAAGGTTAAAAACCTCATTTTCATCAGAGGGGGTCTTTAAAACCACTTCAGTTAGCAGCAATCTGATCCTATCAACCATATAACCTTCATCTGAAATCCTCCTCCTGCTGCCTTGAAGTTCTGCCACTTTTCCACAAGTGTTTTTAACTGTATGGCACCAGAACTAATGAAAAGAGTCAAAGCTGCTGCTCATATTAGGCTCTTCCCTGCAGGCTGTTTTTAGACAAGTGGCTCCTAAAAAAGGACAGTCTACACCATAGGTGTCAAACTCTGGCCCGCAGGTCAAATTTGGCCCGCAGTGTAATTATATTTGGCCCGTGAGGCAAGAAAGGCAGAAAACAGGAGTTCTCAAGGACAGGTGGGATATCTGTTTACATGTAGGAGACAGACCTGTTTTTCTTGTAATAGGGCTGGACCTGAATATCTGGATAATGATTTTGAGATCCGAATAGTTGTGCGCGCAACCCCCTCACCCTCCACTGCCGCCAGCTGAACATCTGCACCAGTGGCATGCGAGGACACTGCTACTGTGCCACCGCCAGCGGGAAATATCCGCACTAATGCCGTCGGACTCCGACGAACACCTCGCCGCCCCCCACCCCAGCCGCCGCCGCCACACGAACCATATATTAGGATGTTTGTCAGTAATTGGACGAGAATATCCAGAGCACAGATATTACTATTCGGACCAGTCCTATCTAGTATGTGGAGCCAACGTGGCGATAACCAAGGAGTACAGCGTTAGACAACACTATGAAATTTTGGCCCACTGTGTATTTGAGTTTGACACCCCTGATCTAGACCCTCACAGTAATGAAAAGTTACAGTCTTATCTTAAACCTCCCAGTTTTTAATGGAATTATTAGATTGCTGGATGTGTTCCAATTTGATTTTGTCCACAACACAGCACAGAGACGGCCTCGAATGGCATCCACTTACACATAGACAATGGGAAAGCCTAAGTCTTGATAGTATTTAGATCACATCTTTCTTATGTTTTAAACAAAACACCTTCTACTGCCTTCTATTTGAATGGTGCTTTACTAATAAACATACCTTGACGTCCAGCAATGTAGTTCTCTGATTGGAACAGTAATAATGATGGAAGCAAGGAAGGGTGTCACGTGATGTTGGTAATGAGTGGTAAAGCCTTGGTTGGCGGTTGGGGTGGATGGATGGCTCAACAAAACACTGAGAAACATAACCAGGATATGTTCCTTATTATAACTTACTTCAGTTAACTTCAGTGGTGTCACATCATAAAACTATAACTGTATTTTAGAGGTTCAGACAAAGGATGCAGCGCTACAGGTAGGGCAAATGTGACTCTGTGTCATTTTTGAGGGCATGGAAAGGCCTGTATTCTGTCTTTAAATTTATATTAACCCATTTTCAATTGTCTCACAATGCCTGAGGTGGTGCTGCTGTGAGATACGGCTGAATACCTCGGGCTGGAAAAGCTCTTTCAGTATTTTATCATTTCAGCTCCATTGAGATCATAAATCATTTTCAAACCAAGTGCATCGAGTGAAAAACACATCTTCAAGTTCAAAACAACTTCCTCCAAAGATATCATTTTGGAAGTTCAAGATTTTCAACACTAAAAGACTGTATGTGGGATTCTGTATTCATCTTTGTGCATTTCAAGCAATTAATGACCCATGTGCTGCACAAAAGACATTTACTTTGTATGCAGTCACTGTGTGAGAAGGATGAGTTTGTTATGAGTCCCTGATATGAAGGTTAAAAGCTTGTTGCTCCCACAGCCAGATTCTTACATCATCACAATAACCAGCCATCTCTTCTATGTGACCAGCCAAGGAAGGAACAAGGCAAAAAAACAATATCTAAGCATAATAAATATATGTTCTCTTCAAACCAAATGACATATTTTGATCCTCCATTCTTTTGAAACAAGTGAGACGCTCACTGCATACTAATCCAACTGGTTTTCGATGTTTTCCAAAATACAACATGGTTCAATCCAGTGATGATATTACTAAAAGATACCGGTGCATGTTGTTGTTATTGCCCCATTTTTTACATTTTTTTTAACTTACAAAAATCCAATTTTACCACCACTTGTAATAGCAGTAATGAGGTGTTATTTCTCTGCATTGCTTCCAACCATCCCTGCACCCTCTGCACTGCACAAACTTTGTGTTTTCTAGAATGTAAAAAAGAATGTTTTCTGCCAAACAAATCCTGAAAGGTCACATTCCTCCTCATGTCAAACACAGAAAAACAAACTGGGCTCCTGTGGAAGTTAATGAAAAGCTGGCTGTGACTTTGTTAGTTGCAGATTGGGCTGTAGCACCATAACAATGTGGTTCCTCCTGAAGAGTGTGGACACAGCACAGGATTTCTGGAGAATTTAGTGCTTACTCGTGTGTTTGGGGCTGCACGGTGGCTTGGTTGTTAGCACCGTTGCCTTATAGTTGGAAGTGTTCCAGTTAGGACGCCTGGGATCTTTCTGTGTGGAGTTTGCATGTTCTCCCTGTGCAGCGTGGGTTTTCATTGGGTCCTCTGGCTTCCTCTTGCAGTCCAAAAACATGCTGAGGTTAACTGATGATTCTAAATTGTCCGTAGGTGTGAATGAGAGTGTGCTTGGTTGTCTGTCTCTATGTGTAGCCCTGTGATAGGCTGGCGACCTGTCCAGGGTGTCCCCTGTCTTCGCCCAAGTCGGCTGGGATAGACTCCAGCCCCCCTGATACTCTACAGAGGATTAAGCGGTGTATAGAGAATGGATGGATGGGTAGTGTGTGTTGGGCTACATCGATGGAAAGCATGCACAAGTCAAAGCCTCCAAAGTCCTGTAGTGAATACTTCAGCTACTACTCTTTTTATGATAAATTTAATAGGTGTGGATGACCAAGAATCTCCTCGTACAGTCTCTCCTCAAAACTAGCATTTCTTTTAAGCACCATTTGTTTTCCGGAAGAAAGCAGAGTTTGTGCATTTGCGGTGCAGACAGTCCATGCAGTCAGTCACAAAGTTCGAGGTGCACGCAGACGTCCGAAGAGGGCTTCGCATGGACTCTCAGGAACTTCGTTAAATCACAAATTATACGGCACATATACACTTGCAGGCATGTGGAAGGTGAAGGCATGGAATTGCCTTTACAGTAGTCCCTCGCCATAACGCGGTTCACTTTTCATGGTCTCACTGTATCGCGGATTTTTAAATTGTATATAAAATACGTAGCGTACAGCAGATGAGTAGACGCACGTATGGAAAACGCAGCTACGGCCGCTTCCGCTTGAGCTAGTCGGTCGCTGATTGATCGGCGGTGATGGAAGCCAGTGTTTATAAGAGTGTGGGAAAGTTAAGTAACAGTGTGGGGAGGGTTTATGAAGCATTAAAATATATATAAATAATAAAGTAAATATAAGGTCGCTACTTCGCGGATATCGTCTATTGCGGAGGGGTTCTGGAACCCAACCCCCGCGATAGACGAGGGTTCACTGTATTTACATTTAGACATTTTGCAGGGGCTCTAATATTAAAAACACGTCATTTTTGGCATTGCTTTTTTTTCGGTACCTTCATCGTCATGGATGATGCGCAAAATTAGACAAAATTCATGCATGAGAGTGATTCATCACTGGTTCATGTTAATAAAGGTGTGTGCAGCGTCTTGTAGTTGCCATCGCCATCAAAGTGAGGCAGCACATTTTCATAAACTTCAACCCAGTTTAACTCCGAGATCAGAAAGAAAACCTTTCTTGATGCCAACAGGCAACGACGTCCACTTTCCATCTCTTATTGTTATTATTAATAGTCTTAG
Organism: Dascyllus trimaculatus; assembly: GCA_024666655.1. Classification (NCBI taxonomy): domain Eukaryota; kingdom Metazoa; phylum Chordata; class Actinopteri; family Pomacentridae; genus Dascyllus; species Dascyllus trimaculatus. Next base: position 31,353,294 of record CM045448.1, read on the forward strand.
TAGGAATAATACGGAGCCCCTCTGGTGACATTGGATGAAAAAAAAATAATGCGTGGCCACGAGATAATAACGCGTGGCCACGAGATAGTTAATGCGTGGCCACGAGATAATAATGCGCGGCCACGAGATAGTTAATGCGTGGCCACGAGATAATAACGCACGGCCACCAGATTATTATTGCAGTCATCCCATGCAGACTGTTGGACAAGTTTGATTTAATTTCATTTTATTTTAATATAGGAATGAATTACAATAGCTGTGTTTCAATTCAGGGGCTGCATCCTTCTAGGCTGCATTATTCGGCCGCATACGTCACAGCGGTGCGACTAAGGCTGTCCCATTTCGTAAAAACTCGACTCCTTCAAATGCGGCCGACGAATGCGTCCTTCTTTTCCACAAATTTAAAGGATGCATCGATGTATCCTTCGTAGCCACAAATATCCCAAGATCCATTGCGGGCCGCTGACAGTTCGATCAACAGCTGGAGTTTTAACAGCTGACGGCTGACGGAGAAGATGGATCCATCAGCGGCGGAGGATTCTAGTTTTAAATATTAGTATTATGTTACAGTTCACTCCAATAGTACAACTGTTGAACACATTAAAATTTGTTTTAAAAAACGATTAAGTTACGTTATTGATGAGCCGCTGCAGTTTAAAGCGTTTACTTTCCAGTTGTTCAGCTTCAGTGTTTAAGTTTTATTTTACCGAGACTGTGACGATTTTTTCTGACTGCGGCCACCACGAAAACAACTTATTCATTCATAAATATTCACATATTGATTCCTTATTTAAATTACTATATGGAGAAGAAGTAAAATGGACATAAATCCTGCTGGAGCTTCTATTGGTGGTGATTCTCTGTAGACCAGTGAAAACATGACTCTCCTCACTGTTCTTAGTTTAGCTCCACCAAGTTATCTGATAAAATGTTTAATCAATTATATTTGGTTTCTGTTCAGACAGCATGTATTTAGTTATCCTCATCAGAAACACTTAGCCCAGAGATTGTGGAGATTTATAATATTTGAAGTTCATATCGACGTGGATGTCAACAGATTTAAACCAGCTGTGGACGCTTCTTGTTTCTCAGACAGTTTAGTCCCGAACCATCGTACAGTACAAGACCCTCAAGTCTTCAAGGATATAAAACATATTAAAAACAAAAATTACAATTTCGGGATCAAATCTAGTCAAAAATTAGGTAAAATTACACCGTCGTCTTATCCTGATTGTCGGGATGAAAATTTGTTTATCAGAGTTGCTAGGCAACAAAGAGCAGCGCTACAAGACGTCATAAGGCAAGCAGGAAGTTCATCGTAGGCTAGACCATCTCATTTAACAAACGCTCAATATCTCGTGGCCACGCATTAACTATCTCGTGGCCACGCATTAACTATCTCGTGGCCACGGGATAGTAATGCGTGGCCACGCATTATTTTTTTTTCATCCAATGTCACCAGAGGGGCTCCGTAGAATAATGATGAACAAAAACTAAGTTTGAACTTTAAAAATGTTGTGTTTCTGTAGATTGCACTGATCAAGACTACAAGTGATCTATATGCCAAGTAAGTCGAAGTCATTTGGTTAAGAGTTCAGAAAAACAGACTACTATAGAGCTCAGGTCAGTCACTGAAACAGGACTGAAACCTGTCCATACATGGAAATACTGGAGCAGTTAACTGTAATGGATCAGCATTGTCAACAGAATAAGATGTCACAGAGATAATGAGCCATTCACATTGATATCCAGCTTCTGCTGCTCCTCTGCTGCTTCATGGTAGGAGTCTCGTTCATGGCAGCAGGGAGGGTCAGTTCACGCTCATGAAACCACTCACATCGAGCCATAAAATGAGGAAAACTCTCAGGCTTTTAAGAGGAAAATGCTCTCGGGAATGCTTTGCAATCTATTTAATGTGATGACTACGAAACACACACACACACAGACACACACAGTGTTATATGAGGGTAATTCTACAGAGGCTAAACAAGGGCACTCACAGGGTTCTTGTAAGAAACATGTAGATTACACTGAGATCTTGGTTTCTCTTCAGGGTTCATAGTCGGCACTGCGAGCACAGATGGTTAATAGTGCAGCGTAACTTTTTACTGTGTAAGACTGTTCATAATGGAAGCTCCACTAATTACCTTGTACGTTTCAGAGCAACATGTTTCCCACAGAAATCCAGAAACTATACTATTATGGGAATTTAAAGCAGTGCCTTAATTAGGTGACCTTGAGTCGACATCAGAGGGTCTGTAGCGATTGACCAGTCCTGTTTTATCTCCATCTTTGATCGGCTGCCATCGATCTCAGCTGCCTGGTAAATGAGCAGGGGACGCCATTTATTCTGCAGCCTCTTTCATGGGATATAGATCAGTCATCCGGGGTCATTCGAGATGGCCTCCCGCTGAGATCTGACTGAGGAGATAGAGTGAAAGTAAAAAAGAAAATCGAGGTAGCTCCAGCACGGGAAAGTCTTCCTTTCAAGGTGACGTAGTCCAGAAAGACTTTGTCTTTGTTTATTGCCTCTCAGAGAACACTGCAAAAAGGACACTTCAGGAAAGCTGTAACATCTGTTTGTCTTATTTTAATTATTGGAGATAAAAAAATTAACAAACATCATTTGCATTAGAAAATTGAATTTGTTTGAATGTAACTGGTCTTGATTTAAGGTTTTTTAATCTTTTCAGCTGGAGCTGAAACAAACTAGTTTCCAAGTAAAATGCTGGGCATCACCTACCAAGAAGAAAACTACACGAAAGGCTTTGGTTTTTCAGGAATTAGACCACCAAAAACCAGGAAAGACTAAAACAGCCGCGTGAAAAATGCTGCAAAAAAGATACATGTGATTAATTAAAATAATTTTATATATAGATTCAGAATCTAGTTGCATATAGCACGACTGTCCTGACAGAAAAACTACCATGCTTGGCTGTTCAAAGACAAAAAACAGTTTATACATACTTGAAGCTGCAAAATAACGCCTATTGTGCCTCAGAGGCTAAAAGCAAGAGAAGCACATTGTTGTTCTAATTTCCAAAATCTCTGGGGAGGAGGCAGCTGGTAAATAAAGTGAGTGACATTGACAAGCAAGACTGGTGTTCACATGTCCTCCCAAAAGACTGCAAAGTTTAGTTTTTAATATGACTGCAGTCTTCATTTAAATTGGGTTAATTAACTTTCCCTTTAAAGTAGTGCAAAGCAATAAGACAACTATCAAATGAACCACTTTTGTTATAAGAGGTAGCGTTAGAAAATAAAGCCTTTATCCACTGTAAGAGCCAGTGGGCTGTTTTAGTTTGGCCCATACCTTTGCGCATCTTCCAACCACCAGAATCACCCAGTAGAACCTCTATTATTTTTATGGGGGAACAAATGTACTTACTCCAGGGTAGGTACTTCTGAGAGGCCTTGAAAAACTGCTGTGTGGGTCTCTTTGCGAATTGGTTAATCTCTAAGAAGACAGCAAACACAGCTTTTTCTGCCCTCTTGATGTCCACGTTGATTAGCAGTCTCATCTCTAACACCATCAACAGAAAAAAATCCATCATACATAACAAAACAAACCTGCATTGCTCTACTATCTGTCATTGTTTTGTTGCACTCAGAGTTAACAATGAGGTCGAAGCTGTCTGATCCAACACCAGGATGGAAACAGCAGGACCAAAAAGATGCGTGTTACTGCAAATGTTGGCACTGCCTGCCACGAGTTCCTGCAGTGGAAAGCCACTTAATGTCGCCCCACCCAAAGAAGGTACCAGTCCTGTACCAGTACCAGGTGGCTCCTTCAGTGACAGCCATGTTTTAGTTTGAAGATCTTGTTGGATTTAAGGCAGAGTAATGTCCAAGTGTTTAAAAAAAATACACTCACAGGCCACTTTAGCAGGTACACATTGCTAGTAAAAGGCTGGACCCCCTTTTGCCTTCAGAACTGCCTTCATTCTTCGTGGCATACTTTCCTCAAGGTCTTGGAAACATTCCTCAGAGGTTCTGGTCCATATTGACATGATAGCATCACACAGTTGCTGCACATTTGTCGGCCATACATCCATGATGCCAACCTCCCGTTCCACCACATCCCAAAGGAGCTCTATTGGGTTGAGATCTGGTGACTGTGGAGGCCGTTGGAGTCCAGAGAACTCATTGTCATGTTCTAGAAACCAGTTTGAGATGTTTTGAGCTTTGAGACATGGAGCATTATCCTGCTGGAAGTAGCATCAGAAGATGGTCCACTGTGGTCATAAAGGGATGGACATGGTCAACAGCAATACTCAGCTAGGCTGTGGAGTTTAAACCAGTTGGTACTAAGGGGCCCAAAGCCCCCACACCATGACACCACCACCACCACCAGCCTGAACCACTGGTACAAGGCAGGATGGATCCATGCTTTCATGTTGTTTACACCAAATTCTGACCTACCATCTGAATGTTGTAGCTGAAATGGAGACTCATCAGACCAGGCAACGTTTTTCCATCTTCTATTGTCCAGTTCTGGTGAGCCTGTGTGAATTGCAGCCTCGGTTTCCTGTTCTTAGCTGACAGGAGTGGCCCCAGTGGTTATTTGAGATACTGCTGCCTTTTTATTATCTCCAACCAGTCTGCCCATTCTCCTCTGACCTCTCACATCAACAAGACATTTTCGTCCACACAACTGCTGCTCACTGGATATTTTCTCTTCTCCGGACCATTCTCTGTAAACCTTTGAGATGGTTGTGGTGAAAATCCCAGTAGATAAGCAGTTTCTGAAATACCAGCCCATCTGGTATCCCAACCATGCCACGTTCAAAGACACTTAGATCTCCTTTCTCCCCCATTCTGATGCTCAGTTTGAACTTCAGCAAGTTGTCTTGACTACATCTACATGCCTAAATGTAATGAGTTGTGATTGGCTGATTAGCTATTTGTGTTAAGAGGCAATTGAAAAGGTGTACCCAGTAAAGTTGGCAGTGAGTGTAGTTTCATACTTAAACATTCTAAAAATAATTATATTAACAATCGAAAGATGTGACTATGTATCATATTGATGTCCCTCACTGTCAGGTATAAAGACACACAAATCCCATCTAATTAAAAAATTTCAATAAACACTGGTCTAGAAATGAGCTGTATTGATTAAAACAAATATTGGCCTATCTTTACAGAAAGCTAAAGGAAAAACAGCACCTTTACAATGACGTCAGGTGATGTCAGTATCTTCATGTGTGTTGCAAACTGTGTGTGCATAAAATGTCATTGTATTCGTCAAACCCAGCTCACATGTGATTGTGACCATGCCTGTGTCTGCTCTGAGCTGATAGTGCCCTCAGCTTTTGCCTGCAACACAACTGCACCAGGAGCTTTTAAACTTTGATTCAGACAGACCCAACCCAACCCATGCTATTATCTAAAACCCAGAAGCACGCTTCGCCGCTCACACACTCTCATCGCATCCCGCCAATCGGCAGGTCGAACTTTTCAAAGAGGCTCCCCACGAAGACGCGCTTTTCCCTTCCCCTCATCGCTGTCTTTCTTCTCCGACTCTCTGCTTCATAGTTCGGCAGAATTAGAAAGGAAGCTGATCTTCAAAGAATTTCCTGTTCTTTAAATGACTGAAACTGCAACAAAACACCAGCAGGTGTGGCTGAACCTGACTGACATTATCTGTTAGTGTCAGGGAGTGCATCTGCAGCACTGCAGGACTGTGAGATGAAAACCAAGCGTGTTCTGAGAGTCAGCTTGTTTGAAATGCAAGCAGGAAAAAACAGGTTTAATTTCATATGAGCCGCAGTCTCGTATGAACAGTTTTGAAATTCCACTGTTGGTTTGGAAAGGGCTTGGGGTCTATGAATCGTGAAACTTGCTCAACCTGTAAGAGACCTCATAAATCTTGTAAATTAGATTTCTTAGTTTGACCACAGAATGATGCAACACCTCAAGCTTGAATTTGATATGTTGCACTGATAAGACTTAATTGTCATCCAATGTTTCTAGTTTATTCTGTGTGTTATAGTACATAGTATTAGCTTTTATTGATGTATTAATTTATTACTGAAACTAGATTTAAAAGAAAACCTCAAAGACAAAGGTTGTGATTTTCCTCCACCACAGCAGGGATTGGCTGGACCCAGGAATCCATGGGTGGTCTACATACTACAGTGCCTGTTTTCTTTTCCCCAGCCTGTCCACGGAGCGCCTCATTAACTAGTGTGACTCAGAAATTCTTGGTTCATGGGCTAAAACGGGAAGATTGTTAGCCAGGTGAGACTGCGTCACAGGTCACCATCAACTCTGCCTCCCGTTGAGCCCATGTACCAGACGGGGGGCAAAATTCACAAGCGCAGATATGAGAGAGAGAAAAAACAAATGTCCAGAGGAAAAAGGAAGAAAAACGTCAAAGCGAGGCTGACAGGTGAGGTTGGCGTCAGCCTTAGCAGTGAGCTAATTGGATTCTCAGCATAAAAATAATATAGCTGGGATCAGGTACCGCTGTGTCGTGGTCACAGCTTGTTCTGCTTGTTGTTTTTTTCCGAGTAATGGACATACAGCCCCTCTAAGGTGGGATATTTTTAATCCTCTGTGTGATATAGAGACGATGAAGAAATGTGTTCATGTTCAGTTCAGTACTAGTTGTAGGAATGCCTTTAGGTTAGCAGGTATTTAGTCATAAACATAGACTGTTGCCTCTGGCTCTGTCTGAAAGGTAAAGCAGAAGCACCTTAAACCTGCATTCATTCTGATGTCCAGCAGGGGGCGACTCCTTTGGTTGCAAAAAGAAGTTTAATTGCATACAAGCCCATGAGAGCAGGACTCTACTTCTCACTGAATTTGCTACCTCAGTGAAATATTGCTAAGGAGGTTAAGGTCTCAGCCAGTAGTTTCAAATCTCTTTCAATGCAGCATGATGTCTATTTTGTAAATGATGGCCCCACTTAGAGTGAGCAGGATATGCTCTAGAGCAAGGCTGTCTTGGGATTGACAGGCCGCTACTGGATCGCTGTGTTTAGTGTCCTCGAGATGTCAGTCAGATTTGTCCCCCGCTCGCTTCCTCTGGTTTCAAAAGACCGGGCAAATGACAAACTCAAGGATTCAGAACAATAGTCCACAAGCCAATGGCTGATGTCACAGTTGCTTCATTCACCTTTTATATACAGTCTGAGGTCATGAACCAAAGTAATGAACAAAATTCCATGGTAATCCAGTGCAATAGTTCTTGAGACATTTCTCCAAAGTCAGTGCAATTTATCTTCTGTGAACGCACTGAATAAAATGTTGCCCCAAATCCATCCAGCACTTGTTGAGATATTTCAGTCTCTGGAGAGACACAGTGCCAGTGTGACTGAAACAACACAAAGGTATTTATCTGATATAGATTGTCATAGAGTTCAACGTCTTTCACAGCCATTGATTAAACCCCTTAAAAACTCATCTCTGCATTTCAACATTACAGCTCTAAATGTCTTTTTTTTTTTTTAAATCCATGACAACTCAACTTCCTTAAAATGTCTTGGATGTAACTCTGCACTGTTGCTTTCTCTGGAATGGGCAGGTCTACATCTCTCTCCACTCAACCCTCCCAGGACAAGCTCAAGCACACTGGCTCACCTACACGTCTGCTCAAACACTGTAAACCTCCTTCATGCCACACAGTTGCAAGTTGTAATAGTGGTTTGGACTGAACAATGTGTAATATTATTAGTGCTGTCAATCGATTGAAATGTCGATGAATGTCATAGTTAACCTGCGATTAATCACAAATTAATCACACATTTTTACCTATTCTAAATGTCCCTTGAATGATCATTTTAATACTCTTATCAACATGGAAAAGTGGACAGGCTTGCTTTGTGCAAATGTTTTTTATTGAAAACAACTATGTTTAGTTATAGTATGTTTCCTCCCCGAGGTTCTGTGTCCTGCTTGTTCTCTCCGTGGATGTCTCTGGATCTGGAGCTCAACATCCCTGATCTGCAGCCGCTGGCCTCACCACCTCCCATCCCCACTCCAACCTCTCCTGCTATCCCTCCCTCCCTCCTCTTTCCCACTCCCAACCCAACTGGTCGAGGCAGATGGCTGCCCTCCCTGAGCCTGGTTCTGTCAGAGGTTTTTTTTCCCCCTTCCCTACCATAGGGGGTTTTTGGTTCCTTCCCACCGTCGCTGACTGCTGCTCATAGGGAATCCAAAAGCAACCTTGGATTGTTGGGTTTTCTGTTTCCTGTTTTTCTGTTTCCTGTTCTTACAATGTTTAGCGCTATGTGACGACTTATGTTGTAAATATGCGCTATATAAATAAAATTGAATTGAATTGAAAACTAACATTTTCACTTTGAGCAGTCGTTCACATTTGAAGCAAAATCTCACACAATGCATCGCTATCAATAAATGGATGAGAAAATAAGTACAGTAGTCCCTTGTCATATCGTGGTTCACTTTTCGCGGTCTCACTGTATTGCAGATTTTTACATTGCATATAAAATACGTAGAGTACAGCAGATGAGTAGATGCATGTATGGAAAACGCAGCTACGGCTGCTTCCGCTTGAGCTAGTCGGTCTCTGATTGATTGGCTGTGATCAAAGCCAGTGGGGTTCTGGAACTTAACCCCTGCGATAGACGAGACACTACTGTACTTAGTCACAAAAACAGCCTTTCTAAGGGATCAAAACAGGGCGATACAAAATAAAATTACAAAGTGCACATCATTGTAAACTAGGACTCAGCCTATGGTGCAGTTAAACCATGTTTATACTTTCCTTTTCCTAAGTTTCCTTTGAACATACCAGCAGCAGGCTATACTGCTGTTCTATTTAACATCCATTTCGGGGTCTCGCGCTCGCCATCCACACAAATCGGCAGCCTACTCTTTTGCAGCTGGCGAGGAAGCACGATCAAACGTACGTGGGGCGTGCTCATTGTTTTGTTTCCGATCTCAAGTCGGATCCTGTAGTTTTTCTAACATTACTAGCTGTGGCCACAGCTTGTGAAAAAAACTACAAGTTCACTATAGGTCAAAAAGAGTGTTAAAGTTGCAATAAAAAAAATTGACACTGTTAAAATTGATTTGCGTTAATGTGTTAAAAACGCAATAGTTTTGACAGCACTAAAAATGATATAATTGGGATTAATTTGACAGATATTGCCAAGTATCTGTACCAGAGAAGTATGTTGCCTTGTGTCTGCAGAATGAAAACTTTATTTTTACCATAACTTCTAGTTCAGTGTGTCGTGATGCTTTTAGGCACCGTTTTTTTTTATGCCGTGTTATCTTTGTTTACTGTAATAACGCGAGTTGTTCCCAGTTAATTAGAAGCCAAATCAATAAATTCACCAAGACTTTAGTTTTGGATGTAGTTTGTTGTTCAGAAATAGCGGGCCTCGGCATGCACTCACTTGGCAATCAAAACAACAAAGCAGCGCAATAATTTGTTCTAATTTTGAGCTGTCAGTCATCGCTGGGAAACTGGGGTTTACAGTATGTGAAACACTTCATAATCAGCTTGTTCCGAAGACTAAAACACACACAGACGGGAACACACACCCCGAGGAACTGTGCTGTGGCTTCAGACACACCTTCGGGCATCTGTGAGCGAGCTGATGAAAAAGCAGCAGTGGTACATGTTACTCAGTGATACAGTACGGCGGTCTTATGGGAGGTCTTTCATGGTAATATGAATAGCTGTGACCTTTCATAGAAACCCGGGCACTAAATCATTGTCTGCGCGCCGTGTTTGTGTAAAAGCTAAGATAAAGTGGACAGCTCTGCCTCGGGATCTGCCTCAGCAGCTCTTGAGACCTCGCTCATTAATTGCTGGGGCAGCGGACAGTCACCTCGAATCAGCTAATTAAAGTAATTGAAAGTGTGAGGCTCTGTAACAAAGACAAGTTTTGTTGTTGTTGAGGCTTTCCTGGTTGTTTTTGCATCACACCGGTGTGCGCTGGACAGACCTGGGTGAATCACATTATAAAGAAATGGGTTTTTTTTTTTTAAATTTTGCACACTTTTCGTTTGACTTGTCCGGGTTTAGAGATGCTTCTGTGAGCTTCCAGCCTCAATCTATTACAGTGGAAGTTAATAAACAGAGCTGCATGAAGATTCATGACAAACCAATTTCTGACAAAATAGCCCCTTGACGCCTGAATTTATTTACAATTATATAAAACAATAATTTTATGTGTTGTGATTTCAAGTTGGTGTTAAATTAAGTGGAGATTGTTAGTTTGTCTATAGCAGGGGTTCTCAACTGCTTTCAATAGCAGGATATTTAGTGATGTTGACGCCAGTAGTTGCCCACTATTAACCTCTAGATTTGGTTCTGCCAGCTTATTGGAGAAATTTATGCTAAAATGTGTCAAAAATAAACCAAAATGTGCTCAGAATCTGTCAAAATGGGCCAAAATATGCCCCAAACTTGGCAAAAGTGTCCAAATATACCAAAATGAACAAAAAACAAGCCATAATTTTCCTAAGTTGCATCAAAATGCGTTGAGACTACACCCAAATAAACCTTAATTTGCTAACAGGAACAGCAAACTTCAAAAATCTGGGTCGCGACCGTTATTAATAGAGATATAGTGGGTCCTTTGGCTGGACCAGTTGAGAACCACTGGTCTATAGCACATATAGTAGATATAAAGGTGTAACGCAACAGGCATTAATGGTAAACATTTTTTTATTGATGCCGCAAAGAGAAACCAGTGCTTGCAAAAGGTTCCTAGGTATGTATTGAATATGCATGAACCATACGCTATCGCAGCTGCAGCGGTACGTTGCAAATTTGCGACAACCGGCATTAAGGGGGTTAAAGAAAGGCGTTCAGATCCACACTTCACATTGCTATCGACCTACAACTGTTGAGCTGGTGTAGGCAAACTAAACCTTCTTGTGAAGTTCAAACGTCAGGCAGCAACGCAATGAATTCACGACCACAGAACTCAACTCTGATGCAGCCCAGCTGTTGCCATGTGGCTGTACGCATGCAGTGATGCAGTGGTGTCCCAGTAGGTGGATTTACTGAGGCTTCAGGATCACAAGACTTGTGTGTATAATCTGAAAGTAATGTAATGCTAAATGTCATGAAGTAAATTTAATTAAGTTCTGATTGAATGTGTGCTGTACTGTAATTTACAGGGCCCTATTTATACCCCTTTGACCCAGTTAATGTAACTTCACATTTCCTGATCTATGAAAAATGGTAAGAAACTAGGGGATGGTTCTTTCTCATATTTGTAGGTCTCTAGACAAGTAATTATCAATACCAAAGAAAAACTGGGTTTCGCATTACATGGTCCCTTTAAAGAAACTGTACTTCAGTATAACCAGTTTCGCTGACTTCATAGTTTGAAGTGAAATACTGCACTTTTCACTACAAAGGAGTGATAAAATCTGATGCACGGTTATAGACTGCCCATTGCTCTCAGAGTATATATAAAACAGCTCCACATTGACCAACTACAATGGAAAAACGGCAGCCTCCAAAACCCAGTGATATAGCGTTCACTCTCAGGGATCATTTTCCGATTTAGGAGCTATTTTAAGCGCTTACTGTGAAGCACAACTTTTATTTGTATTGGAAAATTTTGGGCTGAGGGAATCTGTAGCATAGACGTGTGTATTCGCACCATAACTAATCTGTTTACACATCGGAGGAAACAAGCAAGGCAGCAAAACGTTTGCCTGGGAGATGGATGGTATTCTACTGTGAGCTTTACCTGCCAGGGCCTGGGGCTTTGGTTTGGAGCAACAAGGAATCCAAAGGCGGCACAACCCGCTTCAAGTCGTGGTTTCTTTTTTAAGCAGTCACTTGTGTGAGGTTGGATCAAAAATACTGGTCCAGACAAGATGTGAGACATGAAGTTAGACGCACGTTCGCAAATCTACCTCTTGACATTTGACTGCAATGTGATGTGCAAGCACAATCATCAATATATGCTACATCAGCTTCAGGAAAAATGGTCTTCCGTTGGCCCTGTTTGCTTTTAATACACAGAGACTGAGACCAAACTGTGGTTCAGACGCCACAAAGGTTGGGAACCTCTACCTGATGGTCACATTCTCTGAAAGTTCCTGCAGCTGAAAACACTTCCACACATTCAGGAGCAGCCTTTAATACAATGGTGCTAATAGACATTCAAATGTAGACGCTGACATTCAAGTGCCAGTAATCTTGATTGATGGACCATACTTGCAGACTGTTATAATTTAATATAATCCACATTGTGTTTTTAATATCAGTACTGTGGAAGGCAGTCTTGAATTCACTGAATTATTCAAATAAAATGATGCAAATTCAATTGAAAAGCAACGTCTCTCTTCAGTTTCTGGAGATAAAAAACACATAACTGCTGAGTTTTAAATCTGTCAATTCCCAATGTATTGACCACCATAGAAAGCATCCATTATTTTCTATTGTTTTTGTATGAAATGCAGGATCTCAGATGGATAACTCAGAAACAGAACAATATATATGTGTATGGCCAGACACATACACTGTACATGTGTATGTGTGTGTTTTGGTCATTCACACAGTTATTATGAACACATCCTCAGTAATTATAAATCATTTTTGTATCTTTATCCTTGAATGACAAGAGGAATGAGGCTTATAAGTCACATGGGTCATACCAGATTCGAGTATGACACTGAGCTGAATGCCCACCATAGCAGAAGGCTAAGTAGAGATCATTTGGAGAAAGAATTCCTTATAGTGTGCAATTTTTACTTGATGACTTCATTGTTCACAAGGCCAGTCAACTTGAAAACCGCTGCAGCACAAAGGAACGCAATTTCAGCTTTGATTATAGCCACATTTTAAGAAGCCAGTGGGGAAAAAAAGTCTTCATTACAAGTAGTTAGCCTTGACGAGCCTTCTTCAATTGACTCTTAAAACCAGCCGTAATGCCACCATTGAAACACATGCTGCTATGCCGCGGCACAAGAACACTCGAGGAGGAAAGGAATATCAGGGCTACTTTACAAACAGAAATGAGCCTGTTTGCAGTGTACTCCACCTGAAATTAGGCCAGCAACTCGTGCATTCTTCTCAGCTGGGAGCGGTTGAAGAGATGTGCTTGGGGACCATTTGAAACAACCGCGCCACATGCGCTATTTGCCGTATTTTAGCAGCTACTCGAGCCGCCTCTTGCATCACAGATGGAAAAGCTGGAGTGATCTCCTCGCTGCTGTCAAGGCCACTTTAAAACTGGCGAAGTTTGCAGATCATCTAAAAAAACAAACATTTGATGATCTGTCCTCAGAGGGACTCCTTTCAATTATTTTGGCAGCATTTAAAAAAGGAAGATGCCACGCTGCCTAGTCTCTGTCTGTGCTTAGAGATTGTTCTCACACTGTGTTGTTACACAGCCACCATGACACATTTGAATTTCAAAGTTCGCACTTCCCAAGGAAAGTTTCCAGAGTGACTTTCACAAAAAAAGCTGTGAAAAGGTATCTTTTTTTTTTATTTATTCACTCAATCAAATCCCGAGGGGCATTGTTTGTCAGTGCCAATTTAGAATGAGTCCCCTCACATATGGTACTTTAAAGCAGAAGAGAGCTGCTCAAAAGCATCTGCATTACAGAGGAAAGAGGTTTTAGAAATAACACCCGCATACGATTCTTATAGACCACACCACCATACAATACACACACTGAAATATAAAAGACTGCACACAACTGGTTGATTAATTACAAAAGATTTGTTCCGTTTTGGTCTATACAGACAGTAGCTGACCACTAATGCTGAAATGAAATGAAGCATATTTAGAGGATGATATGTAAAAACTGTTCATTCTGCTTAGGGAGAATCCAGCTTTTTAGAGTTCAGTTGGACAGTTTGTTCCATTTTGGATCTTGGATATTGTTCAGCTTGAAATAATAATAAGAACATAGGGGGAAACAAGGAGGTGTTTGGAGATAAATCAGCCTCTGAGTGTGACTGACAGCCGGGTCAGCAAGGCAAGCAGACATAATCCAATGGACCGAACCATTTAACTGTGGCTTCTGAGTAAAAAACAAAAGCGGTGTTTGCAGTCTTACTGAAGAACAGGAACTACAGTGTTTAGCATCTAAACTCTCCAGGGTTAAATATGTATGCAAGTCAGCTTCTATTCCTCCCATCTGGCCTATAAAACAGCCGTGTGGACATTTATCTGTTAGATTGTACACAAAGAGGAGAAAGTTGCACGGATCTCTCTCTACTCTTTACTTTGTATGGGCCGACCTGTTCTTCAAATGTAAAAAGTATGAAATATATCTATGCACAGTATTAATTGAACTTATCCAAAGCTAGATTTAAACATATTCAGTGAAACAGTTTGGTCAAAACAGTTTGGTTAGTACATCCAGTACAATCCCTAGATTTGACAACATGCTGGAGCGTACTGAAGCCAAACCCCAGACCTGGCAACATCAAAGGCCTTGTGATGAAAGTCAGGTGGCTCAGAAAAGGCTGATATGCCCCACCGAGTACGAGCAACATTTGCCGTAATTGGGAAAACAGCCCTGCATCCTCACACCATGAAGCCACATTGATTTTCTATTTATTCATCCCTCTGTTTCTGAAATTCAGCAGTGCAGCGACTGCAGAGGAGAGGCAGCTCCCAGAATGCCTCGGCTCCTCTGGGAGCAGCTGTGCTCTGAAGAAGTGATGCTCCTGATGTAAACAGCAGGGCCGGCGTGGATGTGTGTGTTTGTTAGTGCGCGCTCGTATGCATGCGCCCTGGCTTCATCTGTCTTGCTCTTCATGTTAAGGGCAATGACTCATGCTACAGCAGGGGCCAAGAGACAAACACGGCACAAGCCGGAGACCACCTGCTGGGCTGGAGAGCAGGGCGAGGGGAAGTGGCTCTCTCTGACACCCATCTCAGCTCTGATTCATTATCATCTTTATATGAGCAAAAGGTTGCCGTCTGTGGATTCTGTGGAAAGAGCGTGTGATGCATTTGTCCGCCTACTATCCCCCCAAGGCTCTGCAACCCTTCCCTCCCTCGCTGCCAACTCTAAGCACTGTTATTTAGAGTGATGCATTTCCCTCTGCCTTCCTACTGGAGTGGACTCTCCATCACCTACACAAACTTGCACACATCAACAGTAGAGTCACACACACACACACACATGCCTACGAGTGTGTGAAGACACTCATGAATGCTAACACAAACAGACACACGAACACAGAACCTACACACACACACACACACACACATACCTCTGCTACTAGTGTCTGTAGCGCAGGAATTGGAGCGGACATGGCAAAGTATCCAGGGGCAGCAGATCCTCTCCTGTGCAGCAGAACTTTATTTTCGACAGCCTGTTACTTTGCCGAGGTAAAAAGGCAAAGTTCTGCCGCTCTGACTCTCTCTGACTATGCACACTCAGAAGCTGAAAGTGTCTCAGTTCAGACTTTCCTAAAGCAATACAGACAGATTTTTTCTTGTCAGTGTGAACACCTCTGACAGGAATTCAATTCCCATACAGTCCAGTTGGATGTGTGGAAAAGAACAGAACTTTAGGCACCTAAGAATCGAAATATGACTTATTTCAGCTCAGTTTTATTGACATTAGTCTTCATACTGAATAATTCCGCGGTGCAGAGTTTTTCATTGAATGCCAACATTCAGTGATTTTAGCAGTGAAGTAGCTGCTGACCGTCATGTTGGAGACCAGAGTGCACATGTTATCACAATTAACTAGTGTCAACGTCTCAAGAAAAGGTGTTTCTTATCTCAATAGTAAATACTTTATTTACATCATTCACCCTGTGCCATTGTTCTGCACTGTCTTCTAGAAATTTTGTTCTATGCAACTAAACATAATTGCAGATGTGTTATGTTTCCCAATGAGGAAATACTTTTAGTTTACCACTATGGGAAACTCCAAATCATTGATGCTGACCATTTCAATAAAATCAATACTATTCCAGTAAAACCCTATTTTTTTTTTTACACCAATATATGCTATCGACAATAAAATATTCATTGATAGACAACAGCATTCTTCTAGCTTCTTTCTGGTTATGTTTAAACACACGCAGTGCTTGGTTAAAGTTGGACAAGATCTAACTTTGGTCTAAAGCAAATAAATCCACTGAGACAACGCAAGAGATTTATTTACATTTCATCAAAGTCGAGGTATTTTCACAACCTTAACTTGAGGGACTGAAGGAAGTCAGTTATAAGTCTGGATGTGAAGCCAAGTCTCTGGTGTGAGGCCTGTGTATTTCCTACACCCACAATCCACCTCAGCTGTCTCCTGCCAACTCTGATGCAGAGCATAAATGTGGTGCTGTAATCTTTTTTTTTTTTTTTTAAATATGGAATTTCAGCCACAACACTGGATCTAAACATAATAGGAAAAGAGTTTCTCTCTGAGAGAGGGTTGGGTTGTTTTAACTTTAAATTAATTTGAAGATGTTCCAGTTTCACTTCCCAAAAAATGTCACAATCGTAGAAATCACTGCAATATCAACATCCAGCCTGGTGGACGGACAGTTGTTTTTTTTAAATTTAAACCCCAAATTTTAGATGTGTCACAGCAGTACATTTTTACACTAGTAATAAAATGTATTACGTAGCACTTTTCTTATCATATGTAAAGGGCTTTACCACACAAAATATTGCAGAATAAAACACAAACTGCAGGAGGAGGACTAATATTTAAAAGGGCAGTGGTGGAAATTGTATTAAATACATTTACTCAAGTACAGTAATTTCAGGTGTTTGTACTTTACTTTTATATGTTGTATATTTGTGTATATGTAGGTGTACTGTATATTAGTATTATTTTCACGCTTTAATTGTATTAATTGCGAGTTTAATTTAACTAAAGGGAACAGGTAGTTGTTTTCGAGTTGTGTGATTTAATGAAAGAGGGTGGGATTAAACAAGTGTGTACTACTTCCTACTCCTTTTCAAATGTGTTTGGAAAAAAGGGAAAATTTTGTTTTGCATTGTCAAATAATTTCTTTTCTTGCATATTTGAAATAAATTACAATCAATCAATCAATCAATATACACCAATCAGGCATAACATCATGACCACCTGCTTAATATTGTGTTGGTCCCTTTATGTGGTCCAAAATGCTCTGAACCATTGGACCAGAGGACCTCTCAGGGTGTCCTATGGGGTCTGGAACCAGGACTTTGACAGTGGATCCTTTGGGTACTCTGGCTTGTGCAGTGGAGCCTCTGTCAATCAAACTTGTTCCACTGCATCCTGTTGATGCTTGATCAGAATGGGGTGTAGGAAGTTTGGAGGTCAAATCAACATGGATGTTAAGATCCAAGGTTTTCCATCAGAACATTACATAGTACCAATATGATCAATGTTATTCACTTCACCTGTCAGTGTCAGTGATGTTGTGGCTGATCATTGTATGCATGCATGTACTAGTTTGTAGAGATTTTTACAGCTCAGGAGCCCACACCAAACTTCAATCGAGCAAGTTGATGGGACAGCCAGACAGCGTTGTGGCTCACTTTCACCTGTAATATTTTTTGCCATTCTTGGAGCTTTCTTTAGTTTTGATCTTAGCCTATATTAGAGCAGTGGAAAGAGAAAGCTTGGACTGGAGAAGCCTTAATTCAGCTAAAATTTGAAGGCACATAGTGAAACAAAAATGTCCTTGAAATGAGCAGGAAAAAGTGCAGGTGTTAAAAAAAGTATAGCATGTCTCATTAGTGTCTCCTCGAGCCTGTTTTGTGCTGCTGACAGCTCATATTGGTGTCAGCACAGTTTGCCTCCAGGAATAGAGATGGACAGTCACAGAAAGACTTCAGATATGAGTGGAAATTTGATCTCAGCTTGAAGGTTTGTTGAGCAAATGCCTCTTTTTGCTGCTCTCTATTTTTATTTTCCCCATCCCTCCATCCTGCCTCGGTTGAAGTTCCTCACCTATCCTCAGTAGGCTCTCGCAGCCATATGGGCTCATCTGCATTTCAGGGTCTCTGACAGCCAGCGAGACACTCTGAGGATCCTCCTTTAATGTTTCAGCGTTCAGCGGCCCGGCTCTGTAATTTCCCAGCCAGCGTGGCCAGGGGAGCCAAAGCGCTAAATTGCTGTCTGGAGATACGCAGTGAGTCTTGAAAAAAGCAACCCACTGAAATGTTCTTGTGCAGAATAGCGCAACCTAGTGCATATTTAATCCCTGGTTAATCAGCGGGGGCGATAGCGCGTGTAAGCAGATTAGTCCAACCCTTATTCATCCATAACAGGACAGATCAATGTCCGTCCATTTTGTTGGGGGAGGCCACTGACATGTGACTGGATATTTAGCTTGTCCTTTGCTTGCCAATAAGATTTTTAAAAATATTAAATCCCATGTATTCCTCTATTATCTGCCAAAGACTTCCTCCATGGCTGCAGCCTGCTTCTTCTGGACATATCACTGTCTGCTGAGCTGTCATATCTGTAAAATACAGGGACTGAATGAATAAATATGTAAAAGTAGGGCAGCTTTAACCTGTTTGCACCTTTGACTAAACCTTGTGGGCTCAAACTTAGTCAAATGAAAAAGCAATAAACAAACACGGCATGATAAAATAAAAGCACAAAGTCCATCAGGGCTGAAGTTGACTTTCACACAATAACAATGGTATGAACAGGAACAGAGAGCCTGCTGTCTCGTTTATGTCCCACTAGCCTCAACTGTGAGGTCTCGCTGCTGTCGGTGTACCACGTTGAACATTACGTCCTTCATGTCAGTTTGACCGTTTGCGTCAGTGTAATGAAGAAAGATTGCTCCAGAATGAAAAATAACAAGAGTAGGACTGTTTGCAAAAGCAGAAGAACTGTGCCCTCGGCCATTGTAGTCTGTCGCGCGTAATGGGCTTTAGAGCATTTGGGCACTTGTCCTTGGACACTGTCTTGTCTTTGTGTGTCATGTTTTCCGTGTTTCTTACTAATATTGTGTACGAGCAGCAGAAGACAACCGCAGTTTGTGGGGCATAAAAGAATCGATAAAAATCTTCTGTGTCTGAGAACTCAGCATCTTAACTCCCATCTCTTATTGCTCTAGTTTTGTTCAGCGGAGGTCAGCACAATATCGCAACAGTTACTGAGAGGAACCACTCGAAACATCTATTATAACTAGGTCCAAAGAGGCCAAGGACATATTGTACGTATAGCTGTAAACCTTGGTTCAAGGTTGGTTTCAACGACTGTAAAGTACGTTATACAGAAATTCCTATTACGCTAACTTCTCAGCTGCGTTCCCATGCATTGGTTAAAAAAGGAAGTAACCTGCAGGTTTGACCCAGAAGAACCTTTACAGCTGTGATGGACTTCTGCGGTGATAACTGTAAGGTAACCTCCTCTGTATCATTTTTGGTTGCATTAACGCCTTCAAGACACTCGTCTTTTATTTTGTGGAGAAAGAAAGGGACCAAACGTACAGAAATGTAAGATTAGATTTAGATAATTAAAGAACAGTTTAAGTGAATGAGGTTGAAAGGCATGGCAATTGATGGCTTCATTCATTTTTAGGGCAGCTGACAGTAAAGAGAGAGTCTCACTCACCAAGTTCTGCTTTAGGGAAACGCTCTGGCTGGTTTGTATTTCTTTAAACCGATCACAGTCATCTAGGGTGGAGCTACGCAAAGGATGTGGCTTTGGTGTTCTCTCAAAATAGTGACGGAGGGAATTATTTTGGTGGCACGTTTGCATGCTTAAATTGGATAATTTACCAAATATCTTTAGGCAGATCCTCAGCAACTCGGGGTGGTTGGGTGTGGGCGTTGGGTGGCGGGTGGGTCCCCATGCCCTGTGCCCCCTGGTCTTGTCCTTGGCGCGCTGGGGGTGTCGGTTGCTGCCTTCTCTTGGTTTCTGGGTCCGCGTGCTTGTCTGCGGCCCGGGCGGTCTTCTGGGCGGTGCCTCCTGGTGCTCCCCCTGCCTGGGGTGTGGGGGCACTTGGCCGGCCTGGCCCTGTTGACTTGTGGTAGTCGCTCTGGGCTTCGGTGTCCATCACACATGCATGTTTGTTCAGGGCTTACCAACTCCTGTCGAGTCCCCTTTCTGATAGTTGATGGGACCCGCCTGATTGTGCAGAGTCATTCTCCAGACTTTGCACTAAACTCACGCCCTTTATACACTTCTCTCTCACTCCTGTCCCTTGGCGTCCTAACTCTGCATGCTGTCAGGACTTCTGGTTTCCAATTCATTTCTGTGTTGACTATTTGTTCCCAATTCTTAGATGTGGGATCGGTTGTTGGGAATGACATAGCATTTTACAGCACTCTATAGGATTCAAATAGCACTGCCTATCTGTACCTTCCCTGTTCGTCTTGTCTTGTCCTGTCCTTCATTTGTTTCCCCCTCAATTCACTGAGGTGCTGCACTGCCCCCTCTGGCTCATGATAGAAAAATTCAATAAAGAATGATAGCTTAGTCCCAGGGGGGGGCGGTGATGGTCACGCACATGCACAAAATATATTTAATATATTTTACTGCAAGACTAAAATATGCATTGATCTCATTAAAGTTGACCCCCTTCTGTGGTGTTAAACATTGAGTATAAATGCAGACAAAAAAAAAAAAAAAAAAAAAAAAAAAAAAAAAAAAAAAAAAAAAAAAAAAAAAAAAAAAAAAGATTAATTAACTGACCTGACAAGCTGTGAGTGTGTGTGTGTGTGAACACCTGTGTGCCAGGATGTGGAATTAACTTTTTAAACTTCTAAAATTTTTATTGAATTAGACAAAACAGAGGAAAAATTGCAACTTTTTAGCAATTTTTTACAGTTTCCTGCAATTTTATTGCAACAAATACGCTTAAAACATCACAACTTACATCACTTTTTTTGAAATGCTCCCGCGAATTCAGGCATTTTAGGCCGCAACAATCTGGAAAAACGCAGCGAAATCCTGGAGGGACTGAATGTTGGACTAATTCAGCCACACATATGAACCAGAAACCGATTCCGAAGAATAATGGTACAGAAAGCTTCACCCTGCACATTAACCGGATTGGTTACTCAGATGTGTTGTATATGAAACCCTGGAAGTCTAAATCCATGTTTATGAGATTGTCATTTTTACACTGCAGCTTCAAGGTGAGAATGCTCAGGCATGATGTTGACTGTTCATTTCACTCAAGTCTTCTAAAATATTAAAAACAGCATATGGTCATGTTATTAGGGTTAAAAATGAGATTTTACCTGAGGGGGTCTTGGAAAAAAAGCGGCAAGCTAAACTGTACATCACTGCTGTAATCAGATAATTCACTATCATCCACCTGAATAAACCTCATAATTTACATTTTAGTCTGCATCTAGTTAAGGAGACACTTGTCTGAATATCCAGGAAGTCTCTCAGAGTTCATTAGTCCCAGAGGCTCGGATGTCCTCAGACCACAGAGAGGATAGGATGAACACAGAGAACTCTGCCAGGTTCCTTTGTTCTGCTTTCTTCCCTCTTTCTGTTACCAAAAATAGATCCGTCACATTTCTCTTTCCAGATGTTTTCTATCCCTTGAAACAGACCAACATGCTTCCGAAATGAAATAAAAAAAGCAACCCTGTGCGGAATAGCGCTACTCCACAGAGATTACAACCAGGGGATATGGCTCAGTGTGCAGGAATATGATTAAAACCAAAGCAAGTAGCCGGGGTCAGAAGTCGTTTCACTTGGTAACTGAATATTCATCAATTTCACCCTTAAACCGTGCAGTGATTAATTGAACCTCCAGTGTGATTAAAATATGAATGAGTTCCTTTCAAAGCCTAAACTCTCAGGGATGGCACATCCAAACTGAGCAGTTCATGTTTAATGCATGAACCACTTATTGGTTTATCTCGGTGAGACCACTTACTCCTGCCAGGTATTCTTTCCTCATGGCTCGCCTCCATGAGCATGCAGGTTTTAGATCTCCAAGAGTTCAGCGTTTTGAGACACAGTTCCCAGCTTTTAAAGGGTCAGTTGTTGCGGAGCTGTTTGATCATACTTTCACTTTTTCTCTGGTCAGGCCTCTTTAGGAGAAAAAAAAACCCATCCAAAACCCAGTTCCGCTAATGAAACCGTGCAGAGAGTGCCACTTTTGCGAGAGCACAGAAGCTCCTTCATTGCCCTCGGCGTTGTGTCTCGGCCCAGTTGTGCAGCCAACCAACCTGTGGTTCTGACCCACTTTCTGGCCTCATCCGTCACACTGAGAGTCCTGGAGACTCTGATTCATTTCCTGTGAATCCCAATTATTCCTCCCAGGCCGTTATGCCATCATCGCAGACTTACCTGCTCCATCGTGCTGGAAGCAGGCAGCCAGCATTTGAATATTTCATTATGGCACGATAATACCTTAAATATGCCACAGGATATGATTTATACAGGTCACAGAAGATGTTCACACATTTCTATGCCTGAGTATAATTGCCGCAGGTGTGATCAGTGACCTGACATATGAATGTAGCTCTATATGATGAATTATCAACGGTTAGGAAAGGATCTATGCAGAGAGAACAGCGGATCTCTTGTTCTTTTTCGCAGCAGGCTGCTCAAGCAGGAGGACATACACCGATTAGCCACAGCATTAAAACCACTGAGAGGTGGAGTGGAGAACATTGTTTATCCCTTAGCATTGGCAGCTATCAAGGGGTGGGACATATTAGGCAGCAAGTGAACACTCAGTTCTTAAAGCTGATGTGTTGGAAGCAGGAATAGCATGATGGTTTGAGCAATTCTGACAAAATCTAAATGGTGCTGCTCAATTACTGGGTGGGAGGATTTCTAAAACAGCAGGTTACATGTGGAGTTCCTGGTATGCAGTGGTTAGGACTTACTAAAGGAAAGACAACTGGTGAACTGGTGACGGGGTCATTGGCACATAAGGCTCATTAATGCTTGTGGGGAGCGAAGGCTAACCAAAGTGGTTTGGTCGCCCAGAAGAGCCATAGAGTAGCACAAATTGCTGAAAACTTCAATACTGGCTGTGACAGGAAGTTGTCAAAACACACAGTGCATCGCAGCTTCCTGCATACGGAGCTGTTCGGGATGCTCATGCCGTGCCCTGCACACCACCGAAAACTCCTTTAATCTTCATGTAAGTGTCAGAACTTGACTATGGAGCACATGAAACAGATGACTTGGTCTGAAGAATCACGTTCTCTTTTACATCATGTAGTAGGCAGTGTGCATATGTGTTGTTTATCTGAGGAAGCACTGGCAGTGAGATGAAAAAGTAAAGCTGGCAGAGAAGCCTGGGGTCCTGCATTCAGGTGAAAGCCGCTTTAACACGTACCACCCATCTACACATTCTTGTAGACAACGTTTGGACATTCACGGCAGTGGTATTCGCTGATGGCAGAAACACTGAGCAGGATAATGCTCCCTGCCACACTGCAAACATCGTTCAGTAATGGTTTGAGGAACATGACAAACAGGTCAAGGTTCCGACTTGGCCTCCGAATTCCTAAGATCTCAACCCTACCAAGCATCTGATGGATGAAGTCCAATCCATGAAGGCCCCACCTCACAACTTACAGAGCTTAGAAGATCTGCTGCTCACATCTTGGTGTCTGACACCACAGGACACTTTCAGAGGTCTGTGCAGTTTGGGCCTCAACAAGGCAGACACAAGGGAAACCTACACAGTATTAAGGAAGTGGTTTTAATGTTGTGGTTGAACGTGTATATAGAAATGTGCAGCATTTAGATTTGGATGTATAAAAAAAGAAAGTCTTTTCTTCATTTCCCCTCCCTCTCCAAATTGACTAGTGGATCAGGCAGGGTAATTTGACCCTTAAGGAGCTACACTTAGACACAGACTCCCCGAGAGCCCAGGAAGAAGTCATCCATAAACCACACATCACCCAGCGGTTAGCCAGCCTGTCCTCTCACTCCATGCACTTCAGCTGCAGCCTGCTGCGGAAAGAAATGGACCCAAATGTAATTGAATGCACTTTATTTCCCACAGAGCACGGCAGAGACAGAGGGACAGATGACAAATAAGAGGCTAATGAGCAAAATCCAACTGAAGACTTTGTTTGTTTGTTGATTCAAAATAGCATGCGCTTGTTGAATATGCAGCTTCGTGCACAACAATTAACTTCCTCTTACATTTGCTTACAAGAAAAACTAATTGATTTTATTTTAATAGTAGCAAATTAAATATTTACATATGCAGTTGTTTGCTCAATTAAATTATACTGTCCAAATATAATTCTTACATTTGCACTTTTCTTTAAAGATCGCCTCCAATGAAATCAAGGTTTTCACCTTGTTAACAAAGAACATATGGTGTTCTTTATATGCTAGAAGATATTTAATGGGCGATATAAGCAGTCAATGCCATGGCTGAACATTTCCACCTTGAAACAGTAATGCGCCAATGGCAGCCTCATTAACATGCATTCAGACAGTCAGGGTAACAAACCAAAGAAACCAATCCTGATCACTTGCAGGGTGGGGCCTTCTGTAACCTTGTTCTTCTTCAGAATTGGTTTCTGCTTCCAACATATAAGACAGAATGAGTGGTGGAGTAGAGGAAGCAGTGAAGTGAAGTTACATCAACATCATTTGAAGGCACGAGGAGGTCATTTTTATGGACAAACCTTCTAAATATGTAATTTTAGTACATGGAGATGAGTTTTAGGGGTTTCGTCGATGACCGGAGAGGGACTTCTGGAAAAGCTGTTGTGTTTTATTCATTGTTTTACCCCCGACTCAACTGAGTAAAAGCTATTTGTGCAAGTTCTTTGCAAGGACAGATACTTTTCCACTCTATATATGCTTTGTTTAGGCAATATTATGAAGCAGGACTGCATTCATTTCAACTGCTATGGTGATGGCACCCAGCTAAACCAGTTCATTAGCCAGACTTCAAGCCTGTCTTAAAGAGAAAGGCCTGGATGACTAGTAATTTTCTACTTCTAAGCTCAGGCAAAAATGGAGATTATTGTATTTGGCCCTAACACCTTAGAAACCGCCTTGGTTCTTTTCTCACCTGCACAGGAAATCCTTTCTCAGAGCAACGCTGAAGCCCTAGTGCATCTTCTAGGTTGGACTGTTAGGAAGCTTTATTATCAGGGTATCACAGTAGCTCTTCGAAAAACCTCCAGTTGATCCAAAGTGGTGTGGTGAGAGTACTGACAGGAATTAGCAAGAGATCATATTTCCCCCTTATTACCTCCTCATCACTGGCTCCCTGTGAAATCCAGGATAGAATTTAAAATCCTTCCCCTCGCAAACAAAGCCTTTAAAGACCGGGCGTCATCGTATCTTAAAGCTATATCATCCCAACAGAGCCCTTCACTCTCACTGTGCAGGTTTACTTGTGGTTCATAGAGTTTCCCAGAGTAGAATGGGAAGCAGGCACCGTCCTTACTTTTAAGATTAGGCTTAAAACTTCTCACATAGTTGGGGCTGCCTCAGGTGACCCAGAACATCCCTTAGTTATGCTGCTACAGGCCCAGGCTGCCAGGGGCTGTTCCATGATCCACTGAGCACCTCTTCTCACTTTCACTCTCCATGCATTTATTTCCCCACTATTGCATGTCATTAACTTTGTCTTCTCTCTCTCATACTTGGTGGTTTTTCCTCTCTGTCTTCCCTCTCCTAACCTGTGCCTTCCAGTAGATATCTCTGATGCTGCATGTTTTGGATCCGTGGTTGCTTGTCCTGCCAACCTGCTGCATGTTCACTGTTGTCACTCGGTGCTCATCATCATAGTTAGGCAGTTATTATATTAGTTCTATAATACAACTATGAATGAAACTCAAGTCAAGCATGCAGTGCCAACATAAATGACTTTGTTTTCGACGTTATCTTTAAATTCATTCCCGCAGTGAAAAACACTGAATTATGCAACTCATGAAGTCATGATTACCCTCAACAGTTCTCTGAATCTCTGTTAAACACTTCAGTGGTACAGCATTCATTAACCAGTCAGCGCTTTGAATGCAGCAAAAATGTCGATTTCATCTTCCTGAATAGCTTGCTACTTTTCAGCTGTCAGCCATGAGATAATTCAAAAATCGACACTAAGATTAAATAGATGTTGCACTCACATTTTCAGTATTGTTATTGATGATTTATGTTTTCTCAGATAAGCTTCACAATGGCTGCACTCAAGCTTTAAGTGATCGGCCCGACTTTGTTGTTTGACTGATGTTCCTAGTACGAACCTGATCAGTTATTAGATTTGCATTAGACTGAATTGATGTCTGCATAATGTCCCACACACCAGCATGACTGGAAATACATAAAGTGTACATTAAAAGATCCTCAGTCGATCCCCCTGACAATAAAGCCAATATTCTCTCCTGCTCATTAACTTGACTGACTTAGAGCCAGAATGTGTCGACCACTGAGCGGCTGGTCATGGAGGGAGCCGATGCCCTGAGAGAAACTCGCACTGAGAGAGCAAGTGAAGGTTCATCGGCTTTGCTCAAGGACACCTCGACATGACAAATAGCTGCTGATGAATGGACTATTGGTTTATTTGTGAGAACCAAAACCTGAAGCGGTTTGAAGTTCAGTCTGGCTGATGTTCTGCAGCGCTTGATTATCAAACCGCTTTTTTTTTTTTTCCCCCGGTCAAAGTATCAGATGATTAAAAGAAACGATTCCCTATTGATTTCCCGTTGGAAGCACTCAGGGACATGTTTTGTTTATTGCTACTCTGCAAATCAGCGGAGCGCAGCGGGAAGAGAGAGCAATTACAAATGCAAATTCCCAATAAGTGCCTGGAAGGTATGTTGAAAAGTCCTCCGAAGGATATAATTACAGCCTGGCTTGATTACATGTAAAAAGCAGATGAGAAGGAAATATTGCTGAATTATTCAAGCAAACAAAAAAAAACACCCTGCAAGCGCACAAGAAGCAAGAATTAGCACCGGCCGCCATTTGTCTTCAACCGAGAGATTGACATCACAGGAGATCTTATACGTAATCTGTTTTGTTTGCTTGCCTACAGCATCGCCAGTGATGTCTCTCAAAACATTTGCTGTTCCTCATCAAACTCCTATTTCCACTACATGTAAATGATCTTTTTTTATTCCACTTAATGAAGCTGACAGTCGAGATTGTCTGAGGGCAGCAAGCCACATTATACATTTTTTATTACCAGCCGCTCCAACATTAGCTGAGATTAATGTGGAGTCGAGTCGTTGATTAAACTGCACTCTAACTGGTCAGATGTCACCATCGGCCTCTTCACCAGTCTCTTCAGTGTCTCAGTGAAGTGAGATGGGTGAGACCGAAACTGGATTTATAGCCTGTCTGGAGCGCGCGTCGAAGAGCTCAGGAAACCCCACCTGAAACCACGACTTTCTGATGTTGGATGATGTTTGCAGCCGTGTTTCTACATAATTGTCAACAGATTTGAAACAAACTGCTCAAAGTGTGAGGTACACTTGCTTCCCTTAACTTAAAAAAACAAGGCTGAGTAGTGTCATCAGGAGGTGGCGGCACATTCTACGCTTCCTGGAAGAGGTAACAAACAAATTTTGGCTGTCTACGAGAGAAGAATGGAAGGAAGTCTTCAGATAGTGTTTTCTATTTGGCAAGCTCTAATTATTCTTTCATGTCAGCTGGTACTGGCCATACTTCATGCTGTCTGGATGCTGAAACAGCTCAATAGTCATGCAAATTAAATGTTCGCTATTTCATCAAGAAGTCAAGCGGCATCTCAAGCTGGCGTAAAAACGTGTTGAAAAAATAGGCACGTTTATTTCATTTTTTCCATTTTATTGTTACTTTTTTTGGAATCCATTACTTTAAAATGCGCAGAAAAGTATGTTATGCCACCTGTATCTTTCTGAATTTGATGATGTGGCATGAACACTCACTTCATGCTGTGATTTGCCAGCTTTGTGAAGGTAAAGATGCAAGGAATTTTAACTCTAATTAAATATTGTATGTTTCACTAACATGTACAATTACATGTCATGTCCCAGACACACACACATAAACACACACACATACATCCATCCCTTAAGATGGAAGTGTTTTTTTTTATTATTTTTACCTTGTATTCCTGTGAAAACTTCTGGAACAACTATAAATACATTTGATTTTTGGCATCATGAGGAAGCACATCTTCAAAGTTGCTGTGAGAGACCACATCAGAGGCCCGAAAGAGGCCGATGCTGAACTTCCCACCTTTACCAGTATGTGAGGGTCTCCTAGGGTCTGCCATCATCATCTTCCCAAGTACACACCCTTCTGCAGACGTCCATGTAGTAGCACAGGTTTTATTTTCCATGCAATGACTATGCTACAAGAGCAGTAGTGTACACATGTGCAATATGTAGATGCAGATCTACTGCACACATGTGGAACAGGGCCCTCGAAGTAAACTCCAAGAGGACTGGAAAATAGTCTTTGGTGTCCACAGCTGACCTTTTCATGCTCACAGTGGAGTTTAATCAAAGCTTGGGAGGTGATGCATTTGTTGTAACAAGGACATTTTTAGTGAATGATCTCTGCTGACAATTAAACTGACAGTTTTTGTGATTAGACAACAGTGAGCAATAACACGATGCACAAGTTACAAGATGGTACATTCTTAATTTTAATATAACACATTTTAATAAGTCAAATCTTATGACAGTTCAAGGTAGGTGATGCAAATACAGACACAGGACACACAGGTGAGTGAAGTGAACAGAAAGACAACTTTAACTGACTTAGGAGAGATGACAATGGCAGGCAGGGAATCATACGTAAAGGTGGTTGTAGAGTCTGAGCAGGCAGGGTTCCCAAAAAAAGTCAGACAAGAGAAACACCTAAGAGAAAACAAAGGCAACTATAAACTCAGGAAACAAAAACGCAATGGACGATGCTGAGACACCAGAAGATTCATAGGCAGGATCGCAGGTAGGAAACGGCCACAGAACACAGCGAAGACTGACAACTGACACGGTAAGATAAGGGAATATACACAAAGAGGTAAATGGGAAACAAGACGCAGGTAGAACTAGTGAAGGCGGAGCACATAATCAAAAAGGCGGGAAACACACACAGGACAGAAGCAAAAACACAAAAGGTAAGTAGCTTCAAAACTAAAGACAGACATGAAAAGTACGTATAGACAATCAGGGGGAGACTGACAGGAAAGAACAGAAGATACAAGGACAGAAAAACACTGGGGAAGAACAAAAGAAACCCTACAGACAGAGAGGAAACCATGACAGCTAAAGACCAAGTCCAACTGTGTGTGGAATGCATGGGACACACAAATGTTCACATTAATACGTTAAGTAAGGCTCCAAGTTCTGGGCTAGAGAGTGACCTTGAAGACTTAGTTTGTCATGGTGGACTTTAGAGTTTTAAATTAAACAGAGGGGTCTTCAGGTCATCAGAAACTGCCTGCTCTGTTAAAAAGGCCAAATCTGTGGTGGGGCCAGTTGAGTACGATGTGGTATCATCAGCATAAAAAAGGGTACTTACAGTGCTGAGGTGGAAACTAATTATTTAGCTGAGTAAATCAAGATCTTTTAGATTGTCTCATTTGCTGGATGACCAGTCAAGGTGAAGGTCACCTATAATAATTAACTCCGAGGATGAGTGAGATGATGCCTCCCTCGCACCCTGCTAACAGTCAGGAAACGGCCGCTAGTGTTGTGTGTGTTTACGACTCACAGAGCAGGCGAAGTTCAGTTAATGTAAAAGCCACTGCATCAGAAAACTACTTTCCCTTTCAAGAGGCTTTGATCTTGCAGTCCTGACATCTCTGCCTAAAAGAGGTGCCAAAGGTAAAATAATTTAATTTGTTTCTGATAGCTTTAACAAATTAGCCTTTTATAAAGATGAAATCGCACTTCACTGCAGCTCATAAAAAATGTGAAGAACTGAAGTCAACTTTTACTGAAATTAGTAAAAGATTTATCAAGCATCTGCTGAGTTGTGTATATCCAGGGGCATGATGCTTTAAACACCTCCCTCATATTTATGACTCAGAGAGTGGGCCTCTGATCACTCCTTTGAACCAAAGGATGGTCCTTCCTTAACACCCACTTTCCTTTGACATTGTCACCACTGTTGACAGAAGAATCAAAGCCTTAGTTTAAAGGACTTTCTCTGCCCGGGGGGAAATTCAATTACAGAGAAAAAAACCAGCCACCTTCCAGCTGTATCACAGAGCGCCAGAGATAGCAGCCTCTAATTTCTACTCTTCACTTGTGCTCGACAAAAGTAGGTGTTCAATGTGAACACAGAAGTGGGAAAGATTAATCTCTGTGACCCATTTGGAGTAGTCTGTGTCTGTTTGTGACTAAAGAAATCAGTGTGACCTTTGGTGTAAGGGTATGAATGCAGATAATGATTCTCAGCAGGGAGCCCGGAGTGTAAATTAGGGCTGCTTTTCAGTTTGTTATGGAGCATAATCAAAACTCTGCTCTGGCACCTCTGGATGGAAATTAGCTGGAACGAGGCAGTGAACTGTGAAGGACTGGGGCATTATGAGGACAGGTGCTTGCTCATACAGATAAACTAACTCACTGATACACTTCCCATGTGCGCAGACACACTTAGTCACTCTGAGACCCACACATGCACTTGACCTGTGTTGTTCAGCAGATGGGTTTCATCCAAAGTACCCGCCACTTCCTCGGAGCAAAAACATTTCAAGTGGGGAGAGCATTAAACAGAGATTAAGCCAGTTACCCTGTAGTGCTTATCTCATTCCATATACGCTAAAAAGCCATACACTGTATATAAAAGTCACCATCTTGTCCTTTTGAATCCAGAAACGTGACAAGTGGATCTGACGGAGAACTCAAGGCAGTGACTTGTCAAGGCCCTAAGGCATCCCCTGCTTTATCGTTTGTTTTCTCCTGAATGCCACTATAATCTACAAAATGAACATCATGCTGTACAAAAGAAGGCTTTAAAGTAGCAATTGAGACCATCAGCTCAGTCGGAAAATGTCTGCTGACATAAGAAATCAAGTGAGAAGTTGAGTCATTTTCTTACAGACTTCTTCTTTTTGCAACCAGAGGAGTCGCCCCCTGCTGGCTGTTTGAAAGAATGCAGGTTTAAGGCCCACTGACTTCAGTTTTCACACCCAGAGGCTACATGCATCTTTTATATATAGAGTCTATGTAAAAAGCAGAGGATTAGCATCACTTATAACCAGCTCTCTTAGCCTATCAACACAATGCTTCAAAGTAACCTTAACAAAGTACATAAAATGACTCATGATCAGATTTTTTGAAGAACAGGACCAACAAAGACCCTTTCAGTCAGTTGCAACAACTTTAAAGATGTTCATTCAACACTGAATTCCTTAAAGCAGAAAGCAGTTCAGCTTTAATTTTTTTTTCTATACTTGAAGTCCCTCCAAGGCAGTGAAAGGAAGGTGTAATGACTTTCTGTGGCAGGCGTCTTGCAAATTTGTTCCGGTGGCCCACTGTGATACTGAAAAGAAAAAGAATTGGACTGGAGCTAAAGGCATATATCTGTCAGTATCTTTTTACAAAACTGATTTACAGACTTCAGAAACTATATATATATTTTTTTTTTTTTTTTTACAATGGCCAGGAAAAGAATTAATGGTACAGTTTTTGACTATTGCTAAAACACAAAACCCAACTCTCTTAACCAAATGACCAGTTCACTAAACACATTTAATAAAACTAGCCCCAATTGACCAGAACTTTAAACACTTTTCACATGTTAAGGGACAATTCACAAAACTCAACCCCTCTTTTCTCATAACTCTAAACAACATGCTGCAAAAAACCTCTGCTCAAATTCTCAATCACTGAACACATTTTGCACATTGAAGCTTATGAGATGCAAAATGCTAGCCGCAGTCAGCAAAACGTGAACACAATGAACACTCCTGGTGTCAATGGTTGAACACAACCACTCAAAATTGAAGACACTTGTTGCAAATGATGTGACCTCACATACAGGCCAATTCAGAATGGAGCGTCTGGTTCCAAACAGCAACAATGGAGGGAGGTAGAGGAAGAGGAGGAAGAGGAGGGGGACAAGGGAGGGTCCAAAATGCTTTACTGTAGGCCTACATTGTACTTGTAGGTCATGTTTCCAAATACAGCACGCATACTGTCACTGTATTCAAGTTACTTACAAAAACTGACATATTGATAAGGATGGTGGAGTTCTGTAAGAATTATAAAAAATCCCCCCCTTAACCATTGTGTTTTCAATTTATATTGTGTGTAATGGATCCTCTGTAGTGTTTACAGTACATTCTTGCATTGAGTTGTGAGACTGTAACTGTATTTTTCTTACGAGGGGGGATCAGAGAACCCATGCGCAGACACAGGACAGACAGACTTTCTGATAGAAAACTGAGGGTTTAATTCAACGAGGAAACGAAACCAATATGGAGTACATACAACTAAAAAAGCTTTCTAAGAAAGCATACAAAAACAACAACACCTTACAAAAACTCAAACCAAATGATAAAAGGGGAATCTAAGGAGAACTTAACTTACTCACTATGACTCGACTGACTAAACACAGAAACCAGACAAAATTGAAGGCAACACAGAAGAAGAACTAAACTCTGGAGAAAGCAAGACAAACACAACAACTAGCGAACAACAAAAATCAACTAAAACTCTACACAAACCTCAAGGGCAAAATCAAGAACACCACACAAAAACAACTACCGGGCTTTTATTGAAGGTGGTGATTACTGGCAGGTGAGTGTTTGTTCGCAGCTGTCTGGAATCAGTGTAATCCGAGTGCAGGCAGAGCAGGAATGAAGGTGAGGGAAGGCAGGGTGGAGTGAGAAAGAGAGGGAAAGCAAAGCTGAGAGAGGGAGAGAGAGAAGGAGAAGAAAAGAGGGAGAAGAAAGAGGGAGACAGACGGGGCTGAAGCCAGGATCATGACAATTTTCTTAATTTACATATTGTTTCTATGAAGTATACCTATGAATGCCCATATCTTCAGTAATATATTTTGAGAACAGATAAGAAGGTTTACAAAAAAATGTCTTGGCAGTTGTGAAAAACTGTAAAAAGAACGTTCTCACACCCTGAACATTGTGTTTTCAGTTTATTGTTGTACTATGTAATGATGCTTTGTAGTGTTTACATTTTAGCAGGCTTTGAGATTTTGTGATTTTGAAGTCAAAGTTTGTTTTTGAAAAGAGAATGCGAGGCTTTGGGTATGTAGCTTGAGAAAAGTGTTTTGCGCTCAGAGTTTTGGGAAAACAGAGTAATGTTTCGTGGGATGTGTTTTAGCAGTAGTGGAAAACTGTATAATGGTGCCCTGTGGGGGTTTTGACCACATGTAGTGCTGTGGAGTAATACTGGTCACAATGCTGACTGACAGTTGGCAAAAACACAAAGACGCATGGCAATACAGCAACAAAGCCTGTGAAGACAAAGCTAGCTGGGAAACACTAAAAATGCAAAATGTAAACTAAAACAAATTTACAAAATGACTTTAGACATGTTTTATAACTAAGATAACTGACTACAAATATTCGATCTCATGAACACCCACTTCCTGGCATGCTGCCATGCTGTGGGCCCCATTACATGAAGACACTTTGTTGGCATGTCTTCATTGGAATTAATGACTGCAGTGTTGGAACAGTGTCCAGCTGTGATACACATATACACACATACTGACACACACATGCTTGACAATCATGCTTGGGAAGTCATTTTGTCAGGAATTATAACCTATATTAGTACTGCAGCCTCTTGGTTGCTGCGGTTCAATTTTTCCTTCCTCAAAATGTGCTAAATAGATAAAAAGCCTTTAGTCTACGTACAGTACAAACTATGGATAAACTGCCACAGCAATCTCATGTACCATTTGTTCTGAGATTAGCCTAAGTGGGTCATTATTCAAACATAGTACTCGCATCGAAATGCATGGATGTAGGTAGACATAGATAGCAGGAAATGCTTGATACAATCTGTCTGGAAAAGGGTGACTGCTGCATCTTTAATGTCTGTTTTTCCTTTACTGCAGGTGCACACCCACAGAAATGTCTATTAGGGTGTAAAGCGTGACAGATGAATTAGATTTTGTCATTCCTGTTATTTGCATGCTCCTTTTTAACTTTGGTACCAGTGTATATGTATTTTGCTTCCATCCCAACTACTACATGCTCCAGGGATAGACCTCTGACATTTGCACAGGCATCTCTCTACGCTAAACAAATACCTCGCTTGCCTCTCCCCCAGGTTGTGATTCAGGCTAGTTCAGCTGCTCCCGGAGAACGTTGCACAGGCCAGTTCCACCATACTGCAATTTAAATATTCTAAGGAAGGACTGCATCGTCCGTTAACCTTGTGTGAATGTTAACCTTCAGTAAACACAAGAAGAAAAAACCTAATTCACACTTTTTTTTTGATGTAAATTGGTTTCACAGAATCTAAAGGCCTCAAACCTGCTCTGCCTTCAAATGACCATGCAAACTGCCAGGTGTGGATGCGTGGGAGAGTATGAATATGAAGGAAGGCATTGGTCGAAAAGAGCAAGCGTGCTCAGCAGACTTTTAAAAGGATAAGCAAAGCTCACGAGCATGACGAGACGATGAATTGAAAGCGCGCTTATTCGCACGTATCACCTTCTTCTTATCGGCTGCCTATCAAGAGCGTAACCCTTCTCCTTGATCTGACACGGCCTTGCCGGGGATCAAATGCGCTTACGAGCTGCCCTGTTTTCAGCGCCCTTCACGTCTGCGTATGTCTCAGCATCTGACACCAGCACTCCAGCCCCCTGAGCTTCTGTTTTTACACTGCGCTCATTTTCACCTTCCCAACTGCTAACCGCCATCCCCCAAAACTTTCACTCCATCTCAACCCGTTATATTGCTCATGCAGCCAACTGCTACTCGAGCCTGAAACTGTTTCTTCTCCGGGGTTATGGCCGCCCATCTGCGCTGCTTCGTCATTCGCTCGCGAGAGGGCTGACCGGGGAGAAGGAAGCGTCTTCCGTCGATGTTCTTTCACACTCAGCATTCTAGGACATGGCTTATCTGCCTGCCCTGCAGCCGGTTACTCGACGAGGACCTGGAGGTGTTGTGTCGCCTAAAGAAGTGTATGCGTAGGAAAAAAAAGTCCTTTTGTTTTTAGCCTTAATCTCTTTTTTCAGACAGTACTGGAGCAAAGGGAGAGACACAGAGAGAGTGTTAAGAGAATCTGTTTTGTCTCCAAGCCAAAGGTGAACATTTTAACATTACAAAATGCCAGCAGACTAAAAGAGCCCCTACAGACTGCCAAGAAAAGAGGTCAAGCAAACCGAGTGGAAAAATAGAACACACACAACGCAGCACAGTGCATTAAATATTACCTAAAATGTTGTTCTGACTAACGCTTGAGCTGTGTGTGTGTGTTAATTCATCATTTATTACATCGTGACAGGACGGTTTTTTTAACCAGTTACTTTATTTTTCCAGCGAGAAAGCATAGGTGAAAAGGTACTGTTGGAAGAGATAGATTTTCTGGAGAGCTTCTGCTGACCAAACTGAGTTTCATAACTCATTCTACCAGGGGACGTGCGCTCATCTGATGTGCAGTGGTGTTGCATAATATTCATAACACCAACAACAACAGCAATAATGATAATAATAATCCTCTATTCCTATCGCACCTTTCAAAACTGGAGTTACAAAGTGCTGCACACAAAGAGAACAACAATAAAACACTGGAAAAAGACGCCTAAACATCAGAAAGCTTTCATTATAAAATAATTAGAACTTTTTAAAATGAGATGCTGACGGAGCTTTTCTGTCAGTGAGCTTAAACAGAATGGCTCTCAGAATAGTTTCAAGCCCAGACTGTGGGATTTTTAGCTGTGACTGTCTGATCTGAAGGGTCAAGGGGCACAATAAGGGGTTAAAAGCCCTGAGATGTAGGGCGATGCCAGACGACGTGCAGATTTTTAAAAAATCTACAGAATCTTAAACTGAATTCTGAGCCGGGACTGGAGTCGTGTGTTCCATGTAAGTGTTCGCTTTCTCCTAAATGTTGAATAAACGCCAAATGGACAATTGTTGCATTATTTAGGCAAGTGAATCCCGACTTGCGGTTGTTCAGGTCGGAGAGAATAAGGGTGTGGGGGACTTGTTAAGCTGTGTGTTGGGGTGAGCATTGGTTTGACTCGAGAAATATTTCAGGCTTGTAGGAGTAAACAAGAGTCTTAATGTGCTGATTGAGGTTGAGGGTGTAGAGGAGGAAGAGAGTTCAGGTAGGCATGTGTGTGACATAAATAGTCAACCATGTGTGGATGTGAGAACACATGCGGCTAATTAGCAGCAAGCTATAAACTCTGCTGCATGATTAGGTGATGTGTCGGATACTTTCTGCACCTCATTTGCACATATCTGTCACGATCCCCATTTTAGCCCCTCCCTGTTTCCCTCTTTCCCTTCCTTTCTTTCTCCCTCTCTTTCTTCCTTCTCTTTCTCCCTTGCCCACACTCTCTCTCCCTCAACATCAGCCTAGCCCAGCCCTGCCTGCAGTCTCCTGATCACTGAATTGGAGGCAGCTGTGAGAATCGGCTCACCTGCCACCAATCATCCTCCCTCAATAAAAGCCCCGGTTCATTCAGTCAATCTCTGCCAGACCATAGACAATACTACCCTGTTTCCTCTGTTGTTTCCGCTCTGCCCCCAGCCTGCCCGCCTTTCCACGATCGACTACCACCAGAGCCACCTGGACCCGGCCCCCCAGCCATCCTCTATCTGCTTCTGTTTCCACCTTCCTCCTGTCTGCTTTCCCTCAGACCACCTGTCCCTCTAGTTTAGTTTTCTATTCTGTGAGTATCCTGTTTGGTTTGTCTTGCTTTACTTATTTGTATCAATTTTCCTTTATCCTGTTTTATTAGTTAGAGTAGGTCTTTGGTTTTTGTAGTTTAGCTCATGTCTTGTATTAAGTCTGGTTTCTCCATTCTGTTTTCCCAATCAGTTCAGTTTCCGGTTTCAGTGTAGGTTTTAGTTGTAGTCAGTTTTCTTTATCCCTGTTTGTTAGTTTTCATGTTCATTATCTGTTTTCCCTAGATTCCCCCTTGGTTGATAGTTTAAATATTTCTTTGGTTTAGTAGTTTGCCCCTTTTCTATTTTCAGTTTGATTAGCTCCTGCTGTTCCTTCCTCAGTTAGTTTTTTCCCATTCTTGTTTGGTTTAAGTTCCATCTTTACAATAATAAATCATTTTTGAAAATCCAGCTTGCCTCTGCCTGCTCTTGTGTCTGCGCCTTGGTTCTCAGCCACCTCCCGTAACAATATGGAGGGACATAAAAACTTAAATGCACAAATGTGTGTAAGCCATTTCAGCCTAGGAGTAATGTGAATCTTGGACATGCAAAGCAGGGGAGATATCTGGCGTCCAGGTTCTGACCTCGACACTCCCCAATCTCAAAGCTAACAGCAGCAGTTGGGGAGTGACAGTAAGGACTCACCCTCCGATGAGTAAAATACACTCAGAGCAGTGCTTCGGTTTACTATTGAGCTGTTCTGTTGGTTTGCATTATATATCCATGGTCAAACACGCAACTCCATATTGCATAGACAGAGGGCCTTGTAAAAGTTCCGAACAGACAACTTTGAAGTTAAAGCACAGTTAAGATAAACTGAATAGAAGGAGTACTTCTGTAAGCTGCTGTCAGACGAATAAATCGCACTACACAGATAAAGAATGAATGGGGTACAGAGTGGTGATGAAAATGAAAATAAAGGCACCAATACAGAAAATCCAACACTGAAGCTGGATCTTGTTGCACTTAATTTTAAGACTGCCCACACACAGTATTTCTCATTGCACTCACTGTTGTACCTGCTTTGTTAGGTGCATTACCAAGAAAAGACAAGGACGCTGCTCTTAAGTAACCACGAATATAGGGAAACAAGTAAGAAAAAAACCTTGGGAGAGA
Organism: Dascyllus trimaculatus; assembly: GCA_024666655.1. Classification (NCBI taxonomy): domain Eukaryota; kingdom Metazoa; phylum Chordata; class Actinopteri; family Pomacentridae; genus Dascyllus; species Dascyllus trimaculatus. The sequence goes on from CM045448.1 coordinate 31,391,056, forward strand.
CTTTTCACACACAGCTGATGTTAATCTGAACACTTAAAATACTATTCTCTGCATGTGTTACTTATTTTTCTTTACTAACGCATGTGTCACTGCTATGCATTTTGCAATACAAAAGCATTTGAAATAATATATTTTCAATAGGCTGACCTTTAGACACAATGTGAATACTACTGCTGGATGCTAGTTATAAATGTGAAAGGCATACTAGTGAGCCACCATGATATGTTTTATTAGTCAAATGCCAGCTGTCTTGAGGCTAATGTTAGCTGCAGTAGCCCATCAGTCCAAGAAAAACAGAACGCAAACTCTGGGTTAATATGTTTCAGTAATCATGTTGCACAAAAAGAAACCAATTGAAACAGCATCAGCTGGTCTCTGCCTCTTTAGAATGATTGAAATTTCACTGGAAAATTAGTGACGAGTAATGTTCAGCAAGCGATAAACTATAACAATTCTGTACAAGGACTAAAGTACTACTGGATGCTAAACAAGGAACTATCCATTATCTGTACACCGCTTAATCCTCTGTAGGGTCGCGGGGGGCTGGAGTCTATCCCAGCCGACTCAGACTCAGGTGAAGATAGGGGACACCCTGGACAGGTCGCCAGCCTATCACAAGGCTACACATAGAAACAGACAACCAAGCACACTCTCATTCACACCTACGGACAATTTAGAATAATCAATTAACCTCAGTAAGTTTTTGGACTGTGGGAGGAAGCCGGAGTGAAAGCCCACACTGCACAGGGAGAACATGCAAACTCCACACAGAAAGATCCCAGGTGTCCTAACCGGGACTTGAACCGGGGATCTTCTAGCTGTGAGGTGACACTGCTAACCACCGAGCTACCGTGCAGCCCAAACAAGTGTGACCAGTTGTTACGGCGCTAAGTGTAACGATCGTGTCTGACTCTGCGTTGTGTTGAAGGAGGGACTCAGACGTGGGTCACTTTGGAGGCAGTTTAATCTCTGACAAAACAGCAAAAATAGCAAAAGAAACCCTCTGGTCACTTCACAAATCATGCCCTACACCAATCAAATGACACAGACAGAGTTTCAATAAATCATAAGAACATAACAGCAGGCTAAGCTAGCCAACAAACTCAAAAGTGCAGCCAGCAGAGGCTAAAACAGAATTTTTTCTCCGACTGCAGAGTTAGCTTGCCTCTCCCACGGAGATTGGTAACAAAAGGGAAGGGGTAAAGGCGCGGGAACGCTACATAAAGAGGGGGGGTGTCACTGTAAAACATGAATGTAGGGGTACAGATTCAAAAGAGAAGGTTCCACATAATGACTTGGAGGCCAACTTGTCAGGTAATAACAAAGAAAAATGTACATGAAATAAACTTAACATTACACAGATTTTGTGTAATTATAACAGTAACTAATATACAAAATATTTTACATACACACACTTATAACTACATTGACCCTGTTACACAAGGAACTGTCAAATATCAAGGCAGAATGTACCCCCTGCTCTCTACTTGCATATTGCAGATGCATTTGTTCAAAAGTCTAAAGAGCTTTCTTGGTGGTCATTTCTATTACATCTTCCAATAAACTGTAACAGTAAACCGGCTGGCAGAAAAGCTGTCCTGTCCCAAAGCAGCCATCATTTGCTTTCACTACAGTGACAAGGCAAAATGTCTGCCGTGAAAAAGGCCTACTGTAATCAGTGCTGCTCTGGAGGGAGAATGTACTGCAATCATACTGGCTGAACACCAACTGAAGGGAGGATATGATGTTTTAGCTTTTCTGAGGATAAAACCTTTTTAAAAAAAGTGTCATTTAATGAGTGTAAAACCTGCACACATAAAAGCCAGCTGCATGCCGCGACACGAGAACATTATCCGTGATTGGAAAACAAGGAATGTGAGTGTGAGGGAGTGGCAGGCCTCCCCTCAATGAGCAGGTGTGCATGTTCTAACACAGACACTCCCAAACCCACACATGCACTCACACACTAAATAATAGAGCTGGTTAAGTTCAGTAGTCTGCTTAATGCTTGTTTTTAGTTTGTTGATCTGCTAATGACGGATCCTATTTAGCTGATTGACACATGGGTTGGATTTATTTTCACTGGCGGTTTTGTTGACCATGTTTTTGGTCGATTCTGATCACTGGGGAAGGAGCAGGCAGCAGCAACAAGAGAGGGAGTTCAAATTCAGCAGCCGAGATGTAGTTTACAGCAGCCTTCAGAAACTCTATATTAACTGTCGCCCTTGTTGTAGACGGCACCACTTTTGTATAGGTTATATTCAAAGATGGTGTATTTATTTGCTGGGTGGATGTCACTCAGTGCTGTGTGAGTTTACCGGTTTTAGATGTGATGATCCAGTTTGTTTTTTTAAGAAAAAAAAAGCCCTGCTAAAATTTGGATGCTGTGTTTCATTCTGCTTGTTCTGTGTGTCAGCTGCTGCTGCCGTCCTCGTGTAACGAAATGGCATGCTGTCGTCAAAACCTTACAATGAGGAATGTCATCGCGTTGCTGCTGTTAAATGAGAGAGAGCCATGTGCTGCCTGTGCTTTCACTGCTCGATCCATGCCTTTATTTTGTCCTGAGAAGGACCGCCTCAAGAAATAAGAATGAAGCTCCATCTATTCCTTCGGTGTCACTCCTACACGTTCTTAACTCTGAATCTTCCTCCTGATCATCCTCAGCAGCACCACAGCGCTTATGTAGGAGCAGCTTTATATAACTGACAGCATAACACATCTGACAACAAAATGTGCTGAAAAGGGACCTGTAGAAAAATGATTAGAACCGAAAAGCTTTAATTTTGGGACTAATTAAATGAATGGTTGGTTTACACTATGACCAAACTGTAAAGTTCCATCCTTAAACACACTGACTTCTCATTAAGGCAGACCTGTACCTGCATCTGGATCCACCTTAAGGTTCCTTCTCTACAAAATACTGAGATTCCATGCAGAGGTCCAGCACTTAGATGAGACAGTTTATGTAGCTCCCATTGTAGATATATCCCTAATTCATCTACTAAAGGTGACCATGCAGTCTATTCGTTAGGTGGCCCACTCATTAGTATGTACACTGCACACTACAGTTTTCAGACAAAAGACTGGCCCTCGAGAAAAGTGGTAGGAGGAAAAAATGACAGAGTCACAAATCATAAAACATGCTGCTTTTACTAGCACATATAGAAAAACATACAGCCAACATGACGTATACCCAATGGCAAACAGGGGTATTCATCCGCACACACAGATTAGGATACACCAGGAGCTCAGTGAAAGGAAAGGAAAGGATTTCTTAACTTAGAATGAGCTGAGCTGACATTCTGACTGTGCAGTCGGCGCAGTGTTCTACTCAACCAGCCATCCTTCATTGTGGAGCCCAACTTATCCTGGCGTTGATGTACAGACACTTAACCCTCCTCTTGTGTTCGCTTTCTGTTACCATCTCTTATGTTAATGGGTCAGTTTTGACCCGTGTCTTAAGTCAGCTGTAAAAATACACTAAAAAAACCTATCACCCACTTTGTTTCTCATCTCTTGGTTACCTTGCTAGGCTTCCTTATGCATGAAAATATTGGTTTTAATATGTTTGGTGTGGGCTTTTGGGTCTTTTTTTGTCAGTATACCCCTCGATGCACTCTGCAAGTCAACAACTCTATACTGAATTAACCTCACATGTCTGGATGTGCCCGTCTTTGTTTGTCTTGTTTTTGTGCAGGTATATGGAAGAAAAAGGCAAAATGAAAATTCTCTAAAGCTCACATGATTGGGAAGGGAACTGGTTGTCAGTGTGTTGGCTGAGAGTGAACTTATGATTTTAGTTTTGACTCTAATTATTGCTTTATAACCTTATTTTTATAACTGGGCCGAAGCCCACCCTAACAACACAAAGGTCATAATTTCATCCAGAGCTTTTTATAATTTAGTGAAAAAAGTTTTTTTTGTTTTGTTTTGTTGAAATAGAGGGTCCTGACAAAGTCAAAAAGCCTTGATGCAATAACAAATTTATGTGGTTCTTTTATGCATTTAAAACCTAAAAACTGGTTGGTCCTGACTCTAACAGAGGAGGAAGGTTAAAGTTTTATTTGTGTACATAAAATGTGAAAACAAGACATTCTCCTCAAATATATATGGCGTTCTAAATAAACGCACAAACATTTAGAACCTTTTTTAAATGGGCCTGAACTGAAGATACTGAAGTCATGTCCTTGGTGCTGTTTCTCAGACAACCTGAAGGGTTTCGATTCAACAACTAACACAACATACAAGTCTGTGAAGGAGGATCCTAATGAATAAGTATTTTTCAGTTTAAAGGTTGGATTCATCTTTTTCCCCACCAGAATGAAACCACTGCAGCATGAAAAAGCTTCAAAAATGCATGTAAACTAACATGGAAGGAAGTAGAATTTATACTATCCAATGAATTGTTAAGTGATAAAATGGGTAAAATAAGATTTGACCAAGTATTGTGCTGAAGAATCTGGAAACAGTATTCAAAAATCCTTCCTACAGGCATACCTACGAAGGATTTCAGTCTTAAAATGTGATGAATGTAGACATTTGTTGCTTTGCAAAAATCAAATGACATATTTCGAAAGTCACACATATTTAGCCACAATACTAATCCTCTGAAACCCAAGCAGTGTTTGGCTCTCCCTCATACAAGAACTCAAAGTTATCTTCGGTGTAGTATGACATAGTTAGAATGCCATAAATCTTTTTTCTTAAAGTTACATCTGTCTTATTATTTATTTTACCAAAAATAACCAAACTACAATCAACATGTACAACAAGTGGACACAGGGCTTACTACATGCTAGAGATATTCTACTATTTACCTTTTAACATTACAGTTTTAAGCTCTACAAACTCAACATTTTTTTACCATTTCCCTGCTCACACAGCTCCAGAAGGATGTTTCACCATGCTGAATGTATCTTTGAAAAATTTGCTGACAATCTGCTCCTATTTTTTTATTGCTCAAGTGTGTTTTATTTTGCTTTAATCTCTCACATTTGTTTCGCTTGTCTTCTATCTGCTCTGTGTAAACACAGCCTGCAGTTGACCATAATACACCATGAAGTGGTTGCAGATGAGCCACTCATGGCTTCTCATTTTTTTCTTTTTATCCTTTTTTTAAATTATTCAGTCTGGTATGTTTAAAGGACTTCACAGTGGCTCGGTGGTTAGCAGCGTCGCCTCACAGCTAGAAGATCCCCGGTTCGCTTCCCGGTTAGGACGCCTGGGATCTTTCTGTGTGGAGTTTGCATGTTCTCCCTGTGCAGCGTGGGTTTTCACCGGGTACTCCAGCTTCCTCCCACAGTCCAAAAACATGCTGAGGTTAACTGATTATTCTAAATTGTCCGTAGGTGTGAATGAGAGTGTGCTTGATTGTCTCTATATGTAGCCCTGTGATAGACTGGTGACCTGTCCAGGGTGTCCCCTGCCTTCGCCCGAGTCGGCTGGGATAGACTCCAGTCCCTCCGCGACCTTGCATAGGATTACGCGGTGTATAGATAATGGATGGATGGATGGTATGTTTTAAATGACACATATAAAATAAAGTGTCTTCAATGAAATATCAAAACACTAAGCTTATCTTTCTGACAAGCAGTGTGTCTTGACTATGTTTGACCCCAGATTTGATCTGAAACAATATATGTCTCAAACTAAAATTCAGTTCATTCGTCAGTGTTGATCCACAGTGTTGTGGATAATTGCTGTATATCCATCCATCCATCCATCCATCCATCCATCCATTAACTATACACCTCTTAATCCTCTGTAGGGTCGTGAGGGGGCTGGAGTCTATCCCAGCCGACTCAGGGCAAAGGCAGGAGACACCCTGGACAGGACAACAGTCCATCACAGGGCTACACATATAGACAGACAACCAAGCACACTCTCATTCACACCTATGGACAATTTGGAATAATCAATTAACCTCAGCATGTCTTTGGACTGTGGGAGGAAGCCGGAGGACCCGGTGAAAACCCACGCTGCACAGGGAGAAGATGCAAACTCCACACAGAAAGATCCCAGGATTGCTGCATATATTATAATGAATTAATTCCACTTCCAACTGTAACTCCAAATAAGACCAAAGAAAGACAAATCACTTTTATTTTCAAGGTTTAAAACCCCAGAGTTGCATTATGTTTACATTCATCTTGCCGTTTTAAAACCAGAAATCAATACTTTGTGTGGGGGCATGAATAGGCACAAAGTAAAAACCTGGGTCAAGTTTCTCTTTCGGTAAAACCGTATTTATTCTATGAAGATAGCGTGCAAACAGTGGATTTGGATCAACTGTCATTATCACCTGCCATCATCATCATAATCATCATCGGTTTGCATTCCCAAAATGAGGCCATGTTCTATTTTTATAACATCCCTCCGAGAAGTACAATGTTTTCTGTAATGCACATCCAGAGTGTGCGCGCTGGTTGAGGGGCATGAGATCCCAGTAACTAGTGGTGAGGATGACGTTTTGTTTTGTTTGACATTGCTAGCTAGTTGTCCATGGTTTGATGGTGATGTGCATGTTTGTGTGTGTGTGTGTGTGTGTGTGTGTGTGTGTGAGGCAGAGTGTGAGAGAGAGATTGGGGAAACACCCTCGGACGTTATTGGCTTTGACAGCTCTGGAGCTGAGCCCAGCCGAGAGCCATGTTAACTGATGCGTCAGGTGTTGGCATTTTTTCCTACCATCTTGCCTCAGTTCAGATCAGCAGATAAGTCAAGCTGAGCCAAGCCAAGCCAGAACAGACCTTTTCCACCCCGCTGCCTTCAGCACACCAGCCCCAGCGCTGGCCTTTGGTCAGCACTGACTGGCCCCCACCAGCTTATTTTTTTGGGCCTGCCAGCGGAGCTCAGGGAAAACCTAAAAATGGCAACAAGTTGGGCAAGTTTCTGACTCAGCTGCTGAGTGGAAGACTGGACAGAAACCATGTTAATTATTCAGTCCAATACATCCAATTTATTTAAAGTAATTACATGTAGAATATTCACTTTGATACATTATTCAGAAATGACCTTTTCTAGCTCTCAGTGAAGCTTCCAGAAATAATACAATGATGGATGAAAACTCATTTACTGGCAGCTAAGGCGGTACCCGAATATCCGCATATTCGGTTGTTGTGGTGGTATCCAGATAATAATTCTGAGATCCGAATACTCGTGCACACCAACCTTGGCCGCTGTTACCGCCATGGCCGCCGTAGTCTCGGCTCTACTGTCATGAAGCATCGGTATATCTCAGTCACTTACTTTGTGAATAAATAAAGAAACAAATAATTTTATTCTAAATCACTTAACTTAACCGAAAAAAGATCTATAACAGAGTCCTGGGTTAGGAGTGGTTTAGAAAAACTCTCTGAGCAATTTTGAGCAAGGAAACAACAGAAACTTTTACCTTTGTAGTCGAGATTTTATAGAATCTATAAGTGAAATTGAAGTGAAATTTTAAAATGTGGCAAAAAAATGAAAAAAAGGAATGGAAATGGGGCAACAGTATGACAAGTTGGTTTTCATAAAACAACACACGGGTAAACAGATAAAAAAAATAAATATGAAAAACATTTTTTTATTTAAGGTAAGCATAAGGTAGATATACACCGATCAGGCATAACATTATGACCACCTGCCTACTATTGTGTTGGTCCCCCTTATGTGGTCCAAAATACTCTGAACCATTGGGCATGGACAAGAGGACTTCTCAAGGGGTCCTATGGGGACTGGAACCGACGTTGGCACTGGATCCTTTGGGTATTCTGGCTTGTGCAGTGGGGTCTCTGTCAATCCAACTTGTTCCACTGCATCCTGTTGATGCTTGATCAGAATGGGGTGTAGGAAGTTTGGAGGTCAGATCAACATGTTGGGCCATTGTCATGTTCCTCAACATGTTCCTGATTGGTTGATGTTTTTTACATGTGGTGGGGTGCATTTTCCTGTGGGGGTAGGCCAGTGACATTTGGGATTTCCATTTGCATGAGGGAGTTTGTTTGTTGTGGGACAATGTTTATTTAATTGTCTAAGTCTCGTCAACACGGATGTTAAAATCCAAGGTTTTCCAGCAGAACACCACATAGTACCAATATGATCAATGTTATTCACTTCACCTGTCAGTGGTCAGAATGTTGTGGCTGATTGCTGTACACTATAGCTACATGGTGGTGTTCCATTAAATGTAACATTTCCAGACAGTAAAAACAGGAGGAGTACTACAATTGAGATTCAAAATAATTACATGACAAGTTGAAAGGATGCACTTATGTCATTAAGAGGCACTACAACAATTTCTATAACTATGCAGATGACACATAACTTTACATTGCCATACTGAGAACCAGTCTATGTCCTTTTAAACAGTATTTTAGATATCAGGTTATGGTTGGCAGACAGTTCCCTACAGTTCATTTTGGACAAAACAAGTCCTGGTCATCAGTGCTGAGCTTCAGAGAGACAAACTTAACTGAAACTCCAAGCACCAGCACCACACTCATGTCAGCTATTTAAAAACCTAGCCATCTGACTTTTAGCTTTGTGTCTCACATTAGAAACATAACTAAGAATGAATATTTAGCATCTGAAAAACATTCCCAGGGTGTTACTCTTTTAGGCCACTAAACGCTTCTGTACATTTGCCTGTCGTAGTAATGCTGTACTATTTAGTCTCCCAAAGAAGAGTAAATCTTAACTTGAGTTATATCAAAACTCAGCTGCTCATGTTGACTAAGACCAGAAAAAGAGAATACATTTTAAAATCTCTTCACTGGCTACCTTTCTGTTTTTAGAAATGTTTTTTAAAATCATTTTATGGGTTTATGAAACTCTTAATAGCCATGGTCCTATCTATTTATTGGATTTGATCATATTCTATGAACCTTACGGAACCTTCATGACCCAATGTTTTGCACGTTTCTGTTTTTATGAAAAGTGCTGTAGGAATGAAGTCTAATTGATTAATGTGTATCTACAACAACATGCTCCCTAATGCTATGTTGGTTCAGTGCAGCCACTGGTTATTATATTGTACTGACTGTAAATTGCCTAAAAGGCAAATTTGTAAATTGGCCTGTGTGAGGAAGCCCATTATGAGATAAGTTTGTCCCCTGTGGAAGGTAAACCTCCTCATTATCCTCCTCGTCTTCATCACCATCACCATGACTGTCCTCAAGAGATTCTGGGATTTTTTTGGTCTTATAGATGTTGTATCGTACGGACTGTGATAACTTTCCCGACCTTGTAACACATCAGACTGACTCTTCAGTTGGCCAGTACCTTGTTTAATTACAGTTTGGGTACAAATCTATGCTAATCCACCAGCAGAACTTAATTCAAAGCAACTAAAAATGTGAATCATTGTCAGTGCATGACAGTGAAGGATATTTGAGGGATGGTAAACACCAAAATATTGGATATTTTGCAACAAAATGTCCACAATTTTGGACATTTTGCAACATTCAAAAATCAGGCCACACTGATGGTTAGGGACCTCTTTCTGTTGAGAAAAACGCCTTAATTCTTTGTTGGTGCGATAATGCGGATGAACACTTTACCAATTCCACCAGCAACACCGAAGAAGCTTCTATGTCCATGAAAGCTCTTTTGTGAGTCTGCAAGGTGTGGACATCTTGTGGGAACCAATTAAACTGTTTCACAATGTGAAACTGATGTGCTGAGATTTTCTGTGTAATCATTCTGCTGATGGAAAGGTTGAAGAAGACCCAGATCATCACTGATGCACTTTCACACTTCTCCAGTCATCAAAAATCTTAGATGTCATTTCTATGTGTAGCAGTTTTGCACTGTGTTGGAGATGTAAGCGCATTTTTAATGAGACTGTCCACAAACATTATCCCACGTGATCTGATATAGGCTTTATTAATGAATTAATTGGCATCTGGAGAATATTTGTCATACCTCTTTGTCTTTCTACCATTCCACTTTAGAAACTCTTAAAAGTCATCCTTTCAACTCCTGTTTTTCACCTTAGGAGCACTCTTAAGGGCCAAGATCTCTTGTGAATAACTTTTATCTTTGCCAAGATCTTTGCCAGGAGCAACGCCTTAAACTTAGGAGCTTTATGAATATGGCCCCAGGAGTGCTTGTGTTAAGAGGTCTGTCAGAGCCGGTTGGCTGCATCTTGAGAGGCCAAAGGATATTGAAGGGCTGCTACTCTTGATGTTTTCTATTATGTTGCTGAGCGGCCATAATGCCTTCCACAAAGCCTCCATTTAGTATCCATTTGTGTTTTCTTTTTCTTCATTTCACCACTCATCTACGAGCTTTCCCCTAATGATGCCTAATGTCGTTTTCAGTTCAGAAAGAAATGAAGCTTCGGCTCCAAGTTTTGGATATACTAGTTTTGTTAGTTTCTAGTCTTGTCTGCTTAAGAGATGACCTGGTAAATTTACCTGGAACTTGATAGGTATGAGACACAATGTTCATGTAAGGATTCTTTGCTGGCCTGATCATGTTATTGAGCTCTGTGTGTAAATCCCCCACCAAATTTTTGCATGATTTTTTGAATTATTGTAGGAAGATGAGGACTGAGTCAGTTAACTAGTTTCCAGGTTATGTAAACAGCCAGGGGGGAAAAGTTCAACAGGGTAACTGCTGTACCGGGTAGTGGGGTAAACTTCTGTAGTCAGTATCTTTATCTGGCCCAGTGTTTAATGTGGCACCCTTGGATTTTACTTGCAAATTATATCTTTTGGGTGTTGTTTTTTTTTCAAAGTATTGGGTTACCAGTCACTGTTGCTTGTCTACTGGTACTGGTGTTAGCATGTCTGCTGTAGAAGGATTTGTGCAGGATCTAAGAGAGGCTCTGCTAAATGCCTGCACCAGGGTTCAGCTGTGAAAAGTGGCGGAACATTTTTGATACTGAAGACCACAGTTTGGGTATAGTAAAGACAGGCTTGTATCAGTTGGGATTTACTCAGATCTTTACCAGGTCTAAGACATGAACTATCCGGTTTCCACTTCTGACCAGTGAGTGTCCACCCAGGTTTTCCAGGTAAAAATGCTAAACTCAATTTTCCTTCTTCTGAGGGGGTGGAATCCGCAGGGGAAACTAAGCAGCGGACCTGGTGGCTTCTTCGGTTCTCTCTCAGTGTCAGTGAGGTTTTAAAAAATGTGCATGGCTGATTTTATCTGCTCCTGTCTTGGCAGCTCCCCGTCTTGACAAACTGTTTCAGTTACAGTTATATGGCAACAATTTAGGAGGTGGAACTACTCCTTTGCAGATTGGTATTGACCACCTGGACAGTTTCTTTTCATGGCAGTACAATTCCTACCAGCTGAATTATTCCATCTTGGAGAAAGAGGCCTTGAAACACTTTAGATGTATTCAGGTGGTGGAGGTAAACCTATTTAAGTCTAGGAAGGTGATTCAAAAAGTTCTCAGGCTCACCCACAAACAAGGCGCGTAACTTCCATTTTGGGGCATAACTGCATACTATAAAGTCTTAAATCACTGTCCACAAAAATGTTTGTCATCATTTCTATGCACAAGGTGAGGAAAGTTTTGAATGTGTCCGTCCACTCAGCACAGGTGGTAGAAGCAGTCAAATGTGGCTTTGAACTGTTGCTCCATGGAACCTCACTCACCTGACCTGCACTGCTTGACTTCTGCTTTCCAAACTACAATCTTCTTTGCCTGGTCGCCTTTTTTACAGTGATGATGAAGTCATCCATGCAGGTGAGGAGAATCTGTAGATTTATGATGTGATCTTCTTCCACTAAGGAATAACGAAGCTTGAACATCAGTGGACCAAGTACATTGAAGTTAAAAGAGCCTATGTTTAAAAATTATACAAGGACAATCTTTCTCCTGTGACCTTTTTTTTGGGTGTGGCTGAGAATATTTTTAAGAACCCTCATATAGTGACTATAACTCACTGACATTCTTGCATTCGTTACCAAATCCAAATCAGCATCTTTTGTGAAGGCATCTATTTCTTCAGCCGTTAAAACTAGACATTTGCTTTTCTTAATTTTTGGGTGGGATTTCATTGCTGATACTCTTTCAAGTGCCTTTCTTCTTACTGGTCTGGCTTGTATAAAGCCTGATCATTTCTTCTGTGAAACTGCTCCTGCCTTCCTCCTCTGAATTTGCTTCTTCGAGGTACCAAAGTTGCTGAGTGGGAGTGGATAGAGTGGGTTGCTTGAAGGGCAAACGGATTGTTATGGTAACAGACTCTAGTTATTGAAATGTCCTTATATATTTTTTCAAATGCCATGATTTCTTTTTCTGTTACACTTGAGGCACACTTTGGCCCTCGTCTTTATGGGAAGGGTGTGACTGCCTCTCTCCTACTCTTCTACCTACTTCTCTCTGGCTCTCTCCAGTTGTCGGGCTTCCAGGAGGGCTTGTGTTAAGAGGTCCATGGTTGAATGCACCTAGAGAGAGACTGGCCAAAGACATAAAAGGGCTGCTACCTGAAGAGTTTTCTCCTTTGTTGCTGCAGTCAGTATGCCTTCACCATGGCTTTGACTTTACATAAGTTTGTTTTGTGTTATTTTCAGAACTTCTCCAGTATGTTTCACTCAACCACACACACTTCACACCATAGATGTCTCATTATGCATCCTTATTGTTAGGAGAAAATGTATTTATTAAGCCTTCATTTGCATGTGGACAGAGAGACATTGTATTTTATTGCTCATCTAAGACAAATCTCAACCCTGGACATTCAGAAGCAGTTATAGAATGAGCACTATAGCCACATCACTTACACAGTACAATTCCATTCTATTGTATTGATGCAACTATATTGCCGCCACATGTTCTGGTGCCTTCTTTCCATTCTTAAATGGATGAACATACAATCTACAACTGTTTTACACACAGATGGCAGCCCGGTTTCACAACGGTTTCTGGCTTGCAAACCGAATGTGTTTCAACGCTGCAGGTTGTCACAGGTACAGCGACGCACTGATTAGGAATATGCCATTAGGAGGAGAAAAACACTTATCACTCTCATTCAAAGGCATAATGAATCTAATTCACACCACCCGCCTGACTGTGCACTACAAAGATTGATTACGGCATTTCATATATCGGCTTGGAAGCTAGAAGTTTGATGAAACAGACTTCCAGTCTGCTACCGTGCTACCATCAGCTCTGTTGACACCAAAACTATTGTGGGGAGATCCACCAGTCTTCATTTCAGGTGGAGGAGGGTTATTTAACGGGTGGGAGTGGCCTGTTTGAATCTGATTGTCTGGGACCATGCAGCCACCCAAGGAAGTTTGCCTGTTGTCTCTGCTAGCTTACTTTTTTCTATCTGCCATTTAGTAAGACTGATTAATTGATTGACTCATTAATTGTTGTTTTTTTGCCATATGATGACCTGTAGTGTCTGTTTTAGTTGTTTTTGTAGTTATATATCCTCAATGAATTTCAAACTAGGAAGCAGGTTGTAGTCCTGTAGAGGACATATGTTGGGGAAGGTAGTATTAGCATTGTCACTACCTGGAGCTTGTGTGTACGGAGTCCAGGTCCGTTGAAGGTGGCATTGCTGTTTGGTCTGTGATAGGTAAGGGAAGTAGCTGTCCAACTAGACGAAACACCCAAAGGAGGCTCCCACCTGATGACCCCAGAGACATGTTAGCTATCACTGTTCATCGGTTTAGTCATTCAAGTTGTGCCATAACAGTGTAGCATTAGGCTTAGGAGGTTCTTCACTGGTTGTAAGTCCTTTCTTTGAGCACAAGTTGTTTTTTTTTTTTTTTAATTTTTCTGGGGGAGATTTTTGAAGCTTTATTGATAGACAGGGCGAAAGGGGGTAGAGAGAAGAGAGACATGCAACAAAGGGTCGTGAGCCGGACTCGAGCTCACGACCGGCTGCTGGCGACCTGCGCCCACGTGGTAACGACGAGCTATACGACGGCCCTGAGCACAAGTATTTACGCTGAACTTGATCTGCATGTTATAACAGACTTAGCTGGTGCCAGTTAAGTGTCTCCCAAACATTTACAGCTCCCCTTCCACAGTTGCAGCCATGCACACTGGGCCAAATCACCACACCCACGCCTTTCATTTGAGGTCATTTATTTCTCGACCAGTGTATAAATTGCAGTGCTTTCTATTCCAAAATATGAAAGAAGTCAGTGGACACTTGGATGCTCTTTTAACTTCAATACCATAGTCTGATATTTCACATTTGATTTGTGGTGTTATTGGTGAGTTTGGTGGGGACTTAAAAGCAGAACTCAAAGGCAGAAAAGAAGATTTTTCTTGTCCATTGGTAAAAAAAAAAAAAAGGAAAGAAAACAAGATGGTAACAGGCAGTCTGTCACTCACTAAGTCTAAAAATACTGCAAGAGACATCACAGACAGGCAGGTAAAGGGAGCAGAACAAGTTCCTCCATGGTGGCACAAAGCCAATCAGACAAAACATGGACCTTTTTCAGGACATTCTGACTTGTCACTGTAGGGAAAGCAAAGGTCTATTACTGATGTTGCATTCCACTTAGGGAAGGCCACACTCTTGTGCATGCTGTTTCACAGTCATGGCTGGGACTGAGCCATCATTCACATGTGCTCTCCCTACTGCAAAAAGCCAAAATGTGTATTGTAAAAAAAAAGGACTTTCGTTCGTCAGACTGTATATACACACTTAAGGAGGATCAGGTGGAGCAGGTGTGCAAGATGAGTGTGAGGTAAAATGAGATGGCTGGGAAACGCAAGAAAGTGGGAGGTTGGAAAGACAGATGAAGAATGTGGTCCAGTAACAAGATAAGTTCAGGCCAGATGGTTGACTTGTCCAGTCAAAAACATTTGGGTGTTAAGTGAAGAAAAACTCCTATGTTGCTATGTTTAGTTTCTTTCTTTTGTATTTATTCTGATTTTCTGTTTGGGACTGCACTGAATATATTGTATACAGTGAATATCAGTTATATGACTGCGTAAATGTGTGTCCACACTGAGGATAATGCCGTTTTCAGAGCCGGCGTGACTGCATAGCGATACAATGCAAAGATGTGAGTGGACACAAACAAACATGCTGTTTCTGTGGCTGGTGCCAACTGAGACAAAGACACAGTGTTTCAGCTTGAAACAAAAAATCAGCATTTGTCCTGAGGCTTTATGTATGAACACAACAAAGAAGAAGGGGAGGAAAATGATACAAAGGCATGGCAGCATTTGAGGCCTTGTCCATTTGTACATGAGTTTTTTTAATAGCTTTTTCTATGTGTAACGGCCTTTTGTCCTCATTTAAATGCAGATTTAGGTCACTGACAATAGGACTTTAGGAAAAGCGAAACTCTGAATGCAGTGTTGATGTGCAAACATGGCTTTTGGCTTACGACATCCGAATGTGTGCTGTTATCTTCTTTATTCAGTGTCAGAGTGTGCGTCAGTTTTCCTTTGTCATGACATAATTTACTGCAGAGATTGGATGCTGCCAAAATAGTGGTGGTGCTAACCTTGCTAATAGAATTTACACATCTCTTCCATTACCTTTCCATATATATTATATATTATATTAGGGAACAGGGGCATCAGAAAAAGTCTTTTCTGAACACTTCTCAGGTCAAGGAAAGATGAAGAGATTTCATGAGGACAAAGGAAACAAATCTGACCACTCTTGAACTAGGTTATGTAATCTAGCAACAGTGGATGTTTTTGCTGTGGCTGGTGCAGTCATTTCAATGTTGCTGCTGCAAGGTATTGAGGGATGACCTTATTTCCTATCCTTTCATTATGTAGATGAGAAAGGAAGCATTGAAGCACCTTTCCATTGCATTTAGTGTGTGACCAGGTCTTATTGTGGCTGTCGTTCAGGTACGTCTGGCTCATCTCACTCAGTTTGGAACCTTCCAAAAGCCAAAAAAATGATTATTTGACTGCAACCTAAGATTCCCCCTCTTCCTTGATGAGTCATTGTTGGTAGCCTGCTGAAACACGTTATAGCTCTTTTCAGGCCTCTGATTAGCTAACATGACTTCAGGGTTCAGGCTGCCCAATGGTTTGGCACGCTCTCGACAATGCTTCAGTTGCAGTTTGGCATTTTTCTGTAAACAGCATTTTTTTTTCAAATGGAAGAGAGAAAAACAGTTTTTATAAAATGCTTGTGTATGTGCACAACCCACACATCTGTGGTCAGTGCATAGATTGCTAGCTAGCTGGTTACAGCTCCTGCCCTGGTAGATTGGTTGTTTGGACTGAATAAACATGGCAAAACTACTCCTGCAGTCAGTGTCCATGAATATCGCAAGACCACATAGTCAGTTCACTCTCTCAACAAGCCATGAGCCTTCAAAATCTGAAGCAGTTCTTCTTTCCTTATCATTCATTTCCAAAGTGCATGTACATGTACCTACGCACACCCAGGCACACACAAAGGCCTGCTTTAAGTCATGGAGACACCTAAGGAAACACCCATAAACCCAAACACACTCCCCTCATTTATCTTTCACCATCTTGAATGCGGAATGCGAACACACACTCATTTACAGTCCCTTCGTTCTTGCAGATGATTCAATGTCCTTAGAGCCCGTCATTAGGTACACAGCTTCATTTGAACGCAGTCCTGCGGATGAATAATAATGCAGGGGTGTGAGCAGTTGGTCTGCTCAGAGCAAGAGCAGCACAGCTTACTTTCAGTGAGCCTGTCAGGGTAGTCAGCATTTATCTTGTCAGTGGACAACACCACCCTGCTCTTAACACAAATGAACACAGACATATTTGCATCAGTATACACGTATAGACCTTCTCTGCTTACATTTACTCCTGAAACATTAACCCTTGATGTTCCCTTACATTCCTGAGCCTAACCCTTGTGTTACCCAGTTCAACTGTACCATCCAGAACAGCTCTGAGGATATATAATTCTTGCCTGGGTTATAGTCAACATTCATATTGAGGAAGTGCATTGTCCTTTAGGAAGAACAAAAGTCACATTGAGGAGGTTAAAATTCTGAAGCGGACATACAAATCACACGACTTTGACACCTTAGGCTACATCTACATTAATACATTTGCATTTTAAAGCACATCTGCAACAATTACACCTAGTATCCACACTACTCCACTGTTTTAGGGCCTCTGAAATGGAGACTTTTGGACTTGGGTTTAGGCTAAAAACTCCAGAGTTGTGTTTAAGTCCAGATGGGCAGAAACAAACAATTTGGAAGCATTGATGCCCTTGCTTGGTTTCTGATTGGTCTTAACTGTGAGTACTTCCTGATTGTGGAAAATCTCTGGTCTTACTTCTCTGCATTGCTGTTCTTTCTCTGTAGTAGCCTCTTAGTTCATTACTTTTTACCTCTGCCAAGGAATTATATGATGGCCAGTGTTGGTTTGTTTGTTTGTTTGTGTGCAAAATAACTGGAAAACTCATGGACGGATTTGGATGAAATTTTTAGGAAATGTGTGAAATGGGACAAGGAACAAATGATGAAATTTTGGGACTGCTCCGGATCACCGTCTGGATCCAGGAATTTTTTTTAATGTAAGTGTAATCAGGTAGACAATTAAATGTGGTTTACTCTAAAAGCCACCAGAGGCCACTCTTGTTTTTGGGGTAACCCCCTGTGACCACATGAGATTTTGAGTCTCCACGCGACAGACAGCGACAATGGCAGAGTTCTCTTTCCTTCCTGGGCGACATACGCACGGTTGGGCCGGCATTCTTATCTCCAGTTATCTACGAAGCTAGGAGGCTGTTAGGAGCTGCCGCGCTAGAAGCCGCGCCTGTTCATTAGGTCGGATGGGGTGAAGGCCACATTGTTGGTAGGATATTTCAACTGTATGTAATTACATTTGTATCTGTAACGTTCCATACAAAATATGTGAATTGGGAGATTGTGTTGGGGTTTGCAGAGGTATGCGCTCTCTGAGTGATTTGCTAGTCTAGTTCTTTGATCCTTAAATATCCCTTTTGGAGTAGTGATTTGGACATCCATCCATCCATCCTTCTTATACCACTTATCAGGGTCTGGGTCGTGGAGGCAGACCCGGAATTAGCAGGTCTGATCATCCAGTGTTGGATTCCAGTGTGCAAAGACGTTATCTGACAAGACCACACATCATTTATCTGCATTCAGACAGAATTATCCAGGGGTCTTTTAGCTGAACATTGTCTTCACATTTAGGCATGTTGTGTTTCAGATTCTGCAGATGTTAGGATAAAGGCTAAGATTGATATTTTTTTTTTGGTCATACAGACAAAGTTCAAACACACAGAGAGGTAACTTTGCGGTGAAATATTCCTTAACCGCAGCCCTTCTCCTAACCTTAACATATTGTATCCCTATTCTGTCCAAACTGATCTCACTTCACTTTAAAGGTTGAAGACTCAAGGTGGTTCTCAAAGGGTACTGAGCAGTTATGCACAGACACACTCACACACAAAGTCTGCCTAACGTGGACTCAGTGGGAGCCACGTTTTGAAGACTTCTTATTTGTATTTCAAGGTTGCGCCCTGCTCACATTGCTGGAGGGCATTGTCTTTGTGTTGACGAAAGAGTGTAGATCATGGTACGAAAAAAGTGGAGTCACGCTAGTGTAAAATGAGCAGCAAAATGAAAAGCAGCTATTAGTAATGTGTGTGTATCAGGAATCGCAGCTTATTCTTACCACTCTTGTAAATGAATGAAGGGTATATGCAGCCCAGAACTACCAGAGAGTCTGCTGCTTGAAATACGAAGCCCTTGTATTACCTGGGAGACATGAAGTGATTTCTAGTTACTGCAGTCAGTCTCATTTTCAGTTTTTTTCCCCCCATCCTTTTATTCTTTCAAAAAAAATGTCTCCATGTTATAATCTAAGTAAAAACTCCATTATTACTTCTCACAGTCAGAAGATAAATGTCTGCTGGTAAAATGCTCAGTGAAGTATCTGTTTTTGCAATAACTTCTTTTTTATGTTCTTCTACACAACACACACTTTAATATATACCTTTAAAGGGAACAGTGGTGGAATCTGTAGAAGAAAGACAAACTTCACATTTTGATTTGGTGAAACCAGAAGAAACACATGCTCTCAGGGCAGCAAATTTCATTATCTTGCGTGAATGGGTTTGACAAAACACATGGTTTGAGGGTAATTCATTAATTATACAATGATATAATGATAAAACAGATCGAGCTTTCTTATACTTCCCAGTTAGCCCAACTTTTCTCATATTGCATGACTCCAGCTGATGCAGTAAACACCATCAATCTTGTGCTCCAAGCAGGTTAAAGTAAACACTGAAATTACAGAAATACAGAAAACATCTGAGGCCAGGCCAGTAATAAGAACAATCATTTTTGTGTCCGGTGAAACAAAAACATCGCCCTAAAGCGAATGAAAAAGCCCCATTGTTTGTGCCGCTGTGCGTCACCTGGTTTCTTCTGCTTCAAGGGTCCAGCCGTGTCATTTTGTGCCTTTAAAATGTGGCACAGCTGTTGAAGCTGACAAAACTCCTCAAGTGTGTAAAGGATTGATTAAATCCACTTGTCTTTTTTATAACTTTCTCCGACGTAAACCGAGTTCTTCTTCATCCATTGATCCCTGGGGTGGTTGAAATGAAAATGTTGGAAATGGGCGACTGCAGCAGAGACTCAAGTAAAAAACTGAAGAATGAATACAAAGCAGATTTCTTAAAAAGTATTTCTATGATATTAATAAAGTAGTAAAAGGCCTTTCCAATGGCTCTATGTTTTACATATACCTGTAGCTCTTTAAAATATTATGTTATATCACTATCTACTTAACATGCACTTGAATACACTGATCAGGAGATGTAGTAAGAAACTTGGTTGAATTCGCAAAATTGGCTGCAGGACTTTTGCTCTGGAGACCGGCGTTAACATCCCATTTTAAGTTTCATTTTGACTCGCTGTTTGGCTCGGCCCTGCGATAGGCTGGCGACTTATCCAGGGTGTTCCTTGCCTTCGCCCGAGTTGGCTGGGGTAGGTTCCAGCTCCCCCATGACCCTAGAGAGAATTAAGCGGTGTATAGATAATGGATGGATGGATGGATAGATAATGAATGGATGTTTGGTTCGGTTTAGGCACCAAAGCTATGTGGATAGGTTTAGGAAAACAGCACAGTAGGTGTTAAAATACGACCCTTTCACACCCTATTTAATGCTTCTCCTCCATTTTCTGGGTTGCCATGGTGACAAGTCCCACGATTGGTTGGCTGAAAAGGAGCAGCAGTAAATCAGTAAAAATAAATGTCCAAGATATGAATAATAATAACATACTTATGTTAAAAAAATATGTTTCCATCCCAATGTTATCGAGTCATTGAGTTGTATAGGAACCAAGCAGCAACATCCTGGTGAGAAAAATAAAGCCAGTGGGAAAGTGTTAAAAAAGCAATTCCTTGACTGTCCACTTGAGAGCACCTCTAACAGCGAGTCAGTCACCATAGATCCCCATGTTAAAGGGCCCAACTTTACAGCAGAAATTATTATGCTTTGTTATTTTGTCTCTATAGCTAATTTCCCCATTCAGGACAACTGTGGCATCCGGGTTCAGTCATAGGGCACTCCATGGTGCAGAGATGTTTGCATGACCTGCATCAGCGGCATTCACACTTTCACACCTCTTTGCTCATTTTTGGCTTAGGCAGGAGCGGAACTTTAAAATGCTCTTCAGGAAACCTATGTGTGATGTCATGGAGGGTTCATCCATCTTTACATGTTAGTCCAGTCAAGTGTAGGAGTGCATTTTTTGGGGAAGCGGCTGCCTAAACATTGCTGCAGACCAGACATACCCCCACATGTCAACAGGATTCCCAGATGGCTTCAGCCTCCTCCAACAGAACAATGTGTCCTGCCACACACACAAAAAAAAACAAACAAAAAAAACAAAGAGCCCGAGGTGTTGACCCGGCCTCAACTCCCCCGATTCCAGTTTGATCGAGCATCTGTGGGATGCACCAGAACAGCCATATCCATGGAACCCCTATCCACAGAGTCCAAATGAACTGTTACCAACATCCCAGTGCCAGACACAACAGGACAGCCCAATGGAAGGTATCATATCAGTTATTTTAAGAGTAAAAAGATAAGTTGAGTCTGTTCCTTTAGGGACTGAATGGACAACACCCAAATGTAAATATCTGTTGCTACTGTACAAAACACACCTATACAGACTTCACATTTATTTCTTCTGGAAAGACACAAAAACACCAAAAAAAGTCATGCTGATTGTAAAAGCTGAGGTTTTCCCATTTTCTCAGATGAAACACTCTCTTAATAGACTGCTTTACTGAGATGGAGCTGTGAGCAGTTTTGTGCCTTTACATATTAAATAAGAGGGAAATTAATGCCATTACTCACACACTCTAACTACATAATCTAAAAAATAAAATATTAATTGAACCTTTGCCACATTTATGTGACACTGCTCATTGTATTCAATTTGTCATGATTGTGTAAGGAATGTAATTTTATTGTGACAAAGACACAATAAAGCAGTTTGAAACTGACACAAAAGTCACAGTGGTAGGGAGAAGCACAATCTGTCTGCTGCAGATAGTGGGACATTTTAATTACTTCCTCTGTGTTCAATTAGCTCAGCTTATTGGAATTTTTGGGCTGAGAAGAAAAAAAAAACAAATATTAGCAATCAGTTCCAAGTAGTTGTAGTTTAACAAGCTGAAGGAAAATGACAGAATGAAATCAATTTTTAACATTTTCTTAAAAACTTCTTTCCTCAGTCAAATGTGAACGTATGTGTGGACAGCATAGCCGTATCTGTCATCCAGGAGGCAGCCAAAGTCATAGCTGACTTCTCTTTTTGGTGCAGGTCAACCAGAGGTCACTGGAGCAGCAGTATTGCCATAGTAACTCATTCTGCATGATATAAAACAAACTGGTCATCCATCATGTCTCTAGTGAGGGCCATCCATCATCACGGAGGCATGCTGACATCCACTTTGCTCTGGTTCCTCTCGGCTGGACTGTGATTGGACGGTGTTAGGGAGCTGAGTTGCCTAAGTACAGGGGTGCTTTCATGCTTGCGGAGCAGTGAAATGCCCAAACTGTACAACCTGACAGAAACACATTGATCTAGAAATCTGCAGAGATGGGATTCATCAACCTTGGGGATTGGCCATATGGTTTCTAAGAAGGCTTTCTTTTTCCCCTTCAGAGGGCAAACAGCATTAAGAGCATCAAGGTGGACGAAACAGGATCAGAGGCATCTGTGAAAGGATTGTCTGACACAGTATTGTTAGAAGGAACTGAGAAATCAGTCTGAGCTGATTAGGACTTTGTTCAGAACAAACTGGTGCTTGTACTTTTTTCCACCATGTAAACTTTTCTAGGAGACCAGAAATTCACCTGCGTTTTGACTCTTGGTCTGTTTTAGTTCCATCCAGTGTACAGAAATACACAACCAAGCTTTACAGTTAGTCAGCTTCATTCAGCCTCATTAAGGATCTGTATCAATACAAAGAACAACACAGTAAGTATATCTATGTGTGACTGAAGATTGTATTTCAAATATTTGAAATGGTATTGGTTTGTAGATATTGTTGCCGAATCGCTACACTTCTTCAGATGGAGTACTGTAGGAAGACAAACAGAAAAGTTTTAGTCCGTGGAACTAATTCAACTAAAAAGAGTCAAACCATTCTCTCTTCGCCAAGAAACTGTTAAATCTGGCAAAGCTTTGGAGCTATGTGGAGGTAACAGCACACAGTATACAAAAAAATGTGAGCGAACTGGATGATGTAGAGTGGCTTGATGTTTTCTACCCATTTTGACACCTTTTATTGCACTGTGGTTTTCAGTGCTGTATGTAAAATGGACTTGTGCAACAATCCAACACCACTGAAGGCAGGACGGGGAAGGAAAGTAAAGCTGGTGGTTTAACACAGAAAACTGAACAAAAGCACTTTGTTGTGTGTCGGCCACCAAAGTTTCACATAGCTGTCAGCAAACATGTATTGTTGCCACAAAGCGACAGACTCACAGCTCAAGCAACTTAGATTATTTATCTGGACCCTTAATAGTGGAAAACCACTGATGCTGACATTTCCTCAGCTGACAACAACAGTACAAAGTGCATTTGCTTTTTCAACTTTCAGATAGTCTCTTTCTTCAGAGATGAAAGCAGCATGACTGGACCAGAACCCATCAAGAGATCCAGATAAGATCCAGCAGGAGATAAGTCAGACTGAGCCCTTCATACAGGACACAAAGAAGAGAAAAGCTCCAGTTTTGAATGCGTCTCTTTGAAATTCTGCAGAATAAAATGACATTTGAATAACACAGTTATCTACATCTTTGAGAGGGCTGGATTGTGAAGCCAGTTTTTATCGTGCCTCCTTGTTAAAATCACCTCAGTGGTGTGAATGCCCAAAACAGCAAGCTGCCTGCATGAAAAGACGCGTGTCCTAAATAAAGCAGCATTCTGACGATGTGTTGTTTAAAGTGATGAGAACGAAACTGTTCAGTGGGAAGATAAGATGAGAGCGCCTCTGTTTGTGATGGAGTTCGCCAATCAATTAAGTGGATAAGATGCAAATGATTACTCTTACAGAGTGGCAACTTAATTGAAACATAGATTTCTGGCAATTACATTAATTACTTCATTTAATTTACAAGGTTTTTTTTGCTGATTGTGCAGAACCATCATGGCTGACAGGAATGGTGGACACAGTGAGCCGACGTAAACATGGTATTTAAGGAATCTTATCTTATTTGGCAGTGTCAGTGAAAAATAATTTCAACTGTTCCTAGCTGTCAGCTGAAAGTCGTGTTTGTGGGACAACTTGAACGTGTTGTCGCTTTTTTTGCACTATTCATCGCATTACCACCATGTGCAATATTGTTTATTCAATTTCCTTGTTAAATATTACTTTCATATTCATACCTCACTTATTGTTGTATCTTATTGTATATTTAAAATGTTTCTTTATAGTAGATTGTTTATTTTCTTTTTTATGTATAGGGTATGTTGTGTGTTTTTCTGCTTTTTCTCGGCTGCTGTCACGAGGAAATTTCCCCGTTGTGGGATTAATAAAGTATAATCTAATCTAATCTAATGTGTTGGTTAGGACGGAGCCCCTTCAAGGTCATGGCAACGAGTTTTTGAGGACGGCTTTTGCATCACCTCATAATAGCTCGTGCTCATCCACAATCTGCTTTGCGTTCCTCCACATCCATACGAACAGATTTGGTGTTGGTCCAGTCCAGCTGTGATACTCTGCCAGTTTAAAGAAGCAGTCTGCAGAGTGGAGAGATAAAGGAGAGATGATGCGACACTTTATGTGATGCATTTATTGCTCATTATTCATTTTAAAAGGCCGATTCCCGACAGTATCCGGCTCCTGGCTGTCAGCAGCTGCAGCTGCTCTGCCTGGCTGTGATGCTGAAGCTGTGACTGGATATGGTTATTGCCTGGACTTTGGCTGCTGCTGCTGTTGTTCAATCTGTGGTGCTATGTTTATTTGTTTATTTAAGAGTTCAGGGATATCGTAGCTTCAGTAGATGCTCAGCCAACAAAACTATCCCTGCACCCACACTGCTGCTGCACGTTGTCAGCGTTAGTCTCGACCCATGAAAAACAAATATGCACAGCCATATTCCTATCATTGGCTACAGTCCCAGCTGAGGCTGCGCTGACTCTCTCTGTAGCAACAACTGTATGGGCTGCAGCCTATATGATGCAGCATCATGTAGCCATAGACCGCCACTGGTGGTGACTACAGAGAGTCAGCGCACATTAAGCTGTGGCTACTCAGATATTAGTCTGCACCATTGCATCAAGAAAGAAAACAAGAGGAGCTGGTTCAGCAGCTCTCTTTCTAACTGCTGCCGAGACACACAGTATGACGGCAGCCTTGGGATGACACAACTGTCCCTGGGGCTGCAGCCATTGTTACGATTATGGTTGAAGTCTTAACAATAACCATACATCCAGCCACAACTTTCCATCACAGCAGGCAGAGCAGCTGCAGCTGTGCTCACAGCCAGCAGCTGAGTATTGTTAGAGATTGACCTCTAAACATGATGAACAAGTAATAAAGTTCTGACATGTCACATCACCTCTCCGCTCTGTAGCATCTATAGGGTGTTTCAGTAACTGGTACACAGGTGTTATGAGTGGACCCACACGCTAATTGGGCGGCTGTGGCTCAGGTGGTGGAATTGTCCACTGATTGTCCACTGATCGCAAGGTTGGCGGTTCGATCCCTGGCTTCTCCACATGCCGAAGTGTCCTTGGGCAAGACACTGAACTTGAAGTTGCTCCCAATGGTAGATTAGCACCTTGCATGGCAGCTCTGTCGCCACTGGTGTGTGAATGTGTGAATGTGAAACACATTGTAAAGTGCTTTGGATACCACAAAGGTAGAAAAAAGCGCTTTATAAGTGCAGACCATTTACCATTTTAATTGTGTGTATGGATTGTAAAGCATAGTAGGAAGCTCATTTCAAGGAAATGCTTAAGTATAGTGAGGTAATGTAGTATTATTGTGAGGTAATGCAAAAGTGTAGTGAGGTTATGTGAAAGTGTTATAAGGGAAAGCAAAAGTAATGCCAGGTAATCCAGAAAAAAAAATGAGTCTATTACAAACATGCTAAACTAAGATGGTGATTATCAACAATTTTTACACTGACTAAACATCACAATGTTAAGTATCAATGTTTGATACTGTGAGTATATAAAGCACTACTATTCTACCTAGCTTTTAACTTCAACTTCATACCCACTAATAATCTGGTTTGCTATAGCCTACATTAAAGAGAACAAGCTCATAGAGTGAGAAGACTTAGTCTTATAAGTAAGGCTGGTGTTGACTTTTGAAAGTGGTTCACAGGTAATTACTGAGGTATTATATAGACAATTCTGCAAAAAGGTTAGAATTCATATTAAATGGAAGAAAAAAAAGATGTGTATGAAGGTCATCAGCCTCATCATTATCCTCCTAATCATTATTCCATCATTGTTGTCTTCATCATTATTATCAGTATAACCTCACCCTCATCCCTGTCACCATTATTCTAATCTCTCCAGTCAAGGCTTTAAAAAACTGCACTTTATATGCTTTGCATCAAGTCAAGTAATACATATTTATTGGATTTCACAGTCTGTCTTACTTTCTCAAGTCTAATTTTGCTGCAGAAGTTGCAGAGAGAAAAACTTTTGCAATTTGCAGATTCTATAGTTTCACACATATAGTAAGTGTGGAGGGGGTAATGACTATTTCTTATCAGACCTCTGGGACTGCACTCAGGCCATTTTGCAGCAGTGGAGCTGTGCTAATAGTCTGATAAAAGATCCAGCATGCGTCCTAAAATCACATTAGGGTGCACTGGAATGAGGGTACCAAATATCAGCTGTAGGTGAGACAAGACAGGCCGGAGGAGAAAGATTGTAGATTTATTCAAGTGTCAGTGGAGTGAATAATATGAAATGCTGATTTGGATGTGGTCAGTCACAGCTGGTGAATATGTCCCTACATCAGATTTGTCTTCACAATGGTGAATTTCTTACATCCTTACACACATACCTGCTGTGTTCCATTTCTTGTCATGAAACACACATGGAACCGTAGTTAGGGTCCGAGCACTGACAGTGTGTAGTACCCTATTGTTATTCTAAGGAGGGATGGGATTTTTCTGTCCGTCTTAAAGCGCAATTCTGAGCCCCTGAACACACTTGAAAACGTGTATAACTTGGCACCCACATCAGTCCTGGTGATAAATTTCATATTTTGGGGGAATTACACATGTGAGTGGCAAAATGAAACAACAGTGCCACCTTAAAAGTTTGAAACAAGGGTTTTGATACTATCAATTTAACATAGAGCTACGGAATTCAGCACACATATGTATCACGACAAGACGCACAAAAAAGCTCCAATGTACCAATACCCAAAATGCAACAGGAAGTCCGCCATTTTTAATTTACTGTCACATTTTTTTTCTCATTTTTCCAGAAATTTCACGTTTTTCAGAGTAAACTCGTCCTAGGGAATAACTCCCACAGATCTCAAATCTGGCCCACATATACTACAGGCAGTTCTGACCAAAAGTTATTAAAATGTTCCACAAAAGTATGAGGGCGTGCCCGTGGCGGCCCATGGTGTTTTGGCGTTTCACCATGAAAAACCCAGGTAGTGCTGTGCAAGTGGCCTGTACCTGCTCTAAATGGTCTGAAGCTTCACAGGTGTGATCAGAGTCCAGGCCTCATAACAGTCATATGATCATGTAAGTCCAGGACTGATGATAGCCACATGGCGATATCCTGTCTCAGTCGCTGACCAGTAAGAGGCGAGGACCTGTCCAGTGCTGCTTGCGGCTTTGATTAAGTATTTCTCTTATGCTGTCATGAAATCAGCAACAATTTTCAGAGTTGAAGTTGGGAAATATACTAGTATTAGTTTATATCCGTGTTCGATGCTCTGTGTGTTTCAGTGGGAACAATGTGGTTTGATCTCACTGAGTGGTTGGATCACAGTGGGATTTTTCTGGCAAAAAATTAAAGACATCAGTGCATGGCATCACATCATAAAACCACGCAGAAATGTCTCCTATGCTGATTAACAGAATACATTTTTAGCCTTTTCAGTAAGAAATTAAGGACCAGGAAGTAGGATTTATTTGCTTTATTTACTATTTTCAGGTCATTACATTACCTTACAAGAGCCTTCATTACTATACTATGTAGAAGTAAGTGGTTAAGGAAGAAAATAAACATAACAGAATGCACGTTGTGGACAGGGCTGTGGTAAGAGGGCTGATGATTTGCCACATTTGATGTAGACCTACTTCTTCAGTAGATTTGGTGCCAAATTACAGTTAAGATGGTTCTGACAGCCCATTAAAATCTATATTGGTTGTCAAACAGCAGCCAAATAGTTTGTTCCCGCAATATTTTTATAAGAAAGACAAGTTAATTGCAAATGTCAACTGCATTAGATATCCTGGCTAAAAGATAATGAAGGTTTAACTGATAATGATATCGCTATATCCCTGCCGGGTCAGCCAATGCACTCGGCTTAAAATTGCTCATTTGAGTTTTATTGTGATTGACAGAACCAAGATTGATCCACCCCAGTCTGAAGCAGTGAACTTTAACACTGCGACAGACAGTCCACCTCTGAGTGATGCAAATGCACGCCTACACTCTGCCCCTCCCCGGTGGACGCGTGTCAACGCTTCGAGGAGGTATTGATCTTCATGGTGACACTGGATTTAATATGCTTCAGACTTGTCAACAACCTCAAGAGAAGTAGGCGTCCTTTCGGATCTTCTTGCTGTTATCTGATGATCACCTGGCCTTAAAGCGAGAGGAGAAAATCTTGCAGAGGACTTTCAGTGAATACAACAGCCCTACTGGGCTAACATTAACATGATATCTCGAGTATAGATGCATTGATCCCATATTTTTCTCTTGATAGTGATTCCAAAGTGAATACCTAAGTTCAGGGTTGTAGCCAATACCAGGGCAGCTTCAAGCTGCTACACTGTGTAGAACTGTGATTAATGTTCGATGTATGAAGTCGCTCCTTCTTTTTTATTATAGTGAGTTGGGGCGGCTGTGGCTCAGGTGGTAGAGCGGTTGTCCACTGATCGCAAGGTTGGCGGTTCGATCCCCGGCCCCTCCGCATGCCAAAGTGTCCTTGGGCAAGACACTGAACCCCAAGTTGCTCTTGCAACGGTAGATTAGCGCCTTGCATGGCAGCTCTGTCGCCATTGGTGTGTGAACGTGTGTGTGAATGGGTGAATGTGAAACACATTGTAAAGCGCTTTGGATACTACTAAGGTCGAGAAAAGCGCTATATAAGTGCAGACCATTTACCATTTACCATAAACACATTGTATTCCAATAATAGTGACTAATAAACCAAATTTAATTATGATCTGACAAGTCTAGTCAATAGAGTTTTTAATAAGGTCAGTATTGCTGCTGCTACTGATGCCGTATATTAGTCTGATGCGCTGCTGTCTCCAAGGTGAAAAACATGGTTGACATTTTCATATATGATTTTCATATGTCATCTCTGTATATCTGTCTCTTGTGTGTTCATTAAAGTTTTTTTCAGCTGTCACATGGGACGCAGCGTGTTGTATAGTTCTACGGGGCCAGCAACAGTGTCACCACGGACGAAAATAGCACAAAGCCTGTTACTTCATCGACCAAAAGTCCAAAGGGAAATAATTTCACAGGGTTGTACCCACCGTTTGATTGACAGGTGATATCTGAGAGGAGCAGTTTAACAATATTGTGTCAGAAAAAAAGCAGCAGATGTTGTCACGTTTAAAACTACAATAACCAACATATTACACATAAAACATTGATGATATAAACATTGAACCAAGTGACTTTGCATGGTATTGGTATTTGGACTTGTTTTGCATTTCTGTCAGACTTACTGTCTGCTTCTATCTCAGTACACATCTCTTTAAGCAGCATCAGCAGGCAAATGTTATAACCTTATTGGCATACAGTAGACAGTGATAGTGACTAGCTGGTGCAGACAGGGGTTGGCAGAGAGAGAACAGAGGAGGTTTTGGACTTGTATTCATCAGATGTACGAAAACATGACTCCAAATCAGTGCCAATGTTACTGCTGATATACAGCAATCAGGCATAACATTATGACCACCTGCCTAATATTGTGTTGGTCCCCGTTATGTGGTCCAAAAATGCTCTGAACCATTGGTCATGGACAAGAGGACCTCTCAGGGTGTCCTATGGGGTCTGGAACCAGGACGCTGGCAGTGGATCCTTTGGGTGCTCTGGCTTGTGCAGTGGGGCTTCTGTCAATCAAACTTGTTCCACTGCATCCTGTTGACACTTGATCAGAATGGGGTGTAGGAAGTTTGGAGGTCAAATCAACATGTTGGGCCATTGTCATGTTCCTCAACATGTTCCTGATTGGTTGATGTTGTTTCCATGTGGTGGGGTGCATTTTCCTGTGGGGGTAGGCCAGTGACATTTGGGATTTACATTTGCATGAGGGAGTGTGTTTGTTGTGGGACAATGTTTATTTGGGTGTCTAAGTCTGATCAACATGGATGTTAGAATCCAAGGTTTTCCATCAGAACACCACATAGAACCAATATGATCAATGATATTTACTTCACCTGTCAGTGGTCAGAATGTTGTGGCTGATCCGTGTAGGTAGGTAATTTTGACCTCACATTATATTTAGGGATGCATGATATGATAATTATTGGTCAATATTGGCAATTATGACGTCATTCTGATAATTCCGGTAAATAAAAAATCAGCCGATAAAATGAGCCGATAATAATCAAGACTTAGAATCTTTGATTTTGCCGTTGGTCTGTGTGTTGTGGCTTGTACTCATGCCTGACTTCTCTACCCCTCCCCAACTGTAGTGTCGCATGTGTGTGATGTCATAACACTGGGCAGAGAAAAACAAGCAGCAGGGCGTGGCACTGACCAGTGTGGACTTTCTTTACCGTGTCTGAAGAAGATGTTTCACTAGGGCTGGTCTCAAATGTTCGAATATCCGAATATTCGTTCGTTGTGGTGCCATTTGGATAATAGTTTTGATATTCAAATAGTCGTGCGCGCAGCAGCAAGCCGCCGAATGCCACCGAGCGTTGCTGAGGCTCTAGAACACCGCAGTGGTTGTAGTAGTGGACCTGGCAACTCCGGTGTCACGCTCCAATGTGCAATCGGTTGACATTATCGGTCATCGGCTGCAGTATAAAGTGTAAAATGATCAATTATCGGAATCGGTTGAAATTGGCATTATCGTGCACCCTAATTATATTATAAGATGCCAGGTCTATGTGCCTCAGAATGAAGGATTTTGATGCATTACCATGGTAAAGACACGCGGAGTATTTGTTCATTAGTACCCTATCTAAGTCAGCAGCGGGAGCTTAATGTGTTGTGTGATGCCTTCAGTTCTGCTGTGTACAGCTGCAGCAGGTCTGCAAATAGACCTTTTCATCTCCTTAGAGCCCGAGTGGCCTGCCTCCACTCCTTTCCTTGCATCTTTGCTTTGTGCCTGCCTGTACACAGTCATTTAAAGCGTTTCTTTGTTTCAGCGCATTATATATTCATGTGCAAATGCCTCTCCCTCTCAGCCCGAGCAAGTTAATGCGAATCTACATTATTTATCCCTGAGCATAATGAACAGTCCTAGCTTTCCCAAATCACTGGAATATTACTCGTCCCATAGTGTCAACACAAGCTGGATTGTCGACATAATTACATCACATAATTTGATAGCGTCGTGTCAAGCCTCATTCAGTTCCTGGCTTTCTGCTTGTCTTCCTGTCATCGCATCAAACCGCAAACTTTAATTTTTCCTCTGTACCCAGGTGGCACTAACCGATGCTTATCTGAAGCTGTCCCCTTGCGCCGCCTTAAGATTTATATTTATTTATAGCCCCTCCCGAACCAACTGTTACTGCTGCAGGTGGTGGTTTAATATAACCAGGCACGGTGGTGGGTGGTGACTGCAGGCCGCACCGCTAATCAAAGGTAAAAATCTCCACAGATTAAAACGGGCACTTGCATAGCCCTCGCTGTGTCGATCCGCCGTCAGCTCAGCGTGATGATAAATGTTTACGGCACTACATTAAGAGAAAATTACCTCTTTTTGCTAGAGGCCAGATCATTCATTCACAGGCGTAGCATGCCCATCGTCAGCCCCGTCGTAAATTAGTCTGCACCTTTCAGTGGGAAGAAAGGTGGGGAGGATTAGGGAGATCAATCTTTTAGACGGGCAGTTAAAATCATTATTTGGCTTCCTGCGGGACACAGGTTGCGCTAAGGAGTGACAAATCGTCCCACGCTGTTATAAACATCCCTATTCATGGAAACCCTGGGGTATGGCTGCTTTGTGTCCCTCTGTATGGAGATGACCAAACTGACAGCAGGGAAGAGAGAAGACTGAGTTAGTGAGGTTATTAAGGCTGCAGGTCCTCCACACTTATTCATAAGGAGAGACCATGACAAGCCCACAGTGGCTCTCCTAGCCAAAGATTTACAGTGTGCTTCAAAAAAAATCCACCCATATCCCCACAGAATCTATTATTTTGACTCTCTCTCCTCTATCAAGGTTGGGAACTGAGCTGAAAGAAAGATGAAGTCTTCCTCAGGCGTGGTATTCATGCAAAGTATCTGCTTTGTGCATCAAATCTGTGCAAAAATAATCACAAATTGGCTCGTTTTCAAGCTGTAAAACGTCCTTGTCATGCTGTAACTGACAGCGTATACATTTATGTTCTTGCATAACAAGAGATTTGCATTTTTAACAAATATAGAACCAAACAGTTTCCACACCGACATGATTCAGACCCACGGCAATCACTGCTCGGCCGCATCATCTGGATGCTAATCCAGTTAATCTTTCCATTGGCAACTGTTCCAGGAATGGCTGCTTCCCTGTTATTTTAGGAGAATGATTAAGCATTGTGGAATTAACAATGGCTTAACCTCTTCACAAGATTTCTTTACATCCTGCCTGGAGAAGGCTTGGGAAAAAAAAAAGAATTCAGTGGGGAGTTCTGCTGCTTTCGCTTCGTGCAGAAAACACAATGTGAACCAAGATGTTCGGACCAATTACCAGATATCATTCACTGCATAAATGATACTGTGAGAAAAGGGACTTCCTTGCTCTATTGTGAGAGCTCGAATTCCTGTTCAGCATTTTAGTGGGATGGTGTGAATTACCTGGTTGTCCTTTCAGAACATAATACCCCCTCTTACCTGCCCTGTGCGATTTTAATGAGGCAGAAGATCCCTGTGAAAAAAAAAAATCACTTTTTAATTACCAGTAGGGCCCATTTCCTCTTCTGTACTCCAATAATGACTGAGTCTAGAAAATCAATTGCTCCACTAAGGGAGAGAGTAGTCACATTTAGTTCCTGGGCTGAAAAATGACCAGAAATCTTGCATATTTTGCACAAAGACCAAAGCTATAAATTCAGACTATTGTATGGGAGCTGGTCCAAACCTCTGTGAAAGAGTATGTGGATAAAACTTGTTATGTGCTGTGCCGGATAGGTTACTGAACTTTGCTGAATATGCACTACGGAAGCCCTAAGCGGCCATGGTCCAACTGATTTTTTTTTTGCTCTGTTTTCTCGAGAAAACGAGATAATTTTGTCGTTATCACGAGATAACGGACTTTTTTTTCTCGTGATAACGACAAAATTATGTCATTATAACGAGAAAACGAAGGAGAAGGATCTCGTTTTCTCGAGAAAACGGAGCGAAAAAAATTAAGTTGGACCATGGCCGCTTAGGGCTTCTGTATATGCACAGCTCAGTGGCTCATAGTGAATGTGTTATTCTGCCATCCTTTGGTCATGTGCACATGCTGTCTGTCAAGAACTGTACCGTAATGTGCTCAGATACTCAAGTAGAAGCAACTGATTGGGGTTTTTCGTTAGACTTTTGTGAGCGCTGATAAGTCTAGATACGATACAAGTTCTTCAGCATCTTGCATAGAAAACGTTCTCACACGAGCTAATGAGTTTAATTAAAAGAGATTGAATTGTTGTCGAACGTTAACACTCACCAAGCAACAACATTTGGGTTTCAACAAATAAAGAAGCTGTGACTGTTGTGAGCCACAAGATTCTTCTTCCGAGACTTTAATTTCATTGGTTTTAAATGTTACGTTGCGTCTGCACTCCAATAAGCAAATCCCACAAACAAACAAATGAAGAACCCAAATGAAGTCACGGAGGAGTTGCACACTTAAAGGCTGGGAATCGATCAGTGAGCTCTGGTCTTGTTGCAATAAAAAAAAGGTTGGCGGTATGAAGTTAAGGTCTAGCCATTTTTCAGAGATATATTTGTTTGTGCTTTCTGCCTTAGTTCAATAGGAGAAGTGTAGGAAGACAGACATTGTGGGAGAGGGAGATGCAGCAAATGGTCCAGCCGGCCAGGAAATGAACTGGGAATGTGCTGCTCAGGGCATATGTGACCATATGCAGCCTCGTCTCCCAAAAATGATCTTCCCATACAGCTAAACTGCATTCTCATTTAGGCTTTGATAGAAACATGTGTTCTCCCGGCAAGGTGAAACTGTGAAGTCGTAGGAAAGGCCTCCGGGTTGAAGAAGCTGCAAAAAGGCAGAATGGAGACGTGAGCGAGCAACAGGACGTTCACTTAGGAAACCAAGGTTTGTGTCCAATGTGGGACCGTTGTTCTTAGATTTAAATTACATCTTCGCTCACTGTTTGGTTAGGTTTTGGGAAATGTTTTGCTTTGGATGAGCCTTTCACAATGATAACTACTTGTTAGAAGCTTAATATACATGAAAAGATGGCAAATATGCATTAATTTGAAACATATTTGTGACATTTAACAAACAAACATAATACAAGAGAAAATGTTTTCCCTCAAAACATAACAAAAAATACATTCTAGTTGTATGGAAATGTCATTTTTGGAAGACAGGGCTGCTCTGTGACATGTGTCCTGGCATCTTGGGTGCACAGTTATGCTTAAGATTGTAATTACCAGACTGAAATTCACAGCGACGTCAAATAACAAGCTTGGCAGGGCGGTGGTATTGCTGACAATCACCTTCGTCATTCAGGGCCCCTCAGCTCCACAGCTCCTTGCCTGATGATGTGAAATTGAAACAAACAAAGGCGTCTTTTAAAATATCTTGTGTCTGTCATAGACTTTATTTCTTAATTACTGTTGGCTCGTTTTGCTCTCTGTACCTTTAGCGAACTGTCTCCGCACTTAAATCACTGGGAATATATGTAATGAGCGTGTCTCGATGATAGAAGTATTTCTTTCTTTGCTTCACTTGCTTATAAAAGAACCATCTCATTATCGATCTTCCGCAGGCATTTATCCAAGCAGCAACATGCCAGCTCAGGTTAAAAAGCACTATTGTGGTGGCTCTTTCGGGGAATGTGATCAATTCACAATTGGAATTCTGTCACTTTTACCTCTGGACAAGCCGCTGATTGGACAAAACTTTGTGTGTGGAAGAAAGCTAGTTATCTAACAACACGGTGTTTTGTTTCTGAAACAGGTGCACGGCTGTGTGCTTGAGATGGATCACATTGTGCAACACTATTCCTCTGCTGCACCATGTATCAAATAGGCAGTCTTCAACTGTTAGTCTCCATAAATATTCTGAGGCCAGCGGAGATCTGTCCAGTCTTCCTTCAGAAAAGCTGTGATCGATATCATGCATGCGTCTCAGAGGTGCAGTGGATGAAGTGAAATGATGCCAGATGAGGCCCGTTTGTGTCAGCTGCTTTCTGCACAGCGAGTGATACACTGACTGCACATGTGGTGCTTAGATCAGGTCTGCAAGGGTGTTGTTGCTTCAAATGGAAAATGGGATCAGAGGAAATAAAAGCAAACAGCTATAAGAAATACAGGAGAAACATAATGCAATATATGTCACAGTAAAGGCATTTAAAACAAAGGAACTATTGATATCCAGGGATCATATTAAGTTACTGATACTACAGTTCTAAGAGACTGTGTAATACTGGACGAATGATGTGTAAAGGTCTTCAAGGGAACCTGTATGTGCAGGAAGAACAGACATTAAAAGAAGCTGAATATAAAATTTAATTGTTTTATTTGATCCATCCATCCATCTTCTACTGCATATCTGGGGCCGTGTAGCTGAGGCAGCAGTCTAAGCAGAGAGGCCCAGACTTCCCTCGCCCCAGACACCTCCTCCAGCTCGGGACCCCGGGGCATTCCAAGGCCAGCTGAGAGACATAGTCCCTCCAACGTGTCCTAGGTCTCCCCCAAGGCCTCCTCCTGGTGGGACATGCCCGGAACACCTGCCTCAGGAGGCATCTGAAACAGATGCACCAAGCAACCTCATCTGACTCCTCTCGATGTGGAGAAGCAGCGGCTCTACTCCGAGTTCCTCATCCTATCTCTGAGGGTGCACCCAGCCACCCTACAGAGGAAACTCATTTCCACCGCTTGTATCTGGGATCTTGTTCTTTCGGTCATGACCCAGAGCTCATGACCATAGGTTTTATTTGATATTTATTTTCAATATCAAAGTTACCTGTTGCACAAACTAAGCACGTATAGCTGTTGTCTATGTAAATAACCCTGATCTCTCTGCTATTCTGCGTGGCTTGAAGGTTTCTTGAGCTGTACATGATAGATTGTATCTCTGCTTGATAGATTTAAACACACATGTAGGTGTATGCATGTAAATATATACAAATGGTAAATGGTCTGCACTTACATAGCGCTTTTCTCTACCTTAGTGGTATCCAAAGTGCTTTACAATGTGTTTTGCATTCACCCAATGGCAACAGAGCTGCCATGCAAGGCGCTAATCTACCACTGGGAGCAACTTGGGGTTCAGTGTCTGACCCAAGGACACTTCAGCATGTGGAGGGGCCGGGATCGAACCGTCAACCTTGCGAACAGTGGACAACCCGCTCTACCACCTGAGCCACAGCCGCCCATATAAAACATGACAATATGACTGTGAGAGTCTAAGCTGTTGCCTCTGGACTGCTCACACACCCGTTTGAATAAAGAGGACAGGCAAATACAGTAAGACTCTTAAAATAATCTAAACACCCGTCCTTGTTTACTTCCTCCCGTCTAAACACAGTGGCACGCTCCGAGTGTGACAGCCGCCCTGGGGATCGGCCTTGTGTTTTATGCATTCACACAAACCTGTTGCTGGTCCTTTACAGCAGCCTCTTACATAATAAATGTGGAATGTAGCAGAGGGAATAACACCAACCCTCGGTACCAGCAGCAGCCATCAACAACAACAGCAGCATCAATGTGTGTAAGAAATGTGCCACAAGGAGGTTAAAATTATTCATGAATTTTGAAATTATGATCTATTATTACCAAGAGATGACCCTGGTAAAATATAACATTAAATAAACATCATCTTGTGCAGCAAAAACATTTTTCTTTCTTAATAATCATTTCACCACCCACTCAGATTTATTATGGCACCCCTGGCAACGGGGTCCCGGCAGTCATGTTGGAATACGCTGCCGAGGAGCAGGATCTCCTTCCGTTTACTTCTTCTCTGTAAATATTAGTATGGGATACTTTTTCAAGGGCACTCGGAGGATTCATATAGAGGCTTGTGCAGAAACAGTGACATGTTTTCAAACTGCTTGATTCAGTTGTTTGCTGACTAATATGCTGATCAAGTCCAAATCATCAGTCACAGATTCCTGCAAACTCACCAGGGATCCCATCACTAACGCTGGAATTTAGCAGACGGATTAACTTCAGAAAATCACCGTTTCCACCCAGACGAGCAAATACTCCATGTACGCACTTCAGGAAATGGAAAAGTTCATGCAACACATAGAAATAACATTTTCCTGTTAAACCAGGTAGGCTGTCATTTCTATTTCTAATTATAAAATTAATGTTGTTTGGTACCATATTTGTCATGAAATGGGGGGATGTATGTTAATTTTGGGATCCTTTTGGTGCATCCATCCATTATCTAAACACCGCTTAATCCTCTGTAGGGTCGCAGGGGGGCTGGAGCCTATCCCAGCCGACTGGGGCGACCCTGACCAGGTCGCCAGTCTATCACAGGGCTAGAGAAAGACAAACAAGCACACTCTCATTCACACCTATGGACAATTTGGAATCACCAGTTAACCTCAGCATGTTTTTGGACAGCGGGAGGAAGCCGGAGGACCCAGTGAACACCCGTGCATGCACAGGGAGAACATGCAAACTCCACACAGAAAGATCCCAAGTGTCCTAGACGGGACGCAAACCGGCGATCTTCTGGCTGTGAGGCGACGGTACGAGCCACCGAGCCACCGTGCAGCCATGTTTAAATCAGGATCTAAAAAATAAAACAATATTTCTGCCACTGGTATACAACAAGCAACCATAACGTTAAACCCGTTGGCATATGAAGCGAATAACACTCATCATGTCATTACATTGCAACGTTCTGCTGAGAAACCTCGCATCCTGGCGTTCATGTGGAGACCGGGCACACCACCCCCATGACACCGCTACTGCCAGATAACTGACCTCCTCCGGCTGAAAAGTGCCACACTGCCAGCCTCTCTGCCACACTGGAAAAAAAAGCGCTGAGGAGTGACTTGAAAAGCACGACGCGGAGCCCGAGGTGTTGACCTTGATCGAGCGTTCGCGGGATGAACAAGCCCAATACATGGAGGCTGCACAATGCAACCCACAGGACCCAAAGGATCAGTGTCCCCATGCCAGACACCACAGGACACTCCCGCAGCTGTTTTGGCAGCATAAGGGGGAACTAAACAATATTAGGCAGGTGACTTTAATCAGTGTTGATTGGTGTATTTCTGCCTCCCAGTGAAGAAGAGTTGGACTGGAATCTGGTTTAAAGAGAATTAATAGGCATTTTTCATTTGATTATTCCTAAAATTATGTTTCTTATAACATTTTAAGTGCACTGAATACACAGTATACAGTTGTCATTCTCCTCATTATTATAGTGTCTTCTAAGGGAGGAGGTTGGGGTGGATAGACAGGTAAAAACAAAAGACTTCAGTGTATTTACTTTAAGCCTTGACCATTCTATAACCTAAACCACCTGTTATTATTCAAACCATGACATTATAGGTGCTCTAGCCTTAAGTACAAATTTTTAACCCAAACCACATTGTTTTCCCTCAACCTACTCAAACCTTGTTTTAGTGCTTGGACAAACCAACACTTTACTGTCACGTCATAAAGATGTTTTTTTATTTTATTTTTCAGACAATTTTTTAGCATCGTATCTGTGGTATATGTCCTGCCACCGGCATGCTCCTATATGGGTCACATCAGAGGCCAGGGACAAGCAACCTATATAGCTGTTTGGGTTGGAGGACTTGTTGGATTGTTCACTGCTTAGAGCACAGGCCACCTCAGGGTGCTGTTCAAAGTTAGGATGTAAAACTGAGTTGACACAGGCGTTCGGCTGTTCCATTGCCGGGGAAGGGGAGGCTATTTCTGGACCGACTCCTATGATTCATTAGTGGCTGTTTGGAGGTCTGACGTGTCAAGATGTGTCATTCTGCTAATTGTCATTCTGACTTATCCTAAGCCCTCCCCAGCCCCGGAGCTTTCTTCTTCTGGCTAGAGATTATTTCAGCAAAACACTAAGAGAGAGAGAGATGGTTTTATACACCTCAGGGAAGGTGAACTGGGTTTAGGTAGAGCTGGACTACAAGCGCATTTGATACCACCTGTTTCCATGTGCTGGTCAGATTTTCGCTAAACGGTAGAAAACACATTCTTTAAATACGTAGATGACATCAATAGTGATCTCCATTTGTCATGAATAAAAACAGTAGGGTATCTTTTTTCCAGATTTTATATATAACCACACTTCAGAGAACTAGAATTTGAAAGAACATTGCTCACCACCGGAGCTTCAAGCTGTGAGAGTTATAATGGCCACATCAGAGTGGGCACCAACTGTGCATTTCCTGTCATTTACACTTCCCATTATATACAAGTGTGTTAGAAGAATTGTGCTTATGTTAAGAATTATTCTTATTAGGTAATCATTGAGTGACTGTCAGGACTTTAAAGTCTACATGTCAGCAACCATGAATCACCTTAAAACATTCCAAGCTGTATGCACTCACAGTAAAGAACACAGAGAATCGACCCATTAAGATTGTGTAAGTGACACTTATCTTATGCTGACTCTTGTACTGATTGTTTACCAAATAAAAGAGCCAAGGACAGAAGGACTACCAAAGAGCTGGAATGCTGTAGTGATGCATACTGCAGAGCTGTAGTGTCCGTTCTCTCCTTGTCCGCAAGTAAAAGACCTGAGCTCGTGAGTGCTGTCTTCCTTCCTGTGCTGGGTGTATTTTCAGGTTTTGAACCTAACAAAGTGAAAAGAAAAGTTCTGTTCCAGATATAATTCACTTCCCAAAGCAGCTACATTCAATAATTTGACCTGTTCCTTGTGGCTGAGACGATTGAACACTGGGTCAGTGAGTTATAACTGACAGTGTTTTTTTGGTTGTCAACTGCTGGACAAGAACAAAGTGGCAATTTTAACCAATGGAAAGACTTTCTAATAGTGGATGAAAACAAGCCAGTGCTCTTTGACTTTCTGACCAAGAACCATGTGGAAATGCTGATGCTTTTTGGAGCCCAGAGATTGTAGAGCATTGTGGTCAACCCTGTAAGCTGCTCTGTCCATGAACTCTCAAGTGGCGGCTGCAAGAAGGGCTGCCGGGGGCACTGCAAATGCAAAGAAGCCTGCTTTCAGTGCACAGCTCTTTGTCTGTGTGGAGGAGACAGTGAAGGAGACAAGGTTCAACAACAACAACAGAACAATCAGACGTGTCTGTGGGAGACATCTTTTGAAGTAAATCTTTGTTTTTGTCAAATTCTTTTGAGCTAAGAAGGTCATACTTGGTGTTGTTTCTCTCTGTTTCTCTGTTAAGGTTAAGAAACAAGGGGATTAGGCTTTAAGACACAGCATGCATGCCACAGACATGATATTATGGAGTTCAGCTTTAGTTCTGAGATACTGGGATTTCACTGTTTATCTCTTCCTTATTCACCTGAGACATTTATTCGATTGTATATGGTGTCTTTATAATTCCTGACAGTTAAAACATGTGTACTGGAAAAAAGCCCCTCCCGAAACAAGAAAAAAACTTATTTCAAGGCCCTTTTACCTTGAAATAAGTGATACTAGAACAAGTGAAATTTTGCTTGGTAAGATTTCTTGAAATAAGACATGATATTTAGAATATTGGGGTCTTAAAATCAGCAGGGGAAACTTATTTTAAGCTATATTTTACCAGCATTGTCAAGCTTAGGTGTCTTAGAATAAACCAGATGTGCTAAAGAATTAAATAGTTTTTTGCTTTAATAAGTTTAATGTCAGCTTCTTAATTTGAGATGTATTCAACTTATTTTAGTCGTATTATCGTGGCTCTTCTCTAGATTTAAGACCATCTTGTACTTGAAATAAGATCACACAGATTAATTGAAGCATTCTGAGATATAATGTCTTCTCACAGTTGGCTAGAAATCCTAATATTTAGTGGTGTTTGACAGCATTTGAAGGTGTTGTGTTTTAGGTGAAGCCAGCTACGCCCAAAAGGAGGTGTTTTAACTCAAAAGCAGACATTTGCTTCCTTTTTTACACATTTTACACATGCAGCTGTTTTCTGGTATGAATTGGTGATTTTCCAATAAAATGCATTTACTTTATTTCTTAAATCCAGATTATTTATCTGATACAAACAACAGCTCAGCTTGAAACATGTATGAAATGAAATGAACCTTGTTTCTAGTAAAATACAAATCAAAACAAGATAATTTCAAGATTGTTGAACCTAAGATATTTAAGATGCGTTGTCTTAAAACACGTCCCTCCATGTTGCTGAAATGTTGCTTGTAAAGTGAATTTATCTTAAATCAAGTGGGTTGAGACATTTTGCCTAAAAATAAAACGAAAAAACTTGGTAAGATGTGGAGTTTTTTGCAGTGTGGGGGGGACATTAGCTTTTCTGCGCTCTCATGTTTGGTTCAGGAGATGCAAAGTGAATCATTTTGGTCCTGGCAGAAAGTAAAATTGCCAGACTGTAAAGTTAATGGTAGTATGCACAAGTGGGCTAACCCACATTTGCTCACAGAGCGATTTATCACCTTTATACAAGTCTGCAAGTGTCTGGCTTCATCCTTGATCCTATCAGGCCCCAAAACTACTAACACACCCTGCTAAACTACAAGCATTCTGAACCTGACAGATTTAATGGTAACACAAAGATCCATTTTACGTCATACTGCCATGCATGTGGAACAAGTTATATCTATCTATCTATCTATCTATCTATCTATCTATCTATCTATCTATCTATCTATCTATCTATCTATCTATCTATCTATCTATCTATCTATCTACACTGCAAAAAAAGAGTAGCCTAAATATAAGATAAAAACACTGAATTTGAGAAGAAATTACTTAAAAGCAGTGAAATTATCTGTCCATGCAGCAAGTAAATTTTACTTGGTAAGAAATCTTGAAATAAGTTTTTTTCCCCTCAAATCTAAGATTGTACTGTAAAATCAAGGACTAAAAATGAGTCATTAACTTTTAAAATGAGCCAAATTATCAAGATTTTAAATCTTGGCAAGTGCCAAGTAATTTGCAGTGTATTTATCTAGTATTTCAAATATGTATGTCTACATATGTATATGACAAGTTGTTATTGCCTAATGAAAAAATTGAAATTGCTTTCTTCATTCAAAGTATATATAGTCTTTTAAATAGTCCAATGGGTCCATAAAGTTTATCTTGCTGTGTCTTGTCTTACTGTAAACCCCACTCCACAAACTCACTAGCAGCTGCAGTCATCATATATTCCTGCCATACAGTGAAATAACTCTAGTAAAGTGAAAATAGTGCCAAAATGTCCTGAAGTGCCGTTCTTAAGTAAATGCCCCCCGTTTCTTACCAGAGGTCTGCTGGGAATGAGTGGGATTCTGAATATATGAATGAACTCTCTCCCCCAGCCCAAACATTTGGGCCTGCACTGTTATCAAGCTGAACTTTCCACTCTGTCTCCACCGGCGGCAGCCCTGATATGATTTATGAAAACAAATTGAAAGTAATATACTGTAGTGAGCAACACTGCCTTTGCTTGCATTGTGTTTCATCAGTACCGAAAATAAATGTTTGCATCGACAGCGGCACACTGGTAATGTTACAGTGAAGGCATTTTATGCACATTTACATCACGGTGTTATTCAGGAGGCTCAACGTTTCCATTTGGGACATGAAAACACCATTTCCCATCTGGTTTAGGCTCCCATCATGATTATGTGCCTGGCTAGGCTCATATTGCCCAGGATATCCAATTTAATGTTATTTTGTGGTCACACTAAGTTCTCCTTCCATAATAATATCCAAAGTATTCAGCTTAATTATGTATGCTGGGTATTTGTGATTGGGATATGAATATGCATATAAACAGCTTAGCCCAAATACGACCCCAACTGGAGTAGAGCTGCTATCCTCGGGTTTCTCTCTGAGTGACTGTGCTCACTGGTGTGATGTCATTTTCACTGAAATTTTCCAATCAGCATGACTTAATGGGCCCACCATGGATACTGGTGATTAGAAACAGGCTGATATTTTTCATGCTGCATCTTTCTTTGCAAATTAATGTCTTGGCGTTGATATCAGAGTCAGATTTAATGGAGGATTAATTTTCTGGTTAGACGCATTCAAATCTTCTACATATGGTTTGGAGCCTAAACCAGTAGAGGTTGATACCAGGATCCTATTGCTGTACCTCGATTACTTCTACTTTGCTGGATCATTGGTACATGCTCACAAACAGCCAGCTGACATAACTATGTGCATGCAGCATGTGCTCACTTGAGAAAACACAACAAAGTAAAAGCAGCAAAATGTACCTCTATTAAAAGTAAAAGCATTTATAATACACATTTTTTTTCAGAATGTAAATTTACATTAATGGCCTACTATTAAAAATGCATTCATGTTCAGTAGCATTTAATGCTGCACAGACTTTTAAGTTGACATTGGTTTTATTTACCTTATATCAGTGGTTCTCAACTGGTGGGTCGGGACCCAAAACTGGGTCGCAAAGCCATTTTTAGAGGGTCGCAGAAGCATGCTTGAAGTAGTGATATAACGTCTTTCATCTTAAAGGATGTGTTTCTTGTGACACAGTTTGCTTTCAGTAGCAGGATATTAAGTGGTGGTGACACCAGTAGTTGCCCACTATTAACCTCTAGATTTGGCTTATTGGAGAAATTTATGCTAAAACGTGCCAAAAATAAACCAAAATGTCCTCAGAATCTGTCAAAATGGGCCAAAATATGACCCAAAACTTGGCAAAAACGTCCAAATCTACCAAAATGAGTGAAAAAAAAGCCAAAATTTTCCTAAATTGTATCAAAATGTGTTGAGACTACACCCAAATAAACCTTAATTTGTTAACAGGAACAGCAAACTTCAAAAATGTGGGTTGCAACTGTTATTGATAGAGACATAGTGGGTCCTGAGGCTGGACCAGTTGAGAACCACTGCCTTATATGATGCTGGGGGATTGAATCTATGATAATGCATTATGATTTAAGGCATTTAAGTGAAGCTTAGTGTGCATGTAAGTCCTT
Source organism: Dascyllus trimaculatus (assembly GCA_024666655.1). Lineage (NCBI taxonomy): Eukaryota > Metazoa > Chordata > Actinopteri > Pomacentridae > Dascyllus > Dascyllus trimaculatus. The sequence goes on from CM045448.1 coordinate 31,435,093, forward strand.
ATCTGCAAAGTAACAAACTGCTGTGGAAGAAAAATGTCCATGATTTGGTTCTTAAATGTAGTGGAGTATAATGTGGCACGAAACAGGAAATGTACATAATTACATTCCACCTGTGGTTTTGCATCATCTTTTTTTTTTTTTGCAGTTCACTTCATTATGTCTTCTATTTACCGCTAACAGGTTTTTCTTACTGAGATAAAAAAAAAAACACTTGTTTTTCACAGCAGAAATAAAAAGCAGATGAAAACTGGCTGGCCGAGCTGCTTCTTAATCTGGGTTCCAAGGGTCTCGAAGAGGCTTCTCAGAGGTTCCTGTCAAAATGAAGGTTGGTTCAATTTCACTCTCCCTGTTATCTCCTCTTGGACAGTACAGAAAGGCAACAAAGGCTTTTGAAAGGCTCCATGGGACGGAACCTCTATTAAGTCCTCCAGACCTCTATTAGGTCTGAATTGATTTTTTTTTTTTGACGTAAAAGTTTGGGCTGCCTTGCTGTAACTTTATAGAATTTGCCAGATATTTCCTCCTAAAACCTGGAGCACACTGCACCATCAGGATGATTTGGAAAATAATTGCTGTTGTTTGTTAATCTCCTCCCAGTGGGGGGCCTTGGAGAGATGTTGGAGCAGAGGCAGGATCCGCTCCACTCCTTTCTGCGCCCCTGGGTTTGAGGGTTACAGCCTTTGAGCCGTGTCTCATCTCGGGCTGTATTTTAAATAGGATGCACTCTGTCTTGTGATGACAGGTGAATCCAGGACCATCCGTGCCACGCATGCACCGCTGGAGCGCACGAACCCCGTCGCACCGCCCTCCTGCCCGCCCTGCTGCCGGGAGGAGCAGAGCTCAGAGCAGACCGGAGCGCAGCGGCAGGAGTCACGGTACCTTAGGGATGTGGCAGCGGATCCGACAGCTCGAAATGCCCCGTGAAATCCCGAAAGTTTGTCTTCTGTGAGAGCCGAGAGCAGCGGGCAGAGCTGAACGCGAGAGAAGGGCAAAAAACAGATCCGGCGGAGCTGCGTCGGCATCCGCGCACATCTCCAGCGGTCCCTGCCCGCCTGGTCGGTGTCGTTCGCGATCGTGAGGCGCGTCGGAGCCGGTGTCCGCGCAGATCTAACCGCCGGGAGACGAGCGGGAGAAGCAGGGAGGGAGACAGAGCAGGGAGGTCGTTTTCTTCTCTGGCAGCCGGAGCCTGGCCGTGTCTTCTGGTGTGCAGGTGAGTGCAGATGTCATGTTTTGCTGGATGCTGAGTTGAGGTGATGCTCGCTGAAGGACTCGCAGGTGAGACCACGTGGTTCGGCTGACACCTGGTCCCTGGTTCTGGTTCTTATCTGGCCCTGCGCTGCGTGACACCCAGATGGAGACCAGGTCGTAACTTTCTCCCTGCTCAGGCGTCTCAGCATGTGGGGCTGCGTGTCTGATAACATCCGAAATGCAATAAGTCACAGTGGGAGAGCATGCATCCAATATCTGTCCAAACCAGCAGCCTGGGAGCACCACAGGGGAGAAGTGCATGTCTTTAAATGACTCTCAGCACGTTATAGGAAGCCCTGTTTATTTATATACATGAAACCTTTGCTTAAAGGACGGCAAACACATATATGTGTGTGGCATATGAGGTCACAGTTTGAATCCAGGTAGTCCAGCTTTATTATAGCCTCATACACAAAACAACATGGCATACTTCATGTTTGTATTTGGTGAGCTATTACCAGGTGTGCATATGTGCAAAGTCACTGTACAAATAGGAAGGTTCGCTGTTTTTCATTATAATTCTTATGACTTTAATACCTTTAAGTTCTGTACTATGGGTTAACCAGAGCAAGGAATGTGGGAAAAGTTGTCTTGGGATTTCACATGTTTTTATAACAAGTAACTGTTGCATTGAAGATGCATTTAGTATCCATCCATCCATCCATTATCTATACACCGCTTAATCCTCTGTAGGGTCGTGAGGGACTGGAGTCTATCCCAGTCGACTCAGGGTGAAGGCAGGGGACACCCTGGACAGGTCACCAGTCTATCACAGGGCTACATATAGAGACAAAAGCACACTCTCATTCACATCTACGGACAATTTAGAATAATCAATTAACCTCAGCATGTTTTTGGACTGTGGGAGGAAGCTGGAAAACCCACGCATGCACAGGGAGAACATGCAAACTCCACAAAGAAAGATCCCAGGCGTCCTAACCAGGGATCTTCTAGCTGTGAGGCGACGCTGCTAACCACCGAGCCACTGTGCAGCCCCATTTAGTATCATATGTAATTAAATATTACACAAGTTGCAACCCTATGGTCTACCAAAACAGCATGTATCCCACTAAAATAACATAACTCCCCTCTAGGGCCTCCTCTCAGGCACTGGATGACCCCAGTTCTCAGGAGAAGAAAAGAGCAGCACTTCTTTGCAGCAGCTACAGAAGCACTTGGCAGTGTTTCACTTCTTCTTCAGACACAAACAGCTTCTTTCCAAACTGTGCTATCCAGAGTATTTAAAAAAAAAACAAAAAAAACATGAAATGAACATCTGGAAAGATTTCACGTCACGAAGTCAAACTGTAACAGCATCACCGAAGGCACGCATTGTCCTTAAAGTCGCCAAAGAATTGCATCATCTGCCGGAGCGGCTCACATCCTGCGGAGGGAATGACAGCTCCATGGCTCATCTGAAAGGCCCGTAGCAAAAACAGCAGCTCATTACAAGTGCAGCAGCCTGGGCTTCCTCTGGCAGGAGGCTGCTGGCTCATTAGGGGTCACCGAGGGGCGAGTCTCCCACTATGAGCCACAGCTTGTTACCAGAGCACTCGGCGAAACCACTGCTATTTGGGATGAATTCGTTTCCGCTGACAGATTGGAAAGACGTGCCTGGGTCAGAACAAAAGAATCAGAGTGCTGCGGAAAACTCACTTTTGTGTGAATGTTACTTTGTAGTTTAATGAGCTTTTTGGGTGTTTTTTTGGTACAATGGCGGTGATGCCTTTAATTAGACAGAAGCAGGTTTGATCCCCACAATAGAAAATAGTGGGAAACTTCATCAGTACCTTTAAAACCCCCCCTAAAAACTACTCCTCATCTTCAGTGTTTGCCTAGAAGAGACGTGTGAAGCAGGACATTCTCTGATTGTGCGGCGTATAATATTGCCATCGTGGTTCAAAAGTGTGCGACACAGAGAAAGCAGAGCCAACCGAAGGAGAGCGGAGGAGATAGAGCCAGCCGCGCTCGATCCATCACAGGGGCAGCCGGCAGCGTTCTGTTTGTTCCACGGTTCTGTGTGCGTTTCGGTCCATTCATCACGTAAGCACGGCACGCTGTTTGTCAGGTTCATCACATACTGGATTGGCACTGGGGTTTGGTTTTTTTTATTTCCCTAGCAAAACTAGAACCAGTGACGGTATTGGCAGGCGTTTCCTCTGGTATTTCTGTGCACGTAATGCTTTTTAACCCTGTCCGTGGCGTGTTGGCAGTTTTCCCCACACAACACACAATCAGACTTCAGGTTGCATTGTTCATAATTGATGTTACCGGGGGTAGGAAATCATTTCTGATTTTCTCTGCGTCCTATCTGTGTTGTGGTGCTGAAGGTACTGTTATGCTCTGTATCAGCACAACAAAACATAGTTGTAGGCTGTTTAGACATTGGAGCCATGAGCATTTATCTTGAATTAGTAAAATCCATTATTAAATATTGTTTAATGACAATTGTGAATAAACAGGCTCTTACAAAACACGCCCTCACATAGGAAACCCTCACTTCCCTTTGTCCACTGACACATTGAGCACAATAACAGCCACTTTATCCACTGTTTGCTCTCTCTGGACATAAAGGTTACGCCGCGCTGTGTGCTAATACTGAGCAGAGCCCAGATCTGAGTGAGAGCACGAAGCAGGAGCCTGGCAAGAGCCGGCATGCTGGAAAAAAAAATGACCAGACTCCAAAATAAAATGAGCCGTACTTTAACATTCATTCATACTGTACAAGCAATTTAAACCAAGTCGTTTTTTCTTTAAAGGATGGAGCGGCCGTGTGTGCTCAGGCAGAACGTCAACCTAAAAAAGCCCTAATCCCTCATACTTTGTGAATGGAATTACACGCAGGCTTATTTCTGTCGCCGTGCCACCGTTAACACAGACATTTTATGTAGACAAGATGAGGACGTCCAACCTGGGGAGACGCTGGAAAAATCATCCTACAATCTTATTTATTTCCCCAATGCTTCTGCTGGGGTTTGATAGCTTCACTCTGCAATAGAACACGCTCACAGATAATTCACAATCTGCAGACTATTTTTAGTTTTAAAAATTGAAGACATTTGTTTTTTATTTTAAATCAAAAAAAGGGGGCATTTCTTCCATAAGATGCGCTGAACTTTTGCCTGCATGGAGACACTGATGCAGCTTCCATTAAGGCAGTCCGGGCAGCCACTCACTTGAATTATCCGTGAAAGGTTAGACAAATGCCACAAGTAATTGTTGGCCTGCCTCCTGACCGTACCTCTCCCCCCAGCGTCTTACCATGTTGGTTATTTGAGGTGGTTGGGTCAGGAACGTCCGGGCAGCTGGGCTCTTATTGGGCACCACTGAGCTCTGCTGTGACGCAGACGATGTGAGGCGTGAGCTTCGGAGGATGAAGGCTGCGATCTGAGCCTGCGTTCGGCAGTCTTAATGTCGGCGCGGTGACTGAATGACTGAGCTGCTGACTGCTTCCTGCCCGGCTGAGCGAGTGAAAGAACGGACCGTGCTTACAGCGTGCTTAACGCCGACGCCAAGATTAGCACAGGAAGGAGCTGAAACACTCCAGGCGTGAATCCAGACTGTGCATTCATACGCTGGGAGATGCATCAATGTGGCTGTCAAGTGCTTAGTTGGTTCACTGAGCATTGTGATGCAAATCTTGAATATCATGTTTATTAAGAGCGAGTAGAGGAGGGGTCTCAGGCTGTGGGTGTAATATTCAGCCCCATATGCTCAACATAAGGTTTTTCTTCTACTTCAGGAAGACAGAATCAGTTGTAGCCGGGCACCCAGGGTGTTTTAATTGAGTTCACCTTGAATGCCAGCAGCTGTTGTCGAAGTTACTTTCAGAGCCTGAACTTTCTCCCAACTTGAGACGTCTCGAGAAGCCGACAGGAATCATTTGTTAGTCAGTTCAGTCTGTAGCAAAGTCATCTCTTTTCAATTTGCAGATCCTGCCGTAGACGTATTTCCTCCCAATTTTGCTTGCATTTTCATTTGACGAGGCCATTTGCAACTTAAGGTGCATTACTGTACATCGCCTGCGTCGGCCTCGAGCAGCAGCCAACACAGGACGTCTGCTGATGTGTTCATTTCATGCTAATGGCCAGTAAGAGTCTTACTCACCAACCCTGGATGGGAAAAGTTTTTCCTGTCATGTTTTAAACCGTCAGACTTCCTGCGTCTTCTGACTGACATGCTGGGGTGGAGGCAAAATTGAGTGAAGCGGTAATAAAATTTACATTTAAACCGTTAATGAAGACCAAGTTATTAAATAAACCTTATTTACAGTTCTGATGGTTTAAAGTGCAGCTGTGGAACATGAGCCTGATACTTTAATACTCTGGAAAATTGGATAATTATCTTTGGTTGCGTTGAATATCTGACAGTAAATTACTAATATTAACTCATCCTCACTATGATAAAAACAGAAATTGCACCGGTAAGTAATATTAGGTCGTGTTCAAACTAAATGCTGATGATTCTCTCCCTGCATGCATTGAGACTACGGCAATATACCTAAAGTTGAATCTGTTTGCCATGTTTAGTGTCTCATCTGCTTTTGATATAGTGTAATTGCAGCTGTAATCAAATTCTTAGACTCCTGCTGTGCTTTTAGAATCGAATACAATAAGCTCATCACCTCACTACATGTACATGTCAGTGTTTCTGCGCTGGGTGGTTGTTTCAGTGCTTCCACAGACGTTCCAGTTTCTAATACAAACCTCTATGATACTGCGGTGAAGACAAACCTCAGAATGTAGCACAGAGTCCTGAACACCGTAGTAGTAGAGACGTTACTGAAACCCAGTAGGGGATGTCAGCTGAGATTAGGGCTGAACGATTTGGGGAAAATATCTCATTTAAATGTATCTGACAGATATTGTGGGTACAGTTGGACTTGTGATATGATTTTTTAAAGGCGTCTTTCAGTTCAGTATTCACTGTGTAATAGATTTAAAACATGGGATGGAGCTTTGAGACACCTTTGAAAGTGCGACTGTTACACAAGGAGGTCGGTGTGAACATGTAAAAGCAGTGACATGACGGTTTAAACCTTGTTGGAGATGTGATGCATAATAATAATTATTAATGATAATGTTATTAATATTAATAATCTAACCTTTATTGATCCCCTTGGGGAAATTCCTTCTCTTCTTTTGATCCATTCTATTGGTAGTTAACCTTAACTATACATACTAGGAGCAGGGGGCAGCACGCGGGGAGCAGTCAGAGGTTAAGGGCCTTGCTCAAGAACCCACAGTGGTGGTGACTGGGACAAGAAGTCACTCTCATTTTCACACCTCAACTTCTTGCCAGTCCGGGGACTCAAACCAGCGACCCACCGGTTACAAGTTGGCTTCACAAACCACTAGGCCACCACTGCTCAAATCCAAATTTATTCAGGTTGTTTGTGATTCAGTCAAACTTACCAACTTATAATTATTATATATTTTTTGGGATGAGTGCTTTTATGGCTGCTTGTGGGAGAAACATTAAACTATTTAAACTATATATTTTCGGTGAAAGCTGAACTGAACGGATCAGTTTTCAAATAATGAGCGTCACTCTCGCGAGAATGAGCAGCACGCACCGTTCACGTTCACGTTCATGTTCACGTTCACTTGAAAACTCTTGCGAGAGAAAGCAGTTTTCAGGTTTTGCGACAGTAAAACCTGAAAACTGAAGCAGCAGAAGACCTAGCGAAGTTTTATGAATTCACAAATGAAGACACAGACAGCAAGAACCTCACATTTTTATGCAAACTGTGTCCACCTGGTCTGAAAAAACAAGTGCGAACGTCCGACTGACGTTTGCACTTGGTTCTATTAAGTAACAAAGTGTCTTATCTATTTAAAAGATGTAACAAACGAACGTTAACTAGCTCATTTTTAGGACTTTGAACTTGGTTCAGATTTTTTAAAAGTGAACTATGAACTTGAACTAGTTTATTTTCATATGTGTGAACTGAACTTTGAGCTGGTTCTTTCCAAGCATGAACTGGCAGAACACTGCAAAGAGATACCAACCCCACTCAGCCTTCTCAAGCTTGTGCCTGGGTGGCATATCTTCCATTTCAGGGTACAAACATGTGATCTGGGATCAGAGTGTGATGGCTAATTACACTTTTTGAGTTTTTTGAAGTGCCAAATCAAAGAGCACAGGGTAAATAATTCAGATGAGCGTTTTAGAATAACAGATCTAATAGATTAGACATTAACAGGCGCTTCTGAAGAACAGTCAGGAGGTCTTGTCGAAACGTTTCTGATACTACATCAGATGGAGGAAGGGGTTCAACCTTGATCGTAGGAAGAAAAAAAAAAATCAGGAAGAAGCAGGAGCCTGGAGCATGACCGTGGACTCCTGGGACACTTCAGTTTAGCACCATGTATGCAGCGTTAGGATTTACATATGAAAACCGGTGATTTTATACAGCCTTGAGGTGATTCACAGCAGTGCTGGATAATGCAGGTTCACATCGTGTACCCTACTTTAACCGCGCTCTAAGTTTGGAGCCTCTTTGTCTCGTAACATTTTTTAAACAAAGCCTCAGTGTGACAGTAGATGAAACTGTAGCTGCTGGGGGTATTTCAATCCTCTGCACTTCCTCTCATGAGTCATCTAACAGCTCCCTTTTACCCCCCGTGTTTGATTTGGTTTCTCATTCTGACTTCCTTTGAGAGAGGTTCAAAACCGCATTCAGACCATTTTTTAGGAGGAAAAAAAAAGAACCCTTTGTAGCGAAAGCTCAAAGAGAAAAGCTTTCACCCTTTTTTCAGCGTGTCACATATGTGTGAACCTCATGTGTTGTGGAGGTTTAGTCTCCAGCTGTCAGAGAGCAGATTGTGGGCCAATCGCACAGTGATTCACTCAGTACTGAGCAGTTCATTCACATTGCGGCTGGACCGAAGCCAGGTACGACTAGTCAGCATACTGCGGGAGAAGTTCAGGAGTTTGTCATTCTGAGTTTGGCTGATCTTTATGCCAGTTGATTATTTGAAATGGTTGCCGCTTGTATCACCTTTGTTAAATCCGTAGCTGCTGTGTAAAGCTGCAGTATTTCATGAATTCCACTAAGGATGAAAGTGTTTTTTTTATTTTTTTATTTTAAGAACTTAAGCGCATTATTCAGACACATGAATAAATAAATCCAGCACACAGTGATGCACATTCAAATTCATAAATGGATTTTTTTTTTTTTAAATTATCGCACTTAGGCTGAATATTTCTCATAGAGAATCATGAGCTTTGTTATACTAAATCATGTATTCAAGTAAAAAGGAAAGCTCACAAGGCAAGAAATGTGGAGGAAACTAACTTAAATAGCACCGTGCTTGCTGTGTTGAAAAGCTCAAATGTGTGCGTAAATTAAAAGAAGTTACAGCGGGGAAAATAAGTATTGAACACGTCAACATTTCTCTCAAAAAACATATTTCTAATCGAGCTATTGACATGAAATTTTCACCAGATGTCGGCATCAACCCAAGTAATGCACACATACAAAGAAATCCAAACATTTATGTCCATAAATTAAGTTATGTGTAATAAAGTGAAATGGCACAGGGAATAAGTATTGAACACATGAAGAAAAGGAGGGGTAAAAAGGTCTGGAAAGCCAAGAAAGCAGCTGGAGTTTGTCAGTATTTAGAAGGTTAACCTGTCCCCTATTAGTGCAAAGTAATATCAGCTGGTTTAGTCCTGATTAATGCCTTTTAAAAAGGTTTCTCACCAGCAAGGTGTTAGACAAGAAGCATTGCATGATGGGTAAAAGCAAAGAGCTGTCCAAAGACCTACGCAGCCTTATTGTTGCAAAACACACTGAAGGCATTGGTTACAGGCACATTTCTAAACTTCTGAAAGTTCCAGTGAGTACCATTGGGGCCATCATCCGGAAGTGGAAAGAACACGGCATTACCATAAACCAGCCACGGCCAGGTGCTCCTCGCAAGATTTCAGACAGAGGAGTCAAAACAATCATCAGAAGGGTTCTCCAACAGCCCAGGACCACTCGTGGAGAGCTTCAGAAAGACCTGGAATCAGCAGGTACCGTTGTTTCAAAGAAAACAATAAGTAATGCACTCAACCGCCATGGCCTCCATGCACGCACACCACGCAAGACTCCATTTTTGAAGAGGAAGCATGTTGAAGCTCGTTTGGAGTTTGCGACACAACATTTGGATAAACCCATGACATTCTGGGAGAACATACTCTGGTCAGATGAGACCAAAATTGAACTCTTCGGATGTCATAAGACACAACATGTTTGGAGGAAAAATGGCACTGCACATCACCCCCAAAACACCATACCAACAGTCAAGTTTGGAGGTGGGAGCATCATGGCGTGGGGCTGTTTTTCAGCATGTGGTACTGGTAGACTTCATATCATTGAAGGAATAATGACTGGAGAAAAGTATCGAGACATTCTTGATCAGAATCTGCTGTCATCTGCCAGGCTGCTGAAGATGAAAAGAGGGTGGATCTTTCAGCAAGACAACGATCCCAAGCACACAGCCAAGGTAACACTCAACTGGTTGAAGAAAAAGAAAATAAAGCTGCTAGAATGGCCCAGACTTGAATCCAATTGAAAATCTTTGGAAAGAACTGAAGATCCGGGTTCACAGAAGAGACCCCCGGAACCTTGAAGATTTGAAGGCAGTTTGTGTGGATGAATGGGCCAAAATCACACCTGAGCAATGTATTCGACTGGTTTCTCCATACAGGAGGCGTCTTGAGACTGTAATCACCAACAAAGGTTTTTGCACTAAGTATTAAATAAATTTCAGTACGCGTGTTCAATACTTATTCCCTGTGCCATTTCACTTTATTACACATAACTTAATTTATGGACATAAATGTTTGGATTTCTTTGTATGTGTGCATTACTTGGGTTGATGCCGACATCTGGTGAAAATTTCATGTCAATAGCTTGATTAGAAATATGTTTTTTGAGAGAAATGTTGACGTGTTCAATACTTATTTTCCCCGCTGTATATAAGAAATGCAACGTCTAACTGGAGGCTCCGTCAGCTCTGTCAGATCAGATATAAAACTGTGTGTGTCCACATAGAGACCAAAAGTTTAACATCTCTGTTGCGATGGTGAAGCTGATGGGCTTTTTGTTTGCAGGTAACAACAACGAAAATTAACTTGCATGAGTTTATTGTGCTATTTCTTTTTGAATAAGACTGATCAGTGCTAAAGAAAGGCAAAGTTAGAGCATCCAGTTGTATGAATAGGTACCTTTTTTGACTATCCATCCATCCGTCCATCATCTATACATCGCTTAATCCTCTGTAGAGTCGCGGGGGGACTGGAGTCTATCCCAGTCGACTCAGGGCGAAGGCAGGGGACACCCTGAACAGGTCACCAGCCTATCACAGGGCTACACATAGAGACAAACAAGCACACTCTCATTCACACCTACGGACAATTTAGAATAATCAATTAAACTCAGCATGTTTTTGGACTGTGGGAGGAAGCCGGAGTACCTGGTGAGAACCCACACTGTACAGGGAGAACATGCAAACTCCACACAGGAAGATCCCAGGCATCCTAACCGGGACGTGAACCGGGGATCTTCTAGCTGTGAGGTGACGCTGCTAACCACCGAGCCACTGTGCATCCCGTTTTTTAACTAATCTAGTAGAAATAATCACAATGATAAACTTAATAATAAGTGAATGATGGTTTTAACCGTCTCATATTCCAGAGCTCTCCCTCTAACTGCCCATCCAAGGTTCACTTTTGTTTTACCTTGGTTTCTATCACTCTCTTTGCCATCTCTGTGTCCTCCAACAACAGGGCCAAGTACAGTTTCCACAGCTACTCCAGTTGTTCAACCATCCGCCATATCAGCTAGGTGAGGAAAACAGAAGCATTGTCCTCGTCATGTATTTTAGATGCACTTCCTTTGTGCCATAAACCTAACATTCAATTACATATGTGTTGAAAGGCAGAGTTACATAGAGAAAGCGATGCCTATAGGGAACCAATCTAACAGTGTCATTCTACAGTCACTTTAGCCAACATTGACTTCATACCTGTAAGTCTATTGCCACTTTGAAATGTTAAATGCACTTGGCTTGGGTAATACTTTCCACTGCTAGTTAAAGTCTGTTACAGGTAGGAACGGCTGAGGTCATGTGGATGACGCTACAGCAGCACTCCTTTCCTCAGTTTGCTCCTATAGCCAACTGAGAAAAAGTCTGAACTGCCACGTTACAGCACTAGAAGTACAAAACAGCTCAAGTAAGAACTCTCGGCTTCGCACAACTGCTGTCCATTAAGTCTCCTTGTGTTTTGAAGTGGAATGATCTGACACTCACTGAAGTGTGCTTTGCCTGCTTCATCTTCCTCTCTATGGTCATTTTCCCTCAGCGTCTCTCCCTTTGCTGCTCATTTAGCATAATGTGGCTTCCCGCCCATTAGTGGCCGAGTAGGACTGTCCCACACAGTCAGCTGCAGAGCTCGATCCACAGACTTCTGTTCTTAAGGTTTTCTCTTTTTGTGTGGAATGCAGTAATTAATCAGTGATTGTTGTGTAGATCTGTCATCATTAGGTCTTCCAGAGTTAAGTGCTTTTGTGGTGCTGAAATGAGCATGTTTTGACAGAGTTTTATGCGGGCAGTGCTGAAGAAAGTATGACTGATGGCCGACCTGCTTAATGAGGGTGCATGCAGCCGTGTGAAAAGGGAAGTACAGTGTTGGCTTTTCAGACATATTTGGACCAGACAAAACTGACATTTTCCACATTTTATCATTTAAATAAATAAAAATACATGTCAGTTTCATGGGGGGAAAAGTAACCACATTTATGACGCTTACAAGTTGATAAAACTAGAATCAATGCTTCCAGATTCGGCGTCAAAGACCAGAACCTCCTCGGGCAGTGTCTTATTTAAATTTAACATCGAGGCTCTCTCGTGGATTCCTTAGAAGCTGGCAAGGACATTTTAAAAATGTCCAAAAAAAATGTGAAATCATTACAGATGGTGCAGATTTCCAAACTGCCAATTTGCCCAGCACATCTGGCCCGAGAGCAGACCTTTTGATGCGAAAAGAAGTTTCGAAGAACTGCAAACCTTCATCAAAGGATGTTCAGGCGGCTCCGCAACTGTGCTGGTTTTTAAAGTGCCTGCATCTGTAGTCAGGAAGCGTTTTCAAAAGAGGGATACGAGAGGAAAGCCTTTGCTGTCCAAAAAGGATGCCAAAGCAAAACTATATTTTGTTCGTGAGCATACAATGTGCTCCAGACAGATGAATCAAACGTAAGAGTTGTTCGGCCGCGGTGACAGACGACATGTTTGGTGCAGACCCAAGGCAGCTTTTCAGGAGAAGAACCTCACACCAGTTGTGAATCGTGGTGGCAGAAATGTTAGAGATTTGTGTTTCTCCACTGCCTGGAGCGCTGCGCAGCTTTCGGTCAATGATTCAGCTACGAACAGTGCATACCAAAGAGTGCTTGGAGATCATGTGAACCAACTTGCCTGAAAGTTGAAGTAACTGGAGGTGGACTTTTCAACAGAATAATTACACCGAGGGCTCTTAACAAATCCACCGAGGAACGCTTCAAAAGCAAGAAAATGTAGGGTTATGGAATGACCTGGTCTGATTTGAATAACACTGAAATGTTGAGTGTGTGTGGGTGGGTGGGGGTGGTGGGGGGGATCCTCAAGCATCTTGTGTCCGAACGAATTTTTGTAGGGAAATGGTCAAAAGTGTCAGCAGGCGGATGTCAGGGAAAGGTCGACAATCATGCAAAATGCCTACAATAAGTCTTTTATGCTGAAGAGGTCAGTACTACACTGTAAAAAAAAACAGCTGTCAAAACTTAAAACATCAAGGCAACATGATGCAAGAGATTTTTAAGTTTTCTCAACTTGTGACGACCAGAGTGGACTTTACTAAGTTTAATAAGTCTGGGTAAAGGTTCTGCTAACTAGGATTTCCATGTGTACCCAACTAGATGTTGGGTCTGAATGTTGTACTGAGTGAAACTTTCCTATGTCCAGTCCTGCCTGTTTTTTTTTTTTTTTTGGCCAGGAGGGGAGAGTTTCTCCATTTTATTAGTAGAGAGAGACAGAGTGAAAGTGGGGGTAGAGGGGAGAGTGACATACAGCAAATGGTCTTGAGCCGGACTCGAACTCACGACCGCTGCTGAGGGACTGAGCCCATGTGGTATGGCCTTAACTAAGCGAGCTAAACGGCAGACCAGACACCCGCCTGAACCTTAATGAACTTGCGCGCATGGATGTACAGTAATCCCTCGCCATATCGCGGTTCACGTTTCGCGGTCTCACTGTATCGCAGATTTTTACATTATATATAAAATATGTAACGTACAGCACATATGGAAAACACAGCTATGGCCGCTTACGCTTGAGTTAGTGGATCGCTGATTGATTGGCGGTGATCGAAACCAGTGTCCATAAGAGTGTGGGGAAGGTTAATAGCAGTGTGGGGAGGGTTTATAAAGCCTTAATATACATATAATAATAATAAAATAAATGTATGGTCGTTACTTCGCAGATTTCGTCTATCGCGGGGGGGCTCTGGAACCTAACCCTCGCGATAGACGAGGGACCACTGTAATGCTCTTCTACGGGGTTTCCATCCAGGGAAATGCAACTCAAGTAATTTCAACAAACAAATTATTGCTATTGTCTCATCAAAACTCTAGTAGAGGCAACGACAGTGAGAAGTTTGCTGTGCTGACTCATTATTGATGGTTGCACTGCTTAATTTATGAGTGATGGTAGCTTAACAAGACTAATGGGAACAACAAATGCCTAGTTATCGTTTTTACAGTGTAGCTTCTGAGGCCACAGAGGAAAGTTCAGATATATGACATTCATCTGTGTCGACACTGTTTTAAGAAGGATTAGATGTCTCCTTTTTCAATTGTTTCAACAAAGCAAAAATAGATAAATAGATCAAAATCCATGCTTGGTTTTCTTATACATATTACAAACTACACATCTGGACTTTTGATTGAAAAACTAACGACTCCATGGCATCGCATTGGATCACGTTTTTCTGGTCACTCAAAGAATGCTGTTCATTTTGTGTTTTATCATACCTGTTAGAAACATGCATAGGAGGAGGACCGACACACAGTATATTAGAGTCTTCTCGTTATGTGTAATAAAGACTGGAGAGATGATAATGGGAGCTAATGGATTTCTAGACAGCAGCACCAAAGTGGCAAAGAATCAAAGGAAGACAGTGAATTCCCTTATGAAATATGTATCAGTGACAGCGAAATAAAGACCAAAGGCAAGCTGCGTGTTTGTTTGGAGAATGGGGTGGAGGTCTGGTTGGACTGGGTTGCGTAACCACAGCCATATTGCCATTCCTTATTTTCATTTATTTATTTCGCTTTTGGTCTTCACGCCAGCTGTTGATGAAGGCGCCAAGCAGCTTTGATCAGCACGAGTAGGTGAGCTAAGGTTGACGGTACAGATGTGGACCTGAAGGCGACTAAGGCTTGGTTTATTTATTTATTTGTCATAAAGTAGTTTCACTTCCTCAAGTTTCTAATTGGAACACAAAGAGAAGTGAAGACTTTGAAGTTATGTTTGAGATTTCTGCTCAAAATTTGACTTTCCCATACCAGCCGTAACAGTTGAGGCCATAAATAAAGGGTTTACTTGTCCCTTTTGATAATCTAATTCCTTGAGTTGTCTACAAACCCTGCCAGTGTGTGCAGGTGTTAAATGTAGAACAGCAGAGCAGCGTCATGCAACTCTAACAGACTCAGTAAAACCTTTCATGGATAATGGCTTCCAGTTGTGCCTCTGTTTGAGGATTACCAATAAATGGCTGAATAAGAGGCCGTCTGGGCTGGGACTCTCTGCAGTCCCACTGTAGTCCCAGTTAGCAGTTCATAGGGAACTTAGATTGACAAAAGAGCAAACTCCAAAAGTCAGCATTTGTACAAAGAGCCTTGGGAGGGGAATTCAAATAGCACAGTTGATGCACCTGCGACTGAAGCTGTTTGTTGTCGTCACTAATTTATCTGTGGAATTTCAGGCAGTGCAGGTGCTCAGACAGAACGTACGGGTCTGGAGGTTACTGGTGAAGGAGCTGATTCATGGGATGTTGGGAGCTCAGTCACAGAAAACATCTCAAAATAGTTCAAGCTATAAAATATTGTCTGAAGTTTGTCTTATGTAATAATTACATAATACATCTATAAGAACTGACTTAAGTACAAACACATTTCCATACAATGAAAATATGACATGCAGCAACCACTGAAACTCTCATAGCTTACAATTACAATTTCATTTAGCGACGTACATCTGAGGCAGTTTGGAGTTCAAGGACACTTCGGCATGTGTAGGGGCAGGGAATCGAACCTCCAACCTTACGATCAGTGGACTACCACCTGAGCCAGCTGATATTCTCATGTTATATTGGTTCATGTGTAGAAACCTTGGGACAAATGTCTTTTCATGCCTGTGAATTGAAAAACCTGTTGTGTCACAGGAAGAAGATGGTAAATCTACATTGTGTTTACACTTGCAATGATTTGAATTTTTTATATGCCTGTAGTTTTTTTTTCTCATTCATTAGAAAAAAAACCTTGACATGCCTTGTGGTGAGGCTCACTTAATGCACAACATTTTTTGAATTTAATGTGAACATAATGTGGAGAACATTGAAGCGCTGTATGTCAACAGTTACATTGTGATGAGCCTCCTACAGCAATGCATTAACTGAATTCAGCCCCATTAAACACAAACATTTAAATGTTCTGCTGCTGTGTTTTCAATAGCATTGACCTGCTCTGAATACAGTCTGACAAACTATACATGGTTTAGAATCACCTCAATATAAACCTTTATAAGGTATCAATGCCACAGCAGCAGTCGTCCCCTACTTACAGTGTGTACATCCACATGTGTACTCGTTGAATCCACTGTTGTCTCTGTAGGGTGCCAGGAATAAAAGAACTGATCTCTGCATCACTGTTCAGTGCTGGATTAAAAACATGTTGGCATCCAATTCATTTTCAACTGTGCTGCAGCTGGTTGCAGAACCTGACGACACTGAAGATTACACTTGGCATTTTATCTCTTAACCAAAATAGAAAAATTGGCGAAGAGTTGTTTCTAAATTGTGACAGATTCAGGCGACAAAGCCAGATTTACATGATATCAGCTGATTACATGTGAATGTCTGGAGGAAGTATTTAGGACTTAATTATAAAGGATGTTTTAAATATTCAATGCATTAGATATTGGAAAAACTGACACTGCAATATTAATTTTCCTGCGACATATATACATGAAAAATCTGCTTATTGAATATAGCATGGGTGCAACACTGAACAAGCTCCAAATGCAGTCTGTTGCCAAAACCCTGCAGTCCGGTCCACTTATTCAGAGCCTTCATTGTGTCCGCTGCATTGTCTTTTCTTGTACAGACGTGGCATCTCTCATCAAGGCCAGTAGCAGCCGACACCTCTCTCATCCCTGCTGCCATATTCTCACGTGCATGATCATCCGGCAGTCTTCTGCAAACAGCTCATCTTTAGCGAGTCCTCACTAACAAAGTGGACGGTCCGACTTATGTAGAGCTCCGGTGTCTGGCTCAATTTCAAATCCGTTGTAGCTGCATTTATAATCCACATGTGAAAGCTCTGTTTCCACTTTTCATACAGTTCTGGGATGGCAGCTTGAGAAAAAGCGGGTGTGTGATGGTGTTACACAGCACATGCTTGTAAAACACCCCTCTGTAGCAGTTAATTGGCATCATGTCTTTTGCGAGATGAATAGTTATCACGTCGCTGATTTCTCTCTTCTGTTTGGAACCTGCCACTGGCAAAGGCATCCGAGCTAGCTTTTAGCTTCGGATGGCATTCAGATGTGGCAGGGAGCCGTGCTCATTTAAACGACCAGATGAATTAGTCTTGTTGCTGCGTGTAACGTGAACAATTGCAAGACGCTGCCGACACGGTACATGGTTTTGGTCAGCGTCGTGATCTCTGTAGCAGAAACATCTTGTCAACAAACTCAGTTTCACGGAAAAGTTGTTTAGAAAAATTGTATTGTATTGTATTGAGGAAGCCTTAAATCAGAGTGTGTAATGTTCTATCAGGCAGCCTTCTCTTGTAGATTAATCAATCAATCAAACTTTATTTAAATAGCACTTTTCATACAAACAAATGTAACTCAAAGTGCTTCCCAAAATAAAAGCATACAGTAGAAATACAACACAAAAAGAAAACCCGCTCTCTCCCCCCAAACACACACATAGAACCACGTACCCACAATCGCTCCCGCACACACACACACACACACACACACACACTCACCCTCAGAACCACAAACACTATAGTAGCTGTTTGTATGGTGACATGGTGGGACACTGAGGAACCATGTGAGGAAAAAACCACCTATGGGGAGCTCATCCACACTGAGGGGAATCGGGAGCCCCGCCACCACAGAGACCCCCCGACCCAGAAAGACCGGGGTAGACTCCACACATGGTGCAGAGCCCGGGCCTGAGGGGTGTCCAGGGCGACCCCCCGGCGGGCAGACCAGCCACACCTCCCAGCATGGAGGCCCCCCATGAGGAAACACTGGAGCTAAAACTGGACAATAAAAAGAGCTAAAAGACAAAACAATTAAAAGAGCTAAAAACTAACAGAATGAGAACTGCATGAGGTTTGTTTTTGCTTAATGCAGAAAAAAACGTTTAAAGATGATACGTTTTAGTTAATTAGCCTTTCTTTATATCACACTTTCAGTGATGTGGCTGTTGCACTGGAAAAAATGCCCCTCCCAAATCAAGAAAAAAAAAAACTTCAAGGCACTTTTACCTTGAAATAAGTGATAATAGAACAAGTGAACATTTGCTTGGTCAGATTTCCTGAAATAAGACATGATATTTAGAATATTGAGGTCTCAAAATTAGCAGGGAAAACTTATTTTAAGCTATATTTTACCAGCATTGTCAAGCTGAAGTGTCTTAGAATAAACCAGACGTGCTAAAGAACTAGTATTTATCACTCAAAAATAGATTTTTGCTTTAATAAGTTTAATGTCAACTTCTTAATTTGAGATGTATTCAACTTATTTTAGTTGTATTATCGTGGCTCTTCTCTAGATTTAAGACCATCTTGTACTTGAAATAAGATCACATAGATTAACTGAAGCATTTTGAGATATAATGTCTTCTCACAGTTGGCTAGAAATCCTAATATTTAGTGGTGTTTGACAGCATTTGAAGGTGTTGTGTTTTAGGTGAAGCCAGCTACGCCCAAAAGGAGGTGTTTTTAATTCAAAAACTTTTATACATTTTACACATGCAGCTGTTTTCTGATATGAATTGGTGATTTTCCAATAAAACGCATTTACTTGAATCAAGTGAAGTTTATTTCTTAAATCCAGATTATTTATCTCATACAAACAACAGCTCAGCTTGAAACTTGTATGAAATGAAATGAACCTTGTTTCTTGTAAAATACAACTCAGAACAAGATCATTTCTAGATTGTTTGACTTAAGATATTTAAGATGCATTGTCCTAAAACATGTCCCACCATGTTGCTGAAATGTTACTTGTAAAGTGAATTTATCTTGAATCAAGTGGGTTGAGACAATTTGACTAAAAATAAAACCAATAAACTTGGTAAGATGTTTAGTTTTTGCAGTGCATGAGGAAACACTGGAGCTAAATCTGGACAGTAAAAAGACCTAAAAGCTAAAAGACAAAACAATTAAAAGAGCTAAAAGCTAACAGATTGAGAACTGCATGAGGTTTGTTTTTTGCTTAACGCAGAAAAAAAACATTTAAAGTCGATGCGTTTTAGGTAATTGGCCTTTCTTTACATTGCACTTTCAGTGATGTGGCTGTTGCACATTCACACATCGCAGCGGTGATGCTGTAACGATATATCGTGCAGTCCTAATCCAGTGAGTCAGAAATATCAGTCTTTTATAAGCTCATTTTCCAGTCAAAACACAAGCCCAAGTATTTTTTATGGTGATGCATTACCTCTACACAACGGCTTTTGGCCCAGTCTCTGCTCTGTTTAACCAGCTTACTCGTCTCTTTTGTGAAAAATGGTGAAAAATGGGACTCCCCTGTTTGTGCCACTGGCAGACCACATGCCTCCAGTTGTAGCACAGATCTGCTGATGCTGTCAGATTTTCCTCAGTTGCTGATAAAGATGCATAAATGTCAGAGATTACTTAGAATCCTATTTTTCTGGCCACCTCTTTCCCCAGCTGCAAACACACACACACACACACAACGTCAGCAGGGTGTCTCCAGGAAAATCTAATAGATCTTTTCCATGGCAGACGTTTTGACTTGTCACAGTAGGGAAAGCATGGGTGGAATTAATGATGGCTCATGCCATTAAATGTCCCAGTAACCCATGAAAGCGAACCAGAATGCACAAAAGCAAGACCTCCCCTAAGAGGAATGTAGCCATCATTAATATACCGGTGCTTTCCCTGCTGTGACAAGTCAAAATGTCTGCCGTGATAAAGGTCTATTCAAGCTCAGTTTCTTCAGGTACACATCTGCCGTCACCCCTTAAATTGAGCCCATGAATTATTGAAGTTCGTCCTGCTGCTCCGGCCCGAAACTGTAATTAGTTTTGTGCGACACTCCTCATCATGATACACTTTGTGGGCTGACGGAAACGAAGGAGGGGTGGGGGGGAGGCAGGGTCGAGGGGGGTGCGAAGACATTGCGCCTTTAAGACTGGAAAACTGGAAAGTGGAGGAGAGTGGGGGGGAAAGAACCAATAAGGAAGCGGGCTTTTACAGAAGCTGGTAGTGGCACCTTGGCGAGGACAGTGATGCTTTGGGGGGATGAAAGGGGAGGTGTGGAGGGACTGGGGAGGGGGGGTCGGGGGGCTCTTGGGAGAGTCGGCGAACAAATGAGAAAGAGTGAAGAGGAGGGGGGGGGGAGAGGGAGAGAGAACATCCATGCGCGGGAGGAATAAAGACAAAAAAAAAAATCCTTATTGCCAGGCTACTCACTGCCATTACAATGAGTGTTTATCCTACTTTTCTGAGAGCCAATTATCTGCTCCCGCATGAGTCATGGAGATCATTTAGACCGGTGGCGTGCGCAGAGCATCAGCAGCGCTCCCTCACGATACACACACGGTAAAAAAAAGGACTGAGCACAGAGATGCGTTCACATGCTTTAGGCAGGTGAGTGTGCTGATTTCTTCGGCTGCGAGGGTTTGGTTGGTGCTCTCACTGCATGCTGCTCCATACGTGCTCATTTCCAGGCTGTTGTCTTGTTTGAGGAATATCTGGCTCGTCTCCGGCTGCGTGCCTCACTCTCTCACACTGTGTCTCTGCTTCCTTTCAAATTAAAATCCCCCTCGTCCCCTCTGTGCTCCGTCTTCCGCTCCCCTCCTTCATGTTGCCTTCTTATTTTTCTTCTTTTCGCCACTGACAGTGGAGCTGTCACCATGTCTGATCCAGACTAAATAACTCATTTCAGACATATGGTGCTTTCCACGCTGCAGCAGTTAACCTGCTGAGCCGGGCTGCAGTGTGCAATGTTTGCCTGTTTGATGATCCAACTTCTTAGAGCGTCACCAGTCGTGTGCTCTGTTCATCACGCTAATTAATGTGTTTTACAATTAGGCCAGCATTTAGCCTTTTAAACATGGCTGGAGGCAACATGTCTGTGAAGATTCTCAGTCATCCAGGTCTTGGTTGTCCTTGTAGTTTCAATCGTAGCATCTTGGTGGAGTTTCTCAGAGACGAAACTTCTCATCAGTTCTCATTAGATGATGAAGCCTCTTGGTTGAGAGGTGAAACGTCTCCGAGAAACTCAACCAAGTCCAGATGCCATGATTGAAACCACGAGGATGGCTGGGAGCAGAAATGTAAAACTGTGTCATTGTGCCATGCTTGTGTTTTCATTTCAGTGAGGGGACTTCACATCCCGGCGCCTCCTTCCTCGCACACCTCTGATTTCAAACAGTGAGAACTTCATTTCACTTCTCAGAGAAAGGCTCCCTGCGCTCGGAGCAGAGGTTACCAAACAGGTAAACCTCGGCTGTCCCGTTTGAGTGCTTTAGCGATGGGGATGAATCGCCTTCCCGGCCTGCTTGGCTCTATTTCATACTATTGTCTGCTCGCGGTGATTAACTGCCGGCGCTTGTGGCTCGGGTGATTTCTGCTTTGTGCTGAGAGCTGTGCTGCAGCCGGCGGACGGGGACTGCGCGAAGGGGGCGGCTGCCAGGATTGGAGGGTCAGCTGATCGGCTCTGAGGTGCGGGAGATTTATGACCCCCCAGAACAAAGCTGTGTCTGCTGAGGGACCATAAACCATAAATCAGGGAGAAGTGGGTCAGATTGGGTCAGTGCTCATCTGCTCACTGCAGATCTGCTCACTCTTTTCCTGAAGGTGCTCCTCTCTCTTTTTTTTTTTTGGCCTTTTCGCACCTATGTGACACTATAAGTGACTTTTCCGGCCTTTGCGCCCGGACGAATGGACCTCTTATGCTAATTTCTCTATCGCTGATTCACCGTCTCTGCTGTTAAATTCAGCGATTTTCAGCTGTCAATCACATTTGCTAATGAATTCCTGTTTTCTATTTTAAAACCCCATTAGCTGCTCTAAGTGAATCACCCCTAATCCTTTTATTATCTCCAGCTATGTTAACACTGTTGGCCTTTAGTCTCTGCTCATCTTAATCATCCTAATTACATAGTGTTTGTCTTTTTAAGAGGCTGATGAGAATGAAATGGCATATTCTCACTCTGGCAGAGACTTGTTACTGAGCGCTCCTCTGTCTGATTCCAGTCTGTTTGATTCTGATCGCCGGTTTGACTAGTTTTGTGACTCGTCTTCCTAAGGGCAGCTGAAGCCAATGTAAAAAATTGATTTTCTGCAGAAAGGATTAGCCGTGGGTTTTATGGCTATAGGCGTGCATTACATTACAGTGATTCACCGGCATCCGCGGGCCAAAGTAGGCTAAACAAATTCTTTATTAGCAGTTGTGTAAGGCTGATATTTTGCGAAAACATGCACAGGCGTGGGGCCGACTGTAGTCTTTACTGTCAAGGCAGTGGGCGATGAGTATGGGAATAGCAGTGAATAACTTGAAGCTGTGTTTTTCGGAGTTCAGACAGCTTGAGTAGGGAGATAAATAATCTCTGCCAGGAAGGACGGATCTTAATTTATTTGTGTCTGTATTGTTGCACAAAGAGGCATTGCAGACTGCTGCTGGAAATCAAACAAATGCAAATGCTGGCTGTGGAATGGAAATGACTGCGAAACATCAGAAGTCTCTCAGTATGACTGCCATAACAGCAGGGATTTGTACTTGTGTTTACGACAACACTGATAATATTTTCTCCCATTTTAGTTGGAGCTGGAATGAAGTACGAGTGTGGAGCACGCTGTGTTAATGTTTTCCCCTTTATTATGCTAATACCTGACAGGTTTACAGTGTGTTAGCTATGTATGGAATTGTCATTTGCATGTATATGTATTGTGAGAAGAGAAACACCCAAGTAGATGACAATTTCCTGAAAGGATGTTTTTTCTACACATCTATGCAGAGATTTGCTCGGTGCTAAAGTTAAAAAGGAAAGCTGACCTTTCCCGAGCTGAACGTTCATTTACACACCGTGTGAAAATGTCTTGGAAGGCAACGGAAGTGATTCCAGAGTGTTGTGTCTGCTGTTTGTGGCTTTTCACACGTTGGGTTTACCGAGAGTCACTGAGAGTCATTAGGTTGAAGTTTTGTTGCTATGGTTTTACCGTCAGCGTCGCTATAATGAGTTACACAAATGGCACAATCAAGCCTCCCGGGTCAGCTATTAGGCCTGTGATTGGTTTATTACTTCAGTCCGGCCTTATTGTTGCATCAGTTTGGACGTGACTCAGGACTCTACAGGACAACAGTCTTTGGACCCATCATTAAAACGAATCCCACAGCAGTTTAGTAGCATTATTATATGGTAATGTACAGCACTAAGCTGCACTGTTTTCTAAGGCCATCTCAACAATGAAGAGTAAATGAGGAAAAAAAGCATAATGGTATAGCATATGCACTTGGGAATTTATCATTTTAATACGCATTGTGTGACTATAGCACATTTGGTGTGACCTAGCTGAACACTTTAACTTTTTTAATCCTGGTTTTAAAAGTATATCACATGCTACTGTTGGCTGTAAACTCTGTAGAAGAGGGATGATCTGAATGCAATCCTCCTGCTAAAAACTACATGTCAAACACGGGATAATGAAGGAATTCCTTTTCCACAGGATGCCAGGTTTTACTTACTGTGGCAAATCTTACCGTCATATATAATGATCATCAGCACAGCCTGGGAAATATATAATTAAAGTCCGTAT
The DNA here is from genome assembly GCA_024666655.1 of Dascyllus trimaculatus. Classification (NCBI taxonomy): domain Eukaryota; kingdom Metazoa; phylum Chordata; class Actinopteri; family Pomacentridae; genus Dascyllus; species Dascyllus trimaculatus. The sequence continues at coordinate 31,458,674 of CM045448.1, forward strand.
TTAATTGATTCCTCTGGATTATAGAAGATTCCCAGAACCCTGCTCTGTACCTTTAGCAGTTGGTCTCCACAGAGCCCGCTGCGCTTTGAAGTGAAATGCTTCATTGTGCTTTGAATTCAGCATCAGGCATGCATCTGCTCTATGGGTTTAACTCATAGACATCATCAGGCATGATAATTCCTCCCCAGACAGCCTTGAACGAGCAATAATGTCACATGCGGAGAATTGATGGCCGTCTGCCGAGCGGGGAATAAATCAAAGTGCCATACAGAGAAAGATTTTAGACTTACAGTAGGAGACGGAGCTGCCAGAAGTCACTTCCCTTAAGGATTTTAGGTGTTTTTGGACACGTTACAGCCGTGCATCTCTCAAATGACGCTACAGAGCGTCCCTAATGAGTAGCTGATGAATTGAAGTTACTCTAATCACAATTTATTCTCAACTGAAGGAATCAGATCGACAGGGCTGATATTATGCGCAGCACGGGGCTTTAATAACCCATACAGGAACAGGAAGATAAGAAAAATGGCCATCAAAACCTCATTTCAGGGCATTGTTCGACAGCCAAGCTCTGACACGGCGCTGGGTTTGATTGTGAAGCATTACCTCTGACATTCCAACATCAAGTGAAAAGGAATGAACCAGAAGAACAGGATGGACTATGCATGTTCCACAGGCTTTAACCTTTAATGCCGGTTGATTGATGCACTTCTATCACATTTCAATGGGAAACATCAGTCAGACATTTCAGCTCTGTGACCACATTAGCAATATCCCTTTTCAGCATTCATCAAAAAATAAACGCAAAAATACAATCGATGCAATAAACTGTGTTGATTTTTTTTTTAGCCTGCAAACAAAACAGCTCTCGCAATAACTTTAATTGGATCAGTTTGTTTAGTTTTTAATTACAATTTGCTTGAAATTAGTCAAACAGCAACTTGATATTAAAAAAAAGTCATTCAAATGTGATTCCACTGAAAGCTAATAAGAAATATTGAAGTAGTGCCTGAGTTTGAGCAGGCTAAGGTTCTGCATGGCTGTCAGGTCTGGACCCACACACTGGGATCCTCTGTCATCCAACTTGCTGAACACATTAAGATGTTTTAATGGACCGAAGTCATTCTTAAAAAATAGGATTATTTCAGATTTATGTGCCCTCCGTCTTGTTTTTTGACTTAGTGCCCTCTTTGTGCTTTGTGGCTGATTTACTACAATAAGCCTGGGCCGTATGAAACGCAATTTCCTACAGATCTGAATGGAACAAAGCCAGATGCGTTATAAATGTCAGGATGAGAATGATAGAACACACATATAAAGTCCGTCTCTCTCTCAGCCCCCTGTCTTGTCACTGGTCCAGCACAAATGCAGCTTTATCCTGCTGGCAGCCTCATTGCAGCTGCTCAACGGTGCCACGGAGATTCATTTGTGAAGCATAGTGAAAGATTTTGGGAATTTACTTTCATTATTGAGGCTACATGAGAAGGCTCATAGCAAACGCATGTCTTCAGTCTTCATGTCAGCAATCTGTTAGCTTAGCTTAGCATAAAGACAAGAAATGGAGTGAGTCTGGTTCGGTCCAAAGTGAATAAAATCTAAAATCATTATCACTATTTAACATGTGATATGTCATGTATTTAAAAATCCAAACAGCATGGTTTACAGGGGGATCGTGTGTGTGACTGTTGCTTGGTCAGGTCTGGAGTCTCTGATGGTTGCCTGGCAATCTTCCTTGACAAGAGGACTTGAAGAGGTTTTCCAGAGCCAGGCCAGATGATTACCCCATTTCTAGTCTCAGTCCTAATATCAGCCTGTAGGCTGCTGGCTGACAGCTCTATATTTAATGTACTGACATCAGTGGAATCAAACTTCTCATCGAACTCCCAAATCGCAACAAGGCGAGAAAGTGCATTTCTAAAAATGTAAAATTGGTCTTTTAAGTTTTCTTTCTTTCTTTTTTTCAGATTTTTAGCCTAAAGATGAGCAGTTTATCAACATTTAGGCTGCTGCCTCTCTTTAACATGAGTGTATCACATGTATTATCTTCTTAAAATGGTATTTGCCATGGATGTCAAATGAATGGGAAGGTCTTGGTTTTTTTGCAGAGAGGTAAAGTAGCTTGATGCACCACACATATGGTTTATGCTGTCACAGAGAGTAACATGCAAGTTCCATCTGCAGTATACTGAGAAATATGTTTAAATAATAAAAATACAATTATTTGAAAAGAAAAAGGTTATTTTTACTTAAGGGCTGCACAGTGGCTTGGTGGTTAGCAGCATCGCCTCACAGCTGGAAGATCCCCGGTTCGCATCCCGGTTAGGACGGCTGGGATCTTTCTGTGTGGAGTTTGCATGTTCTCCCTGTGCAGCGTGGGTTTTCACCGGGTTCTCCAGCTTCCTCCCACAATCCAAAAAGATGCTGAGGTTAACTGTTGATTCTAAATTGTCCATAGGTGTGAATGAGAGTGTGCTTGGTTGTCTGTCTCTATGTGTAGCCCTGTGATAGACTGGTGACCTGTCCAGGATGTCCCCTGCCTTCGCCTGAGTTGGCTGGGATAGACTCCAACCGCGACCCTACAGAGGATTAAGCGGTGGAGAGATGATGGATAGATGGATGGATTTTTTACTTAAAGCAGAATTATGGTTCCTTTCAGTTCAAACCCAAAAAGTCAAAGCCAGACCAATAAAACATACTTAAGTCTGATTTTTAGTTTTCAGCCATAAGTTTAGTTTCTTACTAAAAAGAAGAGAACATATATCTCTGCAGAAAAAAGCAGAAATGACAATAAAGTGCTGAATGTTTTTCTCGCAATCTGCTGAATAATCTGTTTTACTATAGTATGGAGATTAAAAAAATCCAACCAAAAAGTCAGTGATCCACACCAAAACTGCAAAAATCTAAAAAGTTGCAGCCTGAAAATAACCAGAATCCTACCCCAACACATGCAGCTCTGAGGAGGTTCCAACTTCTCATTGGTAAAGTTTGAATGTCACTGTCTGATGTTTTGAACTAATGTGAGTCAAAGTCCCAATTTACTCTTTGCAGAATTATTTTTAATGAATTGGTGCTGTAATGTTATTGGCCAGGAGGCTTCCCAGTGTGCCAGTGTCTAACAGTAATGAGCTGAGAACACGGGCTTTCTTAATGTAGCCGAAATTTGCATTTTGCTCAGTGCAGAACTTAAGGCAAATTACACCTCTCTGCCTGCCAAACTCCAGTCTGGTGCCGAAATAAATGCTTCCTCTGTTCTTGTGTAATGCTGGTTTTTGACACTGCTAAAAGACCAACGTTAGCTATTCAGAAGCCAGAGTAATAAATATTTGAACAAAAGCCTTTCTTTCCGTATTGATTAGCAGTTTATCCCTCCTTTGTGTTTCCTTTCACAGTGTTGAATGTGTTCTGGTAAACTGCGGCTCACTCTGGGCTCAGCGAGTTCGGACAGAGCTCACGAACATAAACAGGAATCCTGAAAATGTTAAAGCAGAAAAAAGTAAAAAACAAACCGAAAAAAATGTGAACCTCTAAAAGCATAAAGAAACACATTTTTTCTTTGTCGTTTTTAATTAAAAAATATTCAGCCTCAAACAACCAAAATGCAACACTGGAAAAATTAACCATTGTTCCTGCAGAAATATGACATGTAATTATAGTAGTTATAGATGAAAAAACTAAAAGGCTCTGAATGAATTTTATATTTAGTTTTTATTTTCATCCTGTATTACTGGGGGGGAAGCCAGTGAGGGATCATGTCATTACAATAAAGACTATCTTGTGTGGTTTTAAATATTCTCTCTCTCTCTCTCTCTCTCTCTCTCTGTATGTATGTATGTATGTATGAATGTATGAATGTGTATATGTGTATATATATGTATGTATGTATATATATATATATGTGTGTGTGTGTGTATACATACATATATATATCTATATATATATATATACATATATATATATATAGATATATATATATATAGATACACATACATATACATACATACATACATACAGAGAGAGAGAGAATATTTAAAACCACACAAGATAGTCTTTATTGTAATGACATGATCCCTCACTGGCTTCCCCCCCAGTAATACAGGATGAAAATAAAAACTAAATATAAAATTCATTCAGAGCCTTTTAGTTTATTGCTTTTATTGAATTAAATGCATAATTGGTAGCTCATTTATGTGTTCTCCGCATGTCACTTTTTATTTTCTAATAACTAATTTTCTGACATTAAAAACAAAAACCAAAACAAATCAGTTGATTTCGACAAATCTGCATATTTGCCTTCATTATAAACGTGGCTCCACCATAGATGTGTTTTAGTAGTGTAACTGTACAAGCGAGATGCTTTGTTTCTCAGAACACACAGTGTTCAGTGTGTTCGGTCACAGTATCTCTGCACCTGGTGGATAAACAGGAGCAAATTATAAATTCCATTGTTATGGCCTGCCATGTCAAATTCAATTTTATTCCCAGGATTTGTAGCGAAAGGAAGCTCAGTCTGTATCTGTAAATTCAAACCAGGCAGTTTGCTTTGGATGTGTATCAACTCTGCTCATTTCACATGCAGAGACACGCTGCAGCGTCGGCCACCACAGATGTGTTTCCTATTGCTGGACTTCCCGCCGCCTTCGTATCCTACGTGGGATAGTGTGAGCAGGTAGAGACAGAGCAGCAGAATGAATGGGCGGCAGAGGCAGCAGCGAGGTGGACCAGAGAGATTAACTGGGAAATTGACACTGACAAATCTCATACATTTAGGCTTCCTGGGAGGCAGCTATCGGTAGAATAGGCAGCAGGTACCATATCCCATAAATGGCACTGGGTTTTTTAATACTCTGCTTGCAGCACCTTGGAATGCTGAACCACCACAGTCGTCAACAAGCAGGAGAGATAAGAAAGCCAGGTGTGCACAGAGACATTTCATTTGACTAATGTGTTTACAGCTAGAATAATGAATAGAGTGAGGAAGATGAGAGTAATTAATTTGAGCTGTTCTAGCTAAATAACAAAGCAAATACGGGCAAAACTGTTTCATTTCCCTTTGGAGCTGGAGCTTTTTCCCCTACTTCCTCGGCTGCTTTAATGAGATAAAGCCAGGCCTCTTTGATAAGGAGTCCTAGTTACTGTTGTTAGTAGCGTAGTAGCCTTTTGATCTGTTCTCAGGGTGTTTGCTCACATTTTCTTTATGAAAATGAAGAACAGAGCCGCCAACTACACTTACATACATTTCCAGTCTTTGCCTTTAATGTAATTTATATCATGTTTTGGCATCAAATTATCCTATTCAGAAGGAAACCAGTCAACCCGTTTGGAGACTGTAGGTCTGCTGGATGTGTCTGGACAGCATATAGGATCTAATTACCAAACATAAACAGCTCTCTGGCCTCTGCAGCCACAGTACTTGATGTTTTTCGAGTGTTATTCCCAGCGACTTAACCCCGCTCAAGAGGTTCATGGTGTGTTCCTTCTATCTTTATTTATTTTGGACAGTGAAGTTGTTTTCCTGAAAAAAAGGACCGGTGCCCTTGCTGTTGCCTAGCAACAAAGTGAGTCCACGGGACTTAGCACCTCGCAGAATCTTTCCGACTACCTTGAAACTTGTCCCCTTCAGACGTGTGGGGAAACTTTGAGCATCCGTCAGTGTTCATTAATAATGAAGTGCCATTTGTAATGATGGGAAAAAAAAAACGGAGATGGTGACTGTGTTGATGGTTGCCTCGAAACACAGCTTTAAAGGCAGGGGTTTCCCTCACAGCCAAAACAGTCGTGAATCACTCGTGTTTTTTCATGAAGGATGCTGGAGTTTCTGTGGATGTGTGACTTGATCTTTATGCGTCTTTCAAAAGAAATCTAAATCCTCCTTGCTGTGATTTACAAATCAGAAATTCTATTTTAAAGCAAACAGCACTTGAACAGTGATATTGTACGTCAGCATCTGGGCAGCAGCAGCTTCACAGGGAGCATTTTTCACTCAGAATGGTGAATTCATCACACTTTATATTGTTGGCTGTTAAATATTCATGCCGGCTCTGTGTTGTTAAAATAAGGCTCATTAGCACTTCCAGCCTCTTTTTAAGTTCCGCCTTTCTCTTGTCACTCTCAAAAGAGCAACACAAACATGTTATTCATCTCGCACAATCTCTGTGCTCAAAGTGGGTTAGAGCACAACACCAAACTGTGCCTTTATTTTGAAATCAGACTGACTGTAATGTTATTCGATTTTTGTTTATTCCTGCTCACTGGAACCAGTAAACCAGTAAATGCGTGGATTGATAAAAGAACTGTACAGCTAATCAGATTTGCCGATGGAGCTTCTGTCGACCTTGTGTGTATTTTTAAAAATAAATAAAACTAATCATTTAACTGCTTGCAAAAACAAGATGGAAGAATTCCCAGGTGCCATGGACAGTTTAAGCCTGTCTATTTATTGTGATTCAAGTCTAAATCTGTGTAGATAAACAGAAGGACCCACTTCAGAAAACCTCATAATTCAAGTCTTTAGTGAACGTTCCTAATGAAATTATAAAAGTGAGTATACTAGTGTATTCGAGTGGTTCTGCATCTGTGGCTTTAGCATCTTTGTTTTGCAGTGCAATGTTCATTTGGAGCGCTTTATTGAATATAAAACTCCTTCATTAAATAGAAACGCTTTAATAGGTAAGTGGGAGATGGCTGTCCGTTATTGTGTAAATGTTTTACTAATCCATCTGTTGCATTCTGAGCAATCTGCAGCTCCAGTTTCGCTTCATTATAAGCGGCCTTCGTGTTTTACACACTTGTGTTTCCAGTAGCTGTTTCTGCAGGAGGACGCTTCACCTCACTTACAGGCTTCGTCCACCCATAGGCAACCTATTAACATCCACTTTATCAGCGCTTCCATATTTCATGACCGACTTCATCAAACTTTAATGCGGTCCTGCTTCTGCACGTTTGTGTTTTTAGTGCAAAGTCATGTCTGAATTGAAAGCTTTACCTATAAGTGTCTTGCTGGAATCTTTGCCTCGGCTCCAAGCGGAAAAATTATGCACGCATTCTTTATGAAGCAGGTTATTCATGACCTCTACACGTACGCGCTGCCCGTGGCTATCCAAAAGATCCGGAATGGATTGCGGCTTGCAAAAAGGACATCATTAGTGGTGCAAAATGATTTCACAGGGCCAAAAACCTGCTGAAAGCAACTGATGGGCCAAACGCCAGTGGTTTCTCTCTCTCTCTCTCTCTCTCTCTGCGGACATGGCATTCAGGCTGCTGTGCCACACTAAAGCACGTCTGGGGTAATGTGCTGCCTTCAGATTGCTGGAGTCTTACCGAGCCTGTGGGACGCACGATTAGCCTGTGCCCAGACCTGATATGCAGTTAGCAGAGCCAAACACACCAATAGATGAAGAGAGAGAAAGGGAGGAGATTGGAAAGGGCAGGGAAAGGCAGAATACTGAGGTGTGTGTGTCCATAATGTGCAGGAGAGTTTTATGTGCTAAAATAGAATACATTTACTACTGGATCATTGGAACCCAAATGTTTTTCCAATGACCTACAACAGTATGGTTTCTCTAAAAAAAAAATAAAATAAAAAAAAAGTCTTTCCAGTCCCTCAGAGAGCAGCAATGTGAATGAAAACGACTTTAAAAGGGGTGACTGAATGTGGCAATCACTCTGAGAACTAAAATGGCAGTGGTGATGCATAAAGCGTTTTCAGAATTACCGCTTGTGCCACTGGTGATTTCAATTCAACCCCAGGTCAGAGTGCTACAATTTGAATAGGTTCTCTATGGTAACGGAGCAGGAATGGACGTTTAGTCTATGAGCCACTACTCTTACATTGTGCTCCCTGCAGTCTGATGGTCTGCTGATAGGATTTTATAGTCTTGGCCATTTTGTTGTCAAGCTTTAGGATATTTGTGCATCTTCATAGATACTATACTAAAATTAGTCCTGAGGAAAAACACGTCTGACAGAAAATGTGCACAAATCTAGATGCATCTGCTCAGCCAGGATAAACTGGAGATTCTGTTTTCAGTTGTTCAAGGAGGCAGGAGAAATGTGTACATTAGACTGCACAGACTCTCAACACCAGTGGTTCTCAACTGGTCCAGCCTCAGGACCCACTATGTCTCTATTAATAACAGTCGCAACCCAAATATTTGAAGTTTGCTGTTCCTGTTGACAAATTAAGGTGTATTTGGGTGTAGTCTCAGCGCATTTTGATACAAATTGGGAATATTTTGGCTTATTTTTTGCTCATTTTGGTATATTTGGACGCTTTTGCCATATTCTGGGCATATTTTGGCCCATTTTGACAGATTCTGAGCACATTTTGGTTCATTTTTGGGACGTTGTAGCATAAATTTCTCCAATAAGCTGGCAGAGCCAAGTCTAGAGGTTCATAGTGGGCAACTAGTGGTGTCAACGTCATTAAATATCCTGCTACTGAAAGCAAACTGTGTCATAAGAAGCGTGTCCTTCAAAATAAAAGACTTTGTACCACTACTTCTTTGGAGGGGGGCATGCTTCTGCGACCCTCTAAAAATGGCTTCGCGACCCACTTCTGGGTCCCGACCCACCAGTTGAGAACCCCTGCTCAACACCACTGCTGTCCAGAGGGGCACAACATTATAACAGACTGACAGACACGTGAATTAACATGAAGTATAGCAGCCGATCATTGCTGTGAATGAACTTTGATGTGTGAGTCATGGAAGTTTTGCTCCACTGTACAATGAATGCAGCCCTAGAACATCAAAGCTATCACAGAGACAGTGGTCTGCATGGTTGCAAATAAACGTGTCATTAGTCATTGTTGTGGAAAATCTGGATGAGCCAAGTAAAAACCGTTAGAGATGCAACAGATTTTGTCTTTGTAATTTCATAAAGAATGAATAATTAAAGAAGAGAAATGCAGATTGAATATTTCAGCTGATAGGCAGAGCTCTGACACCAGGCTCGTGTTCAGAGGTCTGACCCGGACCAAGAGACAAAATGCAAACTTATGCTATTATCCATCCTTCACACAACATTCTATCCTTCACAGAACAGAAGCTTTGCTTTTTCCCATGAAGTCAACACAGACTCCTCAGCCGAGGAATCTCAGGGCCTTGGTGCTTGGTCACAACATCACATACATAACAAAATAACTACTAACTAGTCAGAGTTGGGTCTGTTCTGTTCTCTGATTAACAGTACAGAATGAAATGTTGCTACAAGAGTCATCAGTCTTGTATTGATTTTAAATGAATATTTTTGTTGTACCACTAAAATATTTTAATTACATTGATTAATTTTCCCAGATGTCTCGATTTGTCCTAAATACTGCAATAAAAATAAAAATATTCCATTTACAAGCAGCAGATTCTCACAGTGGAGCACCACAAACCAGCCAATCTCAGTTAGTTCACTATGAATTCCAATTAAAAAATGCATCAAACCCTCACATTTAAGAGTGTCAGTGTCAGAGGAGGTCAAATTTTCAAATAACTCATTTTGAAAAAATGACCTCTTAGTCATAAATCATTTTCTGTCCAATACATATTGATACAGATGTGTTTCAACTGCAGCTGTCAATACGTGCTCTGTCAGTTGTCACTTGAAATCATGTATGTGGTCCAGCTTTGCAGCTACATAATAAAGGTGTGTGTTGATGGTAGCTGGAAAACCTAAAGGGCATATTGAACAAAGCAGCTCAACGGACAGGAGTTCATGCAGAAGGAAACACAAGGAAAACTTCTGAATATTGAAAAAGGAGAAGCAGAAAATGTGAAAGCTAAAGGCCACAGCCTTAGAACAACATACAGCCTGCTCTTCTACCACCTTCAGACCCTATTCCCTTCCTAGACTAACCAAATCAGAGCGTACCATCTGCTCAGGAAAACCCAGGGTGAGATAAAACCATAGCAGAACTTAGAATAAAAAAAATGCAGAATAACAAACAAAGGACTAGTTTAAGATCTGTGTGTTACTGTTGAAAATCAGACTCTGTGTTTCATGACTGTGATAAAATGGATTTACTGAAGCACACTTTCACCCCTTTCTTCACAACTCAACAGTGCCCAGTGACTCCCTGCTCAGCAAATCAACAAACCGAACAATGACAAAAAAAAACTTCTCATACCCTCTGAGCTTACAGTTCATAGCCTTGTGCATCACGAATAGAAACAACACAGCTTAAACAATCTTTTGTTCTGGCATCTGTGTGACCTGACTGAAAGGGTTTAACTAAAACACAACTGTAACTCTACAGTGACAGAATCACAGCATGATTATCAACACTTCTCCATAATCATATTCTTTAACTAATCAGACAGGAGAGCTTGTCTCAGGGGTGCACTTCATTTGGCTAGCGTGACTCCTTACCGGCATTTCTTGCTCACATTTTAGCTACATCCAATGATGACACCCGGCTCCCTCCACAGCTTGGAATTTGTATCACAGCACATAATGCACAGCATCGAAACAATCAGATGTGCAGAAGTCAACTATCAGATTTGTTCCTAAAACTAACTGTAACAGAAAACATCAGCTGCCCGCTGAGGTCTGCTCCAACACTCACACCATGGCTACTGTGTGCTGCGGAGTGTATCGTTTTAGTGGTTACACCTGTAGCACATGTACGGAGGGTTGTGGCAAAACAAGACAGTGAGATTTCATTTAGCAGAATCAAGGCTTCATAGAATGTTAATACTAGTCAGTTCAGGCCGAATGATAAGTGAACAAGTGAACATGCTTTCATATGTACGTGCACAAAATCAGAGTTTCCAGCAGTGACAATACAGTAGTCCCTCGCCATACAGTCTCGCTGTATCACAGATTTTTAACTTGTATACAGTTACCATATCAACCATAGTACTGTGTTCTGTCTCCCAGGCGCTGATTGGCTCAGCAGTAGCATCAGTCTCCTCCTCCTGCTTATAGCAAACGTTCAGCATCTTTGTCCATTTCAATGTCTGATCACTGCACGTGGTGTTGCTTTATGGTGTTGTGTTTTTGTGAAATTTTCATTTAAAAGTTGAATTTATTTCAAGCCCTAAGATGCCGATTAAACGTTCTGCACCTTCTAAGGCTTCTGGCACCGAACCGAAGCGCCAGAGGAAGACGCTTGCCATTGCAGGAAACGTGGAACAGTGTAGAAAGTGTTTACGAGCAGAGGAAGTGTTTCTAAGAGTGTGGGAAATGTTAATAACAGTGTGGGGAAGGTTTATAAAGCCTTAAAATATATATAAATATATAAAATAAAATAAAAATAAGGTTGCTACTTTGTGGATTTTGCCTATCGCGGGGGGGGGTTCTGGAACCTAACCCCCACGATAGACGAGGGACCACTGTATATTGCTGTGATGACACTCCTCATAGATGCAATGATTATTTAGGTTTCCTCAGTGAAGGTGTATTTGCAACTTTTGAATAGTTCAAGATGGAAAACACTGGACTGAGAGTTTAAATGATTTGCTGGGCATACTGGGTAACATGGACGCACCTGATGCAGCTGATACAATAAAATTACAATTATTATCTACTTATTGTCAGACTGGTGGATGGAGGGTTGTAGTGGGATTACTACAGTATCAGATATGATGTGGTCTGTGGTACACATGACTAATGGAGGGCTTGTTAGAGCCCGATATGTTACAACGACCCAAACTGAAAAAAAAAAAAAATGTAATAAAACCCCAAATGTAATAACTGGTCAATAATGTAAGTTGCTACATTTTGGGTCTGTTATTACATTATGGGGCAGGCAAAATATTTTTCCCATAATAGTGTAATAATTTTATTACATCATAGAGTGAGTCAATAAATTATGGATTAAAGGGCTTATTGCTTCAATGTAGAGTGTAGTATCATACACAAATGTCCCTGTCATATATATATATATATGTGTGTGTGTGTGTGTGTGTATGTGTGTGTGTGTGTGTGTGTGTGTATAGATAGATAGACAGATAGATAGATTGTCCAAGGACAGATCCCGATCACAATCTGTCCTAGGACAAATAGCGACTCTACTAGGACAAAAAAGAAAACAATAATACCAATACAATACAATATAAATCTTAAAGACAAAAGTCTTTTAATTAGGGTTGGGGTTAAGCTGGACTACCATGTTCAACAAAGTGCCACCCACATAGTGTTAGAGTATATCAGAATAGACTGCAAATACTGTAAATAAGTATAATGACCTTAATGTATTAATTTGATCACAAAAGGAGTGTTTTCCTGCTGCATTTGTAAGAATGTTGTTGTTTCCTTTATTTCAATGTCATATCATTGGCACCAGTCATTTATCCATTAAACTAACCTTTCGCCAGCGACCATCCCACAAACGCAGCCATGTTAGAGCCTGATAAGTAACAACGACCTGAAATGTAACTTTTGTTACTTTATCAACCAGTTATTACATTTTGGGTTTTATAACATTTTGTTTTATATTATTTCAGGTCGTTGTCACATTTCAGATCATTGTTACTCTAACAGGGCTCCTTAGTCGAATTTTGCTGAGGGCTTTAGAGAGGTCAGACCCGGCTCAGACTACGGCTGTGTTTTGGACATCTTTAACAGGAAAGCCCTGCTTCCTTATTTCCCTGTAAGGAGAAACTGCTAAATTAGATTCAGTTTAATTAGAGAAATTATTAAAGATGTTAATAAATGAAATTACTGAAGTTGGTTAAACATTGAAGTTAAATAATTAAAACTCAATTAAACTTGTTGTTATCTCTTATTCTAGTCTGCAAATGTTGAAAGGCTTCAGTTGTGTGTTAAAATAAAGCAAAGAAGAATGAGTCCATACCCCTCTACCTGATTTTTATCTGATATTGTGGCACCCTTTTCAATATTGTGTGAATAGATCTGTATGCTACCAGTATCTCTACTGTCCGTCCTTTAGTTCTTTATGTCTTTTTGTTTGTTTACAGCAGTTGTGGAAATAACGGGTTAATTTTCAGTTAATTCATTTCCACTTTTTGTAAAACCCCCTCTGTCCTTCCATTCTTCCTCCTAACCCCCCAAACACATTTCAGCATTTCAGGCACAGAATCTTTCCTTGCTTTAAGCCCTGCTCATCAGCTTTGATGAAAGTTGGCTCCCGTGTAGACATGACCCTCTTAACACTTCAATCTTGACTTAATTCCCTGCCATATTTCTCACTGTCACTCTGCAGCTTGTGGCGTGTTTGTGTTATCGCCACAACATCCCTCTGTAGGCTTTAACCATTAATATCATTTACGGGCTGTATGCACAATCAGGCAGACAGGGCACACACACACACACACACACACACACACACACCAAGCGTTTCCATAGGGAACTGAAGAGAATAGCAGTTAAATGATCTGGCCTCCTCCAGGACAGGATGGCATTCAATCACTGAAGACAGTTGAGCCCTGAGGAATACAGACGAACATATCACGTTATTGAGAGGAATAAGGTGAAAAACATAGGGCTTTACAAACAAGGTTTAAAAGTGCTCCCGTGATACCCCCCTGCCGCCATTGTCACCCATTAATTATCAATGTGGACTCATAACATGGCTGATTACTGCCTTAAATTGTCTCTGCAGCCGTGGGTCCGCGGCCGTTTTCACAGGGAAATTATGAACTCAATGAAAAGTGTGACAATCATGATGATTGATGGTGTTTGTTGTCTTGGAGTCCGTTCATCTGCTCTGGGCACGCGTTGGATCCTTGGAGAGGATGTGCGATGGTTGCAGTACACACATCTCGTGCTTTGCAAAGCGCTCACGGGCTGTGGAGTTTCTGTTTGGAGAAGAAAATAAGGTAATATAATAAAAAACACATTCAGCTGCAGAATGAGGGCTCTGAAACAGATGTTCTCCTGCCTCCAATTTGTGCAGCGGACCATTAAAGCATAATATTTAATGATGCCAAAACATGTAGATTCCGTTTTATTCCTTCTAATTTATATCAGTTGCCACCCGACTACCTTATCTCCTCTGACTACGGAGTTTCAAAATGAAGCTTTTTAACTGACCTGGACCTAGACTCCTGCTCCCTGCACATCTTTCCGTGCCGCTGACCACCACCTTCTGAGTGCCTCCTCACGCCTCATTGCCCTCTGGTGGTCCACAGTGTGGTGACTGCAGCGCCACTTCTCCTCATCCCCATATCCACCTGTGGGGTGATTGAAACAAGAGTGAGCTCTTGTCAGGGCCTTGGCCACCATGTAATTGAATTCTTCCTTGTTTCACAGAGTGCAACAAAGCATAGCACTGGATAGAGGGTAAATATACTCAGCACTTACAGACAAACCCAGGCCCCAACTGCTCAACAACAAACAGCAGCACAGGGTATTGCTTGGTATCATTTACGGACACAGTGCTGCCATCAAAGCAAAACACTGGAGCTGCTGTCTCTGGGATTATTTTGGTGGCGTGGAGGAGGCCTTCCACTGGGTATCGGTGTTTTTCAAAGAAATGTTTGCACTGCACAGTGTTTGGACGTTCTTTTAAAGCTTGTTATAGCTGTTTTTAAAGATGTGGAAAGATGCCCGCGTGCGTATTGATCCGCAGCAAGCACAAGTTTGCAACACTAGCCTTACCCTGGTGGCCATGAGCCTTCCAGGGTGGCACTCATTATAACACGACTCTGTGTTATTCTTGATGCAGATTTGCAGGGAGGTGTTTGTTTTTCTCCCACACTTTTCTTTCCTTTATTGTTGGAGGCACTTTCTGAGCTCTTTGTTTATCATAAACATAAATAAACATGCTGGGAAAGGGAGAATCAGACCTCTTGCAAGTATATACAGTAAATAAAGGGATTTGTGCACTGAAAACTTAGTATTAGTTATTGAATAAAGAAATGTTTTAGTTTCACTACGGATGGCATTAAGTCATAAACTATGGGTGACAAATTAAAGGAAAAGCCAACATAAACTGCCTCAGTAAGGTGTTGAACACGTGCCGCCACAACAGCTTAACTGCTCTTTGCCATTGATTCTTCAAGTCTCTAGAACAGTTCTTCCAAAAGTCATTCCCTTATTTAGTGCTTTGATGATGGCATTGGAGAGCGCTGCCTGACACGCTGGTTCAGAATCTTCTAAAGGTTCTGCAGTTGGGTTGAGATCTCGTGACTGTGGAGGCCATAACGTATGATTTACATGATTTTCATCAAACTATTCATGGACCCTTGATGGAGGCATTATCAACCTGGACGAGACCACTCCCATCAGGATGGAAATGACCAAAAGGATAAAGGTGATCACTCAGAGCAACTTTGCACTTATTTGCAGTGAGCCTTCCTTCTAAGGGGACAAGGAAAAATGTCCCACTCAGTATAACAGAGCCCCTGGATTCTCTCACTGTAGGGGTCAAGGATTCAGATTCTTCCTTGGGCGATACATTGATAGTGGTATGTACTGGCGACAGACGCTTTACCAAGAACAACATGAAAATTGTCCAATATAATGTTCAGTAGTTTTATAAATAATTTCTTAATTTCATAAATAAATACGAACTTCCATGAAACCAAATAACAAAGACGCAAAGTTCAGTTACAAGAACAACTTGAAGTGTTCTGACTCCCTGGCTCAGAACAGTTTATCATACCTCTCGATATGATAAACTGCTGTTCTTCCTGTGGCTGCCATGTAGGCCCTCCGAGGCCTTGCTAGTCTGTGGCTGCCTGGGTGTTTTGTCGGCTCCGACCACACCCACAGACCAACCCTGGTGGAGGCTGTGGCCAGCGGTTGCCATCGTGAAACGGGCTTTGCAGTCCAATAACACCCACAACCCTGTGTCCCCCGCCAACTCCATCTAAGTGACACACTGTGGTTTAATCCACCAGCTAGCGAGCTTGATGCTGGGATGCACACAGGGACGGGTGCAGGCTGGTGTACACTTGGACACACACACACAGTGCTGCTGCTTTGTCTCTGTGACTCTAGGTTTTACTTGCTTTCTTTATTCAATATGTATCAGGGTGAGGTCATTCCTTTTTTCTTCGTGTTCATGTGTGCATGCAGCGTGATCCATGTTAGTGTCATTATTGTGTTAACACTAAATATTAGGGTTATTATTGTCAGGGTTAGTTAAGGTGGGTGGTTAAATCCAGTGTAAGGCAGATAAATTCAAAATAAACCCTTTTGGTCCTGATCTTTGATAGACTATGTAAATAGGAATTACCAGTAATAATGGATATTGACTGGAATTAATCATTTTATCATGCAGTTATAATTGGAAAAGAAAAAAATGCTGACTAATGTCCTTCTAAAGGGACTGATCTCTGTGATTATGAAACTGATTGCTTACACAAGCCTGCAGCTGCAAATCAGATATGAAAGCAACGCATTAGAGTTTGGTTCAGACCACGAAAGATAAAAGGCCATTGTAGGTTCCGTCCTTTCTAAGTGGGAAGGTGTGTGTATTCGTTGTGTATTTTTGTGTTTAAAAAGGGTCCAAGGAGGCACAACTCCAGTCTTTGGAGGGCAAATGGGATTACATTGCCGGGGCTGCTTCAAGGCATCGCAGGCGTCACTCCACTGAGGTAGGCTCCAGTCGGTGGCCTGTTTGCTGTCGGCTAATCTAAGGAGATGGATTCTCAGTGCAGGGCTCACTCCAGCTACTGTGCTTAATGTGTTTGACTCCCCAGGACATTGTTTCAATCTAAAGGTCATCATGGTCTCGGCTATACCTGAGCACCTCTCAACCCAGGCTGATTTGTTCCGCAACCACCCTTGCACAGTGTACTTCAAATGACATTTTTCTGTTACCACTTCTAATTGCTGAGAAAGAACATGTTCATTTTTATCACTTTGAACATACAGGCTGCATATCTTCAAATACTGTCAGAAACAACATAGACAGATATTTTTATGCTGCAGAGCATTTGTAGCATTTGTAGCATTTTGGGGTGGTCCATACTAAATAGACTAAATTAGAATAGTCACAACCTTATTCCTATCAAATTTACATAAATACAGCCTTACTCTGTCAATTTGACATGATGCAAAATATTATTTATTCAAGTCACAGACTGAAGCAGTTGTCCCAGAGCCCATTCAATGATTGGGGACTGGGTTGATAACATAGGTCCAGGTAGTAGTCATCATCTGGTCATTGCATATCCCAGAGCTGTCTTTGCTGACAAATCACATATGGACACAACTCTGGTAGCACCACCTGAAGTTAAACAGACTGCAGTGATGAAGAGAATAATGCAATAAAACACTGAGAAACTGAATAAACTATTGCAATATAAATAATTAAAAGGCTGAAGTACAGTAACAGTTGGGTTTGAGAATGCTGGTGACCATCACTGTCAACCTCAAAGCAATCTATTCATATGCACATTTAAAAAAACAAGTCACACTGACCAAAGCTAAGGAGTAAAAGTGGGTTTTCAAATGGGTTGTAAAACTGTCCATTACAGGGGTGTTATGTTATGTCGCGTGACCCAAGTGCAGAGGCTGTCCCAGGTTCGATTCCGACCTCGGGCGTGTACCGCATGTCCTTCCCAACTCTCTCCCGTTTCCAACTCTATCCACTATCCTGTCCAATAAAGGCACAAAAAGGCCAAAAATAAATCTTAAAAAAACAACTGTCCTTTATGTCTGGATGTAACAGAGTAGACTGTTCTACATTTTGGAAGCAGCTACTGCAAAAGCCCTTCTATGCTTTAATGTGGAGCTCAGGAGAACCAGTAGCATCTGGTCAGCAGTTATCACGTGTGAGTGAGCTAAAGTTAAAGTTAAAAGATCAGAGAGGTTGGAGGTGTTAACCCGTTTAGACACCTGAACAGGAAAATCCTCAGATCAATTTTAAATGTAACTGGGAGCAAATGCAGAGACCACACTTAGGTTGGCAACATTTTGGAGCAGTTGCAGGTGAGGGAGTAAAGACCAAGCCGAGTCTGGACAAAGTGAATCACTGCTGAAAGTCAATGAAGGAAAAGAAAGGCTTGACCTTCACAAGAACCCTCAGCTTCACCTAGCTCTGACGACTGCAGTTATTTATTTGTGAAATGTAAAAGTGTTGTCGAAGTTCACTCCCAGGTTTGTTGCAAAAGGTTTGTTCTAGGTACCTCAAAGGGCTAAGGTTGGCACTAAGACGTGGAGGTCACCAGCTCCAAAGGTCACACCTCCAGGTTTCTGTTTGTTTAGATGAAGAAAGGTCAGTGCTATGTGGATTCTGAAGTTATTCAAGTGATCCAAAAAGATATTTCAAAAGGGGGTTGTGGGTTTGTTTCAGCAACAGATAAATCTGTGAATCATCTGCATAAAAACGAATCCAAATTACTTTTTTTTAAAGATAAAGGAGGAAGCATAAACAGAAAGGGTGACTTAATGGAGAAGAAACTAATGAATCCCAACTTTATTTGCTAACTCTTTTAATCTTAGAACACAGAAAGCTGACTTACCAGCTGGGCACAGTGAGCACCTGCTGTTCATTCCAGTACCCTTAGGCGCCTCAGTGGCAATGACTTTGTGGTAATTTGATTAATTGCACATTTAATTTGATAATGTACACCACTAAAATACGGTAAGATCTGACTTAATATTGCCCCTGAGGCCATCCCTGCATTTCTTACTTCTGCTTACCTTTAAGACCCTATAGAGGGACATATCAAATTATACATTTTAATGTTTCAGTTAAGATTAGGCTTGCATATATTGGATTAGACAAGAGTCAAAAAATGAGCAATTCTAAACTGAGGCTAAATTTGCTGCACCTATACTACACCATACAATTCTCCACTTGAGTTCCTCTCTTTGTCAATATCCCTGTTATTAAAAACAACAAGGACCTGCAGCTGCACTGCTCTTCTCCCAGCAGTCTCCCACCATGGGAATCTCTGTACCCGCTGCCTGGTGACAGAATTCGACTGCTTCTACTCATGTTGTGGTTTCATGTCACCTCCAAGGTGACAGGTGGCTCATCAGGCCTCAGATAAAGCTCTTACAGAGTCCACTCGCCTGCTCTAATTTATCTAAGGGATTTCTTGTGCTGCATATATTTTGTTCTTTGAGCAGCCAAGCATTAAATTGCTTTCCATTGGGAACAGCTCGTATGCCGGGGTCGCCAAAGCTGTGGCTGGTTTCCAATGAGATGGTTTGGCAGCAAAGCCAACGCTGTAATTAGGGTCACCCAGCTCTGGAGCTGCTGCAGGGCCAAGGGGTCGTCACGGTTGCACAGTGCATTTGAAAGTCACCGCTAAGCTGGAGGATGGTAACACATGACTGCTTAGATCATAAATCAACAGAACGCTAAGGTGGCACATTATTGAAAAATGTGTTTTGTTTCCTTAAGGGATGAACCCTTAAAAATGATATTTATATAAGGGAGTCTTCATGAAATCATTACTTTGCTTCAGGGAATTATATAAGCAAACAGTTTGAAAATATGGCAGCTGAGAAATGAAAGCACACAAGACAAAGGAAGATATAAGGAGATATGGGTAAGGCATGGGTAGTGAAAGTGCCATGTATAATGAGCTGCCAGCTTTGTTTCATCGTGCCAGAAGCTGACTTCAGCAGCCTTTGCTGTTTGAGCTTTCAGTAAAGCCTCCTGCCTGTAGAGTGTGCCTCCCCAAATGTACCCTGTGGTGTTTTCAGGAGGAGACTGCACAGCATGTGTCCATCTGCAAAGAGCTCTCCAGTGTGTCCAGTGGTGGAGGGAAGAAGAGAAAAAACTCCAGGGAGCTCTTTATAGCTCGCAGTATTCTCTTTGGCATTGCACAGAGTAAGTGCCTCTGAGAAAAGTGCCGGGGAAAAAAACATTTGGACAGCGGCTCAGAAGTATTTCCAGTGTCTCAGGCCTGTTGTATCATATGATGTCTGTGTGAGTGCTTGACCATGAGGGTTCAAGAGATGGTGGAAATCTTTCTAGTAATATTTAAAGTCAACATTTATGTGAGGTTTGTAGGGAAATCTACCTTTCTGAATGTGTTTATGTCAGGGAGACAAGAAGGTGAATGAAGTATTTCATATGCTACTGTGAGCACAGACTGCACTGAATTTGGTTAGAAATTCAGGACAGTGCAGTATCATAGACAGAGAAGCCTTTCAGTGCAGTAAGAACTCCCTATCCATTTTATGCTGAGGCATGACAATGTCCCTGTGTATTACAGTAGGCAATTTGACTCTCCTTTTTAGCTAATGTTCAACTGGGTAAGGCTGGCTTAGAAATAAGCTCTCTTGGAGGCTTTTGGGCAAGCAGGACCATATATTAGCGGCACTTTGGTGCTTTACCTGCTTTGTTCACAACAGTTATTAGGCATTCTGGTCCCCTAAAATTTCATAAAACAGGCCCCGTGCTTTTGGCTACAAATTGCAACATGGCAGTATTGCACTGGGAAGTATATTTCTTGAGCATTGATAGAAAAGGCTTTTCACCTGAGCACATGCAACAGTATCTTTAGATACAACTTGTTTGGTTGTAACTCTTAACATGCGATGTTGTTGCAAGTGTGCAGTGGAATTGGCGTTGAAGTTATGGTTTAAGTAGAAAGAGCATTCTTGGTTGGCTGGGTGAGTGACAGCAAAAACAGATGAAAGATTGTTACCTTCTCAAAGATAGTAAAGTAAAGCTCTGAAATGTCCACTTCCAATAGTTTGACTCCTTTTTTAAGCTGCTTGACTTCTCAATTCAATTAACTCAACACCACTTGAAGATAGCCATAGTTTCACTTTGTATCATACTGTGCAACATTGAAGCTGTATTTAAGCCCTTGGAAGGCCTTTTAAAGATCAATATAAACACAAAACATCTTCTCTTCTTTTTGATCAATATGAAAAAAATCTTCCTAGTTTCAAGCTAATTGTACTTATTTCAATATTTCTGTCCTTTATCCACTTGTGTTACGTAGATGCTCTAGTCTTGCAGCATCGTTGCTAACATCATGCTCTAAAAAAGCTCTTGGGATCTGTGCAAGTTGATGTGATGTGGATATGAATACAGCTTGGGGATACAACTTGTTCCCAGTAGCTTTTATGCGACTGAGCAAAGTAAAATGTCTTGGTTATGTTGTAACCTTTGTTCTCTGGGTGGGAAAACAAGATGTGTTGCATCACTCTTAAGCAGATGAAAGACCCCTCCCTTAGCTCTGGTTGTACTGAGGGACTGAACTTAAAAATGTTTATTGACTCATAGCAGAACCAGAGCACAGCAGTCCAGCATTTCTTTCAAACTAACATGCTCTCCCTGGCAATTGCTGTTAAATTATTAATGCAATCACTTTGAATAAGATGAGCCAGTGTTGAGAACTGTGACTAAAGGGGACATAATATGCTTTTAGTTAGAATGTTGGGCGTTCTTAATTGTGGTCAGCCGACAACGTCAAACTTTGGTCTTCTTTGTGAAAGCATGAACGCATCCTTGAAAAACGTAGTGGTATTATAGGCATCTAATGTTCTCCAGCATACAAATACCCACTGTTCAGGGACATTCTATGCAGTCTACTTTACTAGTTACATTACTTTTGGTATTTCCAGGCAGCAGGTGGTTTCCTCTTGAGTTGACATTTTAGCATATTTTCCAAATGCACACCTTTTAACAGTGCCCAATACAAAAAAAATGTTCATGTGTAGCTTGTGTTTGAAAGAAACTCTATAGGAGGAACACCATCTTCTCGGGCAAGCGCACCTCAGTGACATCTCAAGCAGTCATGTGACCTTGTTGTCTCACGCCACGTGCTGATCATGTGACTTCTTTGTGTGTGTTTCTTGCCCGAATCAGTTCATGTCACACTTTATATTGAACTAATGATGGTGTTCGAGTGATCACTGAAACATATTGTTGGTTTACTTTTTATAATACAGTTTTAATAATGTATTTCTTTTACATTTTACAAGCTAAAGCTCTCAGAAAACAAGCTTTCAAAGACTTGTTGCTTAATTTGGCACCTCCACAGAGAGGATGACCTGGTGCTCACAAGCATAGACATTTATACGTAGACGTTGCGTTGACTGCTGCTGCCAATTTGAGCCGACGTGCCTACGCGGCGGCCATCTTGGTACAGTGCCACTCGCCCCTACAGTGCATTACGTCTATAGAAGAATGACATGTCTGCACTATAAAAGTGATCATAAATCGATCAGTTGTCAACATATATTGTTTGTTACAAACGTCAGACATGGAGGACGGACAGGCAGACATAAATAGAACAAAAGCATCCAAGCATTCTGTGTCACAGCTAAATGTGTTTGGAAATCGGTTGAAAATTCAGTGAATAATTCTACTTTAAGATTGTGGAGTACCTCTTACCTCCATAGACTTACATTCACTCCCTCCTCTGCTAGCCCTGTACCAAGATGGCGGAGCTTTAGGCACGTCCCTCCACAGTCAATGCGGCGTCTACATATATATGTCTATGCTCACAAGCCCTCATCAGGCTTCCAGAAGATGACCAATCACAAGCAAGTGGGGTTTAAGGGATGGGGGTCTTAAAGGGTCCAGAGCTAATCTTGCCACTTTTAGGACAGACAGCTGTTTTGCCTAGAATGGTCTCACTACTTATCTTGTAATAAATATATATCTAGTGCTGGACAGTGGTGTATTGACCATCAGACATACTGGAACCAATCCTTGTGGATCTCTTGACTGTCAAAAAAATCCAAGTTTTTGTTTTTTTAACCGGCCCTGTCTGTGCGCCTGTCATTCAGGGTCCACATGACACTGTGCTGCAGGCCTGCCTTTATGTAATCATCACCTGATCCAAACACCCACCCAACCCTACACTCCTCCCCCAGGTTGGTCCAGGCCTGAATTACTGGATGGCTAACAGATGCTTATATAAACCACCCCATACCGATCGGCCGACTTGAATTAAGCAGCATCAAGGGAGTAGCTATTTATTCTGCTTCCGTACTCACACATCTACACACCCACACACGTATGTCCTTGTAATACACGGTGACAGTAATGGAGGATTTAATTGTCTGGAGACATAGATAAACAAAGGAGATTACTTTGCATAACTGAAGAGTTCATAAAACCGACGATTGTGTTACCTCAAACTCTCAGAACAGGTCATCTTCAACATTTCTTAGGGACTGTGTGGACCATTTTATGAAGAAACACTGTATAAATGAACTCTGCTGGCCAAGTTTCTGCCTCCTCATTCCCCTGTTATTGTTCATGTGTCTCTTGTTAAAGGACGCTGTGTTTTTAATTGGAGGAACACACTGCAAAGCCCTTTGAAACAAGCAGATTTTTTTTGCCCAGACCCGATTTAACCAGCGCTCATAGCTGTACACCTTTGATTTGATAATTTAAAACTCTGAAAGTAAAGCAGCGTACTTAGAAGACATATTGATTTGTGTGTGCAAGGGAAACTTGAATTGATTGAATCTTAGCTAGCAGCATAAATGTGACAAGCTCCCTGGGATGTCTTCAGATGCAAAATATCTGTCAAGGCTGTCTGGCGCAGCAATCCTTTAAAGAACTTCTGCTTGCATTTTTCACCATGCTGCACACACTGTCTGATATGAAGAGGGGCTGTCAGGGCTGTCTCAGTCCTCTGTCTAGCAGCTCTGGTCACATTAAGGTTCAGCGGTGCAGACATGAGATATGTTATTTATCTCCTCCATATTTAATGAGGAGTCGCCCTGGGAAGCAGATGGTACATTAGCTGTAATAAACCGGAGCTGACTTCAGTGGTTTTGTGAGGCAACGTAGAATTGAGCCGTTAAGGCCTCGCTGTTTCACACCCTACATCGCTGAAAGGTCAAAAGGTGTCTGATGTGTGCAGAGAGTGCGCTCGCTCGCCTCGTACAAACACATCCCTTTTATAACTCTGGACAGGTTCTCATTGCCCCCAGTGAAGCATCATATATTGATGTGGAGAGAACAAAAATTACTGTAAGCTCTGACCCCTTTGTTCGCGGAGCCAGCATTAAAGTTGCTGAGTGAGGACTTCACATTCAGCTGTGTTTTATTGTTACTCTCAGCAGAAGTGGTTCGAGTGAGCGCACACACACACACACACACACACACTTACATGCTTCTAGAGATTCACTGAGAGCACACTATCACACAAGCACCCTCTGAGATTTCTGACAAGTTCTGGATATCAGGAAAGTTACAAGTGGATGTTTTCGTCATTAGAACATGAAAGGGAGGATCTTGAATCGCGCTATGGCTGAGACTGAAAACCCAGCCAGCTGTGTTTAACAGGTACATCAAGATGGAAATATTATCACAGCCAATTCTTGAAAACTACATCTGGCACAAACCATTTATCCCCTAAGGCTACTTGTGCAATCTGTAATTTTTTCGACTGCTTACCCCACAGCTGGAGGTTTGTTGCTGTCTGTGATGTCTGAGTATGTTTCATGTCCTCGATTCACTCTTTGGAGAGGGACCAGGGACTGGTGGCAGCTGTCTCGACAGTCTCTGTGCTTCTACGCTCTATAGCTAATGTTGACAATTAAGGGGAGTGAATGAATTTTATTAAGTCTCTGCTGTGCAATGGGTGCTGCTTTGAACCCCGCTGAGTCACACAGGGCACCTTGGAGGTAAACACAAGCAGCTTTGGGTGGCTCGAAATGATTCCTCATCTCGACTGGGTGCTCTCATAAAGCAAGACTCGGGATGTGTGCGGATAAAATAATCATGCAGTGTGGCATATCAAATCATGAGATGATGAGGGGAAAAAATAAGCGTGTCTGTGCTCATTGCTTGTGATGCAATCCTGCAAAGACGACTCCAGGGTTGCGGACTGCAGGGCTCTCTCTATCCAGCTATTTCCAGACAAACACGTTCGTTAGAAGGGCAGAGAAAAGATCTCAACATGTTAAAGGAACCTCCCAGGAGATGGATCAGGAGGGAGAGGAGAGGCTGATGGGATGGAAAACAGTGGATCACCGCAGTGTGCTCATTGAGAAGAATGAATGAATAAATTGAATGTGATGGCATTCCTGGCGATCTTCAAGGCAATGAGACATTATCGATTTCCAAGGAGAAAACGCATTCTTAATGCGTCCAGGGATCCAGGCTTTCTTTCTCTTTCTCCTTGCTGTACTCGCTCCTTTTCTACAGCATTTAGTCACCAAAAAACGAGTCAGGAGTGAAGCTTGATATACAGCCGAGTGTAGCTTAGGTGTGCCACCCCAGTGGTTGGAACATTCAGCGCTCATCTCAATGGACAGCGAAGGTATACCTCCACCATCTGTTCCCGTTTGACACAATGCAGTGAATCAGCACTTTAGTTTTTTTGAAAGAGTGCATCCTGAAAGGCTTTTATCTGCGAGGATGGAGCGATGCAGTCGGTTATTGCTCCTGAGCACATTTTCACACAGAATCTATGAAGCAAACAAGCTGTCCTAAGCTTTTTTTTAATAATAAAAAAAAATAAAGTTTACAACATGACGATTCATTTGGCATATGGGTACCACCTGCAAGATATCAGAATCAAGTGTCAGCATTTGGAGTCTTTATTTCTCCCTGTGAATACCTGATGTGACTGAATAAATATCTGGTTTTAGCACTATTTTATCAGCCACAAAGCGTGCACTTTTGTGTTTGTATGCGTCCCTGAATGTGGGTTATATGAAGCTGAGGCTGCCATTTTAAGACACCCTTGCCTTGGCACTGAGCAATAGTCGTGCAAAGTTATCAGCTCCTTTCATTTTGGGGCTGACACTCTGGGTAAAAGATTCTGAGGTGAGGTGGGGAGTCGTGGATTAAAGATCATATCAAAGCCTGGCGAATAGGTATAGTGATTCAGGAATGATGGAAGAGATAGCAGATGAAGCCCGAGTTTGTGGAGATATGGAGTTACAGCCCCGTGTTTATCATATAGAGTACAGATGGAGGATAGCAATCAAGGAGATGGGGTGCTGTATGGCACAGTTTTGTCAGGAACTTTGCAAATGTTTCGCTTCTATGTTCAAGGACACAAAGTAGGAGATTCTAAGTGAGCTGACGGTCTGCCAAAGCATCGGTTGGTCCACAGTGGTGCGTGTTGCCTCAATAAGGCATGCAGAGTTTGGGTTTGTTTTTACTCAAAAGCATACAAAACATTAGGTAAGTGATCAAGACGGCGTTTTTAGGGTTTCCACCAGGAAAATTTTTAGCAGTGGTAGTTGGCCGCCTAGACATGTTCATTTTTGTATTACAGTAACCACAAATGTTAACTGTGATGCATTTGCTGCAAGAAATGGAACATCTCTTCTATTTATTTGGTGTTTAATGTTGAAAAAAATGAAAGGGTATACATTTTATTATGTTGACTGAGATGGTTTTTACTTCAGGCAAGGTGACCTCAACTGTGGGGACACTTGAATTGAAATAAAGGACGCTTTGGGGGCACTGAGACACACCAGAGGGGTGCTTTGGCCACTTAGGTCTCCCTCTGATGTGACGTAGAGAGATTTTTTTTAAAAAAGTCTTGGTCAGTTCTGCCCTGCAATACATGAAGTTACTGTACTTTAACACTGTCGATACCATCATGGAAGAAATCCCTTTTCATGTTGTGTTTTGGAAGGTGGGGAAATTTGTTCCCCTTGAATAGCTGTAGATCCAAGAATCGCTTAGCAAAGAGAAGATTAAGTGCATGCATTAATCCAGGAGTCAGAGCAATCTTGTAATCCACTCAGTATGCTAATTGCCTGTTCTTTCTCCAGCAAAGGGGTTTACAGGCCATTAAATGGCACTGAGCAGTTGACAAAGGATAGCCAGCATGCTCCCCCACCCACTTGCCCTCTCTCTCTATTTCTTACTTGGACAGGCCGTTGCACGCCCACACAGTGCTGCTCTGAAGAAATATGCAGAATCTAAAAAAAAAAAAAAGTGCCGCTGTGATCCTAAAGCAGTTATTTGTTTTGCAGTGTTTGAGGTAGAAATAGCAAGACATGTTTCTGTTGCAAGTAGACCTGACAATGACAAAAGTGGATCTCTTGGTTGTTGAATGAACTTTTGATCTTTGGGACTCTGACGGGGTTTCTTTGGACGTCTCCCCAGCACACCGAAGTTTTCTTGTAACATTTGTCTGTATCTGACAGCGGTACAAGTAAGTAATGAAAGATAGTTGAGTGCTGTTGTCTTCACTGCAGTCCCACTCATGCACAACCCTCCCTTCTCCCACTTTGCCCATACACAAGGGGATCACACCAAGGTAAAGTGAAATTCTTAGCGCACTACTGCCTGTGTAGACCCCCAAGTGGCCTTGGCAGCATCAAAATGATGGATGTTGTTTCAGATCAAGTTTCTCGCTACACTGATAAAACAGCCTTGTCAAAACACATTTGCTAGCAATGTAAGCAGATAAAGATAGTTGCAGATAATTATAAGATTTGTGTTTTGCGTCATTTATGGTGCCAACTGCCAGGGAACGGGGCTGTGACGGATGACTCAAACAAGAGAATTCGGCATGAAGCCTGACTGCAAATGTTGCTGGTAATGACCAGAGTGTGTTTTTCAGATGCAGCTAATGAGAACGGCCATTAGACATAAATGACATTTTAAAAACCTGGGGAGTAAGGAAATGAAGAAGCACCCCAGATAGACTGCCTGTAGGCAGAAAATATGGCAAGAGCATCTGGAGGAAGCAGCACTCCGTTCACATGGATGACCTCCACCCGGAGC
Organism: Dascyllus trimaculatus; assembly: GCA_024666655.1. Lineage (NCBI taxonomy): Eukaryota > Metazoa > Chordata > Actinopteri > Pomacentridae > Dascyllus > Dascyllus trimaculatus. The sequence goes on from CM045448.1 coordinate 31,486,206, forward strand.
GTCGAGGCTGTCAGTCATTTTACTGCTGGTTACTGTGAGGATGAAGGTTCATTACAATGAAACTGTCAGCCATTCACCTCAGTATTCACGTCTCTCAGAGATCTGTGCAAGTGGCACTTATCTTTTGTATTTGACAGATAATCATTTAATGGGTAAATTATTTTAACTGAGCCCATTTGCAAAGATTTTTTTTTCCATTTTGGAGGCTTCTGTGGAGAGAGACTGAGGCAGTGAAAGAGCTTATGGTTTGTGGGAATATGTTGATTCAGTCTTAGGCTATGTACTGCATCCAGATAACAAACCCAAGACGGAGAATCAAAATATTGCACAACAGAAACCACCAGATGGATCTGTTTTCTCCTGTTTGAACAGTATCTCTCAAGCATGTGCTACTAAATCCCAAGAATCTGTAGGCTTATGTTGCTCCAATTGCTATGCACCATGATTGATTAGTCACCCATCTCTATTTGAAGACATGCGGATCAGGATAAAACACTGACTCTTCGTTAGGAGGCTGTAAATGCATATAGTGGTGGTCAACCGCTATTAAGGGCTTAAAAGTACTGATTCACACACCGAGTTCCAAAGTCTTTCGTTGCCTCATGTATTGTCCTGGAGCAGTGGGCAATTGCTTCAACAAGACTACTGTAATAAGACTTTATTAAGACTCTATTAATAAATATTAGCTGCCGCCTTATATTTTAGCATGTTTGAGATTCAGAAGTTTGTCATTGTGATAACATTTGCTAGCGACATCTTAGCAAACAGGTCTGCTAAGATGTTAGAGATGCCGACAAACATATATGAACTAACTGTGCAAACAAATCTTAGTGAACTTATGTAGTGTGTGTCTGTGTGTGTAGACAAGCCACAGTACATTTACTGCCAGCGAGAAATGTTAACATGCTGACAGCTACATATAAAGTTTTTTGCTGAGGTGGATGACATTGTGGCGTACTCAGATAACTGTATTTTCTAAGCCAGTGTGTAATACATTCAAAGGTTTTTTGATTCTATAACTGAAAAGTCAGGCTTGCTGTCGTCATACATCACTCCTACAACTTCATATTCGATGCGTTTTATATTTCTCATGAATAATTTCAGCCAGATGGAAGTGGGTAAGAGTGGGTAATGCGGTGGCATGGTGATTAGAAAGTAACGACAAAGAAATCCACTAAAAACACAACCTGAATGTGAAAAATAAGAACACAAAGATGTGAGAATAATAACTTGCTTTGGTACACTTTAGACATGTTCTCTTTTTTTCTGAGTATGTGGGAGTGTTTCTGTTTGTTTGTCTTGTTTTGTTTTGTTCCCGGAACCCTGGTTAAAGGATATTTTCCTGAAGAAGATGACCTCTAAGTATTCTCTTGGTACTTTTGAAGGTATTCTGAGGTGATACCTTTCTGCTGCTGTGAATGTGAGGGGGAGTGTGATAAAGTGCAGATGAGATGTTAAGGTAAGGCTGTATGTGGGTGGTTGTCTCTCAGGTTGAGAATTTTCCTGGAAGCTATGGAGGTCACAGTGGAAAACACGGCAGTGAATATGCTGCTTACCAACACATTGTTGGCAGTGAAAACACTCCCTGCTCGCTCTAGGAAAAAAAGACTTTATTCCACTGAAACATGCTGAACCCACCTCACAAACCGCAACTACATAAAACTCAAATCCCTATCTACCATTATGTTCTTACGCTTCGCTTACAAAGGAAGCCTTAGTTTGATAAAAAAAAAAGAAGAAGTATCCCCGATTTTGCTGAAATCTGAGAACAAACCCACTCTGAAGGTAACCGGTATGCTTTAAAAGAGACGACAATGGCAAAACATTAAACCAGCCAAGATTACAATGTGACCCACCACAGTCCCAATTTATTCATCCATCCATCCATTATCTATACATCACTTAATCCTCTGTAGGGTCTTTGGGGCTGGAGTCTATCCCAGCTGACTTAGAGTGAAGGCAGAGTACACATGAACAGGTCGCCAGTCTATCACAGGCCTACACATAGAGACAAACAAACACACTCTCATTCACACCTACGGACAGTTTAAAATCACCAATTAACCTCAGCGTGTTTTTGGACTGTGGGAGGAAGCTGGAGCACCCGGTAAAAACCCACACATGCACAGGGAGAACATGCGAACTCCACGCAGAAAGATCCCAGACCAAGATTTGAACTCAAGACCTTCTAGCTGGGAGGCAGCAGTGCTCATATTATATACCAAATTTGATTTTGTAGTGAGTTTTATTGTCTCTCCTGACTGGAAAATTACATCAACAAGTGATAGTGAAAAACAGACAACGCTGTCTTCTTTGTGTCCAGGTGAGCTTTCATAAAAGCTGGTTGGGCTTTTGTGCGTCTGTCTCTGAGAAGTGGAGTCCTCCTTGGCTGGTGTCCAGGCAGACCGGCCAGGTTCTGGGTCCAAGTGAGATGTTGCTACTAGATTTGCTTAGATTCACCAGGATGGTCTTGGTGGTGATCCTTGCATTCTTCTTGGCCTCTCACTCTACAATTCTTGCCAGTGCAGGGGTCACGTTTGGCTTCCTCTTTTAGATTCTTCAGTGTGGAACTCCTTGTACTTTTCGATGATGATTTGCACTGTGGCCATTAGCACTTGAAAACTCTTAGAGGCTTTGGAGCATTTTCCCATTTTGTGAGCAACTGGAGGTTCTTACTGAGATCTTTGGTTTTAGCCACGACTTGCGATTGACCAGTAACAGACTAGAGAGCTACTAAATCAGCTGTTCTCAATGTATAGTAGTACAATATGGTGAATTAGTGAGCTGTAGCACATGTTGGAACTGACCGGGATGATTTAAATGTTGTAGAAGCTGCGTTTTCTCGAAAATATGAGCCAATTTTAGGGGGCAAGGTTTGGATTAGATTAGATAAGAAGTACTAAGACAACAAAATACAGTTTAGAGCAAATTTATTCTATAATCTAAATGACTATAAATCAAAATTTGGCACAGCTATGAGTAATTTTATTACATGCTTAACTGCATGTGTAAATGTAGTTTCTATGGAACGAGATTTTTTGCTTCACTGAATAAGCCGTGTTTGTTTCACCATCGTGTCCTTCACCATGAAGTGCCTACTTGTGGATATAGTCGTACCACACGGAGCGGTGTTTGCTGAAAAAAGTCAAATTTTGCTGTTTTTTTTTTTACCCATTGGAAGAATAATTCAGTAAAGAGCCTTTTGAGAGGCATTAGAGGTTTTGAGTTAAAACTGCATTTGGCAACTTAGCGCACTGGCTCTGGCTCCACATACCAGCAGGAGGTGATGGGTTGAAGGATGAACTTCAGCGATGGGAGGTTATATAATGTGATGTTAGCCAAACGCGCGCTGCACGCTCATTTTGAGTCACAAAGCTGGTCAGCGTTCACTTTATACCAGATGACAATGAAGGGAAGAAGGAAAAGCCTGGGGAGGCGACTCAGGAGGGACGTCACACTCTCCTCCTTCTGGAGCCAAAATTGTGACACTAAAGTGATAAAAACCACCTCCTGTTACCTTAAAATGCACAGACACAGATTTCTGCAACATTTATACAGCCCTGTTTAGGACAAAGACAGAAAGAAGAGCTGAATTAGAAAGACTTCGCCCACCTCAAGGCTCCCCTTTTTAACCAGGGAGTCTGAAGCACCTTGCAAAATGAGGTCATCTCCACACATCCTTTGATCCCTCCATTCTTCATCTCGGAGGCAAGTGGCATATAAGAGGATCTATCTTTGTGAACAGTTTTGAGCCCCCAAAATTACAAACAAACTAAAGGCGGGGGATCGATAGAGTGTGTCTCACAGAATGATGAACTGGCACTTCAGAGGGGGGAAATCAATGTCGCGTTCCCTCTCTCTCCCTCTGCTCCTCTCTCTATCTTTCTCTGTGGGTCCTAAGCTCTCTTCACAGTCCTTATACTGCAGTGTTTAAGTGTGCGTGTTGCTCGGAGCAGGGTCTCTCACTGTGATTTAATGGTCCTTTGTTTCTTATTCCTTTTTAGCCTGGAAGACCCCTGCCACTTTGATGTGTGAGCACACCCACCAATAATGGCCCATAGGATACACAGTGGAAGTAAGTGCTTCTGCTCTGATTTACCGTCTTAGTGCTCCTCCACCCCCTGCTTCCCCTCTGAACCTCAGTTCATTTGAGGCGGACGTATTGATCAGCGCAACGCGGCAATCTCTAAATCATAACACAGCACTTAAGACGAGGCTGCCAAAATGAAAGCGTCTATTTATTGCAACACATGCCTCAGACTGTTCCGTGCACGGTGTTGACTTGCATTTTTATTGCCTCGGTACGTACAGCAGTGTTGGAGGCAGAGATGTTCGCCACCTCAGAGAAACAAAAGGAAGCTCATTATATATCCTAAACATAGAATTAATAAAGTTCCTCAAGGGGAAAATTGGATTCCGAGAGCTCTGTCTGAAGCTAGAAATTAACTGTTGAATGTTGGCAGTCCTCGGAGATCACATTCGCAACAGAAGGAAGCAGTTCTCACCTCAGTGTTGGCTCAGTGCTGAGACATTCTGTTCAAAGAAGTGAGTTTTAAGCGACTTGTAGTTTGATTTGATAGGTATGATCTGTGTTTTTTATATATGGCATTAGCTTTGCAATTGTCGCTCCCTGGAGAGGTGGAGTTATCCGATTAGTGGTAGCGTGATTATCTCGGCACACGAGGGCTTCGCTGAGTGGAGGCAGGTTGTGATTTGGACCCGTATAAATTATGTCTGTCTGTCTCAGCTGAATAGGGAATTAATGCCAGCTCCCGCTTGAATGTGGTACTTCCTCTTGCGACAGATAATGGCGTCCGTTCGACCAGCAGCACTGGCAGGTAACCAAGCATTGTTTGGCAAGCACCTCCAAAGCTGTCCAGAGAAACAGTCCAGAGGAGGTGATGGCGAGCGGTGTGGCTCCAGGGAAGGCAGTTTCAGTCTGTTGGTCGACACAGCTGTCGAATGGATTGCCATGAGATTTGGTACAGATATTAACAGCCCTCAAAAGAATTAGGGCCCACTGAATTTGACTGGAATGTCTCACAAACCTTTGGATGGATTAGCGTGACGACCAGAAGATGCATCCTGTTGATTAGGGACTGACCCATTATTGACCTGGCAGATTATTGGATCTGATATTCAGCATTTTTACAATTGCCAGTATTTTCGATAAAATATGTTAAATTATTAAATGCACTTCCTTGGCTGTGATGCAACTATTTGTTTCTATATGTAATTTGAAGCACCAGCCTGTCCACAGCACCATCTGATTGGTTGTGCATCATTAATAATAGCCTATCAACACTGAAGACTTGAAGGATATGCTGAAGGAATGGGCATTTCAGAAACAATTCAGTATCAAATATCAGTAATCATCGGATGTATCTTACTTACCTCTGCAGCATTTCCTGTTGTGCCACCATGCGGGTAACCTGACCATCAGTCCTTTTCCTTTCCTACAGACTTTGTTTTATGTCCAAACACCTACAAAACTAAAGACACAACAGCTTCAGCTATCCTTTATGTTTTTAGTGCTATATCATTGTGTTTGCATGCTGAAGAAAAATGGTGAACAAGGTAAATATCATATCGTTGCACGACTTAAAGCTTCTTGCTACCGAATATGGAGAAGACGCAGCATAAATGTTTATATGTTCTCTCTCTGCTATGTACCATATGTCCTGTCTTCGTTTCATGAACACGACTTCCTATATAAGGTAGACGTAAGGGTTGCTTGGGGGTTGATTCTGTTTGGCTTTGAATCTTCTCGCTGGCAACCAGCTGGTGCCAGAGATTCTGTGCTTGTTTTAATAAACTTTTTATATATGAACAAGACAGTATCGGCAGAGAATTTCTTCATCATCTGCACATCATTTGCCACACAGATATTTGAAGATAAACAGCATTACTCATTACATTACTGTTGTTGAATCATGGAATGTATAGAAAAAAAGCACATAACCTCGGATTCAACCATCTGATTCACCGCTCGCCTGTTACGTAATGAAATGTCAAACTTGAGGCTTCACAATGGCAGTTCATGAACCAGTGGTTAAGGTCATGGCTGTAGGCTTCTTAATTTATTTAACATGGCAGCAAAGAGGCCTTTTCCCTCCCTGTTACACACCCCACAGTAAAGGACAAGTCAAAAGATATGTCCCGTCTATTTCTCCTAGACATAACTAAGCTTGATCTAACATCAATATTAGATTTTGACCATTTCCTCATGCTTCCTATAATTTCCCTGCCTTAGAAATAGCCTTCATCTCATCTCAGCCTGATCCTAATTTGAGATGATAAAAAGCTAATTTTCCTCACTCGCTGCGCTTATTTTTTATTTGTCTGAAATAATCAGCTCTTGAGCCAACAGTGAGATCCAAAAGGAAACATGACAGACTCACAGATGAGTCTGCACAATATCGCAAATTTATCTCAGTGGTCAAATTCAAGCCTGAATACTTTACGGATCTCAGAGTTGTTTTACTTCTAAGATCCACATAAAAAAACTCTGTTTCTCATTAATTTGCCACAAATCTCCCCACTAATTGAGAGAATTTCTGTCTTGCCTTCACATACTTCAACATCTGTGCATCCGACGTATTTCTCACTTGGCAGGTGTCTTGCTGGGGACACATAGAAGAGCAGTATTGAGTTGTTTGGATGAGCAGTGGCCATTTTTGGTGTCTCTTTTCAGAGATTAACGACAACCTTTCTTCATGTTAACGTGTCTATTACAGCAGGCACTGCACTGGTTATGTTAATTTTTTCGTAACCTGCTGGTTTCTGTGTAGCCGTGGTGGTGAAGTGTCTCATGTGATAGCTGAGTAGGTGTAGAGGAGACACTGCTGGTGTCTTTGGCACATACTTTTTAATTTCCTTTTCAGTGCACATCTGTTTGGATGGAAGTTTTATTCATATGTATTGTAAATTACCTGCACCACAGTTGCTTCACACTGTTGGTTCCCAGCGATGGACTGGCTACCTAGCCAGGCTTAACTGGCCTCTTACTCAACATCAGCTGGGATTTTTTCTATTATTTGTCTATTTGCTGCTCCATAAGGCTGTTAAGGAGGTGAAAAAAATCAGTAATCTCCAAATAAGATGATTTCTTTCTGAAGAAGACTGCAAATTTCTTCCTCTTGAATTCTTTGCTCCACATTGTCCCCATGAGTGCATGTATGCAGAGGGTGCATGTAATCTGCAATAGGTTTCTGCAATGTTTGAAAGCGGTCTACGTGCAGGACTGTTGGCCTGTCCTGGGCGTTACCTGCTTTTGTGATGTTGGTGAGCTCTCAGACAGCCCCCGTCGGCGCTGGAAGGCAGCGCTGTCAGCTGTGGAGAACTCTTCCTGTCAGCCCTGCCTCATGAAATTTAGGGCTGCGAGATGAAGCCTGAGACAGGTATCCATGTGGGGTGACGGTGGTGTCAGGAGGTAGAGGGTTATCCATCTGGCTATTTCACTATATACCGTAGCTATCTATCCACTGCACATATCTACAGAATCTATTTGCCTCCATGTCTTTGTCTTTGTTTGTCTCCTGGGGTGCAGTTTGGGGGAGGGGGGGAGGCCTGCTGTGTGTCAGCAGTGAAATATTCATAGGCCGTGCAGGGAGTCTGACGAGCCCCTCTGACACCCCCATACTCTTCACCCTCATTTTCATTTCCTCTCCGGTGCCGGCGCTTTACCTCACAGCTCCCCCGGTCTGCCGTTCACCAGCGTACTGCATGCTCAGTACAGTCATGATGAAAGGAAACTCACAGCACGCTGCTTTTTACATTTCATACCTGAGAGAATGGAGTGTGGAAAAAACAAAACCTGCGTTTCCTTGGCTGAAAAGCTTCCATTTGAGCTTGAAGGCTTTGGTGCTGTAATGGGTGCTTTACAGTGCACTCTTTAAGATTCTTCTTGCCCTGTCGTAATGGTAGCACTTCCCATCTAGATTTAAAATCAATGGGAAAATTCAGCGTGAGGAGCTGTACCTGACTTCCATCATTCCCCTACATGTCTTTTGACATCCCTCAGCAAACTCAGACAGACCTGATGAACCCGCTTGAATTTCAAGTTTAATTATAAAACACTGTGCTAAAATAAACATCGAAATAATATCAGCAAGAGAGGTATTATTCTCAAGAAAGAGAGCAGAGTCTGATTTGTTACTGAGAATGCAGTGTTCCTTGTGAGTGCATTCCAATCCGGTGTATTACGAATGACACCTCTGCCTCTTCTACTATGGATTTTTCTGTTTATTCAATTTAGGAAATTGGTGCATAATGATGGTTCTAGAAAGAGTTCCTTGTCTCTTCCTCGACACAAAAACATGACTGTAGCTGCAGTTGAAGTATGTCCACATGACGTCTGACGGTCGAGATTTAAACAGCTGTTCATGGAAATAAGAAAAGAAGATAATAAGCTATACTTTATTAGTCCCCTTGGGGAAATCTGTCTGCATTTGACCCATCCATACTAGGAGCAGTGGGCTGCTGCAGAAGCGTCCCGGGAGCAGTCAGGGGTTGGGGGCCTTGCTCAGGGGCCCACAGTGGTGGTGATTCAGCCCCAGTCAGGGGACGCGAACCGGCGACCCACAAGTATGTTTCACAAGCCACTAGGCCACCACTGCCCTTAATATAAAGCAAACCTGGACCACACATTTAAAAACAAAGATCATCAAGCCCATTGTCTGACAAGAAGAATTCCAGGAAGGACTTTTGAGAAAAAATGTATCAATATCAACCTATCACTCGGAACTAATCACATTGTCACGTGATTAATTTGAACATCCCTCCTCAATGTGCAAGGCTGCCTCACTTAGATAACGCTGTAAATATCTCTGTTAGTTTTATGATACCTTGAACTCACAACACTTGCTTTTTTTTCTTTTTTAATCTTTATCCTTCTTGTAAATTTCTCCATTTGGAAGTGTTCCACTGTTATGCACCAAAGCAGCAAGTCAGATTCCTCAGATTTGAAAACCTACTTGGCAATGAAACCTTCTCTGATTCAGATTATTTCTCTAGTGGACGATTTCCTTGTACAACATTTTGTCTGTTTCAGCTGGTGGCCCTCAGAGACGTGCAGTTCACATTTCTTATTAACTGTAACCATCTTCTTAGCATGACTTTTAGCAGGTCTTTTAGTTGCGTAATTCCTCACATTCTTTTCAGCACTGTTTGAAGCATAGGTATACAGCGGGGAAAATAAGTATTGAACATGTCAACATTTCTCTCAAAAAACATATTTCTAATCGAGCTATTGACATGAAATTTTCACCAGATGTCGGCATCAACCCAAGTAATGCACACATACAAAGAAATCCAAACATTTATGTCCATAAATTAAGTTATGTGTAATAAAGTGAAATGGCACAGGGAATAAGTATTGAACACATGAAGAAAAGGAGGGGTAAAAAGGTCTGGAAAGCCAAGAAAGCAGCTGGAGTTTGTCAGTATTTAGAAGGTTAACCTGTCCCCTATTAGTGCAAAGTAATATCAGCTGGTTTAGTCCTGATTAATGCCTTTTAAAAAGGTTTCTCACCAGCAAGGTGTTAGACAAGAAGCATTGCATGATGGGTAAAAGCAAAGAGCTGTCCAAAGACCTACGCAGCCTTATTGTTGCAAAACACACTGAAGGCATTGGTTACAGGCGCATTTCTAAACTTCTGAAAGTTCCAGTGAGTACCATTGGGGCCATCATCCGGAAGTGGAAAGAACAGGGCATTACCATAAACCAGCCACGGCCAGGTGCTCCTCGCAAGATTTCAGACAGAGGAGTCAAAACAATCATCAGAAGGGTTCTCCAACAGCCCAGGACCACTCGTGGAGAGCTTCAGAAAGACCTGGAATCAGCAGGTACCGTTGTTTCAAAGAAAACAATAAGTAATGCACTCAACCGCCATGGCCTCCATGCACGCACACCACGCAAGACTCCATTTTTGAAGAGGAAGCATGTTGAAGCTCGTTTGGAGTTTGCGACACAACATTTGGATAAACCCATGACATTCTGGGAGAACATACTCTGGTCAGATGAGACCAAAATTGAACTCTTCGGATGTCATAAGACACAACATGTTTGGAGGAAAAATGGCACTGCACATCACCCCCAAAACACCATACCAACAGTCAAGTTTGGAGGTGGGAGCATCATGGCGTGGGGCTGTTTTTCAGCATGTGGTACTGGTAGACTTCATATCATTGAAGGAATAATGACTGGAGAAAAGTATCGAGACATTCTTGATCAGAATCTGCTGTCATCTGCCAGGCTGCTGAAGATGAAAAGAGGGTGGATCTTTCAGCAAGACAACGATCCCAAGCACACAGCCAAGGTAACACTCAACTGGTTGAAGAAAAAGAAAATAAAGCTGCTAGAATGGCCCAGTCAATCACCAGACTTGAATCCAATTGAAAATCTTTGGAAAGAACTGAAGATCCGGGTTCACAGAAGAGACCCCCGGAACCTTGAAGATTTGAAGGCAGTTTGTGTGGATGAATGGGCCAAAATCACACCTGAGCAATGTATTCGACTGGTTTCTCCATACAGGAGGCGTCTTGAGGCTGTAATCACCAACAAAGGTTTTTGCACTAAGTATTAAATAAATTTCAGTACGCGTGTTCAATACTTATTTTCTGTGCCATTTCACTTTATTACACATAACTTAATTTATGGACATAAATGTTTGGATTTCTTTGTATGTGTGCATTACTTGGGTTGATGCCGACATCTGGTGAAAATTTCATGTCAATAGCTCGATTAGAAATATGTTTTTTGAGAGAAATGTTGACGTGTTCAATACTTATTTTCCCCGCTGTATATAGGTTATCCCTTAAAAAATGTTCCTACACAACTAAACTGCATTCTCCAAAAGTATGACAGAAACATGTTTTATACCCAAAAGGATAAGTATGTGTGCAGTTTCAAAGAGCCAAAAGGTCTGTGTTAGCTGTCGGCATCAGTCCACAACAAGACTTCCACACAGGAGACTGGGGTGTGCATTCCACGTGGGACCATTATTCTTAGACTTAAAGTTTGTTTTGACTCACTGTTTGGTATAATTTTGGCATCTTTCACAACATGTTTGAGGCATCTCAGATTCCCAGTTACCGGGGTGACGAGTTTTGCGACACTGGTTGGCTGAAAAGACGCTAAACCAGTATAATAAGTGGTAAAGTTACAGGTTGATGAGATATATATTCATGATTTGTCACCAACAAATGTGATTTGGGAGAAAAATGTAATTAAGAACGCAGTTTATTTGAATAGAAATGCATTTATTTTGGTGACTGGGCTGATGAGATGTGGTTAGAATAGAGAATTTTACTGGTAAAGGGTAGTATGTTCCTGCTGGTTAGTAGCTCTGCATCCCCACATGGCCTGTTATGCCTTTATTGGATAGTGGATAGAATCGGAAACGGGAGAGAGAGTGGGGAATAAACATGCGGTAAATGCCTAAGGTCGGAATGGAACCCGAGACAGCCGCTACGCCTTGGCACTTGGGTCACGTGACATAACCATTAGGCTATCAGGGCGCCCCCTATGTCAGCCATCTTGACAGAGGCCTGTTTGAATCCATGACTCTACCTGTGAGATGGCACCCTCGCTGTCTTACCCTTCGCGGCACCACCCTGCAACAGAATGATTAGCCTCAGCAGGAAAAGTAAACAGGAGCGGACAAAAGTCGCAAATCATATTTTCATTATGTTTTTCTGCCGCCACCCTCGTAAGTCATCATCACAGAGCCGAGGCCTCTACTTCCAAACTCTGCGGAAATATCAATATGGATTTAGGAGTCTCCCTGAAGCAAGGTCCTCAGCTAATTAAATCTGTAATCACTTTGTACTGTAAAAACACAAGCAGAGGAGGGGCGAGAGGGAGGGAGGGGGATGTGTGGTGGTTTAAACGCGGGCCAGTGGAGTTTTAGTTAACAAAGACGGCTAATTGGGTCAGAGCTCTTTATCCTCATAAAGCGCAGAGGTTTCCTGCCATCCAGTCGGACCGCTTACGGCTCTTTGCTCTCAAGCGGAGTCTGACTGTGTCTGAGAGAGCGAGAGGGAGGAAAGAGAGGTTACGTTGAAGACGGAGCACATCCGCCGCCGCTGTCAAGGCTACAGCAAACAGGTATTTCATATTGTCTTCGGGGTTTTGAAGCCTGTTGTACGATGAGGAAAGTAATGGGATTCAGAAGAGTTCCGCGCCGAGAGTGAATTCTAATAGAGGAAAAGGTGCGACGGGGATGTACAAGTCCATGAACTCCTTCCGTCTTTCATCTCAAGAGGAGGGATCATTCAAGCAAGGTGTTGTGTTCTCCACTGGTGCCAAGTGTGAATATGATCCAGTCGCTGCCATGTCACATTCTCATCACCCGACCTTCCACCGCCTCAGTAAAGATTGTGTTTTGCAGCACTAGAAGAAGGTAATGTAATAGATATATTCTCATGATTTAGACTTGAGTAGCTGTGTAATCTCACTTGTCATTTGCACTTAATATGTACTCTTTAAAATGCAGTTCATTTATATAAACCGTGAATCTGTACAACTCTGTATAGTCCATGCTCTTTTCAACATTCTCCTCGTAACCCAGCCAGATTAAACATGTTAAATGTAAATAAAGGCCGGCGTGCGCTCAGATAGTTTAATCTGTTTTACTATTGACAGATGCTAACATACTGGCTCTGCATATTCATTAATCAAAAATGAGAGTTCTCTGTGGTCGCCTTTGGTCCATGTTGAACTCTCTGCAGGCAGTTTAACATAAGTTAATTAAAAAAATCAAAATACAAATTATCTGCAAATACTTCTCAATTATATGAGCAGCTCCAACAGAAATATGAAACCATTTTTCTCAGTGACAGCATATTTTTATCTTGCTCCTGGCAACTGAATATTAATATGGTTGTAACGGTGAGTGCCAAACCGGCACTGACGTTTTTAATATTTATAAAGGGTGTAATGATGTTATATGTTGATTAATGTGAATAAAATTGATGTTTTAAACCTGCAGTAGGCAGCAAAAGGCTTGTCTCAAAATTTGTTCACGTGCACCCCCATTAGTATAAAAGATTAACAACTGGAATAACAAGCAGCTGCAGTTTTGTTCCTCGCTCAAATCAACACCTTAAGGTTACCTCACCCCGGTCAATTCTGAGGCTTGAGCAGATTTTTCATACAGATTTGTTATTTCTTCATACTGTCAGCTGTACTCTTTAGTATTCCCTGCTGCGCTTTCAGTCGCAACATACTGACAGCACTTAACTGAATTAAAAGGAAATGGCCACGCGCAGTAGATTCAGAGCAGCGTGCCTTTGTATGGGGGAAAAATTACAATATTATATTAGCATTTAGGATGTCGCACGCTGCTTTTAGAGTAAACAGTGACAGAGTAGATAAACAGTTCATTAAAACTTCACGAAGAAGACAAATGAACACGAAAAGGACATCTTCGCCGGGGTAATTCTCATTACTCGCTGTCTTCTCCCTTTGAATTTCAAGCCAAAGGAGTCGCCGTGCATCTGCGCTTTCTCTGTGAGCTGCAGCTCTGAGGTGGTGACCCCGTGCTGCCTCTATCCTCTGTGTTACTCACATTTGTGTCTGTCCCCGGGGCTCTTCGTCTAAAGAGCCTGGACTGAAGAGGCAGGCGGGCCAAGCACAGTATGGCGAGGTTAGCCCTGCCCTGGAGAAATCTTCACAGCGACCTGATTTCTTTCAGTTGCTCCTCATATTCCCCAGATCTTACGCTCATATTCACCTGATCCTCTGTCGGAGGCATTTTCTGGGGGAAAACTTCTTTAACAACACTGAAACTAGAGCAAAATTTCAAAGTCCAGCAATTTCGGATGCATCGCAGTCGCACTTGTAGCACCGAGTCGTCAGGTGTCCCCGCAGATTTTTGTTTCGCTGGTTAATCTGGCAGATAATTGCATCCATTACTAGAAATGATGCATAACGTCTGCCTGAGGTCTGCTTGCGACAATTTTCATGAATCCTCATCAAAACTGCGCATTTCCAATATCACTGTGAAAGCAGTGTGTTGAAGAGAATCTCTCATCCAAGCTTGTCATATTCATTTCACAGAGGTCTGAATTAATATTAGTGATTGGTCCCCTAGTCACGTTCAGCCCCATCTTTTCATCCCAGCATCTGGATTTAATTGGGGCTACGCTGTAAAGCCACAGCTGCTCTGCCTGTTAGGACAATAAATTACCCCAATTAGGAGTTGAACAAAAGAGGCTGTCTGACACCGCAGCCCACTGCCATGCCTGGAGACTGGAATGCAATGGAATGAGGATTCTGGCTGACATGAAGCTGTACCAAAACACCTGCCCCATCATCTCTATGATCAAAGCACAGTTCCAGTCCAGTGGATATATAGAGCGGGAGGAGATTGCTTTGCATGGCTTGCAGCTCACGTTAGCCTCAGTTGCAGGGGCTTCTGGTGTATAAATTAGACAGGAAAAAGTGTCAGTGTGTTCGAAATCAATGAAAGGTATGTTGTGTAATTGCTGGGTGGATGATTAATTGGTGTTTGGATGATGAGTTGTGGATACATCCAGGTTTTCTGGCAGCCGCCTGCCATATCGATGGCACCGGTAATGAAGGCAATAATGAGGGAAGGTTCGGGAGGATGTGGAATGGGAGGAACAATAGGAACATCTGTGCCTCTCTATAGTTAGAGTATAATTGAGACCATATTTCATTTTGCTCTTTGAAAGCTAGTGCTACTATACTTGCTGTCTACTTCCCTGAAAGATGAGACACATTTATTTGCCACTGTAACACATGCAGCAGCTTTAGCGACTCAGGTGGTCTGCCACTGAGAAGGATGTAGGGTCACTGCCGCTGCGATGGCGGCCTCCATCGTGATCGGCACTCCCTTCACGTCTCAACCTGGCCACGCCATCCCTTTGTCTCACCGCTTGCTGTGAACACGCCATTAAGCCAGCCGAAGTTTGACAAGAAAAATGAAGTGTGCCATTTCCTGTGGCCTCAAGTGTCTCCCTGAATAATGAGCGCATTGCCTGGACCCCCTCGTCTCTCTCGCTCCCTGCCATCGGTTTTACTCTTCCCCTTGAAGTTCCAGTCTGCTGAGAGAGTGAAGGGGTCTTTAGGTTGTCTCTTGTCTCTGGGGGGGAAAAAAAGGCGGTCATGCAAGACCTGTCAAACTAAATCTGGGAAACCCAGAAAAGGAGGATTAGATGAATGAAGTGGATTTTATTGATGAAATCCTCATCCGATGTCACGGCATTAGAGAATGTAGAATAGGGCATACTGTATCTGAGGAAATATCCATTATGACAGAGCACCATGAGATGGTGCAAACAGCTGCAGTTTTGCGAGCCAAATTAACTGGCACTGTTTCTCATATCTATTATTATTTCCCTGCTTTTTAAACATGTCAGATGGCTCAGCTGCACTGCTGGATCATAGCAAAAAGCTTCCTTGCATTGCAAACCGCTGGGAGAAAGGGGAGCTCCAGCGCTACTTCCTTGCCCAGCCTTATTTCTCCCAATTACCAGCGTGTGAGCAAACAGTCTGACACGACTGACCTCCTCTCGGAGAGCCGTGGTCATGACTGGAAGGCTCTCTCTGCTTATTATGACAGAAGTGTTATGGTAATGGAAGGAAAGTCTGCGCCGTGGCGATAGCACCGCAGGAATGGATAGCCTATTATCCACCACTGTGTGGTGGTAGTAATGGTGAGACAGAGGGCATCCTATCTGTTATGGTGATGATGCATTTTGAATGCGTAGTGCCTATTATATATCAGTGGATGATAATGGCAGGAAGGAGCATCCTCTGGGTTATAGTCATGATGCCAAGTATGGTGAAAAGGTCCACACAAAATATACAGTGTGCCTTTGTGGGTTTAATGTGATAGATTGAAGGGAGTGGCAGGGTTTTTCTCTCTCTGTTGCAATAATGGTGGGCCAGCCCATGTGCTCAAAGAGCGTGAATATCCAGGGAAGAATAGACAATGAGGAGCGTGTGTGTACGTGTGCATACGACAAACAAGAGCCACGCAGTAGAAAGAGAGCCTTAGTTAGCTGTCTGCTTGGCGCTTCGCCGCCCCTGTGATGTATGTTTATGGCCCATCATCTCTAGCCAATTACCCTGCCTCAGTGTGGGAGCGCCGTGCCTTCCCATCACAGCCGTCAGTGTCTGAGCGTGGAGAGAGACGGCGACAGTTAACGTTCCTGGACATCCCTGGCAACGCGCTGTTTTCCTTAGGGGGCTCTGGAGATTCATCTTCAAAAGTAAGCCACCGGGTAGCAGACTCTGCTGAGGCCACGGCTGCTCTGGGAATTGAATGATTGTTTACTGTGTGTGTGTGTGAATGCGCGTGTCCGTGGGTGTGCATGAGCGCCATGTGGGTGCCGTTAGTTGGAACAATATCTGCGCGAACTTTGTAAATCTCAGGCTTCCTACACCCTCCTTTGTGTTTCCTTCATTGTGAGTTATATGGATCGCTCACAGGTCAATATATTGATGTGTCCATGCAGTTAGATGCTGTAAATGATGTGTGATCATGATACACTGAGAACCTAACAGCTGTGAAATAACCTTGATGTGCTGGGTCCCTTTGTCTCCCAGGTACAGCTGAAGCAGAAGCGCCCGTGTATGCTGTCCAGGTCAACCTGCAGACTCTCTCCCACAAACACATCTGACTTTTATAAGGTAATCTTTTTCTCTCTTTCTAGTTTCTGCACGTGTTTGCATCTAGTTTGGAGGAGCTGCCTCAGTCTACAACACTGTCCTGCAGAGAAGTGAAAAGGTTAGAAAAGGTAGACTGAATCAGATTTGCAGCTGAGCAGCAGAGAAGACTAATTTCCTCTTAGCAGGGAGAAGTTTTAACCCTGTTGACAGTGACAGGGTGTGTCTTTATCAGAGGCAATGCTTAAACTTCACATTTGGGTGATTCCTCTGTGAAACTGAGAATACAGTGGCAAGACAAGGATTTAGAGAATGTATTTTTTTTTTGTCTTTCTTTTTGGCTTCATATTCACACAGTGTGACAGATTGAAACTGCAAAGCTGTATTTGTGTTGGCTAGACGAAGGAACGCTCCTGCCCAGAGGGTTTATCAGGGAGAGAAAATATTGACCGCCAACAGTTGCACTTTGGTGGTGTTATTGCTTTTCACACTTGTGTGATACAGACAGCAGTTGCCAAGCACAACAATTGTAAACCCGCAGCCATATTGACAGCCGCATTGCTCTTCTGTGCAGGGCAACCTATCCAGCTTATGGTGTTTACTTTTTAGTTTATTCCACCGGAGCGCTTTTTCGCAGACAAACAGCATGAAAGTGCTGCAACACGGTGAGAAGAAAAGAAAATACTTATTGTTTAGGTGGGAAAGGCCAAAGGGGCCTTTAAGCTTTCTTGTAAATTAACACTACAAAACAAACTGACAAATAAGCTGCAGAGTGTGTGTCTGCCTCTCTCTCGACACGCTGCAGCATCTCACTATAAGCCAGCCTCTCTGATTATCAGTTAGCGCTCAGGTGAAGTCAATTCATCACCTCAGTATGTAGGGCTAGCTCTGAGCTGTCGTTATCACTGCGCCTGTACATGGTCCTCTGTTACTGGAATCATAAACTCACCAATATCATATTTCAAAGTGTCAGTAAAAGCAATAAGTTATAGAGAAACTTCGGCCATCACTGTGGTGGCAGCTTAATGAATTGTTCTTGCAAGAATTCAATTTAGTATTATATGTTGTGTGGTGATGAAGTTATAATTTCATGTTTAGCTTTTACAACACTCTGTTCATATTAATGTTTCTAACCAAACTAACTATCTATCTATATATTATATTATACAGTATATATATTAAATTGCTGTCAAACACTCAGATGCAAAACATTATGTCCTACTGTGAGGTCCTAACTAAAGTAATCTCTATAGTTTCTGTAGTTTTCTGTGCCCATAAACTCCATGTTGATGTCAGAGGTCCGCCGCCTGGCTAAAGCACTCTAGCTGTTTTTGTTTTTCTAACCTATAACATTTTTAAGTGGTGCACTCCAGTGAATGAGACGTTTGACATTCTGGAACGGCGGGGACTTGAAACAGCTTAAATCGTCGATCGAGGTTATCCTCGACATTCTCGTCTGTTGAAATGGCATGCCGGCGTGGGCGTACATTAAACATTCATGCAAACAGCTGTTTCTTCCGCAGGACAGCATGGCACGGAGCATGACCGTGTGCTTAGATTTCAAATCAGAGAAGCAGCCTTGAGGAGCTGGTTTGGAAAGGATGCTGCACGCAGCGCGGGCTACTGTGTGAGGGCAGGAAATGACCACGTGCCCCCCCTCAACAAAAGGCTGCTAAAAACACATTTCTGAAGCTGGCAGTAGACGTGCAAGTAATTCCTGCCGCACAGAAGGTCAGCTAACAGTTACATTTTAAAATTAGCATGAAGAGTCTGGTAAAACTGATTGAAATTAAGTACAAACGCACTTCTGAGTACGCGGTGAGTCTCATCCAAACCCCAAGTGAACCGCATTAGTGGAAACAGGATGAGCTGATAGGGGTTAATGCAATAATTTCCATACAGCATTTGTATGCCTGTTGAACTGTGAAGCAGTGCACTCACAGACAGCTTTAAAGAAAGGCGTGCATGCATTCCTGCTGACATTTTTAGGGTGTTTGACGATAGATGCAGTGATAATGTATGCTCGATCCAGACAGCCATGCAGCCACTGAATGCAGGGGCTGAGTTATGAATGTTAGGTATTCACAGCGGACGTGTTGCTGCCATCATTCTCTTCCCTCTTGAGCCCACAAGCACCCTGACTCTCATGTTTACTCTTACATTTGTTCTGTCTCATTTTCACCGCCGCGCTCATGTATCCCGATGCACACTTTTCCTCCTTTGCTCCAGTGCCAGGGGAGACCGAGGCAGACTGTTGCGAAGAGGAAAAATAAAGTTTCATGAAATTTCTACACAAATGCGGCACTGAAATGTGCACACGACGCAGGTGAATACACAATGTGAGTGTGTCTGTGTGTATTATTATGCTCTCCATGCCCCATGAAAACACAGTGAATGATCTTTAAGAGTGAAACATAATAGCATTCTCTCCTCCACTGAGACAGGCCGTGACCTCCACACTGGAGCTTTGCACTGACCATTTGAATGGTAACTGATTGCCAATTTAGAGCCCACACAAGAGCATTGCCCCCAGTGAATCAAAGTACAGCTCTGTAATGACAAACACAAACAGTACGCCGAGCCCCAACCCTGTATTATCTCCTGATTTTTCCCTTCTTCTCTGAAATTATGCTCTCGATTGCGACACCTGAAAGAAATGATTGAAAACAGCAGTGGCCGAAACAGAAAAAGACAGTGTTTTCCCCCTACGAGCACAAAGTCGCACCTCGCTCCAAAGCCACCCGCTGCGCTAAGTAATGTGATGGCGAGCTATTCCTGCTGGATGGCGCGGTAATAAGCAGATGATCCCCTTTAGAAATAACAGCTGGTTGTGTTTTTTCTAACGCTGAGGCTCCATCACTGCCCGTCACTACTCGTTCATCAGCAGCTGTTAGCCGTCGCTCTCACTCTGCTGGAGTGCACTATTATCCATCGACACTTATCAGTTGGATAGACGCTCCATAATACAAACATTAAGGCAGTCCAGCGCAGTTGTGCACGTCTTTGCAAGCAACTGGTCGCCTGACAATGACGGTTGGTCGGATCGAGACCACTGGAGGTTTCTGTTGAGGTTGGGAGATGATCACATAGCTGTGTAGAGCTTGAAAGGAAGTCAAGTCTAGCTGCCTTTTTAATTGAGCACATTTAAAACAACAGCCGCTGCACCAGCAATAAAAAAAGATTATGACTGGTGTTGCAAATTAACCTAACAAGTTGGGATATTGGGATTAAGGCTCCAATAGCGTTATTTACGGTGTGATTTGACCAGAGTAATTTACATATTAGGGATAAAAACCCTGCAAAAATGACATGAAATACTGCTTCACCTGACTTTAATACATATTAAGGCTACAACCCTACAGTGTTATTAATTATTGAGAATAATCTAACTAATGTAATGATGTAGCTGAGGCCCCACAGTATTATAAATTATGAAACGTAACCTAACTTGAATAAATGTTAAGGATAAGACTCTACAGCATCAGTAATTATGGAGATTAACCTGACGAGCTGAAACAGAGTTGCTGTTTTTCCTACTGTGGTATATCATGCAAGGACTTTAGAATTGTGATGACCGGCCCCCCTCTGTCTGCTCACTGGCTGTGTGCCCTGGGTGGAGGTGGGGACAGGTCGTCAGGCCAAACTGCCTCACCTGGGGGTGTATGGGGAACATTGAATTTAAGGGTGATCTAATCGGGTGTGCATTCTCTTTGCTGCTTCCAGACTGAGAGCTTATTTTGATCTGGGTTTATTTTCTAACAGTTAATTATGACCTACGTTCTACTGAAATTATTTAAGTAGAACGTACTTTATGTTCCAGGAAAATGATTGATTAATAAATTCATTTTGATTCCTTATTTCATGTGTGGACTCCATTTTTGCCACTTACTGACCAGGTTTGTGACAAAGTGGGGGCTCGTCCGGGATTTGAACCCAGGACCTCTCGTGATGTCAATAAGTAAGCAATGGACTGGAAATGTTTCCCTGATAGATCTTCCACAGATTCCCTCAGATTCCTCAGAAACCCCTCCATGTTTGCAAAGCTTTGAATTTTTTCTAATTAATTTTCAACTGTACGATGGGACGCCTAGCTTAGGCAAACAATGTGCTCTGTGGTTTGGCAGCTTTCTCTAACCTAATCATTACAAACCGAAATTGCCTCCAAATTTAAAACTCAGTGTTCAGTGGAGTGAAAAGCCACTCTTAAGAGTTATAATAATGCTTTTTTTTCTTGCAACTAATAGAGTTTTATGAAATATTGCCGGCTGTCAGGGCTTCAGCGTCTAGCTTTTGGTGTCAGTCACTCAGACCCGAGGGCTTCTGTCTAGACGCATCATCCATATTCAACGTTCACACAGACAGAAATCCGTCACAGATGATAGAAATGTACATTGTTGCATCAATTGTACCCTCTTAGTCCTTTACTGAGTAAGTGGAAATCAGAATGTTACCATAGTTTTACTTTCTCTTACTTTTCTCCGCTACATCAGATGCCCTTTTCCTGAGGTCACATAAGGTCAGTTTAAGAACTTGCAAGTCTAACTCGGAACAGAAGTAGAATTAGGACGATTAATGGGTGCAACAAACCATAATTACAACTCTTAATAGCAAAAAAAAAATTAAGAAATGATCTCTCTTCACGTGCGAGCATATTAAGAGCTGGTTTTTTCTTGGAGGTACACATGAAAGATGTGTAAACCTTCCCCCCTGGATTCTTGGTATGGCACTATATTTGGTTTACACCCACATGGTGTTTTTCTGCAAGCTGGAAACCCACTCAGCATTCTATATTTCTCTCAGATCGGTGTGAGAGGAGACTCGCAGCTCCGACCCCACGGGGATGTCGATTCCCACCATTGCTCGTGGACTTACAGTAACATGCTGCCCCAGTGTCAGCAAAGAGGAGTGGAGAAGCAGAGCGAAAGAGAGAAGACTATGAGCTTAATGTAGATCTGTCATCAGCTGGCTGCAGATCAAAAGAGCAGCATTGGCAGGCGGAGCACAGAATCCACCGGAGCCTCCTCTTCTATGCCAAACTCCAGCTTCTCTGAGGTAGACGAGCACAGAGGGGCCTGGCTTCAGGCAAGGAGTGCGTGTTGCTGCTCTCTATGTGTGTGTGTGTGTGTGTTTCGGGAGGCGGAGAGCTCTGGGCACACACACAATGTCTCAAGGCAAAGATCTGGCACCGCGAAAATGTCACCAGAAACAAAAAAAAAGAAAAAAAGAAAGGAACAAGAAAGGAATGGAGAAAGTGTGATGAACAGACGCGTATGCTCTGGGAGGTGTGGGATTTAGAGACTATGCAAGGCAGCATCACTCCCTCATAGTGGGAGATTGGGAGGAATAAAAACGATGGCATAAAGACAGAGAGTTGCAGGCTTTCTGGCTTGTACACCTCTGCAGCATCAGTGTACAACTGTTAAGTGGATTCAAGGACATATCTAAATTGCAGCCCTCAGAGGTTTGTAAGTGCTGTCTTTCTTTCCACTTTTGATTCTGGTTGAATACGTTGGTTCACTGTACACTTGTGCAACTATGAACGAAACAATGTGTGTTATTTGACATTAGCCGAACCAGCACGGTTATGTTTTCCGTCTACTTGACTATCAAATATTTAATTTGTTTATAAGCCATCACTACAATATACAATAAAGCACTGATCACATCTGTCCATGATGGGGCTTGTAAAAGGCACTTTAAACACATTTTCTGATGCTGCAGTGCTTCACTGTGACATATACTACTTACTTCTAGTTCTTTTGGACTGTCCTTCCTTAGTGCTTATGTATTTTGTGGAATCCTTACAGTGAGCCTCACAGCCGAACAAACACACACAGAAAACTTCTTGAAAGGTGAATTTTGATCTCCAGCACGTCAACTATCATGGGGTTGTATAACCCTAGTGTACAGGTTTCTGTTTTAAAGACAAGTTCTAGAAAGGTCTCCTAAGTCAAACTGGTTAAGTGGGACTAAGAACAATTCAAAGTGTTCCTCAACTGGTTTCTCTGAGCCTCCTTGTGGAGCCCCAACTGTATCCTTGGCCTGTGGTTGAACTCGGCCCCAAAAAGTAGCATAAGGCAGCCACCATGTGACCAGTTACCTTGGAAGCTCAGTGGTGAAGTAGTACTTTAGCAGTCAGTGGTAGGTGGACCCACACTTGGAAGGTGGAATGTCACATCTCAGGTGGGGAGGTGGTTGGGACTACAGGGGGAGGTGAAGTGTTTCCAACCTAGTCGTGGTCTGTCTAGGCACTTAATCCTTCCTGCTCCAGGGGCCATACCATTGCTGACCCTGTGCTCTGACCCCAACTAGGATATGCAAGAACAACATTTCACAATGCTGTAAAAATGTATTCATGACAAATTAAGGTTTCTTTCTTTCTTTCACCTAAAATCTATCAAATGCAACTAAACATGTTCATTTGTCACACCGGAGTGCCTGACATTTACCAGGTGTGTCTGTGTGTGTCTCTGGCTGACCTGCTGAGGTAGATAAAATCACTCAGTTCTTGAATAGGTTTCCACTCTTTTCAAACTAACCCTTTTTTGCCAGTAACCGAGTGGGGAGAAGGGGTGCATTCAGGGAACATCTGTAAATTAAAACTTCAAAATTATCCTAGCCTCCACTGTCTCTTCCACCTCCCAACCTACAGGTCTCTGCAGGCACTTCGGTCACGCCACACCACCCACAACCATAAATAAATTCTCAACCTGTGGAAACCACAGATATGATAACTTGGGCAAAATTATTCATTGCATTTATTGTGATGAGTGAAGGGCTGGGTACGGAGCGTCAACACTTTGAATCGGAATGTTGAAAAAGCAGAATGCTTCCGGACGAATCTCGTCCTTGTCCTGTAGCGTTTGTGTGCAGCCCTGTTCCCTGCAGCGTTTCAGCACCAGGCAGCAGCAAACTGAAGCAGAGGTGATGATATAGTTCACCACAGATCATCCTTATGAAAAAGGACAGGTTAAATGTAGAAAGCATTCATCTACACTTTCATTCCTGTTTACATTCATTTACATATTATTTTATGGAATTGTGTAGTGGAATTGACAACAAAGGTAACTCTTAAACTTGACTATTCCACATCAAAAGGTGCACCTAAACAAAACAGTTAGACTTACCAGTGCGACCAATTTAAAAAGTTGGTCTGGAGTCCTGCCAGTTTGCCCATTTTCTCCATGGCTGTGGGGAGAGAGGCTTTAATTGTTGTTTGTGCCTTGTGCTCAGGATAATTAACGGAAAACCTGGAGGGGGTTGATTGGGAAGAATGGCTCACCTGATCTGAAGTGAAGAGGGGCATATTTAATGGATTGGGGGGCGGGGGAATTATATAAAAGTGTCCTCATTTAAAGACATGACTTTTATGTGCATCACTGTTCACATAGACTGTGGTGGAAAGTAACAGAATGCGTATGAGCTCTTTTCTTAATTTTGATTTACTCGTGATTGAGTGGTTTCATTCTGTGCTAACTTTTCAAATCAAATCAGATTTATTTGTGGCCTACACAGTTGTACATGGCACAGTGCATGGTAAAATGTAGTTTGTACACACAGAACAAAGAGTTTATGGGAAATATTAAACTTTTTACTCACGTTTATTGAATTTATTGATTTTCAGACTGAAGTTGTGTTTACAGTGTATATTATCAGTTTTAAAAAGTTGACACATTATTATAGATAAGTAGCTACCAGTACATGAAGCAGTTTCATTTTGTTCTAGCTTACCAACAACAGTTAAGTGTTGCTGCGAATTAAATTGAATTTTAAAAAGTGCTCCAGTGATAGGCTTGGTGGTTAGCAGCGTCGCCTCACAGCTAGATGATCCCTGGTTCGCGTCCCGCTTAGGACGCCTGGGATCTTTCTGTGTGGAGTTTGCATGTTCTCCCTGTGCAGCGTGGGTTCTCACCGGCTTCTTCCAACAGTCCTAAAACATGCTGAGGTCAATTGGTGATTCTAAATTGTCTTTAGATGTGAATGAGAGTGTGCTTGGTTGTCTGTTTCTATGTGTAGAGACAGAAAACCAAGCTCTCTATGTGGCGACCTGTCCAGGGTGTCCCCTGCCTTCGCCCCAGTCAACTGGGATAGACTCCAGCCCCCCCACGACCCTACAGAGGATTAAGTGGTGTATAGATGATGGATGGATGGATGGATCAAGTGATATTGTGAAAACTTTAAACACTTTCACTAAAGTAAAATTCTGAGTACATGTCTTTTACTTGTATTGTGTACTTGTAACAAGTACTTCTATAATGTGGTATTATTACTGTACCTCAAAGATGCATTTAGAATACTTCTACTGGTCTCACAGCTACGTCACCCTCAAATAAGCAACTGATGCCTCTTTTAAAAAGCCTAATTCATGTGAGTCGTTTTAGTTTTTCCTTTCCTGTTCAGTCGCTTCTTTAGTCTCCGTCATGACAAAAAGCTGACTGACAGCTGTAATTAAATATGGTGTGATCTGATTTAGCATCGCATGTTTCCGTTCGCTCTTCTGGACAGTCAGATAAAGAATGTTGACAAATGAGCATTTTCTTCAGTCCACAACCTGACCTGAACACACACTTTATCATCTGTTCTTAAAATGAGAGTCAACAGTAAGGGCTTCATATACATGCATCACTCTGTGCAAAGCTTAGATTAGTACTTTATTAAAAAGTAAGCAGATATGGATCTTAATACTGACTAATGTTAGTAGTGTATTGTAAAGTAATTGATTAATTAACTAGTTGAAATATGAAATCTCCGTATTACAGTTTTGTTCAATTGTTTACACACAATTTTGAAAACATGGCTCCCTTTTTCAAAGTATTCACACAATTATCCAATCACCACACTCGATTTGCAAAACTCCTAGATTGTTTGCAAAATGACACGCTTCAGTCAAAACATACACACATATTGATAAAAATGCTGTTTTGTTTTCATCTCACTTACACAGTCTTCAAATGATCAGACTCTATTGCAGTCAGTTACACACTACTCTGATCAATACAAAACACATTTAACCCTATTTTAGGAAGTAGCATGTACTAGACTTTTTACCAGACACTTTTATGTAAGGAATAATTTAGATGACAAAAAGATATTGACAAGCCCACAACATTCTTCATGATTACTTTGAGATATACAGAGAAAGTACACAGATACTATAAACTTACCAAACACTGCTCAACACTGATGCTGCAGGCTGAACATATGTATTTATACCACACTCAGTTACAGTAACGTATCAATCAACAATGACAACCAGAACATAACAGTAGTTTTTCCTACTACTGTAAAGTGTTCTATCACTTCTTCAGGTCCCTCTCTTCCTCTTCCTCTACCTCCTTCTTCTCCTCTTTGAGCTCCCCCTCTCATTCTCACTCTTCTTCTTCTGACTCCTTCCATTTTGTTGAGGACAGGTGAACTCACCTGCTGCCTTTTATAGCTCCTACCTGAGTGCTGTATTTTCAGTTACCCACATGTGTGCTTCCACATCTGGTGGATATGTTTATCCAGTTCGTTCATTAGTGTGTACATTGGCAAGTTGGGGCTTTGTAATGAGAAGGAAGAAATCTCACAGTCCTTATCTGTGTCTAAGGTGTGAAAATGTGTTGCAAATCACTGTGTGTAATGTTTTGCAGAAAGTGTGAAGCTGAGTCTGTGCTTATTGTTGTGCAACTCTGGACAGGTGTTTTGCTTCTTGAGTGTAAAGATCTGTTGATTGTGTGAAAATTTTCATTTTAGTGTGAACAGCTGTAAAAAGCTGTAAGTCCTGGCTGATCCAATTATTTAAAATCTGTGGTTTGAATTGCATTATCTGTTCATCCATCCATTATCTATACACCACTTAATCCTCTGTAGGGTCGTGGGGGGCTGGAGTCTATCCCAGTCGACTCAGGTGAAGGCAGGGGACACCCTGGACAGGTCACCAGCCTATCGCAGGGCTACACACAGAGACAGACAACCAAGCACACTCTCATTCACACCTAAAGACAATTTAGAATAATCAATTAACCTCAGCATGTTTTTGGACCGTGGGAGGAAGCCGGAGTACCTGGTAAGAACCCACACTGCACAGGGAGAACATGCAAACTCCACACAGAAAGATCCCAGACGCCCTAACCAGGACGCGAACCAGGGATCTTCTAGCTGTGAGGCAACACTGCTAACCACTGAGCCATCATGCAGCCTGAATTGCATTATAATATATTGTTTTTAAACAATGGCCTTTGTTGTTTTTGCATCAGATATCAGGTACAAGGTGCTTTAAGCAGACATTTCAGCCACCCACCAAAAAAACCCTATGTATTCAAATGATCGCTTATATCTGGTACAAATGTTCCTACCAAACGCCACACTGCCAGAGAAAGACTTCTAGCTGTGAGAAACACTAAACGCAATTTTTTTTTTTTTTTTCTTTTTTGGACCTGCCGTGTATATAACACCATGTGTAATTTGTGCACAAGTGTTGCATGGAAACCGGAGAACATGGCCTTCCTGTCCTCAGTGGCAGCGATGGCCCTGAATAGTACAAGGACATTAAAATTTGAGGCTGAGCTTGTAAGATTCAGACAGAATGAACCAACGTAACCACATGTGGACCCAGCTGGACTTGTCTTAAGTGGTATTGACTACAATCCAACAGTTTTTAAGGACTAAATCAGATAAGCTATGACGAGTGTTCACGATGGGTTTTTTTTTGGTTTCTTTTATTTACTTTTTTAATCTTTTTGTCAAACTTGAATCATTTGATAAATAGTGATTTCCCTGCATTTTTTCCATGCAGTAGGCACCTATTAATTTGCAAAAAAAAAAAGCCTGAAAACACATAGTTTTAAGACATCTTTAGGCAAATTACAGCTATAAGCAGCAGATACTAAAAGGCGAAACTCTCCTCTGACAACCAAGGTGGGAGGAGTTCTTGTTCTCCGTGTTTACTTCTGTAGTCCAAAGAGTTTTTAAGGAGACGGATGCTGAAATCGTGCCTTGACCTTGCCAATCTTGCTCCAAATGTTAGTGTAGCGGGACAACAAAAGACGTCAGATTGAGTGAATCTGCAGAACATCTCTTTTAAAGTGTTTTCCTTTGCGCTTGTTTCGTGTTTGTGTGTGTGTGTGTGTGTGTGTTCTTGCATTTACCCGAACTCAATGTCAAACCTATTTCCAAACCACTGATTCAGCTAGTTGTGGAGATATACAGTGGTGCTGCCAGTGCTAACCTTTAGAGATTACGGTGACATTAAAAGCTGCATATGGCGAGTGGGGAGACCCAACCACTCGGCGCCTCATCTGATGCAAATGTCCTCTCTCACCTCTATCAGCAAAAGTAATTATGGCAAACCACTGTGACATCTCAGGCTGCACAGGAGAGGGGAAGAGTACCTAGTATAGGTCACAGAAATACACCCATCTCTCTGGGTAAGGAGGAGACAATTATCTTTTCATGCGGAGAGGTGGCATTGAGGGAGGAGCTCTCTACCCTCCAACTCCCCCGCTCCTCAGACTGAAGTATCTTTTGCACCAGCAGCCTTGAGGGACTTTGTCAAGAAGAACTGACACGGCTGTTAACATGCTCGGGGCTAAAGAGACGTATCTGTATTGTTGCACTGTCTCTCTTGGCCATCGGCCTTCATTAATATGTCAGCAAATGCGTTTGGTCTTGATTTCATAATGCATTTTTTTTCCAGTCACTGCGCAAATATGGAAATGACATGCACACTGCTGGGGTCTCTGCTGTAGGAGCTGTAGCGCCGGAGCGCAACAAACACGTATGTGGACGTAGCCATACACAGAGACTGAGTTTACACTAGTGATAAAACTTGTGAATGTGTGCTCTGAATGAAGAAATATTCTAACAAATCAAGCATTCATTTGTGAAATAGGCCGCCACGCCTCCTAAATAGCATCTGATGCCTCCTTGACAAACAGCTCTCAAACCATAACACCGGCCGCATTAAGTAGTCATATGCATTGAGCTTTTGAAAATCCTTACTTGTGTAATTTAGATGAAATCCTACCTTTTACACGCTGAAAGCAACCATAATCCCCATGAAAGGCTTTACCTAGCTTTTTGTCTCCCTCCAGTTATCATGGTTGTGTTGTTGGTTTGTTTTTGTTCGAGTGCTTTACCTTGCAGAGGGGTTCTGCAGCCCCACAGCTGACCCTGCTGTTCAGAGTCAGTGGGCTGCGGTGGCCCAGAGCAGCTTACGCTCACCTCTAACCCCCTGGCAGTCACTGCTGGCATTGCTGAACAAGTCAACTGGGCTTTGTGCCCTAAAGAGTCGACCTGCACAAGTGTCATCTGCTCCTGTAGTGAGATCCGTTGCACCTCAGGGCGAGCCCCACCACATTATCAGGACACTCCTGAGACAAGAGGCCGTGGCACTTCCTAAGGCTGTCCCCTGCTCTTAGGCCTTTTAGCAGAGGCTACATAGACACTCAGATATGCGGAATTTAACGCAGAATTTACCATTTTTATCAAAGCTAGAGTATGAAGGATTGCAGAAACCAGCATGAATAAGCTGGATTTTGAAAGCAAACCATCACAAAAATCTACCCTTCTTTCCTCATGGTTCTCTCTGAAGCCACTCCACCAAATAACACATGAACACACACTGTCAGTACAGCTGGAGGACTAATCCATGAGGAGAGCATTAGTGGGGAGGAGGGCGGCACTTTAAAGCTGCTTCATGTATAAAAACATACAAATAGGCTGCATCACCATATGTGCAAAATGTCCCATTAGAAGCCAATATAGACTCAGACGAGATGAATACCACCAAATGACATTAGCGCCCAACTAGGTTAAAATGCAGACAGGTGGCGACCAGATACACCATTATGTGTGAACATACCCGAATGAAGCTGGAGGAGGCTGGAGACAGCAAAGAGCACTGAAAGACACACAGATGGACATGATCGTCGACATGATGGCTCTAGCAATGTGTCCACGTGGCCTCCTGCTCAAAATATAAAGTATGAACTGTCATAAACAAAGTAAACACCAGCTGAAAGCCTTGTTCTTGTTGACCTCCAGGGCTTTAGGAGTTCAGCTAAACGCTAAACATAGCGCTCTGTTTAGCGCTATGTGACGACTTACGCTGTAAATATGCGCTATATAAATAAAATTGAATTGAATTGAGCTGAGCTTGCTGCTGTGCACTCCAGGCTGTGTCAGTACACTGTGACACCACTGGTAGAGTTGGTTACAGGTGTATAGAACTACACTTCTCACAGCACCAATCACAGAGGCTGCCTGTGGTCAGAGGCGCGACAGACTTGGAGTTTTGAACCAGAGAGTGCAGCTACGTATCTAGTTAATATGCCTCTACACTGGTGGCATTTCTTCAACTTTCACACAAACATCCACTTGCACTTAAGAATGAACTGATTTGACTTTACTCTGACCCCACATTTTTGGTCTTAACTTAAGAATTATACCCTTATTGTTCCAAAATTTGTAGCAAAAGTCTAAATGCACTACGGAAGCCCTAAACGGCCATGGTCCAACTTAATTTTTTCGCTTTTTTTCCCCGAGAAAACGAGAGAATTCTCCTCCGTTTTGTCGTTATGATGACATTTTTGTCGTTATCAAGCAAAAACAAAATCAAAATCTTGAAAAAAAAAAAGTGTTTTCGCATGATAACGACAAAATTATCTCATTTTCTTGAGAAAACAAAATTGTTTTCTTGTTACTACGAGTTAATTTTCCGTTGAGGTAGAAAGCGAAACCAATCCACCAGACCAGAAGGTGCTCTGCTGCCGCTGCACACTACCTGCAGACTCTGCCTCCGCAGACTTGCTTAAGCACAAACAAACACATGAACAGGCTTAACTCACCTCATTAGAGTGTGCAGCGGCAGTAGATCACCTGCTGGTCTGGCGGGTTGGTTTCACTTTGTACCTCACTGGAAAATTAACTAGTTATAATGAGAAAAGATATAATTTTGTTGTTATCATGACATAACAGATTTTCTTATGGCGTGATAATGACAAAATTATGTCATTATAAGGAGAAAACAGAGGAGAATTATCTGTTTTTTTCGAGCAAATGGAGCGAAAAATTAAGTTGAACCATGGCCGTTTAGGGCTTCAATAATGGACAAAATGATTAAGCGATGCCATTTTATACCCAAAGGTTAAAGGTCAATAGCACTGTGACATCATTCAATGCTCTTACTCAGGAACAGAAGGGATGATTGTTAGAAGTTTCCTATTTGGACAGAGCTGGTGGAACTGGTGCCCGCCTTGAAATGTGTGTGATGCATTGCAGCAGCAGCATCTACATTCAAAGCAACGTCTTCTGCCGTGGCTGTAACTTTGTGTTGTAAAAAATTCATCTTGACCAAGCATAAACACACTCAATATTTTTTTTTTTACTAAATTCTGTTCTTATTCTTCACTTTATATGTGTCTGGAAAGACATTGATGTGAACTGCTACTTGACTTGTTGGCAGAGATGTACAAACGTGAAGCGGTAGCTCTAATTTTTTAATATAATTTCTGGCCATTCTAGAGAGTAGACTCGCTGGCAGCCTCATTTGTGTAATTGCCAATCACCAGCACTGACAGTGAAAGGAGGCTTATTTCTAGTTTTAAAAAGTGATTTGTAGACACTCCTCGAAAAGATCTGATCATGTGCATGTTTTCGTTTCTGCGCTGCATCAGGAAAAGGAGCCTGAGTGTTTTCATGTCCACTTGCGAGAGTGGAAGCCGCGCATGCTTCATCAAAATAGAAATGAAAACATCAAACGCCCTGCTTCCTCTCCATCGTCTTTGTGCTGCACTCCAAAGGGAAACAGTGTGAGCTAATTGGTAGGAATGCCAGGTCTGTTTTTGAAATACCTCCACAGTGCCTGTATGGAAAAGAACAATTATTTTTTTTCAAAACTTTCTTTTACTGTCTTCTGATGTGAAACGCTAATGACAGAAGAAATGCCTTTTATAGTTCGTACATCCTGCCTGGTTTGCTCTAAAGCAGAAAGTTTGGGTCTAGTTGTTTATTGAGAAGGAAACAATTGAAATCCCACTTGCAGTATCAGATTAATATTGGAGTAGATTTCAATGAACCATGACAGGCAATGTGTTGTACACCCAATGCATCAGTGTCACGAGTGAACAGACAAGGTATTTCTAATATTCAGGCTGTCAGTTCTAAACAAAAAAATCTGCCATATTAATTTTGCGTGTGTAGGTAGAGTGGGGGCGATGAGCCTGTCTGTGCAATGAGTTATTGCACTGAGGGTGGAAAAGCATCGCATTCATTAAGTGAAAATATGGCCACCATGAAGGAGCCTCTTGAATTGTAATGAAGAAGGCCCCTTGATAACCATGAATTAACCAATTAAGGTTCTCATATAACATTCAAATTATGTGCATCTTAACGACTAGTTTTGCCACTGAAACACTCGCATTTCCCTTTGATTTCAAGGAGCTTTCCTGCTCGCAATTGTACCAGCAATTAAGATAATTAAAGCTTTTGATGTTCCACATAAATCCGATGCCTGGCAATATAGAGGAAATGCAGAAAAGTTGTAATGAATTTTAAGGCTTTGTCCTCCTCTGTTCCCTCCTATTAAAACAGCTCTCATTGTCTGAGATTCCATTTTCTTTCAGTGAAGGAGTTATTAGTTGGGGAGGAATTGGCTGCTTCATTTTCCAGAATGAACGACTTTGTCTCCTTCACTTATCAACTGTGTAGCTGAAGCAACCGCATCAGAAGAAACTTGAGCTTATTTCTTTTCCTTTCAAACTTTCTGTTCCTGGGAATGTTTTTATTCTAGTCGGCCACGTACTTCTCCGGCACTGACCCTCTTGATATAGGATTATTCATAAACACATTTATTGCTAAGAGCAGTCTGACCCTGTTGACAGCAGAAAAAGCTCAACCATGAAAAAGGTACACAGCAAAGCGGAGGTTTCTCTGTGTGTGCTTATAACTCTGAATTTTCGTCCCTGAAAGGTCCTTATTTCCATTTCGACAAAAGTATTTCAAACATGACACCTATTTTAAGGCATAAAGTAATATCTTCTTGAGATCAACTGAACGCATGCGCCTACATTATGTATGATGTATGTGTGAGAAAGAAAAAGAGAGACAGCGGAAAGAGGCGGGAGAGCTCCCTAGCTGAGCTTTTATCATCCTTAAATGTACCAAAATGAGTCTTGGGGAAAAGGAAGCCGTGTGGCTTTTGAAGAATTAATAAGCCTGTCTCATTTGAATGTGTCTAGCGTCTCGGACAGCCTGTGGAAGCCCCAGTTCCACACTTTCCTGACAGTGCCTTTGATGATCGCTGATAACGTACAGCGACTCCCAGGGAGCGAGGCATCCAACAATGGGGGTAGAGTCAGTGGAGGCTGGCTTCACTGATCCTGACTGAGCTTTATTATCTGGCCTCTCTCCAGCAAAGCAGTGCATTAGGTATTCCTGAGACAAAGCATTTGGGACAGAGTGTGTTCCCGTTGTTCTGCTCTTCAAGTCGAGGAAATCTCGTCCTTTGACAAAGGTCATTGGTTTATTCACCTGCTGGGTGCAGACAGACTCATTTTCACTTGAGTCAGTTTGTGTGTTTGTTAAAGCCTTTTTGCACAGTATCTATGGTGTGTTTTAAGTAATATTTTCCAATATTAGCTTTGTAAATGGTTATGTTGCCTTAAAGATCTTCTAGGAGGTCAAGGATAATTAATTAAGAATGGAATCAGCCCTAATGTAATTGGTAATTTGATCAAATGAAGGGGTATTTTGCTACGCTATCTTTACTCCGAGTCCCCTTGCTATCTCTTTGGTTCTAAATCATTGTTCACATCCATTTCGAGGTTTCCCACTTGCCATGTCATGTCTCCTTAGTGCCACATTACTGTAGCCTGAGGAAGAAGGAGTGATTAGTGCTATTGTGATAAAAGCTGCCATCCAGAAAATTTGATGAAACCTGGCAAGTCAGAGGGCCGGAAATGGGCTTTGGCAAACAGAAAAATTGGGCAAAGGTGCTACAGAAGCAGGTACGTAACTAAGAGCCCGTGCCAGGCAATTTTCTACTCGGCTACTCATAACCTACAGGAAATGACAAAAAAGCATTGGCTGCCTTTGTTGAGGACAATTTTGTGATTATGGGGTTGATAGCTACATTCTGCCATTTGATAGCAGGCACATCTGCCCTTTTTAGGGCTAGTTTGGCAAGCTCTTTCTCCACTAATGTCACTCCCAAAAGAGTCCCACATCCTTTCATCCCACATATATGGTACGCTGATTACTGATTTCTGTGTTTGGGCCAGAATATGGCAGCCAGAGGACAAGATGCAGCTTTAAGAGTTGTTGAAAGTCATAATTTCTTTGATGGAACCAGGCTTTCAGTGAGGCTTTTAAGGTTAGGCTAATAGGGACAGTGCATCTCCATTGTGTTCATCTCCTTTTATGATGCATGCATCTAGCTATTTCATTCTATTTTCCATCTCCAGTCAATGATGGTGCAACACAAATGTGCAAAGAAAGGGAAACAGTTGGAAGATATGCACTTATCTTCATGACTCAGGCGCTTTTATAAAGAAGTAGCAGGAGCAATTTCATCTTATCAATTCATCTCTTCTGTGTCTTCATCTGTGAATCAGAACTCCACTGGGGTCTGCCAACTACACTAATCAAAAACTGTGAGGTTATTCTTCCAAGGTCAATTAAAGTATCTGCAGTTATTGATGCACTCAGGTTTTTTAAACGTCATCATTTTTCATTCTGATGAGAGGCCTCTGCGCGTACATTTCACCGTCACCTGGAACACACTTGTTACATCGAAACCAAAATTTGACAAGGAGCCCTGGGGAAAGCTAGCCTGTGACCCTGTTTTAATATGTTGCCTCAGGCAATTTCTCTGCTGCAATAACATGCTCTCATGCTGGTAACCTGACATCTGATATGAAGGCCAAGAAAAATTGCAAGACATCAACAGGACGCTGTGAGCCATCCATAGGAGAAGGGCAGTAGGTATAAAAACGCCTTGAGGGACATTCTTAAAGAAGCAAACTTTCTAATTGTTTCATGGAAAAGGAATATATCCACCAAAGCACATACCTCTGGTTAAAGCTAAAGAGACTGCCACTCTGCAATGTCAGAGGATGTTTGTTGAATAGACTGGCAAGCAGGACACTCTTGCTGATAATGTAATCACATGCTATCAAAGCCCGTGATAAACCGGAAGTTGTTATCAAGTTAACTGAAGTAACACAGCTAAAAGACTGGATGATGGGAAACAGCAAGTAAGCCTAAATGAACGAGAGCCATGGGCAGGATATCGACACGGAGAGCAAAATTAGAATTGATCTGCAAGGAAAAGGGGGTTGCTGTCTTGCAGGAGCAGAGGCTCTTGTGAATTCCTAATCCAGCAGTCTTTGAGGAAATCTCTGTGGCAGAACCGGACTCTCATTACTCTCACAGACAGGCCCTACAATCTGCAGCAGATTGGAGGCTAGACAAGCATCAGGCTGTATTAAGATTCAGCCCCTCCGTGATGTTGGCAGACCACAGGCCTAACAGGGTTCTTGTAAACAGGAAGCTCACTGGAGGACATCTGGGTACTGAGCACTTAAAACTGTGAAAAAAAATCTAATGAACATGACTAGAAAATCTGCCCACATGACTGGTTGGGGATGCATATTTGCTCTGACCTTTTTTTGTTCTCTGCTTTGTAAAAATAAATGTCAATATTCGTAATGATTTCCAGTGTATTTGCTGAAAGTACACGTTTAGAGAATCTCAATGTGAAAACAGTTTTATTGCTTTGTGTTGATGTGGGGCACAGGCATGGGCTCAGCTACCCAGCAGAAAGTTGTTTTTTAATCCCCTGTCCCCTACAGTGTTAATTGGACAGCAGGTCCACAACAGCAGACAGAACTCCCTCTGCAGGAGCTTTAGTGCAAGGCTGCAGGGAGGCAGTGAAATCTAAACTGAAGTGACACTGACTGACTGGGCCAAGGGGAAGGGAAAATGAGCTTTTCCTGGGGAAAGGGGAAACCTTTGAATAGGCAGATTGACAGGTTGAGCAGTCGGAGGAGATGGAAAGCACTTGTTGCTGCTCGGACGCGCCGAGAGGTCAGATGCCAGGGCTGGCAGCTTTGCTGGAGTGGCGGCGGTTTTCTGTGTGACATTCTTGTCAAATGTTTGGCAGCAGGATCTCTCACAACAAACACAGCGGGATGTTGGCGGTTTATCTAATTTCAGCGGCCCCAATCATGCGCATGGCCTCAGGGGGGTTGTTTTGCCTCGATAACATGTTAGAGGGTATGAAGACAGACGTCTTGGCTTCATTGTGGGCTTGGTGGGGGTTTCTTTGAAAGGAAACCTTTAGAGTGATACAAACAGGTATAAAGAAAATGAAAAATTCACCTCTTATCGCTCTTGTATGTCAGACTGTGTTGATACCACAGAGGAAATTGCTTTTATCATTGAAACACCATGAGAAATACAGCACAGAGAACAAAGTAAATTCATGACATATGCCACTTAGAGAAGATTAAAGGACATTACCATCATTGCTAGTGGCAACCTGCGCTCAGAGGATGTGTCAGGTACAAAAATGGTAAGTGAAGACTAAGGATCCACATCCATGTAGCGTGTTAACTTTTAGTGGTTTGTGGAAGAACTAATCAAATGTGTCCTGAGTCTGCTGCGTATATAAAGCAACATCAATCAGCATTAGTTGTATTCACACTGAATCCAAAAACGGATAAATCTCAGTGAGAGACCCTCAAAGAATTATCACTGAACTCTGAAGAACCTAAGAGCTTCACAGCCTCTTTCAGCTCACTGTGTGGCACATTTACTGAATGGTATGATATCTTAACCTTGCTCAAATGTAGCAGCAACAGGCAGCCACTTGGCCACGGTCTTGATCATGTTTTTATGTTTCCTTTGGATATAAGCAGTAGAATGTTGACATATGAATAACTTCACAGTGTACATATAAGCAATGGCAAAACTATCAATGAAGATTTCTATGTGGCATCATTAAGTCAGTTAGCATTCGTTGAGTATCCTAGCATATATGCACTGAGTAGCCACAACATTAAAACCACCTGCCTAATATAGTGTTGCTGCCAGAACAGATCTAAACCATCATGGACACGTGATCTCTGGTGGTGTCTTGTGGTGTCTGTCACCTTAACGTTGGCAGTGCTTCCTTTGGGTCCTGTGGTTTGCGGAGTGGGGCCTTCATGGATCAGACTTGGTCTGTTGCACCCTACAGATGCTTGATCAGATTGGTACCTGGGGAGTTTTGACGCCATGTCAGTACTTTGGGCTCTTTGTCGTGTTCCGTGAGCTGTTCCTGAACAGTTCTTGTCGTGTGTCTGGGTGCATTTTGGAATGCAGTTGCTGCTGGGGCATGTGCTCGCTCTGCAGCAATGTTTCCATGGGTGATACGTGTCATCTTACATTCAAGGTAAATCCAAGGTTTTCCAGCAGAGCATAGCTCAACAATGATCAACGTGCACCTGCTTGTGGTTTTAATGTGGCTGTCAGTGTAGAGTGGTGTGGTGAGGAACACATTTGCGAGAAGACAGCGAGTCAGTTGTCACTCAGTTGTCATAACTGGGTCACATCTGCCCTTAGAGGCAGGGCAGAGGAAACATATAAACAAAGTAATTATGTTTTAGTCGACTTGATAGTCTGCTATTCCAGCAGACCTGCCAGGGGACTTTTGATAAACAGCAATGAGACGTCTGCTCCAGGTTCATTTGATACAGCTCTGCCTCAACCACTTTGAAATGAGCTGATAGCAGGAATGGATGCTGTCCTCATAATTTATAAAGCTTCCATTATGTTGTGATCTTGACAGGATGTACCCTGAAATTGTTCCCTTGGCACTGCACCAGCAGTTGAAAACATATTTTTCAAATGGCAAATGCTCCTAAATATGTAAGTATATCTCTTGTACTGTTTTTATCTTTGAGTGTTCTCGGTTCAATGTTAAACACCTAATTCTTAATCTAACACAAACAAAAAGAGGGAGATAATGGGGATGAAGAAGAGTATTTTTCATGCTCAAAGTGAATTAGTGACCTGCTGATGCATGAATCAAGGACACTGAAAGGAGGAGGTCTTTATCTTTCATTGAACTGACAGACTAATTATTTTCATTTTATTTGCAAACACTGGAGAAATACAGCTGTAATAGATGTGTGTTAAACGACTTTTGATTGAAAAAAACGATTGCAGTGAGCATATTTCCCATTTACCGTACAACCCATACTGTTGAGGAATATAAGAATTAATATGCATAACTGATGTACTCACAAAATCCCAGATTGGCATTTTAATGTTCCCATTATCTGCTGAGGGAGAGGCAGCTCCCATGTGCAGCTGATCTTGCTGACTTGTGTATATCTACCAGTACTAAGACTAGACGAAAAAGCTGCCGGGGTAGTAAACATATCATGAAAAGTGCTTCATTAGTAAATGAAAGATAGTTAATGGGTTGAGAGTTTTCACTTTAAGAAACTCAAGTTATTGTTTAGAGATTCAGCCACGGACGCACAGTGTGTCGAATGTGAGCCGACTCTTTGCAACAGTTAGTAACTTTAGTAGTCATCTGGGATCCAAGCAGTTTTTCCATTCATTCCAAGTCAAATGAGCTATTACAAAAGCATGGGCTACAACTGAGGCATTTAACAGCACAATTAAATTCCAATGGCCTAGTATCTATTGAGCAATTAACCTTTGGTAAACCAATTATTATTTAGTACGTGATGACAAAAGTTAGGTCCTAGAGGAGCCATGTCCTGTTTTAATAGACGGTCTTATGCTCTATAAAAGATGGAAATGTGGAGCCATTTTAGTACCCTATTAGCTTAGCTGTGCTGTAACACTGCCAGCTTGCCTAAGCTGTGAGTTATTGATTAATTGGCACGGAACCGTCTCACCGTCACATCGTCTGGGTTGACAAGAAGGAGACAATAAAAGGATGGGAACGGATTCGGCCAAGTAAGGAGAAGTCAGGGTGTCTGGGTTGCTGAGGGCTGAGCAGGAAGCAGGTCATCCTCAGATGGTCCACGTGGAGCCTGTAGCAGGTCCTCACCTCTCACTCGCCCATCGTGTGCCATCCTGTTGCCGTCATGAAAAGGTTTCCACGGCAACTTGTATCGAGTCACCCAAATTCAATCCCCTCCGCTCTCCATTCTCTTTCCTACAATAATTCTGGAAATGTGACAGCTCACTGTACCGCCTGTGTATTCATGCAGCATTGTGTAAATATAATGCGTTTACTGCCATTACGGCACACTTAGTCATTTCAATGACATTGTAAATGACGTTGTTGATTTGTCACTGGAGGGTCATTTGTCATTTTAGTTGTGACTCCAGCAATCTGGACAATTCCCAGCCCGTTATATCCCTCATGGAACATGGAGCAGCTCAGCCATAAATTTATCACTGGCAGTGCCATTACCTTTAGCTTGACGGCCCTCAAGCAACGGCAGTGCAATAATAGAGAATAGATTTTATCCCGTGTGGAGCCCAGGCTTTCGCTTGTGCTTTATTTCCTCCTTCCAGCCTCCAAGATAAAGGAGAAAATAAGGTAGCCACTGAAGTGTTATACCTACCTTAATGAAAGGTTTTAAACTGATACTGGTATTGACTGAGAAGCCCCAGGAGCATGTCTGTATATCAGATGCAGTGTCATAAATGGAGATCAAGAATCCTGTTACTTTCCCTTACACTAACCTAAAGGAAAACCAAATCCAGCACCGCACTGATGAGTCTCATAATTGCATTTTCTGTTGCGATACACTGATTCTCCAGTGAGATCGGAGAAGAGGAGAGATGATGAAATGCTTCAGATCATGAAAATATCAGAACGTATCATGGTCTTTGGCAGCGTCTCCAACGACGATGAGGACTCGCATTTTTTTGATATAAGAATATAAGAGGACTTAGGTAGCGGCTGATTCTGATCCCCCCTCCCTCGATTTGGCTTGTACATCGATAATGATAATGCGACTTGGTTCAATAGCTCACCCCTGGGGACCACGTGTTGGAGTCGGCGTCTACTTGAGATGCATTGTGTGCGAGATGTCATCCGGAATATTGATATGAGTACTCATTTCCTGTGTACCACCAACACTTTGGTGACAATATGAGCTGTTAATGAAAAAAGCAGCGGAGCTTGTCAACTGTCATCACGGCCAAATGAGGCAGAAAGAGGGGTGGGAGGAGGGGACTTAATAAAGCACAAATTTCTCTTTTCTCAGAGATGAAGCCTAATCAGAATGTGAAAAAGAAAGAAAAAAAAAAGTTCTGATACTCTTTTTGAAGAAGAAGAATTAGTTCACCAATAGGAAATCCCATCAGAATGTTAATGTGAAACTGCTAAAGCACACATTTTTCTGCCAACACAAATTATGACATCTAAGCCGGATTAGGAGACATCCTTTCATTACGTTATTTGATTTTCTGACTTCCTTTTTCCTTGTGCACACATTTTGAGGCTGGCTAGCGACGGGGCTTTGGTTGTGCACTGATTGGATGATAGTGGCGTAACAAACTGTACTTCTGAGGACGATATGCAGACTATTTTTATACAGAAAATGTTGCAGCCACCTCAAAACCATTTTCTTCTTCCTGTTAATGTTCCCCTCGTTGTTATCTCTATCTGCTGTCTTCACTCCTAGCCCGCTGTTCCAGATAGCGCAATTCAGCTGCATTTCCCCCCAAATTATCTGATAGTGCATGTGGGAGAAGAAGATGTCCACCAGCCAGACCCAAGAGCATTGAAATTTGCACACTCCATGTCCATGTCACACTTCTTGCTGCTTTATTAGCATAGACTCATTTGTTTCTTATTAATTATGCATTAATGTCAACTCACTAATGAAGGCAAGGTCAAGACATTGGGAAAAAGATTCCAGGAGAGAATGTCCCCAAAGGAAATGCAGAATTTCAAGAGAGTGAAAGTTTGAATATTTCTAACATTTGGTGACTGGTTGGTGCATCCGGGTGCAGACATCATGGGATGATGGGTGTGCTTGTTAAAGGTTGCACAGAGCTACTGGGTTCACCCTCTTCACATGGCCTGTTCCTCCTTTCCTCCCTCTACCTCCCACACTCTTTTTCTCACAACCTGTCTGGTTCTGAGCTCAGTGTCGAGCCTTTGCTGCTGAGCCCTAGCCTGAGAACAGCACGACTGCCTTCCTGCCTACACCTCTACACCCTCATTATCGGCCACCATCTGCCCGACCTTAGCCTCACATCACTCCTTTCCACCCAGCAAGCCCATCAACACTCCCCTCTCACTCTCCACTGGCACCTTGGCTCACAAGGCAGCCACAGCTGCCATCTCTCTCAGAGTTACACATTTGTCCTCTTAGGCCATGTTTTATGCTCTGTAATCCCTCTGTCTTGAGTCCTTCTTACATGAACAAGCTGTGTGTAAGCCACTTCACCAGAAACGCTGATCTCTAAAGTAGTCTCAAGACTTATTTTCAGCACTCTTTGATTTTTTAGAGCTTCTAAACACTGAGTGTACCATGCCAGAGGTCAGATAAGGTAATGTGAAATCAATTGCCAACTGCAGAAAAAGAAATCTGTCTTTATTTGGAAGGATAGAGGTCTAAGGCAGTGAGAATACACCCGTAACTTTCTCAGAATGCAGTTTGAAAAGTTTGAAGTATCTCAGTGTATTATAGACGAAGACAGTTAACCTCAAGGACTTTGTTCAAAAGCACATGAAAGTCAAATCTAGTCCTCAGAGTCTGAGCCTGTGCAGTCCTAGGGAAGTCACTACTGACCAACTTCTTGGTGTCAGGAGTGTTGATGGCACAGCCAGTTTTTCTATCAGGCCTGTCTTTCTGTCTTCATGTTGTCTTAGACTTTGTCTACCCAGAGAGCTTACAGGCAGAGCTGGGAGAGAATGGTGGGCTAAAGCCGCTCGTCTTGACAGATAAACAGGATTTTGTGCCTGGCAAGCCGAAGATTGTCAGCTCCAATCTCTGGAGAGAATTACAACCGGCAGTCAATGCTGGGACACTGGCTCAACAGACAGAGCATCAGACCCTGTGTACCGATGAGTGGGAGATGCTGACTCCTTCATCACGATAGCGCTGCATGGTTTATTCATGGCTGATGGAGTCGAGGGTACAGTTCAAGGTACCAGCAGCTCTGTTTTTCAGTGCTGAAATGGTCTCTTCGTAAACATGTTGTAAAAAAAATGAATGTAAATGTCACTGGGTTTGTGTAAAAGCATAATAACTGTAGTTTGAATTCAAGAGAACAGGTGGGTGACAAGGCATCTGAGCGTATGCTTCATGATTTATGAGCTTTTTACATTTTCACCTTTCATCTAAAGAGTGCCTCTTTATCTCCACACTTCTCCACTGCCTGTGAGAGCCCCTTCCTCTGACTCTATACCAAAGTGGAATGTGGAAGAACAAAAGGCTTTAATTGCACAACTAGCTTCAACATTTTACAAATAGCCTTCACAGTTACTACTGTTCTCTCCCAGCTTGTGAGAGTCCAGCTTTTGACCTTTATGCTGTGAATGGAGCCCCGGAGGTCACATTGTTGTCTTTGTTAAATGTCAGCAGTTAGTGTCTCAAAGCGATGCCGGCAGTTTAAAGTATGTGGGCTGGATAAAAGCCATCTCTCTGCCATCAAGCACTTCAACCAGGTTGGTGTTTCCTTTCGTAAAGGTGGTGTGTTTTTGATGCTCTCTAAATCAATTGGAACCAGTTGGCTGCGAGGCCCCTTCGGCATTGAGTGGCATTACCCAGAGATAAGGGAGCTCGGACGTGACGAGCCGTATTAACCAGCCAGCTCTCCTCTTGATTGGATCATTGCTGTGCTGCTCGCATGCAGGAGGGAGCCCAGCGTCTAATTGAACAGTCTGCCTTTCTGTTGACAAGACTATAATTTGTACATATCACCAAGGAAAACACTTGTCTTGTTTTTCTGCCTCTGTGCCGAGGTTCTGATGAATGTGGGCTAATTTATCCTGTGAAGACATGCCTCACTCACATCAGAGACAAGGTTAGGCTCATGATAATTTACTGCAAGGAGAGGTTTGAGGGGGAAAAAGGCTGTGGACAGGGTTAAGTGGATCAATGTCCATTTCTTAGGCTCCCCAAAGCTCAGATGTTAATCTAATTTAATGTCTGAGGGGGGATGGTGTACGAAACAGAGAGAGAATGAATTACATCAGATGTCAAGGGGAACATGGCTAAATAATTCAGTTACCTAAGCGTGGAATGACATTTATCGGGTTGCGACTATTAATAGCGCAAAGGTTGCATTGAAATAGCAGTTAGTGCTTGTGTAAACTGTCGCTGCAGGATTTCATTTTATGCAAAAGAGAAACTTGCTAAGAGCAGCTGTCAATAGCATGATCACATGAGGTTTAAGTCAGTGCTGTCCTTTAAGTGAAGGCATTGTCTGCTTAGGACCTAGTATGTGACTGACAGCCCAACCTCACTGGAAAATCAACAGTGACCTCCTGCAGTCACGTGAATACATGCATGCAAAGTGTTGGAAGTGTTGGTGTCTTTACCGCTAACAAAGCAAATGGAGGAGAAACTTACTGTGAAAGAGTCTCTTTCAACCCAGGACATGGTTTCCCACACAGCGTCTCACAACTTGAGACAAAGACATCACAGGACAACTGTTGTTACTGCATAATAAACTTTAAATGCCATCAAAATGTTTGTCTTTTTTTTTTTTAAAGTCACACATTGTTCTTCTGGTTTCAGGTGTATGTCAAAAACTACAATGAAGTTTGATCAAACATTTGGCGAAATATAACATACTGTGCACACAATTCCAGTGAGACTCTTGGTGTCACTGCAGACTCATTGTTTGATGTATCTACACACCATTTGAAACATGTGACATCTAGTAAATAGAGAATGGCTGTATGCATTTTGGCAGCATTTAAATGACCACTGATTTTGCATACATGTATTTTAAAAAATAGAGTAACTGATGTCTGAATTACCCATCGGTAGCTGGTAAGCACAGTCTGTCACACACCAGTGGATGAGCTGGAAAGGTTTAGCTCGAGAGGACACATAGGGGACTTTATTATGATTTTTTTTAAGGTTTGTAACGTGAAATGTCTAAAACCAATTATAAGACTTATCACATTAGTGGCGCCCCCTAGAGTTGCAGCGGAATGCATTTTATACGTAAGCAAGAAATTTCCGTTACATCTTGACCCCTTAACGCCAACTGTCGCGAATTTGCAACATACTGCTGCAGCCGAGATACATTCCCCCAATGCCGGTTTGTGCTTATTACCACCATCAAGGAGGTTATGTGATGGCCGGCGTTGGTTTGTCTGTTTGCAAAATAGCTCGAAAAGTAATGGACGGATTTGGATGAAATTTTCGGGGAAATGTGTGAAATGGGACAAGGAACAAATGATGACATTTTGGGACTGATCGGGATCACCGTTTGGAGCCAGGAACTTTTTAATGTAAGTGTAACCAGGTGGACAATTAAACGCGGTTTACTCTAAAAGCCACCAGGGGACACTCTTGTTTTTGGGGTAATCCCCTCTGACCACATGAGAATTTTGGGTCTCCATGCGACAGACAGTGACAATGATGGACTTCTCTTTCCTTCCTGAGCGACATACGTGTGGTTGGGCCGGCATCCTTATCTCTGGTTGTTTAAGAAGCTGGGAGGCTGTTAGGAGCTGCCGCGCTAGAGGCCCCACCTGTTCATTAGGTCAGATGGTGTGAAGGTCGCATTGTCGGTAGGACATTTGAACTGTATGTAAATACATTTGTATCTGTAATGTTCAATACAAAATATGTGAGT
The DNA here is from genome assembly GCA_024666655.1 of Dascyllus trimaculatus. Classification (NCBI taxonomy): domain Eukaryota; kingdom Metazoa; phylum Chordata; class Actinopteri; family Pomacentridae; genus Dascyllus; species Dascyllus trimaculatus. Next base: position 31,530,628 of record CM045448.1, read on the forward strand.
TGGGAGATTGTGTTGGGGGTTGATTGAAGCTCCTTGCAGAGGTATGCACTCTCTGAGTGCTTTTCTAGTTCAAAATGTACCTAGGAACCTTCTGCAAGCACTGGACCGGTTGGAGAGGCATTTGTGACATTGATTAAAAGAAATTTACCATTCATGCCTGTTGCATTACACCTTTATATTTATTCTATGTGCTATAGACAAATTAACAATCTCCACTTAATTTAGCATCAGCTTGAAGCAAAAACACAAAGAATACATTTTTTTGCATATAATTGTAAATAAATTCAGGCGTCAAGTGGCTATGATCAGCAAAAACTGCTGATGATCCTGGATCGGTTTTGGATCGACTGGTCTGGCAGTTTATAATAAGAAAATATTCTCTAAGAAATTTAAGAAAAAGTAATGTGCAACAGCAAAACGTGACATTTTTAGAGAAGAATGCATCTGGAGCAAAGATGCAGAAGAACTGAGAGACTAAAATTGTAAAAGGATTACAACTCCAGGCAATGTCCTTTCTGAGATAATACAAAAGCATATGTTTAATTATTACAGCGCCACCTTGAGGTCAGTGAGTGTCATTTTTTGTGCCTGGAATTTGCAGGCTTATGGTTTTGACTGCACAAGTACTTTTAGCAGAGATACATAAGAATGACAGCATGTATAATAAGATGCTGCTTAGACACTTCATTACAATCAGGTTAAAAGAAACACAAGTGATCTAAAAATAATGGACAAGCAGAAGACATGAACCCCGCTCTCCAAGTAAAATTACAGAGTACTCTATTATGGTATCCATTACAAATCTAGTCAAATACATGTATTTATAAGGCAGGTCTGCTGTTCACTCTTCACCCACTGCTGTTGTCATACTGTTACTGTTTTTTCTATCATTTATCTTAAGCCTCACCAACTAAGCATAAAACTGGCTGGATGAGCCATTTATACAAGAAAAATACGAGTGTGGCTTTATGTTTATGCTGTGGAAATGCAGACTTATATCTCTATTATTGGGAAAATATTAGCTTTATATTGACTAATGAAGAATAATCTGGAATAATTCTGTCACCTACTCCCACCCATCACTCAAGCTGTATGTACAGTTTATACGAAGAAGTGACATATTTAAAGAAATTTGCTTTGAAGCTGAAGGAGTCGGGACTGAAAGCTATCAGCGGCATCAGGCAACTGTGTCTAAAGCAATGTTTCAATATTTCGAATGCTCCGGCTCCCATATGGTGTGTTACATTTCCTCCTCGAAGAGCCCATCATGCTTATTATTGTCTTCTATTTTGAGAGACTCCCCGCCGCGCAGTGTGCAGAGTGAAATGTAGGGGTTTCACCAAACGTCTGTGCCCACCAGGGCCAGCCCCGCAGCAGCTGTGACTGATAAAGCGGATCCTCTCCACAACCGAGAAAGAAGAGAAAAAAAGTGTTCTCTGCTCCCTCTCGACTCTCAACCCACAACTCCTGTCCTGTCCCTGAGGCGCAAACGTCCAACTTCCAAATGCCAACTCAGTCAGGAGTTATTGCCACTATTTCCCCAGTGAGAAATGTCAGATGGATGGTGATTTTCTGCTTTATGATTTCACAGGAGTGGTGACCGTACAGTGAGAGGGAGATACTCCGTCCCAGTTTGATAAGTGGGGCATAATAATGAAAATGGCTTTTAGAAAACTAAAGGTAAAGCCTCATTTAAGCTCTGGCAGGTCAGCCGAAACTGCAAAGGACAATGTTTAGTACACTGTTACAGTTATTGTTGTCCATTTTCTTTCATTTTTGGATGCTAAATGTAAATGTGTTTGTATGTTTTCGCCAGGTTGTTGTAAATCTCGTCTAAAATGTACAGGAGCCTTCCTTGAACAATGACAACATCCATCACGGACTGAACTGTGCTGTCACGCATATTGTTCATTGTGGGTGTATTTTACAGCCAGTCAGACACAAATGAAAGCGCGAGCAGGCCATGGCTCGGCGCCCGTTGTCACTCTTCCCGAACACAAGGCAATAATCGCCCATGCATCCCCAATCTCAGCCGAGAATAAAACAAGGTGAGAAAATGAGCGCCACGGCACCACTGCAGGGGGAGAGAATGTGAAAGGACGCTCAATGACACGCCTAACACATTTAGCATCACTGCGCTTGTTAAAAAATTGTATATTTCATGAACACTCAAGTCCAGCAACGTGAGGCCAGTGACGGCAGCAGCCCGGCTGGCTCTCTCGTGACGGCCGTGCAGAGTGCAGCGGTGTTCAACAGACTGCGGGTTGATGTCAGAGTAGAAGCTACTTAAAGCTGTTACAGTGAGATTTGACTGCCATTTGTCATATTTCTTTTTGAGACATGAATGGAGCAAAGAGAAGAGGCTTACTGGATATTTTTAGACACTCTTTGATGGCTTATTAGCCGGACTGGAACGCTTTGACTCGCTTGGAACCAAATATAAATATATCACAATGATGGCAAAGGACCAAGAATAAATTAGGGGTTCTGAGACTGTCAGTGGCAGAATGAAAATTAATGACAAAGACGCCTTCAGTGTAAAGGAACACACATATATATATTTAAATAAATAAATATCCTCTCCAAACAAGACATTGCACATACATTAGAAGCATTATACAGAACTTTTTTAAAGGCAGAGCTGTAGTTTGTGCAAGTAAAAATCCAATTACTTGTTTATCATCGATGATATTTTGATCATTTTGCAACTTTTTTGCAAGTGGTGATATTTAAACTGCCACACCAGCGTCTGTTCCATGAAAAAAAAATCCATTCCTGCCTTAAAATGACTTCCATATAACTGTGCTTAGATGCTGCATCTAGAATGTGCAGATCTACGAAGTCCCCTCCTCTCTCTCCACTCCACCCCTCTGCCACTCACAGCAACTCGAGCACACCAGCTCACTTACAGCTCTGCTCGGACACTGTTAAACCACCCTTCGCTGTATAGCGGCAAGCTGTAATGTTGGACTAATTCGGCCGACTGTGTTCATGCATGTTTTTGAGGCTGTGATTGTTACACTGCAGTTTTAAGGTGGAAATCCTCAGCCGTGGTGTTGACGGCTTATTTATGACTTTCAGCACTTCATAAACACTATACAGACATGTTAGTAAGGTCAAAACGTAACTCTTCCATTCAGTTGACATAGGAGAACCTACAATGGCTGCCCCCTAACACAAAAACATGAAAGGCCATCTCTGGAGCCAGTGTCCACTCTGGGTTACTGTAGAAACATAACGAGCCCCCTAAATCCTGCTCACTGGTCCTTTAAGTTCTACACATCACCCGACTTGTTTGTCACAGTGACTGGTGAATATCTTTAAAGTAGTTGACAAAGTATTTTCTTGAGCGACTTGTTTAGCCTGGCTAAGCGTATAGACCGAATAGAAACTGCTAGCCTCAATCAAAGTGTTTTCAAAAAAGTCGTCCAATGCTTGGAGCCATTCAGTGACCATCAGCAGTTCGGTGCAGAAACCATCGACATCACTTCAGAAGTAGCTTTGCGCTGCTGTAGCTCTAACTGTAATGGTTGTAGTGCTTCACATTGTCACTTAGACACAATGACACCTGATGAAGTGGTATAAATGGTAGCAGAGACTAGAAAGTGCATCAAGTCAAAGATTTGGTCTGAATAATTCGCCCATTTTGCTTCAGTTTCTATGACTGTATTGCTCATGGATACTCCCAGAAGCCTTTGTAGTCCTTCCCCAGGCGTTCATTTCCATGCGCAGTTTGCCCAGTACACTCTCATTATCTCCCATTTGGTGAGAGTCTCCCTGAATACCAAGCAATCTACAGAGAGTGCAGGTCAGATAGCACATGAGGTACCTAACCACCCAGTGGCACCGACGGAGGCCTTCAGCTCACTTCTCTAAGATAATGCGAAGACGCCCTCCTCAGCCTCAGCCGCCACCCACCCACCCATCCTCCCCTTTCTCTCTTCATGCCAGGTGAAGATGCAGCGCCTTCGCACAAATGCTCACGGAGGCCAGGCAGACACAGAGAGAGGCAGAGGCCATGAATATTTGACGAGAGAATCGCAAAGCTTGGAGAACTTTAAGCTCAACTCGCTGGTCACCATGCATATTTAATCAGGGCTGCCCCTCTTGTTGGGCAGCAGGAAAAGGATAACTGCTGGGACCCGGACTTTGAGAGAGTAGCTGGCCCTCTCCGCCTTGATGAATAAGTAAACGCATTCAAGCAGGCAGAGATGCAGTCAGCAGGCTTTGAGTCGATAACAAGTAGATTTGTTTTCTTCTGAAAGTTTGTTTACAAGCCAGCGATTACCCCTCAAATTTGATTCATCTCCCAACAGTTCTTACTTGGCTTTCTGACACAGCCTGGCTCTTAGCGCAACCACATTCTGTTTCTCCTTCCCCCTTGTCCAAGCAGCAGCCTCTGAAAGGTGTGTTTCATGGCGCAGTAAAAAAGAAATTAGGCCGTGCCTGCGCTGAGCTCGTGTTTATGAGGCTCCCATAAATATTTTCTATCTAAATTTGTGTCAGCTTTAGAGCAGCTTCCTCCTATAGAGACGGACTTGATTTTTCTTGAGCAAGCCTATTATAATATTCATTGCTTACACTGGAGATTGCTCAGTGTTCAAGGTTATTTTCGCTAAGAAGTTGTTTGCCGTTGAAAAACAAAAGGCACGTGAGTGTGCTTTCTCTTTGTGTCGTTCTGCTTGGGGGACCTCTGTGTACTGTAGGCTGCACATGGCAAGTCAAAAGACGCTTTTTCTTTACATCAAACATTGATAAGTGTTTTATTTTTCGCGAAATCCAATTCGTTCCATTGCCTGCATGTCATCAAACAAATAAACAATAATGTTTACCAAATGGCTTTGTTGTACAACATACCCGCTTATTAAAATGGCATCTCATTAGAAAGCATTGAGCAGCCGTTTTACATGAGATTAATTGGTTTTTTGAAAGCACTTTCTCCTCATTATCATTCTGTCTTGCAAATGGATTCACTGCAAAGGCAATGCATATTCATTTTACAGGAAGCTTGAAAATTGTTCGGAAATGAGCCAAAGGTGGAGCTGGGCTGGTGTGCCGACTTACGCTGAATAATAAACCACAAGAGCCTCTGCTCTGGAGGTGAAAGAGAACGGCTGTGTCTGCGGAATACATTTGTGCTGAAAACACGGCTCTCACCTTCAGTGAAGACGTCAGTGTGTTTAAGCCTTCAAAATTAATTTCTAACATTGTAATTATCATTAAAACATGTGCGTAGTAAACATTCACACATTTACAGACGTGTGTTTTGGTTTCCTGTGCTGCCAGGTGAAGATCTGGGCTCAAGGCATATTCTTGGTTACTTCTTTCACTCTGCTGGCATTAATAATGCAGACAGACAAGCTTTTAGTGGATTCTGATTTGCTGTTTCCAAAGGTAGGAGGAAATGTGCAGCATACTCTCTTGATGGACTAGTCCAGCTGCACTTTCATGAAATGAATAGGGGATGCTTCTCTCTCCTTTTTGTCTTTGGCGTACTGTTTTGTATGTGTAATGTGTATATTTCAACATCAGAGGAGCCCACTTGGTTTGAAAGCCTGCCTGAGGCAGAGAACCAAACAAAAAGTTTTCCTTTTTGCCAAGTTATGGACTCCTTTACCTGAGGCAAGATGAAGTACTTCAAAGGTAAAGGGCATCTTTTGTCAGCATCTCAAACTGACAGCAACAGATCCACCTCAAGAGTAATTGCAGACAACTGCTATTCAAAAGAAACAGTCCCTTTGGCTACACATCCAAAAACAGGAGACACTATTTCACTGAGCTGCTACACACAGATAGATCCTTCATTAACCTCAGCAGGGTTAATGAGGGATCTGTGATTAGTATGAAAAAAGAGCAGTAAAGGTTTTTTTTTTCAGAAAGAACAATTGCAAACATGTCACGATTAAGCCTGCAAAGTGTACTAATTAACACATTGACAAATCAGCACATCACAAGCATCATACATACAAATAATGCATAAAGCAGGAGATCTATGTGACGGGTTTGTCCTCCACCTGATTCTCTGTAGGACAAAGAAACAGGAATTAGACCTGGAAAATGAGCCAGTGTCATCTTTGTGGAGACATCAGTGTTTAGCACTGAGCATAAATGTCACTGAACAGTAAAACATTTGTTAATTAAAGTGTAATTGTGTTACAGTTGGTTCGGTGCCTCATTTAGTTCTATCTGATTATAGCAATGAACTGCCACCACAGTTTCAAACACAAGTGACAAAAAGAGCAACACTGACACTGAGTGAAAGCTCTTGTGTTAGCATGTAACAATGCTTCTTAATTGAACAATCAGTATAATTTTGCATTACAAAGGACACCAGGTTGTTTGCAGCATCATGAGAAGAGAAGAACAATTACAGAGACCTTTCCTGCACCATAGCATGAAATGACTATGATGCATCTGCAAGAGGTTGACAGAGATTAACAACAGTTGCTCAACAATGTAAGGCCCTCGGACAGGTGCTCGGATCTCTATTGTTCAAAGGCAACTGTGTTTTGAAGGAAACATTTGGCATTATCCACAGTTTTGATAGTTTTCCAATCTCATTAGCCGTGGACAGATCCAACTGTAGCAGCTGAACCAGAGTGACAAAATAGCTCTGTAGCAGCGTCATTAAAAGGGAACAGAATTGGAGTCGGGTTTTATGAGGACCTGTGAGCTTATTTGTGTCATCGCAAATGCCATTTGCCGTTTTCCATAACCAAGGTTATAAAATAATAGGCTGATGATGGAAAACTGCAAGGTCTGAGCAATGACCGCAGGAATTTGCTGAACACTCTGCAGTTTTTTGCCGTGGCACAAACAGGGTCATTAAGGTTGAATAAGTACAGACATAAGTCCCAGAATAGCTAATTAATGTACACCATGTGCTCTTGGAGACTCATGGGAGGCCAGAACAGAAACAACAAACACAGGCAGGCTAGATGCACAAAAATTAGGCCGCATTTTTTCCCCTTTTTCGATGGTGGAGGAAAATGTAAATTTAGGATTTAAAAAAGAATACATCTCATGTTTGTATCAAGTTTGAAGCCTAATGCCTTCTCAGCATGCGGCCGAGCTAATCTCCCATACATATATTACAGTGGTATCAGTGGTTTCTCTTGAAGGGGCCTTTTTATCCATGAAACGTTTGTTTTTGATTACCAAAGGAGAAGCTCAGCAAGGGCTGCCCAGTCAGGGGTATTGAAGATAAATGTCTTTTAGTGATTGGCCATCCCACACATCCCCTATCAAATATTCATGATGGAGGCTTGGGAGAATTCCGTGGATACAGGGATATAGGATATTCTCCCATCAGTCCAGCACTGGGAAAGGTAGTCAATGGATCAGCAGAGAGCTGCCTCCAGGAGAACTCTGTTATTCAAGATTGGTGAGGCCGGCTGGAAACACGAGCTTCTCCGCCGAGGTATCGTGCTGTTCATCTCAGTTTCTGCTTGTTTCTCATTCTGCTGCTTTCGAGAGGAAAGAATGTATGATCTCTAGGATTGTGAAGGTTGCTTTTGAAGTTTAAAACCTTTAAAGATTACAGATTCCACCAGCACTACCGCAATCCACTGCAAAGTGTAAACTCAGTAATGGAGCCTGGTTTCTTTTAGTTTCAAATGAATGTTTTGCAGTCAGAATCCATACAAGATGCAGTTTACTGACTGTGACAGTGACATTATTACTGTTAATACCTGACAGCTATTAAAGACGTGTGCAATCTTATTGAAATGTTGAACTTTTAAGTCAGAACTACTTTCATTCAAGCGTGATTAAGGTATTCCTACTAATTTTTTTGTGGCTTAAAAGTTATTTATGAGCTGATTAAAATTCACAAGGCCCCATTCAGTTTAAAGTGGAGTTTTAGATGATCCCTGAGAGTTGCTGGGGTATTTGTATTTCTGCTGTTGCTCCATGGATTTAAAGTGAATATTGTGGAAAGTGCTGTGATAGAACTATCATGATTTTCTTGTTTAAAGTGGCAATAAACAATTTTCTTTCTCCCACATGCTGGTAACAGCCATGGCCGGAGGCATTATGTTTCTTAGGTTTGTCATCCTTCCGTCCATCCTCCATATTATTTCAGGAATGTATAAATTTGGCATAAACGTTCATTCAGAGTCAAGGATGATATATTTAGATGTTGGGGGTCAAATGTCATTGTTTTTTTCCATAAATCAAGAATTTGCAGATGATGTGGTCCTGTTGGCTTCATCAGACTGTGACTTTCAGCATGCACTGGAGCGGTTTGCAGCCGAGTGTAAAGCGCCTGGAAGGCAAGGCAGCACCTCCAAGCCCGAGGCCATGGTTCTCTGGCAGAAACTGGTGGATTGCTCCCTCCGGGGTGGGGGGGCGTTATTTCCCCAAGTGAAGGAGTTTAAGTCTGTCAGAATCTTGTTCGCGAGTGACAGGAAAATGGAGCATGAGTTGGGCAGGCAGCTCGATGCAGTATTAACAGTAATGTGGGCGTTACTGGACCGTTGTGGTGAAGAGGGAGTATCGCCTTTCGGCTCAGCTCTCAGTATACCAGTCCATGTACGTTCCAACCCTCACCTACAGTCATGAGCTCTGGGTAGTGACTGAAAGAACGACATTGTGGGCACAAGCAGCGAAATAAGTTTCCACCGCTTGGTGGCTGGGCTTAGCCTTAGAGATAGAGTGAGAAGCTTGGACATCCGGAGGGAGCTCAGAGTAGAGCTGCTGCTCCTTTGCATCAAAAGAAACCAATTGAGGTGGTTCAGACATCTGATGCAAATGCTTCCTTTGGAGGTTTTCCAGACACATCCTCCTGGGAGGAGACCACAGAGTGGGCCCAGAACTCACTGGAGGCATTATATATGTATCTCATCTGGCCTGGGAACACCTCGGAATCCCCAAGGAAGAACTGGAAAGCATTGCTGGGGATGAACCAACCCTGGATAAATGGAAGAAAATGGATGGATTGATGGATGGATGGATGGATGGATGGATGGATGGATGGATGGATGGATGGATGGATGGATGGATGGATGGATGGATGGATGGATGGAATTTCAGTAATTTATACATTAAAATTTCACACAAATGCCTAAAAAGATACAATGATGAAACTGGGACATTTCATGTCCCAAATGTCAAAGGTCAGCTTCACTGTGACAACATAATATTTTGCAAAAACACTTAAACACCCTAGTCGTTGTTTAATGCCATAACTCAGGAACAGCAGGAGAGACTGTGACCATACTCACATTTGTTTGAATACTGAACAGCTGCTCAACTTTGGTTATTATTGTATAGATCTTCTGTTCTACCAATTTGAGGATGTGTGTTTAGAATTTGCATCTTCTTTGCAGGAAGATCTATATTTGAAAGATTGCTTAGTGTCATGGTCACATCAGGCATTTTGTCAGTATGAGCTTTATTAGCCAAGCGCAGGGGCGGGAGGTTCGGGAGGTTTCCCAAACAGACAGTCTGTCCCCCACTCCACCCTCACCACCACCAAACCAAGCTCCCGGGCTGAATTTTGGCCCCCTGATGTTCACTATCTTTTTTTAGCTCTTTTTTGGTTTCCACCATCTCTTTAGAAAACAAGCCAAAAAAACAACTCATTTCCAGGTTTTGTTGTTAGATTTTGTTAAGGGGATGTATAACAGCATGCAGGAGAATTAGCTAAATGAAAGCACATTATAAAACAGTACCCCTAAGCATATCTGATAGTCAAGTGATTAATGTGCATGGGCCCAAATACTGTCAGAAGCTAGTCCCTGGTTTGAATCCCAGCCGACCACGACCTTCACTAGATGTCATTCCTCTGCTGTCTTCCCTGACATTTCCTATCTCTCCTCACTGCCCATCTAATAAAGGCAAAAGGTGTTTTTAAAAAAGAAATACTACATATATTAAATGACTTCTGCTAGATGATATGTGGTTGATTTTTTTGCTTTACAAATCATGGACATGGCTGAGTCACACAGTTATTAAAGCACCGACCTCCATCTGCAGTTATTACAAATCACAGTGGGACCCCAGGCGATGCTACTCCTGTGTGCAAACAGGGCTTATAGGTTATGGGCACATTTTATGAGTCACAGCTGCAAGCCCTTTATTTAAATAGATTTAATTTGGGTGGTATATATCACAAAAAGGAAAATCTGGGCCCCCAGTGTCAAGAAATAATTCAGCATCAATGGACCACCTCCAGATACTGCCACCTGATGACATCAATTCAAGCTTTACGACTCCAATTTGTACCTCGGGGAGACAGTACTACATATTGACTTTATGTCACTGGACTAGCACAATATCAGTTCAGTTCTAGGATGCATTTTCCTAATGATGCTTACATTTCTTGACTTGAATTGGAAGTACGAGTCTGCGCCTTTAAATTTTACCTGAGTGATTAAATGTGAAATCCAGTGCGTGAGCTCACATTGGGCTCTTTGGCCAGCCACTCTCTGCTTGACCAAAAAACTCATCCCCTAAGAGCACTTCAATGTATGTGCTGTCATACTGGTTGAAACTGGGCCATCACATTGTGTCTCCAGTCCTTATTTTAACACGGAGCCTTTTGAAAAGCCTGCCAGTGCCTCATCCTCCCCTGCACTAAATGTGTAGGGGGAAGATAGTGCATTCTCATGTTATCTGCCACCGGCCTCTTGCCCCTTCAGCCATTTTCTCATTTCACAGATTTGACCAGGAGGTGACCTTGGCTTTTTAAGTGCTTTTAAGGCAGAGCCAAGTCTCCTCTTCCTTTTTCCTGTCTCCCAAATGGAGACAGAGAGAGAGAGACAGACAGAGAGAAAGAGTGGGAGAAGGGTTTCTTTCCAGCCTTTTCTTCAATGGCCATTTTCCCCTCTTTTGTCCTCCATTCGCTCTCTTGCCCGTAGCCGCTGTCCAGCTTTTTTTGTAGGGTAGACATGATGACAGGATGTTTTCAGCTAATTCACGTGGGTCTGTGTTTTTAATGTAGAAAATGGCCTCAGGGGAGCAGCAGCATATGTTTATGACACATGACGTCAGACACAGAGGGCACTCAGGGAGTTTGAAGCGAAGAAGACACGCAGCCCATTAGCCGATTGTGATGTAACAAGGAACTAATTGAATATGTTTGCCCTAGAGGAAACTTTGCAATATTCAAATACTAATCACCTTGTGTCTTGCATGTAATATATAACACTGGTCCCGTCTTCATAACATCACACAAGGGATGGAGAAAGAAGTGGAGGCGGTATGCATGTGTCTGCATGTGTACAGGGGGATACACATGTCAAGTGTGTTTTCTAGTGGAAATAAGCAGACAGCATCACAGTGCTCCATCGCCCATCCCTCCCAAGTGCACCTCTGGCAGAGTGCTAATCCGGGTCAAAGTGCTAACTGCTTAGAAGGGCCTGGGAGAGGCTCGCTCCAGTCGCTTCCCGCACCTCCCCGTCCTCATTATACCCACCACAGCTGGAACGGCACAAGGCTTTCACATTAGTCTCGAGCCCTAAATGTAAACATCCAGACAACAAGGGCTGTACTTGGGTTTCATCAGCGGAACCAGATTACAGACAAAGATCTGAGTGTTTGTTCCTATATGGAATATCTGGCAATCAGAAAATCCATTTATGAGATGATTTTGATCATATTAATATTGCCAGATGCCATGGAAACATATTTTTAGCAATTTAAAAACGATAAAAGACATCTGCATGTGACGCAAGATTTGAATTGGGTTCTGTTTGAATTGCTGGCAGCAGGCAGCACACATGTATTTCTATTTAAAACAAGCTCTTCCAGGCATTTTTTTTAATTCCCTTTGGGCACTGAAAAGCCTCAATGATCAAACAAATGAAATGGCTAACAAACTGCAGCATTGCCTACTATGCAACATACCCATGTCAAGTGATTCGCCATGTTTGATGCTGTTGAATGACTAGTGGATTCTTGCTTGCATGGGTTCACATTTACCTTTAGGTTCGTTCGAGATGAGCCAGACCTGTGTGGATTCAATCGGCATTAGCCACATGGCGGTTAGATTACTGCCTTAATCCCACCTTGCTCTGACGTCACTCGACGTAGGGACGACAGCTTGAGATCAATGCGGCTGCAGTTTTTGAAGCCAGGTGCCGCAGCTGCTCTCCAGAGACTGCGCAGCCTCAGGGCATGATGGGAAAAATCCTGGCTCTCACCTGTCTTAACAGCTGATTGGTTTAGATTTTCACTCAACAATACGACAAGTGATGATAGGTTTAGATTTATTTGTCTGACGGTGTATTCTGTTAATAGATGAAATGTTGAGCAGTCGATGGTGATGTTTGTCAGTCAGAATACATTTAGATTACACATCATGAACTGCATGAAAAATGTAGTTCAAGTCCAGTGTATGCCAACATTGGCCTGATTTAATTATTTAGCAACACAAAAAGGTCTGGTAAGAGAGATGTAAGGATTCTTAAAATAACATCTTTTATGAAGCCCTGACAGCCTGAGTCTCTGACATATCAGTAACGGAAGCTATAATCTTGTGTTTCTTTCTCCTGTATTTGACTGTTTTCAACAGGGACAAGTCTGCTCAACTGATTTCTATATAACCGCAAAAGGATCTGATGCTGATTTACATGAGAATGCATGTAAAATGGTGACTGAACCATGAGTAGAGATCACAGATCGCCTCTAGGTCACCTTGTCATAACTAAATCTATTGAAAACTGTACAAACTCTATGAAAATCTATGTTTTTGATAGCATTTTGAGAAATTCTGACTTCCTATTCTGACTAAAGGCTGCTGGAAACTGTCCGTCTTGACTGCTGATTTGAACAGCCCTCCTCGCTGCTGCTGCTCTAGTTCGCTTTTCAAACAAGGAACAGTTCATCAGACATGGTTGACACCGGCGTAGTTTACCACTCTACCTCAGGTTTCCTTATTGAAAGGAATTCTAAATAAGGGTTGTTATTGTTCAGTTTTACCATGTTCATTTAATGAAACATGACAAAACAAAGAAAGGATCTCTGTCTACTATGAGGTCTCTGACAGTTGATCCTCCTCATTGACCTTCAGGGAGCAGCGCTACAGACAACACTCTAAATCTACATTAGTTAACAAAGCTTCAGTACCAACAACATCATAAGTGTCTTTTGTTAGACACTGTCAGTGACTTAATACAAAGTGTGTGACTGCAGAGAGTCTAAGAGCCTCTCCATGAGGAAGCAAGGACTCGATATGTTGCTACGCTCTTTGATTGCACTCAGTTTGTGTTTCATGATAAATCCAGTCTCTCTTTCATAGTACTGATAGAGTCGATGGTTGGCTGTACAGAGATGGAAAAAAAATACAAGGTCTTCTCCTCTCCAGCCAAGTAAGTAGAAATCAAATAGGGGTAAAAATATGGACTGATCTGAGGAAGCTCTTTACAATCACATTTCAATTACAGAACAGGCTGAGTGATCTGCCCAATCGCACTGCAGTAGACAGAGTGCCAGAGCTGTTTGTTCTGAGTGTTTTGATGCTTGATTGCTGTGAAGCGAGCATCAACGGGCTGCACATGCTTAATATTTCATGAGAAAATATTCCAGTAGCTTGCAGCACCTGTGCCAGTGCTGATGAATTGAAAGGCTTTGTTGTCACCAACACATGCTGGAACTAGAACAAGGCTCTGTCCTCTCACTGTATGAGCTTATAAAGGCAAGGACACGGCGACCATCCGGAATGAAAAAAGAGGCTGTTTGGCGGTGGTTAGAAATATTCTCGTATCAGAGAGCCTGACAGGCTGACAGGCTGAGACCATTTGGGGTTTTTTAAGCTCCGAGGCCCGTCTTGCACACCACATCCTTATGGGAGAACAGCTGGAAGTGCCGTTGTCGCTGGACTGCTTGTTTCTCCCACGAGGCTCGGTGGCCATAGCAGTTGGTGTTGGTGGGGGTGGGGGGATGGGGGGGTGGCACACTTGGACAGTATGTCCGTGGGGAACGCATCACATTCAGCACACACACACACATTCTCCCCTCCACTGCCACCTCCACAACACCTCCTCCTCCCATTAGAATGAGTGAGCTGGAGCTGCTGACAGCGGTGACAGGCCCAGAGCAGGGAGACAATGGGGGGGGGACGGCGCTGCTGCTGCTGCTGCTGCTGCTGCTGTGGTGGGGCGGTACATCTGTTTGGATCCTTGGCATCGCCGTCTGGCCTCTGGTGTTTGATGCAGCCGGGACTGGTAAAGCACATCGCGTCTGGGACTGTTTCATGATCAGAAAACTCCAGCAGAAAGTAAGAGTTCGGGCTGTGGCCTCGAATGCAGTGAAATGAAATGATGACTCCTTTTTGGAGGATTACGTTTGTGGAGATCACAAGTCATCAGCCTCGAACATGATTGGCTGCTGTGGCACACAGAGCTTACAGGAATTACATGGTGGATCCCCCAGTAGCAGCTTTCAGGCTTTAATTTGCCACACCGTGCGTTGATAACACTCTCATTGTCAATTCCCCATTGCATCCGGATAATTAAGATCACTTCTGTGTTTCTATAAGGGCCGTGGATCTCTGACAAGGGTCGCTAAGTCTTTGTAGATGACAGATTCCTTTGTCTGGCCCACTGTTAGAATGTAGTAATTGGTAAACTGTTTGACCAATTTGAATTATTAACAAAACAGCCTTTTCATAATAAAGGGATTTATTATTCCGCCCTGCGCCACAATTTTGTTATCAACAAAAGCCTCTGTTACTCTCAGCTTTTTATCAAGAAGGAAAATCCATTGAAAGTGGCTGAAGGCCTGACACAAAGCAACTGCTGAATCCCCGCAAATCTGCAGGCTTAATTGATTATTTGTGCAGAGCTGTATATCTGCAAGGTGCAGGATACCCGGGGGAAATAATGTAAAACAGATAACAAGATGAAATGTGGGAGAATTGCTTTCCGCTGCCCATTTTATTAATCGTTTCCCGTTTTCTTATTCACAATGAGTTTCCCATTTAGGCTTTCCCATTACAGGAGCGCGACTTCACATTCCAAAGACGCGAGCCTAAATCGAAAGTTGAGGGTTGATTCAAGCTGGCAAGGAAAGTGTTTGTTGAGAGGGTATTTTGATTTCTGAATAACACATGGAGGGACTCACGGTCGTGTGTACCTGAGACTCCCAGAGGAGAGCATTTTATTTTCAAATCTCATTCTCATTATTCTGCCTCCCTCAGTTCCCTGCTGGCATTCAGAGGAATGAATTAATTAAGCTGATACTGTACACAAACATTTCTGAAAAAGCAATCTATTCATATTTTTCCTGATTCAGGTTGGCAGGTGTTACTCCTCAGCCGAACCACATGTTCTCCGAGGTATTCAGGTTTTTTATGTTTTGTTGAAATGACTTTAAAAGAACAACTTCTGGAAGATGGGATGTGAAATTACTGTGGAACTCAGCTCATGTTTGTGGCATGTCACCGTCGCTCTGCTCACGTCTATACCGTCTTCTTTTTTTTTTTTTCCATTTGCTGTCGCGCGTCGCTTTCCTTTTCACAGCACCTGACAAAAAGAGAGTGGTATCGTTGGCATGCAGGGGGACTGCTGCCACTCTGCAACAATCAAGCCATTACAAATGGAGCGGGAGTGGAGGGCCTTTTGTTTTGTTTAGGGTTTTCTCTCTCTGTGTGTGTGTGTGTGTGTGTGTGTCATATAGAATTCTTGGCATTAGGGTTGCACATCAGACCAGACCACATAATTGCCTTCCCCACACAGGGGAGGCTCCTTGTTTTTCATTTGAAGTCTGCCTCCGTCAGATTTCACCATTAGAGGAAGCGGGTGCAGCAGGGGAAAAGAAGACAATTCCTGGATCAGTCATTTCATATGAGCTGCCAGAGAGACATGGAGGACATTGAGGATGAATCCAGAGATAGCTTGCCAAGGTACTTTCTGCCTGGAACACAGAAAAAAAAATGGGGCATAGCTAGAAAACATGTGTAGAAACTAAGTCCTACTTTTTTGAAATACTGTTTTTTTGTATCTAAAGCTGATATTATGATGTAATTAATTAAGTCTTTATTGACCTAATATGTAGATTTTCTGTGTTTTTATCATGAGAAACTTAATATCCTTACTTTTGGACTCTCTGTGAGGTAAAACAAGCAGTAAGCTGAGCTGCCTCACTACTAAAATGTATTTTATTTTGTATTTTAAAGAGTAAATGACTAAAAATCATAATGCATAAATTGATATTTAAAGCAACCCTTAGTTGCCGTCACAAAACTTTTTCCCATTACACTCTTTTGGCTCCGGGACATACATGCTGGTGCTCATCAGTTCATTCCGCCTCCCAAAAAATTAATTTCCAAGTTCTAAATTTTTCATCTTCATTTCAAGACTAGCGTGCACGCAGCTCATTTTCCAGTTCCTTTGTTTATTGTTTCCGCTCCCTCGGGTGCTCATCTTTCTGCACGGCAACATAACAACCCTCGGCTTGCTCTGACGTCAAGAGCTGATGGGCAGAAGATTTCCAGCTGAGAGCCATTTCCAGACCTCAAGGCGCTGGTGTGATACAACCAGGTGATAGTTTCCTTGAAGGATTTTTGGAGGGTGTCTGGGCGCGTTTTCTATCTTATCTCATCCGGGGGCAGCTGAAGCACAATCGCAAAGACTTCTAGCAGGATTTCGCTGTTTTTTTATATCTGAAAAGGTTAAAAAAAAAGAAAAATAGCAGAGTATGCTGAATTGATAAATCGTAAGGCTTCAGAAATTTTTTCAAATCAAACTGAACATTCAGACTCGACAATGAAAATCTAATTGAATTTGTGATCTCTCTGCGCTCTGTACACTTTTTTTTTTTTTAACCAAGCCTCTTTGCGTCAATCTAACAGGATTTAACCTCTCACTGAGAGCACGGTTTTCATAAAGCGTTTGGGACAGACAGTTGATACGTGTTAAGTGCACAGCGTGCTGCTGGGCAAAAGGGAGAGGCGGTGTTGTGGTTTATTTGGTCCACTTCACACACACAGTGCATAATGGATGTTTAACAGCCCCAGTCTGCTGGAAGTGTGCTGTGTCCTGAAATGGTGCTGGCGACATCTGAGGGACTGTGTGACTGCCAGGATGACACACCCATTAAAACACACTTAGCCCATTTCACTGCTGCGGCTCCACTCTGGATTCATGCCACAAGAATGAGCACAACGACAAGACACACACACACACACACACACACACACACACACGCTCCCATCTTGTTAATGGAGGCCTGCACTGAATCCATACCATCATCCATATATTCACATATATGTATTCCATATTCTAGCATCTTCCAGTGGACTGTACATCGACCTTATAGTGTTTTAGGTATTCTGCTGTGCATCTCAGTCACAGTTAAATCTAGGCTAGCAGAAGCAAGTGTGTTTCCCAGCTGTGCCTTCGGCAGAAAAAGCATCTCATCGCCTTCCCTCACTGAATTATTGAGGTAAGAGAGGCGCCTCACTTTGTCTTGTATCATCAAGATAGACACTCATATCTCCAATCTGTGAGATCAACTCTCCCACCAACATGAAACAAAAAAAAGTTGTCTAATTGTAGCTCTCCCGCGGGATCGTGCAAAGATTTTCATTTAGTTTAATTGTATGCCAGGCGTCTCCACGCTGCTCATTTTTGTGCAAAGAGAAGGAGCTGCTGCTTGAGCTCTCACTGAAGAGGACGTGGCAGTTGCTGGGAAGAAGAGAGAGTAACCTGAGCTGCGGTGTCAGGAGGACTCTTGTGCTTGTCGCCATCAACTGAGATTCCTCCAGAGCGATCCTAATGATCATTCTCATCATCATGCTGCGCTCAGCTTTCTATAGCAGAACTCTGCAATTTACTAGAGATGCGCCACGCATGCAAGAAAGACAATGCACACTGTTCTGCTTCAGCTCTGGTTCAACACAGCTAGTTTATCCTTTGCACACGTCTTTATACAGCATTCCTGACATTATGTCCTTCACAAGGTAGCTAAGAAAGAGTGCACGAAAGACACACTGTCTTTATCATCGCTGACAGAATACTGTGGGAGAAAGGCTTGTCTCACGCTTTCAAACTGCAGACACTAGACAAACATTGGCTTAAGCTGGTGGCGCTGCATCATGTTTTATTTGGGAAATATCAGCTTTTGCCATTTAATAGAAGGTGTAGAGTCCCACAGTCACAGTTAGAAAATCAAATATGTTGTGCTACACATGAATGCTTTTGTTCTTTTCTTGTATTTGAAGCACTTTATTACCAAACACAGCTTTCTAATCTAAAATCACTTCATTTATTGACTATTTTCTCAATCTGATCAGATGCTGCTAACATTTTTACGTGAGGAAACAAGTGCCGCCATGTTGGAGTATGATTATTTCACAGCTACAGTACAAGAACACTTGGTGCATGTGTTGAACATTATTTCAACTGATGTGTAATAGATGTTATATGAAATTGAAGCAACCAAACCAGCTCGAGCAGATCTGTTCATAGCATACAGTAGACACTATTCCAGCAACAAAAAAAAGAAGCCCTAAATGTCATAATTGCTCATAGCTGCCGTCCATATTGAACCACACTGAGTTGGAAAATGTGTGCAGAGCAGGCCACGCTGGATGGATATGTTAAATTCAGTTTTCAAGTGTGCACAAAGAGGTATTGACTAGTCAAATCCCCGGTGAAGCTGACTCTTGGTGCGAGTGATCGATGTGTGTGTGGTCATTGAACTGAGCTTAGAGGTAGTTTGTATTCTATTAGGCATCTCGGGGGCTTTGCAGCAGTGGAACAAAAGCGCATGCTGATGGCTAATTGCTGGCAAAGAAAAGGCTGTTACTTCTGCTGCTGCTGCTGTTTATGGGCTTTTTTCTCCCTCAGTCAGTTTCAATTGTACAGTTGCTATGAGAGGTTGCCAATCCTGAGACTCAACCTGATGTGAAAGCTGTGTGTGTGGTTCTGCTTTCACTGCAGCTTATTAGGCCACCTCTTAAATTGAGCTTTCGACAGATGATAGGCTTTGTAATTTGTTTCATCCGTGTTGGTGACAGAGAACAACCGGACTCTCAAAAACTGGCTATTAAAACCTTCTCAAAGGTTATGTTTTTTTAGATATTGCATTAGATCATGCAGGTGTACAACTGACAGATGCTGTATCGTGTGTTCCCCCACCACTCACAACCCCGCTGCCCCCGTTCCACTGTTATTTATAGTAGCTTTTAACTGATCGATCAAGGCATTTAAGAGTTGCTTACAGGATCCAACAAGACATCTCGTGAGTGCTTGTCAAACCGTTCAAATCCGCCATCTGCCTATCCTTCATCATACTAATACAGCTGATGAAATATTGTTGGCACCACCAGCAGGAATGAATCAGTTTCTCACCCGTCAACAGCCGCCAACAGGGCGCCACACAGCTCTACAGTAACGGTGGTCTGGCATGAACCGCCAGCTTTTGTCAGCCTCCACACGCAACTGGGAAGTCTGTGTTGCAAATTTGTAAAGCAGGTAAATAAAATCGCTCTGTGATGGTCTAACGGACTGCCCTCCCCCGCGACCCTCCACAGGATAAAGCAGCTGCAGAAAATTAGTGGATGAATGGAGTAAATGAAATATGTGAATGACCACACAGAAAAAGTCACTGACACCTCTCCAATGTGATGCTTAGTTGCTCATTTTACCTTTTACTCATGAGAAAATCCAATACTTTTGGATTTCGCACTGCTGGATAGGAGAGATAAAAGGTGATGGACACTTTTCTTCATTCAAAATAAAAAGAAATATAATTGATTGATAAGAATTATTTCCATCCATCCATCCACACTGCAAATCACTTGGCACTTGCCAAGATTTAAAATCTTATTTTTAGACATGATAAATAATTTGGGTCGTTTTAAAAGTTAATGACTCATTTTTAGTCCTTGATTTTACAGTACAATCTTAGATTTGAGAAAAAAAAAAAAACTTTTTTCAAGATTTCTTACCAAGTAAAATTTACTTGCTGCATGGACAGATAATTTCACTGCTTTTAAGTAATTTCTTCTCAAATTCAGTGTTTTTATCTTATATTTAGGCTACACTTTTTTGCAGTGCATTTTCTATACACCTTCGCCCGAGTCAGCTGGAGCCTATCCCAGCCGACTCGGGCGAAGGCAGGGGACACCCTGGACAGGTCGCCCCTATAACAGGGCTACACATAGAGACAGACAACCAAGCACACTCTCATTCACACCTATGAACAATTTAGAATCATCAGTTAACCTCAGCATGTTTTTGGACTGTGGGAGGAAGCTGGAGTACCCGGTGAAAACCCACGCTGCACAGGGAGAACATGCAAACTCCACACAGAAAGATCCCAGGCGTCCTAACCGGGACACGAACCGGGATCTTCTAGCTGTGAGGCGACGCTGCTAACCACAGATCCACTGTGCAGCCCGCCCAAGAATTACTTGATTATAGTTAATTACCAGATTGACTAAAGTAATCATTTGTTGCAGCCTCAGTAAATATCTTGATAATGCCGATCTGTAAATACCAACTTTAGACCCTACTGTGTCTCTTTCTACCGTCTCTTCTTTGACCTTTCGTCTCTTTTATTTTTCCCTTCTGTCAGCCACAAATCTGCAGTAAAGTGAGCTGAACTGAAAATTGAATTGACTCTTCATCTTGAGCGATGGTGGTCTGCAATCTACAAACGGAAAAAGGCACATTTCCACTCCAGCGTGGAGCACGCCGGCTGATAAGCAGCAGCAGCAGCAGCATTGCCTTTTTTGACCAGAGCTGCAGAAGAGTGTATTGAAATGCTGGCTGTCAAAAATCGGCCCACCCTTCATCACTGAACGGCTAAAAATACCAGTAGGGTGGGGCATGTGGAGGCACTGAACAAACTCAGCCAGAACATAGTGTATATTCTCATTATTATTGGTTTTAAAAAAGCACATTCAACATCCGTAATTCATTACGAGGCACATCAATATCCTTTATGTCCTGGAGCGCTTAAAGGTTTTCTCTAATGTGATTTGTTTGTTTGGTCTACATCTTTCCCACGCTCATTATCCCTCCCTCTGTCTCTCTCTCACACATCATGAGAAGTTCGTTGGACTATGATGTTGGTGGAAGATAATCACATAGTCCTGCATTAACTCTCCAACAACTGCTCAAGCTTGGGAAACATTCTTTGCATGCGGAATCGGAGGCTGACGACATTCAAAGCAAGCAGGTTCACCTCGCGTGTCTTTTTCTTGTTTTTTTTTCTCGTGCAGATCCCAGTGATAGTGTCTTCAGCATGAGGCTGGTGTGGAAATCCCTGGACAAGATGAGGTGTCTGAGGAAACGCTCCACTATTCCCTTCCTCGGCTTCCTCATCACCTTCCTCCTCTTCCTCAACCTCTACATTGAAGATGGCTACGTGCTGGTTAGTGAATCGTGCTTCATGTTATATTTCTCCCAAGCGTTTCCAGCAAGCATCCTCCAAAGTAGCCCTCGCATCGTGTTTGCATTCTCTCTTGACGTCTGAACTTGACCGGATATGCTGCAGAATCCAAATGCTGTCTTCTATTTGTTTGCTCTATTCATGTTGTTCCTTTTATAATTACTGGAAACAGGTTTAAATTTTTTATAACGTGAGCCCAAGTTGAAATCATCCAGATGATTTATCTCTTATTCATGATGCCATCAAAACTTGGTGATCCCAGTACATTATCTATGTTTGTTATTTAAATTATTAAGCAGCAGTTCGCATTTTCAGCTCATTGGTCCATCTGTTCGGCTATGCAAACTCCCCGGAGAGGTTTGAAGATTGCTTTTGTCTCCAGACATCGAGGGTTAGCTCAGCCACCGTCAAAGCACATATTATCTCCAGTTTGTACAGGTTTTTAAAAAGCCCCTTTCTCCCTGATTTGAATTATTCACAGTCAAATTAAATCGTTTTTTTCCCCCCCAGACAACATGTGCAGTTTGTTTCCTCTGTTGTTCATGATGTGTTTTTTCATGTTGCGTTCCAGGAAGGGGACAAAAGGCAGCTTAGGGAAACATCAGTCCATCCTCCGAGCTCGGAGCGATACGTTCACACCTTCAGAGACCTCAGTAATTTCTCTGGAACCATTAACGTCACGTATCGCTATCTCGCCGGAACCCCGCTGAACCGCAAGAGTAAGTTTAGTGCTTCTTTAAAGACAGAATCACACTGAGTAGCGCCACCAGCTTGGGCGAGTTACAGTAAATTGCATTTGTGAGCATGAGCTGAGAATAAGAAGTTGAACTTAAAATCTGTGACACTGGGATTTAAAGCGCAGCAATAAACTCAAACTGCTCCACAGAGGTTCTTCCGCTGAACATTAAACACAATGCAAAACTCTTCCCCGGTACATCATGCTTTATTCACCAAACGTTTATTTCTATTTTCCAGTCATAGACTTTCTTTTTTCAACTACAGTGAGCCCTGAGCACAATTTTGTATTCAGAGACACGGAATATTCAGAGAAATTCAACACTTAGTTTGACTGCATTTTATCTGAAACATTCCTGACTGACTAATTTATTAATGTAAAGTCAGGTTAGGTGACGTATTCTACTACAGTTCTAGTCAAATTCAGAGAATAGCTCTTTACAGCTTATTAAGCCTTAATTTCACTCCCTTACAGTAGCGGAAACCCCAGATGTATAGTATGTTGGAATCTCTTCATACACGTGTAGTAGACTGGCATTTCATATCAGCCAGTGTTATACTTTGTGTATGCAGCACAAAATATGTGTTTGCACAGACAGTTGGTGAGGCGACTGTGTTTCAAGGTCAATCTTGTAGTGTGTGTACACACTACTGAATACTTAGATACAAACTGCTGCGCATACATGGGATGGAGTTTTCTAAGAAGACTCCCACAGACTAGAAAAGTACTACAATCACAACAATTTCGTGTCCGTGAGTGTCTACACCAGAGTATAGTCAAGGCTTTGCGCTCACAAACACTACTATTCTTGTAGAGCAGTCACTGCAGGGACTAACTATCTCTGCGGCAAATTTTGGATTGCATGCAAATGTCCATGGATGGATCCATGCAGATGTCAGTCATGGACTTGGCCAGATGATAAAATCTATGTCATCCAGACCCAGTCAGTGGAAGATGTAAATTTGGCTCATGCTAGAAATATGCTAACGAGCTACAGTAAATATTTTGATTAGGTTTATTACAGTTTCCTAAGTATGACAGCTCTAGTTTGACATAATCTTAATTTCAGAAGCCGTTTTCAAAGGTTTTCAGCTACATACTTCATACTGCCAAGAAGACCAGGAAGTATAGCCACAAAGGGTGACAGACTTTACTCAGCTGTGTAATCAGGGAGTGTAGGTGCCACCATGTGATATGAAGCATTTAACTTGGGTTGAGGGATAACAAGTGTATAGATGTTTATATAGAAAGAGAGCTGCTGAGGACAGCATGCATTTTGAAAGCCCAGGAAAAAGCCAGACCCTTACTTATTTCGTCAAAGTGCTGATCCCAGTGTCAAGACCTCTCACACTTCAGTTACAATTATCACCGTGAACTGACATCTTTATACTGGGTTCTACAAATGTTTAATCTCAAATAGTGATTACATGAAATGTTCATATTTTGTTCACAGAGTATCTCACCATTGGACTGTCATCAGTCAAAAGAAAAAGGGGAAACTACCTTCTGGAGACCATCAAATCCATCTTTGATCAGTCCAGTTATGAGGAACTGAAGGAGATTGTGGTTGTGGTCCATCTGGCAGACTTTGACCTGGTCTGGTGTGAGAACCTGGTACAGGAAATCACCAGGAAGTTTGCTCACCACATCATAGCCGGACGCCTCCTGGTGATCCAGGCCCCAGAGGAGTACTATCCATCTCTGGACGGGCTGAAAAGGAACTACAACGACCCGGAGGACCGGGTTCGTTTCCGCTCCAAGCAGAACGTGGACTACGCTTTCCTCCTCAACTTCTGCACAAACCTGTCTCACTTCTACATGATGCTGGAGGACGATGTGCGCTGCTCCAGGAACTTCCTGACGGCGCTGAAGAAGGTGATCACCTCTAGAGAAGGTTCCTACTGGGTGATGCTGGAATTCTCCAAGCTGGGCTACATCGGGAAGCTGTACCACTCCAGAGACCTGCCTCGTCTGGCTCATTTCCTCCTCATGTTCTACCAGGAAATGCCCTGCGACTGGCTCCTCATCCACTTCAGGGGTCTGCTGGCCCAGAAGGACGTGATCCGCTTCAAGCCCTCGCTGTTCCAGCACATGGGCTACTACTCCTCGTATAAAGGAGCAGAGAACAAACTGAAGGATGATGACTTCGAGGAAGACTCCATAGACATTCCTGACAACCCCCCTGCCAGCCTTTACACAAACATCAATGTCTTTGAAAACTATGACGCCACCAAGGCTTATAGCACAGTGGATGAATACTTCTGGGGGAAACCTCCTTCCACTGGAGATTTCTTTGTCATAGTCTTTAATAAATCGACCAAAATTAGTAAAATTAAGATCGCTACTGGGTCTGACGACCGGCAGAATGACATTCTTCACCATGGAGCTCTAGAAGTAGGAGAGAAATTAGTTGGAACTAAAAAAGGGAAGCAGTGTTCGTCTTATATCACATTGGGGGAGTTTAAAAATGGCAACATTGAGGTTCAAGATGTAGACCACAAGATTGCCTTTGACATTGAGTGTGTCCGCATTGTGGTGACAGCCAGTCAGAAAGAGTGGCTTATTATTAGAAGTATAAGTTTATGGACTACACAACCCCCCAGCCAATGAGGACTAAACACAAAGACTCTTAGTATGTCATAGAGGCAAAGGTTTTTATTATTATTATTTAGTAATGTATGTATTTCCAGGTTTATTTATTCATTTTGTATGTATTTATTGATACTCATTTTGATTGCCAAATCAATCTATAGTTTTTTATACCTGCAAGTTGTAACTTTAGTGGAGCATCTTCACAGTCATTCTCAAGGACTGTTCAACTGACCTCAGAATATCCATTAACATGTTTTCGTAAGTGTTGCATCAGAGTTTATCCATTTTTAATAGCTATCCCTGTTATACGGCTGGGCGATAACTACAGTATGTGTTATTTGCCAGTAATTTCAGATAGTGTCATGCCATGATCATATCGTGATTCTCCCAAAAGAGAATAAGCTTTAGAGTTTTCTATATTTTCTTACTATAATCAAATCCCATGAAAAGTCCAGAACCCACAAAAGATACAGTCCTACTCACAGGTTTTGTCTGTGTGTCTACAGCC
The DNA here is from genome assembly GCA_024666655.1 of Dascyllus trimaculatus. NCBI lineage: Eukaryota > Metazoa > Chordata > Actinopteri > Pomacentridae > Dascyllus > Dascyllus trimaculatus. Next base: position 31,555,809 of record CM045448.1, read on the forward strand.
TGGTGTGTCTTACTCCTCTGTGCCATAGAGCAGTGGTTCTCAACTGGTGGGTCGGGACCCAAAAGTGGGTCGCAAAGCCATTTTAGAGGGTGGTAGAAGCATGCCCCCCCCAAAAAAAGGTAGTGGTATAAAGTTGTTTATTTTGAAGGAACTGTTTCTTATGACACAATTGGCTTTCAATAGCAGGATATTTTGTGGTGGTGAAACCAGTAGCTGCCCACTATTAACCTCTAGATTTGGCTCTGCCAGCTTATTGGAGAAATTTATGCTAAAAACGTACCAAAAATAAACCGAAATGTGCTCAGAATCTGTCAAAATGGGCCAAAATATGCCCAAAAACTTGGCAAAAACGTCCAAATATACCAAAATGAGCAAAAAAACAAGCAAAAAATTTTCCTAAGTTGTATCAAAATGCGTTGAGACTACACCCAAATAACCTTTAATTTGTTAACAGGAACAGCAAACTTCAAAAATTTGGGTCGGGACTGTAATTAATAGAGATATAATGGGTCCTGAGGCTGGACCAGTTGAGAACCACTGCCATAGAGCTCCATTGTTGTCCAAAGCTTCCATTAACACTCACTGGAGCGCCAAAATCAAATGTATAAGAATCCGCCACATAAAATAATAATAATAAATGTACTACTTAAGTAACATTTGCTTAACTAAAGTGCCCAGCAGTTTTATTCATTTGCTCAGCTTTTTTTTTTTTTTTAGGGAACTATAAATTTCTGGCCTGTTTTTCAAGATTTACACCTTCAGTGTGAGCTAACGGGCCTCAGGCTGAGTGCCACTGACAAGTGCAGAGACCGAACAGTGTTAACTTTTGCTTTTCAAGGGATTTGTGGACAATAAGAAAGATATAGAAATCATACCTGCCTTATTCTACAGCGATCAAAGCGAAACGTAGTTGAAAATGGAATTGAGGGTTTTGTTTCAAACCTTTAATCTGAAGTAAATCATAGTAGTGGAATCATCGAACGCAGCGCTGAACATCATCAGGTTCACTGAGGCGTGGTCATGCATACATTCGTCATGTCAGATATGTCATATATAAGTTGTCAGTGTGAGAAAATGTTGATTTAATATCATGACAGTCATTTCGATCAGATCGCCCAGCCCTCCCATGTGGGATAAGTCATCAGTGGAAGCTGAAGTTAACCTTTACTTCTGAATGTTTTGGAAGGCTCTTCAGAAAGGTGCTTCAAGTGAGTAATGAACACATATCTCACGTAGGGAACAGTGTATTACTGAGTTACTGCAGCTTTGTTAAGTTCGTGACAAGTGACGACTTTCTTTTTCTAAATATTATGAACTGTTATTATTTATAAATGAGGGAGAAGGATGCTTATTAAGAAGTGTAACTAAGTATTTTTTCCCTAAAAGTACTATTCAATTAAAAAAAAAAACTGAGTGTCAGCAAATTTTCAGACCCAATATCGACCCTGCAAAAAGTGTAGCCCTGGGATCTCTCTGTGAATGTCCCCTCTTGACCCCTAATTATTTCCCCCCTTGAAAACCTGTCAGAGGTCATTCATTGCTGCCTTGAATATTCATCATGTCAAACCAAACCCGCTCTGGCTTAATTATTCTTTCTTGGTTTAATCATCTTCCTGGCTGTGGTTGAGGCGGATGTGTGATTTGGCTGAGCTCTTGTACCGGCACTGTATATTCTGTCAGGGCTGCTGACAGGAGAACAATGTTTGTTTTCAGCCATCTTCTCCAAGAGCTGAGATTAGATTGCACAGTGAAGAATGGGCCAGGTCTGCTCTTACGTCTCTCTCTCTCTCTTTTTTTTTTTTTTTTACCAACACAATTTTCCCCCTAGTAAATTGGTCTGTGTTTGCCTCACTCTCTACACCAGCAAAACAACATCTTCCCTGGAGCTATAGGATCTCAATTCGTTCTTTCCCCAATGCTGCGCTCTCACAGCTTCAGTGTTTCTGCTCCTACATGGTTTCCTCTCTGTGATCTTCGCTCTCCGTTCATATAGTCTGCCGCTGCTTTGGGGAAAATTGCTCGGCTTCTCTCTGAAGATGCTTTTCAACAAATTCCCCACCTTGCTCTGTGTTCTTAAAACACCCGGCATTTGCGGGAATTAACGTCGCACATGACACGTTAGCTTATCGCCGCCACGCAAAGCAATCCAGAGCCCTGCTTTAAACATAGCCTGTCCATGTTCATGTATTTAGAGTCCGTTAGTGAACAATGAAGGATTAGTTTCTACATCGACATGGTGTCAAGAAATGACTCAACAATGCAATAAAGAGGTAAATGTTTACATATTACTGGAGTTCTTTAGGCGCATGCAGTGAAAGCAGATCGTCATTAGGCATGCTGCGACAGTTTTGTAAAGCTTTGTTCTGCTGTTGCGATAGCCACCTGCTCCATGTTTTCCCTCAAGGTCTTGTTCAGTGTTACAGATCGAGACCTTTTGCAGATTGGCTTGTATCACCACCTCGAAATCCTTCCTCAGCAAATCCCCCATGCGCCATCCGAAATGAAATTAGAATGCCCACCACCGCGCAGTACGGCTCATTGTTTTTCCTCAGCATTTCCCTTGGAATGCCACTATTCATTTTAGTGAATGACTCCATGACCTGCATGGATCAGCTCCTCGGAGGGGATGTTGTTTGAATGGACGATCCTCGAAAACACAATCTACGTTGTGCTGCGTGTGCGGTGTTCTTTATGGCGCACACCAAGGCGTCAATTCAGCCTAGAAATACCTGCTTATGAGCTACAGACCGACGACGTTGCTGCAGGGCAGTTAGCTGTTGTACAAGTGTAATGGATGGCTTTGATACGCCTCATGTCCAAGCAGAGCAAACGTGTTGTGAGGCCGATATTTCTCGAGGAGAAAATGCTGTCTGATCTTTATTTGAAATAAGATGCCAGCCAAAACTAGCTGCACGCTGCAGATTTATGGACAGATTTACATCTTGGGGATAACAACAAAAGCCGCATAAATTCCTCAACTGGATGTCAGCAAACTGCTGCGCACAGCACTCTTCGCTATTGGCAGCATGTTTGGAAACCTCAATCCATACACAGCCTTAGGTGAACAGCGCTCACAGGATCAGTTATGCATTTCACTTAATACCGAAGAAAACCTGTTCTTTCATGCTGTTGAGTACTTACAGCTTGTAATTGTCAAGAATTAAACACTAACTGTATCGACAGGCCTCGGAGAACAAGGCCAGAGGTTTGCGAATCACTTGCAGGAAGGTAACTATCTGAGTTGATTTAATTACACTGGCTGTGAAGGTTCAATCCCCAAAGCTCTGAGCTCGTGATGAATATGATATGTGGGTCCTGAGTTATTTGAAATGTGAGCCGTCTTCCAGTGGAGCATGTACAAAGTGCATGAACAAAAGCATTTTCAGTGGATTAAACAACTCCTTTTGTACGTCAGGATCTATGACTTATTGTTCAGCTTCTGCTAATGAAATAGTGCGCAGAGGCCTACCAGTACTACCTTACCAGAGGTCCTGAGTTCATGTGCTGTATATTGTTAAGTGGAGCGAGTGTGTTCAGATGTTGTTTCTGTGTCCGTTTTACTTTCCATCGTTCTCTAATTGGTACTGTATTGTAAGATGACATATATTTTTTTACATGTATCATTTCAAATGTTGTATTGTATATATTGTATTTAAAATGAACTTAGATTAAACAAATGAATGCCAAATCTGCGGTGCATTGTTTGCTGAGGCACGACTGTGTGCAGGAGGGCTCCAGAGAGCAAGGCGTTATTAAGAATGTCTGCAGTGTCAGGGCTTCAGCATTGGTTTGAATGCCTGCTGAGGCCGAAACACTTTAGCATTTACATGACCCAGAATGAGAAATGCTGTCCCTCTGTCTTTGCCTGAACGTGTTTTATGTCAGTGTTGACAAAAAAAAAAAACGCTAAATAAAAGCAGAACATACATTTGTGACGGACATTTTACATTTAAAAAAGGAGATAACTGACATCTGAAGCTGCTTTAAACTTGCAGAGAGCAAGCCAGTTCTGCTCAGATCTTGCTGTAGCCAAAAGCAAAACCCATACATTATTCATTTCAATATTCATATGCTTTCTGCTTTTTTTAACAGCATACTTAATGAAGGTATGGAGATGATGCTTGGGGGGGCATGCTGCACTGTTTAAAGCTGCATGCTCTTTGTGTATTTGTCACGAGGGGTCATATATTTTTCTTGAAAGGCACTGTCAGACGAAATCCACTTCGAAGCAAACATCAGTGTTATTAGGGAGGCACTTTTCATGTCTTCTTGGCCTGTGTAAAGGGACACATGAAGCTCGGTATGGACAGTGTCTGCTTAACCTGTGCCCGGGGCCTTTCATTTAAAAACCCACATCACATCTGCATAACGTCACAAATAAGCACCCTCTGAAGTCTCACATACGTGCTGAAATCAGAGTGAGCTGCTGTTTACAGAGATCCAAGTATCGCCAACCCACAGAGGATACACATCCATACATCCATAGAAGAACTGCGGTGGGAAAAAAATTAAAATAAAAATGGTGAAATCCCTTATTAGTTCACATAATGTGACAGAAGTGTTATTGTCTGCAAGCTGATTGTTGTCTGTGCAATCAGATATTCAGAAGAAAACATGAAATAACTAAGGCTGAAGAACAAGTAAACAGACCTGACTTAATAATATACAATATATTATTAACAGTATACAATATATACACTGGCATGAGCCTAATACACTTTTAAAACAGATATGTACACATAAGGAATACCTTCAACATGATTACAGCGCTCGGAAAGAGCTCCTTCCCCTGCTTTGGCCTCTTCCATTCTCTGTTTGCTGCATCTCACTTCCTTGTTCAGTACCTTGGATTCTGTCAGGTCAGAAGCTGAATGGCAGTTTTAAATAAAGTCCTTTATTTCTGCTATTTAATATGTAATTCAAGTAACCTGGCGTGCACTTCATATTTTCTTGAAATTCCCAATGCAACCCGAGCAATTAGCCATGAGTATGAAATGTCAGTGGTTAAAAATAGTTTTCTCATCATATGGAAAAATATTCTCTCTATTTCATTTATTTTAGCTTTTACTCATTTTAGGGGGGTTAAGATAAGATAAGATAAGAAAGCTTTATTAATCCCTGATGGGGAAACTCATATGCCACCAGTCACATAGTCCATTCATACAATACACATCATGACATTTACAATAAATAAATACAGAAACAAATACTAAATGCCATGGTCATGAATAACAGGTGCAAAGTCAGTGGTGCACTGGCTGCCCTCAACACCTACAAAAATGTAGGTGTTGACCGATTGAGGGCGTATAATGCCGACAATCGGTCAAGGAAATTGTTTGAAATTTGCATCCCTAGTTGAAAAGTTTGAAAAAAGCATTATGGTAAAAGAAAAAAAAATGAAAAAGTGTACACTTAAATTAGAAAAGAATCTCTCATGAATAAAGTATATCCATCCATCCATCTATCATCTATACACCACCTAATCCTCTGTAGGGTCGAGGGGGGGCTGGAGCTTATCCCAGTCGACTTGGGCGAAGGCAGGAGACACCCTGGACAGGTCACCAGTCTATCATAGAGCCAGAGCCACACATAGAGAGAGACAAACAAGCACACTCTCATTCACACCTATGGACAATTTAGAATCATCAGTTAACCTCAGCATGTCTTTGGACTGTGAGAGGAAGCTGGTAAAAACCCACGCTGCACAGAGAGAACATGCAAACTCCACACAGAAAGATCCCAGGAGTCCTAACCGGGACGCGAACCGGGGATCTTCTCGCTGTGAGGCGACGCTGCTAACCACAGATCCACCGTGCAGCCAGATATAAAGTATATATTATATGAAAACAAAAGACAAAAGAAAGGTGACATTATTTGGAAGTGTCTGGGTGTGCAATGTGAAAAACACTAACAGTTGGGGTTGGCAGCTGGTGGGACTGCTACACTTGTACTTGGACTATTGTGACACAAAGCAGCTCACTGGAAACAAATAAAACCAAAAAATAAAGAATAAAAAAAATTTCAACGAGGCTCCACTTTCCATGGACATCTGTGAACTGTGCCTTGGAGCTAATACAGCATATTGTGTGAACCACCACTTAGTAGCAACGCTCACACAGGCCACACAAGGTTAGCTCCACTAGGAGAAAGAAGTGATCTGAGGGGATCACAAACAGGCCGCACTGGATAGAAGGACAGAGGCCTCCTCACGCAATAAAATTTTTTTAAAAACTTGACTAGTGCGCCGTTTTTCTGCTGCATAAGTTAAGAGAGCTGTGGTTATTTGGAACAGTAGCATGTATGAAAATCGTATTCTGTCCCCGAAACATACAGACAAGCCGCTCAGAATCCTTTGTAAACCTGCCAACACCAAAAACCGAATGGAAATTGTACCACAGGTTTTTTAAAGCACTGCTAGGTGACATAATAATACATCAACATGGTCTAATATCAAAAAAGGGAATAATCCAAGCAACAGAAGAAGCAGTCAGAGGTTTTACTTGAGTAAAAGTATTAGCACAACATTGCAAAAATACTCCATGACAAGTAAAAGCCCTGTGTTGAACATGTAAAGCTAGAGTGAAGGCCCTCTGTATATAAATGTAGGATTAGGCTCATCAGCACCAGATACATCTCTCTGCATTTCACAGCATGCTGGAGTTTTAAGTTAGGTATCTGTGGCTACATTCCCTCTCTGGCCCACTGGTAGTGATGAGTTGTACATCAACCAGCAATATCTGGTTCACCAGAGCAGAAGAGGGGAGCAGCCATAGCAACGGAGACGGAGTAGGCTACAGCAACCAGAGGTATGGCCAAGCCTGTGGTGGAAGAACCTAGAAAGTGTTCAAGAAAAAGTTCCTGATGCTCCAGATGTTAGAGAAACGTGGCATGAGGAGGAAGAATTACAGTTTTTAACAGAAAGCAGTCGCCGGCAACACTGATTATTACTGCTGTGACTAGCTGGGGAGCACAGAATGGACAGGAGGAACTGATCTCAGCTTATTGCTTTGGGGCAGGTTGGTAAAATGTTTCCATCTTAAGAACTTCATAGCTACGTAAACAGTTCAGTTACAGTGTCCATAAATGATTTAAGTTTGAGCGCATTACTATCAAATGTAAGTACAGAATTTACAGGCATATTAAATCGTGTGAATAACTGTAGGTTAAATAGCTTAAAATGATCAACCTCCAGTCATGACCGTGTGTCTTTATGTTTCACCTCTGAGTAATCACAGTTGTCAGTCAGTCTATTATGTCTGATGACAGCATGGGGATTTGCCTTCAGGGCTTTAGAGCAGTAAGGATTTAAGAAGCCAGGGGAGGCAGCATGAAGAATCCACATAAGGAAGAAGCTGTGGTGGATGGATGGATGAAAAGGTGTTTGTGTACGCTGTGTAACCACAAGTTAATGCTGACTTATTATTTTCTTAAATTAAATCAACTTGGCATTTAGTGTATTGACCATCAAAGAACAATTCCAGCCTTTCGAGCATTTTACTCTCAATTCCCTCACATTTTCACGACACGCTACTTTAAATTTAAATTCATCCAGGCTTACAGCAAATAATGATTACTTTTTATTCTGGATTCAGCTGTTGGTTACTGTCTCAGTTCATTGATTGGTTGTCTGGTTGACTGGTTGGTAAGAATTCTGAAAATAATCAGAGTGCTCAAAGTAACACCATCAAAATGCTGCTTTGTCAAACCAACAGCTCAAACCTCTGAATTATCATTTAAAGGAAAAGCAACAAAATCATGCATTTAAAAAGTAGGAACCATGAAAATTTGAATATTTTGATTTGAAAATATTATATATAAAAAGTTCCACTATGTTTTCCTCTGAAATATGGTCGAGTAGAATTTAAAAGTAACCAAAAATAGAAATACTCCAGTAAAGTACTAGAGTGTACTACTTGAGTCGAGCAAGGTTATATTCCACCACTGCTATGCACAAAGTCCACCTTCAGCCACATCTTTGGAGCTCATCAAGATTCATCATGATTGAGACACAGAGATGACCATCCTCCTACTGCTTAACTCTGACCCAGCTACAATCTGAAAGCTCTGAAAGTTGGCATCACTTGCTAGCCTGTTCCCAAGAGTCAAAAATGCACAATGCTTCAGTCAAGAAATAAATGAACACATGGGCTGATTATGCTACGAGTCTGTTAAAAAGGGGAGGAACACTTCAGAAGAAAAAACCTGGGGTCAAAAGGGAACTTTTATTTATCGGCCAGGAGGTTATGTTTTTGCCGGCGTTCGTCTGTCTGTATGTCTGTCTGTTAGCAGGATAACTTGAAAAGTTCAGAACAGATTTAAATGAAATTTTCAGGAAATGTTGATGATGGGACAAGGAACAGATGATTACTTTCTGGTGATGTTCTGGAGGACCATCTGGATCCAGGAGTTTTTTAAGGATTCTTTATCATTATTACGAGATAGGACCATTTACAGCATATGTACATAGAACTTCACAACGAAAGGTCAGATTACATGGCAAAAACATACAGGATACGTTCACAATAGGTTCTATAAAATATCAACATTTAATCTGGATCCTGGCAAAATTCTGGATGTTATGATCCAGAACAGAAAAAATGACGGCGCTTGCACATTGGGGACTGTAAGGTAACAAATGAAGATACAATCATTCAGTTAGCACCAAAGTGTAGCTGAGAGTCTGCTGAATCAGTGTAGTGGGAACCAATGTGTTGTAGCTTCAATACACTGGAAAAAAAAACCTTCCCAAAACAAGAAAAAAAACTTATTTCAAGGCACTTTTACCTCAAAATAAGTGAAAAAAAAATCTGCCAATAGAACAAATGAAAATTTGTCTTAAAACAAGTCCCTCCATCTTGCTGAAATGTTACTTTTAAAGTGAATTTATCTTAAATCAAGTGGGTTGAGACATTTTGACTAAAAATAAGACAAATAAACTTGGTAAGATGTTGAGTTTTTGCTGTGTAGTTATGGAGCTAGATCCAGATGAATACCGTCATTACAGAAAAATATCGACAACAACAACAACAACAATGATATCAATGTGATTCCAGATGCTAAAGGTATGTTTTGATTATCAATGAATCTAACAGTGTATATAAAATGAATACAGGACTATAACATAAGGTGAAAATGAGCTGCTTGGAGGAGGTCTGCGCTCTCCGAGTGCTTTTCTAGTTTGCTTCAGAATTTGATGGAAACACACTGACAAGAATCAGTGTGTTTCCAAAAATAATATAAGCCAGTGGTGCATCAGTGATTCTAGTTCATTGCTGGGCCAAAACCTGGTCTCATCAAAATTTCAACATTTCACCGCTAAACTAAAATGAACCACGCCATTTTTAGCTATGAGACGTCTCGCTGGTTGTGAAGGGGTTTCATGAAGCCAGGACATTCAGGAAATTCAACCCAAAAGAGAAGCACAAGATCTGATGAACTGGGCGTCCACAGTGACAAACTAATTTCCACTGACAATTGGATGCATAATCAATTCAAGGGGAACTATGCTTTTCCTTATTTTCCATCATATACATGTAGAAATAATGTTACAGTGTTGGATGCGGATCATTTTAAATAAGGCCAAAGTTTTAAATAATAAAGTACATGTACATAAAAGTATCCCTCAGACTGCTCTGAACACTAGGTTTCACATGTTTTTCCTACTTTCTGCGTCAAGAATTTTCTTCGATGGTCATCTTCTACAGGCACAAATTCAAAAAATATATGAGTCTGTAAGGAAGCATTAAGAAGAAATGGTATAGAATCAGTAAATCACATTGCTCTTATTAATTGTTCATCTAATAATGGCTACTTTTGATAACAGAGTTGAGCCTTCCCAGCACCAGCTCCATTTCAGAGCCCTTGACCGTTTTGTCACAGTTGTCCTGCCTCTCTTCCTCTCCAGTCCTTCAAAGTCAACCAGAACCAAACGGAAGGTAAGCGTACATGACGAAGCGCCACCTGAGAAACCACAGCTAATGCACACCATGAAGGGGCCAGAGAGGCAAGCAAAAAACCAATATCCCACATAACAAAACCTGCACTGTGCACAGCGGGAGATGTCAGCCAATCAATTGCTGTGGTTGCCATGGTGCTGCCAGCACGTACTTCTACAGGAGGGAAAGCCCCACATGATACCAGGCTGATATGGATTGTGTGGATTTCCTCATTTTTGCCTTTTGATCTGTCCTGCTCTCGTGTCTCTGGGAATCCTCCTCCGTGGAAGGATTTTAATTCCACCTCACATTCACTCTATTAAGTCAGCTGCAGCAAATCCAAAGAATAATGGGCATGGCTTATTTTTTCTTTATTTAAGCCACATCTTCTCTTAAGGTGCAGACACAATATGTTGTCAAGAACACACCAGTGAAGCATCAAAGCCGGTCAACAGCTTTTGACTGAGCCCCATTTTGTGCTGTGTGTTTCATGGAGCATTTGCAGCACAGACCTGCATGAGCCAGCTGCACAGACGAAGGTGGACTGAGCTAGGGAGAAGATGGTGAAGAGATATAACACATGCTGATCAGCTGGAAAGTAGTGTAAATGGGCAAGTACAAGGATGTAGGGCCGTTGTATGGCTCACTGAGTTAGGGCGTTACCATGTGGACGCAGGTGGCCAGCAGCAGTCGTGAGTTCGAGTCCGGCTCACGACCCTTTGCTGCATGTCTCTCTCTCCTTTCATTAAAATAGAACCCCCCTGCCCCCCACCCAAAAAAGTACATGATTTAAAAGTGTTGAAATTGAAGCAAGGGAAACTTGAAGCAGGCGCAGATGATGAATGACTCATAATAACCTGGCTAGCAACCTGTGATTGTGTGTCTACCAATGATGGAGGGGCCCCTCACTGTTCAGGTGCTTTGGGGTTGATGAGAAGCCAATCACAATGGATACCAAGTTTCCTGAGCCAGCCTGTGCCAGTGGGTATTGAATCAGTTTCCTTTTAGGAAAGGAATGCATTCTTATCTGCCAAATCTAGGATGAAAATGGCTGTGGGTGAGGATGAAAGCGAATCAAGCATTCAATCATCATTTGTTCCCAGATGGTGGCGAAGCACAGCTAAGGAAAGTTGAATCTGCACATGTGCAGAACGGAGACTTGAGCTCTACACATGGTAAAAAGGGACGAGGCATAACTGTGCAGGTCACGAGTTTAATTACATGGGTTAAGCCACACTCTTATTGCACAGATGATCCATTGCAGTGGTGCAGACAACCTAAGAAATTCTTTTCATTTGCTGTCATGATGTTGAACGTTAACCGTGAATCGGCCCAGCAGAACACTGTGTGCTTCCCTTTAACAACTCCCATGGCATTTAAAGGGTCTTCTTGAGGAGTGGAGATAAAAGGAGCAGTGCTGCAAGCACTGTTGGAGCCAGCTTCTGCCTCAAAGTGGATAGTCCCTACGGCGAATGAGAGTTTAATCGCTCCCAATTGCTTTGCCTCACAAAGGTGTGACCCCCTCCTCCCTCTGCTTCTTCCACCACCACCTTCCCATCTGTCTCTCATTGTTGCCAGTGAATAAATCTTGCCGCAGGGAGATGTGCTGCTAGTTTTCCTCAGTCCCCTCTTCCCCAAAACCTTCACTTTCAGCTTTGTAATTCTTTCATCCAACTGGGAGCAGGGAAAGGAGTAATCAAAACAATTACCTAAGTCCCATCTTGCTTCATAGGAGAGTTGTCTTTTTACATCTTCCACCAGAATGAAACAGGTTGTGTCTTGGGGACTTTTTGTGGAACATCACACAGGCAGCAGCTGTCACAACACAAGAAAGATTCACTGGCATGCTGGTTTTACCAGCAGGTGTATATTTGGTTCCTCTAACAAGAGATCCACAACAAATTACCAAAAAAACAATAAATTGACAAGGAGTGAAAAAAAGTGTTCCCTTTAAAGCAGTCACCTTGATACGTTCACACAAGCAGTTATCAAACGACATTCACTTGACGAACAGTGGAACATATAGCAGAACTGATCATTGTGTAGAAAACAAAGCAGCCACAGCGCACATGTTTCAGTAGCTTTACCTCCAGGGATTGTTATCTATTTCCTCAAAAGATGAAAGAAAACTTTCTCATCGCCAAGCCCACGTTGCAGTGTGTCTTCTGATCAGCCAAACAGCTGAAAAAAAAGGCAATTAATGTCTTGGCAGATCAACACAGCCTTGACTTTGATGAGACAAAATGAGCTCACCACAAGATGTAATATGTTGCCTGGCCCTCCCCACTGCCCACCGTTCATATCAATCCCCTGCAGTAACTCTCATACTCTCGGGTATGTCGCCCGAAATTGTAAAGGCCTTAATTAAAGATTAATGTCAGGGATTCTTGCACGCGCTGCTTAGATAACTCATTTCCCAGGGCACATTGCTAAAAACCGCCCAGGCTGGACACCAGATTTTTCAGCTTTCAGAACAAAAGCCCTCAGCTCTCTGGCCAACACGATCCTTTCAGCTGAAGGACAAGCAATAACAGCTCTGCAATGCCACCAGTGTGGTGGGATATGGGGGGAGGTTGAGTCATTTTAATTATCACAGGCAGGCAAAGTAACACAATCAGCCAGTTGAAGACCCTCTGCACCAACTGCCCATCCCTCCACCCCTCACAACAATTACCGATGCTCGTCTCATTCATGAGGCCTGTTTATAATGTCAGGGCACGCCACAGAGTGGAAGGATCTGTCTCTGGGAATCAGCCTTGTATTATGTGTCTCTTCACTCAACAGAGCTGTAGGTGCACGGCCATTCAGCAGAGCCATTCAATCATGCTTGTGCACATGTGTTTGTGTAAACACGGATTTCAGCAATTTCAAATAGATGTAGATGAGATGTGACCAGCTCCAATCTAGTGCCGCAGTGCTGCCAGCAGCATCGTAACAGGCCTTGTTGGTTTTGTTATCACCTAATAACGGATTCTTCTTCCATCATCTCGAGGCTGTGTCTAGTTTCCCCCACGAAAAAAGATGAGATCGACAGAGTGACATGTTAACCACAGAGACATCAGCTTCCATGTGTACAATCAATATAACAGGGCTCGTGGTGACAGAGGCTTGTGGGGGTGTAGAGGAGGATGCTTTGACGGCCTGAAAGCCCTGCACTCCATCCCTGTCTGCACACCTCCACCGTGGCCTTCTCAAAATAACAATTCCTGAAGTAACAAATCTGAAAGGGCCTCACATGGATGAAAAACGAGAACACCCTGCAATAACCAGGCAGCTGTCCAAACCAGTAGATAACACATACAGGGATTCATATCTACTCGGACGAAAATAGCATCTGATCATTTCCTTATTTTCTTAACATTTCATGAGTCAAAATAACTGTATCACTGCAAGTGCTGCTTTTGTGAAAGCAAACTTCTTGCCTGATATTCAAAGTGAATGGCAGCTTCAGCCATTAATTCTGTCTGGTACTGCATTGTTGTTAACTGTTAGGGAGAGTTTGCCCTCTTCGGTAGTGACTTGCGAGTCAGATTGCACTGATGTAATTTCCAGTCAACTGTGAAGCTATGTCGGCCATCGTACAGCTAGCATAGCTGCAAGTGTGCAGAGACTGACTCTCAAAGTCCATACAATGACACCTTGCTTGTTTAAAGAGCAATCCCGCATGACAAGCCGTTGTGACGCAGGAGATGAGGTGGAGTCGGTGAACTCCATTGTTTTCCTTTATCTGTGTGCCTCAGAGGACGTTATCGCTGTTTCAACATTGACAATTAGGGACAGACTTTGTATAATTAACTCGAGACAAATAAGGAAGGAGATTTATTGAAGGCTGCACCTGCTTGACCCAGGTAGTGGCTGTATCCTTACAGAAAAGGCTGGACCACCATTCAACTGAAGCAACTTCCAATGGCACCGAACTCATAAACATAATGTTTCATTTGACTGAAAAATTTGCTTTGACCAGTTATAGACAATACTAACAAACATGATGTGGTGTATTGCATTGCCTGATATCCCTATGTAACTATTTTAGATTGTCACACCACTTCAGGTTCATTATACATGTCTTGCCTATGCATTTTAACCATTTTGTGTCATTTAATACAATAAAATAAATAGTCAGATTTAGGGTTAAGGTTGAGACTAGGGTTAGGGTTAGAGAAACATATGCTAGTTTGTGTTACTAGGCTGATATAATAATAATAACAATAATAATAATAAAGCACTGGTTTTATATAGCACTTTTTCACACTCAAAGACACTTCAGATTGCATTATTCATCCACTCCATACTCCATGATGGTAAGCTACGTATGTAGCCACAGCTGCCCTGGGGTAGACTGATGGAGGCGAGGCTGTCAGTCTACGGCATCATCCCCTCCGACCACCACCAACCCCTCACTCTCACATTGCATTCACCCAGGCTTCCTGGTGTTCCCTCACAGTCTCCCATCCAGGTACTGACCAGGTCCAACCTCACTTAGCTTCTGAGATCTCACGGGATCGCACATCCACAAGGCAGCATGGCCAATATTCCTGAATCCATGTGTTCAATCAGTTTATCACACAGAAAAAAATCTTAGAACATAGCATAGAACAACTGTTGACATTCCACAGAGAAGAACAACCATCCATGCATCTGAGCATACAGGCTAACGTGATCACAAACTGTCAAGCAAAAAGAATCTTGTACTTACTTTGTTAAAGGAGAATTCCAATTTATTTCAACATGGCCTAATCTCTGTTAATGTGGCTTTTATCGTTCTAAGTGTCGTACTGACTTTACACTCTTCACCTCCATTGGTGAGATTCAGGGAAATAAGGAAGTCACATGAAACAGGACAATTTACTGTTACTAGGGAGAATTCAGTTTGATGGTCGGTCGTATTTGTTGGAACTGGAGCGCACGGATGAACAGCGAAATAAAAATAAAAAAAGGCACATAAAGGATGACTTCAAAGGCAGAAAAACTACAGGATGTCCTGAAAGAAAAGGTAAAGGTGGTGGAAACTGGTGGTGTTTCTGCCCTCACTGCTCCGCTGCTGACTGAGGAGGAAAACGTTCCAGCCAACGTTCGAGACCAGCTTCTGCCAAGCTTGGAAAATCTCTATTTGTCAGAGGATGAGGCTGTGGAACTACGACTAAGGAATCTGCAGCTTTGACAAACATTACTGGACATTACTAGGAATTTCACCGCCCCAAAATCAAATGTAGGAAAAGATCAAGATGGGCCAGACAAAACGCTCAGCTCTGGATGAAAGCTCCAAGTCAAAGCTACTACAGTTTGAAAAATGTGTTGTCTTTCAGTTCGACAAACAAGACTCATGGGAAAATTGGATTTCGCTGCGGGGATCTCATACCTTTGTCAAACTGTGCTGCTCCTTATTTCTTTGTATCTCTACAAAGCAACTGAAGAGTGTAAAGTTAGCATGACACCTAAAGCGACAATAATCACATTAATGGGAAATATGCCCAGTTAAAATAAACTGGACTTCTCCTTCCAGATACCCGCTCCCACACTGATGGCAGTGTTTCTGAACACGCATGGAACTAAAGAGTTGGTATCAAATCAAAGAGATTAAATTAGGTGGTTGAGACTGTAACAGTACCCAACGTGAGGATGCTGGAAATTAAATTATTTATTTATGCATGCACTTGTTTTAATGTAATAATTGAGAACAATGATTAAACAGCTGGCTGAATGCTTCGGGTCGCTTAACACAGTTCCCTGAGTTCGTAGCTAAATGTACATTGTATGGACAGTCACCTTATAACACCAACTTAAGGCCCAGTTTACAGTTTCATTGCAACACTTATACTCTAGTTACCTGCCCAGAGAAAACCAGCGCCGCTCTGTAGCCAAAAAACATACTGCTTCAAGTCTCTCAGCAGCCTGATGCTCCAACTATACCTAAGTGCCATTCAGAGATATTGCAGGGCTGTGTTCTTCTATTCTGGTGCTAATTTTGGACGTTGCATCATTGTTTCCACGTCCAGCCTGCCCTCCGCCTAATTAAAGTGCAAAACTACACGACATGTCGAATTTTGAAACATGCCTCGTCAGCTTCTTTTCAAACCTTTGCAACCTCAGGTTAACCACAGAGACACGATTCCAGCTTAGCGCTGCTTGGTAACATCGTGTCCAGGTGACTGGCTGCGTTGCTTCTCAGATTCAGAAAGCAGCCAATCACAAGTGCAAAACCCCCACCTCTTCACATGGATGACCTCTTTTTTTTCCCAGTATTGGCAACATTGAACTGAGTCTCAAGTCTTCTTTGTTGCACTTTGTCTCTATCTGCTGTCTAACTAACCAGGGGCCGTTATTCACAACTGACATTGACAGCCCCACCTGTGACAGTGAACAGCTCTGACATGGCTTTCCCTTCACTGCCATCGCTGAAGGCTCCAGTAATGCTGCCCATATGTGAGGCCTAATTACTTTCTCAGCTGGCCCCTGCAACAAGGTCGCACTTGTTATGCCACTGTCCCATCCACACAATCAGATTTCTCACAAAGGGAGCTAATCTCATTCCTTCACAAGCCATTATCTTGATCGGACTGGCTTTTTACGCAATTTGCAACGCTGTCCAGATGAGAGAATGACTTTCCTTTAGCAGGAGTTAAGACACTCATCAGCATCCCGCTGAGAAGCTTCAAACTGTCAGCCAACATCCACCAACTCCAAATTGGAGTTAAATTGAAAAGGCATCCGGCTGGAGAAAGGCCAAGACAAGCAGGGCCGAGCATTGCTGCAGTGGCAGATGTCGATGAAGGTTTTTAATGGACTTGAATTAATTCACGCAGGGTGTAATTTGTCCTGTGGATGTGGGAGGCGTGCTAAGCCTGAACTTTTTCAGGGTCACAGAAGTCGTTGTAATGATAGGCATCTGCTGAGATGCCGGCACATTTGCAAAAACTGACAGATCTGTTCTGATGTTGAGATAATGATAAATTGCATTCCTCCGATGTGAGCCTTGCTGTGGAGCCAGAACTGTGCCCTCGCATATGCTTGGTCAGTCCTCTGAAAATGGAGAGTGTTAGGTCCTCGAGTCAATAACAACTGATTTACTGTGGGAGTTAATTTTCTGAAAATAAACAGGTCCAGTAAAAGTTTTTAAAAGTAAAGGAAGGACACTTTGAAATGGATGATATTTAAGAGTTTTTATTTCACCAGCTGGCTTCATATAAAGTGAAGTCAGCTCCTTATTTTTAAAACAGCACCAGTTTTTCTAGGTAGACTTGCATGCAGTGTTTTAGGAAGTTCGACAAGTAGCTCGTTCCAGGCGTCTTGGAGAACTTGGAACAGGTCTGTGGATTTGGACTACCTCATATAACTGCAGACTGACTCAGTGATATTGAGATCAGGTCTCTGTGGGTTCCAGTTGTTCTTCTTTTGGTTGAAGATAGCCCTCTGGCTGCGAGTTTAGCATGGTTGGCCTGCTGTAGACTGAATTCAGAATCAATCAGATGCCTCCCCGATAGCATTGCAGGATGGATAAGAATCGAAACATCGAAGTTTACATCCACACTAACACACTTCCACTTTAAAACATGTGACTTTTGCTACATTTAAGCCTGACATCAACACCTCTCCAGCATTTTAGAACCACTAATACTGATCCTTTTGTAAATTGCTGACCCTGTTTCAGTTTGAAAACTCAAAACGCAATTGAGTCTGGATGGGCAGGAACTTTGGGAAACGATGGCACAAACACATGCACTCTCTTTCTAATTCACTCTTATCACTATCGGAGGCCTTATCTGTTTGGCCACGCCCCTATCATGTGACAAATCATATCTTAGCACAGAACATTGCAAACTAACATGACAGCAGGCTGTGTTACCTATCTTGTTAAATGATTTTTTTTACATGATGAGGCTTCTGGAGACGATGGCACAGTCACCTGCCTTAACTTCCTGATTCCCGACTCTTCCCTGATTGGCTGCGTCTCCATTCCACTGTTCTTCTCTGGAAGATAACAAAGACAGAGTGAGATATAAAGATGAAACACTGACCTTTTTATGTTTCTCAGCTAATATTAAATGAAAATATGAGTCTTTTTTTCCCTTCCAGTTTAACTAGCACTACTTTTTTTTCTAATCTTTTTTATCAGCAGCAGATATCATTAACGTAATTAGACCAAACAGTCATTTCCTGGTTGACACTAGTGGCTGCAAGAAGCGCTCATTACATCTGCCATGCCAGTCTAAGAAATATGCCTTTCAAAGAGTTGTTACTTTCCTAAATAACCTCTCCCTCTCATCCGTTTCTGTTGTCATCTCTGTGGGAATTTTTTTTTGTTGCTAATCTGCTGGTCTCTGCACCGAAAGACGACGTCTCCATTCTTAATCCCACTTATACAAAGTGCTGATTGGTTTGTCTGGTTGTGAGATCTCCGCGGTAATTCCTCAGCCTGAAGGCTGCGGTCGGTCTGCATGTTTATAGATCTGCCAGTTAATTTAAGAGTGAAGGGAGATTCCAGCCTTGCTTTTTTATTTTTTTTAAGTGAAAGCAACTCTTGTTCTGGTTGTTTACATCTGCGTAAAGGATGGTGCATTGACACACTGAGTTCATCTATTTAGTTGCAACCCATGCAACATGCAGTCGTTACAGGCACAAAGTGACTTATGGGGGTTTTGGTCTAAGTGTCTGGATCTCTATTTATCCAGCCTGATAAACAGGAAGTAATCCAACGCAAAGTTACTATTGCTCTCACTTATAGTGGAACTAATCTGAAACAGTACTCCAGACTGAGTTGCAGAATGTGATTAGAATGAAATAATTGTGGGAAGCACCTGAGAAAGAACAATGCACTGTCCATCAAAACCATTCATTAGCAGGTTCCGTACTTATTTAGATAGAGTACGACAAGAAAATGACTAGCGATGAAGAGCAAAGGTTATTCTTGGAGTGCTTGCCGTGCCTTTGCTGCCTCTTCCTCCTCCAACTAGTCGGAGCTAGTTTTGGGATCTACTGCCACCTTCTGGTACTGAACCTAAAAGTGCACAACCCAACCAAACGAAAGGAAAAGAAGAGGGTTACGGTTTCCTCCTCTGATGATTAACTTTTATTAAAGTTGTATTTTACTACGCTATGAAATCTGAGGATGTCTTGTCCTAACTGCCATTTGTTCCTTTTATTTTAGGGACAGAGTGCTTTTTTTTTTTCATCTGCAGGTGAAATAAAGTTAAATTACCTCATGAAAACCAACTCCCTGGATAACAATTAAACAGAGCCAGCTCTAGGTTTTTAGACTGTTCACTTCTTAACTTTTTAAAGGCCCTATTAGAAAGTTTTGTCAAATATAACTAAATCCTACAAGCTTCAGTAGAAGGCAACAGGGCCTCTTTTTACTGAAGCTCTTGCAATTCCCAGGACGAGGACGACTGAGAATCTACACAGACACAAATAACTAAATGACTGACAGTGTACTGTGAGTCCTGAAATGTATTAACAAGTAATCATTGCAGTTATTTCCTCACTCCTTGTTATTTGTTCAAAATGTCTGTGCTGCACTAAGTCAGGTCAGAGTGTTGTACAGCAGAAATTAAAGGGGGATAACACCTAAACCTTCTGATCTGATTTAAACATACTGACGATGGTCTATGATGATCTGTCTCATGTGTGTCAGTAACTGAAAACCTGAAGAGAGGCACTGCAGATTTTTGGACATGAAGTTTTGCATTAACCACATTTAAATTTCTTCAATTCACACAGCTGCTTAGTTTGTAATTCAGTGAAGAAGGTTAGTCAGACAGGTTGTTGGCACCGTCACCTCACAGCTAGAAGATCCCCGGTTTGCGTCCCGGCCTTCCCGTGATCTTTCTGTGTGGAGTTTGCAGGTTAACTGATGATTCTATACTGTCCGTAGGTGTGAATGTCAGTGTGCCTGGTTGTCTGTCTCTATCTGTTGTAGACTGGCCTTCACCCTGAGTCGGCTCATGCCTTCACTCTGCGACCCCACAGATGTATAGATCATGTATAGATCATGGATGGATGGAAGTTAGTCAGACAGTCTCAATCAGTTGCAGTTTTTCTCAGTCAAAGGCCAAACAGTCAAAGGCCAAACAAGAAACATAATACAGCTACAGATTATTTGTGTTCAACATGCATTTAATGTCCATGTTACAGAGGTAGTTCCTGGAAACTTGCTAAATATGCTGAAGAAATATTAAAGCCCATCTGGGAATGTAAGTGGTTATCATGATCTTGACAGTAGTGCCACGTGGTTACTTTTTGGATCACTGTTTTGTTTTATTTCAGTCTGGCACGCTTCATAAGCTGACATTTAAACATTTTTGTTGTTATGAAAATAAGGATTCACTGGAGCTCCTTCCAAAAGCATATTTCATCTTTTTGTTTCTATAGACAGGTTTCTCAGTGACTGCTTTAGCTACATTTTCTAATCATGTCATTGTCTACAAGCAACAAAACATTTTATATTTTCATAAACCCATAGTTTTGTCTGCCCATTGTTTGCAGAGTAAAGAGCTGAGTCAGTCTGGTCTGGGCAGAACTGGATGAGGGCGCTGGGCGAGTAAAATGCTGCCTTTCCTGACCAACCACCGCTAAATTGCCTGTAAGCAAGGTACTTCAACTCCCAACTGCCGCAGTGATCAACATCACAATTCTGCTCCACTTCTAAGTTCGCTTCAGTTCCAAGCAAGAAGATGCTTAAAAGTAAAAGCTAGAATTTAGAGGACACAGAAAAACGTGCATCTGGCGTCTTTCTCTTATCACAGCACATGAACACCGTCATTCCAAGATCATTTGAGAATATACTTTGCTGGTAAGATTCGTGCTGAATCAAAGAAAGCATCAGTGTTCTCATTTTGTGCTGTGGCAGTCTTTCTCTGCAGCGGATTCCAGCCTGTTTTCTTCCTGCAATAGGCTCCTTTTCTTGCCCGAAGGGATGCTTGTATTTCTGTGACACTTTGCAGTCATTCACATTGTAAATCAGGCCATTGGACTAGTGAAACAACACCGCCATCCGCTGCCTGTGATGGGCACGTACACTGCTGGTGGTCACTGACATGAGAAGAATAGTAATGGGGCTGTCTGTATAATAGTTTTTTAACCTTTATTCATGCAAAGATTGACCTTTCTGTGCTGCATCTGAGAAATCTGACGCATTGAGATGGAGCTACCTTAAGCATCCTGGAGCACTGAGCTGTGTGTAAAGTGTCACACATAAGGCATGTTAGCAGGAGTTGCTGAGGCAGAGGTTAAATAGCAGCTTTGCAGCTCACTGAGTGGCATCTATCTGCAGTGGATGAAAAGGAAAAACAGGGAAAGCTACAGATGATGTCAACCCATCAGTGCCATTTGCATTTACGGTCCATTTGAAGTGTGTCACAACACTTGCTGACCTGAGTGTTACGTCCTCCACTCTCAACTCTAGTGTAGTGTCCAGCGTTTTGCTTCATTTTCACAAGAAAATAAGATGAATTAATTTAATACAATACCCAGAAACTCCCTTAAACTTCAAGTTAGATGAAGTTTTACCTGCTGCTGCTTTAAGATACCTGTCTCTGAGGTTTAAACTGTCACCCCAATACAAAGGAGGTGAACGTAATCTTCTTGTCTGGTGCTCAAAGAATCGAAAAATTACATTTGAAGTTTTCATTGTGATCTCCCACTGAAATCTGATCACAGTGAGGTCTGTGGGGTTATCCACAGTGACTGGAACATTGTTTCTAGAGAGGTAAAATGTCAGCATCCCTGTATGCCCTGTATCAGCAGCATGGCAGAATAAGAATCTACTGTCTGTCTGGGAATGTCTAGGAGTCTGTGGCCACTGAATAAAATGACTGTGGTAATGTGGAGATATTGCATAAAATGTGTTTGGATTTGCATTTATCTTTTATTTAACCCTCCAACACTCACCAGCCTGAAGAGCAGCTGCAATTATACATTGTTTGGAAGCACAAAGCGTCATTATTCACACTGCCACAATAGCAGCAGAAGCAATAGTAGTGCTTTACTTTGTAATAAGAGTGCATACAAGTGGTAGCTTCTTTGCTTTTGTTGTCACCTAGGGGCACGTACTAGTTGAATCACAGTGTGCTGCATACTGTTTTCACCATAGCAAATAAGATGCTTTGAAGTTCTTTTTAGGAAAGAATGGGGGGATGTTAAAGGGTTAAACTAGTGGCAATTATAGGCTGTAAGTACAGTGTGGCTGGACTGAGTTCAGGCATGATATGGGTAAAATCTAGTTTTTGTCCTTGATTTCTCACTTAGCACATCTTGACAAGTGTTACCAAAGCTTTAGAGGGAGGACAAAAGAATCTAATCCTGTGGCACCAATCAGCTTTTTATGAGTGGGCTTCAGGGAGGATGAACATGTATTTTTTAACTGAACATAATAAATTGTCTTGCTGAGGGAAATGCATTTCTTTTTCTTAAAGGTGCAATATTTAAGATTTTGAACATAATAGCATAGTATAGTAATAGCATCCGAAGCTAAAACTGAAGTAGCACTTTGTGTGTGTGTGTGTGTGTGTGTGTGTGTGTGTGTGTGTGTGTGTGTGTGTGTGTGTTGTAATCCAAGCTTCTCTGCTAGTCCGGCCATGTGCGTATGTTAGTGCACGTGAGTCCCTCCCTTTGAAACTCTTGGTCATCCCTGCATTTACAGACAGACAGAGAGCGACCTCCCATGCTGCATTGCAAAGCCGCAAATGCCATTCAGAGTGCTCAGCCAGTGCCCCCAATACCAATACATTTCAAAAGAAAGTATGTCATGCATGTCATTTGTCTTACTTGCATGCACTTGTTTCATTTCAGTTCATTTTAAGGGTCTCTTGGGCTCTACTCTATTTCCCCTTCTCCACCTGTTCAGCTCCACTTCATACGTATCTGTTTCCACACACATGGTTTGCTCTGGTCCGTACACGAACACAGTGTTAGTGTAGACAAATGGTTGGATTATTTTTTTGTTATGTATACAGCCTTTATGGTTTTGGTCTGAGGGTGGTGCTCCACTGACATCCAGGGGTTCTGAATGTTGCATACAACATCTTTAAAACTCATAATCCAACCATGTCAGGTCACCTACAGTGGCTAGCATTTTAAACTGGTCATCTGTGTGGAAGTCTTCCTGGTTTGTTTTTTTCTGCAGCTAATTTTTTGTGGAAAAACAAGATAAAGTTGTTCCAAGCATGTGTGCTGCACTTCATTCAGTCTTCTTGGCTGCAAGAGCTAAGAACCAATTTTCAAAGAACACTAGGGCACTTTGATTTGGAGATGAAGCCGCCGTTTATTAAGGCCAACGCTCTCATTAGCTGCAGTAAAGGTCTGTTTTATCTGCTGAAGTCTGAGGGCCTCACTGCCCTTTTGAAAAATGTTCAGCGCAGCAGAGTGATATGCACTGTTGATATTAAAGGTGCCGCTTGCTGAATTTTAACATCAAGGAATGGTTTATACCTCAATTTGCAGACAACGCTGTAGTGATTTCTCCAAAACTGGCAGCATCTATTGTGGTGCTTTGAAGGAAAAAGCTGAAGGTGACAAACACCAATAAGAAGCAATAACATTCACTGGAAACTGTTTTGGCAGCAGTGGTTCTAGTGTACAAAAAATACCAATTGAAGCATAGTCCTCCATTTCACCAAATTATAAACTTTTTAAAAGTTATATTGTAATTGGCATTTGCACAAATGAATTGTAGAGAACAAACACCATCAATAAGAAACAATGCAGATTTTATCGTCTTCATTATCTCTGAAGTATAAGTTCTTCCTAAGTACCAGTTATGTGTTAGTCCATCTTTACCATATCCAATACCAATACCTTTTCCCTTCTGTATCCCAACAGTGGCACTAATTCTGAATGAGAACATGCACTGTTGCCCATAATGTTGGAATAA
Organism: Dascyllus trimaculatus; assembly: GCA_024666655.1. NCBI lineage: Eukaryota > Metazoa > Chordata > Actinopteri > Pomacentridae > Dascyllus > Dascyllus trimaculatus. The sequence continues at coordinate 31,579,611 of CM045448.1, forward strand.
TGTAGTTTTCAGACACATTCCTCTTTTATGCACATCAGTATCACTTTTGACCAGGGTCAGTGGTTACATACTGAGTCCATGGCTGTGTTGTCCTTTTCCTGCTTAAAATCTGTATGCAGTAAGTCTACGTTTTCAGAATTGGCTGCATAATCTTCAACCAAATTTGACACAGAAGTTCTCTAGGCTGTATGCCTTGTCCGATGTAACTGGCAGTACACCAAAGAGTGGTTGCACTCTGACAAGATGGACACAAACAAGCTAACATTGCTGATTTCCTTGGAATATCATAGAGTGTGATCTGTAAAATCCTCAAACATCATAGAGAGGAGGGTCATTTGAGGCCACAAAAATCTCCAGGACGACCACGACTAACTACCAGACGAGATAATCGACAACTGTTTAATCCGTGCCGAAGAAATCGGAAAATGCCAGCGAGTCGCCTTCATCATTTGTAGAGAAGACACAGAAGTAAAGAATATTTTATTTGAACTTTATGGGCAACAGCGTTATTTGAAAAATGAGGTACAAAAATATATAGCTTTGCTTTTAAGCTGGACACTGTTGCAGCAAATAACAAATAGTTCATTTGTTAGGGACCCCTTCAGCTGTGGATTAACCCACATTTGGTTTTCCATTGAATATTTCCAGCAGCACAATGTGAACAGAGTGATAATAAACCCTCATAAGATTTAAAGTTAAAATTCTACCACTGTATTTTAAATGGCATCGACCCAGTCGGAACCATATCTGACAAACTATCCTCAAAACCTCACGATTCAAACAGCAACAATAGTTTTTTACATTGTAAGAAGATCGTGTTACAATATCAGTTAAATGTGCTGTGTTCAATCTAAGAGTTGAATGAGCTAAATGCTTCCAAGTTTCTTGTCTTTTTAATGGAAAAAGGAGAAAATTTTGGGACTTATGTATGTGAGCTCATGGTAATGGAGGAAGGCTGGATACAGAGAGAACACTTAGGATCATTTCATTGCAGGTCTTGTTGCTATGGGGACTTTAACAGGTTGATATTAGGTTCTAGGTTTTAGCAGAAAAACAATTCGTTAAATACAAGTTTGCTTTGTCAGGTAACAAGAGTGTCGTCTACTTTGAGGAGCCATTTTTTGGGGAAATAAAAAGCTCAACTGTTAAACCTGATTTTAAAATGTACTCGAACCTCTGAGAGTGAGCTGTTCTCTGTAAGCATGGTCATAAACAAGATTTTACAAAGCCTATAAAAATCTTTATAGCTCATTCATCCAAATTTCCCAATTGGATTTTTGCTTTCGCTTGGAAACGTTTCATAAAAACAAATATGGCATGTTCTGCATGTACGTACGTGCAGTGTTCTTATTCTGCCCAGTGAGTATGTACATTTGAAAGGTATCATATTTCATGTCTGCAGCTTCCATTGGGCCATCATGAGAAAAGTAGGGATCATCACATGTTAATTCTACTACAGGAGAGGCTGCATGTTCTCTGCTATCAGATGGGGAAAAAAATGCTTATATTGGTATCGGCAGTTGGTCAAAATGAGATGGAAACCACTGGCAGATTGGATATTGGCAAACATTCAACCATGTGCATCCTTAGTTTTTATTGATTTAAGTGTGTAATGATATTTCTAACATACGCAGACTTGCTGGGAAAAAGATAAGGAAGTGAAAAAGATTAATTCCCACTAGTGATTACATGAATAGAAGATACAGATCGTCACATCACAGCAGTTTTGTATCATGAATCCTTTAATCATATCCTGAAACAAAACAGACTCATTGTGCAGTGAAGAAATAGAGCAAATAAATACAGTTTCTCAGAGATACACAGTTTGCTTTGATGCTCAGGAGTTTTATTTTCAGGAGCAAAGTATAGACAGGCCTCGAGGCTGGACGTACAATCGAAGGGTCTGACTGGAGAAAAACAACAAGAGGAAAAGAAAGGAAAACAAAACACTGCTGCTACGAGAAGACAGAGGAAAGAAACACAATCACATCATCACAGAAAGTAGATAGTTTGGTCCCGTACAACAACGTCACCCCGGCCTCTGGGATGGCTGTCAGTAAACTGTGTTTCGTTTTAAGATGTACGGCCTCCGGGACTTGGTGGTGTGAGCGGCTTGCCTCTTCAGTATGTAGGGGGATTTCCGTTTCAGCGGGGTGTCACTGTTCTCCTCTGAATATTCTAGAGAGTCTTGGAGTAGCTGTGAGGGGCAGAGAGAGAGACACGGCGGTGAAAGAGTGTCAGGCGACGTTTTGGGGGGGGTTGGGGGGGATGATAGGCAAACACATGTTTTGCTGCTGAGCGGCGAGCTAATGTGCGGCTACGCCCGTGTAGCTGTGATTAAACGAGCCCTCCCGCTCTGTTCTCCCATGCATGGCTACACAGGTGCTAATCTGCAGGCGCCGTGTTCAGATGTTCAAAAGGGAGAAAAGGCTGTTGTGCAGGGAGAAGAGAGCAGAAAGGAAAATGATGGAGGGGAGCGAGGGGGAGACAAGGAGGAAGGGGGGAGGCCGGGGGGAGACTTAATGAGGTGTGTTTACTCTGGGAGACGAAACATGGACTCCTGTGTGTTTGTCAAATGTGTGTGTTTGTGATGTGTGAGTGAGATGTAGAGCAAGCGTGTACATATGTGTGTGTGTGTGTGTGTGTGTGTGTGTGTGTGTGTGTGTGTGTGTGTGTTCAGTACAGTACAGTACATGTGTTCAGGGGATTTATATCAGCCAAGACACGCTGTTATTGGATTTTCTGGATTAGAAGTGTTTTGTTTGTGCTTTTTTTTGCAACATTTAATCTCAGCACATGACTATTAATTAACAGATGAACAGTTTTTAAAATGTGTAAATGTGCATAATCATCCACAGCTTTTTAATTTCGGTGGACAAGATGAGGATGTGGATCTGTGGAATGACTAAGTATACTTACTGAAGTTCATTAGTATAATATAATGCTGCTGTTGCTTCAAATGTCAGCTTTTAATACACATTCTGTCTCTACTACATATGAAACAATCAATCCAAATGTAAATATTGCTCTGTTTACTGCACTATCTCTTATTATTATGTTTTGCAGACATGCAGTATTGGATAAACTCACATAAATTGCCGCTCTTGGGTTCAGATTAAAACTAAACTCAACTTTTCATCTACTATGAGATTTTTAACGACTTGCTTTTCTGTTTTTGACCTTGTTTTGCAATAGTTTTACATCATTTTCTCAACCTGTAGCGATGCATTGAATTATTTAACTCAGGGTCTGGTGATCTACAGAACTGTGAATAAAACATTTCTGATTTAAGATGAAAATTGTATCACTCTAAACCTCTGAGAAAAACATCTTAAGTACATTTTGCTGCTGGATATTTGCTGTAGTCAAGTCGTTAGTTCTTGGTGGAAGCATTCTATACTTAAACACAGATGCAGATACACTGGTAAGAGAATAAAATGAATCAAAAGACAACCTTTCCCCACCGCAGTAGGTTGTAGTTCCTCCTCAGCTCTTAGAATCAAGAATAATGTGCAGTATATATAATCCTATAAGCACGGGTGACTCCTTCTACTACTGCGAGCGTGAATGCATCTCACCCTCTCCTCCCGGCTCTGCAGCGCTCGGCAGATGTGTTGCAGGCTGTACAGCTGCTCCAGCAGCTGCAGGCTCCCCTCCCTCAGCTCGCCTTCCTCCTCTTCCTCACCACTCCACGCCTCCTGCCGCAGGCTGTTCGCCATCCTACACAGGTTGGCCAGTGACACGCGCCAGTAGGGGGCACTCTGCTTGTTGTGTTTCATCTGCAAAGAGGGAACAAGGAGGGGAGGAGGAGGGATGATAAGCAGGAAAAAAAGGTGAGGTTCCAAACTGAAGTTAGATTCTGGTTTTAGGCATGTTGATGTCCAGTAAGTGAGCTGAGAACAGGGGAAAACAGACCACAAGGGATAAAAACACAAATGTGAAACAACCTGATGTTCAGTGCATGGACAGCATTTACATTGCATCGTCTATTTATAGCATTTTTCTCAACTTTCTGTGCACAAAAATGTATTTTCTCCTAAGATTTGTTATATTAAAAATGTGCTGGGTCACTGCTTTGAACATCATATCCAGACAAAAGCAGAAAAACAAACACAAAGCTCCACTCCAGGACTTAGATCTAATCTAATTCCAGGTCCAATTCATAAACATGTTGCTTATTATTAAGCTCATCCATGGTTGTGACCATAATAGAACTACTAAAAACCATTATATATTGATTAATTGAAGTTTTTACAGTGACTCAGTTCGTGTCTACTTCCTCGTCTGTACAAGTTATGAGGATGATTTTTAATTTAGGCAAACGGTTGAATTTCTTCCACAGTGCAGCCATGTATTTGGTCTGAAATCTTAATTGATTTCAGTATTTATCCATCCATAGGTTTGGTTTAAAGAGTACACACATCCATACAATGCACTGTAGTCTAACTGCAATTTTGGAGGTTTTTTTCCCAGCCAACACTTTAATGTGCCGTGTTTTACTGTTGCTGCAGTAAAGACTGAGTCAATTCCCTTTAAGAGGCACCGAGGACGCTGCATTTGAGACTTTCGCCGTCCATCTTGAAATATATGTGCTGCTCCTTAGCCGTTCTTATGAGCACCAGACACCCAAAGTGATATTTCAGGCTCATCTAACCTCATCTAGCTGCAGCCTCTTCTGTTATAATCTAATTTGAGCGCTTTGAGATGGCGAGGGGGGGAGGGGGGGGCCCGGGGCCTCTCTGCGTGCGTGGGCCGGCGATTTCATACACCTTGCCGCAAAGACCTCTGGGTGTCGCTGAGGATGATTGAGAGATTCGGAGGACGAGGGGAAATTGTCGCCTGTAAGCTACTGTAAACGGCCACGAGTCCTCCAAGCCTCACTTCGCTCCCTTCGTTTATGAGCAGCAGAGGAATACAGTCTCCTCTGGTGTTGTTTAAGACAGAGGCCACACTGGTTCCTCTGGTTTGTGCGGCGGGAGACATGTAATAAAGGCTGCAGAGACGTCGAAAGAGCAAGACTCCGGAGATCAAACGTAAGCTGCTGACATTTGGAAATCAATCACTCATCAAAGTTCCTCAGTGGTTTTAATTTGGTTTTAAATGAACTGAGCCGGGTGTGGTGTAATTGTGCTGTCGTGTCATACGAATGATTAATGTGGATCTTCTACCTTAATGCTGGTTAAGTCAATAAGCTGCATTCTGAGATGTTTAACATTTTAGTGTCTCTCCAACGAGGACATGCTCAGTCTACGTTCTAATGTTGCGACCAGATAGTGATAGAAAAGCAGAGGTCAGTACCAATGAACACATGAACCTTCTCCATAAACTAATATAATCACATTCAATAGAGAAATAAGACCCGCAGGGGAGATGTAGCTCCCGCATCTAAGCAGATAGAAAGTGGACAAGGAGGTCAGTCGATTTAGCTGTCACCAAAGAAGAAGAAAATGTATTGTGCCGATAGAACGCCACAAGTATCTTCTCCAGTGCTGCACTTTCCAGCCTCTCGAGCACTCTATCAGTCATCCGGCAAGTTATTATTACAATCATCACCCTTGAGCAACCTCCGAGCATCAGCGGCAATGAATCACATGGCTGATTTGTCACCATCACGTCTCCGTACGAGCACCACAGTTATTTATCAGAGACAGAGAGAGAGAGAGAGAGGTGGAAGACGTGCCGTTATGATGCTGTCAGGTCCATCTGAATCTCATTAGGCTCGGCCATCCGTCTCCGCGCGCCCCTGCTTCCACTTTCTCCCAGCTCCATCCCTCAGCTCTGCGCGGCCTTGAGCACACCGCGGCCGGATAAATGTGATAAAAATCTTAAAAGTTACAACCGAATCGCTTCCCTCGGACAACTTCAGCTCTGATTTCCTCCTCGTCTCAGAGGACGGGCGAACCACTGCAGCACATGGAGTGATGATTGTATTTATTTAGTCTGTGCACATGTGGACCGAATGATATGAAGACTTATCTAACTTACAATGCAAATAAAGTCAGTCAAAATGCACGTTACACCAGACAGCCTGAGTGACACAGAAAAGCCTCCTACAGTAAATTATTTATGTGCCACTCAGCATGAACACAACCGAAAGGTGAGGCAGGATCGTGAGTCTAGATCTCATGAAAGGACACCTGTGTGGTTCCAGGGTCGCGAGCTGACCCGGGTGGGTTGAGGCTTTTTGGACACTCAGTCTCTGATATCACAGGTGCAAAGAGAAAACACTGTACCTTAGAAGTGAACAGACTGCTGAGTAGCTCCTCTTCTAGCGCTCGCTGCTCCTGGTCGACATCTGTCAGTTAGAGGGAAGACAGGAGTGAAACCTTCCAGTAGTTAGATGTCAGTGAGACGCTGGTTTTATAGGATGATCCTTATCAATTTATGGTGTGTTGACTGCTTGATCTTCTTTGCGAGATGGAGTTAAGAGGAGGCTTTCAACATAAAGTGCGATATGGAGACAATAAGCTGAGGTGGCAGCCGCCTTTAGGCTTCCAACAGGTGTCACATTATTGATTACTGTCGGACTGTGAGACAAAGCACATATTATCCAATAACACCTCATTCATCCAACGCTGAGAGGCTGACGTTCTTCCTCTACACAGGAGACAGATCCTAATTTTTGCCTTCATGCCACTGACCCCGAATTGATTTCGCTGTCTGCTTAATTTAACATGGATTTAGACTCTGAAGCAGTCCGGCGCTGCCTGTATGAAAACATAAATGAGCAAAAACGAAATGACTTCCTTCGGGACTGAAGCGAAAATAAGGACAAGAACAAGGGAGACACTTTACTCTGCCGTGGCTTTTAAGAGAAGCTCCTTCCTTGCAAGAGTGTTTGTGGAAATGCGTTGCTTCTGAAGCATAAAAGAGGCATCATTATAGTGGGTCATTAAGGAAAAATAGGTAACGGCAGCTTATAAGAAGGAGATTTCTGAGTCAGTATGTCACAACTTGTATAGAAAATAACAATAAAAGTGTCAGAATGAAGAAATGTATTATTTTTGCTTAGATTTAAAGAACAAAGAAGGATAATTATTCTTATATTTTTCTTATTAACTGAGGATTCTAAGTTATTAGCCTCCTGCAGCAACAGAAGAAAAATAAAGTAATACCTGAAGAAGAAATCATTTTGCCTTTACAGTATTTCCCATGCAGAGAAAACCATAATGTTGAAAATGAATTTCTTGCATTGAGTAATATTCAGTGTGTTTTTAAACACTTGCATCACTGCATCATGCACCTGTTGCACCAAGAGTGAGGCTCAGTGTGATGCCGGTGAGTAAAGTCTGCTTACCTGTACAAAATGCACCGCATGTGAAACAGAGGAGAAGCATACACGCCAACTGTGCCTGCATCTTGACGAGGGGGAAAAAAAACAAAACAAATCAAAGCCAAAAAAAAAAACGGGGTCCCACGCTGCAGAATTCACCTGAGGAGGAACCTAGTCCATAAGGTTAAGGGTCAGACACAGGCAGCTGAAGAGGCTGGAGAGGGAGTTGACAGTGATGCAGCTGATTCCTCCTACTTCTTCTTCTTCTTCTTCTTCTTCTTCTCTTCCAAATCCAAACACGCTTTTGCAGTTTCCCTGTTGGATGTGAGGAGCACCGGGCTCCATTCCCTCAGTATATAAGAGCCAATGTGATGTCAGAGGATCAGTCTCTCCCCCCACCCTCCCCTCCTCGTCTACATCTCCACCTTCCCACCCGCCAGCTCGGCCCCCTCACTCCCATCCTCCGTCTCTCTCCGTGCTCGCTCTTCCCTCACGTCTACCGCGTCACCGTTTCATCAGATGTCACCCGGGCATCACGAGGCGAAAGGTTCTTGCGTCACGGGTTGGAAGATTTGGTTATTTCCCTTCATGGATGCACACAGTCGATGGTTTTTTTTTTTGGCACTTGTCTCCCGGTGATGGGGAGCAGGGCTGATGTGGGAGGATGCACAAATAAGACTCAGGCTTTGTGTCACTGTTTGGAGGAACAGCACATCTTTTTCTTGAATGTTATGTCGATTCAACAGGTGCCTGTCTGGGATGGCTCACCAAAAAGAGCCTTTAAAGGCCGGAATCTTAATGACAAGTAGAACTGCATCAATATTAAACCTCTCAGTAAAACATGACTCTGTACTTCGTCTTTTTTCCTCGGCTATAACTCACCACTGACAGACTCATCTGTAATTAATACTCTCATGAAAACTTTCTTTTAATATACGTCTCCCTTTGGAAAAGCTTCTTGACTCATTGGTATTTTGGAGCCTTTTTTTTTCGTATTGCATCACGAGTTGTCAAGGAACTGGAGAGGTTCAGCTTTCCATTTTTAGGATATCTCTCCTACGTTGGTTCAAGCCGGCTTTCAAAGTTTATTCTTGGCTTTCGGAAGTGATGGTTTCGAAAACAGTCTCACCGCCAGGTCCATTTGGAAGCAGTCTAAGAGCTTTCAATCACATGTTTCATTTATCTTTATTGTTCCTTCCACATTTTTTTCCCTTGTATTTCCAATCGTAGCATTTTTAAAACAACCGCTCTGCTCTGAGCGTTAAGTTTAGGATTCTCTCTTTGCTTAAATGCAGATTTAAATATTCGGTAATATAATTAAAACTGAGCTGTTGTATTTATTTATATGCATATTAAGTTACTATGGATCTATTTCAGTTCATCTACTTGCCCTTGAGTTGTTTTTTAAACAACAAAAAGCCAACAAACGGCCGCCGTATAGCTCACTGAGTTACGGCGTTACCATGTGGACGCAGGTCACCAGCAGCGGTTGTGAGTTCAAGTCTGGCTCACGACCCTTTGCTGCATGTCTCTCTCCTCTCTACCCCCTTTCACTCTGTCTATCAATAAAAAACTTGAAAAGATAATATAAAAAAAAAAGCCAACAAAAGTGAATTATGTAAATGCTGTGAAGTTATGTACTAAAAGCTTTTCTGCCAGCACTAACCCCTGCAAGAACATCAGTTTGTCATTTCCACTTCCTAGTTTCTGAATTGCTGCATGAGGGATCGATCATCCTGGCCAACTACTGGGTCCAATATTAAGCATATTTCAGATTAGTGCTAGTTTTTTTTTCTAACTGATTCCCAATTCAGGAAAAGAACCTAAAAATACATTGCTTTGGCTCTGGTGCAGCTGCTTCTCTCTACCTGCAATAACCACTTTGTAATATCTTCTGTTAATAATAATAATAATAATAATAATAATAAAGCATTGGTTTTATATAGCGCTTTACATTGCATTATTCATTCACTCCATACTCCATGGTGGTAAGCTCCATATGTAGCCACAGCTGTCCTGGGGTAGACTGTTCTCAGCATTTGTCTGATTGGTTACATGTCCAGACTAATAGCCGATCAACACTGTGGGATAAATGTTGAAAAGTTCTCTTGTAAGTAAACATTTAAAACATATAATATCAACAGCATTAACAACAGTAGTGTAATGTAGTTTTATGTCGGAGTTTGTGCTATATTAGATTTTGATTCCATGATTGCCAGTTACACTACATATATCAACCCCTATACTGCACTTTGGGCTTGTAGGACCACGACTAACCAACAGGCCACTGGACTTCAGCAGCAGTCACCACCTCTTACTGCTGTCTCTGCCTCCCTGGTCTTGAATATCTTCGCATGATGCAGAAAGATGAAGAATATCGTGTGTGCAATGTATCACAGTACATGTAGAACTCACTTTGATTACAGCCAGCAAAGTGGTGCTCATGTCTTGTATATTAGTCCTGGCTGTCTGTTTATCTGGGAAAAGGCACATTCACCAGCAGTAATTGGCTCCCACTGAGAATTATCTCTCTATTTTTAAATACAGTAAATAGCCCAGTTGGAAGAACTTCAAACCCTTATGTGTTCTGCAAGAGATATTCCAAGCTTGAAAAAACAGTTGAGTCAAAGCGAGCTGCATTCCTCTGATATCTAAATTTCATCTTTGTCATTTGAATCCAGCAGGGAGAGCCAGTTAGCAGAGCCCAGGAGGCTGCTTTGAACGTGGCGGAGCGCAGCGCACTGAGCCTGTAAACACACTGCAGCGTTACTTTGTGCTTACTGGTTGCATTTTTCAGATGTTTGTAGAGGAGCTTAATAAACAGAATGAGTCTAGAGACGGAGCAGCGTGTGTTCAGCCTGTTTACTGTATGACCAGGGCTCTGCAGATGTGCGTTTTTATCGTGTTTGCGCATGTTTCCAAACGTTTCCAAAATGCTCGTGCGCACTTGGAGACGTTTCCAAAATGCCCGTGCGCACCTTTTTTTTATTTTTATTTTTTTTTACTCTCAGCATTTTCCTGTTTCTATTTTTCCCACTTGCTTCCAGTGCCATTAGAACGCACTTTTCCCCGTTTAGAGTGGGTCAGGTTGCTCCTGCAGGTGCAAGGGGGCAGAGTTTCACCACTAAATCTCAGCGCAGGAAACACCTCCCTCCGCTTCTGGGATGGGACGGCCGGAGTTGCAGTCGGGACACCCCCCTTCAACTTGTTGGAAACATTTTCACCAAGTGTCCGGCGCCCCTGCCATGCTGGGACTGTAACGCACTGCGGATCGCCGGTGTGTCCTTCTTGCGCTCCTGAGTCATGGCTCCGTTTGGGAAAAACTTCCTGAAAGCTCGACTGAAAAACAGGTAATTTGATGAGATGAGCGCCAGGCTCCTTGAAACCTGTTTAGTGGGTTGTTGTTTTTTTTTTCTTTCCCCCTTGAGGTTGGAGAGCAGGGCTGCGCAGGAGGGAGACGAATTACGCACGACGCAGTGCGCATTGGATTAAGAGTGAGGAGCACAGGGGACACAGCGGGTTAAGTTGTTAATGCAGTTTAGTGTTGGCATCCTTGTGACTAATATTATTATCAGAGGCACATTGCAGACCAAATAGAATGGAACGTGACATGCAGTGGGACATGAAAATACACCAGAGTGAGAGACAAATCCGGCGCTAAATTCCATTCAAGACACTTTCTAAACTTCTTTGGAGGAGAAAAGTTTGTTGACTTTTTTCCCAGCACTATTACCAACCATCTGACACACTTAACTTAGTGTTCTCAACAATCTCAACAAGGACTAGGAAATCCTAAAGCTTGAGTGTTGCCATTTTAGGGCTAAGATGTGGGAATATAAATGTAATTAAAATGGGAAAAGTCAACATTGGAGGCATTGCCAGTGTGTTTGAGAAGGGAGGATGGGATGTAAGCTTTACTTTTTTTATTGTCCTACATGTAGGTGCGCTTTAAAGACATTATTTGCTGTTGAAATCTCCCTTCCGAGGTTGGTCCTCCACATGGGCCTGTTGGAGCTGTGAGCTTCTGCTGCTCTGTAATCGCTACAAAGATGTTACTTTTTAATATCATTTCATCCGGAACAAAGGAGTCACAGAACATTGTTACTTTGAGTTGAGAGAGATCCCGACATCAACACCGGCATAATTTGTTTTAGCAATTTCCCCAAGTGCCCTGGCTTGGCCTTTTGATGTGCCTCTGGCTGCAGCTGGGGTCTCACTGAGCAGCACTGGGAAGAAAAGAAAAAAAAACAGGTGGGAAAATTAGATTTACTCAGCCACAAGCTATCCGCTGTTACTGGTGCAGAAATTTTGTTTGGATGTGTTGACGGCGGACTTTGTTTACCAACTCTGCACAACAGGAGTTTCTCTCTCAGAGTATCTAGGTCACGATCCAATCCCTTGCAGGATTCTTGCTGGCAAAGACCAGGATCGAGAAAGCAGAAACATTTTCATCAGCTTCGCTCGTTAAGGCGCTCGTTAACCACCAAAACCCAGTGAGGAGGGTTTGGATTGTGTTCAGAAATAAAGTCAGGCTTTTATGGAAAATTATAGACGAAGCTCTTTGACAGTGGCACCAGCAGCAGAATGGATGTATCTTCACATCACACAGACTGGAGATGAATTATCTTTGATAACTTCAAACAGCGACTGAAGTTTGCTCCAGTGGATGTCTTATTTTTGTGTGTGTTGCGTATGTAATTACGATTGTGGCACCTGTAATTATCTCAAGTGTTTAGATCTGTAGATATGTCAGACGCTTGATTTCAGAGACTGGCTCTTAACGCGCGTTGAAACACTGAACTGGAGGTTTGCCAGAGAGTGGAGCTAGAGGTGGAGCTGCAGTCGGTTGAAACATCAAAACTTTCACAAAGAGCAAAAATGTTAAATGAGGTGATGATTACAGCCATAGTATGTGATTGAATAGTGTCTGCCATCAGAGCCAAAGTGCGTCATCAGGGAGTCCTGGGCGTTAAAGTGGCGTCCTGTAGTGAAACAGCAGCCTCACTGGGTTTTAAATGAAATGGCTGCCAACCAGCGACATGTGACCAAAGTGATGTAGTGATTTCTCGCACTTAGTCACAATTGCAGCATTACAGGATCGGGCCAGTCAGCTGCTAAAACGCTTGGTTAATACAAATCAGCAGGTTGCAGCAAAGCATAAATAAAGACGACAAAAGGATTCATTTATTTCCAGTGAGCAAAAGCTTATTTGGTGACTCACAGACCTGCTGGGGGGGAAAATAATAGGGGGTGGGTGGTTCCATGGAGGAAAGGAAGAGAGGGGAAGGGGGGGGTGTTGTGTCTCTGCACACAGATGCCTATCAGAGCGGGAGTCATCCCAGAGATCAACATATCCAGATAGAAAAGTGATGTTATTTCCTCGACAATCCCTCATCCTCTCTCAGATAAGAGCGAGAGGAAGCATCTCCTGTCCGGCACTGCGTAGTCTCTTCTCTGTGTGTTCCTGTCTGCCGTGATACAAGCCAGATTGAAACACACTTTGTAGATACTTTATCTTCTATATGAGTGTCTTCTGAGGTAAGCAATTGAGCCTGGGTTATTTTTGTGTTTCAACGTTAATGGTTAACCTCCAAGGTTCCATACACTCCTTAAAACATATTACAGATCAAACCATCTCCATATAATTGGATAAACTCAGAGCTGCATGGAGGTCTGACTGAGAACAGCTGCTTTGATTGGTTCAGGAAATGCCAATGCAAGGTTTTCGTCTTGCCTGTTTAATGGTCGGATGTTATTAACATTTACTGTATGGAGAACAATGCAAAGGTCACATGTCTGTGAGGCGGTGTGTCACGTCCCACAACAGACACAGATTCCATCACTGCTTTTAAAGGGTCAGTTGACCCATTTCACATCAGAAAGATACTCTCACTTAGTCGTGCATGGTTTTTCATCAGGACTTGTTTTCTGTATTTCCTGGAGAGACGTGCTGCTGTTACGTTTTTAGCTGCGGTAGTACGGCATGGATGGCAATCTGTCAATCAGACGACCCAACAAGTGAAAAATATCTCAGCAGGACTTGGATCCATCGACCTGAAATTTAAAACAAACATCCAAGGAGGAATATTTCTGACTTGGATGATCCCTGACATTTCCTCTGGTGCCACCAGCAGGTTGACATTTGTGGTTTTGTGCCAAATGTCAAAACCACATTTTTGACATTAATGTCAATAATGAAAATAATATACTTTTTTTTAACATTCAAATATTTCCCTGTTATATTTTAATGTGGAAACACAGCTACATTCTAAAAGTACTGAACAGTTTTCCCAAAATATGGTGAAATACTGTGAAATCTGATGCTTGTTTAGAAGCACTGTTTAGACAAGTGACTTGAAAATGGCAGTTAAGAATATTATTACTGCTTTACACTGATGCCCTGAGAGGTCATTTATTTATTTATTTTACATTAAGTGAAATACCTTTTTTCTTGCTTCTTGTAAAAAAAAAACACACATTTAATAGACTTAAGTTTATCTTTTTGTCAGTTTGCCTTTGTATAAATGTCCCCAGTATATGCATTTACAAATGTTGAGCAGAATTAGTAGATCTTAGTTCTAGTTCATATAGATTAAACACACATTGTTATCAATGATATACACTGATCAGACATAACATTATGACCACCTGTCTAATATTAAGTTGGTCCACCTTATGTGGTCCAAAGTCCTCTGAACCATTGGACATGGACCAGAGGACCTCTCAGGTTGTCCTATGGGGTCTGGAACCAGGACGTTGGCACTGGATCCTTTGGGTTCTCTGGCTTGTGCAGTGGAGCCTCTGTCAATCCAACCTGTTCCACTGCATCCTGTTGATGCTTGATCAGAATGGAGTGTAGGAAGTTTGGAGGTCAAATCAACATGTTGGGCGACTGTCATGTTCCTCTACATGTTCCTGATTGGTTGATGTTTTTTGTTGTGACTTTTTAAGTTGGAGACTCTAAATATACACAGCATAATGTCCCCCTCATTGAAAAAAATATGCATTTTTTTCTATTTTCAAGGCCCAATAATTACAAATTCTTGTCTTTATGGACAACTTTAAGCCATTCTGGGCAGTTTTCAAACAAACATTTAGTCATTTTGGACGTGTTTCAAGTAATTTTAGATAAATTTTGAGTCACTTTGACAGGTTTTAAGTCAAAATAGTTAAAAAAAAAACTGGGGTGCATTTTCCTGCAGGAGGTAGGCCGGTGACATTTGGGATTTCCATTTGCATGAGGGAGTGTGCAGGGAGTGTCAGATCACCATATAGTACCAATATTAAATCAATGTTATTCACTTCACCTGTCAGTGGTCAGAATGTTGGGGCTGATCGGTTTATGTCTGTAATTTACAATAGTGTTTAGACATTTAAAAAAAAATTTTGTACTGTTACGGTTATTGTAAATTACATTGACAACACTATATAAATACAGTACATTATTAGAAAGTCACGACAAAGTATTAAACAGAAAACCCCATGTTCTACTGTGGAGTACTGTAATGGGTGATACAGTAATCAACTTTTCAAGTAATTGTAAAATATACCTTTATATTTCAGTCAGAATAGTCAGTATTCTACTGTAATTTTACAGGAAAGTTTGTGACAGTGTCTATTGACTGACATTAGCACCATCATTAGGCCAAATTATCCACAAAATATTGACTTTGCCAACACTCTTACACTCCTACAACACTCCTAGCATCGAAAACGCACATTTGAACAAGACTATGAGCTTCATAAACAAAATCTTGTTGTCTTAATTGTGTTGAGGTGGCAGCAGAAATCCCAGAGATGGATGTATACAGGAAATGTATCTGGGTGAATCAGCCTTTCAATAGAGTTTCAGCTCAGAGGCAGTTTAAAGTGACTATTAACACGTCTTGCTTCACTTTCAGTCTCCGATTAAAGTGCTGTTTGTTTTTGAGTTGTAACCTATAATTTTATCACTGCCGATACACTAATCCTAGTGTAATCGAAATTTTCATTCCATTGCAAGAAAATCAGAAACTGTTGACAGCAGTGGCCACAGGACATATTTACCCCCGTGCTATTAAAGCGTTGTTCCTGTAGGAAATATCTGCATTGCCTTATCTTATCATTATTGATCTGAGAGAACATGTCGAGACAATGGAGCGCAGTAACTCTGTCGTTTGCTACGACTTGTTAAAACCGCCAGCGTGCGGTCCTCTACGGTAACTTGTAGGCTGCAAATTTATGACACAACAGGGAGCTGTTAACGTCTGGAGGTTGTCATTATGAGTATTACAAGTGAAGAGAGCCGTGCCACCGTGGTGGAGCTGTAACGTAATCGTCCCACGCACAAACTTGCACCAGAACTCCTGTAATTTAAATGTGGTTTCCTCCCACATGTCCCAGTGGGTCTCTCAGCTTCTCAGTTCAATCTGAGGTCAAGTGGGTCTGCTCAGGTTTCTTGGGCTCACTGGGGTGTGAAATGTTAAGGCTGAACCCTGCCTGTGTCGTTCACTCATTCACGGCATCCTCGCAGTGCCAGGAACTTTACAGTTTAGCGTTTATTATCGCACATCTCAGCTCCACTTCCACAGAAAGTCTGAGTTCATTACAATATCAGTATCAGCTTTTTTCATGTATCGCACAGAGCTGTTGACCTATGAGGGCACCCTCATTTGTCGCGTCTGGAACCGCGGCTTAATCCCAAACTATGAATATCAAATGGCACCTAAAGAGACAGCCCTTATGAAAGTGTTAGCTGCGATGCAATCAGGCCAACGGTGCGTGGAGTACTTGTGTATGTCACGGCAAGAGGCATCAGGGGGGTTTCTGGATCACCAATCTCATCAAAATGTTTCCTCATGTGTCCTCATGTAACATTTTTTTAAAATAACATTTGTAAAGTTCCAGAGAAATGACTTTGTGGGGTTTAAGAGTGTCAGACTACAGCAGGTCAAAATGTGGATATCTGGTGAGCTACGCAAAGAAAATCTGATGGGAAATCAATGGAATCAGTTTTTTAAATGCAAACCCATCAAATGTATTCCAAGGTGGGGGTTATGGACGTGGTCAGTCTTAAATCATTTCTACTCTATCAGCTGTTGCTGCTGCTGTTTGCGCCTCCTGCAGGTCATCAAAAACCTTATTGGTGACGTCAGAAGTGTGCATTGAAAAATGACATTTCAGCCAGTGGAAACACCACAAACATGTATTTGCTAACACATTCTTCACATTTGAGCGGAGCTGCAAACAGACCACAGTGACCGATGCGAAATCTATTATTCCCCTTCCTCCCTCTGTCCATTGAACTGTGGCTGCAGGATGTTGCCTGAGCGTTGGCGATTGTGGCCCAGGACAAATACAGGTGTTTCCCTGCTGTACCCTCTTCCTGTACAGCTGAGGGTTTGGGTCACTCTCTCTGAAATACCCAATTGTCTGTGGAGCGTGTTTATCCACCTGTAGAAATCACCACAGAAACCTGTTATTAGGCTGTAGGAAATATTTGCACTCCAGTGTATTTAAATCTGTCCAGTACATTATGATGTACTGATCATGCTCCTCATTGTTCTTTTTCCTCATATTGTCTCCTCTCCTTCCCAGATCACTTCTGGCTAATCATTCTATCCATCTTTCCATCCATGCATTGCAGTTAGAGCTGAACAAATCAACATTGACATGCTGTTAAAATCACAATATCGTTGAGTGCATTGTCTTTCTCATAGAGTGAAGGTAAAACTGTGGTGCTACGACCCAACCTATACATTATATTCTCCAGACATGAGGGAATGTGAGGGTTTGGCAGAGATTGCAGCAAAAAGTCAAATCAGAAGTGCAAAAATTACAGTTTCCACTAAAACGGCTGCTTATATCTCAATATCTGTCAGAATACTCCCAAATAATTTTGCATGTTTGTAGAAACCAGTAAGTAATACCATTTTGCCAATAATATAATAAGTTATTACATTATTGGCTGGTTATTACTTTAATGGCCTAGCATAAAAAAAAAATTGAAGATGTAATAACAGCCACTAATAATACAATAATTTATAAACAGGACTGCATTTCTTGGAAATAAAAGATTTTTTTGCAGTTTTTGTGCAGTTTGCTGATCAAAAATAGGTCTCGTTGATGGCCTAGTCGTCATATTCACTCATCACGGATACACCCCATGTAGCTCTCAGTCTCCTTAATTATGGTTGGAAGAGCCAATCTGAGAATTATTTGTTGTACAAAATCTTTATTTAGAATATTGTTTATTTGCTTAGAGATGTAAATTCATCATTTCATGTCAGTGTGTCTCGGAAAACATTCGGAAATTTTTTTTCTTCGAACATTTCTCAAGGACAAACGCTTCAGTCCTCATTTCAAACTGTGTTTAAAGAACTGGCCTGGCACTATAATGGCACCTAACTCCAATATACAACAGAGAACAAAACATAGAAACTGAAGAGTATCATGTACGTTACTGCCTCAAAAACTTTATTACATTACTGACCAGTTATTACGTTATTGGCTTTATGACGTTTAAAATGGCCACAATGATTCCGTTTTTGGTTGCTGCATGGTTCAGCCTTATTTGCAATGCAGTTTAACAGTGGTTCCCAACATTTTGTGGCTGTCTACTGTTGGCGGAAGTTGTCAGATCCTTTATTGTGTGCGTGAAAACAGCCTTTTAATGTTGCACATCAGTCAAGGCGGTGCTAAATTTACCAACTTAGTATGTTATTGTTAAGCTTAATATATAAAGATCCACCATTATTCATATGATGGGTATTTTTTTAGTATGTAAAAAATAACCTGTGACTCATAACAACAGCAGTTAAATACATGTCATGGCATAAAAGGGAAATACAAGAGTATAAGATGAGACACTGAAAAGCTGTATTTAAATAAAAGCACTCAGTTACCTTTCAGATACACCACTATCACCCAAACCATCAGCTCTAAAACTGAATTTCGGACTCAGCCTTTACAAACATTGGCATTTCTCAGCAGTACAAACACATTCAGTGTTGCAGAGCTGTGTCAGTCTGATTGTGTTCTGTTACAGGTGTGGAGAGTTCATCCACCCACTGCTTTCTGACCTGTGTTGCAGTCGTGTTTGCGGGGTGCAGCAGTCGTAGTAGTAGTAGTAGTGGATGGAAACTCTGAGGTCAAAGTCGTCATGGTCGCTGTCTATGAAAGCCGGAGGCATGCTGGATTTGTTTGGCCTACGCATAGCTCAGGTATTTGCTTTGCCCCGCTCTTCTCCAAGGGTCTCAATAACCATTAACCAGCCTCTTGCATTGTATGTATCGCATTCCTGAGACCTTATTCACCAGCAGTTTACACAATGCTCCAGTTGTATGTTTTCATGCCGTGTGGGAACAAAAACACGGCGGTATCAGCCTGTAAAATCTGCAAAGCAGCATTTAAGAGCTCTCTTTTACATAATATTTAATATCTTACTTATCTGTGTTGGCACGCAGGCAGGCAGGCGGGAGGTGTCTGTATCGTCTTTTGAGGATGTGTGTTTTTGCCCTCCCTCCCTCCCGTGTGACGATCAGCGGTTGACATGAGCTGCCGTCAGCCAAGGTTATCCAACAGATAGCAGCTACATGATGCAAAGTTCAGATGTGAACTCATTCCTGCGTACCAAGCCGAGGAACAACATCAAACATGTGTCAGTCAGGTGGAACATCTTTAGCATTTGATTCTAATCTCAAGGTTTGCTTCATTCTTTAGCAAATATGGAAGCGTCCTTTTAAAAAAATGTTCAACTTTATCTATATTTTACAGTGAAATGCACAGTTAAAAATGCTTGGAGGGAAATTCCACTAAAAGCACATCAGTGGTAGACTGTGTTGGCACCGTGGTGTCGGTCCATCAATGTCATAACGGCAGCAATCCTCCGGACGTGTTACAGCTAAACTCCCGGAGTGATGCTATCTGGCTTTGTCGTGTAACTTCATGAACTTATTTTAGATGAAACTTGGCGTTATTCAGGATTACAAGCACATTACTCTGATTTATTACTGTGAGCAGATTTATGAAGCACTGCCTGTTGGGTTTCCAAACCACAGACCAACATTCCTTCAACCCACAAAATCAGTGTGCAGCTCAGCGTTCGAGGAGGAGCTCCGCTTTTTGTCTCTTGTGGATATTATAGGGATTATCCTTCTCTGGTTTCTTTGAGATCGAACTGTCTGTAATTACAAGAGTATTATGTGTCACTTATTCTTGCGTTCAGAGAAGGTTTTATCTTTAAATATGAATAATCCACGGAGACAGAAACCTGGCAGTGAGCTACAGCTCATCAGAGCCAACCCAATTAATCACACGGATTGCTGAATATTCCTAACATGCTATCTTTCATATAAATAATAACATGATACATCTTTCGTTATCTTAAAATCAAATTGAAATGTCTGGCAATGTTATCGACTTATTTGATTACTGGTGGCTGTCTGCATTGCTGGTGCCTGTCGTTTAATGAGTGGATATTAGCTCCTGGATATTACCGGTGGTCCATTAAGCATGTAAAAAATGGGTATCGTCAGCCCATCAGAGGTCAATTTTTGAGCGAGTTTTACGGTCCAGACGAAAAGGTAATGAGGGCCTTGGGGTTCAATAGCTCAGAACCAACCCATTAAGTGATCATCTCTGATGAGTAAGACGATGACTAACAGCCTAATAGAATCAAGCCAGGGAGCACAAAATGAGCGAATGTAGTTTGACCTAATGGAAAACCAGCAAAGTAGCATCTACTCATGAAAACACACTAGGAATAGCGAAAGGACTTCTGAAGCATAAGAGAAAGGGCAGACTACTTCAGGCGTCAGACTGCAGCTCTGGAACTGCTGATGTAGGGAAGCATGTCAAGCATTTCAACTTTTCAGGAATGTCATTGTTAAATTCTAGAAAGATTCTCATTTGACGTTGACATTTGGAGCTATTATGACCTGCACAGTGGCTCGGTGGTTAGCAGTGTCGCCTCACAGCTAGAAGATCCCCGGTTCGCGTCCCGGTTAGTACGCCTGGGATCTTTCTGTGTGGAGTTTGGATGGTGTCAGTGTGGGTTTTCACCAGGTATTCCAGCTTCCTCCCACAGTCCAAAAACATGCTGAGGTTAATTGTTGATTCTAAATTGTCCATAGATGTGAATGAGAGTGTGCTTGTTTGTCTCTAGTCACCAGCCCTGTGATAGGCTGGTGACCTGTCCAGGGTTTCCCCTGCCTTCACACTGAGTCAAATGGGATAGGCTCCGGTCCCCCCGCGACCCTACAGAGGATTAAGCGGTGTATAGATAATGGATGGATGGAAGACCTGCAATCTCATCGGTCAAGGTTCAGGTTCTGCAGGGAGCACTTTGCAGGCCATCCCTCCTCTCTGCCTCCTCATTTCCTACCGCCTTTCTACAGTCGGCTTTTAAAATAAAGACGTGTGACTAAGACTCTACCCAGCTCAGTCAGACAGTGTGGTTTAAATGCTAGTTTCAGCCTGCTTACAGTGACGATGCCAACATGCTGAAGTCTAGCTACCGTTTACCTGTAGCAGTTGGCATATTTACCATTTCAGTTTAACATCTTACATGTTAATATTTTTACTGCCATGTGGTCATAAATCTAAACACTGGATGATGGTGCCACGTGAAAAATCAAGGCACCACAAAAGCTTCTCTTCACTGATGTGAGTAGGTTGTATCATCTGGGAGCCTCAGAAGTGTTGTGGCTGTTTAACCGGTGATGGTTAGATGTGTCAGTCTGGATCAAAGTGTCGACCAGCCGACCAACACTGTCATCCCATAGTGCCGGCCGCTGGTTTGGCTACAATTTCCAGAGAAAGACACTTCTAAAAAGTAACTGTGTAAGTAACTGTAATTGTGTGCTGTGGAATTCTGCGTTTGCATAGTTTTTACCATTAATGGGCCTGTCATAGCAAACACATGCTGTGCTGCTAAACACTTCCCCAGAATTTTTATTGAACTCTACTGAAGACCACAACATTTCCAAATCCTAGATCTGCATTTGAGGGAAATGTGACTAAAACTATGAGCAAACATTGAGGTTGCTTGGATTTAATAAAATGTTGAAGACAAAAAGATCATGAAGTCTCATATTTAAAGGTGTCACACAGTGTAAATATAGTAAACCATTACATGGCAAGGAAGATTATGGTCAGATGGAATCATAATAAAGGATCTTAACAACTGTAAAACTACTTAAGGGGGAGCTGGATAGGAGGGGGCAAGTCTTCCAAATGTGTCATTCCATGGTCACAATTGTAAGCTTTGTTTTTCTGTCTCTCACCTAGGACAAAAGATGCAGAGCCTGTGGTTGGAAAGGAGATTCAAGTGACTGTGTGCAATGAGGAGAAGGTTGTCTGTGGAGTTACAAAGCACACAACGTGTGCAGATCTGATTCAGGCTTTGCTGGAGGATCACAAGTCAGTGCCAGAGAGCAAGCGGCTCCTACACGGGGAACCCAAAGACTTCTGTCTCGTCGAGCGGTGGAAAGGCTTTGAGAGAGCTTTGCCTCCACTCACCAGAATCCTGAGGCTCTGGTATGCTTGGGGTGACCAGAGACCCTTCATCCAGTTTATTCTAGTCAAAACCAGTGACTTTGTGCCTCAGCCTGTTAAGAAGGTTATAAAGCCCAAAGGGGCCAAGCCGAAGCGATGGGAGCACGGTCGCCCTCAGTATCCCCAGTCCATGCCAGTGGAGAGGCAAAAGCGTATGGTGAAGAAAGCTTTCCGGAAGCTGGAGAAACTCCACAAAGAGAGCAGGAGCTCCCCGGGAGCTGAGGAGATCGACCGGATGGTGCAGCTTATTCTCAACCAGGACCACACAATCAGGGAGCAGATCCAGCGGATGAGGGACCTGGATTTGGAGATTGAGCAGATTGAGGTGCAGGTGCAGAAGGAAGCCGAGTCGGAGAGTTCACTGGATCAGGCCTGCGGTCCAAATCTGGAGGCGCACAGTGAGGAGCAGCTGCACGAGTACTTCTATACCAGCGATGGGGTGGAACAGCTGGAGGTGCAGGTTCAGAGGCACCAGGAGCTCATCCTCCAGCTGTCCAGGGATATCGACGCCGAGCTGAGGAGGGCCAACTTCTCTGCGGACCAAGAGGAGGACAGCAGGCAGGAAGGAGCGGCGGCTGCTTCCTGGACCCCCTCTGACACCGACCAGTCTTTCTACACCGCTGAACTCGGGAGGCTGCAGGATGAACTGAAACACAGCCTCTTCACCGGCGTGTCCCTTCACAACCAAGCTGCAGAAATAGACAAGCAGCTCAAGCACTTTGACAGCACGCTGGTTTCCAAGGACCAGGAGTGCTGGCAGCTAGCTGCCCAGCTGAACTCACTGCTAATCGTGGACAGCACAGAGGAGAAGAAGCCCGTACCGGTGCCTCTGAAATGTGAGACTCAGTGCAGCGTCTCCCAGACAGCGAAACTCAAACACAGCCTGTCCCCTCTAGACGTTACAGACACAGACTCAGACACTGGGATTAGCTCCACACACAGTCAGGACTCTCTGTCACCATGTCTTGACTTCCCTCCCCCACTGGACACAGACGTTTGAGGAACCCGTCTGACCCTGCAATTTAATGTTCTACAGGCACCCATCTTGTGCCTCTCGGATGTTGTCATTAGATCTTAGTCATAGAGCAGTCTGAAAGACAGCGGGCATTGTAGAGGACTATGAATGCTGGTGCTACGCAGCTCTGTTTCGTGTTATGTACTTACCCCGACACAAGCCAGCATTACACTCAGTGAAACCCAGCAGGTCCTTGGACTGGAAATGGAGTTTATTGACAGAAAATGAATCAGAAATTATTTTCATCATAAATTAACTAGTATTTAGGCTTTTTTTAATGCCACATTTTGTTTGTCAGAGGTATTGCTGCTTTTTACTATACTGGGCCAACAAAAAAAAGCAATTTCAGAACGTGTTGGGTTCCGATACATTAAAATGGCTGTATTTGATTCTAATGACATTTTATAGAAAAAAAAATAGCTTTTTATTTTTGCAAAGATGTTAGCTCCAGGTAAAATATCTCCTTGCTTGTTTAGAATTACTTTTTCATCAAACTTATTTATTTTTTGTGTTTTTCTTTATGTTATCCATCATTTTTGAATAACAAATCATCATAGATTTTTTCACTTAGTTTTTTTTTTTAATCTGAAGAACAGAAGATTCTCTGGATGAAACACCGTCATCATCGGCTCCAAGTGTTGTTAAATTACCATCTGGGTTCCTGAGATTCTTGCGTTTGAGCGTAAAATGAAACAGTACATGCAAGACACAAACGGGAGCGACATCCAACAGTCCACTGCTGTTTATACTGGCCAGGTTTCCTTTTTTTAAGTTACAAGTTTTATTTCAATAAACATTTAAAGACTACTCCCTGTGCTGCACCAGGTTTAGTAGCTTTCTTTAAAAAAAGTGTTAAATTAGACATCTAAGTCTCATTAGATAGAGTTGAATGTATGTTCTCTGCCCTTTGCTCTTAAGCTATTCATGAGGCTGCACTTCTTTGTCCACTCATCGGTCTATTAACAATGTTTTATATTAAAACAAATAGCTAAATGGTTTGGATGTAGAATTTGTTACATATAAATATATATATATATTTCAAACATTCCTCTGCTGTAAATACATATGTTGATTTAAATATTGTAAATAATTCTTATGACACAAGCACAATTTTTAAAGACAATTTGATTTTAAAAAATTGAGAAAAGCTATTTATCATGCAGTTCTATTTAAATAACCTACATCTGCCACCTACTGAATTAAACGCCACATTCACTGCGTAAAAGAAATCACAATACCTGTTGTGTGTGTGTGTTAGCGTCTTGAAACACAAGCTATAATTAAGTCAAATGTGCATTTTAACTTTCATAATAAAGAGTAACGCTGTAAATGTCTAAAAACGCTGTCGGTGAGTTTGTTGGCGCCGCGCTTTGATGGTTTAATGATCCCCCCCCCCCTAAATGTGGCTTTGCAGCGGTGCTCTTCTCGTGGATGTTCTACGAGGAAACAAAACGGCTCAGTGTGTCGAACATTTTACAGATTCCCCAACAGCGCTGAGTCACCAGTGAGAAAATGACACAGCTTCCTCAGAGCCCCCTTCCAGTCAGCGCACCGTATAATCAGGCGAGATGGTCGCCGGGCAAGCACAAACAACGGCGAGCACTCTCCTCACGTCGAGGCACTGCTGACAGACTAACACTTTGTACTCGGGGGCAAGAGCGGGGCTGGCGGCTGGAAAAGCAGAGGATATCTATTTCACACACTAATTGCTTCAAACCCCCCTCTTCCCCTCCTCCTTCACTGCTTCGAGCTACTAAGTAACCAAGCATGAAAGGCCAGGGAGCTTACAATGTGAACGATCTCACACCGGTGCCCCACACCTGTTGATGGAACGAGGGTCTATGAGAGCTCTGCTAGTATGTTCTGTCTCACCGACAAGCAAAACGGGGGAAAAGAAAGTCATTTTGTGGAACCCGTATTGTGATGCAAATCAGACTTGTGCTGAGCTGGTGAAAGGAATGTTGAATAACTGAATATGTTGTTCAGCCAGAAGCCAGGTGGAGACAGAGGAGGCTGTCACTTAGATCTGAGGCTTTACAGTCATTGCTGAAAACCAAGGCCATCTGAGGGCTTCTGGTATAGCATGAAGAAGAAATGCATCACCGAAATTTTTAAAGTTGGAATTTTTGTGTCCTTCTTTTAGCAGTCTGCATTCAGGCATTCTTAGGTATGTGTCTGTGGAGACGTAGGCGGAATCAGTTTAGACTATTCCAGCTTTACGAAGGCCGTTCTTCTTTTCTGTGACCACCTTGAAGAGGACCTTGAAGTTTCCGAGTTTCCTGCATAAGAAGCAGGTTTAGCACCTAGTCTTGGTACTGCCACTGTGTTTGCAGTGTAAAAATGTTAAGCAGTCCCTCCAGGATTTCACGGGTGTTTTTCAAGATTGTTGCGGCCTAAAATGCCTGAATTTGCGAAAGCTTTTCTAAAAAAGTTGCAATGTTTTAAGTGTATTTGTTGCGATAAAATTACGGGAGACAGTAAAATATTGTCCAAAAGTTCGTTTTTTTCTTTGTTTTGTATAATTCATTAAAAATTTTAAAAGTTTAAAAAGTTAATTTCACATCCTGGCACACACACGTGTTCACACACACACGCTCACAGCTCGTCACGTCAGTTAATTAATCTAACTTACCTTCATTCGTTCAGTGCTCAAGACAGATCGAGATTCAACAGCTTCCGTCACGGTGGTTTGTCTGTTCTGTGGTCCGCTGGTTTCACCCATTCTCCTAATATGTTTAAGGTAGAAAAGTGTTTCTTAATCGATGAATTTCGTTTGTGTTCCACCTCAATATTCCACGGGGTGAAAACAGTTTAACTCCGCTCTCGTGAAGAACATCAGGGAATTGTTTTGCAGTAGTTTTTGTTGCATACGTATCTGTATCTTCAAACCATAAACAAGGAAGTGAATTCGGTGAATTACGTTTGTGCTGGGGACTGCTGTGATTGGTGGAACTCACGGGAGGCGGGACAAAACTGCGGAAAAGTCGCGGTGATTGGACAAAATCGCAAGGTCGCGCAGAATTCACGGAGATTGGTTGAATTTGCGTTAATTGTTGCGATCGCAGCATCGTGAATTCCTGGAGGGACTGGTTAAGCATCATAAGCGTTTCCAGATCCACCTTTTGTTGATTTTAGGGAAAAAATATACACAACCCCCAAAGGGTCACCGCTTCTCTAGCAATACATTGCTTTGCTTTGCTTTCTACATCAATTGCATTCCCTGATAATCAAGTCTGAATTCCCTCACAGTAACTTTTGCATTCTCTCTGATCCATAGGCGCTTTATGATGTACTTGACCGCCACTGTTTTTTTTTTTTTGGTACAGCACAAGTCATTGCACCCTCAGCAGCAATCACACCACTGCCACCGAGGAGCCAGTTCACCCAGCGCTCTCACTGACTGCTGTCGAGGCTGATTGAGACAGACTGTAGCTGTGATTATGATCAAGGGATGATGCTGTCGCTGTGATTGGGGCTGCGCCCATGGCTGTGCTTTGATTGTTATTATTATGGCTGTGAGACATACAGTTGATAATGAGCGCGACACTGACTGCATGCAGCGAACGCTTGTGGTTGTGCTGACTGAGCTTTGTGCTGCAGCTACTGTGGTCTTCAACTCCTAAAGGTGTGCTGGTGGCACACGTGTCATATCTGATGATGTCACCTGCGTGGCTTAACGATACTTTCTTCAATTCTAATGTTAACAAGACCAGCAAAGAGCACTCATAGTCACACAGCTGGATCCATAGATTCAATCACAAACAAAGCAATGATCCACAGCTTCACACAGGACAACCAGCTCGACCATTTGTGAGGACAGAGCAATAAATTCAGCATGTGAAGTGATACAGCTCCCCTCTTATTTAATATCGGCGGAGCGCTTCCCTGAACTCTCCTTGCATAACTCTCTGAAGGACTGGGCGAACACCCTGACTCCTCCTATAGATCAGGCGGAATGAAAGGGAAAAAAATACGGCGAGGGAACTCAAATAGTAAATCAGTTCCCACTGTGATCCTTCGGGGCATCTGCGGAAAAACGCACCAGCTCCGTTCACCTCATTATTATATTTTCTGACATGTTGAGACACCTGCCGTTCTCCAGTGGCGGTAAATAATGAAATGAACTGGTTTTGACTCTGGATTTTATTGGTGTTAAGGACCTCCTTGTGCCTTTTCTCACACTGGATGCTTTTAATGCAGCTGAGGCACCAAAAGAAGCAACAAAGCAGAGGGTGTATATTTCCAATCCTTGG
This sequence comes from Dascyllus trimaculatus, assembly GCA_024666655.1. NCBI lineage: Eukaryota > Metazoa > Chordata > Actinopteri > Pomacentridae > Dascyllus > Dascyllus trimaculatus. Next base: position 31,606,687 of record CM045448.1, read on the forward strand.
CACATTGCAAAAGCCTCGGAAGCAGTACTTTAGCTTCGATGGGACAGTGAAACTCTCCACCATTCACTGCTGCACAGTCTTGGGAATATCTGACTTTGCTTAAAATACATCTCTGAATCAGTTTATTATGCCTAAACTGTAATGAAATCACTATGTTCTGAGCTCTTACAGCTAAAACAGAGGAGAAACAGTTTTCTCTCATGCTGCAGAGTGACTTTTCTACCTAGCTTCAGCACGGCTATATGCTCGGGTAATGTTTACCTCTTCTCTCTACTGCAAATCAGCAATCGAGAGGCTTGCCAGCTCGGGAGGGTGTTTGCCGACAACAATAATTACATCTACCAAAATGACACTTAGGCTGAAGCAAACCTGTCGTTGCTCAGCCCACCAAATTACGACAACTGGGCAGTAAACCATAATCTGTTCTCAGCTGTGATTCCAAAAGCTGAAGATGGACTTCCTCGGAAAGCTGTTGTAAAGTTACATTTCATAGATGCATTTAAATAACATGTGGGATAGGTTTGGTTTATCACAAAGGAGATTGAACAAGAAGTCTGTTGAAGCTGTATGTTTTTATCTTTGGGCAGCTTTCACCATGAGTGCAGCATCAAGAGCATCAAGACTAATTGGCAATTAACACATTTTAATAGCCCTGAGTTCATGCATCATGGACTAGTTGGGGATGTTTTTTTTCAGCTTGTCAGCACTGACAGCAGAAAATACAGGTCTGTTATTTTTCAGTGATTATCAAAAGCCTTGGGAGAAGCTTTTTCTAAAGTGTTCCTTTATATACGTTTAAAAAAACACACACATTTAACACCTGAGATTAAATTGTCACAAGTGCATCCGCATCCACTATTTGAATACTATAAATACATGGATCAACCAATCATATCTGAAAGTTTGAAAAGCAATTTGCGATGTCTGATTTGTGAAGAAAGAATCATTATGTTATGCAAGCTGCCGAGCTGAATTCTCATTTGTTTTATTAGTCTTCTCACAGCGGTAACTCTGTAAATGAAACACATTTAGGGTATATGAAAGCAGAGTTCCTCCACTAACTTTAAAAAAAAGGCTTGTAGGGGATGATGAGGTGAGCTGGGGAACTATAGTCGAGTACGGCGGCTAATTGCTAAGTAAAAAGGAACAAATTCTAAGCCATCCCTGTATGTTCGGTTGCTCGTTGTGCAGAAGAAGCTTGCAAACGTTACTTTTTGTCTTCACATGTTTTTCCAAGAGCAGCATAAAGTACATCATCTTGTGCTTGTGCCAAACACCCTGAACGGTGTTTGGTGGTGTTCCCGCAACACACCCGACAGTAAACACAGTTTGGTTATGCCGAAAGCAAAAACATAGTTTTCTGGACTTCTTGTTGCATCGATTCATGCAACTTCTGTCTTGCTACAAGCTCAACTCAGAACAGGGTGGTTTATTTTCTGAGTATGAGTTATGGGCTAAACACATAAAGCATTAGAATTCTTCCTGGCATTGCTTCTGCAGCGACCTTTTAAAAGTCCCCTCCAACCGATTGGAGCCACACTTGGGTTCAAGTTAGACGAGTCAGGACTTGTCAAAGCAGTTCAGGGGCCTTGGGCTAAATTTCCTCAATCAAAGCACATTTGGAGTGCCACCCCGTCCAAGAGACATGAATCATCTGATAAAAAGTGCCCAAGGAGCAATAAACTGTCACCGCTGCCAGGTAGCAACGAGAGAGCAAACAGGGAAAGTGAGAGTGGGTGTGTGTGTGAGCATGTGTTGTGTGTGCAGGCCGCCCCCTTCTGAAGACGGGAAATTTTAGAAACCTGATCCGGCTGCTGTGGTTGCTTCTTGCGCAAAATATAATGTGTTCACCTATTCAAATTGAGTTCAGCATTAGCATTAATGTTTTCTACACTTCAAATTCTGGCTCTTGAACCCTTCCCCCTCCACCTCTCCCCTTCCAGCTCCAGCAAACACATTTTATTTTGGCATGGGTGTTAATTTTCCTTCTTTATTAGAGCTGCTGCCCTTACTGAGGCTGTTTGCTTTCCTACAGGTGTTGTCTGATGCCGCTCGCTCCACCAGCACACGGCCTTTCATTACAAGGAGGTGGAGACACTTGTCGCCACTCAGTCAGACAGTCAGGTGGAGACAGAGACAGGAAAGATGGTTTCAGTTTGCACAAAGCGAGAAAGGAAGCACAGCTCCACACGGACAGGGGGAAGTTTTGGTTTTGGGGCTGAGCTGCTCTGGAAGCGGAAATAAGCTCACTGGAGAAAATGAAACTTAAACAGGCAGGTCAAAAACGGCTCTTCTGGCAAAGTAGGGAAGCATGTTAAGGTTCAAGTTTAATCAGGTAAAAGCTACAGGGAAGCCCTCGAGCTGAACAGCAAAACAACACACTCTAAAGCTGTCTTATGTAACTGGTGAAACTTTAAAGGTACCATAGTGTGTCCTTTTAAAGTAAAATAATGAAAGTCTTGCAAGTCCCCAGAATGACTCCTTCAATTGTTTGGCTCAAAGTACAGCAAATATTTTGTATTATTTAACCGTGATTGTATAACTCCTGGTTTCAGACCTAATCTAACTGGCAGTTTCAGTGTCTGTAGTTTTAAATGCAGCTGGGCTGCTGTCCACGCCTCCTTCAGGAAGAAGACTTTCACTGGTATGTGTGATTGACAGCACAGAACAAAGCAGTTAACTGCACAACAGACGGCACGGATATGAATGAGTGTGTGAGACCAGGATTTTCTATCGCTTCTAACTTTGTCTTTCAGGAATCAGTTTACACATAAAATAAATACAGTTGTATTAATTTATCAAAACAACACTGCAGTTATAAAAGCAGTAGTTTAGCGGTGCAGAGAGAAAGCTTCAAATTGACTCTGAAGTGACTGCTGGGTAACTTGGAGTGTAGCTTTCTGCTAATGTTTTTTTTGCTCTACACAGTCCTTAAGGTGAACTGAATGTTCCCTCGGTTGAAGTTGTTGTTTGTTTGTGTTAATCAGCAAAGCCAATCTATAGTAATGTGGTGCATCGCAGAAGATAGGAACAGGAACATTAACAAGTGGACTGGAATCCCAGCACTAACAAAACGTCTTTGTAAACAGCCACTGTAAAAAATTAATGACAAAACAACCACGACTTTAAAAATGGTCATACACATAGAAAAGTGGCTTGGATTATTGATTGTATCACTCAGGCCTCCTTTTAAAATCCAGATTTTTTTTTTCTGTTTTGTTTCGATTTTCTGGTTCTCTGAGGGCAGCTTCACCAAGGTAAAAAGGAAAATCTTGTGAGGTAAACCAAGAAATTGAATCTTAAACAAAGCAGGAAACAAAATGTTTCAAACGGCAGTCCACCTCGTCTAACCTCTTTTACGTTCCAGTTAAATACAGGTGCTTTCCTCAAGTCTGTTTCATACACAGCAGGCTACAGAAGGATGATTATGTTTGACAATATCTGAGCGACGCTGTTCCTAAGGACAACAAGGACCAGGCCGCTGACTCCTATTTCACTCTGATTGCCTGACTGTGGCGATCTGATGAGCTACTTAAGTAAACATTGAATCCACTTGTATCGCCGTACCTCTTCAGGAACGTGTGACATGATCTCAACACCCTTTAGCGCTTACTCTATGGTTCTCTCCACCCTCACCTTCACTCTCTTGTGTAAGATTGCTGATTAGGGCTGTTTCCATGTGGCTTCCTTAATCAGCTTCTAAGTGGTGACCTTGTCATGTTGAGGAAGATGCAACAGGGTGGCTGAATATCACCTGTTGGAGGAGGAGGAGAGGGAAACTGCTGCACACATTTATTTCTGACGTATGTTTCAATGGTGCAAATTTCACATGGTTGTGGAAATTGGATTTTGATTTCCATGGAGAATACAAAAGACAGTATCAGTGCAGCAGTGTCTTCTCCTGTCAGAATAATTCTATATAGTGAAGATGACGTGATGAGTCTACTCTAGTTTTCATTCAGTTAGAGTTGGTTTTATGTTATAGCATTATTTGGTAATTTGGAATTGAAGAGTCTGTGCAGTCAGCTTAATATACCTAATAAGATCACTGCAGTAAGTCTGCTCTGTCTCCTGGATATGCATTTAAAAGGCAAATATAATAATTAATCACCCTCCAGATCCACAGGAAATTTAGAACAAAGGGACGTAAGGCTTCATTGATTTGTTTGTGTCTTACTACACATTTTGAACTATTAATTGTGAAGCAAGTTGTTACATTTAAAGAACTTTAATTTCGGTTAAATGAAAAAAAAGGACTCTCCAGCCATTACCAGATTTGCAATAATCTCTGAACACAAAGTACAGCTGAGACTGATGGGAATGTCTGCTTGTTTCACAGGTATTTGGATATAATCCAACAGCTGGACATATTAGAATTTTGATGTTAGAATTTAGATCTGATCATGGTGCATTAGGTTGCAGTTCAGTTGATTTTCTGCCTACACGTTTCATTCAAAGTCTTAAATGTGAACCGCGTGGCTGCACAAGGAGGAAAAGTGAGGGAAAGACCAAAGAACCAACACTGTCATCCTTGGAGCAATGCTACTAGCATGGTTAGAAATAGTTAATCTTCAGGAAAAAAATGTCCATCCATCTTCTACCGCTTATCTGGGGCTGGATCACGGAGGCAGCAGTCTAAGCAAAGAGGCCCAGACTTCCCTCGCCCCAGACACCTCCTCCAGCTCTTCAGGTGGACCCCAAGGTGTTTCCAGGCCATAGTCCCTCCAGCGTGTCTGAAGTCTTCCCTGAGGCCTCCTCCCGGTGGGACATGCCTGGAACACCTCCATAGGGAGGCGTCCAGGAGGCAGCTGGAACAGATGCCCAAGCCACCTCAGCTGACTCCTCTCGATGTGAAAGAAGTAGCGGCTCTACTCCGAGCTCCTCCCTGGTGACTGAGCTCCTCAGCCTATCCTATCTCCAAGGGTGCGCCCAGCCACCCTGCGGAGGAAACTTATTTCGATCGCTTGTATCCGGGATCTCATTCTTTCGGTCATGACCCAAAGCTCATAACCATAGGTGAGAGCAGGAACGTAGATCGAGCGGTAAATCGAGAGCCTCACCTTTTGGCTTAGCTCCTTCTTCACCACAACAGACCGATACAGCGACCACATGACTGCAGACGCTGCACCGATCCACCTATCTTTCTCGTGCTCCATCCTCCCCTTACACGTGAACAAGACCCCAAGATTCTTAAACTCCTCCACTTGAGGGAGGAACCTTCCATCGACCTGGACAGGGCAAGCCACCTTTTTCCGGTCGAGAACCATGGCCTTGGATTTGGAGGTGCTGATCCTCATTCCAGTCGCTTCACATTTGGCTGCAAACTACCCTAGTGCACGCTGAAGGTCCAGGCTCAATGAAGCCAACAGGACCACATCATCCACAAAAAGCAGAGGTGAGATCCTGTGGCCCCCCAAAAAAATTGTATATTTCCCAAAGTAAAACGAGAGTATTGTATTGACACTAGTTTATGATTGCATTTACTGTTTACTTTCTACTTGTTTTTGTACGATCTAAATGTTTTTTACCAAGATGACACAAGCACATTAGGGAACCACTTTAAGGCTGAGGAGTGACTGTGGTTTTGGGTCACTTTAGGTAGGCACTCATTGTGGTTTGGGTTATCGCCCGTTAGACTCAGTGTGGTGTGAATTTCGTCATAACCCCAATTCTTCTAGAGTCTGAACAAACCATTATGCGGATCTCTGCATGCTACTCAAAATTTGTCTCCACATGGACAGTCTGCAACTACAAGAGTAACAGTGCACATGTGCAGCAGAAGTGTGCATGTGCAGACTACATAGATACAGCCTACTGTCTATGTATGAAAAGAAGTTCTCCAAGCAGACTCCAGAGGGCTAGCAAAGTAATTGCTATAAGAACAACAATTACCAGATTTGCAATATCTGGTAATTGCAAATCTTTTCACATGGACAGCTGTGTAATGTTCACAGCTGTCCATGTGGACGTCCACAAGCGAGTGGAATCGAGGTTTAATGCAGTAAAGGAAGTCAGTTTTTAAACATTTAATCAAAACCACAATCTTTCCCGAACCTTAATCAAGGTGTCCCAGTTACCCAAAATTAACCATCGATAGGTGAGTGGATATGAAGCCCAGTTTCTGGTGTGAGTGTTGTGCCCGTCCTCAACCCCAACCTCCTCCTGCTGACTTAGACACCATTCCACATCCTAAATGTGCTACCTCATTCACTGTAAACAAAGCGTTGCCTATAAACTTATTCCAGCAATTATGTTTCACCCTAATGTAAATGGGAAAACAGTTTAGTTATTTAAAATGTATGGGGTTGCTTAGAACGGTAAGGTCAAAACAAAGCATGTTCAAAGTTATACTAAGTGCAGAGGGCAATTAAATGGCATATTCACGCAATTACACTTTTGAGTAATTTCTCTCATAGCATTTCTCAGGAGAAAGGAGACTTTGAAGAAACAGCTCGACTCAGAAGAGGTTTGAAGTGGCAGACTACTGAAGCCTGATGCTCTGTGTTAGATCTGTTATGCCTTTGATGGCGGGCAAGAGGCTCTCTTGTTTCCTGTGCCATGTCAAGGCTGGATGACAGCGCTAATCTAGACTCACTTCCCCTCCAGAGCAGCCACTTTGAAGACCTCGGTCGGAGATTATGATTTGGGTCGTACTTCCTGAGAGGGTCCTGTTATTGTTGCAAACTTAACCAAGCATGAACATTCAGTATGTGCTGTACAAACACTTATGTACAATTCACAGGCATGTGTACGCCGTTTGCAACCTGCATCCCACAGCAGCTGTTTCTTTCACCAGTCATTGCCATGGTAACTGAAAGCACACTCAGCTCCTTGGCAGTTGTCCCCATCTCTCTTCTTGTAAAAGGTGCAAAAGTCCCCATGGAAAAAGCTCAGCAGCTTTGTTTTCCGCTACATTCACTGTAGCCAGACTTTCTCAAGGCTCCCCCGCTGTCAATCTGAGGTTTGACGTTTTTTTTTTCCCCAAATAAAATCGTAAAGATACAAAATTTTCTATAGTGCATGAGAAATGAGAAGAGATGAGCTGGAATCCATCTGAACTTTATTTGAATAAACTGTCAAGTCCAGACAGTCTTTTGTGGTGCAGACTCTGCTTTTCTGTTTCTTTGTCTTGACAGCCAGAAAGGCTGCACTGAATTTACAGCAGAGACTTGAGGTTGTGTTGACTCACAGAGGAGAGCTGCATTCCTCTGCCTGTGGACATACGTCGGAGCAGGGCCTGACCTGGCCTGGTGGGCTGGGTCTCTCTCCAGTTGCTCCTGTGCACTCATGGGTAGTGGCTTCCTGCGATGTTTCCTGTCAAAAAGGGCGTTCAGAGCAGCAGTCACTGCCCTGTGGGAGGAACGTGAAAATCATGGAATGAGCGGGCTCAAAAGCGTTTACAAATAGTAATTTTTATGGTTTGTTATTGTCTAGATATTTGCACAAGCTGTGGGAAAAAGCAGTAAATGTCAGAGAGTAGTAAAATTTAATCTATAATTCAAACAAACAGTTTTCACAGTTTGAACCGAGCAGCACAAAACTCCGGCGGCTCAGACACTGATTTGCAACATCTTTAACAGTCAATTACGGCAATTAAGTTAACATAGCCTTGTGTTTGAAAGCAACTTTAAGGTTTAAATTTCGGACATTCTAGTAATCAGTTTCATTTAGTTTGTGAGAAGTGGTTTATTGACTAAATAGTACAATCATCACTTCACTGTAGAGGGTAGTAAACCTAGATGACAAAGACTTACTATCATCATTTATATTGTGTCCATTTACTGTCATTTTTGCACCTTATAACACTCATTTTTTATTTTCGATGTTTTTGAGCACTGTGAGGCCAATGTTAAGCCTTGATTATACAGTACACACTTATGGACACACACATGGAAAGCTCTGACACCATGGAAGAGTTGTTCTTATTGTACTGCTTTCTAATTCAACACAACTGTTGGGCTGCACACACACATCCACAGAGAGGTCCACATGTACTCTCGTGGACAGATGATGAAATTTACATCACGCAGACCCGAGGGGACCCTTATTCACTCGTGGATGTGGAAACTATAACAGTGGCCTTATGCTACTTTCTGGTCTGCTTGTAGTTCACTTGGAGGACTTGTTCCATACATGTGCCGTAAATCAGCGTCCATGCATTCTGGAAGCATGTGCACTTCTGACCTTGTAGCACAACGGCCATGTGGACTGTCCACAAAAAAAACGCAAGCTCTGGGCGGCACGTGGTCATCCAGAGAGGTGTCTGCATGAGCTATCACAGATGCTGGGAGACGACAAAATTTACATCACTGGAACCCTAGTGGGCCCTCGCAAACTCGCAGATGCCTAAGTTATAAAGCTACACATTCTGCATTGACAAATACGTCTCCACTAGGGGCTGAGTGACAAAAATGTCATCGTCTGCCCAAGTCCGTGTGGATGCCACGCTTTGGGGATAGCAATGAGCATGTCTGGCAGTAGTGTGCATGCACAAAATATGTATATGGCAACAATCTTCACATTTATGAAACGCATCTACCACATGACAGACTAGAATGTAGTACAGAACAACTATGAGGGGTCACAGCTCAGGGTACCTCAGTCTCAGTTCACAGCCTCAAACCAGCTCTCACTTCTTGTCGCCTCTGAAATTTACAAATGAATGTAACCATTACAACATGAGTTGTGTCATGTTTTCATAGCCCACCACCCTGCATCTGAATATGTGACCCTCTGGGAGACAAACCACTTAGTGATGGTTATCTTGTTTGGAATTTTTGGTAAGAAAGAGTAGGTGGTGTGGATGTGAGACCTTATAATCATTCAGCCGGTTAGTGTCAAAGTCTGATTGTCAGTTAGGTGCTATTGTAGCATTATAAGCCTGTTTGCTCATGAGTTTCCTCATCGTTTAACCACATTTATGACTTCGGTTTGCACTTTGAGAGGGTTTCGAATGTGTATTTACCATTAAATGTAAACATTTTAGGATTTTTTGCAAATTGAAAAAAATAACTTCTACTGAAAAGAATAATTTAGTTCAGGATTGCGGTTTATTGTGGTGTTATTTAAAAGGTATGACAAAACATATTGTGCAAACAGAAGTGTGTTATTACTGTAAAGGGGTTTTTTAAGCATACACCAAAAACCACTACTTTAGGAGATCAAAAGTCCTGTTGACCTTCCTGTGACCCTGATTGTCTTTTATTGTTTGTTGTTATACAGAATGAATCAGAAAGTTTAGAAAATAAAATGAAGTTCACTTCGTGAACTTTCTGTGCATAAAATGTTGCTAATACAAATTCTAACAAGAGACTGGGTTGGCTAGACTCCATGAGGCTGGTAGCAGGCGGCACAGGAACTGAGGGAAATGGTGTGTTTGTGCAAAGAAAGGTCAACATTCACAGTGGAGCCTGGCTGTATGTTGTCTGGAGGAGGGCATTGTAAATCTGCAGTTTCAGGACACACAGACATATACAGACTCACTTGAATACTGCAGAGCAGTCTATACAGGGAGTCTGGTTCTTCTCTGAAACCACAGCAAACCTTTCCAAAGAAAATGATGTAGAGATACAGAGGTTACCTATGTCTACTCAAAGCAAAATATACTGACAGATGCTGTGGAACGCTGACCTGTTGCTCTCTCCTACATCTCTCCTTGACACACACATGCAGACCAGCACAAAAGTTTCAGAGTAGAAGCAACAGGCAACGGCCTCTCCAGCATCCCTGGGTACATGACCAGGCTCAGATTAAAGTGTGAGGCACAAGATGCATCCACCAGGTGTAAAACTTGGTTTTCTACTTGTTTTTCAATTTTATGATCCACATTGACTTTGCTGTAAAGAATTAGATTACTTATGACTGTGTTTATGATAAAACCTACACAGGGATGCAGCTTATGCAGAATTTTTACGTAATTTAAGTTTGCATTTAGCATTATAACAACACTGCATGTGAAGCTTGATGTCAGTCAACAGTCGAGGAAACTGAATTGCCTGTATGTATATTTATTGGTACAACAAGACAACAATTCTCAACTCACACTATGGCAATCGCACAAAGAACATGACAGTGGCATCACCACCCCTTTAAATGCACACACGGGGCACCGGTCAGCAAGCTTACACACCCACTGCACCCAAAGTACACCTAACTTGAAGTATGCTGAACTCTGACATGTGCTGTGCAGCCAATAGAAATACACATCTTTGTTGAGGAAGCTTCCCACTAGAAAGGACGAGGTGATTTAGTCCCACTGGAACTTTTGAAAACTCCACCTATTTTCTACTGAGGTCTGAAACTCCCCCTGTTGAACCCAGCAGCCAGCACAGCACAAACCATGTTCGGTCTCAAAAGGCCATAAAATATGACAACAAACTAACTTTCTGCAGGATCTGTGGTTGTGATGGAGGGTCAGGAGCTGGCTGTGGTGGTATCTTATGATTTCAACAGATAGTCTGTTCTTGGTTAAAGGAGTGAGCTCTCGGTCTCTTTAAAACACAAATCCTACTGCTTGGACAGTCGTGCATTTTGGGGCCATGATAAGAAGAGCTGTAGGTTTGGAGCCCTGGTTGAAGTGTTCGCCTGGTGGGCCCCTGTTCTAGTGTTTCAAGGAAACACCAAGGCCAGCCAGGTGGTCCTCAAGTGAGTGAATCCAAGTCTGGAAGAGGTCAAAGAAAGTCTGCTGTTTCCTTGTTTCAAGTCAGTCATGACTGGTTGATCCTTAAAAGTCCATGCATGTATTTATTTTTCACATATCGATATACAGCATTACAGAATGTAGGTCTCTGCTTCTGTTGTTTTGAACAGGTCTTAATCCAGACCTTGAAGTTACTTCACATTTAAACCACTGCATTTTGTTTTCCACTGTACTGTCCCACTTATTGTTCATTTCAGCCAAAATGTTCAAACTTTGTCTTTTGCTTTTGTCCTTTGGAGGATTTAAACTATCTGTGTAACCCTGTGTGCACCAGGGGTTTAGTGTACTGGATGGAGCTTCTGTTAAAGCATCAAGGTAAACAACTTTCTGATGTGCAAACACTTTCTATGAAAATCCAACTTTCCCCTGACAAAAAATATCCTGCATATCAGAAGTTTGGAGTTTATTCTCATGGGAAGAACAGTTTATTCAAAGGCAGCAGTGGTAGGAATCTTAGACCAAATGAATGATTCATGTTTACTGGAATGACCTTGATCTGCGAAGACTGTGTTACTGAGAGAGAGAAAAACTAATTGAATATCACTGTAGATACTGTGCAGGAAGAATGGATAGTTACCCTTTAAACGGGTCTTAGATGGCACTGTAAAGCACAGGTCAGGCCATTTCATCTCTCTGTCAGTAATTCATGAATCCAATTACTGACCACATGTTTGAACACAGCTCCACTACCATTAACAGTGCTGTCTTTGTGCTGTGCATTATAGTATGTTCTCATTAAGCTCAGTTAGAATGCCTCAAAGGAAACGACAAGATCTGGATCAAGTTCAAACTCTACAATGTGTAAATCTCAAATATCTAGGTCAAGCCAAATGTGTAACTTTATTTTTTCTGTCATATTACAACAACTACAATCAAAGTGCCCTGAATATGGGAGTGGATCAAATGACCAACTGATTACAATAGAACCTTCTGTAAGTGAACTGTAATGTGTGTCAGTACCACATACTGGAGCAGCAAGTCGTTTCAATATTGACATTAAAGGGGCATCAACTGACATTCTACAGTATGAAAATATACACAGACATCAGTGGCGTTCTAGTTAGTAAATAATCAAACTTGCTTGCACTACTTTACCTCTTCCCACGTTACCAAACTCAACAGTTTCACTTGAACTTTAGCTTGCCAGCTAGCTCGATGTAACTGTTAGCTTACAAGTAGGCCTACATCTAGTTAAACAGCATTTAGTAAAACTCAACCCATAAGTCGTTTTGCAGAGTATCAAATTATTTGTACATTTGGAAACAAAATGAGGACTGTGTCAGTTTGTGATCTGTTTCACTCCAAACTATCTCATCCATCTATCAATGCCACATTTGCCATGTGACTGACAGAAGAAGGTGTTGATCTGAAACCCTGATAAACCCTTGCAATTAGTAAATATGTGTTGGAGTTAATGGTACCATTCATTATCTGTACACCGCTAATCCTCTGTAGGGTCGCGGGGGGGCTGTAAACTAGTCCAGCTGACTAGGGCAAAAGCAGGGGACACCCTGGACAGGTCGCCAGTTTATCGCTGGGCTACACATAGAGACAGACAACCAAGCACATTCACATTCACACCTATGGGCAATTTAGAATAATCAATTAACCTCAGCATGTCTTTGGACTGTAGGAGGAAGCCAGAGCACCTAGTGAAAACCCACGCTGCACAGGGAGAACATGCAAACTCCACACAGGAAGACGCCAGGCGTCCTAACCGGGACGCAAACCAGGGATCATACAGCTGTGAGGTGATGCTGCTAACCACTGAGCCACCGTGAAGCCCTTAATGGTACCAGTGAAAACATATTTTAGTAATTGTAGAGATCATTAAGATGGAGAATCGTAAAAATATACACAGATGGTGTCATGAGGCTGAACAAACCCACAGCCCTGCTCTAACTTAACCCCTGTCCCTCTGCATTATCACCTGAATGTCTAATGACCCAAAACTGTATCACCTTACCGTCACTGCAATACGTCAAAGTTGACTGCAGATTATTTGCTCTCATGTTAAAAAACAAAACTACTAAATATAGAAAAACAATGCAATTGCAGTTATTGAGAGGTGACACAGTTTTGAATCAACTAACATTTAAACGATGTTAGACACTGTACTCACCTCCATTGTATACCAGGGTTTCCCCCAGAAAACTTGCCAAGCCCGGTGGTAGAGAAGCCCACCGGCCGCCCACCATGTTTTTGTTAAAAAAAAAAAAAGTTAAAAGTTGACAAGAATTTTAAAATTAAGACTATTATGTGTTATTATAAGCCTTTTGTTAACAATACTTAAACTTAGAATCTTATAAAAAGGCACAATCTTGAAATATGGTTTTAACTAACACAAAAAATACAATTAAAATAAATAATATCAATTGTTTTCACTAAAGTTAAATCCTAGTGAATCTTAAAACAGGTTGCTGGTCACATTTAAAAGTAAAATAAATTAACGTAAATAAAAAGTGCAAACATGGCCAAGGGGTAAAACCAGGGAACTCAGAGGCTGAACAGGTCTGCTGTGCTGTGCTACCTGTTCTACTTATTGCTGCACATGATGCTGGTTGGATCAGTGCATCAATCCATCTGGGTTTACCATACTGGGTCTGGTAGAGCCATCCGCTAAATTTAGGGTCAGCTAACCATTTTGGATTAAATCTTCTAGTTCCATGTTTACTATCGCGGCTCCCAGAAGGCTGCTCCGACGACGTGCTAACATCCGTGCTAACTCCACTGGCTCTGCCTCATCATGGAGCCGCGGCTCGGTCGGGATGAACTCCCCTTGGCCTGGAGGTGAACGAGCGGCTCATCGTCTCCTCCAGTGCTCCTCCGACTTCGGGCAAAAGTTCACGTATCGACCATAAAATGTCGCCATTGCGCGTTTAACCGTATTACCAGAAGCTCTGTACATCGTCTTTGGTATCACTGTTTTGGTGGATAAAAAAAACTATTTACAATAAATGTACCAGCGACGCTTAGCCTGGCGGGGGGGCAAGGAAAGCCTGGCGGCCCGCCAGGCTTATAAAGCACTGGGGGAAACCCTGTATACTATATGAAAGTCATGTCATATCTTACTTTGACATTGACTCCTGGTTTTCTGTTCAGATTGCACTGGATACACATTAGCATAAACAAGAGCTACAGCACGTCAACAAAAGTATCCAGTACGTCCAAAAAGGCCGTGAGGCTACGATCATTTTTCCTGTTGACTTTTGCCCTTTGCATTCCTGATCTACATCCTGTGTCTCTCTAGCTGGCATGCTTTCAGCTGCACTCTTTCAGTTGAAATGATTTATTCAGGGGGATTCGCAGCTGCTACACATTTACCTCTATTTGATAATGGAGGAAACGGAACAGTGTAAAATCCCCCCCCACATTTGGTCACCTATTTCAGTCAGGTATTTCCTGCAACAGGCCTCGGACATAAAAGGCACATCAGACTGAAGTGCACATCAGTTTAGAATAACAGGGAATTAAATTACCAGAGACGAACAAGTAGCTCAGCTTTAAAACGCTTCTGAATTGCATGTAGGAACTAAACAGCTTAGAGTAGAGAACAAGCTAAAAGTAGTGCAATCATTTATAGATGTAATGTCTGGCTTTAGAAATACTTTTTTGAGCCACGGTCGTATTTTAATGCAATAATTCAGCCAATAAAAAACTCACAATACATTTACATTAAAACCAGTCGGTTCCATGGAAAGCAAGTACAAGACTCAACAGTGATGGTAGCAACATTGGGAAGATATACTTTGGCAGTGTTGAGCCAGATGATGAAGTATACCAGCTTGGCCACAATGACATTGCCAGCATGGTTATCTTTGGTAAGTATCATTTTTTTACTGTTTCCCCATCTTAGTTTAGCATCTTAGCATTCTGACATTTGGTATTTAGGACAACACTAAAACATACAGTCATTGGTTAGAGTTAGGGTTTCAAGTATGCAGTCATAAATCAAAGCACTGGAAAAACACAAGATTAAAAATGAAGGGATCAGCAAACAAACTGCGCAAACACATGAACATGTACCAAAATTCATGGTAATGTATGCAAGAATAATGATACACCACTCGAAAGCTCAAATGTAAACGTTGTGGCACTAGACAACATGTCAGGGAATCATCATTTGGGAATTTTTTATGATTACTTTAGATTAGTAGATTAGAAAACTGTATTTGACTTGATTCTCAACTGAATATTTCATATCCACACTGTTTGACTGACAGGTGAAGAGAACACAAAGAAAAACATTCCAGAAGTGCATTAAGGAGGTGTGGAGCGTCCATCAGCGAGCTCGAGAAGGTTTTTTGTTTGTTTGCTTTTGTCTAAAGGTTAGCCCACGTACAGATATGCAATAGTTCATCCTGACTGCAAGGACACATCTGGTGGAATCCACAATAGCAAGTCGCAGTTGCCATCACAACTGACAGTACGTAGCACTCAGGAGGTCAGTAGTCACTCGTTAAATGTAGCCAGCGCTTGTTGCTTAAACATGGAGGGAAAGAGAAAATCCCAGACCAGCAGTGCAGAGAAGTGTGCCAAGAAGATTTTGAAAACAGTAACACACAGACAGTGGAAGGTGAGGAGAAAACCATGTAAAATGTGTGGTAGACATGTCAGATTTATAGCTAAAGTGTATATCTAGTGATTCACACTAATAATGCAATGATCAGACCAAAATTTTAAAAAAGAAGTCAGGAAAAATCCCATCATTGTGAGAAGTGAAGTGATTAATGCAGTTCAGTTCAAAACTGCTTTGTATTCCAAACTGGGATGTCAGGAACAATTGTGATGACTGTGGTAAATGACGTCCATGACCTTCATGACACTGCAACAATCATTCCTGCCCTGCTGGACTCTGCTGGAATGTGTTTTTTCTTCCCTTTTTAAATTCACTGATGTTCTCAGTGTTTCCATTAACTCTGCCTGTCGCATTAAGTCTCCCCAGGGAGGCTCGGTGTGTCGTAAACACCAGCCCCTGCAGGACCAATGACATCACGGTCTTTCTTCTCTGTCCACCCCTCCCTTGGACTTGAGTCAAAGCCTCTCGTCTTAATTATCACTTTGCTGAAGCCATTTCACAGTGGAGATGAACATCCCCTGCAGACAGTAAACAAACAAGTGGGCTGCTTTCATGAAGCATCATCACAAAAGTTGATTGCACCACAAAAGTGATCAGCGCCAACAGTAAACAGCAATTACCGCGCTCATGGCTTTTTATCTCTTTCATACATATAATTCAAGAGCTACTTCACAAAAGCTTCATTTGTAGTAATGTGTTTTTAAATATGAGTCTCAGTGGCCTCTCCGAGTAGTTTATTATTAATTTGATATAATTTTAGAAACAGGCCAGAAAAGTATCCGGGGTTTCGAGCAGTTGGATAAACAGACCCGGAAAAGTGAGTAAAACCACGGAGTGGACAAAGCCAACTGTCCAGGAGACGTAAACACTTCCTGTGCCGGCCCATGCACGACACAAAGGAGGAATTTAAACATCACACTGACACTGCCAAACCCCCTTGACAGTAGAACAATATGAGGCAGCTGCCTGCTGGTAAACAATAGGTTTAAAACATAACCCTTTCCTGCTACCAGAAAATCTCCTTATAGTCCTCTGAAACCCGTTTGTCACAATGAGAGAGAGAAGAATTAACGCTGGAATGCAATCGCCCACTCTGATAACACGACAAGTAAACAGATTAATCTCAAGGAACTTTCTGGCTGAAGACTTTGTCCAGGAGTTTGTTTTCACTTTTAAGCTCATTTATTAATATGTGTTATTTTGGCATTTCTTTTTTTTAAATGTATAATCCGACTTTCTCATTTTTTATTTTCAATATGATCCATATGTTGCTTCAACACCAAATCCTGAGACAACTACTGAACATATTACAAATGCATGCTGCTTTTTGACCGACAACACATAATGTCAAACACAAGCAGCAACCTCTGAGGTTGAAAAGTGAAGCCAACACAGACACACTGCAGTTCCTTGAAGGGCCACTAGAGGCTGGGCTCATGAACAAGTCAATCCCCATAGACCACCATGTAAAACTGTACTACTTAACAGCTAGCCTGGAACAAAATACACGTTTGGTCTATACAGCTAATCTCCCTGTTAAGTTCACTCTTTCTACATGAGGTGGATTTTTATATACCCCACCTATCACAAGTCAAGTTATGCAGAATTATGGGTGTGGCCCCTTTGAGTTGGTGCTTTCATCCAAATCGTGGTTCAGGAAGCCTATGGGTGATGCCACAAATGGTTCATCCATCTTTTTATGCAGTCATTGGTCAAACAGAAAGTCTGATTTTTACTTTTTTTAAAAAAGAGAGTACACCATATCAAAACAAATTAAACTTTCTTCAAACTACTAGAGTTTTCTTCCTACATTATATTCATGTTCACTGTTTCATACCAACAGACATTATATACAGAGCATGCTTTAGTTCTAACTATGTGTTTGTTGCATTTTCTTTATTAAGTATTAGCTTTCTGTGATTTTTAACATTGTTTTTACATTCATATTTGAGGTTAGCGGTCTGTTCACAAACTATCCATAAGTGGGGCAGGAAGAAGCATCAGCAGGATTGTACTGTATATCATTTCTCCCACATTCCTGTGAGCATGTGTGATCTTCTGAGATATGAAACGAGGTCCCACCAGTTAAACACACCTCTATAACACTGCTAGTAGGCAAAAACAAATAGACACATGAGACTTAGAAGGATCATCTAATTTCACTAATTTCAACCACCCACACTCCTCCGTCCTCCAGCCTGTGACCTGGAATCTGATCTTGGAGCACCTGTCTGTTAAATAAAAAATAACAATGCGTGACACTCATATAATTTCGTCACATTCTGCCATGTAGTGAATTGAATCATAAGTATACATGAAATACAGTGGCAGGTTATAACAAACCAGTGGACAGGTGATCCAGCTGCACAACACGTCATATTTAATTGACGTAGTTTGAAAACAGCAGCTCTGAGGCGAGGATGCCTCGTTTAGACCTTGTCCACACATAGCCGGGTTTTTGTAAGACTAAATATCCTGCCCCCTCCGCCTAGAAAAAAACTTACATACACACCACCTCATTTTTAGAAAAAAATTCATCCACACCTAACCGCATAAGTGCGTTTTTAATCACATTACATCTTGTTTCCAAATGTAAACACAGATCGCATTTGTGACGTAAGAACATATTTTGTCGCAGGCAGTGTCGTTCGAAATGCAAAACTCCGGTTAGTGATGTCCACATGCAGACGCATGAACAGAGAATTCGCAAATCTTTACTTTGGTCAGAGGTTTTTAAAAGAACAGTTTTTAATGCCATAAATCTGCGTTTTTGTGTGGATGACAGGACAAATCGTAGGAAAATATCCTCCGGCTACGTGTGGACAAGGCCTTAGTTAAATACCTGTTGCCTCCACGCCTCTCCTCGTGTCTCTGAGAGACTAAGACGTGAGGAGAGGAGTCTAGGAAAGAAACCGAGGATGTACAAACTGTGTAATGAGATGAGGAGAAAGAAACTGATAAACATTCATTTTGTAACACACCCAATTATGGGATGTCCATATTATCATACAGTTTATAAAACAGGAACACGATCCATTACCTGTTATCAAGCAAATCAGAGTTGTGGTTCTATTCTAAAATCTCTATTGTCTAAAAGACTATGTCAAAAAACAGTCAACATAAGGAGGAGCCACACACACTGTCCAGTGTTAGATCCTCGCTTGTAAAATCAAAGTGTTATTGAGACAATCTTCCACACATGTGCTTTCACCTCTCACTCTCACATTGTTTCTGCTCTGCTTTCTTTGGCTGGAGTGCCGCCTGATGCTGCCTCGCTTTGGGATATGATGTCAGGACGGACGTAGGGAGCACCTGTTGATTTACGCACGAAGGCAGGGAGCAAGCCGATAGGTTCACGACCCCTAGCAGCTCTTATGTGGAAGCATCTGGATGCAGGGGTGGTCCAGCCTCTTATGTACATACACCCAGTGTATATAACTACTGTGGATACACAGTGAAGCACCTCTTCGCGACGTGAAGCATTATTATAATACGGCGGCTGCCAGCTGCTTATTCACAAACACTGCCGACACACTCCCTCAGTCCTCAGAGGAAGCTGGTAGCAGAGGTGCTTTGATTCCAACAGGAAACACCCTCCATTGTTCTTCCATGGTAGCTAATCCACACCCACAGGCTGGCCTCACATTAAAAAGTCATTTTTACACCATTCTTCATTGCTGTGACAGACATCTGCGTTTTAATATAGCCCCTGCTATCCCGTTTTACATTCCACTTCCATTTTAGGCATTTAGCTGACTGTAAAAAAGCAGTGATGCTGCTTAAGGGCTTTAGAAATGCCTGGTAGTGGAAATTAAAAAGTGTTTTAGTCAGGTCTCATCTTCCACAAAGACTTATTTCCTTACTAATAATAACCATTCCGTGTAAAATGGTTGAGCTATGAGTAACTTTTGCTGGTTGGCTGGTTAGAAAGTTACTGTAGCCAGCAAGCAAACTACAAGGATGTTTGTAGCAGCCAGCCACATCAACCTGCCACATTATGCGTGTGGCTCATGGGCAGTTCAAGAGTAAACCTTGTTAAGAACTCACATTAAGATTAGGCTTTTGCAGTTCAGCTCAAATTGAGTATGAATCTTGTAGGAGGACAAGTGTTGACACCATGTATTTCTGTGGTCAGGGGTTGGGATGTGTTTGATTGAAAATCCGTCATCTAAGGTACCTTTACAGCCCAGTAAATATGTTGTGAATGTATTTACCAGATTTGTATTATGCAGACGCATTTCTCTATGCAGATGCAATCCCACCATCGGCATTTCCATGAATTGCTTTACATGAATTAGGTTCCTCCCTGATGCAAAGACCAACAGCCCCATTTTTCAATAGACCAGTTTAGACAGCTGAAAACGGATGTAGTCCTGTGATCGCTGTGTTTGTATTCTAAACTTATCTTGGGCTGTAGGACACTAATCTACATCCTGAGCACATCCCCCCAAGGACTGGCCAATCAGCAGCTTTATTCATCAAATGTACACTGGATGAGACGGAGCGCCCACGCCAGGCATCGATTCCCACACTACTAAATCACAGGCCCATTACATTGTTGAAAAACCTCTCCATACACAGTAAGTGGGTGAGCATGCATCATGGAAATTCAACTGCCGCCTCCGGTTCAGTTAAATGAAGTAGAATTGATGAAAATGTAGCTTCTTTAACATACATTTTCTCTTCATTTGTCCTTGCGTAGCTTTAAGGCTGAGGAAAAACCATCACATTCCACCCCGACAGTAACCACTACTAGTTAGAGTTTTAGTTTGTTATAGATTGACAGCAATGAAATCCAACCCAAGCAACCCAGGACTCCACAGTGAACATTTTTTTGTGAGTCTTAAAGGGTTAAAATCCTGGAACCCCTTCATCAGAGCATTAAACCCCACACCTGCAGACTGTGTTTGCACTGGGACGTGACTGAAGGTTTTAGAGAACACATTACGACGATCCTTTAATTTTGGTGTTGAGGTTACAAAGGCCGCCCAAGACAAATTCATCTTCACATCCGCACAGGTCTGCACGGGTCTACCCAATTCCATGATGGTCCCCGAGGACTCCTCTGCATGTGCAGCCTGATATTTCTGACCTTGCAGACTGTGCGTATTGAAAGCGTGTGACTGCACGTGTGCTCGGAAAACAAAACAAACACTTGTTTTGAGGAGAGACTGTGCAAGGACATTTGCCATTATCCACACCTTTATAATTTACCATTAAGTCTTGTAATAGAAGTTTGTTGATGCCAGAGGTGCTTTTATTTGCACTTGTTTCCCATCAGCTTTGCACAGTGTGAAGTTCTCCAGAAAGTCTGTGCTATGTCCGTCCAGTGCACTTAGGATGGGAAGGCCACAAACTCCACCTGGAGTCCCCTTTAGAGTTCACTGAAATCTCCACACTGGTTAAATGAGGCCACCTCCTGCCAAAAATGAAGAGAAAAGAAGCGGAGGTGTACTAAGAGCACCACAAAACAGTTTGAAAAGGTATTTTTAGATCAAATTGAATTCCTAAGTGGCTTACCGCACAGAGACTCCTTCATTCCGCCCAGCTATGATCTGTTGGCTGATTTTGTAAACACCAACATCGGCAAGCAGTTGATGCCTGTATATTGCCACATGCTGACAGAAGTCTGTGTTTTAATAAATACAGATATCTGGTTGTAGAGATTTAAAGAGTTGCCGCTTTGTTTCTTGTGGCTCTGATCAGTTTTGTGAGGTGACAAAAATAAAAGCTGAAGATGACATAAGAGTGACGCAGATAGATTTGATCATAATGTTCTTCATTGTCTCTGATAAGACTCAGAAATGTTTACAAGAACTGCTGTTTTTTTCACATACATGCAAGAAAACTAACCTACTACTCTTGGTATTGTGTTGACACAGTGGACGGACCAATGCATGCTTTGTGAAAGTGATGTATGGCTAACAGTCACACCCAGTTTTGAAAATTCAATTCAGCAGTCTAATGTGTTAAACATAGACCACATTGTGAACCTGCAGAATCACAGGTATCAAAGTCATAACCACACAAGTTCACCAATAATCAATGCTGCTTTAGTCTGCTAAGTTGGTGGGAAAAATGTTTGTGATGTGTGCCACCATGCTGGTGGAGCGTCAGGTAGTTGCGTTTGATTGTTTTTTTCTTGAGAGAACGGTGAACTTGCCAATATCTCTGGAATGCGGGGTTGCTTGTCTAAACATTTTGAAAAAAAAAAAATCCAAAGAGACGCCTTCACGATGCCTGAAGGCCTCGCCTGGTGCCAAAGCCAGTCGTGTGATAGTTTTGTCTAAAGAAGCCTCTGTTCCTAATCTCACTAAGGCTGAAGAGTGTCTGGTATCTGGTTCAGGGTCACACCGTCTATGGGGGTGAAACGGGAGGTCTTGTTTTGACACCGTGGGACAGCTCGCTTTGTTCTTACTTATCTCCCCCTTCTGTAGCTCACCCCTACTTGCTGTTTCCCTGTGATGTCTGGGTGTAAGATAGTGAACCACAAAAACACACTCTGCACATTTGAGAGGGTAGCAGACGCGTCTTTAAGGTAGGGATTTGTAAAGGGGAAAAAAATGCAGCTCAGCCTCTGTTACTGTGAATGTTAAGCACTAGATCTGATTTCAACATCACTGCTATGTCATAACTCTCATGCAGCTCTGAATATCTGAATAAATGAAGACCACTTTACTCCCTTATTATATGATTTATACAAGACACAAACAACTGTAGTTATCCAAGATTCACAGCTAAATGTACTATACTGAGGTAAAATAATATCAACTGCTTTTTCTCAATAGTATGGCCATATCAAGGCTAAATAAAGCCGACTTATAGCCCAAACATGATTACGTATTTGTATCACTAAGACAGCTATAGATGTCCGCAGATGCACCATGTAAAAATATGAAATAATTATTTGAGTATTTTGGAGGAGGTGTCTGAGGGGAGGGAATTCTGGGCCTTTCTGCTTAGACTGCTGCCCCCGCGACCCCGGATAAGCAGAAGATAAAGGATGGATGGATGGATGGATGGATGGATGGATGGATGGATGGATGGATGGATGGATGGATGGATGGATGGATGGATGGATGGATGGATGGATGGATGGTTTGGAAGTGGGCTACAGTTATCCTGAGAGATTCTGGACTAGATCAGAGCTACTAATAGAAAGAATCTGTCCGGCTAACTACAGCCCACTTTCAGACTACTATTTATACATTGTCATCTTTCTTGTGTAGACCAGATTTCATCATAAACAGCTTTTAGTCTGAGTAGTTTCATTCTTTATTTCATTCAGATATTACACAACCAACTGTATTTATGTTAGCTGCACAACTGAAGTCTGTATATTGACTTAAATAATGTGAATTCTGTTACGGCCCAGCTCACAGGGGAACAAGGGAACCGGCATATAAATAACAAGTTGGTCATGGTTGTGAAGCTAAATGTATTTTCAGGGGAAGCAGGTGGATGGAGTAACAATACAAGTCGGCTCAGGCTGCAAATGGAGGAATGGAGGCTGGTGGATGCTACTCAAAGAAATAAACTGAACCAAAAAGAGGAATGGAAGTCTGCAACACGCCTACCTGGGCTATATAAACAACAAAGGAACTCAGAATTGAATCCTGCGCTGTCTTACCCGCACTTCCCAACCAGAAAACAATTACAGCGAGGAGTAGCACCCCCTAGACCTAGCGTGAATAAACATTCTCTTGAACCTGCAGCGTAGTGACATGTTTTTGTGGCAGTAGCAGAATCTTATGATCTGGATCAGCCTCCAGTAACAAACAAGTGTCTCTTACACATAACAGGGGAGTTAATATAGCCGCAAGGTTTCCACAAAGAATCGCACAAATAAGACACACAAATGTGAAATGGTCATTCCAAACCACAGCAAGGTAACTGTTGGACACCTCTTTTTTAAATGTTAAAACAAGCTTTTTGATAGTTATGCTTATCTACAGGGTAGTTAAATGTACAAATATGCATTCCAGGAAACTGTAATTGTTCTGTAAGTGCAGGAAAAAAGGTAATTTAAAGGTACTGCTTGTAAAAATCTAAAATTTAGCAAAAAATTTAATAGCAACATGGCTGATATATGTTGATATATGTTGAATTAACCATGTATAAATGTGGCCATAAAGTTATAATTAGCCATGATTTAGTCTGGGTTAAAAGTCTGGTCTGTGCATTGTACTCTTAATAAACTTTCAAAGAGAAATCCCTAATCACAGCCTTATTGACTGGAACTTCATACATTTAGGGTTTCGTGTCAGAAGCAGCAGCTCAGGAGCATTAGCAGAAAGCAGTCTCATAATAAACAAATACCACTTGATCCATGAGTATACAGTCCTCCCTTCCATTCCGAGGCCTCTGTGACACATTTGATATATTGTTTCAATACTGAAATTGTCAAAACCTTGCAAATATCCATTACAGTCCTTACCATTCACTTTATCTTATGAGCGTTCACCCCTTCCCCATCATACAGTACCTGGATGCATTGTTTCCCAGAGAGCCCCTGTGATTTGCTGTGCAGAGCTCAAGATTGTATTTCAGCCCAAGGCTTTGGAGTGGCCATACGTCTTGAGAGTGAGAATTGGCTCTACGGGGGGAAGGCCAAACAAGTAACCACCGACCGGTTCTCCTTCTAATCCTATTGAGTGGCAGTAAGAGGTGAGAAACTCTATCGCACATAAAAAGACAGAGGCCTCATTTTGCACTCTCTGCTCCGAGATCCCAGCTTCCCACAGCCCGTCTACTGCAGGAATTAATGGATTTGTAGCTTTGTGCGGCAGTGTTTGGCCTAAACACCTTGAGATTTGCATGAGAGCCTTTAGTCAGGAAGATGGAGGGCACAACTTTGTACCCAATTTCCCCTGGCTGCACTGAGCAGAGGATCAGTTTAACACCTGCTTTTATAATAGGGTTTGATACCCTTTGCAAAGCTTGACTCACAACAAGCACAACAATATTCAGTGTAAAGCTGTGCTCCAGCTCATTACTGCAAACCTATTCTAGTGTGGTTTTCAGTTCGCTGTGTGGTCAGAATGGCAAACATAATCTGCTTGTTGCTCGCTTCTGGTGCTCGCTTTTTGTGATTAACTGTTTTGTACAATTTTCTGTACGCGCAGCAAAAGTGGAGCATATCTGCATACAGATCAAATGTGTTTTATTATTAAATTAATTTGACACTATTATCTCTCAATGTACTGCATGCAGGAAATGGAGGAGCTACCCACAGCTGCAAGAAATTAAAACTGATTATGGGTGATGATGAGACAGCATCAGGAACATCTCGAAAGGAATACATTTTAAATGTGTAATAAAAAGGAAGGATGAGATATTAGGAGTGACATTCTTATTAAATTCTCTGAGTAATTTATCTAGATCTAGACAGGGAGGTTAAAACTGGGCTAAATTTGATTCAAAAGATTTCACATAGGTTACATAACAGTTGTTTCAACAGAAGACGTCTGCTTTACATTGGATATTATCATTAAATTGCTGTTGAAACAAAGAATTGCACAAAACCTAGACATACTTAATTCTATCAAATTTAGCCTAGTTTTAACCTACTAGGAATCCAAACATGTAGTTTAATCATAGATTTCTGTGAAAGATGAGCAAAGAGACCGTGACGTTACCCACTGTTTGGTGGACTGCTGTTGAAGCCTCAAGTTTGGAATTTGGTCCTCATAATGTTGGTCTTTTAAAACTGGACATTACACACAAACAGTGAATCTGAGTGCAAACTCAAGGACTCTATGCATGGTCATACAGTAGTGACCTGTAAATGACAAGGTAGCCCCACTCTAATGTCTACTTTATCATGTATTTTACTGTAAAGTGGAACATAATTTATGTAACCCTTTCACCACCAGCTTGCAACAGGAGAACACTGCGTGTTATACTTGACTAATCAGTAAACTCCTTTAAACGCCAATTGTTCAAAAATGTGGTGAAAGAGACATCTCACTGTATAGATACAAACACTGTCTAGGGCATAGGTGTCAAACTCTGGCCAAATTTGGCCCGCAGTGTAATTATATTTAGTTCGCAGGCAATACCAGATGACTACTAAAGCTGGCCCGCTTCAGAAGCGGTACATGCGCCAGTATTATATGGCGCATGTACCACTAGTACTACAAATCCCAGAATGCTCTGCTGGTGTTTTGGCATGTCAATCAGGACAGGACCCACAAACACCCTCTACTCTGTTGACAGTAGTCATAGCAACCGCATGCTACTACTGACCCAAACACCCCAGTCCCCCGCTGCAGCAGCTGCTGCCTGGCTGAGCATCTGCACCAGCGGCCCGCTAAGACACTGCTTCTGTGTCACCACCAGCATGAGATATCCGCGCTAATGCCGTCGGACTCCAACGAACACTTCGCCTTCACCGCCACCGCATGACCCACGATATTCGGATATTTGTCAGTAACTGGGCCAGAATATCCGGAGCTCACCTATTGCTGTTCAGACCAGCCCCGTCTAGCCAAGGAGAACAACATTAGACAACACTATGAAACGAAACACCAGGACAAGTACAAGGACCTGGACATGAGTCAAAGGCTCCAGAAAGTAGAGGAGATGAAAAGAACTTTGGTTTCACAACAGACTAAGTTCAAAAAAGCCGTATCACAAAGTGAGGCTGCTGTAAAGGCTAATTCTACTGTTACATATATACATATATATATATGTATGTATTCAATAAAAATATCAATGTTGGCCCGCGACTTTGTCCAAGTTTTCAAATTTGGCCCACTGTGTATTTGAGTTTGACACCCTAGACTGTAGGGTAGAGGTCTCAAACTCTGGTCCTCGAGGGCCACTATTCAGCATGTTTTAGATTTCAGAGTTTCCCTCTTCAAACACATCTGATTCAAATGATCAGGATCGTTATCAGGCTTCTGCAGAGCTTCATGATGAGCTGATCATTTGAATCAGGTGTGTCAGAAGAGGGAAACATCTAAAACATGCAGGATAGTGGCCCTCGAGGACTGGAGTTTGAGACCCCTGCTCTAGGGTAAACTATGACTCTCACTTAGATTTAAGCAGGGCAAACACATAACCTATTTATGCATATTAATCAATGTAACGAAAACAACCTGAATAAAGGAACAACAAAAACACAATGCCTCAGTTTTGATTTTGTATGGAACAGAACTGCAGTTCACTATAAACAGTAATCACAGGGATAATAAAAGGAATTTTAAAAAAGACCCTGGCTAATAGTTCACGTTTTACAGTGCACTCTTAGATTTCGGTGCTTTTAAGCAAACTTGCATTTGTAATTGGAGCTCATAACATTGTTGTATTATTACCTCCATGTGAATGAAAAAACCCGCTCCTCTCAGGCTCATCAACATCCACCAACACAGCAGCAGCAACCGGGACAGGAAACACACCTTGGCAGGCAGCAGACCCTCCTCAGCAGGTAGCAGATTCTCCTCAGCACCTGGCAAGATGTCCGTGAACTCCGAAGCTCCTCCCGATCTCCGCTCTCACTCGTCCGTGCCGCGCAGCTACCACGAGGCGTGCCTGGCTAAGCTAGCGAAACTAGCGAAGCTAACTCGTTTCACAGGAATCAAATTAAAACACTCTTCATCTGCACAAGAGTCCCAAACTGTCCCACATTAGTATGCGTTCATCACAAGACAAGTAGCTAAAAGTCTCTTCCAGTTTTCACTCAGCAAAGAAAATATAAAGTCCGAGCATAAATCCACTCGCGGTGACGATCTGTCTCAAGATTACCTGGCTGTAGACGCCATCCCTCTCTTCTCTCGAATGCACTTCCTCCTCTCTGGTCTCTACTTCCGGTTCCCGTAACAAAACAATTTCCGGAGTTTTTAAATCCCATACATGAATTGCTATTTTTATTGAACAATTTTTTTAAAATACCATGAAAAATATAATGAACTTAATCACCTTTTTCAGAACCAATTATAGCAATGTACCTACATCCCTCACAATGAAATGTAAACACATCACACACCTCCAGTTTCACATCTTATCAGTAGGTGGCAGTACTCTCGTGTTTTAAAACAACAGTATTAGGAAAATAACAAATTACTGATGCTATTTCAAATCAGGTTATTACATTTACAAAATGAGCAATACACTATATTCACAGTCTTAAAACTAGCAACTGAGACCTTTAGGAAAATGGTTACTGAGGTGACTAAGGAAACTATGAGAAGTAGTCACACCTATTTCCATAACTCTGTCAGTGCTGGAGAATGGTCTGACTGCACCTCATCATCATTCTGCTGTAGAGGAACAAAAGCTCTAGTTTGTTTTCATTTTTGTGAGCCAATCTCAATCATCTTGGGTGGTGCTGAGCCCAGGATGCAGCATGGTGCAGCCTGTAATGGAATTGCTTTGGTGGAGCACTGTTATTTAAATGGCTAATTCAATACAAGAATCATGCTGACCCATCTAATGCACAGTTTAAATCCTCGACAAAACTTGGCATTTTCAATATGTGGGTTGATAACTTGGAGGTTGTTACTGGTTCCCGAAGGAAATTTTGAAAACTTTGTAGATAGTGGAAGGGGAGTAGAAAGTCACATGAAATGCACAGCAAAAGGGACTGGTTTACGCAAAAGTAAGAATGTAGAACCTGACTTCTTTTTGCATTTAGATGAGTCTTCACCTTTCAGACCTGGAGGCTACATTCTTCATATACAGTCTGCGAGTTTAGCACAAGTTTTACATCATTCCCTGCAAGTGTGAAACAGTGAAGTGCTTTATCTTCTTGGACATTGTGGCTGAAACAGGACATGTCAAGTTGTGCAGTCAAGTTCAGCATGGACAAGAAAAAAAATGGAAATTCAAACATCTGCAATAACACCTTGCAAAACTTCATCAGCTGGTACAGTGACTTCTTGACTGCATCTTACAGGGTCAGGAATAAACTTTAAATTTTAAGTTTTAAGCCAAAATGGACATGAAGCTCTTTAACTGGTCAGAAAAAAATGACTGCATTGCAAAGTCCATCTGCTGATGAACATCATGTGATTTGATCAAAATCTCTAGAACATCTACTAAGTGGACCTTGACAGACCACATGTACAGAATCTGTATATGTACTAGTGCTGTTAAACAGTAGTTTTGACTTTAAACTTCTAGGATTTTACCAGATATGAATATTATCCCACTATGGCTGAGCACCTCTGACTCCAATGATAGACAGAGATCTGTCTTCCTCCTATATATCTGCTCATGCTCAAAGAACAGTGCATCTTTCTAATTAGTCAACTGTGCAATGTAAGTTTGAAAAGTGCCTCTGTGAGTGAAGTTCTCAACTGTGATGACTCCTTGTTTGTGCTACTCAAGGATATGAAAGCTTGATGCAGTGTGTCTTCATAACGCACGACTTGCACGCCAGAACGGCATCCAGGAGCTTATTACTTCTGCTTATTAGCAACCTGAGAAAGCGCATGCAGTTCTTGTATGAGTAAATTGATACTAAGTGGGGGGATTAACTCAGTGTTATAATGACAAATTAGTTTTGGCTTTGTCTTTTCTTCGACTTCATCCTCCAAGAATAACAAAGTCTGAAAAGCAGAAAGTATGTTGAACGGACATGTGAGATGTGCATCTGTGAAGCACATGGAAAGCCTTGTGTGCTTCACCACATGAACATGTGTTGTGTTCCAGCTGGTAAACGGCCCAAGCAGATCACAGGTGTACAGGCCCAGACGTATTCGAGCTTTCTGATTTGCCTTCAGGGAGTTGAACAAGTCTTTTTATTACTGATGCCAGCCAAGAGAAAATTTCCTCACTCCACTTTTGCTCTCAGCACCTTTCAGGTCTCTAGAAGTCTACCTCGCTTCTGACTCCCCAACTTTTGCCAAAGATCGATCACACAAAAAAGATTTCCGAGATCTTGTAAATCACAGATGTCGATCCAGTGTCAAAACTGCTTGGAGCTGAAACCAGACCATCTCTGGTGGCATCACTGTGTATATAGTTCCTTGATCAATGCATTGTACGTACGTTTTCTGACAGTGAGTGTTGGCTTTACACTCCGAAAGCCTGTAATTTGTCGTTCAGCACTACGGTGAGTCAAAGACCAACACTGCAAGCACCCAGCAGAAATGACAGGGTAATAGGGTGTATTCATGCCCTTTACATTGTCCTGAGCTGTTGGCTGAACTGCCTGCGTTTGTCTTCTGAACAAAGGCTCAAGGTCTGACCATTAAAAACAGGCAAACATTTTTCTTCTTCCGTGGTCCTGAGCTCAGTAAGTTTCAGAGCACCGAGAAGCAATCAGGAAGTACCAAAGGCACTTTTGGACAGTTAACTGAGTCCAAGTCAAGTTCTGCCAAAAAGCGACTAAATACCAGCAACAATCTTTGTGTTAAATCCAATCAAAAGCCTGCGTCACCTGTGAGCAATAAACCAAATTCATGCAGCGCAAACAATTAAAGCAGCTGTTCGTTTAAGCTTCAGTGCCAGCTTTAAGCACACATGACTGCACATTTCTCTCAGTGTTAACTTGAGGCTGTCCGTGCATTAAATCACTTCAGTGACCTGACCTGCAGTTTTATTGTTTGTTACTGGAGCATGGTTGGTGAATTAAGAAGCTGAACGTACTTTTCTTTCATGACGAGGTCCTTGTCAGGGTTTGTAAAAATCATGATTAATCCAACAAAACCACTTTATGGGTTGCACAGTGCTGTAGGTCATTGGTATAGATGTCGGGTTTTACATTTACAGCAGCACCGGCTGTGGTTACGCCTGTCATCAGTCACATTATTACTGTCAGATTACAATAGGGTCATGTCAGTTAACAGGTCTAACAACGTTGCAACGTTTGATCAGTTTTGCTCCCACTGCTATAAAGCCAAAGGTGAGGTATTTATTTGTGACAAAACAGAGACGCAGAGTGTTCAAAATTACACACACAAACTTTCAATGCAGCAGTTTTTATTTTATTTTTTTAATGACCCTTATTTTATAATGACAGTTTTCACCACAAAGCTTTTGGCTTCCAAACAAGACAAACAGGGCAGAGACAGTTAGATGACTGACTGTGGTTTCTGTCTAAATAGACAGATAGATTGTAGAATAGGCAGATGCTGTAATCACAGTGACTGTGAAAACAAGAAAATGAAATTAATGGTGTGTTACGGTGTCATTTATGAAAGTTTGAGTATTTCATGTTTACATTAAATATGATTGTTCTGTTCATATACTTTTCTTCAGAATGTCTTCATGTCTTCTTCAAAGTTTTTAGTTTGAGTAAAAATCTATTATTAAATACAATCAATCAGCTCATTATTTGTCCACAGAAATTATGGAATTTTCCTAAATAAAGTTTTGCCTCATGTCTGATCAATGAACATACACTGATCAGGCATAACATTATGACCACCTGCCTAATATTGTGTTGGTCCCCCTTATGTGGTCTAAAATGCTCTGAATCATTGGACATGGACAAGAGGACCTCTCAGGATGTCCTATGGGGTCTGGAACCAGGACGTTGGCACTGGATCCTTTGGGTACTCTACCTTGTGCAGTGGGGCCTCTGTCAATCAAACTTGTTCTACTGCATCCTGTTGATGCTTGATCAGAATGAGGTGTAGGAAGTTTGGAGGTCAGATCAACATGTTGGGCCATTGTCATGTTCCTCATCATGTTCCTGATTGGTTGATGTTTTTTGTTGTGACTTTTTAAGTTGGAGACTCTAAATATACACAACATAATGTCCCCCTCATTGGAAAAATATGCATTTTTTTCTATTTTCAAGGCCCAATAATTACCAATTCTTGTCTTTATGGAAAACTTTAAGCCATTCTGGGCAGGTTTCAAACAAACATTTAGTCATTTTGGACATAGAAAGTTTGGAGGTCAAATCAACATGTTGGGCCATTGTCATGTTCCTCAACATGTTCCTGATTGGTTGATGTTGTTTCCATGTCGGGGGGTGTATTTTCCTGCAGGGATAGACCAGTGACATTTGGGATTTCCATTTGCATGAGGGAGTGTGTTTGTTGTGGGACAATGTTTATTTGGGTGTCTAAGTCTCATCAACATGGATGTTAAAATCCAAGGTTTTCCATCAGAACATCACATAGTACCAATATGATCAATGTTATTCACTTCACCTGTCAGTGGTCTGAATGTTGTGGCTCATCGATGTATGCTGCTATATTTTATAGGCATCCTGTTATGTCTCACATGGCTTATAAAGTTTCTGAAATGTTTCCAAAAGTGAGACTAATGAAATAGTGATAAAGAACAAAACAGAAAATGCAGTAAAAGGATTGAAGAGGAAAGAGAGGTGGGCAGGGGCTGACGAGAGTAATGGGATCTCATAAATGCTGATTTTTAGATCAGATTTCACGAATCACTTTTAAAAATGAAACACATCACCATTCTTCTCAGCCCCCTCTAACCTTTCCACCCCAGCTGTAATTGTTCATGACAGTTTTGTCTCAGGTGAAACAGCCTGGCCTCAGGCAAGGTCTCACTCTGCTGGATGTATGTGCAGCTCACTTAAAGGAACAATTCACCATAAAGCCCTCTGACACTTTAAAGCAGCTATTACAGATGCACCTTGGGTCAACGTGAGCTCATGTAATGAATCATGCAGACTTCCTCCCTTGTATTTTATTACTTTTGTGTTTATATTTAGCCGTGTTTTTTTAAGGTTAGCTTTTCCCAAGGAATATAAACACATTCTTTTGTGCTGAGACATGCACAAACAGTGAGGGAAACAAAAGGGCTTTTCATTTTTCATAGATTCTGAACAGTAACATCAATGGAGAGACAAAAGTGAGGCATTTTATTCTCATCAAATACTAACTGACTACTCTAAGACAATACTGACTGGAGAACAACGATGACTTTTTATTGTTATACTGTACTGGAAGTATTGCATGTACCTCACATGCAGATGGTTAATGCACCACGAAACTATCAGCAATGTCGTAAAATAGCAAACAAACACAGGAAGGTCGATGCTGGACCGTATCAAGCGGAGACACGCAGTGAGACCTCTGCTGGGACTGGTGGTGAAGATTACGGGAGGTTAGGGGGTTGGTTCTTAGAGTCGGGGTAGATTGCAATAGCCAGCAGAGCTGATCCAATCTAGCACCAACCAGGAAGGAAATGTGATAATGAATCATGTTAGTCAAGATGAATGCCTCTGACTGCTGTGTAGAGTAAATGGTAGGAGAAAAAGTTGCATATTTTGTGTGATGCTGAATGGTCGTGTGAATTATCATAACCATCAGCAGCAATTTGCAGCCAAAACAAAGTCAGTCAATAGCTCTTTTTATGTGGAGGCAACTGCATTTTGAGAGGAACTTACCATATTAACATTAACATATTCTTTTCCTCACTTCTACTGTGGTTAAACTGCATAAAATTTAAATGATCAGTTTGTGACACTCAGTGTCTAACATAGACATCTTATTTCTATTTTAAATACATGGTGCCAGCAGACGGTGAAAGATGTGTCTCTAATCAAAGCCTAATTATCTAGATACATTTAACAGAGCTACTCAAATCCAGTAATGGTTCTTCAGCACAGAGCTGCTGATCTCCGCTGCTCGCAGTTTTCTGTCCAAGCCCATAAAGGCTGTGAGTAAATCAGAGCAGCAATCAGGCAATGTGTTTTGACAGATATTAGGTTAATTAAAGCACACAGATGTGCGTTATGCAAAGCGTTTCTGCTAATTCACTTAATTGTTTGCTGAGTAGTAAAGGCAGGGGAGGAAACACTTTACGTGATTACACTGTAATTTCGGTGTGTGTCAGGACTGAAAGGGTGCTAATTCACAGTTTGGTCACCGTCATCATTTCATCTTCCTGACAGGAGCCTGTGTGTCATACATATTGAGTCTTAACAACTCCATTTTAAGATGTACCGTGGAGTGAAGCCCAAAGAAGGATGTTTTCTCTTCAAGTGCAAACATGTTTTTATCTCAAGTGAACAACAGAACTACCTGAGGCACTACAACTCATGAAAACGCCTTCAACTGACGACCTATTAATAACGCTGAAAAACTGCCTGTTGCTCACTCTGCCACTTTGGTCTGACATTCATGTTTCCCAGAGGATGAATCCAGTTCAATATTTTACAATGCTTGTCCAGTACTTTGGTTGGTGACCAAATATATACAAAACCACTTACTTTCTTACCAGCTGTACATTGTCACACTAAGCAAACATTATGACTATTGAAGATGTTACCTGCTAAGCATCACCTTGTTAACATTGCTACTGTGAACCCATTGTGGATGCTGTCAGCCTATTAAATGGGCTAAACATGGGCCACTAGGGATCCCCTCTACCTTCTAGTAGGTTTAGTAGGTATGCTATCACCCCACTTAATGGAACTCTGTCATCACCTCCTTTAATGGAGCTCTGTTGTGACCTAATTTATTGCACTTGTACAGTTTGCTTGTCATTTTACTTGGGTATTGATTAAGTTTAGGTGCCAAAACTACTTGGTTAGGCTTGGAAAAGGATCATAGGTTGGATTAAATTCACCCTGTTGCTGCCTTTACCTCATATTGCAAAGCTCCATTTCATTTTACATGCACTTATTCACGAAGATATTGTAGATGTTGTCAGGGTTACTATCTGATTATCAGTGATCAGAATGAATGGTAGCATGTTTACTGAGATAGAGGTTAAATATAAGCATTTTTGCAGTTTTACTATCTTTATCTAATAGTATTTATTTGCAGCAGTTTTTCAGATTTGAATCATGTTGAATCAATTAAATGGTGAAAACCGATACAGTCCTCAGTGGTATGGTGTGTACTGGAGCACAGGCAGCTTCCAGACAGAAACCAAAATATCTAGTCTGCAGGTACATAGGCTATATGCACACTTGCAGCAATCAGTTTTACCCAGTTACAAACATCCACCCATTCATTAGCTATAGAGGGCTGCAGGGGGTTAGATCCTATCCTAGGCCAAACTTTGGGCAAAAAGTGGGGGTACACCCTATTCTGTTTGAGGTGCCAAGAGCACCCATGCAGGCACAAGGAGAACATACAAACTCCACACAGAAAGGCCCCAGCTGGCCAGAACCCTCTTGCAGGCGACTGTGCTAAACACTGCATCACAATGCAACCTAATTACAAACATAAATGTACAAACTTACAAACCTACCACTAACAGTCTCCGATGTTGTAAAAACTCCGGTAGGTCACTGCGAGCATGTGTTGTAGATTAGCTGTAGTACCTGACTGCACCATCAGGTGGAGCTTCTTGATTCTTGATGTGTAATGTGTGCGTGTGTCCACATACACACAAACAGCCTGTCTAAGCTGTGAAAAAACTGTTTAAAAGCACGACTACCTCCCTCTCAGACACACCTTCCTCTCATTTACTCATATCTTTTTATTGTTATTAACCTGCTGCACTTTAATGATGCCTGACCTTAGTAATGGTTCATATCTATGAAAATAGAATTCCTGTTGTACACTTGTCTTTTGCACTACTTCATCCCCACTGGTCAGTATTTGTCCTCACATAGCTCTGTTCCATATCTATTTACGTTGTTACTTATTTACTCTGTATTTTTTGCACTGTTACACTTTTTTCCCTCTGTCAGTTCTTTTCATTTTTTCATTATTTATTGTTCTGTACTGCCAACACTTTATTCTGAATGTACATAAACGCACATTACAGCATCAGCATGCTGTTCCTATAAACTGTATATACATACACATTTCTATTTATTTTATGGTATTTTTTATTTTTATTTTTACTTTTTTACTTTCTTCTTTACTTCATTTATCCACTTTTATGAATACTCTTGATTGGGTTACACACTCATCTGTATTCTTTGTTCTTGTTGTAATGCTGCTCGATGTGCCTTGAATTGCCCCTTGGGGACAAATAAAGTTTTTTTGAATTTGAATTTGAATAATACTTCTTTGACTGAAGGCGGTCCATCAAACTCTGAGTAGTTCTATGTTGGCAAGCAGTAAAATAGTAGTAAATAGTTTAAAACAGTTTTGCTTTAATAGCTAAACTCCTATGTTTAGCTAGCAATGGGCACCATGACAGAGATTTGACGTTTAACATCCGGCCAGAGCAAGGGTAGGTTATTCAAAGTGTCCTGCTTTCTGACACCTGTGTGACAGTGGATGTAAACAAAGATTCAAGTTTAGGTTGGTGCTGAGACTAGTCACTTCAAAAACTCGGTATTCAGCCCTAATTAAGATCTTGAGACAGCCCTAGAATTCAGTGTGTATGTAGACTGCATGTAGTAGTATGGGAACACATTAGTAGTAATGGAAAAGTTGGCACTTTAGTAAGCTAATTCATTCAACTGCTTGCATGAATCTGTCAAACAGAAAACAGTCCAGCGCCACATCATTCTTCATCTCCATCCTCTTCTTCAGTGTTTGCCAGTGTGTGAGAGCCAACCCTGGATTCTTTCTGGTTTTGGAACAGCCTTTGTCTGTCTGAAGTTTTGCTTCACTATATTTGCATATTGTCATGGCTGCGTGTGCCATTTTGGTCGTTGCTTAAGGTCGGGCACCTGCTAACTACCATATCAATCTTACCTGGCCATTGTTATTGGCTTGTGCTATACACCTACAGCCCAATGGTTGGAGCCCAGAAATGTCCTGAACAAGAAGAAAACAAGAAAATGCAGTTAGAGGACAGAGAAATATACCAAGATGATGTACTCCCCTACATAGTTTTCTTGGAAAATCCCGCATAGCTGCTATAGTATTTTGAGTCACTGTAGTATTTAGTACAATTCTGCAAAAAAACATTGCTGTGGGGCGCCCTGATAGCCTAATGGTTATGTCGCGTGACCCAAGTGCAGAGGCGTAGCGGCTGTCCCGGGTTCAACCCCGACCTCGGGCGTTTACCGCATGTCCTTCCCCACTCTCTCCTGTTTCCAATTCTATCCACTGTCCTATCTAATAAAGGCACAAAAGGCCAAAAATAAATCTTTAAAAAAAAAAAAAAGAACATTGCTGTGCTTTGGAGATTTGAATATTTTTTCCCGAATTTGTTATAAGCACTTCTATCTGTACTGATTCAGAAACCTCTTGAATCTTGCTTCACCTGCATCACAATGCAAACATGATGCAACCAGAACCGAAAACCTGATGTCCACTGTGATTTGAAAAAAAATGGACTGGTTTGCATGATGTACAGAAATGATTAGAAGAAAATAGGTATTTGGATCAGTGGTCAAAATCCATGGAAAAATGAACTGAATAGTACCACTAAAGTACACTATTTTTTATTACAGATTAACTTAAGCTTGCAAACATGCCTGAGGATTTCAGTTTGTGACACTGACTTACAAGAAGAGCTGATGTTCTGTAGCTTTTACAGTCTCTGTAAAACAGGAATTTCTCCCTGTTGCTTATAGACTTCATCTGGCTCCGGCTTCGAGTCTTTAAGATGCAATTGAGATGTTGTGAAAACAATGAGGTCAGCCAGAGGATCCTGAAATGAGATATCAACCATATAAAGCACTCCAACGCTCTCTCTCTCTCTCTCTCTCTCTCTCTCTCTCTCTCTCTCTCTCTTTCATTCTCTCTCACAAACGTTTCAACAGCAGCTCCTGAATAATTTCCAAGAGGTTTATAAAACAGCTCCATAAATCTGCCACAGAGTGAAGTGAAAGTAAGCTACTAAAGCAGCTGTGCAACAATGGCCACATTTATATTGCCTTTTTTTCTCCCTGCATATATTTTAACCTGTCTGCTCCAGTGGGAAAGGACCCACT
Organism: Dascyllus trimaculatus; assembly: GCA_024666655.1. NCBI lineage: Eukaryota > Metazoa > Chordata > Actinopteri > Pomacentridae > Dascyllus > Dascyllus trimaculatus. The sequence goes on from CM045448.1 coordinate 31,643,689, forward strand.
AAATCGGGCCTTTTAAAACGCGTTATTGTATATCAGCACAACGGCTCTGCATGCATTTTTAATAATGTAAACAAAGCTAATAAAATGAACCTAACTGTATCATTTTTGCTGATTAGAACAATTTGCATTTACAGATTGAGGCTGGCATTGGCATATGCTTCTCTTATAAAGAGTTCATCTCATTCATTTTCTGACAACCTCAGTATAAATCTTTAAGTCACAATATAAAAGCTTTACAAAAAACCCAACTCCTGAATGCATGTTTTCACAGTAAGCAAGGGACATTACACAGTGTGTCAGTGTGGCTTACTGGTGTGTTTTTAACTGTTTTTGCACAGCAATAGAGCTTTCTAACACAGGTATTCATTTGGGAATCTTGTCTTTTTTCACAATGCCAAGGCTACTCTTCAAATTCATATTTAATTTTCCTATTTTGAATGCTGACTGTCTATCTGGATTCAGAAGTGGCAGCTTAAGAAACATAATACTGCCACCACAGGTCAATAGGGGCATTGAAGTGTATATGTGGCTACAGATGAGAGATGTGCTGTATGTATCATCTCCTGGTGACAATATAGCTGAGATGTTATTAAGAACAGAAATGCAACTTGTCAAAGAACAAAGCAGCTTGGAACAGACAGACGAGACAAAGCACAAAGTTATTTTAATGGCTGTCAGAACTACAAACTGTCATCCACTTGAAAGAAAACATTCAGTAATGGGCAGGCAGGATATGTTTGGTTATGATACACTTCTTGTATTTTAAAACTTGTGTGTCATTAGAATCGCATTAAAGGGTCATTTTTCTTTTGACATGTTTTACCAAATTCTGAGCAAGAGACAAATTAAAGGAAAACCTGGACCCAGTGGTGAGGGGTTCTGGTGGTTCTGTTTGCTGCCGTGGTTTGTGGCCGCTTGGCCCCTTAGAAGGATGAGTCACTGCAGATCAGTATAAATGTATGTGATCACCTTTATCTTCTATTGAAAGATTTGAATGCTCTCTCCAGAATGACAGCGTCTATATCCATGGATCATTAGGGGTTGCTGAATGGTTTTGATGAAAATGCTGTGAACCATATGTTATGGCCTTTACAGCCATCAAATTTAACCCAACGAAACACCTAGTGAAGATTTTGAACTGACGTGTTAGGTTGCGGTGTGCACCACCATCATCAAAACACCAGATGATAGAATATCTTACAGAAGAAAGGTGTCCATCTCTCCACTGCAGTTCCAGAGAGAATCAGAGAGAACTAGATTCTTCTCTTAGAACAAGCGAGATGCTGACCCACGCTGGATGCCTTCCTAAATATGGCAGCCCTGTGACCTTGACCTTTGACTTTTTGACCCCAAAATTAATGGGTGACCAGGGTAGGGTCAAGATCAACATCTGTGCTGAGTTTAATTATCCCATCTGTCTTCATTATTGAGTTTTGGTGCAGACATACACACCCACACACCTACATACATCCATACATACATACATACATACATACATACAGACATACATACATACATACATACATACAGCAGTAAGTTCAAGGTCAAAGGTCAAGTTCAAGGCCAAGAGGTGCAATGTGGTAGTCCTACCCTTAGATATATCAAAGTTCGTCATTTCAAGCTTATATAGTAGATTATAAGGGGATTTTGTACCAAGTAGCCCTGTGACCTTGACCTTTAACCTTTTGACTCCAAAATTAATGGGTGACCAGGGTAGGTCAAGATCTACATCTGCGTCGAGTTTGATTATCCTATCTCTATTTGTTATCGAGTTATGGTGCGGACATAACCACCCACACACCCACATGCATACATACAGATAGACAGATGGCAATGACCGCCCTACCCACAGCTGACTCTGTCAGTGTGGGTAAATATAAATGTCCAAAACCTTACTAAGACACTTAATGTGGGGTTTTCCTTTAATTTGTCCCCCATCTGTATGCTAGCGATACCATCAATGTGGCCTTTTAAAAGCTTTTATAGACTAACGAATATAGTTTTACTGCCTGCTGATTCACACTTTAAAGCTCCCCTGCACTCAAAAATGTGTTTTGGTCAATAATACCTCTGTTGGATGTCTGACCCTTATTGTGAAATATAGTGCAAGCAAAGAAAGTTAAGACACTAAAAGTCAGGTAATTGACCCTGTTTTATGGAGAGAAAAGCATTTTATACACCAATCAGGCAAAATATTAAAGAAACCTGCCAAATATTATGTAGGGACCCTCAGTGCAGCTGAAACAGTACTAACTCATTGGGATATGGACATGGAACAAGCAGGGATCCTTTGGGTCCTTTGAGTTGCAGGGTGGGGTCTCTGTGGATGTGGCTTGTTCCAGCAAAACAGCTGAGCGGTGTGTACAATGACATGCCATATCTTTCAGACTAAATCGCTTTTTATGTCGCTTGGGGGTAGTGTTGTCTGTTACAAACACAACTCTGACATCTTTTCACCATTATAAAATAGATACGGCAAACGAGTTAGCAAAAACAGTTTACACATCCAGCAGACGCAAAGAAACATTCATATTCATTTGGCATACTTCCTGTTTTCACTTTCCTTTTAGCTTGCTCCCCTCCAACTCCTGGGGGAAATATCTGGCTCTGTAGCTGCTAAAAGCTCCACTATGTTCAATGGTTAGCTGATAATTTTGTCTGTGTGCTGGTTGGTGCCGGCAGGTAGTGAAGACTGTGTTTATCAGAGCTTTTTCTCTGTCGCTGAGAATGCTGCCGAAGAGAGGGGTCACGGCCCCCAAAGAGTGGAGATTCATCACTTCAAGCAACCCTTTTCACGTTTCACATTCTCTTCGGGGTACCAGGAAATTCTCTGTACCTTCTGATGAGTAAAAAGGGAAAATAGTGACAAATGTCTTAACTACTTAGAGTTGGAAATAGCACAGCAACGGCAGGCAGGTGTGGCGCTACGGACTTTTAATTCATGTGATCCACGCACACGTCTGTATGACTTCTCCAATGTGCCGTCCCCGTGACAGTGACTCATGTTCACTGTGATCTTTATCTGAACAAAGTAAGTCCATGAATCATCACAAAGTGTGACGTCCACCAATGACAGCAGGAACATTACCGCAAAGTCCCTCTTCATCCAAAACTCTATTATCCAGGCCACAAAACATCGCCTCATCTCCACCAGGAAACACACATTAGAGTCTGGTAACACGTTGTCATAGTCAACACTATATTAAGGAGTTAAAATTGGCTTAATCCTGACGAGCTGCAAAATTTAAATGCTGCATTATGAAATAACATGAAGGGACTTTTTTACATAATGAGGCATCTTATTTAACGCAACAAATCCATGTGGCTAATATCAGATAATAAAAATGTGACTTAATGCTATTAGATGTCCTTACTGAAAAAGAGCATTAGAGTCACATGTGAGGGAAAATTGAACACAGCACGCTGCACTGTAAATAGCTGTTATCTCTGTACAGTTGAGTAAAATCGGTCTGTTTCTGCGCCTGCAAGACCACAAGCAGCAGCTTGAATGGAGCCTTTCAGGGATCACTGCAAAGCTACTCAGATCAAGAAAGCTGAAACAGCCGCGGTAATTGTGTGATGCTTTTAGTGCATCAAACTCTGTTCCCTTAAGCAGCCTGGGAGATTTCTTTTAATCAGCTTTTTCAGCTTCTTCTTCTTTGATCTGCTTGATGGGTAGCAGAGAAGCAAACTTTGATATTCAAGCATTCGGTGTTAAAACAACAGGTTGAGCTCCTGACTCAGAGCTTTTCTTTAATGCATTTTTATAGAAGTACACAATGAGACGGGTTCACCCACATTTAGCCCTTTACTTCCCGACTTGCTGGTGCACATCAGGTTTGTGCTTTACCTGTTTCCTCCTGAGTATTTTCTCTGTGGAATTTTAACAAGTCTGTTCTTTAATTCCCATTCACAGGGTTCTTTTCTCCTCAGTAACAAACTTTTTCTTCTTTGATTCGCATTACTTGCGTTTGGCTTGGAGATAAATGCCGCCACAGCAGTTAGATTGGGTAAATGAATACCTCAGCTCAATCACAACACTGCTCTGTATCTCAGCTATTCTCAGTAGCACTGTTTGACTAACACATTCTGTGCGTGCCACTTAAAAGTCAATTATGGCTTCTCTCTAGTGTTGACAAATGGCAACAGTGAACTCCAAAGAAGGACATCTAATCTCTCACTTCTCACTTGAGGTTTTCTGGTACCGGCTCCTGCATACCTGAGATTCCACAGACCTCAAAAGCCTTGAAAGTATGTACCTCTTATTATTTTCCTGGCTAAATATTACCTCATTTGGTTATCTTAAATTTGCTTTCAGTTACAACTGTTCAAGTCTCCACCTTCAGACACCTTTACTTGCTGCAGTTTGGGCTCCACTGTAATGGAACATTTTATTTGACTGAATGAAGAGAGTATTTCTTTTTTTGACATCAAGGACAGCCTGTCCTTGTACACACTGCAGACCTACTCAGTACATCTATGTGTGCGTTTTTTTTTGTCCTTCTTTGTAGTGTGGAGCATTTAGTGGGTTTTCAAGAGCGTATTCATCCCTTCCTGTGGCAACTAAGCTCATTCCTTACAAACTGAAAAGAAGCACTGAATGCGGTGGGAGAGTGTTCAAGTGTTTATACCCACACATCCTCCCCTGGGCCTTCTTACAGTTGCGGCAGCTAAATCTATTTCAAAAGCTTACGTAAGCCAAGCCGCGGCCACAGTGCCAAGTCCCATCAAACCCGCGGGGGTGCCCAGTGTGTGAATAAAATTTCAGAAAGGAGACGGTGAATATGTTTGACCTTTTGCAAGGCGCATGGTGAGGGCCTACCTCCTGAGCTCTCCAGGGCATTAACCTTATCTTAGAGTCACATAATAGCCTATTGACTGTTGCCCATATCTATCCTGTGGCTCAGAGTTCAATGGCTGCTGATGTCTTTTTCTCTGGAAGGACTTTTTGGTACAGCATGGCTCTAACATTACTTGGATTAAGGCTTTGTGCCCAATAGGGGCACTAGTGTTACCACTTTGAGCCATTTAATATTTGCTTGAATTCTAAGCAATACCTTAAAATAGGGCAACTTTTGGAAGACTAAATACCACAAACACTGATATATTCCTCCTAAATAAAATGCGGAACTCACAAGAAAGAATTCTCTTAAGCTTTTAAAGATTTACTTGATCTAGTATGACCAGCAGCTGATGAGGTCAAAGCTGAATTTGAATGGTCGATATTTTAGCAGCTCCAAGTACAACATGAAGAGAAGACAGACATGTTTGTTGCTTCCTACCTGTGGTCCAGTTCCACTTCCTTTTGATTTCGATGCTGATGATGATCTTTCAAGACAATCTGCTGAAATAACGGAAGGAAATCTTCCGGTGCTTTATTCCTTTTCATGTGCGGCTAAAGTATTTGTTACCCAAAAGTCACATTGTCTCATTTTACTGGTTTTGCATAATGAAGCCCAAAGTAGACATAATTCACACTATATAAGCTTCCAAACATAAAAGTTAATGTCTGATTTCCTAACATCGAGGCATCTGTCAGTAACATCCATCCATCCATTCATTCATCCATTATCTTCCTCTTATCCGGGGCCGGGTCGCAGGGGCAGCAGTCTAAGCAGAGAGGCCCAGACTTCCCTCGCCCCAGACACCTCCTCCAGCTCTTCTGGTGGAACCCCGAGGCATTCCTGTCAGTAACATGTAATGAAAATCAATTTGCAAAGACAGAACACTGGTCTTCTTTGTGAAATGTAAAATTTGGCAGTTGGCAAAACCATTTTGTCACCTTGGCAGTTCATTCAAGAATGTTCTATCATCCACCAGTAAGATGTGAGACTGCATGTCAAAACTGCATTTGGGAATGACTGTGCATTTGGTGTTAGGTCTTTGTGGATACTGACCAGTTGGAATGAAAAGCCACCCACTTTGAATCGTGCTCTCTTGAAATTTTATTGGATGCTTTTTTTTGTTCCTCTGAACTAGTGAACTCAGATGGAGACATAGATGAGGTGCAAGTCAAAAGATAATCTGTTGAGGATGATGGTGCTGTGGATGATAAGAGTGGAGATGAACGTACCAGGCTTGGGAAATAGCCATGTCTAGTGTTAGCTGAGACACCAGACCAACTCAGAAACAGTCTTTGCATTCACAAACCCTTGGAAAGGTGCAGAATGGGCCTCATCCCCAGGACTTTTCTTAGGTAGGATCAGGTGAGAGGCTGGTTCAGTCAGGAAGGTAATCAGGCCAGAGCTAGCAAACTCAGAAACTGGATCAGCCAGGAGGATAGTAGACTGCAGGCTAGCCAAACAGAGGGGAGGCTTGTGACCAGCAGACTCAATGTTAAGCATATCTTAGGTACAAGACCAACTCACCCATAGCCAGAAATCACCAAAAGCCTGGGCCCTCACAAACCTGTACTCTACATTAAAGCATATGCCACCAGTGTCCAGTTGATTTTATCGAGTAATTTCGTAGAATCTCACCTCATCAAGCTCCTTGACCATGTAGAATCCAGTGTCTGCTTTATTCATGCTGTTGGTTACATTATATTGTTAAGTGATGGCTTCCAAAGTAGCGAACGCAGGCGTACATACAGATGAAGGGTAGTATAGTTTATTGAGGATGAAGATGGAGAGGACAGTGCCATGGATGAGGATGGAGAATAGCAGGTTTGGAAGATGGCTGGTAAGGTGGTAGACTAGAGGCTTGAGCCAGAAAACAAAGAGGAGGAAACACAAGTATTATGATGGGAGCCAGGGAGCCTAGATGAGGAGGCCAGGACTGGGGTCAGCGACTGGAGACTGAGCAGAAGGAACCGCAGGTGACAAGGGCAGTGATCAAATAGTCAGGAAGTAAGAGGAAAAATGTAGAAAATTCATGAGACACAGGGACAAAAGACAACCCATGGTGCTAAGAGAATCCAGCCACATGTATGCTACATAATGATGGTACTGCAGAGGATGTCTGGATGGTAAGGTGGCATTACGTCCATTCTATTCATAAAACACAGTCCAGCATAGCCTATATGAAAGGAGGCAAGAATGGAAGCACTGAAGCTGCTTTGGCATTTAGAGAATTCAACCAGCTCGTCTCATGGCCGCCATTTAAATCCTTCCAGGTCACTTCATTCAGCTGGGAAACCTTCAGAAGTATTAAAAAAATATTCAGCCACAACCAAGGTTTGGGAGATACAGGTAACGAACTGAAGCAGAGGAGCAACTTGCGAAGAACTCAATAACTAGGCACGCAGAGCGACTGAAGCCGAGGCTGCGAGCCGACAGGATGGTGGCAGCAGAGCTGGTATTTGTAGAGGGCTTGATTACGGTGATGATGTGCAGCTGATGAAGCTCCCTTCAGACTGCGGCACACCTGCTTCCACTCAGACAGACCCAGACAGACGGACGGACGGACAGCACTGGAGAACACAGCAGCTCAGGGAGACTCCCTCACAATAGGTGGAGGCGCTGTCAGGGGAAGTTGCAGAGGCAGGCGTGACACTTCTGTGATGTTATATGATCTGTAACATTAGAAAACACCACTTAAGCATAATATTATGTCTTTCCCTGTAATTGTGTTTTAATAGAATGTAAATCCCACAGCTAGATTGTGCCAATTTAGCTTTCCTCGGGGCTACAGAACCATTTTACCCCATAATACCCTCTAATTGCCTCGTCTTGCCCGAAAGCTCAACTCATCTATAATTTCTCCAGACACTCCCCACACTGTATTTATGTTTTCTAATACTGGATCAAATGTCTAAGTTCACAGTTCAAATGCTGGATCGCGAAGAGCTCTTGAAAGCCAAGATACACTCTGTGAAGATTTGCTGCACATTGTTCTAATGTTTTGCATAACATTGCAGCTTGTCAAGCCTTAAGACGCCTCTCAGCATATTCTAATCCCAGAAGTCTTTTAATACATAATGCAAAAGTCAACAGAAGGGAAGACTTGCTTCCTCAAGTCGTGGCAAAGAACATTTTTATATTCATTTGTTTAGTTTCTGACACAGTTTTGACTAAATTAAACCATCTGTGAAAAGTGGGGGGAAACTGTAAGGAATGTAATTCACTCAGATTTCATTAGAGGCTATTTTATACTTGTTCAAAATGAATAAATTGTTAAAAAATAATGAATAAAAATGTGTAAGAAGCTGAGTTAAAAAGCTAAAATATTGAGGTGGCATGTGTGAGGAGATATCCCCTTGTTTTAATGCATAAATTCATAAAGGAGTTTAAACCCACGGAGACAGCTTTCTTTGACCTTTTCATATAAAAGAAGACATTAATAAATCTCGCACTGACGCCATCCCCAAGCTTTTCGAACCCCCCACCACCACCACCACCACCAACGCTTTATACTACTGCATTGCTAATGATCAATAACGCCTTGACATTATCGGAAGAGCTGACTGGTCATCTTCTGAGTCTCATGTTGAATCTTAATGCACTGCTTTCTGTTTGCAGAGGAGAGTCCCCCCCGGAGACCGACCCTCCAGCTGAGGCCTAGCGGGCCTGGCACCGATTCATGCATGTGAAAAGATGCATTTGAAGTGATGATCCACCACAGTCAAGATTTTCATCTCACATGGATCACAAGAAGCGCTGCAGAAACCGACAGCAACTTCAACAACAGTAAAGTTTAACAATACAAGGAAGGACAGTAAGTTAATAAACGGATGTCAGTCTGCATTTTAAAATGACAGAGAGGAGAAACAGTATCCAACATTCTCTGTTGTTGTTTTGAACACTGGGTGTCTCTTAAGGCTTCCGTGGGAAAAAGTGATGACACACTTGTTTGAAATAATTGCGTGCCGGATTATAAATCAGATCATGGGATTCCCTACTGGGAAAATGTAAAGAGAAGACATTAAATGGCACAAACAGCTCCTGTTAAAATATTGACTTGGATTTTTTAATATCCTGTGATTCACCGGGATTACCTTGCCCTGTTTTTACTTGTCTTTACAGGCAACAAATCTCTACAAATTCTTTCAAATTAAATGCTAAAATGAAACCCAACATTGTTAATTGCTGTGGAAGCCTCCTGGATGAGAGATGAAACATTTTTACAACCATTAAAAAGGGGTCCAGTCCTTCTACTGAAACACTTAGTTCTGATTTAGCTGAACACCTAAAAGCCATATATTAAAGGTGGAGTATGTGATTCTAATCCAATGCACTTCCTGTCAAATTCAGCACTTAGCTACTCCACAGTCCACTACTTGTCTATTCTGTGTGTGTTTTGAAAAATCCTTGTGTTTGTTCACAGTCCTGGCTCTGTAAATGGGAAGCAGACCAAGTGGCTTGGACTGAGTCACGCAACACTACCCCAGCATGTCCTGTGCATGTTCGTGCTTGTGTGTGAGACCTTTATTTTAAGGTTTAGGTCGCGTTGTCACTCACTGTTTAGTTTCATTTTTCACCTGCTGTTATGCTAGGTTCAGGCACTCTAACTACATGAACAGGTTTACGGTTGGGGTTTATGATAACTACTTGTTAGAAGCTTGGTTAAGTTTAGGGACCAGAACTACTTGGTTAGGTTTACGAAGTAAAGAAGTTTGGGTTAAAATAAGAAGCTTTCATATATTTGAAACTCCTCTAATATATGAATGTCTGACTAAAAAGGGGCAACAGTAAAGCAAATCAAATACAGTGATCCCTCGTCTATCGTGGGGGTTAGGTTCCAGAACCCCCGCGATAGACGAAATCCACGAAGTAGCGACCTTAAATTTATTTCATTATATATATTAAGGCTTTATAAACCCTTCCCACACTGTTATTAACCTTTCCCACGCTCTTATAAACACTTCCTCTGCTCTTAAGCTCTTCCTACACTCTTAAACCTTCCATCTAGAGGAGCTTCTCCAGCCGTGTCCGATAATGGAACTAGTGATGCAGCGATCCACTTGAAACGACCACTTCGGAAAAACTTTGCCTTATTTTAAACACACCGACACCGAGGACGTCCGGCTGCCTACTGGGAAACTGATGATGATGTTACGGTAATCCTACAGACTGTCACCAGTTCTCTGACGGTCATTTCCAGTAAACACTCACCGTGTGGGACCAAAGGTTCTGGCTGGCTTCCATCACCGCCAATCAATCAGAGACCGACTAGCTCAAGAGGAAGCGGCCGTAGCTGAGTTTTCCATACGTATCTACTCATCTGCTGTACGCTACGTATTTTATATACAATTTAAAAATCAGCGATACAGTGAGACCATGAAAAGTGAACTGCAATATGGCGACGGACTACTGTAAATGGAAAAGATACAATGTTGATTAGAAACATATTTGTGATGCATCACAAACAAACATAATCCGTGTTGCACTTGATTAATGCAGTTTAGTTGGACTGGAATGTGATCTTGGGGGAATCGGGATGCAAGAATCGCAGACTCCACCTTTAAATGACTGAAAGGAAAACCGTTCATTGCTTCCTTTCAACTCAGTTCATAGTTTATGAAGCACAGCCATAAATAAGTAAATATTACAATGAGGTAAATGACCAATAAACACAAAAGAAACGGACAAAAAACAAAACATCATTCAAGAATATTTAACGTATGAATGCACTGAATGTATGAAATAATGTACAACTGTCTCGTCTCTGTGTGGACTGACCAGTCTTGCACATCTCAGAAGTTTTTCCCTCTTCTTCTCTGTGTTCTTTGCCAGTCTTTGAAGCAATTATCATGTCCAGCCACACATTCAGGAATAGACTTTTGTCTGCAGCATTTTAGCAATGTTGATTTACAAGCATCCTGTCAGCACTCTGACAAAGGTCCACCTCACAAGCATCCCACCTATTACTGCCTGTTCACCTGCCCTATGTAGAAGCTTTACTGCTACAAGCAGGAAGACGCAGGAGATGATTTGTGAATTTCTCACTTCTAGAGATCAGCAACAAGAAAGCTGGTCAGGCTCTGAGTCGTTCCTGAGTCCACTGCAGCTGAAGTTTACAAAAGAATAACAGGCTGTCATTTCTGCTTGAGTAGAAATGGACTCTTAACTAATCTCCAAATAACACTTCCATTTCAGTAATAAAATAATCATATTTTCACCAAGCGAACACGCCGGTCATGTCTGTCATCTGGGGAGACATTGGAGGCAGCTGCGACTTGTGATGAAATACAGTATGTCCTGACACACGGCACAAAGACACGCTAATTCACTGCCAGGCTCAGATCCAGCTGGGAAAACTGATCCATCCCTCTTCCCGAGCTTGAAACAGAATACAATACAATAAGAGCTCAAACCTCCTTCTCACCGCACAGACTGCGGCCTTTATTAGCTTCAAGAGAAATAACACTGTTCATGCTGTAAGCCTCCAGATGCTGCTTTAACATTTCGTTTGTGCTCATGAATCGTCAAACTGTTCGACATTTGTCTTTGTTCCTGGACTCAGTTTGCTTTGATGAGAGCAAACTGAGTCCAGCAGGTCTTAGAATAAGGCTGCGTGTCGCACAGCAGACATTAAGCTTCGGTGCTGTGATATAGAGACATGCCCACCAGCGCTGGACAAAACCTGATCCTACCGTGTGAAGCGTTTTGTTCTGCAACGTGATAGGGGGCAGACACAGGCAATATGTTGCGAATAAGCATCTCCAGTAGGTGTATAAGGAATGCAGACTATTGTTGTGTGACATGAGATACAGCCCTCTTCCTCTAGCAGGAACACAGACTATAAGCATTACAGCTGTATTAGCATCCATATGGGGCCACGAGGTGATACCCTGACACCACTCTGCCGTGGACCACAATACCCACAGGGAGTGTTTCACAGATAAAGGAAGTGTTGGACAATATACTTCAGGATTGTTCTCAACACAAGTGCTGCTCTTATTTGTCTCCCACAATAGAGCAAACAGTCCTCAGACCTCGGTGACAAAATAGGCGATTTGTCCATTATCACAGCCACCCGGTTGTCATGGTCCTACTGATTAGTTGCCAGCAATGGATAATGAACACTGTTCCTTTTCTGTCTGTGTTTATATGTCAAGCTAAAAGAAGTGAACGCATCATTGAGCAGACATGAGCTATCAGTGTGCGCATGGAAGCTGATGCACAGGGTAACAACGAAGGGCCTAAAAGTCAGAACGACCGAGGTGCAGTAAGGCCTTGCTGGTTATCCATTGGCCTCTAATTAGTATAGCTGCAGGACACAGCAATTTATTTCTCTAAAACACAACAAATGATCTGTAGTGCTTTCTGTGCTGTGACACATTACCCTCCATAACCCAGTTAGGTGTTTTCTGATCTAGTCTTACTAGTCTTGCTTAGCTGCGCTTCATTAAAGTCTGCTATAGGAGGAAAGGAACTCTCTGACCTGTTTGTATTTCTTTAAACCTATTACAGTCACATTGGGTGGAGGCAAGTGACAGAGGAAGCTTCGGTGTTTACTCAGAACAGTGACGCAGGAATTGATCTGGTGGAACATTTGGAGCAAGGAGACGAGCGCTGTAACTAAAATGGATAATCCACCACAAAAAAACCAGCACGGCCGCATTTGCGCACAATTCAAATCCTCTGCCAAACCTGAAGTGTTCTGTGCGGCAGGCCGCTGCTCTGAGGTTGTCGCTGTTGTTTCCCGTAGCGAAGGGGATTTCGAAAACGTTAGCACGCAGATAGCAGAAGAAGGAAGACAAATGTGCCTCAAGTGATCGGCCAATGGCAGACTTTCAAGCCTACATCCGGTGAGTCAGACCAGCATCACCTGATGGGCTGTTAAGTTTAAATGAATGTTAGATTGGACTCATGGATGAGGTGTTGACATTGTTTAGGTGTTAAATTGATTATCAGCTTCTCACTTCAGCACTATCGTACCATTAAAAGCACTTTACAAGTTTCTCTTTAATTCATCCATTACACAGAAAGGCAACAAGCAAAGGGCAACTCAGGGTTCTGCATCTTGCTGAAGGACACTAAGGAGGAGCTGGTGACCAAACTGCCACCCTAGGAGACAGTGGACACTCTGTCCTACCTGTCCAGTCACAGTCACCCTCACCTCAATACATCAATACTCCACACTTGGTATCTGGACGATGTCACCAATACAAACATACCCATATTTCTTCCATACTTTTCATTTGAGTATCCGCTAAAAATCTGATGTCATCACATCCTTTGGCTTCGGGTTATTTTTATTCTCGGTAATGTTTTGCTCCGTCTTTGTTCATCTGAGCCGAAGGAGCCGCTCAACCGGGAAATGTACAGCGATGATTCACCCTAACCTATTTTGCTGTACATCGCAGGCACAAGCATGAAAACAAAATTCTTCAAGAGAACAGAAGTGATTTATATGAAGATGCCAAAGTGACTCACCATAAATAATCCCATCTACACAGCTCTGTTTGTCAATTTCATCGATCTTCAACCTTGCATTTGTCACTGGTACATCTCACTCTGGGCTGCTAGTATCCTGGAAATCTAGGATATGTAACCTATTTATGCTGCTCCATCAGAAATCACTCTTCCCCTCCTCTCAGCATCAGGTGTGCCTCTGAATGGTCACTGCCTGGCTGCTGGACCAGTGCCAGACCAACAAAGAATCATGCACCAGAACTGCTTTGAATGTCCTCCTGCTTTTAGGGCCCAACATGGGGTCCATAGCTGACCCAAGTCTGGCCCAATTGAAAGATCCAAACCCTAAAAGCCAAACCTGGCAACCAAAAACTCCAACACTTGAACTCATCTTTAACACATCACTTATAAAAGAAAACAAACATTATTCACAGAACTGCAAGACACTAGACAACCAACACATAAACTATTTAATGTGTCTGAACAAACAGCTAGTGTTGTGTGTTTTTCAGAGAGGACAGTCTAAAGAATCCCTGACATTCTCCTCCAGTTAAATCCGTGTGTGTTCTGGGGAGACTAGTAGCTTCTCTGTGGTTTGGAGTTCCTGTTTAGACTTACTTTACTGTTAACTGGTCCTTTTAACTGTGTTGGAACTGTGTTAACTTACTAAAGATAAATCACTTTCTTGCTTCTTTAGCCTCATCTTACAAGTTTGTGAACAAGTGGGATGCTTTTATTGAATACTTACTTTGAAAGGTTACTTCTTATTGAGTTTAAGTTTCGTTATTGTTGAGAAAAGTAGGTCAATGAATATTTTTTTTCATCACGTTTTTGGCTTTCGACAGCATGGCTCAACCTCTCTGAGCTTTCTACTGCACGCCTGAGCACAGCTGCCTCCTCTACTATGGAAAAACTCCACCGGGCCCCTTTCAGACATGCGCCCTTGTCCATAAATCTGACAGCATCTGAATATGTCGACTTCATGTCTGGATGAGCACCCTGGCAACTTTGCTGTAAAAGTCACAATGGCAGTGTTACTCTATTGGACCTAGGAACATGTACGCATCACTTCCAACACGGCAGAAGTCTGAACCAAACAGATCGGGACGCAAAAGTGACAGACTTTAAGTTGTGTGAAGTAATTTGGGGAGGTTTTCTCCACATGTCAGCACCAGTACCTGTCCATTAACATCACAGAGAGCAAAGAATAGAGCTTGTCTGTCTTCTGTCTCACCTCTGTTTAAAAATGGAATATCAAGAAATAAACTACTGTGATGAAGACAGATTTTAACAGGTCATATTAATGAGACTCATCAATAACAAATACAACCCAAGTTTTAACAAAAAATTAACAGGAGCTTAAGTTTGAGTTTAGTTTGTTGCTTCCAGCTGTTGTCTCTCCTTTGTACATATTAAATACCTGCAGCTACAGACAGCAGCAGGATCCAGCAGCAGAGCAGTAACTTCATTAATCCCTTATCATTTTAAATCACCCCTGACATGGTAACAGATTTGATCGGGATCCAACATCAAGTCAGCTGTGTACTCTTCTTCACCTCAGACAGGTGAGCTGTCACACAGAGTCACAGTTTATTAGCAGCAGTTGAATCATTTGTTGCACAGCAGTCGTCCTCAGGCTGAGTTGGGATATTTTCATTTTGCTGCATCAGCACACGTGTACAGAATTTTCAGTGTTTTGCAGATCATGAATAAACTACAGTGTTAATCAATATTATCGGTTTGTGTTTAGTTCTTCAGTTATTATTGCAGTATTATACATTTTACATCAGTTGACATGCTGTGCTTATATGACAAACCATGGCTCTCTCCAATCCACCGATCATCCGCTTCATGATATCTTTGTGGACCAGAGAGGCAGCGGTGGACGGCTCATCTCTCTGCACTGCAGGGCTGAAGGATTCAGAAAATCATTTATCCCTGCAGGGATAAGGCTTCATAACTCTTTAACCAATGGGAGATGAACTGAATTCATTCTGAATTTATTTATCTCATGTTTATTTTTGTTTTTTTTGTTTGCTTTTGACTTTGCCAGACACCTGAATTTCCCTTCGGGGATGATTCTATTCTATTCTATTCTATTCTATTCTATTCTATTCTATTCTATAGTGGCTGGTATATTATGAATGACAAAATGTCATCACTTTAACAGATGATGAAGCCATAAATGTTATATATTCAACGTCTGAAAAGGGCTTTAGGCTCAGTTGTGCTTTGTGCTAAATGCTAATGCATGTTAATTTAGTGTGTTAGCATGCCAACATCTGCTTTTTGGCACAAAACACTAACTAAAGCTAAGGCTACAGGCATCAGATTGTTTTAAATTTGTTTTTACTTTATTGAATGATGATGGAGACGATGGACAGGAAATGTGAGGAGAACAAGCAGGTCATTCTGTTGCTGGGGGCATTTTTGGCCATATGGTATATGGACCCGAACCATCACACCCCAACAGACCAATGCTGCCGTCCCCACAGACATGTTCCAGACATGACTGAAAATCGAAGTTGCATCACATCACTGAGATCCTTGAAACTGTCTCATTATTCTTATTCATTAATGCCAATAATCTAATGTGCCAAATGCAATATCCGTAATGAATTAATGAATGGAATGCTTGTTATTACCGGGTGATTCATTTATTCCATAGATTGTAAAGCACACATTCACATGTGAACCAAATCCTCTGCAACTTGACAGCACACAGCTCTGATGTGTGTGATGTCAGACTGTAACTGATGGCTTCAAGCCAAGTGAGATTTTCACATGTTTAACAAGGGAACAGGATGAGAGGTGTGTGGGAGAATTGGTTTTCTCTCCTCAGAATAATGGGAGTGTCACGCTTTCATCTCGATAACACAACCAGCAGCCCTGGAGCTGCAGATTTACTTCGTCTTTCGACATCATGCATTTCAAACTATTAATTTTTCCTTATTTAACCTGTGATGCATGACAGGAAATTGTGAGAGCATCATGCGTCTGTGTCATGTGCCAAATGTAGTTCTGAAGTCAAAGTACAGCGTATGCAGGAAAAAACAACTCAAGTAGGCTCCCCTCATTTTCTCTGTTTTTCTCTCGTCAGCAATTACAGCTTTCTTTAAACATGCATGTTTTAAGAATCCTTTTCTTTTCACTGCATACTAAATGCCTTATTCATGTATGTTTAGTGTCAGAGTAGTTGTGCTAAAGTTACCTATAGTGCAAACTGCACGACAGCCTGGACTCTGAATTTATAAAACTGATTCTAACACAAACTAGAAAAGCACTCAGAGAGCTCATACCTCCGCCAAGGAGCTTCAGTTCACCCCCAACACAATCTCCCAAGTCACATATTTTAATGGGTCTTACAGATACAAATGTAATTACATACAGTTCAAATGTCCTACCGACAATGCGGCCTTCACCCCATTCGACCTAATGAACAGGGACGGCCTCTAGCACAGCAGCTCCTAACAGCCTCCCAGCTTCTTAGACAACCGGAGATAAGAATGCCGGCCCAACCGTGCGTATGTCGCTCAGGAAGGAAAGAGAACTCCGTCACTGTCGCTGTCTGTCGCGTGGAGACCCAAAATGTCATGTGGTCACAGGGGGTTACCCCAAAAACAAGAGTGCCCTCTGGTGGCTTTTAGAGTAAACCACATTTAATTGTCCACCTGGTTACACTTAGATTAAAAAAATATTCCTGGATGGAGATGGTAATCCAGATCAGTCCCAAAATTTCATAATTTCTTCCTTGTCCCATTTCACACATTTCCTGAAAATCTTATCCAAATCCGTCCATGAGTTTTCGACTTATTTTGAACACAAACAAACAATCAAACCAACACCGCCATCACATAACCTCCTTGACAGAGGTAATTAACACTGACATTTATCTGTCTGTATCGCTCTTAGTTAAAGTTGCATTGTAAAAAAAAAGCCACTAGGGAGCAGCAGAACAAACTGAAAACACAACACTGTCATATTATAACTTTATCAGGTTATTGTGATTAACATGCTAGCAAACAGTCGCCTGTCTCCGCCAACTTCTGATAAAAATATCTGGCCCTTTAGCAGCCACGTAAATCAGTGTTACCACTATTTGCAGTGTGGAAAATGTTAATTCAAAATGCACTTTTAGGACTGTGTAAAGCCAAACTATACTCATTCACAGGGTATCAAAAACCGTTGTTCTATCAAAGCTGCATCTTGGAAGTATGGTGACTTTTGGAGTTATTGCCACTGAAATACAGGACTTTATCAAGTTCAAAAATGCCTCGTTGTTGTGGCTAGCAGCTTTCCTAGACCCAGAACACAGAATTGGTTGCGGTTTTAAAAGGTTTATTAAGACGTCTTTGTGACGGAAAAGGAAACCAGGGGAGGGAATCCAGAGATGAGGAGGCCTAAAGGCTGGTAACTCTGAGGTTGGTGTGTGGCCTGGTGGATGGCTGGCTGACAGTTTGGGAGACGGAGGAGGTGAACATGGTGTTGCCACTTTAAGCTGCAGACTGGAGCTTGGTAGGTGAGGAGACGACCCACATGACTGTTTACGAGAAGGAACACATGGTCACGCCCAGGCATGGAGAGATACTGTACAATTTTCACAAATATAGTATGTACACATGAATGACAAAGTAAGGAAAAACACCAGGAGGTGTTTCAGTAAGGTCACCCTGAGCTTCCAGAACAGCTTTAAGACTACTTGGGAAAGATTTGGAACCAATTTTAAACCTTCTCCTCCTTCAAGAAGTAAAAAACCTCATTTAAAGTTTATAACGATAAAGTGTGGTCAAGGGAGGTTTTCATTCTCAAGTGCCCTTAAACAAAACACTGAATCTGTACCAGTCAAAGCTTGCTAACATGACCTTTGACCTCTCTGTGGAAAACCTGAATGAAGCGACCTCAAGCGACCAAGCTATTTTAGTGACTAATATGACCAAGTGGGGCCCTGAGATAGACTGGTGACCTGTCCAGGGTGTCCCCTGCCTTCGCCCTGAGTCGGCTGGGATAGACTCCAGCCTATACAATGATTAGAGTTGGAAAATTCCAATACCGTCTGAGCTTATAATGTCGAAAATCTCATAGATCTTCCCTGAAGTGACCCCAGACAAGTTTGGTTTATACTTGCCACATGGATCGGCCGATCCTTGGAAAATTCTATGAATAAATGCAGGACAAATAGACTGACAAATTCATGGTAGGAAACCTTTTTCCAATTAAAATTTGAAAAATGGTGCACAAACATACATGCCCGGGGTCATAAAAGACCCCACTTGGTCGCTTCAGGGTTAATGTTTTTTACTAATATGTATGATTTTGGCTCAGGTGTCAGTGAGAACAGAGTCCATCCTAAAATAAAGTGATACATTCATCAGTGCTGATGTGCATACATAAAAATACACTATGATCATCACCACATCTGTCTGTCACTGCCAGCCAGCCATTACCGCCACTCTTTCTTGTCTCCGAGTGTTGGGCATGAAGTGCATTCATCTCTCCTTTTATTCTCTGGTTCCACAGACTAAGTGCCCCATCATAACGCCAGTGCTCTGCCATCTTCCATCTTCACTAATGAAAAAGGTGAGAGAGCGCAGCGCTCAGTCCCCACCTGGTGTCCCCCTCCCCCCCATTGTCTTTAAGTGGTTTTAGAGCCACTTGTGCCATGCTTTCACAGAAATAGCACTCTGGCAGAGGAAGAAGGACAGCAGTCCTGCTGTGCCCTCAAACTCAAATGACGTGTGTCACCTCAAACTTCTTGGATAAACAGGCAGAAACTCTGCACTGCTATTTTAACTGTGAACACTGACTTGTCCTGAGTTTTTTAATTTAAAAAAACAATCAAGTTTTTCCTCTTAATTTTTGTGCCCATGTTATGATCTATTTTCCTGCCATGAGTCTCAGTGGCATACAATAGTGAAGATCTTTCCAAACCTGGGCAATTATTTAGGGATAATTATTTGGACTTTTTCCTTGTTTGAGCCTGTCTTCCATGGTCGGATTAGGGCTCTCAGTAGAAAACAAAGAGACATTTTTGACAAAACTAAAAACAGTACATCTAGTTTATGACAACTGTTAGGAAAGACACGTGTGCAGTGATGTAAAGTACTCTAATGCTGTACTTAAGTGCAGTTTTGTGGTACATGTACTTTACTTTCATCTATCCCAATTCATCCTCCAACCACAAGACTTCCATTTGGCAGGTTTTGTTAATTTTCAGATGAAGATTTAACACAATGGGTAATATAACAAGCTTTACAAATATGACACATGATTAAAGATTAAACAAGTGGTTTCCAGTGTTTTTGGCTTAATCCAAACCATACATTACAGATGTATATGATTTGTTTACAGCTCCACCAAATAAGAAAAGAAAACCCATTCAAACTTGTCACATGGTTTCATTTCAATGAATGTTCAGATGATCTAATATCTCACCAAAAAAATCAAAGATCAGAGAAAAAAATCTCACATTTGCGTATTACAACTTAGTGTTTTCCTCTTCCCCCTCCCAGTAATCATAAGACAAGCCCTCAGGTTTATCTGCTGTTTCTGTATATAAAACTCCAGCAGCCACAACAGTAACATGCTGCTGACACACTGATGTTTCACTAATAATAATGTAACTGTGTTATATATATATATTTATACATGAATCAGAGGGACCACAGAAGTACTTTTATTTTAACATTTTAACTGCATTTAAATGCTCAGTAGGATTTTTTCATGCAGGACTTTTACTTGAGTATTGTAGGTGTATTGGTTCTTTGACTTAACTAAAGAATCTAAACTCTTCTTGTGCCACAGATCACAGATTTGTAACAATCACATGTGGGACCGACTTTTGAACTCAAGGGTAAATACTTAGCAAATATCTTCATCAACATCTGGAAAGACAAAGATCCCTCTGGGTTCTTTCCTCCCGCCAACTTCAAAACCCTTTCAAACACATTCAGAAGTGTTAATTGTTAATTATCACCCTTGTTGCGCATGTGTCACACACACACACAGTATGGAGAACACACCGTTTCATAACCAGGGGTGTTACTCCCTGCTGTACAGCCACCACTCCTCTGGCTTCAGACTTCCCACAAGATTTAGCAACTCGGCTGCAGTGACGCCGGCGCTGTCTTGGGCCAAGAGGCCTGGCTCATAGTTGATATTACAGCTCAAAGGTGTTGTGTGGGGTTCAGGGCAGGGCTCAGTGTGGCTCACACAATTATTACTGGATGCACTGCTGTTCAAAATGTATGTAACTCCATTAAAAAAAAATTTGATTTACCCTCGATGTAGACAAAAATGTCCACATACTTTTATTTAAACAGACTTATAACTGCATGACTGTAATTATAGCTGTTCCATGTCATGAACATAGAGTAGCTGTGTGAATGTGTTTGTCTCTGCTATTTCTTTGGTTCAACTCCTGTTGTTTTAAATGTGCTTCATCAATAATTGACTCCTATTGACTGGATTGAAGTGATCCTGTGCTGCCATCTAGTGGACTCATGCAACATTTTCTTTGCCTTAGAAACTATGTTTTATCATTCTACCAGATTACACTGAATTTAACTACATGTTTTTTTTAATTTAGTAGCCTTGTCAGATTCTAGACTCATGGCCATTTTAGTGTAATTTGATGTACGGTGTTTATGTGAGCTACATTCTTATTATCTCAGCACATTCATGATTTATGCAGCTTTATTTCTGTATGATTCACAGGTTTGAATAAAGTGTCATCCAAGTATCCCACCCCTCCCTCTGCCTGTGTACATGTGCTCCCATGTTATTTATGGCACATGTGAACTACCTGGAGGTGGAAACCAAACACGGCCGTGTCAGATATATGGGCCACTGAGGGGCTGCAGAGGAGCCTGGCTGCAGTTTGGTTTGGCCACCACGCAGCGGGAGCCATCTTCCCCCTGTCAGCTTTCATGTGGTGCTCATATTCATCTCTGTGGAGGCAACTGGATTACAGCTGGATGAATACTATCCCTCTACGGCCTGATTTCTACGGCTGAAAAATGTACCTTTGCATATTCTGGGCTGCTTATATGGAGTTGTTCTTTGGTGCTGTTTTCTTCAGCTGCTTGTGACGCCTCTGGAAAACAGCTTGTTTAGTGGAGAACAAAACAATGTTCTGATGCATTCAGCGAAAGCATGCTATCACGTTTAAATCACTTCATTGTTATACAATATGAATAGAATTGGAACAAATATTTACAGTTGAGTCAAGCTATGAGCTGTTTGCTATATGAGCCAAGTTAGCTGGAATCACTTTGAAAGTGTACATAAATCATAACTTTGACTGGCCCGTCGGTGCATTAAACTCTTGTCACTGAGTTACAAACATATAGATTACGGAGCTGTAATCATTACTTAAAATGAGCCAAAACAAAACGTCTGCTTTTGTACAATCATGTATGAAAAACAACATTCACACAAAGTGATCATGTCTGGAGATTTTCCACTGTCAATAGACAGAATCATTGCAGTGAGTGCAGGGAGATCCCATACTAATGACCTTGTTTCACACTTACCAGAGGAGTTATCAGTGAAAATGAGTTTCCGTAACAGCTGAGGCTGTGTGAAAAATGTTGCATAACATCAGCCTTCTGCAAAAGAAATCTTGAGCCAATCTAAAACATCCATTATCTCCATTATCCATACACTGCTTCTTCCTCCGTAGGGTTGTTGCGGAGGCTGGAGTCTACCCCAGTCGACTCGGGTGAAGGCAGGGGACACCCTGGACAGGTTGTCAGCCTGTCACAGGGCTACACATAGAGACAGACAACCAAGCACACTCACATTCACACTTATGGAAAATTTAGAATCACCAATCAACCTCAGCATGTTTTTGGACTGTGGGAGGAAGCCAGAGTACCCGGTGAGAACCCATGCCACACAGCAAGGTCCCAAACCCAGGCCGGGATGCAAACCAGGGATCTTTTGGCTGTGAGGCATCGGTGCTAACATCAGAGCCACCGTGCAGCCCCAAATCATCCCCCAATCTAAAACATTCCTTGGTCAAATGAGACCAAGATAAATCTGTTTGGCTCAAATGGAGTCCAGCACATTTGCTGTGATGCTGGCCAACATGACCACAGTGAATGCATAGTCCTCGCAATGAAGCACGGAGGTGGGAGTAATGATGATTGAGGGCTGCATGAGTGGAAAATATTTTATAGGTTTGGAAATATTTATTGACAGCAACATAAATCCCTGTAAATACACCAAAATTCTGGCTGACAAGACAAGTCCAACTCTGCAGACATTTGACAGAAGAGGGATATTCCAGCACGATCACGATCCAAACCAGACTGCCAAAATCACACAAGAGTCTCTGCAGAAGAAAGAAGTGGAAATTATAACTTGGCCAAGTATGTTGCCTGTCTTGAAACCAAAAGAACACCTTTGGGGTATCCTAAAGAGAAAGGTGAAGCAACACAGCAAAGAGCAGCTGAATATAGCAGTGCTCCAAAAATGGCAGAACATCTCCCCAGAAATGTGTCCAACACTGGTATAGTCCATGCTGAGAGGGACAAAGCCTGTCATCAGGAATAAAGGTGGACTTAGGAAGTCACTAAAACCTGACTCTCAATAATGAAAGGTGTACTGACTTCTGTTGCATTCACTGGCAGACATGTTCTAATGATGAAATAATACAGTTAATAAATTATATTTTAAGGTCAAACTAACCATCCCATCAGTCACATCAGTGTTGTCTGTTTGTTTGTTTGTTTGTTTGTTGTTAATTACTGACTGATTCCTGCCTGTGTGAACATCATTATTCAGCAGGGGTTCTGCCTCATCTGACTATTCATGAGTGAAGCAGCTGCTGGAACCAACGTGATGCTTTTGTGCTGACAGATGACTCGGTGTCCAAGTGTGTGTGTGGCGTTTAAGTGTTTAATTATGTTATTGATGCTTTTTTTTTCAGCAGTTTTATGAGGCAATAGCATTTTTATCTTTATTTAGTTTATCTGTATTTGACACATTGAATTTGAACACTAAGCTGACTGTCATTAGATCACTCAGATATTTACGATTAATACCACATTCACACTCAGGATCCTGGTGATGGTCATGATCCTGCATAGCAAATAGGAAGGCAGTCAGTGCTGCTAATGGTAGTTTGATGATTCTGTGCACAAACACTGGAGGAGCTTACACTAAATGACGTCTTGCTTTAAAGGTGATTCTGAAGTAATGGCTTCACATTCACCCTGCAGACTGACCTGCTGTATGATAGAGGCTAGATGGTCGAGTGCACTAATGAAACCAGTGGTTCTACATTTGACACCATTTTTTTTTGACATCATTGTTTGGTTGGGCATCAGGCCACATGCTGTCCAACCTGAGCAGACTACTCTCAATATCCAGGGGCCTCCTGTGTAAAAATGCTCTTGAGTTTATACTTGAACTCAGTTTTAAGATCCTTCCCAAGTGTGTGCTTAGATTCAAATAATAAAAAATGCTTAACATAGAAAAATGGTTTAATCAGATCCTAAGAATGTCACCTGTGGCTTCTGCACAACACCTGTGATTGGGATTTTTCCTTATGTAATGCCAGCACAGTGTTTTTTAACATCCATGGACAGAACAGAAAAGTGGACTCTTTAGCAGATTGTGATGGTAGAGGAAGATTGAAGCAAGGCAGTGTGCACTATTTGGTGCACTAAGTAGTGGGTTGACCAACAAAGCCAAACATGCAGCTTGGGAGTGTGTTGCCCTGTAGTGAACACTTTTATTAATAATGGTTAATAAAATTCATGCCATGTTCCGCACAGACTTGAACATATACACCAATCAGCCACAACATTCAGACCACTGACAGGTGAAGTGAATAACACTGATCATATTGGTACTATGTGGTGTTCTGATGGAAAACCTTGGATTTTAACATCCATGTTGATGAGACTTAAACACCCAAATAAACATTGTCCCACAACAAACACACTCCCTCATACAAATGGAAATCCCAAATGTCACTGACCTACCCCCACAGGAAAATGCACCCCACCACATGGAAAAACATCAAACAATCAGGAACATGTGGAGGAACATGACAATGGTCCAACATGTTGATGTGACCTCCAAACTTCCTACACCTCATTCTGATCAAGCATCAACAGGATGCAGTGGAACAAGTTGGATTGACAGAGGCCCCACTGCACAAGTCAGAGCACCCAAAGGATCCAGTGCCAACGTCCTGGTTCCAGACCCCATAGGACACCCTGAGAGGTCATCTTGTCCATGCCCCGTGGTTCAGAGCATTTTGGACCACATAAGGGGGACCAACACAATATTAGGAAGGTGGTCATAATGTTATGCCTGACTGGTTTATCTCCAACCTGTAACCTGCTGGCTACATGACCTGCAGGAAACTCTGCTCTGTCAAGTCTATATTTTGCTTAGAGATAAGATCATTTCCATGTCAAAGGTTTTATAAATGACTCCTCATTTGTGGTTTTCAAAACGGATCCTAAGTCTGCTTTATAAATGAGGCCCCAGAACTATCTGCAGCACAGAGGGAAAAGGGGAGAGATGAAGAGAGTGTATTATGACAGAGAGAGAGTCTCTCTCAGATAAATTGCTCCACCAAAGAGGACTGACAGTGAAATCCCATTTCAAGAGTCCAGAGTCAGTTTTCACTGCAGCAGGAGCTCTGTGTTTCTATCAGTAAACCTTGATTACCAGTCCACTATGATATCAGTGGGGGAACAGGGCTGTGTCTCCAGGATGGCATAGGAAAACAGCAGAAGCCCAAAAATTCATGATGAATTATTATTTCACAAGAATGTTTCCAGGAGAAGAACCGTAGGGGGAAGGTTACTGGCAATCCAGCACACATCACAATGTTTTACCATCTGTGTTCATCCTGCATAGATCAGGTCAACAGTGGACTTCAGCTGGTCATGGCACACCTCCACAGAGCAAAGAAACACTGAAGAAAATTGCTGATAATTGATCAAAGAAAACAGAATGACTTTGAATGTTTTGAATGAGACATAATTTAAAAAGAGACACCATTTTGTCCAGAGGAGGAAATAATGGCTTCAATAAACTAAAACAGTTCATATGAAATTGTAATGGCACTTTGACTGTTCGTTGCAGCCTATAACCTGATTTAAACATGGTCACCCCTGCTGTCGATTAGACCTTTTATAATAGTAACAACAATTAGCTTTAAACCAATCAGCAACAGCATTAAAACCACCTGTATAACACTGTGTAGGGTTCCTATGTGCCTCCCAAAACAGCTCTGACCCATCAAGACCAGGACTCTATCAGACCTCGGAAGGCCTTCTGTGGTCTCAGGCTCCAAGATGCCAACAGATCCTTTAAATCCTGATACTGTAAGATGGACAGGACTCATTTTCCACTATGTCATATAGATGCCCAATCAGACTGAGATTGGTGGAATTTGGAGGCAAGGTCAACACCCTGAACACTATCATGTTCCTCCAATCATTCCTGAGCAATGTTTGCAGTGTGCCAGGGACTATTTACTGCAGAAAGAGGCCCAAGCCATCAGTGAACTCAGTTACTGTGACGGGGAGCAGGCGGTTTGCAGCAGTGTTTAGGTAGGCGTCACCTGTCATGAACACCTGGACCAGTGGTTTCTCAGCAGAACATGGCCCAAAGCATCACACTGCTTCTGCTGGTTTGCAGACTGCTGCTATCTCCTCCCCAGATAAATAATGCACCTGGCTGTACACATGATGTGAAGAGAAAGAGGATTCCCTTTCTTCCATTGCTCCATCGTCCAGTTCTGACACCCACATGCCCATTGTAGGTGCCTCTAGTAGTGGACAGGGGTCAGCATGTTCACTCTGACTGGTCTGCAGCTGCATGTTGTAGAATTTTCAGCTATTTGTGCTTCACTAGCTCCTCTGTGGGATCAGAATTCACTCCTCGCCATACCAGTGAGCCTTGAGCACCCATGAAATTGTTGCTGGTTTGCAGGCTGTCCTTCCATGGACCACTACTGGTATGCACCAACCACTGGGCACCAGGAACCAAACATGACCTGCTTTTTGGAGCTGCTCTGACCCAGTCATCCAGCCACCACAATTTTACCCTTGTCAGAGTCACTCAGATCTTCATGCTGCCCATTTTTATTTTTTCCAACATATCAACTTCAAGAACTGACTGTCCACTTGCTGCCTAATATATGCGACCCACTGACAGGTGCCATTATAAAGAGATGATTGATGCTATTCACCTGTCAGTGGGTTTAATGTTGTGGCTGACTGGTGTATGTTTCTGGCTGATTACAGCATGTGCAGCAATGGCTATTAAAACACCACTCACAGAAGTCAAACTTAGAAAATCTGAAAAATGGAAAACATTACAGAACCAAACAGTGTTTGACTGATATGTGTAAAGTAGAGCTGTAAGTGCTTAATGCTGTCACATAAAATAACGTAACAGTTTAATGATACTACAGCAAGACTTGTCCTAACTTGGAGAAAAAGTCCATGATTGGCAGCCTCCAGTGATGTCAGTCAAACCTTATGTGCAGCAGGGAGATGACATCAGTGATTAGGTAATAGTCAGATAGATTCTTCATTGGTTACGGTGGATTGGACTACATTTACCAAGGGACCCGGCCTGCAGCTTTCACACGGTAACACTGCTAACAGCCCTGTGTGTGTGATACAACATCATGAACATGCCGTATACAATACACATGAATATA
Source organism: Dascyllus trimaculatus (assembly GCA_024666655.1). Taxonomy (NCBI): domain Eukaryota; kingdom Metazoa; phylum Chordata; class Actinopteri; family Pomacentridae; genus Dascyllus; species Dascyllus trimaculatus. Next base: position 31,670,683 of record CM045448.1, read on the forward strand.
CATAAATGGCTTTCATACAAGCAAAAATTGACACACACACACACACACAACTCCCGACACACACTTCTGTTCCACTCTGACTCTGGTAACTGGACACCTGCTCTCTCCCGCCCTGACTGACAGCCTGCAGTAGAAAGCAGAGATCCAGTCCCAGCTCTTCCTAATTGGATTTGTGAGGCATCCTGCCACAGGCCTCTAATAGCCTCTTGTAAGCCGCCTCGGGCCTGTTGTGCACCACTTCCTCCCCACGCTGAGAATAAGGGACCTCCTGAAAGGCATTTTTGGCTGCGCACCCCGATTCCTCGGGGCTATTAGGCACTTGTAGATTTTGAGCAGCTTTGACAACAACAGGACACATGCTTTTATGAAAACAGGGAAACAAAATGAGCGCAAGGTTGTAGCGTTTAAAAACGGCCGAGCCACTGCCAACTGATGTCAATTTTGGATTTCGGAACCACATACACTCCGGGATGTTTCCTCAACTGTACGGCGACAGGGTTCGACTTTCGAAACCCAGACAGGAAATGAGAAATAAAAAGGAAAAAATTAAACATGCGGGATTCAACATGAACAAATGCAGGAGGCCTAAATTGCTACAGTGGGGTAGAAATGAAATGTTGTTTGATCCGTAACAATAGGCTTTCAGAGTTCTAATGCACTGTATATACAATATATGCATAGACAGGAGGATGTTTTTATATGTAGACAATGAGAAGAGAGAAAAGAGTAAAGATGGTACCACAAGACACATTTTGTTGGAGAACTTTTTTCTTTATCTCCTATCACAGCAAATAAAGGTTTCTTAATAAGACATCTTAATATTGTGAAAGATCCTAGAAAATTGTGAGATGGGTTTAGTGTGTACAGCAGTGACAAAAGAGCACTAATGAAACAAGGTGATTTCAGCCCATTAAAGCACACATTAAAGCAAGTTTTACCAATAAAAGCCTCGAGTGCAAATACAGACATGAAAGTCTGTATTATGTGCCTGCCTTTAAAATGAAAATGGAAAAGTGTTTCCACTGGTGATGACGTTTGGTGATCATGAAAGTGTCCAGGATAGATAACAACAAAATAAACATCACTGCCCTGGTCTTCAGGGCTGAGTCTTACCGCATTAGACCACTAGAGGGCTGAACATATAAAGGCAAAGCATTCAGATTGAAACATGTTGGATTTTCAGTTTGAATTAGCAAATTAAGACAAGAAGAGTTTGTTATTTATCCTCATCTGCCAGTGTGCAACAAGGAAGAGGTAAGTCAGGCCATTTGTAGAAGTTAAATATTGAACAGGGCAGTGTGGCGGTCAATGGAAACACATGGTTTATGTATTTAAATGAGAACAGCAGTCAGGTCTCACTTCACAAGGAAGCTGCATGTTCAGATGAAGTCCTTTGTGTTTCTAAGAATAAAGCAGTAGTTTAATTACAGATGAACATTTTCTTTTCCAACTTTCCAACATAGTGTTGGTTTTTAGACAAAAATGTGTTTCTTTGGTGCTTTTTAATAGAATTTCAAACACAAAAATTCTAATCAAATTGCTCAATCATTCAATCATTAGACATACGACCGCAAGTCGTACGTCTAATGATTGAATACACAAGCTGTGCCAGGCTTACACCAGGTCAGACCTGATCGTGTTTCTGCCTTTAGGTCCTGAGTCAGGTGAAGTCGCGCAGAGGCCAAGATCAAGTCCTCATTTTTGCCATTTAAGTCTGTTTTGTTTCAGATTACGGACTGTTTTGTTGATGGAAACGAAAGCAGGCCTTGCATCCGAAAGCTACCATGAGTTTATAATTCATGGAGTTTGCCTTCGCCACAGTCGGACAAGAAAGTCTCATATTAAATGACCTCTAAAGAACCATGAATCGGTCCCAGAACATTACAGGGAGAAGGTTTATGAGAAGTATCTCTGCTTGAAAATAGAGAAAAAAGAAAAAGAAGATGAGTGGTGGTGAGCTGGACTATCCATTCCAGAGCAGCAGAAGAAGAAGTAGAACATCAGTGTTGAGTGATTAGAATAACAACAGTGAGCAGACACCGAGTATAGATCTCTGCTGTGGAACATACGTGACCGCCGACGCCATTTTTCAGCCGCCTGCCACCAGCACGTTTGATCTACCTCTATTTCTTCATGTCAGCAGCCGTGTGCGTATGAGTGCGCACACGCACGTGCACAGCGAGAGGCCTGTCCTCCCCCACGTGAGGTTGTGCGGGAAGTAGGGAGGCAGGGGAGGGAAGCTCTTATATTAATGGCTGCGGTTAACCTGGAGGGGTCAAACCCATTGGAGCTGTTGATGGATCTGGTCTGCAGGAGCTCTCTCTCTCTCTCTCTCTCACTCTCTCTCTCTCTGTTACACACAAGCACACACTAGTACAGGCCGGCCTGCATGATCAGTCTGCGGCTCTCCAGTCCCAGCGTGATCACCGCCGCCATGCTGGGAGATGAAAGATGGTGTGGAGGGCAGGGCAGCGGGGACAGAGAGGTGGTGGGAACAATAGATGATGGATATGATAAAAGAACAGATTGGAGTTTTAGTTACAGGCAAGTTTATCAGAGGCAGAGGAGGAGGAAACCATGTCAGTGGAAGAGGTGGGTCAGTGGGTGGAACCACAGAACCACAGCAGCTGGCAGAAAACAGGAAGAAAATCCACTTTTTATTGGACCTTTGAACATTCTATTTGTGCGCTAACTGTATGTATACATTATATCACTGAGGGACATAGCTAGTGCAACTCTACAAAAGTACAGATTTTTTTCCTCAGTCCATAAGATTAGCTTTTAGCATTGGTACACGTTGTAACTTCTGGCCTTCCACAAACACATCCTCACCTGAACAACCCATACACCTGTAACACATGCAAACTACTTGTTAAAGTTTCTCAGCGGTTCTTGATTAACCCCCTAAAAACTTATCTCTTTGTATCAAAGCTGCATATTTAGAATTCTTTTTGTCCAAGAAAATAATCTATTCCTGCCTTAAAATGACTTAGATGGAACTCTGCACCACTGCTACCTCAAGAATGTGCGAGTACACATACTCATAATGTGTCCTCTGGCATTTAAAGACACCATATGGACATGTACAAAAGACAAAAAAAGAAGGTCTCTAAATCTTCCAAACATTTAGCCTTGGTAGAACAAAAAGTCCACATCGGGGTCACTGATGTCAAAGACACAAAAATGGTTCGCGCAACCCAAGAGGTTTCGTGGCACTGCACCAACATCCCACTCCTCAGACCTTCACTTTGAAGAGACAACACTGACAGGAAGGCCTGGAATCAGGGAGTTACAAGCGTTTGAACGAAAGAGGCTGCTGGTTTGTGGAGGGGAAAGTTTTCTCAGAAAGGTTAGCAGAAGGCAAGAGCAACATGGCCTGCTGCCCTGTGTAACACGCAGCTAGTGTTAGCAGTCGGTTTGAAAATGGGTCACACTTATAGCATTTCAAACAAACAGAGCACAAACCAGAGGCAGCTCATCATCATATATACAGATGACAATGTAAGGCAGTGAAACATCAACAGGTTTGCTCTATTACTCCATGCAGCAGCGGCCCGCAGAACAACTAGTGCTTGTGCACACGCCGTTTAGGCTTTATGAGGAAAACCTGACTGCTAGTAACAAGTTAACAGAATGAAAGAGGTCAGGAAGAGTAACGGATGGATGGATGCAATGAAGGCAGAGGGAAAGAAATATCCCGGAGGTAACCTGAAGGACATTCTGAGGTATGTGTAAACGTATGTGCTATGTGGGAAACATGAAGGGAACATGGAGAAGTATTGTGGACTTCTAGAGATTTAAAGTCTGTGTCTTTTATAATCATTGCATACAAACTTTTGAATATATTTCTGTGCTTAAAATCAACAAAACTAGTCATGTTTAAAGACTGAAGCTGTTGGCCTCATTAAAACATCAGTAATGTTCAACATTTAACACAATATTATCAACAACCATCACTGTCAGATAATCAATGCTCAATAGAGGATATATATCTAGGAACGTGTTATGAGGAATCAGAAGACTTAAGCTACCATAGATCGATGACATGTCATATATCAGATATCATATTGCAGTGTACATGACTATGATGCTGTGTGTTTAATGTCCACACTAAGGAAGGCTTCACTGCAACACTGGGAAACACATCCTCTCACTGTTTCCCTGCACGCTTCAGGATCAAAGCCTCTGTGTTATGATGCGTGCCGATAAAGCTCTTGGTTTTGTGCTCTTGAATGGCAGCGACCAGGAAGTACCCCAAAGAAACAAGCTTGTGTCCAAACCGAAGCATCTGACACAAGTTATGGTCCTAATTAAATCAAGCCCACCGTTCCTATGGACAGGGTTTCCCTGGAAAGCCTCTCCACCGCCGACTGTGATCTCAGAGCAAAACAACAGGGTGATGTCAGCGAGGAAACAGAGGAGAAGGAGGAGACATGCTCCCAATTACTTGGCAGTGTGATAGATTAAAGGACAAGGGCTGTATGCTTTACAGGAAGATTTAGTGCTGGGGCCTCGTGGAAATGGCTACTATTGATGAATAAAGAGATTAACTGAGTTTAACGAGCTGACATGGATGTTTCCACACTACAAGGGTGGGGCCTAATTTTGGATGGACTTTATAACATGAGGTTGGTTTTACTGTCTAGTTCTCTTGCTGTCGACAGATCCCATCCAAAACCAAGTCCAGCAGTTGAAGTACATTCATTACAAGTATTGCCCCAGCGTAGCCTGATACGTCTGATTCCTTTGTGCCATAGAGCTGCATTGTTTTCATTCTAAACTATTAAAAACATATCAGTGAGCTGCACCACATTACCAGGTGATATTTCTCTTCATTACCATGAACCATGGGAACTGTAGTTTATTATCAGCCAATCATTTACACTGTCCCACTGCCTGAGATACTACAACTAAAATATGTTTTAATCCACCTCTGAAAATAGTTCCTATCATGTGTACTATTATATATAACCTTTTTGGTAAATACAAACCTAATTTATTTGTAAATTGTTTATAAAGTTGTACATGTTCAGCAGAAAGAGGAGACAGACTGGCACATGGCTGGTTTTGGTTTTCTCACAGGCTTTTCTGAGATTGAGATAATAAAGAAAAGCTCCATCCTCATCCCTTACAGTGCACTGGTATAATGATAATATGATTCACTGATTAATCAAGTAGTAACAGACGTTAAATTCACAGTTGTCACGACCCGGCTCAAAGCCATGACAAGAACTGAGGAGAAACATGGTGTTGCAAAATAATTAAGTGAGTTTATTAACAAAGTAAAAATAACCATCAACTAAGTCCCACCAAGTAACTAAATCAGCACAGAGCAAACAGAGCAAACTGGAGGACTTGCCTCGCTGGAGGCCGAGCAGCTAAGCAGAGCTGCAGATGGTTGGCTAGAGCAGAGTAGAGCCCACGAGGGTTAATGAAGAAGGCCAGATCTTACACACCTGGTGGATCCTCCCAGGTGTGGCAAACACCTCCCACCAAGCCTATGGGAGCAGACGAGACAACATCAAGGGGAAAACACACAAAACTATAGCAGGCTCTAGAGGCAGGAGGCCGTCACAGAGTATTGATATTTAGTTGATCATGTGTGTCATCCATCCATCCATCCATTATCTATACACCACTTAATCCTCTGTAGGGTCGCAGGGGGACTGGAGTCTATCCCAACCGACTTGGGTGAAGGCAGGGGACACCCTGGACAGGTCACCAGTCTATCACAGGGCTACACATAGAGACAGACAACCAAGCACACTCTCATTCACACCTACGGACCATTTAGAATCATCAATTAACCTCAGCATGTTTTTGGACTGTTGGAGGAAGCTGGAGTCATGTGTGTCATTTATCCAGCAAAACAGTCGCTGCTTTACTCTCCAAAAATAAAAAAGTTTTTTGTTCATTATCTTTGTAAAATGAATTATTATAGGAATATTCTAATATTTTCTCTTATTTTTTCAGACTAAACAATCAACAACAAAAAATCAGCAATAAAAACATGGCTTTGCCGCAGCCCTACAGCTTACAGTATTGTGCGGTGTAACAGGAAGCGACTGTAATTAAACCTGTGTAGCTGAAGACAGTTTTACCTCACAAGCTACAAAGTATCTGTTAAAGACGTGTGTTATTTAAATGCAGAAATATTTAAGTAAATGAACCGCTGTTCATCCATGCATGGCCCTGATGAACTGTTGGAAATATAGGACTTGAATTGTCTAGCGGTCTTCCATATTTAACTTATTATCAACAAATTCAGAAAACATGCAACAACCCTACGTTTGTCCGCCTCTCAACAGTTCTGTTTTTTACCGTCTGTGGCAACCAGCTCCAATCCAACTGATCCCTACTGAAGATGAGCGTCTTCAAAAACTGGTTAAGAAAAGCAAGTTTAATTTTTAACAAGTTATTTCCTTTAACAGCTGGGTTCTGCTGCATTTAGCACTCATTTCCCAAACCACAGTAAATGGTGAATTTGCTGGAAATATTCAGTGGCACATTACTACACGTGTGTTGCTCTACATGGAGCAGCCTCAACAGAAAACTACAGAGCCAGTGTTGATCATAATGACAGATAATGGCACACTGATGTGTTTAATACTCTTTGGATGGCTATAAGTCTCCATGGCACAGAGGAATGAAATACACTGTATGAGGCTTTGGAGACAGAGACAATACCAGCATCTCCTTGCAGGCTTGGGGCTGTTTGTTGGGTTTGTTGACGATTAGAAACTAACATTCACCTGCCTTACCTCTGATGTAATCCTTCAAAAAAAAGTGCAGTCACGCCAGGATCAAGTGACATTCATTTATTATAATTCCACCAGATAAATTTATGACACAAACACACTTTCAAAACCCGCCTCCTTTGCCTGCGTTGTGTACCTGGGATGCAGAACAAAGGCAGGCACAACAGAGATTACAGAGCTTTGCTGCAAAGCACACGGACACGTTAGTACGTCAAGTCAGTCGTTCTCCGCCCTGCTCATCTTCAGTCCTGAGCCGGAACGAGGGAGGAGGAATCAAAAGGCAGGTACAGAAAGCTTATTCACAGTGCTATGGAATACTGAAGTGGTTTGGGACCCCTCCCTCAGGATCCACATGAGTCCACGCTGGGACCGATCCCCACCGGAGCCTTTAGTTTTTGCTGCTCTCATTTCTTTACTCCCCAACGTCCAGCAGCGAAGAGAGCTCACACACATCCCAGCTCTCACCTCCACAGACCAGGAGGGTTCATCAAACGTCTCCCCTGACCACAGAGGACACTTTGTGGACTAAAGAAATGACAGACGTTACCCTGAATCTCTGAAAGATATGAATATATTGCTTGACTACAAGGTTCTCCCACTTTTTTTCAAAAAGCGTCCTGTCAGCTTCCTTCAACGACTGTCCTGCTCTGCCCTACTTATTCAACCACAGCTCATTTTCACATCTCAGCTGTTACATTTATGCTCCCAGCTTGAGTTTACTGACTTGTTGCTATTCAAATATGCAGAGAACCATAAATCCTGGCACATTATTATGTAACATATTTGCTTGACTAAGCAGATACAATTGGTCAGAGTTTGGTGTAGATCTAAAGAGCAGGACATAAAAACGGTTGCTGGATCTCCACTGTGAGTGACAAACAGCTTTTTCTGAATTTCAGACTCTTTAGGGAAATCCCACATTTTGTAAAAATTGGAAACTCTAAAAATTATTTTTTCATTCACTATCCAGATCTTCCAGACATACACAGGAACCCTGATCACATGGCCCAGGAGATGTTGGCTGTGTGCTCCTTGGCCTTCATGCGCAGCACGGCGATGCTGGATGAGCGCCTCTCGAACTCAGGCTTGGTCTCAAAGGCCGGGTGGCTGTTAGCGGCCGGCGTGAGGAGGGAGTCTGCGCTGAAGAAGTTGTTGAGGGAGACGTGGCCAAACTGGTTCTGCTGATTGGGGAAGCCCACGTAGCCGTGGTCTGCGGCGCCGGCAGCCGAGCGAGGGGAGTGCGAGTAGGACGTGACGCAGGGGGGAGAGCCTCTGGGCAGCATGCAGGAGGAGACCACAGAGCCGCCAGGAGCTGGGCTCGGCCACAGGTTGTTAGGGATCTGTTGGGTAAAGACGGAGTTAGATACTGGAGGGAATGGCTTTAATTACATGAAGATACACTGGAACACAGGCTGCATAATTAGTTTGAATGGACTAATAATTTACCATTTACAAATATGTCCACATTTTGTGTGTGAAGTAGAATATTAAAGCCGAACAGAGGGAAAAATACAAGCCTACACACATTTATGGCACCAAATAGTATCGCAGCCCGAGGCACTATTATTGGTAGTTCATTAACTGTGTGGACAGTGCAGACACTGGAGATGTGGATAAGCACCTGTAACTGCTGACCTTCTGAGCTGAGATCATTTTGTCACCCAGCATAGATGTCATTTATAAAACCGTACAGAAAATAAAGACACAAAATTAAAAAAAACAGCAAACAGGTAGGCTGTGTTCTGGTGGCTGTGGATGTAATCTGCTTGACAAAAAATTACCCGCAAAAATAAAAGCGCACAAAGAAAAGCAAGAAGGAAGCAAGTTCTTCATATTGCACTGAAAATTTAAAAAAAAAAAAAAAAAACTTGAGGACAATATTTCCTCTGTCGTCTACACATAGTTCTCCGTTGCAACTTAACTGCACCACTGGGAAACTACAGGCGTTACCAAAGGAAAGGAAAAGAGTGACAAAAATAAAACCTGCATACCTAGAAAACATTGCTCTGCAGTGTGAGCACAGTTTGGCAACCACAGTTGTGATGCAGCTGTTGAAGTAATGTGATGTGATACGTTTAAAGAAATGGGTGAAAATGCATTTGGTTGTTCTGTGACAGTCTTTTCATACACAGCATCCTGTAAACAGTCGTCACTGGGACTGCCTTCCACAGAACAGCCCTGATAAAAACATGTGACAGTGATGTGTGTGGATTGTATAAGGTAATGATGCTGCTGGTGATTTGTGTGTGTGTTGAAATCTGTTGCGGTTCCATTCCACAGGAGTGGTGGCAGAATTCTCGAAAACACAACTCCAGCCCTTGACAATATATACACATGTGAGACATAGCTTCTAATTGTTCAAACATGAACACAGACAGTCACCAAGACGTGGGGCTCATCATTTTTACAGTTAAATATTTTCAAAATTCATCGTAAGAGATTCCTGCAGCCTCTGTTGTCATTTTCTTCGGTGCTCATAGAGCTGACAGGACAGAGAGGAGACATACACCCAGCTGATCTGATACAGTTAATCCAGACTGATTCAGGCATGGAAGCTGAAGCAGAAGCATAGATTCCACTAAAGGTTCGGTCACATCCAACTGAGTTTGTTCACTATGAGACAGAACAGTTGGCTACAAGCATTTGCTAAGAAATTTAGGAGAAGAAAGTCTAAGTTAGCAGCAAAACAATTTGTTCCTTAACTATATTTTTTCTAAAGTATCTTAAATGTTCCACTATAGAGCATCCCTCACTACTAAGTAGAAATAGATTTAAACACAGTCACCAAAATGGTTCCATAAAGGTGATATGTATAAAGAAACAAGCCTGTGTCTTCAGGAAATTCAAAACATTGCAAAAGTGTATAAGTTGAACCTTTCGCTGAAGAATAGCTATCAGAAAACAAAGACAAATCCCACAAACCAGCTGTGGTTTGGTTCAGACTGAAAGTCCACATTCACAGTCAGATAAACTTCCTTTGTAGCATAAAAAATGTGGTGGTGGCGGAAGGATCAGCCCGGCCAGAACCCTGTTGACCACATGTGCCATTGATAAGCAGGACTTCCATTTTTGAGCAAAAAAAAAAAAAAAAAAAAGCAACAACGATTTCCAAAAGCTCACAGTCAACAAAAGAAAAACGCAATTCTTTAAAAGCCACAAGAATCCAGGCCCTGTCCAGTGCGTTTAGGGAGACAAACGCAGCCAGTGTCAACACAGTTACAAATAGGATGGAGCGTCTAATGACAGTAATCGGGATCAGCTGTATGGACGGGCATGGCTGCTGTCCAGGGGGATCTATCAGAAACATGTGCGAGCAAAATGCGAGACGGTCCGGCAGATTTCTGACCTGGTCCGAGTCCAGGGCGCAGCAGAGCCGGCGGGACTCTTCCACTTTCCTTTACCTCAACACATCAGCTGCTTCCTTTTTACGCTCAGGATGTGAACGCGGACCCGTCGGAGGAGCCGCCGCCTGCATATCTCCACCTCAGAGCAACACTTGGAGGCCCAATCTCAGAGAACACCTACCAAAAGGACAAACTGACATCCCGCGTCTCCTCTCACCTCATCTTGTACCTGACCTCTGCCCAAACAGCAAGACAAATGTTCAGCCAACATGAAATCTGATATAAGGCCATCAATCCAGCCGTGACACCTCTCAGAGGCTCTAATCAGCGTCCGGGCTCTTATCTGAAGATGCCTTTCATAACGTGTGATTAATAGAGCAGTAATGGCAGGGGACTGCTTTATGCAATTTGTCCTGACTTATACGAATTGAGTATTTCAGACGAGCGGGCTGAGAGAGAATCAGGAATATGACAGGCCGTGGAGCATTACGCACGGCCTGCGCCCAATAAGCGCAGCTGACAAACAGCTCCATGATCCCAGCAGAGGCTTCCTTTAACGCCGGATTGCGAGAACGGTTTGAGCACGACTTGCCTGCGTGTAGCTGTCCGTCCTCGGCAGCACAGATAAATCGTAGGTGGCTGCGAAGTGAGTTTTGGCCTGTTGGATCTGTCCGTAGCGCTCCCTCTTCCTCCACTTCGCCCTCCTGTTCTGAAACCACACCTGAAGCGGAGAAGATGGGAGGCAAAAAGAACAGAACAGCGTGGTTAGTTTTCACAGATATTCAAAACGAGTTTTCGCCTCGTTGTTGTCCAAGGAGTTTGTGCGAAATAAATAAATAAATAAAAATGCAGCAGCTGAAAATGAAAATGAAACGCGAAATGAAAAAAGCGCAAAATATAATATGCGCAAATATAATATGAAAAAAGGCCGTGAAATATAGTTTAAATATTTTAGATATTTTGTGTTGCATTTCTAAAAATGTACATGAATTTAAATTTTTAGAAATACACCATAAAATATGCTAAGTGTTTAATATATTTCTATAAACGTGTCTGAATTTAGATTTTTACGCACAGCAGCCTGCTCCTCCACGCCTATATTTTATCGCCTAAAAGCCCTGATTCTATTATTTACGGTTTCTAGTGAGGCTTAAAAAAACACGAGGCCGGTGATAAACCATACCTGCACTCTCGCCTCTGTTAATTCCGTCCTCATGGCCAGCTGTTCCCTCACATAAACATCTGGATAGTGGGTCTTCTGAAACACCTTCTCCAGCTCCTCCAGCTGCGCGCTGGTGAAGGTCGTCCGGTGCCTCCTCTTCTTGCTGCTGGACACGTTGCTGTCGCACTTGTCGCCCATGTCGTCCAGGTCGGTCTTCTCCTGGCCGGTCGTCACCGGAGACGCCCGCAGAGTGCAACAGCTGTCCATGGACCTGCCGAGGTCCGAGTGCAAAGTGTCGTCGTCCGGTTTTGGCACACCGTAACTGGCTGGAAGGAGGAAGATTAGTGACAGTCAGGGTTACATTTGCTGCGCCGCTGGACTCCTATTTATTTTAAATGGTAATAATAATAATAATAATAATAATAATAATAACTTTCTGAATTAAAATATGTGGAAACATGAACTGATTACAAATTTAATGACAGTAACTGAGCGCCATTAGGGGTAGGAACAAACGTTAGGATTTTTTCCCCCTTGAACTCACACACACATGCAGATCAGCGCCAATAAAAGTGCGCAAAAAGCAGGCGAACCTTCCCGAGCCCGGCTTCCACTCACCGTTCTGGTCTCCGCAGGGCGAGGAGCGGTGCTCGGCGCTCTGCAGCCCGAAGGCCTGCACGCATTTCGGGGAGGACTTGGTGAAGTACTGCGCGCTGTCCAGGCTCTCCATGACTTGGTCCATGTAGTAATCGCTGGCCTTCATCGCTTGGCTCTTCAAGGCGAACTTCTCCTCCATGTACTCCATCATCTTCGCCGAAACCAAACCCGCTGGCTCTAATCAAATGTCACCATAAGAAAGGAAAAAAGAAAAAAGAAACTAATCGCCGTCGCGCACCGATGAGCGGAGAGATGTCCCGTAATGCAATAATTCGCCAATGGAGTTAATTTGCTCTGTCTTGAAGGCACAACGTCTTTATAGCCCCAAAGAGAATGAGATCCTAGAGGAGCCCCCCCCCCCTCCGTCCTCTCCTCTCTGAATATGAAGCAGCGCCCAACTCCTCCCACGACCCGAGTCCAAACAAAACAGCGACTTTTGAAGTGATTGTAGACTCCGAGGAAACAATCAGAGGTGACTGTAATTTACAGCGTGTTTACACAACCTGAACGAGGCCATCATTTATCCGCAGCACGGACACAAGATGCGACTGGAAGTGGGATTGAACTGGAGGCTGTGGGTTTCACTGGAACAATGGAATAAAGTCAACAATGCAGTCTCCTCAAATGCAGCAAAACACACATGCACATGAAGTTATTTCATCTCAAGGGTTATTCAGGGAGATCTAGGTTAATGGGTTCAGCAAAAGGATTTTTTTCTTTCTTTTTAATGAACAAAAAGCAGCAGCAGCCATTACAGAGTGTTAGTAAAGGTCCCAACTTCACAAATGCGGTTTTTTAATTAGATATATAGAAAAAAAAACAAAGACGGAAAATGTGTTGTAGTTTTTGTGCTGCTTGAAGAAATTTTTAAAAAATGATTTAAATCTTGTTTTTAAATTTATTTCCTCCATTTTGAGGCGATTCTTCTAAATTAGATGCGCACTTCAATCTAAGTCTAGGGTTTTTTTTAATTTAAATTTTTAATATTTTTGCCGAACAAAAACAAAAATACACACGTTGATGGATTTATTTTTTTTAGACCCAGCAGGTTGCAAACTATTAGAATTTCTCTTCCTTATATTGTCATTATATATTCTGAGCTGCACCGAGAACTTGGTAGAAAATGCGCATTTTTTTCCATTTTTGGCTCCTTTAAATCTGTAGTTTGCGCAAGTCTGGTCACGAATTGCAGCTGTAAATTGCGCGTTTTAGGTCAGATGTTTGCAAAAAAATAAAATAAAATAAATAAATGTAGCTCTGCCAGAAGAACAAGACATGAGTGAATGTGGTGACTATTCCAGTTAGGATAGAAGTCTAAAGGCCTGCTGCTGAGCCGCCTTTTGCTCAGTGAAAAAATAATTCCCTGAACTCTGTGAATTAATCCTTTGTGGAAAATAGAGCAGGAATAACTAAATCCTGGTTAATATTTTGCATGAATGAAGTATTGATCATGTTTTGCTGGAATTAAAGACCAAACATCCTCCTCCTGTGGTAAAGACTCATTGAACCCAGCAGCAGACACACACACACACACACACACACACACACACACACACACACAGGCAGGGAGTTTTTTTTTCTTCTTCTTCTATTTCTCCTTATTGGAGGAATTATGTTACCACTAACCAAAGCCCATCTCCACCTCCTCACCTCCACCCAGAGACACACCACCTGCGAGGCGCACCGTGCATAGCTTTGGTTCGCTGTGGGGTCAGTGGCAGTTACCTGGGGCTGCTCGGTGCCACAGGAGAAAAAATGAAAACAAATAGAGGTGCTCTTAAGTAGCAGGGGGGGTGTCTTATTGGGCTTCTAGGATGACCTCCACGCTGGATCACGCTGAGGAGAAAATGTGAAAAGTTCAGGGTGGTTCGGTGGGGCCTTCGGCTGGAAAGTCCAGCCACAGTAACCGCTGCTGATAAGTTGGAGGGTTTGGTCACTGTCGGTTGACCAGTCAGACTAATTGTTTAAGTGCTGCAGCCGACATGTCATGTGAGCCACCTGGAAGGACCTCACTTTTAAAAAAGCATGCCAGTTCCTCATAACACTCATCGTGGTCAAAATATGATTGAACTGAACTAATTGCCAGTCATTTCAGTCTTAATGTGACTGAACACCATCCAGCAGCACCAAACCGAGGCCTCGGGGGCCCAAACATGCCACTTCAGAAGGCACAAACATGACATCATGATGCCCAGAGCCAGGCATGGGTCTAATTCAATCCACTGAAATGTCTTCAAACATTGGCGAGCCACGGATCACACAAAGGACCAGAGTTTATTTTCCCCAAAAGCACAAATTCAGTGGAGCTTATGAATGCTGCAGAACATTTGGCTCATGAAACCGACTTCTCAGAGAGTGAAAGGAGCGAATTAGATCTTTGAAAATTTGTTTTCATTTTGTTTGTTTGCCTTTTGTTTGTTTTTTTTCCATTTGTGAAGCATTCCTGAGCACTGACAAACTTTAACCAAGTCATGGAGGCTCATGGTAACACGTTACACAGCTTGGTCACCTGTGACTGAAACAGAATAAACCAGGCAGCAGGGCAGGCCAGGCTGAATCCAAACACTGTGATACAAGACTACGTTAATTCTGATGCCAGTGCAACAAGAAGACTTTTAAAAACACACAGCAACAACAGGAGAAATTTTAAAAAAAGGCAAGATGAACCAACATACTATCATGATCTATTAACGCTGCATTTTTCCCTAAAGATTTTAAAACAGATTTCACAGATTTAGGCCGAACAGAAGCAGCCAGGAGCCTCTGAGATCACTGGGTGTGGGCTGGAGATGCATAAACACAGATCGTACCTATAACAGGACAGTGGAGGGTCACGAGCAGATCAAGCACAAACAGTTTGTTTTTATAATAATTATCAAATCCAGTAGTGAAAGGGAGCGCCTGTTTATCATTTAAACACAAACTAGATGAATGTGGAAGAACCTCTGCTCCACATACAAAGGCTGAAATAAATCATTTCAACAGTTTTCTCCCCATCATCTCAGATATGTTGCAATTTCAAAATAAATGCACTTCTTCTTATTATTTACTTTAATTTAAAAATTACAACAAAGCATAATATTAACCACCTTTTAAAAAATACATGTCAAAAGACAAACTCGCCTGTAATGACACGTCATACATCTTAATATATAATGAGACATCTGCACATGCATGTTCTTATACATGTGTCTGCACTTACTTGCTTGAATCCCTTCTGTAAACCTGTAGAATAAAAGCACCAGAGGCCTGCACTATGTCTTCAATCTTATTTTACAAATGACTTGATAATCTTTCGGTTTCTCTCTCTGGGCAGAGCTTTAGCATGCACTTTTACTGGAGTCCTGTACAGGGGAGGTTTTGCCTATACGCGAGTTGATTTCCAATTTCTTTATAAGTTGGTTTCACATTTCCAGGAGAGCTTGCACATTCCTTTGAGTTTATATCCATTTCCTTTTTCTTTGCCTTGGCTAAAGGAGCTGCCTGCTCGAGTCATGAAATAAATAAGACCACAATTATTTTTCTCTGCCAGTTACAGTTTTGAATGCTTTAGTTTTTCCTCTTCTGAGTAAAGCCATTTATCTCTGCAAAATTAAATAACGATATAATTTTATGTTCAAAGGATTTACCTTCAATCCTCATTGCTGTTCTAGTCTTTCTGCAATTTACTGTTCACTTAAATAATAAATACAACAGTTTTAAGGTCTGTGTCATGCTGCTTGACTACCGTTTGCTCCGCGCTGCCTCTTAGTACAACACGCACTGTGCTCACCACAATGTGCCTCAGCTTAGCAGAAGAAACTCCTGCACACTTACCATAGCTATGCTTCTTGCATGTTTAAAGTGACTGATCACAGCTATTCATTCTGCATGGTGGTGTGTTTATCTTTCCGGGCAGTTGCTAGTTTCTATTAATTGAAAATGACAATGAAAGGCTGTTCATTTTCTAAATTAGGTTTATATACAGCGTATTACCACGCAGTGACACATTAACATGGAGGCAAGTTTCATATGTTTTATTTCCAGATGTATGGAAATGAAAGGAGAGCGATAGCTGCCTGGACAGCATCCATTAAAAATGCTCAGTAAAAATGTACAGCACACATAATTTGTAGCTAAAACTTGGACACAAGCTGTTTCGGGTCTTTTTAAGCACTTGGAGAGATTTGGATACAAAACCTCCCTCTGCCAGACTGCATTTGACAACATTAGCTGACTTGAGGTGAGGCTGGCAGGGAACGTCAGGCTGAGAGGGGCGTTCTTCATCTTATCTAAATGTGTGGTGGAGCGCTCATTTCACCAGGCAATGGATTTTGGATGTCTTAGGTTACATGTAATTTAGCCATAACCCAAAAGTAAACAAATCTAATGAAGACTGGTGGACGATGGTTTAGCAATATAATTTCAGGAGCAGTAGTTGGAGACAAGAGCTCTAAAAGCCTGAAGTGGTGTCAAATAAAACGATACTAGTAACAAGGCATTACTACTGCTTTTATACTGCCTGTCTGTTAATGCTGTATGTACAATAAAACCCTGACTTATCCATCACCAGTGTAGTGACATGTAAAGTCAGCCCCTCTGTGTCCCCCAGGGGCGTTTGAAGAACCCCCCCCTGAAAGAGGACAGTGCTCTTGGGTTTCACAACAGCCCCAACTGAGCAGGACCACCACATCCCTGGCATACGCCGCTCGCCACGACCAGAATCCCCATCAGCTCGCGTACAGTCAAAACACACCCCTCAGACGTGTGTGAGAGGAAGATGGAAGGAAAATAAACACACAGACACGCATTTCCTGCCAGGGAGCCACTCTGAAGCTCTGACTATTTGTTTTCAGATTCATTAACTTATCATTCTCAGGCAGCGGCCCAGCAAGGAACCTCCAAGCCTGAGGTTCACTGCCTCCGGTGGGGTAGTGTTTGTGGACGGACGCCTCAGCTCCCCAAACTCAAATACACAGACAAGGCTATTATAATCCACGAGTGAAAATAAAGAAAGCAACATTTTAATTCTAACACCAATGTTTGTGCCCAGCTCATAGAAGCAGTAATTTCAAGTTCACCACTGGCTAGCAGGAGCTAAAGATAATCACAGAATAAGGAAACTGCACTTAAATGTCGAGGCTGTATTAAAGTTCTCTCTTAAGAGAGCAAGTCTCTTCCCGTTGTTATAACCTATATTATTAAATCAGCATGGAAACAACATTTTAGCATCCCGAGAAACAAGAATCCACAGGTATTAAGGTCCTGGTTCTCATTTCCTGCCATCATTTGCGTATGAAGCGTGTCATTCATTCAAGGCTTGTGACTTTGGTCCATGTGTTTTAGTGCTCGTTGGCTGTGATCAAGTTCAGGCAGTGACACTTGAGCAGAATGGACATAATGGAACCGCCTGAAGATATTTGGGCTGGTCCGGGTCCTATTGGGCTTAATTAATTTTCAGAAGAGGGAGCATGAGTTCTAAGCTGAGTTTAAAAAGAACAGCTGCAGGAGACAAAAAAGCAAAAATAAAACAGACCCACTTTCCACTGAGGAAACAGCCTTAAACATGGAAGATTTAATCTTTTAATGGGTCAAATTTGTTCTGTTTTGCAAGAGAACATGCTAATAACATAACAAAATCCACCGTGGCTGTGAGCTGGTCGCAGGGGGAGAAGTATCGGGGCAGGAAAGAAGGTCTGTTGTCGTGGAAGAGTTTGTGTTTTACTTGTACACTCTGTCCCTCTTCTTGCCTCCGCCCCAGCCGCCGCTCAGCTGGACGGGGTTGTCTCGGAAGGAGATGCGTTCCCTTTTTGACGGAGCAGACGTGACCCGCTTAGGAGATGGAACTTCTTTTCCTGGACACAAAGTGGAAGAGGAATGCGTTAGTATTTCACATGTAGAAGGAGCAGCGTGAAATCAATCCACGATAGACTTCAAATGGTCATTTATACCATTTGGGTTACTGAAATTACATACTTTATGCTAAGCAGTTTATTTTTACTGACAGGCTATGCTCTTTTTGTGTGCTCAATTTTTAAACATTTTTATAGTCTGTGATAAAATTATCAGTTATTATCAGTAATCAATATCACAAAATAGGGATCTTAAAGAGACTGTAGCCTCAGCTGTAACAGAAGTGGTAGAAACTGTAAATTCATGTTCTCCTCTGTAAAATTTCCAGAATCATTTAAAAAAATGATGATAATTCTAACTTTCTAATACTGAAAATGAAGCCCAGGACATCTTGTTAGTTTGACCAGAACACCTTTGTGTGAAATAGAATATGAAAATCAGAAGAGTTGCCACTACAGTTCAATCCACCGTCTGTTACAACAAAGCTGGAGAACATTCTTTTATGTTGAGTAGGAAAATCTTAAAGCTAATTTCAAGCTAACTGTTAAAACCCCCAAACAAACAATTGTTCCTTAGTACCTAGAAGGAATAGGCTAAACATTTCAAAAAGTTCTATTAGGAAATATATAAGTTTATTTGACTAGAGATGGATAAATGTTCATACTAAGAGAGGGTAAGAGATCAGAATAAGTAGGCTTTAGTGTATCTAAGTTTGAAAATATTAAGTGTCAGTTGTCTCTGATGCAGAAGACTCAAGACAGCCCATATTAAATCTCACACTAGAGGCTTAAGTGTGAGCAGGTAAGTTTAGTGTTTTTGTTCTCTCAGGAGCAACGTGTGCTCCATCAGAGGCGCTTCCATTTCACCTGGGGATCAGTACAAAGCCTTTCAAACACACAGAACAAAGGCAGCGCTTCTACCGGGTATGATGCATTCCACGTGTAGAGCCCAAGCCTGCGGTCTCCACGGCTGCCCCACACAGGGAGCCAAACAGCAGGGAGGGCTCTTTAGGTGGGAGGCCTGGGATGCATCGCAGGTACTGACCCAGCTCCAAATGTCTGCACAGCTGGCACACTGTATAGAATATCCATCCACTCGCAAGTCATACCTAATCGCACCTCACTGGGTTTTGATTTTGCTCTTGTCCGTAGTGTTAGCGCTGTGTTTTTCCTCTCCTCGTGGTTTGTTGTAATACAGTTTCAAGATAAACCACCGCAGTCCTTCGTGTTTATTTTCAGAAACTTCGGGCCAGCTTTGGTGGCTGAATTTCGTTTATTAAAGGCCTTTATCCAATGATGTGTTCCAAATCCAAAACAGAGCACAGAACCTGTTGCACATGTTGCTAATTTCAAAGCAAGTTGCGCATTCTGATTTTAAAGGTACAGAGATAAACAAATGGCTGCACATTTGCACCAACCACTGTGACCAAACAAAATGTTTTCGATCATTTTACTCCTATTAGGGTTGAACAGCGGACAAAATTGAGGGAGCAGATATGCAACTTAAGTGGTTTCCTCTGCACACGTAATGAAAATATTTTGTGAGCCTGGAAACGCATTTTATGGTACTGTCCCAGCAAGTGGTGAGTATCACATTGCAACAGGTTATAGAGTAGGTTATAGACTATTTAGGTTGTCTTTACTGCTATGGCAAACTAAGTGAACCCCCTGACTTTAAACCTCTACTTTGATGCATTTATGTAGCTACAGAGGCAAAGGCTAAAGAACTTCTAGCCTAAAGAAATAAAGCTTGTTTTTGTAAGTCACTCTCTTACTGACTTATGTAGATACAATATGAAGATTTACATCAAAGAAGCTCCACTTCTTTTTTCTCAGTACCAGAATCTCTCCCAAGTAGCCCATTCCCCCTGATACGAGTTTCGGACGACACAAAACTGTGACCATTAAATGCCCTTTCCAAGTTTATGAAATATCTAATTGGCTTTTTTAAAAATGCTCCTGCCTTACACATACATTCATATTTCAATTTGCCCTCGACAATTTTGATAAGTGGTGTTTTCATCAGTGCAGACAAAGAGGCTTTCTCTCTCAACAACAGTGTCTCTGCTGAGCACGAAGACACTCGCTCCTGCTGCTGTTGCACCTCGTGGATATCATTTTGAAATCATCATCGGAATCCAATTAGGCTTCGTTAACAGGGACAGGGCTCTCCTTTACTTGGATTCCTGGGCTTGTTTAATGTGGTCATCTGCTGTCCAGCCTGTCAGTAGCATCTTTGTCACTCAAACTCCTGAGCCCCACTTCTCCTGACAGAAGGGCCAGTCATTCTTCACTGAAAGGGCTGATTTTTTTTTTCACTCTCTCTCCCCGTTTCCTGTCAGGGGAGAAATTCACGGCGCCCTGTCCCCGGCCCGACCTTGTGGCTCCCCTCCCCTCCCACAGCAGCCGCACGGTGGACTCAGTCTAGGCTGAATAAGCAGCGGCCTTTATCCGTGACTCCCCGCACTCAGGTCTGTGTGACCCAAGACTCATGATGAGTGCAAACTTAAAAACACGTGTACCCATGTAATTAAAGTACAGTTACATACACACACAATGTGCACATAAAAACATGCAGTTTGAATTTGGCCCATCAAATCCCCTTTATGTGTAGTAATCACAGTCTGATTTGTGCTCATCCAGCAGCTGGTTGACAACATATGTAACGACAAAGATAACAGTCTACATACTGATGTATGTGCCATTTAGCTCAGTTTTGTATAGAGTTTAAACTTTCAGTTGTAAATTTTATTGTCACTGCAAAAACAAGGACACCTTTTTAATATATCTTGTACATATGAGCATATTGTTGTTTGTGTAACCTTTTTATCATATATACAGCATACATGTATGTATAAAATAACTCCCAGTGATTAGTGAAGTTTTCTAAATAACCTATGAATGAAAAAAGTTGATGTCTTCATTATCATTTCTCTGGACTACAAAGTCAAAAAAAAGTCTGTGACACAAATAATTAATTTTAGGGAGGTAGTTGAGTCCTGCTTTTTCAGAACACTTTAACATGTATTTTTTTGGACTCTTTGATTCTTGAAAGACCAGTCAATAATTCCCAGCAACACGTCATCTTGGCAAGAAAAAAAAGCCTGTGAGCTTCACTCGACTCACTTGCATGACCCAAGGAGATTCGGCGAGGAGAGCAATTCACTTTGCAAGGCTGGGCACAGAAACTGCTGCTGGCCCCCAATCCACTGGCATGGCGTTGACAGTCTGCATATGCTGGGTCAGCCTGCACACACACACCACACACACACACACACGCATGAGGCCCAAAATGACACATCTCACGCAAGCAGTCCAGCATTTTGAAAAACATTCAACAACCAGCGGCTCTGCAGTCTGAACATATCTAAGAAACAGGAGGAAGGGGGCGGCTTCTCTTGCCAGTGATCATAACTCAAACTGCTCTATAACGGCACAGGGAGACCTGCGGTTTCCGACTTCAAAGGCTTCACGAGCATCAGCATCGTTCTCAGGTCCAGGCAAAGTGTTCCAAAGTGACACAGGGATTTCTGCAAGTGAAATGAAGAAATTGCAGCCAGTTGATCCAATTGAAAGTGTCAGTGTGGAGCTAAGCCTCAGACTCACCTCCCCCCTTCCTCCCTTTAAATCGAAGCTGATGAGACAGGCTCCAGGAGAGGGGACCTACAGCACGGGACTCTGACTGGTGAATGTAAATACTGCATACCTCCACATACATGCAACTGCCCCCCAGAACAGATTCAAGTCAAGATTCACTGTCATTTTATGAAGTGCATGAAGTGCGGGGGTAAAAAACAGGAGGGGACAGTACTCACCACAAGCTGCACTCTGCCTCCACTTAGAATGGATGAGTTTATCTCTGGTAGGAAATGTTCACTGACAACAAGACAAAAGATGTTAGGGCCATTCATGTTTTGCATATTTTACATCAATCCAGTGATTTTCTCTCTTCAATTTCATGCAATTAACTCTGACAAAAATAAAATAAATACAGATGCCATGGATGCCATGTTAATGTCTAGTTCCTAAGTATGGTGGGGGTAGTAAAGGCCTACATACTGACATCCAGTGGTTACACTGCAAGAAATGAAAATAAAGTCTCCCTCCATTTACACCATGCGTTTTCTTTTACTGTGCAGAATGATGTCTGCGCAGTGGGAGTTTTTCAAATGTGCAGCATTCACTAAAGTGAAACTTGAAGCCTTGATACGGTCTTGTTAAACATACAATTGATTATTGGCTTTTTATTGAAGAAGGAGAATCTTATGTGAAGAAATCAATTCATGCGTATTCATAGATTTTTGGGGAGAAAGAAGAGTTATTCAATTTCAAGAGGCAGTTTTAAAACATCTTTTTTGAGGGAAAGAAACGTATCAGAAACAAATATTTATTACAACAACAGGAATGTTCTTATTTTCCTTAGTAGCCACACTACTAGTTTTAGATTTATTTGCCAAACTTTTAAAAAATAATTCTCAGATGTGACACTTTTCCAGTTCAATGGAAGTTATCGAACTTGAGTCCTTGAATTCCTATTTAAAATACATTGAAACGTTATTTTATGAACTGCCCCAGGCATGCTGGATAATCCACCGACCTTGCAGTGAAATCGCACAGAGATTTCAAAAAGCTGAACATGTTAAAACCAAATGTGCATGGCTAAATATTACCAGAGGTAAATTATAAAATACATTGGATGCTAATAGCTGATAGCTGTTTGAGAGTAATATTAGCTTCCCGACACACCACCTTCTGACCTACATTAGTTGCCTCACCTCTCAGAGTGCCTGTCAGACTGAGCAGCAGTGTGCAGCCATTGCTGTGACTGTTCCTGCTTCATGTGCTCCGTCTTCTCTGCTTGCTGAAGGCGCAACTCAGCCTCACCAACTGCACTCGACAAAAAACATCAAATAAGCATCACGTTTCATTATTTTACTCCTGTTCTCGGTTAAGAAACATTCTTGAAAACAGTGGTAACAAAGAAAAAGCATGCTGCCTGATCAGCAAGTGGAGGGGAGAAGGTGGTATGTTTCTAAATGACAGGAGGCGTAATCAATACTGCAGTGAGGGAGCTGTGTTAACAGATGCTGACCAATGTACAAGCTCAACAAATAAACAGCTCAGGGGCCTGATGTGTGGCAAACTTTGACATGTACCATTGTAATTACAGTCGGCCAGGTTTCCCCGCGCTGGGAGAGATCAGTAGTCAAAGGCCTCAGCGTTTATGTTGGGGCTTAAGGTTGTGTATTTGTTTGCGGGACTCAAAGGCATTACTATAATACATTCAGAGCTGCTGAAAGATGCAGCAGGGGAGGCTCTGCTTCTCTCCAACAATTGTTGGGGCTTGTGGTTCTTTGTAAAAATTGAGCACAAGCAAAGTTCCAAAAGTTTGTTAAGGAGAGAAATCTGAAAGCCTGCTGATTTACGAGTTATGCTGAAATCCCATAATAAGCTCGTAATTCAAAGTAAACATTTATGTTTCACTGACAGTAATGCTGCCGTAAATGAGTGTAAACTGATAATGAATTTTGACAGCCCAATGCTGGAACTAATGATGCATTTATTTAAGCCATTTACTTGCTTTTGCTGGGTTGTAAAAAGAAGAGAAAAGCTTTACAGTTTTCATGGGTTAATTGAGAAGCCCCACTAAAAATGTCAAGTGATAGATGCTTCCCCCCGGGGCAGCAAAGGCCAGGAAATGGCTACTTGCACTTCCCAAAGCTGAAAATACAAAGAGAGACAAAGCATATGTAGTCTAAAAAAAAAGCAACTTGCTCAAATTCTGTTCTTATAATAACAATGTATGACTCAAACAAAGATTCTGCACTGCCTTCTCACAGTTTCTATCTATTCATGTCATAGGAACCTGTATGGGTAGACCATAAGCTGCTAAGATTTTGAATGATGAATTCAGACTCACTGTATGGTGGATGCATTGTTGCATGGGGAAGCAAACGCATGCTCGGCGTGTACACAGTGATATAAGATGAGTCCCATGAAAAATGTTCACATTTATGTTGCACTCCAGTAACACAGAGAGACCTCTCTCCCTTTCCCCCTCAGAACCCCCTACTGAAGCTCCCTCCTGACCTCCTCCAACCTCCTAAATCCCCCTCCAGTCCTCCTCCAGGACATCAGGAGGGGGCCTATAGGAGTCACGCCTGTTAAGGGGGGCTCTTAAGCACATTAAGTGATCTCGTCCCTACTGAGGAGGGGAGAACTTTCACTCAGTATCAGAGACCTGGAGAGGAGGAGGGTGGAGGCTGTGGCCCAGAAGAAACCAGAGATAAAGGAGAGGCAATGCTGACAGCCTCCTTCTCTCCAACCTCACTGCAGAAACAAATAACACCAGCACATGTAATGGATCAGAACCAGTGCAGATCCCAGTGAGAAATTAAACAGTGTCATGAATGAGTTCATGATTGTGTGTTGTGAATAAGAATCTCTCGTTGACATTTTTAGGGGGAAATTCAGTCGTCACAAAAGTAACTGCTGAACTATGGGAACAGGATACAGCAAGAAAAACAAGCAATCATGCCAGCAAAAAAATCAACAATCCAGTTGTAAACATGCCAAAACCGTTGCAAAGTTATTCAAACTACTCTTACATGAAACAGAAAGTGATCACACCTGTAATACTGGTAACACTTCTGCGTTACACTATTTAAGTATGTAATGCAGAAGTGCACAACAACAATTAGAGACTCTAGAGTCATTTTACGGAAGACAAAGTCAGGTTACAAAGTGACAGAAGAAGACGTCTGACGAATGAAAGAAGACTTTAAGCAAGAATGTCAAGCCTGCCTTTCCACCTCTGCACATCTGGCCATATGTGTAGATATGGATGTCAGCTTGTCCCCCTTTCCAACCCCCCAAAAGTTTGCTTCATGTGCTGTTAGGTGACTATTCCATACACTCCTCTACAAACATGTCCATGAACCTAATTTGAAGCAGACTGAGGCCGGTAAAATGTTGTTGTCTCTGTCAAATATGTTGGCTGCTTTTGGTTGTTTAAACTATGAAAATAAAACAAAAAATAAGACCCAAGCAGTCACACACTAAAATGATCTTGAAAATTGACATGTTTTTTTGCTTCGACTTATAATTATGAAGTAAATGTTGACTCCACAGTGTAATGGCTATAGTAACATTCATTCATTATAAACCACTATGCAATTCAGTCTGCTACCAGGTGTGAAATCCGTCAGGAAAATTAAACCTCAATTTACAGCACAAATGCACTGCATCAGCAATTGTGCAAGAGAAAGAGGATGCCTCTTTTGTTTTACCCAGTAGTAACCTGTAGTTTTAGCTGAAATTCCGGCTGATAGAGGAAATGCAGTAACTGTGGAAAACTCTACATCGCAAAAGAAAGAGATTCCCATTGTCAGAGGAGGCAAAGAAGGCAAAGAGGGAGACTGATAGAAGCCAAAGTAAAACAGGAGCAAACCTTGGTCTGGCATTCACTCAAAGGAGAGACCACTGGGACTCAAGACCGGCATAATTTCTTCTAGATTAGTAAGTAACAGAATCTATCACCTGTAAACTAGGTGTTTTGTTCCGCTTTTATCATAGCACTGAGACTGGGGTTTCTATTTCAGCTTGGAATTCTTAAGGCTACTTCTAACAGTTTTTTCCCAATGTTTTCCTCTGTGCTCCTCTCCAATCTGACAAAGCAATACCCAAACTATAGTATTATTTCATGTAGAGCTAGGACTATTTCATTTTACTTCTTCACTGAGCATGTGTCTTTCTTCCCTCCTTTTGTCTAAGTGGTGTTGATCATTTCGTGTCCCGTGTTGTTGGAAACTGAAAGCAATCTGGTCCTTGCGACGGCAGTGCCAACAGTAACACCGCTCGAAACCGCAAGTGGTGGGTTGGTTGAAAAGTTGTCTGTTGCCATTTTTATCATTAATTATTTTAACAACCATTTGTCAGTTATGTGAAAAAACCACTACTTTGAAAAGAGCATGATCAAATGCTGGGTCATCCCAAGGGTTGGGTCTTGCTCCAATAGAACTAGTTCAAACGGTGTGCTGTCCAAACACGTCAAAAATCAAAGTGTTTAACGCACGCATTTTCTGACAGTTTCTCCAGGAAGGAATTCAGCACCTTGGCTTGCTATTTTCTCATGAAGACTTGTACTGGACCTACACTAAAGGAGATGGAACTCAGCCAATGACACTTAAAAACAGCTAGAGTAGGGCTAACCCTCCTTTTGCTTCATATTTTGTGTATATGCCACAATGTTGGAAAATAAAGAACAACATTATGAAAAGCATATTAAGAATCATGTTTTCAAGGCATTTGCTAAGTGGAAGAAGAATCAGAGCATGTCTGAAATTTGACTGACTCTGTGTTTTTAGTTGGATGTCTGTCTCTGTTAGTGAGTCAGGCTGCGGCACCACTGTACATTGCTTCTGCATGTTTTTTAAGTGTGCCAGTGCATCTCAAACTTATACTAAGAGGGAAAAGCTCCGCTGCCTGAAATAAATAAAAGCTCAGAGATTACTGGGGTGAAATTGAATGCATGTGAATGGTGGTAAACAGTCTAACAAGAAGTTATTTTGGATGATCGTTGATAAACAAAATGATTGTATTTCAGTTTGACTTTTGTTGAAGACTTGAAGTGTGAAATCAAGTTAAGTGCTCAGGAGGAAGGGGCTCCAGGCTGAAATAAAAATATATACCTTTGTGTCTCTGTGACATGAGGACGGATGTTTGGTGGGATTGGATCTTGGTTTGGATGGAAGAGGCAGGTTGGAAGAGTGTGCATGTGCCTGGGGGCGTTGAAAGGAAAGTAAGAGTAGAAATGAGGAGAAAACGCTGGAGGCGCACTACATCTTCAACATTTGCAGCACCCAGGCACTTCAAGATACAAATCATATAAAATAGGGAAAAGCATATCTATATTTGCCTTTAAAAGAAATTTTCTTGTGGCTCTGCACTGTTCTCTCTCTCTCTGTCTCTCTCTCTTGGTATGTAAGCCGATACCCATTTCAAGTGGGTTACTCATGTCCAGCACATCCACACAAAGAGCCCGGATAAAATAAACACGCCGCGTCGGATATCTTGGAAAGAATCTGTCATGGGTTTGGGGCTAATCACCTCCAGAAGGGCCTTGACTCAAAGCCTGAAACGTTAGCCCCTGTCGGGGAGCGCTGGCTGGGCCGGGCTGGGCTGGGCTGGGCTGGCTAGGCCCCGGGCACTGGGGATGGATCCGGAGGAGGGGTGCCTTACACAGGTCAGGACCAGGGGAGCAAGAGGGGAGTTTAGCCTTGGCCTGTTTACAGGGACCAAGGATCACAGTGCTACAAGTCTGTTCCCGACAAACCACCTCTGTCGCCACCGTCGCCATGGCCTCATGGTCATCCAGTAAAAAGACAGCGGGAGTCGTCTCCTCCAGAATCAAGCTGGTTAGAGTTACGCCTTTTACAGGATCTCACTCTGTTGGATCAGAAATGTGACTGAGGATGCCGAGTACAAAGCAGAGGGACAGATGACATCCTGACCAGCGTCTTGTCGTTCCTTTATCAGTTGTTGTAGCTGCTTCATTTCAGTCCTTGAAATGAAGCAATGAAATGCTTCACTGCAATCACTGCAGTTTGATAAATTATCAAGACAAGGGTGGAGAGGAGAGATAAGAATACTGGAAAAACAGAGCTGGAAATATTGTTGTAATCTAATAGGTCATTCAGAGAAAACTGTTCTTCGATTGCCAGTTGGCCGAGAGCTTATCCACAGCAGTATTGTGCTCAGACATGATTCCAGTGTCACTAATCACTGTGTTGGAAAGTTGACATGATACACCTGCAGTTTAAATAAACACTAGATAACATGATGATGTTGTCACAGTAAAAGTCAATTTTTCACGTAACAAATAAACTATTAGTCAAAATTCTACATGAAAAAAATTCAACTAGCATCAAGAAAATTCTGGTCTATTTTTGATACAGTTGTCCATCTGTGTGATGAAAATGAAGTAAGTGCCTTGTATCCTTGACAATTCAGTGACTACTGATAAAAACTTGTAATAATCTTTGAAATCACTGAAAGAGGTTTTAGTTGATCTTTCACTGTGGAGCTATTGCTCAGTTTTAAGAAAAATACGGGGATTCCTTTACAACTATTTTACTAACAAATTACTAAAATGTTACACCCAAAACAGATAAGTTAAAGTTAAAGGTTGCATCATTTTTCTTAAACAGGAACAATAAATGACAAGCAAATATACTGTATTTCCCCACAGCTCATTAAGGGGTATTTCATGCTCTCAGTAACATTGGACTTGGACCAGTCACTCTCACTGACTGTTGGCAAATGCTGCTGCTGCAGTGTCCCTCTGACTGCTGGATGACCGCGAGCGTCCTGCTCTCTGGATGCAGGGCCTTGACCCTGGTGGGTGGGGGTGGGTCGGGGTGCAGAGGAAAGATGGAGACAGGCCCTCATGATAAAAGCAGACTCTCCCCCCACCGTCCTCCCTCCAGCACTTCCCTCCCTTTTAAGTCTAGCTGTGTGTGTCACAATGCCAAATCATCTCTGCACCTCAGGGCAGGGCACCGGGCCACAGCAGAAAAAGATGGAGGCAGAAATTTGCCTCTTCTTGGATCAAACCATTTCATACCACAGTTAGTCTACAGGTTCTTGTGAAGACTGTATATCCATTACACACAAAAACTCTTTTGAAAAAAAGCACGTCATCTGTGATAGGTCAAAACCTGCTCTGTGAAATACATACAGAAAGAAAAAGATACCCGACTGAGTGTTCACGTTGCTTATACTTAGCTGCTGGTTGCACTTAAACTGATAGATCAGGCCATGATTACCACCTTGTTGCAAGCTAAGCAACTGTGGTAATTTCAATATTATCCTAACCAACAGAAGCAATTATCCTGTCTCTAATCCCAAATCTAAAGTTCTGCATAAAAGTGATTTGCAAGCCCTGCTAAAAACAGACTGCAAATGCTGTCAATGACACACCTCATGAATATTTGTCACTCACAAATTCCAGATAGATTTTTAAGTCCTACAGGGCTCACACATGCTCATAAATGGGCCATAAGCACAGTGTTTTCATTACTTCAAAGTGTCAGACTCATCAATGGCTGAGGAAATGACTTCATGTTGCAAATTGTAGCTTGCATGTTGCAACATTGGGTCCTAGGTTTGTACAGACTGATCATTGCGCAAAGAGTGAATAAAGAATAATAAAGATGTCCTAATAAATTAAGAATTCAAAGATTATAATATAGGGTTAGCAAATGTGTAGCAAGTCCCACATCCTACCTTTTACATAATTTCTGTTGTGTCGTGTAAGCCTGCTTCGTGCCTCCACTGGACCCACTTGGTAATTGCAGTTTTTGAACAAGGCAAGACGGACAAAGGGATCTATGAGTAAGAAAGAGAGGGTCAAAGAAGGACAAGGCAGACCTAAAACCAGAAGCAGAAAACCAGGATCCAACATTCGGAAAATATTAGAACAGTGCTCTGGTTCCACTGAGGCAGATGCCATTAGGAGTTACAGCCGACATAGACCTGTGTGTCGGTGGAGAAAGATGACAAGAGCACTGCTAATGGAATCATGCATTTGCAATTCTGATCAAAGAGCAGCCTTCCTCTACATGACCATGGCATGATAGCTGTGGCAGGACTACTGTTTCTTGGAGCAGAGCAGAGGTGAGGTCACCTTTCACTGCAGCTACACTCAACCACTACAATGAAACGAAATGAAAGTCATCATGAGATGACTTGTCAAGGGGTTTCTTGGCAATCGTTATTTCCTATGCGGGGTTTCAAATGAGGCCCAATAAGAGGCGACAGGCCCTGGCCTCTGCTGTCTGTTATGGCTTGTTAACATACATGGGGTGGAAAGGTTCACTGCTGTTGAAGCACGATTGAAGGAACAAAGATGAGAATGAAAACAGGCAAAAATTAGTGTGGATTTTTTCCCTTTGAGAAAATAGATTTCTGTCCTAAAAGGAGTTCTTTTCCATATAGGGAGGAATACAGAGATTAAGAATGAGGAAACAGAAAGAATCATTAGTTCTGGTGTAGAAGGATTATTGAACAATGGAAGCATTGTAGGTGAGTTGACTTAAAATTAAAAAATGGGCAAACAGGTGAAGCATGATCGTAGCTGTGGTTGTAGATGTAAACATGTCTGGGAAATGGACAGTCCTGTCACTCGATGCAGCCAAGCCCTTAATCATTCATACCTTTAAATGTTACTACAATTTAAACAAATGAGTTATACAAAAGCCACACTCTGTAGAGCTGTCACAAACACAGAAATTATCCATTTGAGACTGAAACCACTTGTTGTACCCTTTTTTGTACCAGGCTGTAAACAGGTGTATTTCTGCTGTGAAGTTGGGCATTTTAACATGGTGGTGTATGGAGATTGACTAACTCTTTAAGCCAGCTTCAAGTGGCCATTTAAGGAACTGTAGTTTTTGGTACTTCACATTGGCTGTCACTCATGACAGTCATGAATTCAGACTTTCTGGGTTTCATAAACAACAAGCTCGCAGGAAACGTTTATTTTTTAATGAAAGTATTTCTAAAGATGCAACTTTGACACACAGAGATGAGATTTTAGATGTTCAATCAATGACCAGAGAGAGACTTTGTGAAGAAAATCATAACTAACAAGTGCATATATTTAAACTTTCCCATTCTGAATATACTCACCCCTGTGTTTCTTCTGCTGTTGCTTCTTCGACTTCATCTTTTGAGCTCTCCTTAGCATCAGAAGAGCTGTGTGGTTGTCAGCAAAGCCCCTGGAGACCACAAAAAAAGACAGAAAATCACATTTAGTGACATGACAATGCACACAAATTGTAGTTGGTAATACACAATGTATGATAAGATAATGATTTACCACTCTTCCATAATCTTTTCTGATCTTTCGGAGAGGCCACTAAGCACTGAGGTTGAAGGAGAAGATTTGCTCCTGAAATCATAAATCAGTTATTGTCTATAAAAAAGAAAGCAAGACATGCAGAAATTTACAAATGCATGCTTTAAAATGTCATTACGCATATTTCTACATCAAGTGAGAACAGCAGAAGTAATATTCCGCATGCTATCAAGGATGTCCACTGATTATCATGAGAGATCAGCACAGACAGCTTCTTATTGTATTCTATTTTTCAAACAGTCTCCTTCTGCACTAGCTTGCAGAGTTCCAATGGTGCAATGGGTTTATATATGGACTGGAATGTGGATATGAGTTGTCACGATCAATATTGAAAGACTGTTAATCTGTATCTAAATTCAGTTTGCTGTATCATGGTTGATAATATCCACTTGACCACCAAGAAAGAGATCGGCACAAAATATGAAAGACAACTCAAAGATGTCTAGTAAACTGCCTAAGGTTTTTGGTGAAGGGGTCGAGCTTGCTGTGAAGCACTGGCACCAATTACTATGAAATCAAACTAACGTCGCTGAATTTTATGAAGTTTTGGGAGCCAAAATTTTGCATTACTGTCACTACATACTGGTGCTATCAGTGGGAAGACATATAATTGTGATACTATATTTCTGAATGATCTGTCTCTGGGAAGCGTGTATTTCAAAACAGCAGTGGGCCAAGGATGGAGCCTTGAGGAACCCCGCAGTTACATTTGGCAGTAGAGGAACAGACATTTGCTATGACTAAGGAGCAGGTTCTATTTGAGATGCATGAGTGTAACAGACACATTCTAGACAGTGAAGGAGAATGAAATGTTTGGCTGTATCAACAGTAGTGATCAAATCTGAAATCACTAGGACACTACAGTAATCTTTATCTACATTGAAAAAAACATACAGGCAAACTGTACAACTAGTGAAAATATTGCTACTATTCATAAGCAATAATAAATAAACTGAAATGGCATCCTCATGCACCTTGAACAAAAATGACAAGTTAAAAATTGGTCAGTAATTATTGAGCAATAGGGGATCTAAACTTGGCTTTTTCAGTAACTGCTGAATGATTGCATGTTTAAAAATACTGGGGAAAACATCATAAGTTAAACACTTGTTAATTAAAGCATAAAAGAACTAACAGAGGGGAGTATCTCTTTAAAACAAACTTTGTTGGTGGTTTGAAACTGAGAGTGAGGCAGAATATTTTTTTCTCTGTATCGAAGGTTGCCAAATGATTAGGTAAACTGCAAGAAGCAGAAATTCAGCAGATTATCAACCAACAGTTTTAGCCAGTGGTTAGATTGTGTCTTGTTCTACCTGTTGGAACTCTCTGGTGAAATTCTTTGTGCAGCTGAGTCCATGTGTTCCCCAGCCACCCAGGCGTGCTTTGGACTCTGTACAAGCGGTGGAGGGAGTATGTACTGGGAGCGATCAAGACAATGACTAACAGGCTGAAACACAAATGAACATCAGAGTCAGCAAAAATGTACTCCTTTAACTCTTAACAATTTATTGAAGTGGGTCTTAATCACTTTCTTTTTAAATAAACGCATACAGGGCGGCAAATCTTTGTTTTTTGTTTCAAAATAAATTCAACATTTTTAATTCAATGGAGTGGCTTTCAGGGTTGTTCAAAAACTTTATATCTGTCTCAGTAAAAATAGGATCATCATTTAAGGTGTGTTCAGAAGGTTGTTATGCTGGAGCTTTACATGGAAATAAAGAGTCTAAGCTGTGTCCAGAGAACATAATCTTCTCTGTGTACCTTGGGGAAGATTACATATAATGTATACAATGATATCCAGTCACATTTAACTCAAGTGCATATTTTCATTTTTGGTGTTAGGGAGATACTTTTTTAAAAAGTGAGTTTTCACACTCGTGGAATGCTCATACGTAAGTCAAAGTAACAGCTTAATTACTCTCCAGGTTCCATTTTCTCTTTGTCAAAGCACTAAATTGTTCATCCCTGCCTTTGATGTGTACGTCAGTGTCAACACATTGAGGCCGGCCACACCAGCAGCTGCACCGCATCAGCTGGCTTAAACTGGCTACCATGATGTACAGTGCTGAGCACGCTCCAAAGAAAAGATCCAATGAGAGGTAAATGAAGGAGAAAAAAATACAGGACGACAGTCCAGCCAACGTGAAAAATGACATCTGCTGGTGCTGAGCAACCCTCAGCCCTCCAGAATTTTGTTTTTCAAGAGAATAAATTTAAAGATCAATCAGGAAGGGTGAGATGAATCCTGGAGGGGGCGATAAGCAACATGAGGAAGGGACAGGGAAAGAAAGTAACTCTACCACTGACATGACATGGGCTGGTAAATCCCAGAATTCACTGACCAGTTTTGTTGTAATAACAGCTCATCATAGGTAATATTCCAGGACTCTACCTTCAGAGATGATGGCTGCTCTGAGACAGGGTATTGTGTAGTAGGTGAGTCTTCAGAAAGCGCTAGTGTCCAGTGTTTCTCCAGAGCTGCCTTTAAAAAAAATCAAAAACAAAAGACTTTTGGAATCAAACATAACACTGTAGGATGTACAAAATATACAGATGGTGACAAATTTAAGGAAATTGCCACATGAAATGTCCTAGTAAGTTGCCTTCACATGCCGTCAGAACAGCTTCAGTGCCCTAATCAGTCAGTTGCACTGATTCTCCAAGTCTCTGGTACTCTGTTGGAGGGATGGACACCATTCTTCCAAAAGATATTTCCTCATTTGGTGTTTTAATGTTGGTGTTGGAATGTGCAATGTAACACATGAGTCCTAAATCTCCCAAAGGTGTTCTGCTTAGTTTACATCTGTGACTGTGAAGGCCACAGCATATGATTCAAGTCATTTTCACCATTCATAACAATCCTGAGGAGGCCACTCCCATCAGGACAGAAATATTGCATCACAGGATAAAGGTGGTAACTCAGAAGTGCTTTATATTATCATTGCAGCGATCCTTCCCTCTAAGAGGACAAGTGGACCCAAACTATGCCAGCGAAATGCCCCTGACAGTAAAACAGAGCCACCAGATCTCCTCACTGTAGGAGTCAAGGGTTCAAGTTTTCCTTTAATTTGTCACCCATTTGTATATACATACAGGATACTGCATACTATGTACTGTATATAGTGAATTATATAATATATAATAGTGAATGTTTTTTTTACTGTCAACAACATAATAAAATAGTAACGTTTTTGATGCCTGTGTTAACATGGATATATGTACAGAAAATATCTCTGCATTGTTCTTTGTCTTTGTATGTTTTTCTGTACTTGTGTATATGTCCACACTTGCATGTCTGTCGGTTTCTGTGTAAATGTTCACAATTTTCCAATGTGCACGCACAGGTTTTTGTGCATGTGCATGTGAGCAGGTTTGTGTGTGCATGAAAGTAGTGTTATACATATGCTTTTCTGCACTGTTGTATCAGTCTCTGTGCAGAGTTGTGTGTCTGAAAGGGTGTGGGTTGGGGAATTACTAAACCATGAAAGTGAAACACATGAACTTGTGTGCATACCTCATCAAAGACAAATTCATCCACGTCCACCTCCTCAAAGGTGTCATCCTCTCCATTGCCGGGGCATTTGACAGCGGCAAGAGCAGATGCAAGCCTCCTCCTCAGAGTGAAGCCCCTCCAAAATGCCTGGAGGTACCCAGGAAAAGAAATAGTACAAAAGTATCCATGAATCACAGAGCAAACGTAAATATTGCATGTTATCCCATTGTGGAGATAAAACATGTTAACCCCTCTTTTAATTGCTGAGTGTTCTGCTGTCTGAACTCTGCATGACTCCGGGCTGTTCAGAGACAAATGGAGCTCCGGTGTGCCTCTAAATCCTACAATTCCCAGCGGGCTGGGGGGGCACGCTTCACTTCAAGTTGAGCCGCGCAGGAATTCTAGAACTCTTACTACTGCACTTCTTTGGAATCTGATTAATCACTCTATAGCCCCCCAACACACACACACTCACTACTCTACTACACTACAACCCCCACTTTCTACCTTGGAGAGCCCTAAAGGACTCATCAAACACTTTTTGTGTTGAGAAGGGATTTGAGAGAGGTGTTGAGTAGCATGTTTTTCAGAACAGCAGCTTACACCTCTGTGCAGAGGATTAGCCAAGTAAGCTTCCAGAGCACGTTTGAGGCTTGAAGATTGATGTTCAAAGAAGAAAATGGACATTTTAAGGTATCAACAGAGTGAAAGTGGTTTCAAACTTCAGCCACAGTTCTACAAAACTCTAGTTGCAGCAATAATGGTACATCAGCAGGTTAATAAGTCTCTTCTGAAGATATAACTTTAAGCTACAGGAAACTGAGAGGGCATTTTTAAACTATTTTCTGACATTTTAGTAACTCAGAATAATTGATGAACCAACAATATAACTCAGCAACTATTGATATTTACGATATTCAGTAGTTGCTGCTTTAATAGAGATGGACTAGATTTTTAATGCATCCATGGACATAATAGCCATATATATAGATGGACTGAACTGGACTGGTAAATAATTACCCATCTGTGTTGTCAGTGGGAGAATGTGGTTTAGTGTAGGGCACTGAAAAAGGCCACAGCATGAGTGCTAGTATGTTTTGGATGTAACAAGGCAGCAAACACAGTGTGTAAATAGTTGACCTTTATGTTTTGCTGGACACTCTCTGAAGTTAACCTCCTGTACAGCCAGCCTAATGAAAAGGCTTGAATGTCTGACAAAGTGCCAAAGGTTTTACCTGGATGACAGTTGCTGCATAGTTGCGGCCAACAGCACTCTTGTTAATGTAGGAAGGTCCTGACTCTGGCGTTCCTCCATCTCCTCCTCTCTCTCCTCCCTTTTCTGAGAAGGGGGTAGCATTAATGTTCCCCTTGTATTTCCTCCACCACTGCTGAATCACGACTGCTGCTGTGCTGCTCCAGAAAGAACACACACACAGTTAAGTACACACACCAAGTGAGGGATATACATGATGTCATAGCACCTTCATCTTTCAAAACATGAATTTATTTCTGGGCAGACATCTGGAGAGCAGGACTCTGGAGAGTTTAAGCCTGTCCAGAGCCAACCCTCATATCAAAGATCTATTGTCCTCCCAAAGATAGCACAGTGTTAATGATAAAGCTGCGTGTTAAAATGAATAAGGTCTTCAACATTTTCTGATGTAAATCAAATAGAGGAGGCTCCAATGATGACAAATGCTCTGCAGCAGAAACTAATAAAATGCTGAACTGCTATAAAAAGAATTATATAAAAAACAGAGTGTTTGCTTTAAGTTGACAGTGTCCAGTTGTGTACCATGAAAGAATTTCATTACATACATTACATCAGCTGATCTGTCGTCAACAGTGTAGTATTTAATGGAATAGACGTACAGAAGCAGACATCACTGGTTCAGATAAAATATTTGGTGAATTACTTTATGAGGTCTAAGTCTTGATGGTTGGGCACAGGTGCTTTTTCAAGTCTGAAGGACTTTGTTTCTCCCTTTGTTGTTAAGAAGCAAACGCTGCCAGAGCTAGCCCTGGTAACAGTCGGCCTTGTCTTTGGAACCACTGTAACGCTGTAAAATGTATCACGCTGACTCTCTGCAGCTGGAATGTCTTCTAAACTCCAGTAGCTGCATCTGATATTGTCCCCGCTTGGAATAACTGCTTGTATTTGGTTAGTGTCTTCCATTTTTGGGCATTCAGTAAGGCTTTCAGCAACGATACTGTCCATGTGGGGAGTTTTCTCAGGTGGTGTTTGGTCTACAACCCAGTGTTCATCACACACAGTGGTGTCACCATATTCATGGGCAAATCTCTGGTCCTCAGCCAGCTTCAGAGTCATAGTGAAGTGCTGGCAGAGTCTTTTCACAGCTTCCAAAGGAGATGAAGCATTGCTGGAAACAAACACACACAAAAAGTCGCTGCATTAGATATGATGCTTACTCCAGCTTAAAAATCTACATCAACTGTTGCAGAAGTATAGAACACATACACCACACACACACACACACACACACACACACACACACACACACTCATAGTTTGGAAAATTACATTCACAGCCTGCTGTATCTTAGTCCCAGTCCACATGAATTCCAATCAAACCTACTCATGGGATTTACTGTATGCAGTGGTTTATGTGGACGGGAAAGATCCTCTTGCATGAGAAGTCTGAGACGACTGACTATCATTTCAAGAAATACATCAATGATGGTTTGTCTTTGTGAACCCTCAACAAATTGACCACACTGGATATGTAATGCAATTTTTGACAGAGTCAAAAACCTTTCATTTAATGTAAGGATGGGCTCATTATATGATTTTGATTTGATGTCTGTGGTGCTGATTGAAATACAGATTATATGAAAAGATGGAAATAGCCAGTGTGACATCACCCATTGGTTTGAAGCCTCCAGTCTGAATTTTGACCTTTCATCTTAGTATGTTGAGAACACACATAATGCATATGTGGTGGATCTGAGTAAGAACTTAAGTGCCCAAAAAGTTGCAATTTGTCAATCATAAGGCAGCCCTGCTCTAAAACATTGCTTGCTTAATCGTTTATTTTACTCTAAATGGCACCGTTATTTACAAAATGAACATCATACTGCATTGAAGGAAACTCAAAACTAGCCATTGAGACCATTAACTCATTATGAAAATGTTTACTGAGGTAACAAATCAATACAGAAGTGG
Source organism: Dascyllus trimaculatus (assembly GCA_024666655.1). Lineage (NCBI taxonomy): Eukaryota > Metazoa > Chordata > Actinopteri > Pomacentridae > Dascyllus > Dascyllus trimaculatus. The sequence goes on from CM045448.1 coordinate 31,708,030, forward strand.
GCTAATTTTTAAACTAACTGCTATTTAGTTGGATTTCTTTTTCACAACCAGAGGTGTCACCCCCTGCTGGCTGTTAGAAAGAATGCAGGATTAAGGCCCTTCCAGGTTAGCCTTACTTTTCAGACCCAAAGGCCACAGCAATCTTCCATGTATATGCAGTCTGCTCTCACATGAAAAATGAATTGAGGCTAATGATATTAATAAATAATCTCAGACCTGTGGATTATTGGATATGGAAAGCAGGCAAGTTATCCCTAAGCTATTGTATAGTTCAGATGTAATCACAGCACCTACGGTATAAAATGTTTGTGTCTGAAATGAATTCTGAACTACAGTTACATTCAAGAAATTACATTAAAGACAATACCAATACCTTTGATTACCACACTAGATATAAACATTTATTTAAAAAAACAACAGAGAGGACTCAGTGGTGGAACGGAATTAAATTAAAATCAAAGGACTGAACCAGTTGCAGCTTGAATTAAATGCTTGAAGGCATAGTTTGAATTCTTTGCAGTGAGGTTGTACAAGAAATTTAGAAAACTGGAGTTACTAGACTGTTACTGTGTTTCAACACCTTTTTTTTAAATTTCCAGATTTTATTCTGGATCAGCATGTCTGAGGTGGGGTGATTGTAGTGTGTATGTGTGTGTGTGTGTGTGTGTGTGTGTGTGTGTGTGTGCCTGTGAGAGAGAGAGAGAGAGTGAGAGGGAGAGAGTGAGAGAGTGAGAGTGAGAGGGAGAGAGGGAGAGAGTGAGAGTGAGAGACAGAGAGAGTTGCCTGCCTGCTCTGTGTGTGCCCTAATACCATATAATGTCTCTTTCATTGAGGGGATAAACTGACTACAAAGCCACCTCAATGGAAACTTAATGAATCTATTAGCAATGCCTGGCTCTGCTGCCCTCCCTGTCTTCAACCCTGAGGGGGCACAGACGCTCGGCCAGTCTGGAAAGCCAGTAGCCTTAAGTAGTACAGCTTCTTCTCTACAAAGACTTAGCTCTTCATTCTCAGTGGGACAAGAGAGAGAGGAGTCGGGAGGTCCAAAAGGACTGTGACCCCAATGACCTCCCCTCCCTGTACCTGCTGGTTCACTCCAGGGTCACCATAAACATGTATAGCAGTGGTATAAGATAGCAGGAAAAGAATTTTATAACGTTAAAGCTACGTATGCAATGTACATGGCAGAAAAATGCCATTGGAATAGATTATTATCAGCTTTTCTCTATGCCTTTCTTACTAGTTACTTGTCTTATCAATGGCATTTCAGGACATTCAGAAACTGTGCTATTTGTTGTTGCATTGTGATATGGCTTCTCTCAGCAGAAATCCCTGCTGCAGTGAAATACTTGAGGTGAGGACAAGTCCTTAACCAGTAAATTCAGTTTTTTAATTCTAGACTGGATCTGATTCTCTACCATTGGTTATAAAGGTGCAATTCATATCAATTTCAGAATAAATTTTACCTCACCAAGATCAGTAAAAAGAGCTTTAAACACTTAAAGCAATTCTATGGAAGAAGCAAAGCTTAAAAGGAGAGATTGATATTGCAAGTCTATGGTAATAAAATATTACAATGCCCATAAAACACTGAAGAAGCTATTGGTCACTGTCATTGGCTTTCCTGACCACACTGCACATTATGACATCCTTTCATAACACAACTCAAATGTAGAAGATCATGAACAAAATCCACTGGGCCCTTGAAAAGTTCAGCCAATGCTAATATGAGGCTTGAACGGTCTGATTCAGACAAATCAAGTGGGTGTCTTGTTGTGGTCTTTTTAGCAAGAAAAGTGTGTTTCCTTGCTGCACTGTGGGATAGTATCACAAACAGGGAATTTTATACTGAAAAGACAAATTTTGGGGCATGCTAATACTGCTGAAACCACACGTTAGCCTCAGGATAAACTAAAAAAATACATCAAGGCTTTGCACAGAGCATGGGCTGTGTATTTTTAATCCACATCCTTCATTTTATAGTCATATTTAAAAGAGAACACAGAACAAGTTTAGTTATAAGTGATACTTTCAATGTACAGCACATATAGGCATGTGAATATTGGTTTTAAATGGACTTTATATGAAAATATGAAATGATCCTTAAAGCAGCCCCGTGGTCTTTTTTCATCATTTCTAAGGTTATCACAAGAGTATTGGTATTTTCAATTCTTTTGTCCATGATAATCGAGAAGTGAAAATCTGATATCGTGACAGCGCTAGCCTATCCCATTGAAGCATGTACTATCTGTTGCATATGCTGAATAATGTTTTGTGTAGCCCTGATGATTAAAACAATTGCCCTGAGTTGACATTAAAGATTTGTTTTATTTTACTGCATTAACCCTCCAGTTTGTCTCTTTAAGAGTTTTGCTCAGTTGTCCAACAATAAAATGTAACAATAATGTAGAATATAGCCCAGAGATGAAAAAGTTGGAAGATTTTCTTCCACAAAAAATAACTTTTTCATGGATTTCTCTATCATATATGATCACTGAAGGCCACAAAAAACATTTGCTGGCTTAACAAGTGGGTGCTTGTATTGAGGAAAATGCATTTCATTGGCTCAGCTTCATCAGTAAGTACACTGGCATTTTGTTAGGATCATAGTATTCAGCCTCCCCCCTACACCTTATAAAATAAAAAATGTTGTAAAACTATACCCTGAACACACCCTATCCTTTTCCACCTTACAGTCGCCAGTGGACTGGCGTGTGGCACTCTTCTCACCTCCACTGAACCTCAGTCTGACACAAGGTCAGGCCAGGGGTTAAATGACTGTGTTGGCTCTCGCAAAGCCTCCAAAATGGCTCATTGTCCAGAGGCCAGGGGGGTAGAGGGCACACAGTGAGGGGTGAAGCAAGGGGAGCGCCACGCTATCCCTGAAGCCATAGGAGTCCTCAGTCTGACCCATATGAGTAGCCGCCGCCACGTTTCATCTTTTGTGCTGTGTAATTAGGAAGGGTCAGGAAGATAAGCAGAAAGTTGACCACTGTTTTAAGTGCTGGTGGTCCGACTTGCAAAGGAGCATCAATGTGTGTGGAGGCCAGTGACACTGAAGGACTTGTGAAAATAGGTGGACGTTGTCTTTAGGCCCACTACGCCCTACGTATGAGACATAACATGAGGATAGCTAACATTCCTCACTGCTTGATGTCTGCAAGTCTGACAGGCTGAACAGCACAAGAAAAAAAACTGTGTAACACAACCTCTTGTAAATAGGTTTGCAGCCATTTATATTGTCTTATTCAGCTCGGTCTTATTCTGGTTTACCATGTGATTCTGTTTCCCTTTACAGGGTGTTACAGCACATTTAGTGATTTGCCTCCTGCTTTCAAGTTTCGTCTCTTTTTCCTTCTCTCTTTTCCTTGAAAGCTCTATCAATCAAACATGCAGTACTGACTGGCTAAACTGATTTTCTGTGATTCCCAGTAGGGAGCCATACTACAGGTAATTTGGTGTGAAAATGATAGCCACCTGACACAGAGGATAGGAACAAGTTAGATAAAATGGAGAGAACATACTACTTGTGATACTGAAACCATATGGTGCATTTATAACCCTTTTTCTTTTTTTAGAACACCTCAAAATCAAACTTCAATAAACATTTCTGCATATGTGCATTTCTCACCTTCCTTCCTTTGAGCTGCTTCCAAGTTTCTTTAGAAATCAGGCCCATTGATAGTTAAGTTTACAAATACAGATGATGGAAGTGTGTCCTCTAACTAAAGATCCCAGAGGAAATAATCATAATTAAAATGATACAATCTGAGGTGACATCAGACGGTAAACTTGAGGGTGGACACTTATCCAACCACACTCTCTGACCACTCGCAAGACCTGCACTCATCCACACTGGACACAGGGCACACTCACAGTACATCTTCTCATTTGTCTCTTACCTTAGCTCCCCGCTGTGACGCTGCTGTAAATCATGTGTCTGCTGAAGCTGGGCCTGACAGAAAGCCAGGAAGGAGCCTGAGGCCAAGCTGACCTGTTGAGCAGCAGGGGGCGAGAGAAAGGAGTCTGTCTGCTGACTGTCAATGGCCCTCAGGCCAGGCACTGCTCTCTGCAGTGTGGATCTGAAAAGGAGAGCACACTGGATAAATCATATATCAATATCAGACCCATTTTTTTTGTTGGTGTTGTCAATATGTCTGTGGTAGCAACAAAAAGTCTAAATAGCCAAATGAATAGTACAAACAGCCTACAATGTTCAGCTGATCATACTTCTGCATATTTCATAAAAATTCATTTGTGTCCGATCAACACATAAGACCAAAGGCAAAAATGGCTACAAAATGGTAAAGTTAAAAGTATGATATCAGCTATCATACTGATAGAAACAGACAACAATACCACTGGCATTCATTTAGCAAACATAGAACTAAGCACCTAATATATTTGATTTTATCACCCACTAATACAGTTTCAGCCAACACATTGTACATAACAGTACAGCATCTTGAATGCACCGTTCACCACCACAGAGTATACAAATGACTTGGTTAGTCCTACAGTTTGCCTAAAGAACAGTGTGTTAACAAATAATAAAGGCCTTTGGGAGCAACATAAAAAGAACTCGAAAAAGAGGTTAAAATTTCAGCTGATGAGGAGAAAGGTGAGTCTTTAGTTAGGCAGAATTCTGTCAGGGCTATGACACCAGATGTAAAGCTTTAATCAAAGAGCATCAGCACGATATGACTTTTAGTTTTCTAGTCAACAGACCCTGAATATCAATGCACAGGTTTCAGACTCAGAGGAACACATGCATCTCATTTTTTGTTCCCAGCCTGTATTTCAGACTAATAATCTAATAACTGATACTGATCAGCGTACCGACTTGTCATCACTGTCTTACTGAAAACCCATATTTCTAGCTGCAGAACTCAGCGGGTAGAAAGGTGCTCTGATACTGAAGTGTTAGATCTGCCATTCTCTGTTTAGAGACAGACTCTGAGAAAAGCTGTTTATGAGGCCACTAATGCTACATTCTGTACATTTTGTCCCCTGAACTGTTAAAATGATAGTATTTACAGTGATTTGATCCCCTGTTATAAATGACTCTGTGATCTGGCTTTACAATCGAAATACACTTTGAGAAGGTTACTATCCGTCAACTTTATATTGTTTTTTGAAAGTGCAGTTACAGAGCTACTTTGGATGAAAGCCCTTACCAAATGACATATGTTAGGTAGTATCAGCCTTCAACTTTAGGGGAGCCTTGCATGGCTGTGAGTCTGGGGGAGAGGTAACCGCTGCCTGAGGCTAAGGATGTACAAGCAGAAGAATCTCAACTATCCGCCAGAGAAACAGACTCAGAGCATCTACCAGCGCAGCACTGGCCAAATGTGGTCTGTTTTCAGTGGGAAAATGAGGAGCTGGAAACTCTACAGGACACCAGGGAATGGCAACAATAAAATCCATAAAAATACAAGCCTTCAGGCTGCAAAAAGTCACTTTTTTAAAAAAGCATCAAGAACTTTTTCTAAATTGATTCCCAGTGTACCATGTGCTCTTAAATCTTGCCTCCCACGTAACGGGAGGAGGACAAAACATGTGTTGGGGTCAAACTCTTCATTTGAGATGGATTAATAAAGGGGGCATATGTGAATATTTGAGTAGGTCCTTCTTCAGACTACTAATCTATTTAGAGGGTTTTTTTTGTTTTTTTCTGCCTCTTCTTGTTTTCTGTCTGCAACTTTTAAATATCAGTTCATTGATTTCAGAATCTTGCCAGAGGGCTGTAGCAGAAAATGATCATCTTACACTGGTATGTTTGCAGAAGTAGACTGTTGTGCATGTCCTTATTAAAGAGATGTTTTATTAACCTATAGCTATAAGGATTGTTTCCTCTGTAGATTTCGATCCATTGCGTAAAACAAACCTCATTTTACGCTAATGACTTCATTTAAAACTATATAAATGGTTTGCGTTATGCACAGATAGCAAGCAGAGTTTTCACAACCCTACCTTCACCCTGAGCCAAAGATATGACCCCAGAGGATGGGATCTGTGTACTGTCAGAGGGATACGGTTCTGATGTGGCCCAATGGATCTCTCCAGCACAGATCAGGATTAGATTCCAACCCTTTGGGCAAGCTGTGTGGATGGCTGTCTTCAAATGAAGTGCCAAACCCAAATAGGACCTTTTGGTTGTCACATGAGCTTACTGAGGTGGGGAGGGTAATTTAATTCAAAAATGGACACCCCTTAGACACACTTGTGAGAACGCAGAGTTGACCTATGTACCAAATAGTTAGTTGCTGTGATTTGTTCATGTTTACATTACACAATTAGTGAAAATGAGTTTTGCTAATTTTAGAGAGACCAATCTTTGTGCACTGTAATCATCTCTGCAACAGACTTTGCAGTTTCGATCTTTCTAAAGTAGAACTACTTTTGCACAAGTATCGTAAATTATGATTTTGGTTAAATGCCACCGAGTAACTGAGACTAATCTTTCAAAACAGGGGCGGGCTTCATAATTAAGGTGCTATGAATCCATATCCACTGAATTTACTTGGGCTTGAACTTGTATCTCTGCTAAATTGTTATAAATTTCATCCTCCTTTATGAGGGAAACACTGTTCTTGGCTCACATTCCTTCAACCTCCTTGTTCAGCCCATATGAGCACAAGTCCGTATTTCATTTAGTGAAGACTTCCTCCAAAACACAGGCCCTTAAAGTGGCCCTGATTAATCAGGCCCAGTGTTTTCTTCATCTACGTCTCCTGGATCAGGGGCTGCCTACAGGGAGTGTAATTCTTAGCGCTTGCCTTTTGCTGCTTTAATTTAGCAGATGTTATCACTGGCTCGGGATGAAAGGGCCAGGGCATGAGTGTGGAAATACTGAGGGTTAATTCCACTGTTGGCACTGGAGGTTAAGTAAAGTTCAATGAAATATTAAGGTAGTGTTTCGGTTAAGGCTTAAGACAGAAAAAGTGTCCACAAGTAACCCATGTTTTTGGGGTTATTCTGGAAAGGGAAACGTCCACTGAAAAGATAAATCTACAAATAAAAGCAGAGATTTTATGTTAGTGAACCCAGTAGACATTAGCATGTAAGAAAGTTTAACAGACACCATAAAGGTAAACTTTTTTATTATATTCCAAATCTCCAAAAATGACCTGTGAAACCTCCTAAATACAAAACTCTAAATGTTAGGTAAGCAACGATTCCTGACAGTGAAACACTGAGGGCTTTTTGGAGGGGCAAGTATAACTTTTCATATTTTGGATATTTGGCTGTTACTAAATGGGTGTGAGTAACTCTGAGGAGCCAAATAACTTTGCAAACCTGTAACAGCTGACATCACCGCTCATGACAGCCCAATAGAAGCATGAGGAATATGAGTGGTCATCGCATATTTTTCATATAAACTCACTGCAACTGTCTTAACATGGGTAAAATATTTAGGCACTGTAAGTGACTGAGCAAATTGACAATGAAATAATAATTGATTTTTCTGCTGTATCAATATTGTGGGAATTATAAGCACTTAGTGCGGCGTACATACACACAGATGTCTGTGGAACCTCGCGGTAATCTAATAGGCAACGCGGATCACAGTGGTAATCCCGGGAAGTGGACAGGGAGGCTTGTGTTCGGCTGGAATGTTTAGACTACCTGAGCCAACAGACCGAATTTGTGACAGAAAAATAGTGGCTTTTCACTGGTATGTTCCTTTGAACATCCATCACAGCGACTGATATTTCAGAGCAAAGGAAGCTGAAACTGAGACTTAGGTCCAAACAATTTTCAGGAAGACCTACGGAAATTTCTAATTACTCTATCTTGATTTGAAACTGTGTAGCAGGTAATGCAAAGGAGAATGTGCTCAAGCCAGAGGGGAACAGCCCTCCGGAAAATTCCTTAGGTGAATTCAAATGGACTTAATGCAACAGCACTGCCTTTTATGTCCTAAAAGCAGAAGCACACAGATTAAACAATGACATATCAAGTCACTCAAAAACAGTAGCCCATGTCATATCCTTCACCCAGCCCATCCCTACCTCCAGCCACTCTCCTGCTGAAGAGGATTCCCCGTGAGGTGGACTTCTCGCAGGAACTGACATCTTTCCAGATTCTCACATACGTTTCGCAGCTCTGAGAGACAAACAGAAAAACACCTTTGTCATGTTAATGTCTGTTTCTCAGTCTATTCCTCAGTTTCACAAGCATCTTATCTGTTATGTGGGATCTATATTAACTGGATGAAATGAACAGACATGTGCTCCTGAGAGATGTGAATTTATGGATCTAATTTAAGTGGAGTCACACACTGTGCTTAGACAGCCTGCATAGCACCTCAATGAATGCAGCATCAACATATAAAATACAAAGAAACAAACTATGATGCCTAAAAGTTTGGTGCATGTAAATTTATGGCTATTGTAACATCTTTTGTGAGTGAAATCTATCTGTGGCTTCATGGGAGTAAGACACTGGAAAAGAAAAATGCTTGTGAGCATGGAAAAGGAATGTGGCGGCCGGATTTTAAACATGCAAGAACTATAGTAGTAAAAATAACTATCTTTCTTTTTAAAAAGTCACAAAGTGCTTCACAATAGGCAGCAAACTAAAATCAGCAAAATGTAAAATCATTGCATCAAGATAAGCAGAAAAAGAAGATGAAATAACACTGGTTTGAATTTGTATAAATTACATGCATAGAAGTCAGAGTAGCTTTAAGATTAAGGGAAGTGGATTAATAGTCTGTTTAAGCAAGATGGTGTGTTACCTGAGAGACAGTTGAAACTGAGATCCAGATTTTCAAGGGACAGAAAATCAGACATGGAGGGCAGCTGGGTAATTCTAGATACAAAGAGACAAATGAAACCCCTGTTAAAGCTGTCTTTCATATCAACAATCTGGATTATGTGAGTCGCACGAGTCACCTAAAAATGGAATGAGACAGATGTTCAGTAGGGCTGGAGGGATATTGTGTACCTGTTTTTGGCCACAGAGAGGTGTTGCAGGAGGGGAAGCCAGCAGGCAGTGAGGCCTTGCAGAGAGGAGATGCTGTTGTCGTCCAGATGCAGCTCTCTGAGGAGGACCTGGTTCTTCAGACAGGGGGGCTGATGGAGAAACAGGGTGAAGTTGTCAGTTAACACTGGTCACACTGTGAGGTTAGACTAACTTTGCACTGCTGCTGCTGCTGCTGGTCCAGCAGCAACTAACTGATGCCGTCCATCAATGTCGGTTGTTTTAGCCCTGCTAGGATTACTGTCATCAGTGTCGACCACAAGGGAAGCTTGGAAGTAGTGCATTTGAAAACCCTGAGCATGTATATACCATCTTACTGAGCACTTTTCCTGAAGTGTATTTTTGTTTGGCATGTCTTTTTATTATTACCCAGGAGTTAATCTACCAAAGAAATAGAAAGATAAGATCCAGCATGTGGACACTCTCTACAGACACTGCTTATTGAGTATTTTCATTTTGACTCGACAAATGCAGGTGCAACTAGTAACATTAACTCCTGCCTTTCATTTGTCATTGGAACTGTGCATCTCTTGCTTTGTTTAATTGAAGCCAAATGCAAGAATGCTTGTCTCGCTTGTCATTTCTTTGCAGACTTTTTATTTGATTTTGGTTTGTTTAACACCCAAATTTGGACTGCAGATAGAATGTGCTATCGCCACATTGTACAATAATACATTAGGCATCACCTGTGGGACATCAGCTTTTTCACATAACATTATTTTGTGATCCAAAAGGGCTATTTTGTTGGACTAAAGGTAAATCCAGCATTCCTTTATTTAATCCGTCCATTTAGGCCCCTTATCCAGCGGAGGGTAATTGTTAAAATCATGCTGCACAAAAGATTCTCAATAGTTTTGTTTTTGTATTTTTTAAATGTCCAATGGTGAGGTGGTTTCAGAGGCCATGATCTTAAATTTTATAATTACATTTGGTGAAATCTGGGGTAAAAGTATCTTCAGACACCATTATCAGGAGAATATCTTCATTCATATTCTATTCACAGAGGTAATGCGAGCCAAGAAACTGACTTCAACTCATGCATTTTTGATTAGTATAAGGAATCTCATCTGCATCTGTAAGCTTTAAACTTTAAAGTTTAAAATCTATTTGGGGCAACCCGATAGCTGAGTGGTTCAGGTGCAAAGCATGTAGGTGTAGATACCTACAAGTAATGAGTTCCTGATTTGATATCTGGACATTTGCTGCATGCCATTCCCCTGCTCCCTTTCCCACATTTCTTGTCTCTTTCCACTGGATGTTTCTAATGAGGGTGAAAATGCAATAAAAATAAAAATCAAATTAAATTAAATAAGCATCTAATTGTATGACGAAAATAAAAGATTCAGTTGCATTACAAGTACTTCAGCGTCCTCCTAAACTTGTCTACAGGTCTCACAAAAATGTAACACTGTTCAGTCTTCGGTTGAGCCTGTTTACCTCAGTAAGGCTGTTGCCTCTCAGATCCAGTGTGTGGAGCAGAGCATTGTTCTCAAGGCCCTCCACACTTGCCAGGTGATTGTGTGAGCAGTCCAGGTGGAGGAGTGTGTATACGTCCTTCAGCCCTTTGGTGCTGATCAGCTGGTTATGGTCCACTGACAACCTCTGCAGTCTCCTCACAGACTCCAGACCAGCTAGGGATGAGATGAAAATGAGATGCCACTTATTCAGACTGTAAAACTGCTCTAAGTCCCTCTGCTAACACGCAGAAAACAAAGCACAAGAACACTTTTAAATGATACGGTCCACTATAACACAGTCTAGATGTATAATATTGGGGTCATGCTTCAGTTTTCGGTGTAAAGCAAATGAAGTCCAGAGCTGAAAAGCAGAGAGATGCTGCCCTCTTGTGGAGTATTGCAGACTTGACACAGGGTTTCAGGTTTGTCAAGCTTCAAGCTGCTACATGTACATTGTAAGGAAAATAATTAAACAAACTGCAATTGGACGTTGTGTTTGATACAACCAAACATTATGACAACAGTTGTAATTATGTACACACAATATGTATTAGTACACTTCTTTGACAAATATTCTAAACAGAGTTAATGCCAGAGTTTCCTGAGGTACAGTCTAATGATTTTTTTTTTTGTTCTCACCAATACGGGTGATGGAGTTGTGAGAGAGATCAAGAACATCCAAACTGTCAGCGCCACTTAAACCATGGATGGACGTTAGTTTGTTGTGTGCAAGTCGAAGAACTCTTAAGCTGGTCATATTTTCACAATCCACAAACGAGATGTCGTTTTCCTGAGAGAAAATAAATGTCAAGCTGCAGGACGCAATTCAACACCTGGAAACACATGAATAATGGCAGCACTATATTTTGATTCTCTGTTTACCTGTACATCAATGTAGCAGAGCTCTTGTAACGGGCTGATGCCTTCCAAGGATTTCAGGCCACAGCGTCGGAGAGTGAGGGACTGAAGCTGAGCACATTGGACAAGAGTGGACAGGCTACATCCAGGCAGGTCCTCCAAGGTCACCACGGTTACCTGAAAGAGAGGCAAAGATGCTTCAGGGCTTGAGAGTTTGCCTGGATTTTTAGAGATTAAATTAGCACGTGTGGCCTTTACTAATGTACTAATGATTTGATTTTCCTTGCAAACAGACTATGAAGTACATCTGTTTCTTTAACATTGTATATTTTACTGCAAAGTAATGTATTGTGCAACATATCTAATGACTTCCATACTATCAGACTACTCTAATTTTTTGACCATGAGAAAGAGACAACTGGCCCAAAAATATCAAGTATTGAACATTATGATCAGAGTGTCTGTATTGTGGCTGAACCTTCATTACCTCCTGCAGTGATTTCCAGCCTGTGGACTGAAGCAGAGTGTGTGGGCAGAGAGGGGGCAGACTGCTGGCCTCAGCTGCCCTCCTCAGCCCTCTGCGACTCCGGACAGATCCTTTCTGCTTCCTCCTGTTCTGGAGGGACAGTTTGGACCACGAGATGCAGTCCTTCATCCACAGCAGCCTCTTCTGCTCTGTGTGCTCTGACAGGCACTCTGGTAATGAGCAGGAAGACGTGCAGGGTTTCTCTGCTGGTTCTTGCTGATCCATAGTTTTATATAAGGAAATCTGACTGATGTTCCTTTGTTGGTCATGTTGTTGTGCCATTACAGAGCCGGTGGGCCCAGCTGTGGATTTGCTGGGTAAAGGAGCAGAGCTTGAGGAGGTCCATGTGGTGCTAACTCCTAGCTGTGAGGTCAGGCCGTGCCCAGTGCTTCCTATATTTTTGTTATGAGATTTCAAGCTTTCCCACTCTTCTTTCAGTATCCTTTCTTCTGTTTTTATGTTTTCTTCTGTGTCTTCTCTCACCTTATCCCCGTTCTGCCTTTTGTCTGTCTGTATATTTCTCATTCCATCCTCATTTGTTCCCCTATCATCTTTCTCTTGATGATTTTTCACCTCTTCCTGCCTCCTCTCTTTACGCTTTGTTTCTGTCTCTTTTTCTGTTTTCCTGTTGTCTGCTTCATACCCTTCATTTCCCTTCATTTCTTGCTTGGATCTTATTTCTTCTTCTATGTTTCTGCACTCTTCATCTTCCTTCTGTCTCCTCATTTCTTCCTCCTGACTGTCAATTAGCTCCTCCTCTTTAGTTTTCTCTTCACTCCTTGTCATAGCTTCATTTTCCAAACTATGTCTCATCTCATCATCCTTGTTTCTTGCCTCTTCATCTTCCTCGAGTTGCATTTCTATTTTTCTAGTTGTCCCTTCATTCCTTCTTATCTGTCCATCCATCATTTTCTTCTGGACCTCTGACTTTAATCTTTCCTCATCACTTTCTCTCTCCTTCTCCCTTTTCCTTATCTCCTCCTGCTTCATCATCATCTCAAGCTCCTTAGTAATTCTCTCCTCTTCCTCTCTGTTCTCCTCCTCCCCATCCATCTTTTTCCTTTCCTCTTGCTCCATCTTTCTTAGCTCATCCTTATGCTGCATTTGTTTTTCTTTGTTTCTCTTTTCATCTTCTGTCATCATCATCATATCATTCTTTTCTTCCCTCTTAATCATTTCATCCTCCTTTTGTTTCTCATTCTTTTCCCTCTCTTTCTGTTTCTCCTCCTCCTTCTTTCTCTCCTTCTCTTCCACCTGTCTTCTTTTCTCTTCTTCCTGTAATCGTATTTCTTTCATTTTTTTCTCTTCCTCCTTCTTTCTTCTCTCTTCCTCTTCAAGTTTCCTCTTCTCATCTTCCTCCTTTTTCCTCTGCTCTTCTTCCTTTTTTCTCCTGCCCTCTTCTTCTCTAAGTCTCCTTTCTAGAGTTTTTCTCTTTTCCTCTTCCTCCATTCTCTTTCTCTCCTCCTCCTCCATTCTCTTTCTCTCCTCCAGTATTTTTCTAATCTCCTCCTCTTCCCTTTTCCTCTTTTCTTCTTTCTCTTTCATTTTTCTTCTGTCCTCCTCCTCCCTTTTCCTCTTCTCTTCCTTCATTTTCCTTTCCTCCTCTTCTTCTTTTTTCCTCTTCTGCTCCTCTTCAATCCTCCTCCTCTCTTGCTCCACTTGTTTTTGTAAGTTACTCATCAGTTCCTAATTAATGAAGAGAGTTATCAGAGTTACAACAAAGCTAGCTGTCTCATTTCTTTGATTAAAATATATTAAAAAAAGCACATGGAAATTACAAACACACCTAATCACCTAAGGTAGAGTAAGAACTATAACCACTAAGTGTAGAGAATATTATTCAGTGATCCTCTGATTTGTGAAGTCAGATATCCGCAAAATGACACAGCCTTTCACATGCTGACACTGTGCTGATGCCAGATAGGTAGATATTAAATTGCAAGAACATCATTATTCAGTGGGAGTGTCTACATTCAAAGTAGGAGCCTCTGCTGTAGACATACCTGCTGAAGCAGCAGCTCCTGTTCGAGTTTTTCCTGAGCTCTCCTCTCCATCATTTCAAGTTCCATTTGATGGAGCTGGACACAGAAGGTGACAAGTAAGTCAAAACATAATAATGATAGACATTCATTCAGTATACCACTTTATTTTGTGCATAGTTACTGGGGGCTGGAGTTCATCCCAGATGACACTGGGTAAACCACGCAGTACACCTTGGACAGGTCATAAGTCCATCACATATTCAACACAAACAGACAAACAACCACTTACACTCAGACTCACACCATCGGTCAATTTAGAATCACCAATTAGCCCACGCATGTCTTTGGACTGTGGGAGGAAGTCGGAGCAAGTGACTTCCTCCAACATGCATACATGTTCTCCTCCAAGAATCTGCTGATTCAAACCCAGAACCTTCTTGCTGTAAGGTGACAATGCTACTCTGGTACACTTCATGACCTCTGACACTCTTTAAAACAGATGGTGTTTTGCATTCTGTACTATCTCAGTGATATTTTGTTCTCTGTGCACTTGTTCTCATTGAATGATAGAACACAATGTGACAGCAGCTTGCACAGTTTTAGTCATGAATACCATTCATACATTTACTATTAGCCCTGTTTCACTATAAGGCAAATACAAATTATTAAATTACAGAGGTTTACATATTTGCTCACCTAAAAGCTTTATATCTGCTCTACTAATCTATCATCAGAACATAGTGCTATGTGAAGAAAAGGAAGTCCAGAGTCCCTTACCTTCTCTGCCTCTATTATCTTCCTCAGCTCCTCCTGGAAGTCCATTTCTCTTTGTCGCCTTTGTCGCTCCTTTTCATGCATCTCCACACAGTGGCGTTTCTCTTGCTCTGCCTCATATTCGCTGATTTTCGATACCAAATCTTCCTCACTGTCCAGAAATTCATCTGCTGCATCTGCACAGTAAAAAAAAGTACAAAAAATGTAAGCGCAGGTACCATTGTAGGATCACATCTGTCTTGTAGCGTGTCATCTTATTCCCCTTGACAAACAAATTGCATTAAAGTTAATACATAAAGAAATATATACCATCTCCCAGAAATGATTTAGTTCTTGGGAAGATGAGTGGCAATGCACTGTGTGACACTTTGCCAAATCTAGACTGGTTGTGTAGCAAGTATGAGACTTCCATTGGCTCATACATTAAAAATTTTATAATTCTTCATCATCAACTTCAGGCTTTCACTTGCAAGTTTTAAAATCTATCTGTGTTCAAAAGCTAGAATTCTGTCCATCAATCATACTGTGCCACATTAAAGAGACAACAACAGAACAACAGTGACCTCTTGTGGGGTTCTGTTACCAAAGGTGTTACAGTGCATTGAAAACCTTTGATTTGTCCTCAGTGGCATCAAAACGATAAGTTCACGCTGAATTTTCATCTTTTTGTCACTCTGCCATAACTGAATTTTAATTTTTTTAAAAGTATTTAATAATAATAGTTTTTATTAAATATTAAAACAATACTGATCTTCAGGAATCATGCTTTTAAATGACAGCAAATTATATTTTGTCACTGATGAGTGTTGTGAAAAATGTAACCCCTTTTCCTGGAAAAGATGCCAAAGAAAAAGATCATTTAAAGATACCTTAAATAAAGAGGCTAGCCTTGTGTACATCGTTTCAGTAGAACTAAAAGTGGATTTGAGGCAAACCATGTGTGGTTGTCAAAGCATCAAACCTGTTCTCTACCTTCATCTTTGGGACACAGTGCCACACCATGAGTGAGCAGTGCTTGGTCCTCTGCCCGGGCATGATGAAGCTGGTCATCAGACTTGTTCACCTCATTTTCTGTTTCATAAACATTCTGCATCAGGAAGAAGAAAAGTATTAAATTGCATGCCTTGTATCGTGATGTCATACATTCAAATACTTGAGATGAGATTGCAAAGAGACACATTTACCTGCTCATTTAGTTTCTCCATATCCTTATCGAGTTCATTGTGCACGTTTATAGCACCCTCAGTGGGATGTGATGCAGTAAAGTCTGGGAGGCAATTCAAAGAAAACACAGATAACAACCACTATGGCGGGGAACCAATCTCAGCCACTTAAATAGTGCAGTTTGGAGGTCTTCTTTCTAAAAAACTAAACAGCGTATTTTATTGAGGGAATAATGAAATTTGCTGATTGTATTTTTACTATTCGACAATACCTTCAAGGTCTTCAAGGATGAGTTTCTCACAAGCTGCTGCTCTGCTTTTTGAGGTTTCAAAGTAGCTGAGTAGAGATGCTGGGAAATCATCTGAGGCCTACAAACAGAAAGTTAGCCTAACATTAGTTTGGTGTCATCACAAAAGATAAATCTAAATATTTAGGCAAGATTAATATTGAGTATTGTACAAGTACAGTATTGAACAAAAATCTAAACGCAGCATGTAACAGTTAAATTCTATCCAATCTTTCTAACATAGGGGAATAAGTATTTGTTGTTCCAACACACTGCATCTCTACAACAGAATGGACGTCATGAAACAATCAGGTCCGCACTATATCAAAAATGATAAAGGGTAGATTTGGGTAGAGTGACATCGCAGTACAGAAATCACAAGTTGGTCCTGAGTCACACTCTGCAACACACAGATTTAATGAGGTTGTTGGTGCTGCTTGTGGAATACTATTTCACTCTTCCTGAAGGGTTTGGCGAAGCTTGCAGATATTTTGGGGGCAGTATCATTATGTGGGACACATCCTTCCACAGCTGAAATAATTTCTTGAATGAAAAATGGTGTAATTGTGGACATACCTTTAAAGCCACACGAAACTATAGCGTGGATTAGTTCAGTGGTCAAGAATTTGTCACCAGTTAAACAGCTCATAAACTTTTTGTGTATAACTGACTAATCCTTTTGTAACCAGAACAATGAGAAGGATCTTAAGCTTTTTCTTTCAGTTAAACAGGAAGATCACTTGCATGCTGTGTTTGTAGCTAAACATCAAAAAGCAAGTTACTATTTCTAGGTATTTTGGAACAAACTAAAGTAATAACCGCCTGATAGTATGAAATATTCGCTGTGTGGTCAGTGTGACAGTGAGGATACTAGATGTGGGTCAGTTTATATTGTGTATGTAGAGTCCTCCCATGCTGTCCACAATCCATACATTACCTATCTTGTCCTACTTCGCTTCACAAAGGTGATTTCTTTAGTGAGGTGTGTTTGAATACATGACTCTCAAATGAATTTTCTTCATGATTTTGTAATTAGCATTGCAAGGGCCAGCGCAATAGCTGCTAACTTCCTGCTGTCAACAAGTCACTGCAGCCATGTGAGACACAGAACACAAAGATTTGATCAAAATACATAACCAAACATATAAGAGGATATACAATATTTACAAAAGAAATATGTAAAACACATCCAACCTCACCACGTGAGCTGATATTAAGTTAGCTGATAGCTAACTTATTATTAGCTGATAGATTAAGTACAGTTAATGGCTGCTACGGCCTACAGTAGCCTGCAGTCAGCCTCACCTGTCCAGTTAACGTCGACAAATATTACTTTATTTAACTTATTTCAGCTTCTGCAAGAGACTCACAGACTTACCGCCTCTTCGTGGCATGAAAGACGTTGCTGCTCTTCTTCAGTTTCATCAGTATCAGAGAGGGCTAGCTTATTCAGCTCCAGCATGACTAATTCACACATCTCATTAGCATCCGTCATAGCTTTGAACCAACTCGTCAGTCGGTTAACAGTCAGTTACCATAACTATTTATCGTCACAGAGTTAATTTAAAGAGGTATTATTATTAAATACTCGCACTTTGTCTGAATAATATTCTGTTCCGCACGTCAAGGTTAATTTAACATTTACTAGCTTATAGAAAAAGTCGAAAAGATCCGTGCGCGTCTAGAGGTACTTCAGTCTCCATGGAGACGATGCTGTGAGCTACGTAGTGTGGCAAGGGACAAACAGAGCAAAACGCAAAGTGAAAATTAAACGGTGTTCTTAGTGTGTGTCCTTGCAAGGCTAATTCGTTAACTTGATTCTTTCGTTTAGCTACAGATTTCTCATTTATACCCTATCTTTACTTTATTTTAAATATTAATATTCTAGATTAATATCCTATTCTCTTGTCAGTATTGTTGTATTGTTTTTTTTGTCTTGTTATGTTTATTTAACATAAAAGGCAAAATAAAATAGAAAGGTTTGAGGAAATCCTTTATTGATTTATTAATGGACACAATCACATTGAAATCTTGTAAATGAAAAGACTGCATGTTATCAATCTCCTGCAAAAGTTGTTAAAAGTTCTAAACTTGTCAACTGACAAACTAAGCAAATCTGAGAACAGCAAAGCTGTTAGATTGCAGCACTGCTTAGTGAAAATAAAATGTGGTGTCAATGACTTGTGTGGGCATTCTGGGCAGCCAGCTAGAAGAGGTCAGTGAGCCTGAAACCTTGTAGGTGAATCACAGGACCAGAAGGACAAAAATCTGTTGGGCTCTAAACAATGCACACTTTTTCCATGGCATTTCTGATCACAAAGACCGGTTCCTCTCTCCTGTGGTGAGAGCTCTGCACTCGTGTTGTACTCCTCTTTGAGGAGATTCCAGTGGCCCACACAGGTTTTCCCATACACATTCCTGACGGCTCTCTAAAAGGAACCCAGTCTCCTTCCTCAAAGTTTCAAAGAAGAACAGCTTGTCCTTCATCCCAAACTGTTTGGTCAGGAGACACACTAAAGCCTGTTCTCTGTTCTCGTGACGTTCCTGGACGAAAACAAAACAACAGAATGGCGCCAGATTAGACTCATTTTTCCTTTAATGGCCAAAACTGAATTCCACGATAACAATGAGAGGCACTACATCTACAACCCTTCTGTGGCACAAGGTCAACACCTTCAGAGTCTTCACAGGTTCTGCACAGACATACTTTTATAAAAGGTCCTTATGGGTCAAAGCACAACTTCAGTCCTGAGGCTGATGGGCAGATACAGGACAGTTTGGTGCTGCCCCCGTTGTTGGAGTCAAACTGCCTGTCTCTTATGTTTCATTAGGTCCTCTAAGATGCATTGACCAAGTTCAATTGCTCAAAAAGGCTCCATCAGCAAGCCTTGTCTGCTCCAATTAGGGCCAGGCCCTTTGTCAGTGGGCAAGGTGTCCGTCGCTTTTGTCCAAGTGCACGGAACCCAGACAGCAGCCAGACAGGGCCAAGCTGCAGATTTATACAGCAGATTATGCCAGTCAATGGCGGCTCCGGCCCAAACGCAGCAGCAGTTTGGATAACAGCCGTGTGTTTACACTGTCAAGGGTTTTCTGTTACTCGTCTGTAGCCATTATCTTGGCACCCACTGGGCCTATCAAGCCTATCATTTCCATCTGGGGGCTTTGACGAAAGAAGGGATTAAAGGGAAAAATTACCAGGATCACAACTACCCTTTAACTTTCTTGTACTGCACATTCTGAATGGAAAAAATGCAATGTATACTCTATTAACGGTCCATGAAATGGATATGTAAAATTGACTTAAAGGCTGAAACACAGAAAATTGTGCCTTGAATGGGTTTGGTTTGATCCCTTTGCTGAATATAGTCATTGTGAGTAATCACAGAAACTTACAATAAAAATGCCCTCCAGAAACATAAAAATAAATCCATGCGTGAACTCAAGCTGACATTTCAAAACCTCAGAGCTGGAAAATGGATGATTCTTCTCAATGCACTGATCCAGATTATAGGCTTCTGAGAGCAAAGGAACTTGTATATGGAGCTGATGGAAGTTTAAACATATCATGTGCACGTGAGATGGAAAACTTTTAAGCAAGCTAATCCTGCACAAATGCCATTGTAAGCCTAATCACTCTTGTGTTGCATTCTTGCAGTTATCTGCTGTCAGATCACTTCGCACTTGTGCAATCAATACCTGCCATTGGTTCTTCAAAAATGTTCAACGTACCTGCAAAAATGACTCAAGATGGGGCACAGTGGTTCATCCAGTTCACCCTCAACATCCTCCCAGCTGAGATTACCTCTCCCACAGCGGACTGACACAGCAAGTGAATCAATTGGACTTGAACACAGATTTGGATTGCCTTTCAAAGTTAACATTGCGCTGCCAGTGTGACCTTAGTACATCTAAATCTGCTTCAAATGACTGTGGGATTACTGTAATCAGAAGTCCCCCCTGACAAGCTGGAGGGAACCTGGGAATAGTTTACTGCAGGTTCGGCAAGTAATACTAACAGCTGTACTAGTTTCCATTCACCGTTTAAATACTTCACCTGAGTTAACTGTTTTGAAAGTTCTCTAAATGATATTTACAACATTTGTGCACATCTTTCTTGCATATAGTGTCTATGAAAAGTATCCATTCCCTTTTGAAGTTTTCCTATTTTTTTGCTTTTCAACATTGAATCATGGTCAATATATTTTGGCTTTTTTGACAAGAATTTGCCAAGAAAAAAAAAAGACTCTTTCGTGCCAGAGGCAAAACTCAAAGCCATTTCTACAAAGTAAACTGAATTAATTAAAAATAATAAATGTAAAATAAGAGGCTGCATAAACATCACCACCCATCATCACAAACACGCCATCCCCATCATGAAGCATGGTGGTGGCAGCATCATGATGTGGGGGTGCTTCTTGGCAGCAGGCCCTGGGAGGTTTGTAAAGATAGAGAGCAAAATGAGGGAAACCCTGGAGGAAAACCTGATCCAGACTGCAAGAGAACTGTGACTTGGGAGAAGATTTTTTTTTTCCTAGCAAAACATTGATCCAAAACATACAGCCAAAGATACAGCGAAATGGTTTAAAGCCAATAAGGTGAAGGCTCTGGAGCAGCAGAATCAGATCTCAGTCCAACTGAGAACTTGTGACTGGTCCTGAAAAAGGTTGTTCAGAGCACCTTAGTAGCTCAACTGGTTGATGAATTGGAGCTATTAGTCCCCACTGCAGTGGCCTTGGATCGATTCTGACCCATGGCATGATTTGCTGCCTGTCAGTCCCCCTCTCTTCTCCCTGCATTTCCTGTTTCTCCTTGACTGCACCTAATAGAGGCAAAATGCTCAAAAAATAATCCAAAAAGAAGAAAAGGGTTGTTCATTTATGATCTTTGGGCAACCTGACAGAGCTTGAGCAATTTTGCAAAGAAGAACTGTATGACTGCAGTGTCTCGATGTGCAAGGTTGACTGAGACCTATCCACACAGGCTCAGTGCTGTAATTACAGCCAAAGAAGCATCTACAAAATACTGATTTGAAGGGAGTGAATACTTATTAGATCACCTGTTTCATATCTTATATTTTTAATTGATTGACACTACTTTGTAGAAATGTATTTTCACTTTGACAGGAAACAGTCTTGAGAAATCTTCAGAGACCATGATTCAGTATCAAAAAGCAATATAATGTGGAAAACTTCCGAGAGGGAGTGAATACCCTTTATAGGCGCTGTATATCAAACAATCACATGCTGAGAACAGTGTTCCCTCACAGGCGCACTATCAATGGTAACACTGACCACCAAGGGCAAAATGAAACGCGAGATCTTTTGTTGGAGAACTGAATACTGTATACGTACTTAGAATGTCCTGAGTTAACCTCAGTATTTTGTGTTAGGTCACAGTGCACAGAAACCCACTGTGTAGAGTGAGAATGGCTCTCTGTGAATGGAGGCTAACTGTAGAAGACACTCACTGCTAGCTCTGTCAGAATACAGCACTCAGTACAGCATTTGAATCTAAACAAAACATGAGGAATATAGGAGAAAGCTCTGATCACTGTGGTATTTACATAGTTAATTCCTGTAAATGTAAAACTGCAATAGTGCAGACAATGACAGCAGTGTGGTGGCAGAGTGTACTTAATATGCTCACATTCAGCAACATGATGTACACCACACAGTGTCTAAGAGGGATAATAAAAAAAACCCATAAAGACAACACTTGGCTCAGGTTTGATGAGCGCTGTAGGTCCCATGACTTGTTCTTGGCCTCGTGTCACAGGACAGCTCCTTGGGAGAAGAGAGGGGCGGCTTTACTGCTGTTAATCCTCACGTTCAAAAAGCATCTCCACCTCCAGCCAACAAGCTGTGTGTGTGTGTGTGTGTGTGTGTGTGGTAAAAGTCCTGGTGAGCTTGGATGTCATTACCTATAACACTGGGGGTGAACACTAGTAGGCATGTGCAATAATTCAGAATTTGGTGTGAAAAACACAGTTTGAACATAGTTACGTTTTTTTATGTCATTGTTAAATAATCCTAAAGTACCTATTTCAAACGTATCCACCTTTTTATCAGCTGCAGTGGACAGGAGTATAACCGTAAATGTGGGCATAGAGCATGGTTCATTTTGGACGGGTTGCCATCACACGAAATGAGAAACACACATTTTAAAAATCACGATTCACACCCACAATCACACCAGTGACAAGTTAGATCTCCAAAACCTGCATGACTAAACAAAGAAATTATTACACCTGGTGGGAAATCATGCAGACACAGGCCAACCATGCAAACTGCACACAGATAGAAGCCAACCAGTTCTGTTTTCAGACCACTAACCACTGCGCTGCCTCTTCTTACCATACTGATATCAAAATAATGCAAAATGAAATGACTAACATTCATTTTGCCCACATGTCCCACCTCTAAGTACTCTAAGTGTGTGAAGGTACCATATGACGATGTTAGTACCATGATGTTTTACCATCTTCAGCTTGTGATATTATGGCAGTGCTGCAGTGCAATTCTCATTTTACCAAATGGACCATAAAATCTGTGTCATCTCACATTGGAACCAGAATTTGATGGCATCACTTGGCATGTTTTCTGATATTACTGGAGAAAGTCTCGCAATCAAATTTCTGAACCATGACCGTGCAGTACAATAAGGTACCTGAGAATATTAAGATTCATCTCCATCACAGTTGCTTTATACTTTTATATGGTCCTACTGTGAAGGGATATGTTTCACCTGTTCATACGTAAAAGACATTGCAATTCAGTCTTTATATATTTGCTGTTATAACTGTTAAATTATCTGTCATAGGAAACAATCGTGGACCGTTAAATGAAAACTGACTCATTTTAATGTGTCAATTCTGTTTAAAATTGGTTGAGAGGAGGTTGCAAGAGCAGCAGCAGCTACTACAAATCACTAAGGAACGAATGTTATATTCAAGAACTTAAGCTTCAAGTTTCTCTGTGGTGTCTTTGAAATATAGCAGCACCATAGGGCGTTTTTCTACAGATGGGTCTCCTTTTTATTTGTCATGTGCATGCTGGTAACGTGATGCACACTCCTGCCAGTGGTGTCACACTATTCCATTATTGTGCAGGTGGCAGTAGTATGCAAAGACATGCAGAAATGAACCAGCAAGGGCAGAGAAGAGGCTTTGTATTTTTATTTGTTGTAAGTATAAGCATCTTGTGCATCGTCCCTGTTAAATAAAAAATAAATCCAAATTACAAATGTTCAGTGAAAAGGAAGATGCATTCATTAAATTTAATTTTGGTAAGTAACACTGAGTACAATCAAAATGTTTGACTCGACAAAACACCTCGAATCAACAGAATATCTAAAGAAAAGACCATAACAGTGCATGGTACAGTGTACAGTGCTCCAAACTATAGGTCTTTGAACCTGTAAAAATAATCTTGCACGGTGTTCAGAGATAATCACAGCTCAAAGAATGACATAAAAGCACGGGGACATACTCGTCTTAGCAGCAGCAGAGCTGTAACAAAAGATGAGAGCAGCAGAACATGACCTGTGCCAACACTACTACCAGCAGCTGCAGCTACTGCATGGTACATGAGGTGGCAGGAAATCACACAGTCCACAGTCACCCGTACTCATGTGTCTAACTCAGCTAACAAGATAGAGAGAAATCTTAAAATGAAATAGGGAATGTAAAGATACAGTGCCCTGTGATAGGCTGGTGACCTGTCCAGGGTGTCCTTTGCCTTCGCCTGAGATAGGCTCCAGTCCCCCCGCGACCCTACAGAGGATTAAGCGGTGTATAGATAATGAATGGATGGATGGGAAGATACAGTGGCACCACCAAGGAGGGATGTCACGATGACATTACTAGACTAAAAGCTGTCTCATAACTCTATATTCATGCCAAAATATGTCAGTATGTGATTCCTCAACTCTCATGCTACTATAGCTTTAAACTAGCCTCTGAATCTGAATAGATATCTAAAATTCAGTTACGGCTTTTGGCTTTTGACTGCTTCTCCAAGATTCTCAGTGGCCCCGTCTGGATGACCCCTACTCAAAATGTCTGGAGGCGCCACTGGTCAGTTGTTGGACAAAAGAAAAGGGGACATCTTGGAAACAAATCCCTCAAGTACGAGAGAAAACATCCCGGAGCAACCCACCATCAAAAACTAAAACACTGTGGCTCAGACAAGACACAACATGGTGGGAGCAGATTGCATTTATCACCACCTTGTGTTTTCATTCTCTTTTTTTTTTTTTGCCCATCCAAGCTCCAACCATCAGCGCTTATTATGGCCTTGCGGTGTCATTTTGACTCTCGAGCACAATGGAAAAAACACGAAGCTGCATCAAGGTTGTAACAGTGGACGTCACTATTGACTCACCGCTGACTGTTTTCTTTTCTTTTATCAAATCAGGCTTGAGCTGCACAGCGCCTTTCACAGCACACAGGCTTTTATTTTAACTTTTCAAAGCTGCCTCCCAGACAGCACATGAAATACACTGTCTTTTTCCCCTGGGTGAAAACAGAGCTTTTCACAACAATAGCGCCAGTTCAAGAAGTGTAAGTTAAAGAGTTCAGCATGTGTCCGTGATGTTATAAATAGTTAATCTAAATATAAATGCACATCACAGCGGTGCATAACAGTTGGAGGATGTTACCTCATTGTTTGGGAATAAATAATGTCTGGGGTGCACAAACTCTACAGCTTTCTGTTTGACGGGCCTGAAAGTTCAACGTTCATCTTCCACTGTTGGCTTGACTTTAGTTCCATCAATGTTGATCTTCACCTAAAGATGCGGTCAGCAATTCTGGAGAGAGATGGTTGATATTTGGCAAGTCGGCATTTTTATATAGTTAGCACGTTCACATCTATCGTCCCTCTTGCCCTCACTGACCCCTCTCCCCCCTTTTCCCTCCCTCTTCCATTCGCCCTGGACATGCTGGAGTAGTGTTATTAGGATCGGTCTGAGCCATGTTGTTTGTTTTCCATTTACAGAGTCAGGGATGTGTAGGAACAATGGATTTTTTTTCAGTGAACACGCAGCTAACAGACCATAAGGAGCTATTCACTGAACTGGACAGAAAGAATATTAGATTATAACCACATACTCCACTTTGTCCCCTAAAGAATCGCCACCTTGTTGCAGTCGAGGGGTTTGTGTGTCCTTGTGAAATTGGCAGGTGTGTTGTATAGGATGATAGCCCATTGGAGGGTTTCCAAAGGCAAACTTGTCCCTAAGGATCAGCCAGACTAAGAGCAATTCAGAGACCTCAAAGATGAAGGAACTGAAGCACCGTGTCAGGAATTGGGGAGACCAGGGACCCCTTTTGGAATCAGAACCATTCAACCCGCACCATTAGTCATGAGCTCTGGGTAGGGTTTAAAAGACTGACCTGGCAGATAGAAGAAATGGGTTTCTTCTGTAGGGTTCCTGCACTCAGTCGTAGAGATAGGGTGAGTAGCTAACAGGAGCCAGCTGAGGTGGTTCAGGCCTCTGTTGGGGATGCCTCCTGGGTTCCCTCCTTTGGAGGATTTGCAGGCATGTCCAAATGCAAGGGCACCCCAGGGTAGAATGTGCTGGAGGGATTACATATCTCATATGGACTGGGAACACCTTGTTATCACCCTGGAGTACTGGGAAAACACTGCTGTGAAGAGGGAGATCTGCAGTGCTCTGCTGCCACTGTGACTGGATAAGCAAAAGACATGGGTAGATGGTGGATAGTCCATCTTTAAAATTGCTATCAAAACTAATAAAATCCCCCATTACTAGTTATGTACTTATTTGACCCACAGACACAATTGAGGTAAAAAAAAAAAAATGCAACTATCGGCTGACATGGCTATCTATGTATTAGTTTCTCAGAAATCAGTGGAAACGCAGCAATACAATATGATAAAGCAACAATAAGTATTAATCTTTTTAATTACAATGTAACATACAATATGCTACTTTGTAGCTCTGTTGTTGGTCTCCATGAACACCTGAGGAAAATCCCTGGACGATAAATGCTCCACTTTCCAAATCAAATAGCTGCTTGTTTTGTCTCTCTGCCATTTGGTGCTGAGCTGGTAGCATACTGTGTGAATATCAGGGTTGTTTGCACATAACAGTCTATTGGTTTTCTGCAAAAGTAGCAGAAAACTGAAACAATGACCTAAAAGACACCAAAACGCAGAGATCCAATTCAAAGTCATCACTGCAAAATCACTAAGAGAGGCCATTTTTTTTCATGTAGTCTTTTAGTCTTCGTTTATACGAAAAAAAATCTCTCTTTTATCCCTATAAAAAGAAGTTAATTGCATGATTCACTCTCTGTAATAATGTGTACAACCAACCTAACACTTCTGTGCCTTGTTTGCAGGATTTGAGTGTGAAGAATCAGGAGCAGCATCAAATCACTGATGCTCTCATTTATGTCTGCCCTGCGTGACTCCCACTGGCTGACAACTTGTGTCTCTGTGACATGGTGAAAACCAATACGCCTTAACTTTCCACCAGAGGTCCGGGCGGGGTGAACTTGTGACGGCCGGGTGGCATCGTGTTACCAAAGTCAGGGTCGGTTCATGAAGAATTCAGCAGGTACGCAAGGTAAGCCGCCATCTGTGACAGGCTCTGTGTTTACCAAGGCAAAATCAAAACAGTAGCACGGCATGGGGGACACCATGTACCCAATCACATGGTTTAAGCCGGCTTGAAAACAACCTGGCTCGATGTGGGGTATTTTATGCATTATTCTTATGCCTCTTTTGTAACTTCAGCAACAGTTTGACCTACCTGAGGAGCACCTTTAGGGTAAATAAACTCCTCACTTCACTAATGCGCCAACACTCCCTTTGAATATGGTACGTATACATTCCACTTCTACATTCCACTTGTTCAACATCCAACATGAATGAGAGGGGGAATTTGACAATGAATACATAGAGGTGAAAGGCAAGAAGCAGCTGTCTGTGTCAACAAAGGCTCCACAGATTACACAGCTTCTATTTTGAACAATATGAATCACTTGTGCTTTCAAAGTTATAGAAAAATGAGAGAATTACAATGTGTTCATCTTGTTGCCAGAGTAGATATACAACGTACAGTGTCTTCCAAAAGTATGTTAACATCATCGCTACTTTAGGCATTTGAATAACCAATATCTGCAACAAAAACAGGATAGTGGCTAATTCTAATATGTGGTCACATAGCCCATTAACGAAATTCTTCTCCTGGTCTTCAAAGCAATTGCCTTCAGTCGATCTTTGCTACAAGATGTCTCTCTACTCGGTCTCCTTTGCAGCAGATAAAGTGCTCATCGGGTTTTAAATCTGGTGGCTGACCCTGCCAGAAGCAAACCTTCCAGTTTCTGTAATTGATAACAGCTTTGGTTGAGCTAACCATGTGTTTGGGGTCATTGTTTTACTTCAGGATGAAGGTGCAGCCAATGGGACCAGAGAGAGTGCTGTGTACATAGGCAGATAAAATATGTCGGTGCTTTTCTGAACTTCCCAGTGTTTCACTGATAGGCTGGAGTGGTTTGGGTCACGGTCCTGTCATGTTTTTCCCCACATTTTTGGCTTTCCACCATTTTGGCAATGGTTAATTTTGCTTTTCAATCAATAATAATGATAATAATAATAATAATAATAATAATAATAATAATAATAATAATAATAACAATAACAATAACAATAACAATAATAATACATTGCATTTATTGAACGCTTTTCAAAAACTCAAAGACGCTTTACAGGTTAAAAACCGACACAAATACAGATATACAAATCAAACAATCAAAAAGAAAACAGAAGAAATACAGCTGAAGGTGTAGTAGAAAACAAAAATTCATGGTATAAGTCTATGTAAATAATGTATTGTGTATAGTCTATATAAATTTGAGGAAATTACAAGTTGAAAGCGGAACAGAAGAGGTGTGTTTTTAATTATTGTCTCCATAAACCTTTTTGTGGAAAATCCTATCTAACCTTGGGATTCTTGGTGCTGATTACAGGTTTGTATCTTGCAGTGAAGTAATTCTGTTCTTCAGCTCAACAGTACTGTATGTGTATTGTGATACCTTTACATAGACTGTCAATGGTGTCACTGACTGATCTTTTGGGTGCTAATTCAGAGCTTGAGTGATTCTCTTGTGATCAGCTGCCGTGGTTTTTGGTGGGTGACTTATCCTGTGTGTATAATAAAACCAATCTGTTTTCACAGTAACTGAAGAGTAACAGTCATGTAATGAACCAATAGGTAATTTGCACCGACACAAATTTTAAGTCATTGCATTAATGTCTGGTGATTTTGTTTCTGTATTACAGTTTGCACTGCTTTTCCTATGCAGGGTTTATAGGTGTAACATAGTCTGACTAGGTTTGCTGTACTTGATATATCAATTTCCTGTGCTGCGGTTCTTCGTGACGTTTTGATTTTCTCTTCTTACAGACAAGCCGTCCTTCCATCAGAGTCAGTTCTCTGCTCTTCATGATGGTGTTTGCCTTCTGGCTCTAGTTCTCAGTGGATGAAAAGACAGACTGACGTTAAGGTTGGACACCTACTGCCCCTTTGTGTGAACGTAGACTGTATGTAATACTGTATGTAACTATAATATCCAGTCTGTGTGTGAGGCAGCCGGTGTAGAAGGAGACGCATAGGCAGTGAGTTCTACCTCTCACTTAACCATTAACTTGCTTCCAGCACTTGAAAGTGGAGGTAATCAACACATCTCATTTCTGTGAAACAATAGGATGCATGTGAGAGTCATTCAATGGAAGCTGATAATTGCTTCTGTTATTTCACACTCATGTTTTCATCCATCTTCTACCACTTATCCGCTGCCAGGTTGTCGATGTTACTCATGTTTTCATTTCTAATATAAACCCATTAAATGAACCACCAAAACACATCAGATTTTACTCTACTGTTAACATGTTTTTGGAGTTCACTGTGTCACATTTTTGAGAATGCATTGTCAAGGAGAAGATCCTATTTTTTCCTGCTGGGTCCTACCACCAAAAGATGTGCCACACCCCTTTGCTATTTTATTTCCTGACCACTCTGACTGCTACTACAAAGACATTTTTTTGTATTACCACATGAGAATAAGCTCCTTTCTGAACATTTGTAGCACACTTGTGGACTATCTTCCAGCAGGGAGCATCAAATGACTGTCAAATGGACTCAAAATCTTCCCCTGAACACTGAATGTAAAGGAAATGTTTTCAGCTTTATTCAGATCAGATGTTCTCATTACGGTGTCACAAACATGTTGCTGCATGAACACAGCAAGTGCTCTGAAACCCCATCAATTAAGCCTTCATCCTCCCTGTCATCCCCCTCTTCCTCATTGAGGCAAAGGGATCTTTTCACATTGCTTTCACGGGTGACATGCAGCATGCCTCAGGACGGAGTCATCATATTTATCGTCACACTCTGCAGTGAGCAGTCCTTCCCTGAACGATGAGCTGACGTCAGCATAAAAGATAGATGCAGTGCACATGTACAGACACATCTCATTTTACTCACTAGCATCCCTGACATGATTTATTACTGGCTGTCTTATTAGGATAATGGCTCTTATTAAATCTGTGAAGAGTGAAATTAATCAGAAAAGTAAAACATGACATCTTTACCTTACTGATTTAAAGTATTACATCACTGATTTTAAATGTCAGTTAGTGGATCTACACATGACAACATCACAGTACGTGGAGAGACTGAATATGAGCCCAATTCATCAATGACTAGTGTTGCAAAAGTAATCTTCGTCCTGTGTTGTTCATTTAACATGATAACAGGACAGAATGATAGAATCTAAGAACCAACATATCTCACAGATGTTTTGGGTCCAGTACTACAGAGTTCCAGTAACTACTATCATAAACTTTTTTTATACATCTCTGAGGTTCACTTTTGAGATACTGAAAGCTGTAAATGATCTTATTATATCACCAAATGAGGCTCATTTTCTGAACAGATAGAAATATGCAGTGGGATTCTATCAGGAGAACCTGCCCAAACACAAGGCTTGAGATGTTTCTATTGTCAGCTGTCAGTGCTGATCACACATCCAGACACTATTATCGCCTTTTGTATCACCTTTATTTACTGTATGAGGGGTGATTGACAAGTTTTAAGCCTGACCAAGAAAACAAGACTTGTTAATCAAAATGTTTAGTACTCTGAGAGAGCAACATGTCATGATAGTTTGAGTTCAGTTTGGACTCATTGTGTGCATTAATGCATGTACAATACCTGAGTCAAGTAGGGGAGGGTAGGTCATTCAAGCAAGAGGAACCGAGTTGGTGACCATGCTGTGATACAGTACCTGTCCCGAAAGGGCAATATTATGCTTCCCTGGTACGGCAACTGTGTGAGAAAATCAAAGAAAGGCGCCATGGAAAGCTCAGAAGTGGTGTCCTGTTCCACCAGGACAATGCTCCAGTCCACAAGTCAGCTGTCGCCATGGCTGCAATTCACGAATGTGGGTTCGAACTCTTGCAGCATGGACCCTGCTCCCCAGATTTGGCTCCGTCCAACTTTCATCTATTCCCAAACATGAAACGGCTCCTTGCTGGGACCCATTATGCCACTAACATAATGTTATATCTGCAGTGAACGACTTCATGCAGGAGCAGTGATAAAACCTTCTATGAGACTGGTATAAAGGCACCACAGAGACACTAGGAGAAATGTGTGGACCTGCAACGGGGTTATGTTGAGGAATAAAGCATTGTTGAAAGTTACTCTGACTTTTTCCTTGGTCAGACTCAAAACTTATCAATCACCCCTTGTACCTATTGTATACTGAGCCTCCACTGACACTGTTTAACTTGCAGATTAAACCAACAGAGATCAGTTTCAAATGTGAATTTTTGGAATTAAATGAATTAAGATGAACAGAACCTCTCAAATCAGACTCAATGAAATTTAACAGAGTCGGTGAAAAGACGTGAAACTGTTCTGTTAAATAAAATGGTAAATGGTTTGCACTTATATAGCGCTTTTCTCTACCTTAGTGGTTACCAAAGCCCTTTACAATTTGTTTCACATTCACCCATTCACACACCAATGGCGACAGAGCTGACATGCAAGGCGCTAATCTACCGTTGCAAGAGCAACTTTGGGTTCAGTGTCTTGCCCAAGGACACTTCGGCATGTGGAGGGGCAGGGATCGAACCGCCAACCTTGCGATCAATGGACAACCTGCTTGAGCTGCCCTAATAAATAACACGAAGTAAAATACCATCAAACAGCTTTGAGCTTTAATTTGTCCGTTTTCACAAAATGCAAAAGCCTCTTCGAAACTGCAAAGATTAAAGATAGTATCAGTGTCTTTTTAAAAGATTTTTAATTCTTCAGAATTTGTGAAAAGTCGAGCTCCTCCAGTTTACTGGTTAATGTAAACCACTACAGTTTGCAGGTTTGTGTTTCAGCTCAACAAACCTGTCATAAAAAAGAGCCCATGTCTGTGCAAGCAGCTTTTTTACAGTCTAGACTGAAATATTATCGTTAAAGAACCCGTATTATGCACTTTAACATGTTCCGAATTGTATTTTTTGGGGTGTTTTGGAACACATTTACATGCATTAATGTTCAAAAAACACATTACTTTTTCCTCATACTGTTAATTGCTGCAGCACCTTTTCCCACCATCTGTCTGAAATGTTCTGTTTTACCTCCTGTCTCTTTAAGACTCCTGAAAAGTCCAGTCTGCTCTGACTGGACAGCTGCCCCAATGAAAGCAGGGCAATGCTAGTAACCCCAGAACTCTAGCTATAAGCAGAGAGACGTAGCCCTAGCAAAAGCAGCTCTTGTGAGGAAATAATAATAAACTGTGAGGCAGCTTTCTTAGTTTGAGAGCGTGACCAAATCTACCATCAGGCGTTACATAGCTGTGTTGTATGGTGACGTAATACAAATGATAATATTGTAAATAATTTACCGGCTTTAACTATCACTCCAATATCAGAACAACATACAGTACAGTTATGGCTACTGATTCTCTGCACTTCCCTAAACTTTTATTTTGAAAGTAATTTGTTTGACAAGAAAGGGACAATAAATAAAGTTAAAGATGAATTTGAATTTGATTTTTTAAAAATAAATAAGACTAAACTAAAGAGGAGACATTTATTGCTGACCACAAAAATGCCTCTCCTTTTGACTCCACAGATCGAGCTGCATACTGTTGTCTGCCTCTGAAGCTACTCTACCATCGAGAAATGTTTATAATCACCCAGAGCCACTGCAATCCTATTAGCCAAAGCTGCTGGATGCTCTTCTCAGTTTTATGACATGACAAAAAAACCCCACAAAAAAACCCCAAATCACTCACAATCGCCAGAAAACATAATGCCACAAATCCACTGCATCCAAACCCCCATAGGTTAAAGCTTGTCCGCTCTGTTGTTCAGCCTCAGCTGCCAGTTCTGTGGACTCTGACTGACTTGCTTACTGAATTGTCAGTGAATCTACAGAGAGGACAGACTGCCACATGTTGAAATAGCACCAGAGGTATACACTTTTTGAACTGCTGATGACATTCTCTGCCGTGACACTGAGTGCGAGACATCCTCTTTCATTTCCCATTCCCTCCCTTCATGAAACCACCACGGTTTGTTTTCTGTGACATGGTTGTTGTTTTCTCCTCTGTCATTTGAAAGAGGCATTTAGTGAATTAAATCTTCATTTTTTATCCATCTAAAAAAATGTAAGATTTAACAGTGTAGTCTTTAAAAAGCAAAATGATCATACAAGCCATCCCTAAGAAGTAGACGTACTTGTATTTTAGCCGCTCCACTTCTCACATAATCAGCCCTCATCAGCTCAGTTTTTCATTTTCTTCCAATACCTAGTTTAGGATGGAATATCCTTGTCAAGAGACAAACTCTGGGGCTAAAAAATGAAGTCAACACCCATGCGCCTAAAACTTCACTACCACAAATGGCCACTAGAGAATAGATCCAAAGTGAGTCCGTCTTCATAGACCTCCATGTTAAAATGCACAACTTTGCAGCAGAACTAAATATGTACACAACCCGCTGCAAAAAATAAGTCTTGGTCTTTATAGCTATTTTCCTCATTCATGACAGCTTAAGGGTAGTGATCTTTTATATAACTTATCTGCTTAAATTGTATTAAGGTTTAAAGTTAGCAGTCATTGAGGTCATACTGTCTTGCATACTGCAAAATGCAACCAAATGTAGGAGAACATCCTAGTATTTATTTATTTTTGGCATACTGCATTTGACATACTATGTATTGGGACATGGTAGCATGGTCATTGGAATCTACACTGAACTTCTAAACCTATCTTCAGGAAGCTTGTGCGTGACGTCACAAATGGTTTGGTCATCTTGTGTTAGCAACATGCTAACACACCTAACTAAGACACTGAAATGCTAATTATTATACCTGATAAACGTTATTATTGTTGGCATGCTGATGTTTGCATTTAGTTTAAAGCAATGCCATACATTAGTGTCACAGATTTTTTTCACACAGTCCATACCAGGGGTGTCCAATTCTGGTCCTCCAGGGCCACTATCCTGCATGTTTTAGATGTTTCCCTCTTCTGACATACCTGATTCAAATGATCAGGATCGTTATCAGGCTTCTGCAGAGCTTGATGATGAACTGATCATTTGAAATCAGATGTGTGGGAAGAGGGAAACATCTAAAACATGCTGGATAGGGGCCCTCAAGGACCAGGATTGGACACCCCTGGTCTATACAGACACATAGTTCAACTGGCAAAGTCTTTGACCACAGGAACAAATTTGCTCAAAGACACCTAGAAGTGGACGTCGCTCTGTACCCAATCAGCATCCGCCAGGACTGAGAAATGAAGAAGATGTGGAGGTGCTAAAAACTGCAGTTCCTTAAATGGCCACTTTAGGCTGGCTCTGAAAACGAGTCAGTCCTCATAGACTCCCATGGAAAAATGTCCAACTTTACAGCACGCATTAACATGTTTACATCCTGGCACAAAAGAAATGGTCTCTATAGCTAATATCCCCATTCATGTCAACTGTACAGGGGGTGAACTGTTATATAACTAACCCATTGAAATTGTATTAAGGCTTAATGCTACGCATAATAAAGGATGTGGCTACTCTAAATGACAGGTGGGCACCATCACAGCCCAGAAACATTTGCATGACCCGCCTCAGCACCACTCACGCTTCACATCTTAGATTTTTAGATTAACTGGAAATCAGGAAGAGTCATGCACTACCAAGATGGCGATAGCTGGAGTCACCTGACTGAACTTCAAAACCATTGTTCAGAAAACCTGTGGGTGACTTTACTTGGGGTTCATCCACCTTTGTATGACCACATTTTTCACAATTTTTCTTGGGTACCGCACCAATCCCGAATGCTGCTCTCTCAACAGTTTGTGATTATGCAATGGTTTTATACCTCACTTGGCCTCTGGATGAGTGGTGGCAGTAATCTTAATAATTCATAAGTGAACCACATCTGCCAAACAACATCTAAATGCACTAATAGAATTAACATGAACATTTGTTTTTCTTTCACTGCTCTCAAGGTTTCTGTGCTGCCCTGCTGATGAGATGCAGGCTATTAGCAGCGATCAATAAGCCTGCTACTTAGGCTGCTCTTACTCAGCTTCTGCAGGGAGAGAAAACTGCAGTGAGCAGGCAATATCCTGGGATGAGGACGGCAGGCTGCGTTCATGTTAGGAGCACGGGGATACACAGCGTCTGACAGAGTCTTCATCCTTCAGCAGAGGAGAGTTGTAAAAAGAAGTGATAGAGTGACAGAGTTATGAACTGGAAGTAAAAGGATCTGTGTGGACATCAAACACACACACACACACACACACACATTTCTGCAGGGCAAAGACATCCTGACAGCCACTGTGGGAGCTCTGTGATGATGCACCTGAAACATTGTGGGTGGATATCTAACCAGGCAGTGGAGCATCTCAGGACATAGACGTGGGTGGTGTTGGTCTTTCCTTTCCAGCGTACACTGGCATCCATTCTGTTTTAGTAAGTTAGCCAGAAGAATCGAGAGAAAGAAAAAGAAAAAGCAGGATAATTGAAATTAGATTCTTCAAAATAGGGCAATAAATTTAATGGATAAATGATGAAATTTAGGTTAGAGCACCTTGAATTTATTTCCTCTGGATCGTCCCTTCATTTGGACAAGTTGGGACATGCACGTCTTAGATACTGTGGAACAATAATATTATGGGTGAGTCAAAATGGTTTGGACAGTAGTATGATTCATCGTCCCTTTAGTTTCAGAAAGCATCGTTTTATGTCACTTTTTATGTGACCATTTAAGGATATTTTGTAGAAGCAGAGAAAATAATGAGCATCAACAAACCAAAGGAGTCAACTTGGATATGTTGTGTATTCTGTTTTTAATGTACAGTGAGGGTGATCCAGTTGTTCCCCATTTTTTGGGAAAAGTGTCCCGCACATTTCTCGGGGAGGACATCAGTTTTTACATCATAAATATGTTCCTTATGATACTGTTGCCTGGTTTTATACCAGTATTTAGTTATTGCTTCTCTGCTGCAAAGCAATAATGTTTTATAGAGATACAGGTTGCTTTATAATACTGCTTCTTGTTATCAAGACGAAATATACTGCTGTTGTTACGGTTTGCAAAACCAAGATTAAACTAGAATGCGCTCAAGCAAGATGCAGACCCACGCCGGATGTCTTCCTAAACATGGCAGGTAGACCTGTGACCTTGACCTTTGACCTTTTGACCCCAAAATTAATGGGGGACCTGGGTAGGTCATGATAAACATCTGCGCTGAGTTTGATTTTCCTATCTCTATGTTATCGAATTATGGTGCTGACATAGCCACCCACATACATACATACAGACAGACAGAAAGACAGACCGACAAACGGCAGTAAGTTCAAGATCAAAGGTCAAGTTCAAGGCCAAGAGGTGCAGTGTGGTAGTCCTAGATATACCAAAGTTCATCATTGCAAGCTCATATAGTAGATTATAAGGAGATTTTGCACTAACTAGCCCTGCGACCTTGACTTTTGACCTTTTGACCCCAAAATGAATGGGTGACCAGGGTAGGTCAAGATCAACATCTGTGCAAGTTTGATTATCCTATCTCTATATCTTCTTGAGTTATGGGGCAGACACCCACACATCCACATACAGACAGACAGTCAGACGGCAGTGACCGCCCTACCCATGGTTGACTCCATCGGCGTGGGTAATAAGATTCAACAAGTAAACAAACCCACTGGGACGAACACTATGATTTTCATGCCACAATGGAACAGTGAAGCTGATTAGCAGCAGATTTCATTATTGCTGAAATGGACACAGAGAGATAGCACATGCTCTCCCTACATGTGCACGAAGAGTAACATTCAGACAGTTACAGAAGGAATAAATGACGCAACAGAGATCTGACAGTGAAAGCTGCTATGTGGTGAGGAGGTGGATGAGAGAACATTGTGCCTTGACCACACTACCAACTGCCTGAACTCTTCATTTAATCGAAGCTGTACTCAGCTTAATTGCTAGCCATCTATTCACAAACATGAGAACATTAATGGTCCAGTTTGTGGTACTGTGGACAGAAACAGAGAGTTGGGGTACATTCTAAAAATACAAGTGCTCAAAGGAAAAACAGGGAAAAAAATGGTAGACCGGGGCGTTTTTATAGTGGAAAGAACTCTTTTGATTGCATAGTGAGTCAACAATGCTCTTTGGGATGTAGGCGTTCACGTTTCTGCATGACCTTCAAAACCTCAGGGAGATTTAACCCCCGGCAAGCTTCTAAAAGATACGGCCGAGCTGCAGTTCACAAGAGAAACCAGTGTTCACAAACAAAGATGAAACAAAAATCAAACCCTGTGAAGATGAAGTATGAGGAGGAAAGAAGAGCAGCTCAAAGAACCATCTCATGTGTCGAACACTGTGGTGCTTCTGTTGTGTCTGGACATGTCTGCCGGTGGACCTGGCACACTGACACTTATTGATGACTTCACTGCTGACAGAAGCAGCAGGAGGAAGGCAGAGGAGCTTTCTGTGAGCTCACATTCAGACATCACAACCCACTGGATGATATTACATCAGTCAGCAGGACAATGATATTAAACATACAGATAAAGCAATCAGAGAGCTTTTTAGGGTGAAGAGGTGGAAAATCCTCAAGTGGCTGAGAGTTCCACTTCCTGAAGACCAGACTAAAGGCAAGAGCTGAATGTGCCTGCAGTGATGGGAAGATTTGGAGCATCTGTTGATGTCTCAGATTACAAGAGCTGCTAATAATCTTCCACAAAGTATCAGAGAAGAACATTTTGTTGGACTTTCGAAACCCTAAACTTCAGGCACCGTGCATTCAAACAGCCACATCGAACATGTTGCTCTTTCTATATCGATGTAAACCCGTTACTAGGCACTTTAATTATGGTTTTGTTATAAACTGGATGTGCTGGAACACAGAGTCCAAGGGGCAACAAATGTTTAACTGCCCTTAATTACAATCTGCACTGCAAATATATACATTTAAAATGAGCAAACAAAAAGACAAATTAAAACAAAGACAAAACATTACACCAGAACACTTTGGTGGGATGTGAAGTAGAATTTATATAATCAAAATCTGATAAAATCTCATGTAAAAGGCCTGCACACCTTGAAATGAACACTTCACTGTACAATATAGTTCTTTAATGAAATTGAGCAATCTATTTATTGATTATATTTAATTTATTTAGTTTTAATGAACTGATATGATGGTATTAATTAAATATGTTTGAAATGCATCGTATAAAGGAATACTTGGTGTTTTCTCCTGGTTCAGTGGACTGATCTGTCTGTGCATTCACATTTTCATCGCAGCGCTCAGGGAGGTTGAGCGGATGACGCGCAGAAATGCCGACCTTGAGCCCAAACCTCGTTTTTTTTTTACACGTTAAATCACCAAATACAGTTTGAAATCCGTTTTTAAAAAATATATTGCGAAATAAAACTCTGTAAAATCAAAGTAATTACTCGTCCAGTGAGACAAACGAGCGTTTATAAACAGAGGCACATTGCATCTCATGTATAAGCCAGTCCCCTTTCCTTCGTAGTAGTGGGGCGTACCAAGTACCAAAACAGGGGGGTTCAGGAGCGCAGATATGTTGATTTTTGATAAAATCTGGAAAATATAAATACGCATGAAGTGGAGTGTCGGATAACTCAGCTCTAGAAGCGATATCCGATGGAAGGTTTTAATGGGTAAGGGGTTTATAACAGATTAAGACGTGTGCGTTGGAGGCGCTGATCCCCCACCGAAGTGGCGCACTTCTAGCCATGACTAGAAGAAGTGAGTCTGGAGTCTGGAGCGGCACACACCGGTCAGACTGGAGCAAGTGATGATGTCTCCGTGCATGTCCTCTCACAATTTCATTCCTTGAGACGCAGCGTTTTCCGAAAACTGTCATTACGCACAGGTGAGTGTCCTCTCCGGCATTTCTAGCAGCGCTTCATTGCCTTGTAGTGACTGCCAGGGCGTGATGTGTGTGTGTGTGACTGTGTGTTGAGTTGAGGGGTTGAATGAGGTACCACCAGGATGTGGCCAGTGAATGATGAAACACCTCACATGGATGACATGAAGACTGAGCGGGAGGGAGGACGGTAATTTATGCGCGTTCCTTGGGGAACAAACTGTGCCCGGCTAGAACAACGAGCCACATGGCCCCGGTGTGACTGGTGCTGGGGTTATTTTATTGTTAGTATTATTTTTTTCCATTGCTCCATCCGCAGTTTGGGCATTGTAAAGCAGGCGGCCCGCTTTTGCCACTCGTCATTCCTGAGTCATGTGCAGACAAAAAAAAAGAAAAGAAAAAAGAAAGAAAGAAAGGAAGATGAGAATCCTTTTGTGCATTGACTCATGGCCATTCTGACCGTTCCTTTCCCCACCAGCTGCATCCCTCCCAGCCGCCTGTCTCTGTAATAACTGCGGCGAAGGTTACGCAGCATCACCGCTCCTTTTGGCTGCCGTGTTGCGTTCACTGGATTATGAAACGGCGGCCTTTGCCTCGTGCGAACCAGGCTAATCTGAAAGCGGTAAATGAAATCTATTAATCGCTTAATCCGCTGCTCGGTGAAAGGCGGGAGGGAGGCGTGCTGGGTTTCGTTTTTTACGCATCGTTTTTTTGTCTTT
This sequence comes from Dascyllus trimaculatus, assembly GCA_024666655.1. Lineage (NCBI taxonomy): Eukaryota > Metazoa > Chordata > Actinopteri > Pomacentridae > Dascyllus > Dascyllus trimaculatus. The sequence goes on from CM045448.1 coordinate 31,747,226, forward strand.
CTTTTTTTTTTGCGTTTCGGTGAGAATGCAAAAAACCCAACAGGCTCCAAAGGATGCTCGAACGAACCGAAGGATGTTGCGCACCTTAACCCGCCTTTGGGTGGCTGGCGTGCCCACACCCTGGAATCTTTTCCAATCCTGCCGATGCTGAAATGCATGCCATGTGGTATTACGCATGAATAAATCACACACCAAAAAAAAAAAAAAAAAAATACAAAATGTCTCATTTCAGAAGTTGAAATGCTTTCATATGTGAGGGCTTTCCCCGTGCCTGACAGCTGCGGAAAGAAAAGGAGTGTTTGGGTTTGTATGCAAATGCCTTTGTCCGCTCAATTATTTATAGAGGCTGGAAACGCGATAGTCTCCATCCCTCGACTTGTCCCAGTCACCGTGCACAACCAGGGTGATGCTGCCGGGCCTTTTTTTTATTCCCCCAGAACAATGACTTAGAAGAAAACGATCCCCATTCATTGATTTTTTTTCTGTCCCTGCCTGCCATGTGATTCCCATGTGAGAGATAACTGTGCATCCCTCAGATAAAACACTTTACTTTTAAAAGCTGTTCCCGATCAGATAAGAGGTCTTACAAGAAGAAGGGAGATGTGTGATGTATTTACTACGGAGAAAAAAAATAAACAGAACCACTGTTTAGGTTGTTCAGTTAGATTATATTCATCTGTCATGTGTATTGCTTTGCCAAAATCAGTACATTTTGGAAGTGCAGATTCATTTCAGAGTAAAAGCAGGCAGATAGCAGGAAGTAAGGAGCTAAAACTAGACATGCAAAGTGCCTCCCAGCTGCAGATCACTTCTTTTCTTGTCTCTTCACTGACTGCTGTGTTTTCATTTCTGCCGCGCAGATATTTGGTGATAATGAAGAAATAAACCACTTCCTGATCACTCAACCTACAAACTGTCTGGAACCAAACGGGCCCTAGAACCCAAACACCCTCGAACTCTTTGCAAGTTCTTACACACAGAGTGACTTTTCCCAGACGCCGGCCCTGCCCTTCCAAGCCTGCCAGCCTTAAAAGACGTTCCACCCCTCGCCCTTGTTTGCTTTATCAAATGCCCAAAAACAGCAAGGCCGTCAAGAGAGAGCTTGACGACGATGTCACAGAGTCTGTCAGAGACCTGCTTTCCAACGAGGACGCCTGTGACGATTCCTTCAAGAAGACCTCGCTGATCGTCAACAACCATGAAGGGGAAGGGAAGGAGTGCGATGTGGAGGAAGGGGGCTCGGACGGCGAGGAGGAGGAACGCCCGGCCTGGAACAGCAAGCTCCAGTACATCCTGGCCCAGGTTGGCTTCTCTGTAGGCCTGGGCAACGTGTGGAGGTTCCCCTACCTGTGTCAGAAGAACGGAGGGGGTGAGTCACTGGTCTCATTTACAGTTTCAGCTGGCAGCCGTGTACACAGTAAGAGTGAGCAATGCGAGAAAACATAACTTGATGGTAGTCATACACCACCAAATTACTAAAAACTGTTCTTCATTTAATCAGTCTATAACAATATATAATGAACTGAAGAGATGAATCAAGAACAGTCTCACACAACCTATTTAGGGCTTTCCTCACAGTCGGACATCACCATGATTCATCTGAGTAAATGACCTAATTCAGGTTTACTGCATCATAAACATCCTATTCTCATAGTTTTGGTTAATCCTTTGCACGATAAGCCAGAACCACTTTAGTTATTAGAACATGTGAAGATGCACAACAAAGTCCAGGAGACCAACTCGACGAGACAGCTTCTAACTCAGAGGTTCTGCTGGGAGTAACACTGAAAGTAAATGCAGATGAGTTTTCAGTAATTATATCTTATTGCATGTAAAAAAAAAAAATTGTGCACATACAACCCCAACAAGAAGAGCAAGTTATACAGTACGCACCAGGAAGTCTGTAAACTATGATGAATTTTTACCCAGTCAGGTCTTAAAGATAAACTTGATGAGCACGATTTCATTACCTGTGCCTGTCAGTGAAACAATGAAAATAGGATTTACCTGTTAATTCACCAGGAGCATCCTGGTTAATTACAAATGAGCGTAGACTGAGTGACTGAGTCTCGATTCAGTTGACATTAGATGACACTGCATTGGATCAGTGACACTAGAATGAACCACCAGCTATTTCACATATCCTCATTGCAGGCGGTTGTCTAAATAAGTGAAAAGTGTCATAATGTGATACTAAAACAAATGCAAAAGGATTTTATGGGTGGGGGCTGAGATGAAAAAATGAAAGGAGACGACTTCTTCTGGTTTTGAGAGTGTGGCGATCCCAGTCTGGCCCATCTGAGTGCTGCATGTGTTTATAGAGAAGACAAAGAAGAAGCCACCTATGTGGGTCACTTCTATGGCTGTGTGGATGGCATCCGTGTTTTTATATGCATATTAACAAGACAAAGACGTGCCTGGAATTGGCTCTCCCTGCTGAGAAACCAGAAGTTTAGTCTTCCTCTTTTTGCCCCTGCGAGTGTGTTTTCGAGTGACTTTTTAGGTGTCAACTTCATGAAATGATCATGCAGCTTTTATTATGACACGCTGTGTTTACAGCGAAGGTGCAGGGTCCCACATCAGCATCTATTCGATATTAAAGTGTTTGCTGACAGAGTGTGAAAGTTAACACTGCAGAGTTTTTAAAATAGACGTATTGTTTATGCCTGCGTCAAATGAGTGTGCTATGTTAGGAAATACTACTGTAAAAAGATGAGTTGATAGGCTCCTCCAGAAAGTCCACATTTATCATCAGGGTGCACTTGAAGCTCTTCTCATGATTAGTCTTGAAAATGCATGTGTGGATATGTGATGGGTGAACAGGTTCCTTCCCATTTAGTACTTCTGTTGAAACCTGACCGCTCAGCGACCTCCAGGACTGACATGCAGGTCATGTGACCGTGTCCATGTGGCTGTCATTTCAAAAACATACGCCAGCTAAAACCAAACGCACAACCTAATAGAACTGAGCTCCGATGCTCTTAATTACCAGCTAATAATAACCACAGTCACACCAGCTGGGGTTATTTCCCATAATGCCGTCTGCGTTGCCTGATTCACCCCTCGGTGTTGTTATGCTCTAATATGTATGTGTCCTGGGAAGGTGATAGGGTGTTGTGCTACCCACCTGGAGATTATGTAAAGCCACTGACTGCCTCTAGAAAGCTGATTAAATACAACTGTCTCAGACAGGCAGACAAGCCCTTAAGTTTATCATCGTAAGCAATGCTTCAATGGCAATCAAAACACAAGGAAAAAGACTACAAACTATCACAGTGTAGGAATGACAGGTGGAGGAATATGCATAACATGTGGTAGGGCTGGGCTAATTTATCATTAAGAGGTATGTAAAGACAATAGAACCATATTGAGGTGATAAATCATGATTAACTGCATGAGGTAATAAAAGTTTTACATATTAGCCTAACTTTTTGTCTACTGTGAAGTCTAACAGCAGAACACAATCACTGCAAAGACATTAATTTGATTCTTTCATGTGCTGTATTATGGCATCCATCAGTGTTGTGACATATTAGCTTTGTGATGCTGATTTTGAACCGCGCTGCCCAGCGATGTTTTCTGCAAGTGAATTTGAAACATCCCCTTTGCCCCTGTTCGGTTAGACATTACACTGCATATTCTAATAGTGTTTACATGTGTGGTCAGTGACACACACACAAAATGACTGAGAAATCTTGGGAAAACTGAACAGCACAACGTTAGAACTGTTGCAGATGCTGTTCAGAATACAGTAAGGAAGCCCCGGGCAGAGGTCAAAGAAACTGGTGTATTGAAAGGTAAGGTTCAGTGAGAAGTCGTTTTCCAGGTTAAAAGTGGCAGGAAGGTGGGGGGTAGTGATGTGGTCAGTGGGTGGGGGTGCTGTGTGGAAAGATGCGAGGCGTGATGGTGAAGTCAGGTTGGGCAACTTAGTGCAGCAACGTCTGAATGACTGGGGGGAAGAACAGCTGTACTCATGCTGTGAGACATGATCTTACAAGTGTGTGTGTGTGTGCATAATTAACGTAAGATCATGGACATCTTTGATAGTGTGTGTGTGTGTGTGTGTGTGTGTAGCGGAGTTCATAACCTCTCTGCAGACCCTGTCATGTTTTCAGGTCTGTTTTAAACAGCTCTGGTCACCCTGCTGTGTTCAACTGTAATTAGATTAAAATGGCAGATCTGGGGCTGGAGCAGGTCTGAGTGTGTGTGTGTGTGTGTGTGTGTCTGAGCGTCTATCTTTGTGAGGACATTTTGGCCCCCTCTGACTTTCTGATGCACCTTCAACGGTCTGTTTAAAGTTTCAGACTTGCTCTAGGGGTTATGTTTAAACTTTAAATGAAGAGCGAGGATCTAATAAATGCATCATGTCAATGAATGTTCATGCAAAATAGCTGTACAAACACGTGTGTGCACGCCTTATCTTTGACTTTCATCCACCCACACCAGAAACAAACGGTGTGCGTCGTGTGCCGCGTTCGTACATGTGTACATCCGTCACTGTCTTTCATCTGCTTACAGTTTCCTTTTATGGTTTTTCTACATAGGGGGAGGTTTCTGTGGTGCTCTGAGCGCCAAATGTTTGCTTAAAAATGACCAAAATAATCGATTACTCCTTAAAAGTACAGCAAAAATACATACTGTTGTTCTGTAAAAAAAAAAAAAAGTGTTCATATTTTGTATCATCCCATCACTATTATCAAGAAATTTCTAATCATACTGAGGCCTAACCATGATGTCTCCGGACATTTTTAGTCGCACTGGTTCACAAGGTCGCCGTTTTGAGTTTCTTGACTGTGGACACTATAAGAGATCAAAATGTGGCGCTAACTTTTGACATGTTGGTTCAAAGAGACTGCATTAAAGACCTGGCTATTTTGTGTTAGCAGATATTAGCATGCTACCTTGCTGAACTGAGATGCTAAACACTACACTGAACATTAGCTTGTTAGCGTCGTTGTTGTAAACATGCTAACTCAATGAGCATTAATAGCAATTAGCTGAAAGAACGGCCTTGTTTAGCTGCTGCATGAGGTTTAACAGACTTATTGTCTTCTTTAATTGTGTATTTCTGACTTCAGTAACCTTAGTAAAAGATCGTGTGTTTATTTAAAATTTGGGAGTGGCGGCGCAATGGGTTAAGCGCTGGGCTGCCGATCGGAAGGTCGGTGGATCGAGCCCCCACTGCGGCCCCTGACCAAGGCCCTTAACCCTTCCTGCTCCATGGTCGCTGCACCATGGCTGACCCTGCCCTATGACGCTATCTCGGATATGCAAAAAAATGAATTGCCCCAGGGTACAAATAAAGTTTCTAAAAAAAAAAAAAAGTTGGCAGAAATAAACATTGATGCCGTAAGGTATTTTCCTTTTTCCCCTCTTAGGCCTGAGAGGTTCAGTGACGGTGTGTAATTCATCGATACCAGTGCATTCGTTTGGGACTTCCCAGCATCACTTTAAAGGCCAAATCTGCTGTGCAGATTTTTTTTTCAGGAACAGAAACAGGGCAGCTCGGTCGAACAGCGTGTCAGAAATACGTGGCCGTCAGCCTGTGTTTTGCTTCTCACTTCATTTACCCTCCATTCAGTTATAAGCTTACTTGATTTTAAAGTAGATAGATGGCAGAGTCAGTAGATGATTCTCTCTGCTCATACTACATGGATGCAAATCATCCACACCCCTCATCACTGTACATGAAGTGCTGCCAAAACACACAGAAAATGTTAGGCATGTGGTTAATGCCTAGACTGGATAAACCAGATATCACATGTACGAGAAGTGAAGAGGATTGGTAAACTATTTTAAGGAGGGAGTGCGACAAGAATGAAATGCGCTCTGTTTGCTTTTTCAAAGTGCCATCAAAGTGCTCAGATGTCCAAGGGAGACTGTCGAGGATTTGAAAAGACAATGGAGACCAGAGGGGGGGTTTTGATGCTGACTGATGTCAAAGCCTCCTCCCAGAATGAACTGCGTACTCACTGAACCAGAATTAGATGTTTTAATATTAGAAACCAGTTAGTATACGGTGCATACACAAACACACGGCCTTAAAACAACAGATAGAGACGCACACACACATGTTAATTTCCTGTGTGTGACCACTCCTATCTTGGCTAAACCTGGGAGGGACAGCAGGACTCAGGAAAGGATCTGAACGGACGCCCTGCCAGATGAAACAATAAACTATGTTGAAACAGGGATAAAACTAGCCTTAAAAACAATACACTCGTAGCGGAAGTTTTGAAGTTGTCATTAATGAGTCATAGCAAACATTACAGTACGTCGATCCACCGGTGTTCACATGTGGTGTTCTGGTCTAACTGTGAGAGGGGAGAGAATGTCACAAAAAAGGGTTTTTTTTAAGGGTAGTTTTTGTCACTGAAGTGATAAAACTTCAAAAGTGTGTTGTCAAAAAAAGGACTAGCTGGTTTTTACAGACAGTGTTGAAATGATGCAATGGTTTTAAACAGATTTCCGTGGTTGAAGGTCCTGAAACCTTCAGTGTGCACACAGGAACTTCCACATCAGGAGTAAAAAAAACACACCACCCTGCTCTGGACAGAATATCTATTACATATCAATGAGCAGGAAAACAAAGGGCACATTATTTTACAATGTGGTGCCACTGATCACATCTAACCTCTGGCCTTTTCTTATCAACAAAGAGTTTTAGGTTCTCTTCAAACCATCATGTGCCTGGCAGTCTCACTGCTCACGAGTGCCCTGACTGTCACAAGAGATGTGCCCCCCCCCCTCGTCTTTTATTGTACCACACTATTATAGCCTGTCTTAATGTCAGTTATTCACCCTGAAACCTTAATTCTAGAAAGGAATGCTGTCTTTGTGATGTGCCCCAAAGTAATCCCACTGTAATTTAGGTAATTTTAGACTTGCCTATCTTTCCTGGTTTCCAGAACGATTATTTCATTGCACCACACACCATGGGAGACACATTAGGTAGAGACACACAAACGCAGCAGATGTGTGTATAGTAATTTGGGTGTGTGTGTCTGGTAAAGCGGCTGCTGTGTGTTTTTATGTGCTCGTTAGGTCAATGTGTCACCATCAGGGAGATATTAGGTAGAGGTGTAGTTAAAGTTTAGGCTGTATCTGTGGTGTGAGTTTGTACAGAGCACGTGGCAGATATGGTGATAAAATGAAAGCTGCTGTGTGGTTGGTTGCCATGAGCCCCTGCGCCACTTGCAGGAAATGAGTGTTGCCGCCTTGCATGTATCTGACGACACAGTGTCCCTTTGTTGCGTGTCTTTCAACTGACTTGCTGTTTGTGTTGTTTCGACTGGCAGGAGCGTACCTGGTGCCCTATCTCATCCTGCTCATACTGATCGGCATCCCGCTGTTCTTCTTGGAGCTTGCGGTGGGACAGAGGATCCGCAGGGGCAGCATCGGGGTGTGGAACTACATCAGCCCTCGGCTGGGGGGCATCGGTTTTGCCAGCTGCATGGTGAGTCGGACTCTGGGGTGTCATCAGCTCGGGTCTGCATCCATAAAGGGAAAACTGGATAAAATCATGATAAAAACATGGTGAACGATCAGGACACTAATATAATGAAGGACATATAAGCAGCACTAAGATTAGCACAAGTAAGTCAGGTAGTATTTAAAAAATCAGTTTTATTACATCAGGTGTAGTTCTGCAACAAATAATGTGTATTGAAACTAAAACATTTTGTAACATAAAATTCCATTATGGCTTTTCAGTGTCTTTAAAGTCTTTTTTTATCTGGCACACAGGAATTGATATGTGTTAAAAGCCAAACATTCATACATGTAATAATAAGTGAAGAGGCATCTCATTAGTATTCATAGTTTTATTGCTACTCTACACTAAGAAAATGGTAAACAGTAAAATAGTAGTAAAGTCTCCTCTCTTCTTATTCTCAAGACGTTTAAATAGAGGTCATGTTCAGTACTACAACGTTAAAATCACCTGCTCATATTGTGTAGGTCCTCTTTGGGCCACCAAAATGGCATCAACCCACCGGGGAAAGGTACAAGACCTCTGGGGGCTCTCTGTGGTGGCACTGGGACGTTCTCGGTGGATCCATTGGATTCTGTTTGTGCCTCCATAGATTGGGCTGGTTCTGGTGTGTAACGCAGATGGTTTATCAGATTGGGACCATGTGGGGCTGGAGGGCGTGTTAAAGCGTGGAGCTCTGTGTCGTGTTCCTCAAGCTGTTCCTGAAAAGTTTTTTTGTGGGACACTTGATCCTGAGGGGGGAGGCCGCTGACGTCTGGGATTGCAGTTGTAATCGGGGAGTGTGTCTGCTACAGTGTTTATGTGAGGGGAAACATCCACACGAGTGCCACGAGTGCTAGGAGTGAAGGTTTCGTAGCAGAACATAACACTGTAATGACATTAGTGATGTTCTTCACTGACCCTGTTGGGGGTTTTAATATTGTGGCTAACTGGTGTCTGTTGTTTGAAGGAAACATTCCTCTCTGGCTTTTGGTTTTGTGTATCTGAAGTTATCTTGACTCTCTTGCCTGTAGGTGTGCTTCTTTGTGGCCCTCTACTACAATGTCATCATCAGCTGGAGTCTCTTCTACTTCTCCCAGTCCTTCCAGCAGCCTCTGCCATGGCATGAGTGTCCACTTGTCAAGAACAAGACCAGTACATGTAAGATCCCATCGCTGGTCAGGAATGACCACGTTTAGCAACCAATTTAATGGCAGTCAAACCTACAAGCCTTTATGGCCTTTGTTCACCATGATCTTAATAAGGAGGTACATGACTGTTATGGTTTTGTCCACAGATGTGGTGCCAGAGTGTGAGAAGAGCTCGGCTACCACCTACTACTGGTACCGCCAGGCCCTGGACATCTCTGACAGCATCTCTGAGGGTGGAGGACTCAACTGGAAGATGACGGTGTGCCTGCTGGCTGCCTGGTCCATGGTTTGCCTCGCCATGATCAAGGGCATCCAGTCTTCGGGGAAGGTAAGCAGAGTTGCAGAGTTTCCTCCTGTCTCACTTAAGAGAAGATAGTAGAATAAGGTAGAAGAAGCGATGGTTTGTGAGAGCCAGAGAACAGAGGAAAACTGCCCGCTGCGATGCTGGCCGCTTGGCCTAGATAACTACTCAGATGTAAGAGTTGCACCCTGGAAAATGAGCACTACTGACCGAAACAAAAGGCCTTTTTTTTGCCAAGTGTTTTGGAAAATCTTCTCACACATAATTAGCTCACTTTAGCCGGGTCTAAAGGCACTGCTAAGTGACCACTATAATGTGACTTGACAAATTTTTCTAATGATACGGCCTCAGATACGAGCTCATGTGATCTTGTGTGGGATTTTATAGCTCAGCTTACTTAACTTAGTGTAACAAAGCTGACAGTAGCGTGACTAACATCCGGACGGATTAGCCCACTGGCTAAAGGTTGTCATTTGCTTGCAAACTCACTGCGCTCCTCCTCTCTCTCTTTTTTTTTTTTATCATTATCGTTATCATTATCACTCCATACTTTCTCATATCATATGACAAGCATTAGCCGGTGTGCTTTGGAGGTCAGAGTCAAGCCTGTGCTAATTGGAAAAGTGGCCGTACTTTATAATCTTCCCAGAATAAGCTTTGATGTGGAAGTGATTTAATTTGGACATTATGTTAGGCATGAACTGGGCTACAACAAAGCGTGGGGTCAAAATTAATGCAGTAGATTTCACATTTTTTATTTGCATTAGAGTAAGATCTTGCAAAGTTTTATAAGCTGACTCATAAGATTGAATGAACTTAACTCAGCGAGCGCCCTGCGGCCCATTTGGACCTTTCAGTCTCTGCTAGCTCATTATGTTGGTTTTACAGCGCATGCATTGTGTGGTTCAATCTCAGCTGCATTTCTCAGTTTTTGTGGGCAACAAAAAAGTTCTGACAAACCCCAAGCACCAAACGGTAAATGCACAAAGTTAGCAACTAGCTGGTGGGTTGGTAGTTGTTGACGCCATAGCAGCTTTGCAGGGCAGTGCAACGTGGCCGCTGGAATCTGCTGGTTTAATATTTTCCTGTCCCCTGCAGGCCAAAAATCATTTATGCAGCTAGAAAGGTCCCAAGCTATACACCTTATTCACATGTTAATGAGAGTCTCACAAGTTTAAAATACTGCTCAAAATCTGCACCGTGCCTATAATACACCTGGTTTTAGCCCTGCCTCTAAAAGGTCTGTGTATGTAGCTTTACAGTAACTAAGCTGCTGCCGCCCACACCTTCTAAAGTGCAGGTTTGTCATTTTGGAGAGTTTGGAAAGTGTCTAAGGGCTGCATGGTTAGCAGCGTCATCTCCCAGCTAGAAGATCCACGGTTCGCGTCCCGGTTAGGACGCCTGGGATCTTTCTGTGTGGAGTTTGCATGTTCTCCCTGTACAGTGTGGGTTTTCACTGGGTTCTCCGGCTTCCTCCCACAGTCCAAAAAATACTGAGGTTAATTGATTATTCTAAATTGTCCGTAGGTGGGAATGTGAGTGTGCTTGGTTGCCTGTCTCCATATGTAGCCCTGAGACATGCTGGTGACCTGTCCAGGTTGCCAGTCTATGCGACCTGGACAGGTTGCCTTTGCCCTAGTTGGCTGGGATAGCCTCCAGCCCCCCACGACCCTACAGAGGATTATTTGGGAAGTGCCTACTGCTGTTTTATGTATTGAGCAACAACAACTTTTTTTAACGTTTGGTCTGCACCAGCAAGTACATGTGTACATTTGTCATTGCTGCAACATTTCACCTGTACAAAAGTCTCTGCATCTGCTTTGCCCTATATTGCTCAGTCCATAGCATCTGTGACTAAACCCCCGGAAGCCCGAGCAGTTTCAGGGCGTTTTCTACTCTTGTCGCATTTCTATTCACTGTGGGCCTGTCCTGTGCAACCGTGGCTAGAAGTAGCCAGAACTCAAAAATGTCATGTGCAGTATAACACATTATAAAGCTATAAACCAGAAGTAAAGAAGAAACAAAAGTGTAATTTCTTTGATTACTTTACAAAAAAAGTGGAATCCACATCTCCAACTGTTTTTTTTATGCCCACATGTTTTACTAGTACTGGATTTAAAAAAAAATTGCTTCCATACGTGTCTCCTCTCTGCTCCGTGTAAACACAGCCTGCAGTTCAACCCAGTTCAGCCAAAACGTCCCTGAATTTTGGTTGTGTTTTAGCTTAGATTTGATGTTTCCTGACTGAAGGGCACATCACTGATGAGTAGATCAAGAACTGCTGGAAATGACCTCTTTTTACAGCTTTTGGCAACGTGCTTTACAAAACTGCTGGTGGGGTTTGTTAGGGGTTCAAAGGGTTGGAGTCTGCAAGAAACAATGAAATGACAATCTTCTCCTGTGTTTGATGTCATTTTGTGTTCTCATGTGTACAGAAATATTTAGATTTGTTTTTAAAGGGATTGGGAAGATAGTCTTGTAGAAACGTGTCCATATTAGTGTGGACACAAAATAAGATTATGGTCTACTTAACTTAAGCTTGAAAATTCAACATTTTAGGCGAAGACTTTGCAGTAAGCAACAGAATAGTGTCCTACCGTCAGACTGTAACTACAGTTCCTTGAGACGGCGTGAGAGACATGGCCATCAGGAGCTAAATGAATGTTCCCACCTTTGATCCACACATTGTCCTTAGCTCAAGTCTTATCCTAACAGCTGTCCACTGTTTGCTCGGCTACGCATCCACCACAGCAGCCACAGACAAAACAAGATGGATACCTTCTACAACAGAGGCGCTTTAATCTTGGCCTGTGCCACAGTGATTTGCAGCGCTGCTCTGTTTTCGCCTGTCTGCCACACCCTGCTGCCTGGAAGGGAATGCCACTTATAACCACAATCAGTGTATCGAGAGCGCAGAGCTGTTTGTAAGGTGTCTCTGTCCTTCCACTGTCTTCAGGAAGACAATGAACTAGTGAAGCAATGATGTATTTTGAAACCTATCGTTTCATGAGTTAATCAGAAACCACCCAAGCTGCTAGTTAATTGTACAGTTTGAGCCAGATGGTCGTCCTTTGACTACCTGGTGTGTCTGGATGGCCCCTTTTGAGTTGGCCAGGGTGGAGCTGGGCATTAACTTTCCCTGGAAGGGGCCAGCTCCAAGTGTCTTTGAAGTTTAATCGGCGCCGTGTGATATAAAAGAATATTAATGCCCTCTCCACCCGTGCTCACACAAAAGCCCTTTCCAAGGAATATCCCTACCGCGATCTGCATTTCTGTCCCATGTGTGTGTGGGTGGGCGTGAAAAAGGGATCAGACCATTTGGTTGCCATGGTTATACGCGCTCTTTTGGCTTGGCTTGATTGTCAAGAGTGTGGCAAAGAAAGAGGGGACAGGAGGGACGTTTCTGGTTTATGATGTGGTGCAGACTTGATTTTGATTAAATGATGGTGAAACTTATTGCAGCCTTCACCATTTTTCATTTTGTTTTATTGTTCTGTTGTGCAGAATCACAAAGGATGTAATCTTTTAGACACTAAGAATACTGACAAACCATACATGTCTGTCTGTTTGCAGAGGAAAACTTAACTTCTGTATCAGTTTATGAAGATAACAGTGCTGTTTGTAGAACGTGACCTTTTCTTTTCTGCCATCACAGATAATCTTTCACAGTAAAAGTCCCTTCTTGATAGAACATGAGACTGAGGTTACAAAGCAGCAGATATGCGGCCTGTCTGGCTTTGTGCTTTGTGCCAAGGTTTGCAGTGTTGCGAAAGATTAAAAGTAAAAAGCTATGTGGAGAAATGGGTTCCAATTATGACATTTAACTTTATGTTTAGGGATCATCACATGAAAAATGTTCAACTTAATGGATCAGTGATTTTCTAAATTATGGGTGAAGCTCTATTTTGTGTCCAGTTCTTTGAAAATATAGTATTTCCTTGATAATGAAAGACAGGAATGACTCTGTGGTGACTGCTTATCAGTTAGAGGATCACAGTATGATTTCCTGTGAACATATAGTAGAGTCCTTGATTGAACTTTCAAATGAATGAATCCTGCTTTAGGTCTCCTTCAGAGCTGCATACGGACCACCAAGCATGAGCCATGCTGTCTCTGAATCAGTAATGTGCTTGTGACTCAACCCCAAACCATCTCCCAGCGTCTGCACCCACACCCTCCAGTCAGCCCTGTAAACCCACGTGTTGCAGTGCAGCGGCTGACTCAGGCCTTCAATCCCGCTCTCAGTCTTTAAGTGCCAGCTCGTCTTTACAGAGAGGGCCTCTGGTTAATGATGTGTAGGGCTGGGGGAGAAAGAAAGACAAGAGGCCCACCCTCTGATTAGAGCGATAAAGGCTCAGGCCTCCCACAGGCCCAGCAGCTACCAGTTCTAGTCTGGGCTTCAAACTTTATCATAAGCGTGATTGGCACAGAAATGAATTAATACTTAAAATGAGTCCTGAACACATCTCGCTGCTGAGACTCCTTGACAAGACCCTTGAGACCCCACTTGAATATAGAACTGTTCAAGTTTCAGTCTCTCTTTTCTACTCATTTTGATCTTCCTGTCAAAGGATGTGAGCATTTCATGCATAGATCAGCAGTGAGATAACACTACATTTATTCTGACAGTTTCCAAAGATGCACACACTCTGATGCGTGTCAAGCTGGACAGGAGCTGAACTTTGTTTTTGTTTTGGTTTGGTTTGCTTGCAGGTGATGTACTTCAGCTCCCTGTTCCCGTATGTTGTGCTGATTTGCTTCCTGGTTCGGGCTCTGCTCCTGAAGGGCTCCGTGGACGGGATCCGACACATGTTCACACCCAAGGTAAAGCATGTTTGAGGGCAGCACTCCTCTAGAGTATCTGGGCACAGATTCAGAGCAACGATGCGAAAGAATCCAAAAAGGAAACACAACAAGTGTTTTGATTAATGACGAAAGGTATTTTCCATTGTTACATTTGTTATTTGGCTTTAATTACAAGTTACTTTTAATCACAAAACCAATATTCTCATTAACAACATACATAAAATGCTATTTTTACCAGCTGCAAAACGCATATGAATGTAGTAGTAATGATAATAAGCTAATATTGTAGATATATAACAGTGTAACACTGAACAAGGTAATTCTACAAGTACTTCTACTTTTTATACTTTGCATTTTTCTGGTAATACTTCTGTACTTGTAGAGTACAGTAAATGATCTGACTTGTTTTCCACCTCTGGAGCGATCAGCCCGGGTTAGAAATGCAGAAATAAGTATTATTTCCCCTCCAGTTTATTCCCTGTTGAAACCGCTGTTAAATTAAACGGTGTCTGAACTCAAAAGGCTAAATCTGCGCCGTAATAGGCTGACTGCTCAGAAGCAACTGGCCAATGGCACCTCAGGCCGCAGAATCATGTCACCATGGAAACAGGAGTTGCTGAGTCTTTATGTAACCAGTCTTAGCGAGGACGCTCATGCACAGCAGAGCGTGTCTGGCCTGTGTGTCTGCTCCGTCTCGTCGGCTGACAACTTCACAACGACACGTCCTGCCACCACCGTCCGTGTACCTGCGGACTTCAAAGTCCTGCTGCGTGTGCGTCATGCTCTGTGCTCGGAACAGTTTGAGACTTTTATAAAAAAAAAAGATCCCCACATGGAAACTGTCAAGATGCCATTTGTCATTTGACAAGATGGTGCACAGAGAGAGACAGCAAAATCCATTAAAATGCATGTTTACATGTTAGTTCTGACAATACATAATCTGATCATATTAAGAATTGATTTTACAAATGTATTTTTAATGAATATACACCTTTAAAGTAACTTTCTTGCAGATTATTGGACCAATAATTTCATCTTTTAACCTTTTAGCTTGAAGTCTCAGCCAGTGGTAGAGAAAACACACAGACTGGAACACAGTAAAATGTATGAAATGAAATATGTAAAACATATGCTAAAACAGAAACTGACACACTATATAGTCATAGGGCTGCGACTAGCAGTTAATAATGTCATTGACAAAATATCATCCTTGTTTTGTCCAACGCTCTTAAACCTAAAAACATTCTATGTAAAACGACAGCAAAAAGAAAGTACTAAAGATAAAAGAATACCCTCAGTGTTGACTTGAAGGTAGGAAGTTTTTCTGGTTGCTCGTTTGTTACATCCATGATCTTGCTTTAAAGGCATTACTGTGAAATACAACGCAACGTGTAGCTAGCTAACCTAAACCTGTCTGCGTTGTGTTTTCAGCTGGAGATCATGTTGGAGGCCAAGGTGTGGCGAGAGGCGGCCACGCAGGTCTTCTTCGCCCTGGGTCTCGGCTTCGGCGGCGTCATCGCCTTTTCCAGCTACAACAAGCGCGACAACAACTGCCACTTCGACGCAGTTTTGGTGTCTTTTATCAACTTCTTCACCTCCGTGCTGGCCACCCTGGTGGTGTTTGCTGTGCTGGGCTTCAAAGCCAACATCATGAACAGCAAGTGTGTCGCTCTGTGAGTACAAGCCTCTCCTCATGTTTAGCTTCTTGTAGGCTGTGAGCAGGAAAGAGCTGACAGAGCAGTTGAAGGTTGAACGTTCCTGACAGTCAAATGGTGATTGTGGCTTTTTAACAACCAAAATAGATTTGTTGTTAGTGGTACTAGGATATCTCTGAACATGTTTCCAAAAGGGGTTTTAAAGATGATATTTAAATCTCATACCAAAGTGTTGATCTTTCATCATGTAAGAACTTCTTTGTCTTTTCTTCAGGAACACCAACAAGATTGTGGAGCTGTTGGGGAATGGCATTGAACAAAGCCTTATTCCTCACCACATCAACCTCACTCAGGTTAGTCAGGTCAGTGCTGAGGACTACAATCAGATGATAGATATCATCAGAAGAGTGAAGGAGGACGACTTCAAGACACTGGGACTGGAATCCTGCAGCATTGAGGTCGAGCTCGATAAGGTACGAGCATAAAAGGAACAAAAAAAATGTAATGGTGTCTCTTTTCAAGTCAGCAGGCCAAATACTGATTTGAAAGCTACAGCATTTTAAGGGATATGCTTATTTTCTTTGTTGTTCAAAGGTCACAAAATAAGTCTCGGAGTAGCCCTTAAGGTCACTCACAAACATGTCATAGCTTAGTTGTGTGAATTCACACGACAACTGAAATGTAAAATCGACCCATTACAGTTTTATGGGCTGTTGTGTATTTCTTGCCTGGATGCAGTGATTTTCTGGAGCAAAGTGAACCAGCTGCTGGCAGTAGCTTCATGCTTAAAGAACAGGCATGAAAGTTGTATCAACTTTCTCATCTAATTCTCAGCAAGAACAAGTAAATGCACTTCCCAAAATGTCAAACTACTCTTTGAATGGTGGAAGGGATGCTTTAAACACAGCTCATTGTTTCTCCTGCTAGTTTTACTGTTATTACTTATGCTGCTGTTGTGGTAAAATGCAGCACTTCTAGAGGGTTCACAATCAAAGTTTCCCAAGAAAAAGAAATGGATTTTGCCTCCTGAACTACTAAAAACAGATACAAGTGTTGAATCTTCATTGTACTTGCAAAACAAGGAAATTAGGAGTATGAACCTCTTTAAAATGAGGTTATCTCCAGTCAAGTCCATGACTCACCTTGTAAGGTCCTGGCTGCTGTGCTCTAATCTTTTGTTCTTCTTCTCTCCACCCACCAGGCAGTCCAAGGCACAGGCTTGGCCTTCATTGCCTTCACAGAGGCAATGACCCACTTCCCAGCCTCTCCCTTCTGGTCCGTCATGTTCTTCCTCATGCTGGTCAACCTCGGCCTCGGCAGCATGTTCGGCACCATCGAGGGCATCCTCACTCCGCTGATAGACACTTTCAAAGTCCGCAAGGAGTTTCTTACAGGTTAGAAAGACCTCGTAGCAATGTGGCGCTACTTTAGCTTCTGGGAGGCTCAGATCTTTTCAATGGCCATTTGAAATGATGCTTTCAAAACGTCGTGTGGCCTTGAGTTCTGTAAAGGGATTGTGAGCAGCTCCAAAAAAATGTTGTGGGTGCAGGGTATATGGAGGCGGAAGAAGAAATCCTGCAGTAGTGGGTGGATGAGGATTGCAAAAAGTCCCATGTAGACGTGTTGTATGTTTAAGGTTAGCTTAGCTTAATCCCTGGATGTCTAAAGGACATAGATTGTTCAACTATTTCATTGATGGATGGCTTTTTCTTTATATGTCATGTTTACTTATTTAAAATTTAACAAAGAAATGGATGAATACCAGCATGTATCTTTTAGAAGGAGGAGAAATCAAATGTTTTGCAGTGAGTATTTTTATAGCTTTAACAATGGCTACTACGTGATACCATAAATATCCACACACTAAAGCTACTCAGTAAACATCCCACTTCATACAGAGGCAGAAAAATATAGAAATAAAGAAGTGGCTGTCTGTAAAACTGAGCTATTTCCTCAGAGAGTGGAGTAGATGGAAATAAATATTTAAGGAAATGATTAGAGAAAGACTCCACCAGCAGAAACAACGTACCAGCTTTGATTAATGATACTTGTGGGTAGGTGGCTGCTGCACACCACAGTGAACAGATGTGGGCCATCCAGCTGGTCGTTGGGCTCAGATGGTCTAAATGGGTCCTGTTCTACTTAAACACACTCCACTTATGCTCAGTTTATCCCCACTCCTCCTGTTAGCTGGGTTACGATGACAGTAATTCACCATAGAAACGCTACGGTCTGTTTTGTTCCTGGAGTTTCTACATGACACTCAAATGTTCCAACATGCGCTGTAGCTGACTGCCTGCCTGTCTCCTGCAGTGGGATGCTGCGTGCTGGCCTTCTCCATCGGCCTCCTGTTTGTTCAGCGCTCAGGGAACTACTTCGTGACCATGTTTGACGACTACTCGGCTACTTTGCCTCTGCTCATCGTGGTCATTCTGGAGAACGTGGCAATCGCTTGGTTCTACGGGATCGATAAGTAAGCACACCAGATCGTCCTGAGCATGTTTGCTCTGGTTTTTACTCATCACTTAAGACACATGGAATATTAACAACACTACTCGTGCACAGTCTAACATGTTTGTGGCTATTTGAGCCCTTGAACTACTTGTATTGCTCTAGTTTCATAGACATCTTCACAAGAGGAGGTGTAACTGCAAAGACCATCTTTGAAGGGTCACAAACCACACTTTGTTATATAACCTATGGCGACAACACTGTCTGTTACTGGAAGCAGAGTTACTTTTTTTGAATGAATCCATAAAGGCAAAAGTCATCAGGTTTATGTAGCAGAAACTTTGAATTCTTTACCGCAAACATCTGATCTTGCCTCCTGCTGCGTCGCTCTGTGTTTTCGCTCTCTCAGATTCTTTGAAGACCTGAAGGACATGCTGGGCTTTACGCCGTACCGTTTCTACTATTACATGTGGAAGTACATCACGCCCATCCTGCTGCTGGTGCTCCTGTGCTCCAGCTTAGTCCAGCTGACCATGACGCCGCCCAGCTACAGTGCCTGGATTCAGGAAGAGGTGAGTTAACGTCTCCGGTCGGCTCTCTTGAGACTGGGGATCAATGGGGGTGGAAGTTCTCCTGCTTGGTAAACCTGGAACGAGTAAAAAGCAAATGAAAGGGTTCAAAGAAAATGAGGCAGTGGCTAAAAGTGACGGAAAAAAGCCCATGTTTTTGCTGATAAACACATGTTTAGGCGTCGAGGACAATCAACAGGATGTGTGGTCTACCATGAGACACTCCACAACCTGTATGATTATTTTAAAACCTTCATGAAGTGGAGCAAAGGCCAAACTAGACAAAGTGTCTCCACATGTCAGCAAAGCAGCTAATTAGGATCACCTCCAGCTAAGCTTCACTTTAAAGTGGATTTACCTTTACTGTGAGCGAACAGAAGAACTGCTCATCGTTTCTCCCAAGGTTCCATTAACACCTGAAACACAGTGGGAACAGCTGGGCCGCAACAATAATAGTTATTCACATTATTAGTTTCTTAAAAAATAAATGTACTTACTATTGTACCTACTAGTGTGGGTGCTAAAATCCATCTTACCTCTTCAGATGGGGACTGGAGCACATTGACTAATTCAGTCTTTAACTGTGCAAACAGACTAACATTTCAACACTACTGTGTCTTCATCAGGGTTGCTTCTTCCGACTCTGACCGAGGGAGACACAGTGTTTGCACAATTACTGACTGTGAATTAATCAGTGTGCTCCAGCTCCATTTCAGAAGCTTGCTGTCCTCAAGCTGAGAAGACCGATTCCTGATTCAGCTGCACTTTGCCAGAAGATGTGCAGAAAACACCGATTACTTATTCTGTCAAACAAGTCTGACTCAGGTCAAGCTTCAGTTTAGTATTCACTGTGTAACAGATTTAAAACATTACCACAGTATTGTGGTTTTGATGGATTACAGCGCTTTATTATATCTTAAATTGCAGCATTTGTGACTTGTTAATTTCCTTGTTTGAAATTGCGATTTTGATGTTAAACTCACTGTTCAACCTTGTCTGATATATATACAGAGAGCAGGTCACGATAACTGGCATCATTACTTTTTATAATGCAGTATTTTATGGCTGAGGTGAGTCATTCAATTTCAGAAAATACTGCTAAAATCCTAAAACACAAGTACACTTGCAAAATAAAACATTACCTTCAAGGGACAGAGCTGGAGCACTATTGACGTAGCAAATGCTACATATTGAATGAATGTGGCTGTTGTTGAGGCCGTCATCTATTCAGTATACTGATCACAAGATGTCACAATATGGGCAACTTGAGAAATGGCATTTCAGCACTCCACATATCACATGCTTACATTCTTCTTGCCATCTTTGTGCCCTCCAGGCCATAGAGAAGACCTTGCGCTTCCCTCCGTGGGGCATCGTGTTCTGCATCTCCCTGGTGGTGATGGCCATCATGCCTGTGCCCGTGGTCTTTGGCCTGCGCTACTTCAACATCATCGACGAGAACACCAGTGGCCTCTCCACTGTGTCCTACAAGAAGGGCCGCATCATCAAGGAGACTGTGCGGCCGGGGGAGGACGACGACACCAGCCTGATCCAAGGCAAGTCTCCCAGCGAGGCGCCCTCGCCGATGCCTGGCAACAGCATCTACCGCAAGCAGAGCGGCAGCGGCGGTAATGAGGCGGACACTGCGCCCAACGGCCGCTATGGTATTGGTTACTTGATGGCTGACATGCCGGATATGCCTGAGTCGGACTTATAGACTGACAGTATAGTAAGCCCTGCCCGGCCACACCGGCTGGCCACCTCTCCCCTCCACCCCTCTGCGTGCGTTTAGTCGGCCGTATCATCAGTGTATATTTCACTTGTACTGTATATTCTCTGTAGATATTGTAGCTGCTCTCCTATTTGTTGTCTCTGAACCTTATATGACTGTCTACCTTAAAAAAAAGGTTTGGGAATAAGCACCATCCTTGTCCAATCCTTCACCCATTTGCTTGGCTGCATCCCAAACTCATCTCTATCCCCCTCCAGCCTTTGCTCCCTCCTCTTTGGAGATCCTGCAGGAGAGAACAGGTGTAAGCAATAAGGTGGATGCTCCACCAGGCCTACTTGAAAAAGAATCTACAAAGAGGAGTTTGCAAAGGAGCAGGTCAGGGAGTCTAGAGGTCGTATTGGGATTGTGCCTGTGTCTGTGAGCAGTGTAAATCAAGCCAGCTTCGAGTCCTGCTGTGTAAAATGGTTGTGTACATTATGACCCCTAACTGCTGGCCAACAAGTACTGAGATTAGTAGCAGTGTAGCCGCTGTGGATTGCGTAAAGATGCAAGGTCAAACATATTTTTCTTGGTGAAAGTTCAGGTCAACTTAGTTCAAACAGCGAGAGGATGGCCTTTGCAAACCACTCCCGTGATTGTCTGAGACAAAAGTGTGCCTAAGTAATTTATATTTGTTTATAGAATACATGATGGACGTTGTATATTTAAAGTATTCTGTAAATATAATATAAATATTATAAATATATTTATCTTGATAGTTTGGATATCAGAACAGTGTTTTTAAGGTTCAGAAGTACTTCAAATCCTTAACTCTCGTCTCTTTGTTTTTTACTAATGTGCTGTCAATGTTGATGAGGACTGAGTCCTCCTTGTAAATAATTTTTCCATGAAATGGCTTCAAATGCAATGTCTTTTTCCCCGATTAAAGATCAAATATGGTCCATACACTGAAACTGGTGTTTTCTTTCTTGCCTATGTTCTTTCTTTTTGAGTAACAGTTTTTCTCATTTTAGGATTCCTCCCAATGTGCCAGTCAGTACCCCTCTGAAATACATGCAAAACTTCATGTAAATACCAGAATATCAAACACACAATACTCAAGATACAAAATGCACTGTGGAAAACAAATGTAAACCAGATCACTTTAAATTTACTTGTTTCTTCTTATAAAAAATACACTTCTTCCATCCCTGTTGTATTTTGTGAAAAATGCACAACATGAACAGAGAGCCTTCACCGTACAGAAAACACTATTTACTGCCTTGTTCTGTTTGACACCATCTCTCAGTGATTTCAAACAACAAGACGTTAAAAAATGCGTGCAAAGCAGGCAGCACTAAAACAAGTCCCCTGTCCTGTTCACTGATGTGGAGTGATTGAGCTCACTGGTAAACACGCACACGGACATAAACAATAAAATAAATAATTAAATGTACACTTTCAGAGGCTTTTTTTTCCTTTGGCTTTCTTCCTAGTTGATGTTTTTTTTTATATCATATTACAGGTAAACAAAAATCTGATTAGCGGGAGCAGGAGGTCTTCTTGAACATCTGCACTGCTCTCAGCCCTGATAACAAGACAAATGAAACCATCTGTGTCCCTTTTAGAAAAATGTCTCTTCAGAGATTGTCCTTTGACTGGGAGAACACGGCATATTAGAGGTGTGCATCATCCAAACAAGAATATTCTCTTGAATCAGATTGTTTTGATTGATTCCTTGCTATGTGCTCCCTTCATTAGCTCTTCAGGGTCGGTGTACTGAGTGTACGCGCATGGCTGTCAGAAAACGGAGGTAAAACGTCCCCTTCAGTGTGCACTGTCGACACATTGATGCACTGGAGAGGTAATCCCTTTTCAATGAATGTTCTGTAAAAAAAACAACAATAAAATAATAATTAAAATGATGAAAAAAAACTGTAGGATGATGATGACATTATGACTTCCCTGAAAACATAGTAACACTGAACTGAGTGCACTTTCTTAGGAAATTGCTCTGTTTTCGCTGGGCGCTACACTGTCTGAGCAGCTGTCAAAGCTGTGAATTGAAGACGAGCGGGAGGAGGCGTGAGAGAATTTAACACAGAAATGGCTTGAAGAGTAAATGAGAGCTGAAATGACAGTGAACTCATCTCTGCTCATCTGTAAGCATGGGCACGAGCTGAAGGAGCACTGAAGTGAGCTCAAGGGTTTTATCCAGTGCTTGGTAAGGTCAGTGTATATGGCTGCTAAGGTGTTTGTTGCTATATGTTGCTGTGATGTCAAGATACAAGATGCAGTCCACCCCTATAAAATGTAATACCACCAGTTCTACTGCTGAAATTCCTCCTCCTCCTCCTACTACTACTACTACTACTACAGCTGCTTCTAGTAATGCTGCCACGTCTACTACTGGCATTTCTGGTGATACAACAAAATAAGCCTTTTAGCTTTAGGCTATTACTTACTTACATTTATGCATATAGAATTATCCTTTTTTCATCATGTTGGTAATTTTAAAAAAGGGTATTCTTGATTATCCTCATGTCTTTGCACACATCTTTAGTAAAAAATTCTTTGTGTGTACATTCTGACTTACATTCATCTGCACATGTACATACAAATTAGGCAATAGTTCAAAAACCTGAACTATTGCCTGCACAGTGAGTTATGCTCTGGGGGTATTTTGCTGTCATAGTTTGGGTCAACTTGTCCGCCTTAAAGGGAAGGCTCACTGCAAATCAGTACAAAACTGTTCTGAGTGATCATCTTTAACCCATAATGGAACCTTTCTATCCTGATGGTCTGTCTTTTCAGGATGACATGAATCCATCCGTAGGACATGAGAGGTCACTACTTGGTTTGATGAAAATGATGAATCATACGCTGTGACCTTCTCAACTCAACACAAAAATCTATGGGAGATTTTGGAGGGACGTATTAGATAATGCTCTCCACCAACCACCATCTTCACTGAACTCCAAATGAGGGAATATTTTGTGGAATAATTGTGTTCATTCCTCCAGTGGAGTTCCACAGACTTGGAGAGTCAATGTCAAGGAGCACTGAGGCTGTTCTGGTGGCACATGGTGGTCAAACAATGTAATAAGACACTTTATGTTGGCTTTTTCATTCACATGACAAATAAGATTTTGGCAGGTACTGAAGGATGTAATCTTATTGCTCATCAGGATTGTTGTCAGACTTGTCTGGATCAAGAAGGTCACTTAAACATTTCTACATTACAGGCAGGAATTTGTGTTTTTGCTAAGTGATAGTGCAAAACACTGTTACTCTGCTGCGGAACATCAGATCTGTGTGGGCGTCTGTGAAGATACTCAGTCATCAAGGTCATGGTACGAGCGCTAAAACTGAGGCCACCAGACACATGAAAGCAACTTAACAAGTTCGGCTGCATTTGTTTTAGCACCTACATATATATATTCGTGTGGGTGTGATCGGACCAGATTTGATCGACAGTGTCCAAACAACCCACCGTCTGTCGTCACATTTAGATTCACGGTAATAGATCACTAAGTCCTGATTCGTGCACAGGGGCATGTGGTGTGATGCATTTCCAGTAGAACTTTAGCTCACTCTGAACAGCTGAGCAGAGCGCAGAGAGAAACAAAGACTGAGAAATAACCAAAGTCGCCCGCCTGCCTGTAAAAATCTCACTTTGAGAGAAAAAGTTTTCAAGGAATTTAAGGTTAAGGTCAATTTTTGCCATTACATAACATTTAATTAGAAAAATGTAGAGCATCTACCACTGCTACTTCTAACAACAGGGTTATATTCTGTTTTATTACATTCAAAAATGAAGGCAAATTACAGTTAATAACTGAATAGCAGGTTGTGAGGAGAATAGGACAAACTTGTACAGACCTGTGGGCTCAGTCGTGATGGAGCTGCTCTCTCATTTTGGCTGCGATCTGCTCTCTCTTCTCGCAGTGCTTTGTCAGGTCTTTGACCTCCATCTGGAGCATGCTGTTCCACACCATCAGCACAGACTCCTCATCTGAGAGTCGAGACAAACACACACTTTGGACTAATGCAAGGAAAGTCACACAGCAAGACAACTGTTATCACAGCGTGAGGGACAAACAATGAACTATGAGACCCACCATCTTGATTCTTGTCTTGTGGGAGTCTTCGGCCCAAAACCAGCACGACATTTTTCCAGTTTAGTGTTTCTGTAAAGGGAAAAAAAGGATTACCGTGTATTTACTGAGTTGACAGAGAAAAACTAGTACAGATTTATCATTTTAACACAAACTGATGGAAGAGAAGGAGAGCAAACTGTGAGCAGCATGCTGGGTCATTTCAGCACACAAACGCCCCGAGGAACCATGAATCCAAAACAAAAGAAATACCCAGCTGTTTAAAAAGCTATTCTGGACGTATCTTCATTTTCTCTGCTTTTTGTTCAATCACTTCTCATTTTCACTGTGTTCCATGCAAACTCTAAGCTCCAACACGCCTCTAAATAACCAGAAAGAAAACCACAAGATGCAGCTAGGAACTGTTTTGTATTTCAGATTCTTAGGGCAAAAAGCTTTTGAATGGTAAGTTAACCTTTAAGCAGCGGAACAAAAGGCAAACAAAATGATGGAGAACAAGAAGATAATGTAATTTTTTAATAAATTTGCAGCTGCAAGAGGCATTTGATCTGCTTAATGTTATTATCTCCATCCAACATTAACCCTGTGAATCCTGAAAGCCTCTGGCGCATTTGAAAAGCAGGTTTTCTTTTTGAAAAAGAAGCAAAAATGACAACATTTATCACAGCACAAAACTAGAAAAAAGAAAGAATCGACAGATGTTCAACTTTCTGGTGGTGTGTATCATGTGTGGCGATATAGTATTCGTTCAAAAACAGGTTTTAAACTGTGAATTGCATCAAAATCACTTTACTTTTCTCACTTAAAATGTGATGTGTAAAACTGAGAGGACAACAAAGTATACTTGACGAGTAAAATAAATGCAGCATGGCTCATAAATTGCATTCAGAGGAGCAAGTTGTTGGAAGATACATTCAGCAAGGCCCTCTCCAGAGCCAGTGTTTGGTTGGGCCCTTTCAGGACTACCATATAAAGATGGCAGTGTAACATTGTGGTTTCCATGGAAGATGACCCACTCTTTATGGAGATATCATGGGCTTATTCTAAGGCATCATGATGGCAGAAAACAAATAAAACTAAACAGATGCTGAGGACCTACGTATGAGTGCTGAGGCGATGCAGCGGATGGAATCGCAGCGGGGCCCTGTGACCAGCAGGGTCTGGTGTTTGGAGAGCTCCAGCAGCAGCAGGTGGCCCCCTCTAGTGCCAATCCAGAGAGTTGCAGCGCTCTGCACCAGCAGGGCCTTCACGGTGGCCCAGGAGGGCGACGCCTCAGTGGGAAGCTCTGCTTCGCTGCCATGCCTGCCTCTGCAGCCAGACTCATGTCTGCAGGAAGAGGAGACATTACCATGCTGCTGCTATCATGCAAAAAAGCATTTTCAAAATCTGAAAGGCTGTCAGACTGTAATAACAGAAATTCGACTACAATGAGAACGTTTACCCTTTTGGTGTCCTATTGTGACTGATGTTGTGCAGAATGTCCATTAATGTACTTGCGTGCCTTTTCAAGACCAAATAATGGTGTGAAAGTGTGGGATGTCCTGAGTCATCTTCAATGGTTTATTTTCTGCACATCGTGATCGCTTTCATTCATGATGCTTTTTTCCACCCAGTGTCTGTGTCTAATGTAAATACTCTGCCTGCTCTGTCAACTCTGGTTGGACGGGGTATGTCTTATGTCTGTATGCATGCTTGTGTTATGCTTGTGTTCATTTCAGCTTTTGTAGCCAATGATCCATACTCACACTCCAAAGAGTCACACAGCTAAATACAGTTGTAATTAGTGGAAGATGATTATCAGTGCAACTTGAAGTGCAACTGCACATTTCTCCTGTGTGTCGTGTGTGTGTACCTAATAATCTGAGCACAGTCGATGCAGTCCACCATCCTCTCACTCCTCTTGTCCCAAACCTCGACGGTTGGTGTCCCAGCTTTGCCCAGGTAGACATATTTATCTACAACCAAACGAGACACACACGCCTCGCCGCTCAATAATCGCTGCTGCCTGGAAGAAAAATACATGTGCAGTTTTGCTGTTATACCACCGGCAGTGCAAACTAGGGCTTAACTGTTAACTAAGACTTTATCTTAGTCAAGCGTTAAATCTAAAAGCATACAGCAGTTTATCTAGAAAACAGTTTTTAAAAGTTACTACTGGTGGATTATATAATCTTAGGTTTTCAGCTCCTTTAACCATAAACATCTTTGAAACCCACTAAAGTAAATTTTATGGAACCACGTCTCACATTCCATCACATGACACAGACTCACTGGAAGATGAGGTTTGGTCTCGTGTCGATGGACTTGCAGACATCATAGTCGGCGGTGAAGGAGAGGATCTTGGTCCCGCAGCCGGCCCACACAGACCTGCTGTCCAGTGAATGCGCCGACTGTCCCAAACACATGATGGGAGTGTTGACATTGCCCACGGTGAGAGTTTTAACTGGCTGGCCGTTCTCCTGCTGAAAAGAGGAGAATGAGAGGAAAATAAAGTTCCAACTGCTGCTGTGTTACATTTACAGAATTAGGCTACTGTGACAGTAATAATCTAAACACAATATCAGCATATCAGCAATTATACAAACTGAAATCATTCAAACACACTGGTTTTGATGTTTGTCATTTCATATTTACCTTGAGAACAGAGTCTTCGTAAACACTGAGAATTCCATCTGCTGTTCCGACCAGCAAATAATTCTTCCTCTGGCTGAAAAAGACCAAAAGGGAACATGAAGACGTGAGTAAACTCATCCTCTTTTACGTGTGCACACACCATAAAATAAGTATTTCGAAAAACTGTGCACAAGCCGAATAATCGTTTTAAACTCATTTTCTACATTTGTAACTGTTTTCTAAGATATTAAAACATCATTTAATCTTCACTAAACAGCCCCACATGAGAAAAGTAAAACTGAAAATTGCAGTGCTATGCTTTATTATAGAGGCATAACAGACATACACCCTATCGGTATAGCGTTAGTGTCACCTACAGGTCTGCTAAACTTCTCTAAGCACCTTTCACACACACATTTCAAAGGTTTTCAGTGTGCGTTACACATGCTTACGTGCGACGGGCATGCACATGGAAGTACAGCGAGGTGACAGCGTCAGTGACACTCTGCAGGTAGTGCCAAGCCGATGTGTCCCCAGTGCTCATGACCACTAATGAGCCAGACTGGGTGCCAGCTACCAGCCAATCACAGGACTCGTTTGGGATTTGGACTGTCACAAGGCACAGGACGGGACTGGTGTCGACCTCCTGTTTGAAAGACAAAAACCCACCTGTAAACAAGAACTTTGAGGTCGACATAATAATACTCAGCACTCTGATGCTATGGTGGCCCACAAATGTAATGTGATGTAATGGTTTGTCCACAAATACCATATGTGCAGTATCATTAAGCATTAGTGACTGTCCTGGGAATCAAATACTCAACATCAACCAATGAATGTACAATGAACCTAACGCTCATTCACAGTGTTTGTGTACATATAATTGTATACTTCAATCAAAAGGAGGTGATTCCTTTAACTTTTTTTAACTCATACTAAATACCACACAGAACCATGCAAAACTGTATATCTTGTTCTTCCACCACTGAAACAAAAAAGATGTTTCAGTGGCAGAAGAATGAAAAGGTGATCCAACCAGATGCCACCTGATAGTTCCTCATATTTAACAGTCCTGGCATGAGAAAATTAAACGATCAGAAAATGGAGTCTAAGCGGGTGATAACATAAAAATATGATTTTAACTATTAGCACCAGAGCCAATGAACAGAATTTAAGGGTGAATAACATTCACATTTACAGGTTAATAACTATATTTTAGGGGTACTAGAATATTTTACATGTTTTAATGTTAAAAAAACACAAACTTTTTGTCATACTGTACATTGCTGCAGCTACTCCTCTCATTCTCTGTCTGAAAGCAAGGCAACGTTGGTTACTTACCGTAACCCCAGATCTAGACAGTGGTATAAGCAGATAGACATAACCCCAGCAGAAGAGGTCCTAGTAAGGAAATATTTGCGGACTGTGTGGCAGCTGTTCATTTGTTGTTTGAGGGCCAAACTACCTGCTAGGCCGTCGTTATGTGTGACACAGTTATGTAGATAGGTAACGGAGGAAAAGCCTGGACTTCAAATGATACGTTTCAGACAGGTAAGGAGTAGTGTATTCTGTGAGAAAGAATAACTCCCAGTGGTATAGGTTTTGGGCTTTGTAATGTTACGTACCTGTTACAGAATAGCTAGAACACACTAAATGAAAGGGAAAAACCCCAAACACATAATAATGGCTCTTTAAAAAAAGTCTCCTAAAAAAGTTAATTTAGTTTTGTCCTATTGCACCTGTCACTGAATATAAATTCAAACCAACATGTGAAGTCAAGAAGACACCCGGTCCTGAGATTAACAGTGTGTCAGTACCTGTGTCGTGACTTTGTTGGTGTCCAGGTCCACGGCTGTGATGGAGCCCAACCTCTGTGTGCTGCTGCCACCACCGAGCCAGGCCGTGTGGCTGGATGAGGGACCTTCGCTGGTGCCAGAGCTCAGTGTGAAGCACTCAGCGTTGAACACCCGTGGAACCACGAGCTCCCTTATTAGGCACAGCATTTCACCTGAATTCAGCCTGTCAAACACCTGCACACATAACAGACACAAGGTACAAGAAAAAAATGAAACTAACTCCTAAATGTGTGTTACTTGGGCTGGACTGGTTCTGAAATTATGAGACATGCTCTCTTCAAAGCCATTCTGTGTACTCTGGCATTGCTGTCTGCTACACTATGTTTGGGTGTTGCAGCCACTGGAGGGTGCTCAGCTACAGCTTGTCTCTGCACTAAACTGCCCTTTTTGAACCTCTTCACCCTTCTTTGGAAAAATGAAATCAACAGCGTCTACACACAGTTACACAGTCTTCAGGTCCTAACCTGAGCAGAAGTGGGTCGATCCTGTGGACTTTGCCTCAGACAGTCCTTCATCAGGGCCTGGAAGCCGGGCCATGGTGAGCAACCGTAGTGTTCTACTGGATCTATGCACAGGGCAATGGACAGGAAAGGAAGTGTTCCTTGACTTGACTATTTACATGTATGAATAAATACATGACAAAATAGCAGATAAAAGCAAAACAAGAGATGCATACAACAGGAAGACATTTTTCTTGGATAACAGCAGAAAATAATAATACATATTTAGTAAACAAATTGTGTATTATGATGTTTTAAAAAAATAGGTTTACATATCTGTCTCTTGCTAAATATACACAATCCAATATAATAATTTGGCTTCTAACGATGCCTGTTGATTAGAGCCCCAGATGGTTCAGAATGATTCAATACAGCATTCAGTTACCAACAAAAATGTGAGCAATTAGTTTTGCAAAAAG
Source organism: Dascyllus trimaculatus (assembly GCA_024666655.1). NCBI lineage: Eukaryota > Metazoa > Chordata > Actinopteri > Pomacentridae > Dascyllus > Dascyllus trimaculatus. The sequence goes on from CM045448.1 coordinate 31,776,847, forward strand.
TTTAAGTGTGATCTCACAATGCCTTTCAAAAGAATCACCTCCCAAAAAACAGTATGAATAGCAGCACATAGCATTTAAAGTGGCTTAGACTGACATCAACAAATTACATAAAATGTACGAAAGAGCTGATTCCAGGTTGCAGAGATTTTCTTACAGACATTGTCAATACTTGCAGCTGAACGCTTGAATGATTACCTGGTAGTTTTCCCTGCACTGCAATTTCATCAAACTCACTGGGGAACTTCATGCCGTCAGAAATGCGCTCACCACAGGTCAGCAGGTCGTAGAGCAGCAGGCCGAATGAGAACACATCAGCCTGCTGGTTGTAGATCACATTACCTCGGGCAACCTCTGGTGCTCGGAAACCTGCCGGACATTCAGGAACTGATTTAGAACTTTGTTAGACCTGGAAACTTTGACCACACTTTTACTAATATGTCATAAACCTGTCACATCTGGTGGAAAAAATACATCTGACTGAAACAGATGATTTGCAATACTACTAAAGTTTTATGTTTAATGGTTGCACACACAATAATAATAACAATACATAAGGTTTGATGAGTGTCCAACCTGGTGTGCCCTCTGAGCTCCTCACTCCCATACTGCAGCAGTACTGAGAGATACCATAATCTGTTATTTTGGCGATGGTCTCAGAGTCGGTCTTCAGGTTGAACAGGAGGACGTTGTGGGGCTTCAGATCCCGATAGATGATCATGGCTGAGTGAAGGTATCTATGCAGACAGATTAAAGACCCAAGGTCAATTTTTTTATGTAACTTGAACATAAAACCATGTAACTCCATACATTGTTCATTGTGTGTAACAGGTTTTAGTCCTCAGATGTTCATTGGGGAAACTTCATAGAGACTTTGATTTGTATTAAAGGGAGCTGCTGCTGGTATAATTGATGCTTTTTTTCCCTGGCTGAAACCCTCCGTATATGATGCAGTTTCGTGGCGCAACTTGTCTGCATGGATTTTACCTCATTGTGTCAATAAAGTGAGGTATAGTTAAGGACAGTGTGCATGATTTCTTGGTTTTGATTCTACACACCTTCATTAAAACTTAATGGTGTGCAAAACCTTTACTGCAGTTATTACCCAAATGCTAATTTTATTTAATGATTGCTGATTTTCCCTTACAGCAAATACAGTATCATATTACATGAAATGACAGTAGCTCTGCACTTGGCCTCCAGAAGTGATAGTGTATTGTAACTGTAATATGTTGTAATATGTGACATGTAACGTCATCATATCTGACTTCCTACCTGAGTCCATCTGCCACCTGCAATGCAATCCTGTGCTGAAGCTTTTGGTTGAGGCTGCCATTCTCGTGTTGAAAAAGGGAATCAAGGGAGCCTCGCAGAGCCAGCTCCATCACCAGGACCTGAGGAGCTGAGCCTGCTGCCAGCAACCCCACCAGACTGGGGTGGCGGAGACGGCCCAACACCGCCAGTTCCTGAGAAAAATCCAGCCAGATATTTGAGGTGATGAAAGAAAGATGCAATGACAGGCAGCAGAGGTGCAGTTCATAAATGACAGTGCTGGTCACTAATTGAATTTCTGCAGTATTCCAGTAACTGTTGAGATCTTGTTGAGATCCTGTTAAATCAGTGGTTGAGTTGTGAGGAGAATAAAGACTGGCTAAGAAGGAAAAACTGTAGTAGACACCGGGTACTTTTGTTACCAGAATCTCAGTGTTACCTGTCTGAGGAGTCTGTAGATATAAAGCTCTGATGCATGTTTGTTGAAAATCTTCACAGCCACTTCTTCATTTTTATAGACACCTCGATAAACAGTTCCAAAGCCACCATCCCCTATAATAGAAAAATATATGTTTATGCATTTCATTTATTATTAAAAGTTTATGAAAAAAACACACCTGAAACAGTGCAGTGTATGTGCATTTCATTAAAAAACAAAAACAAAACAACAACAAAACAATAAAAAACATACGTACCAAGTCGGTTCTCCTTAGATAGCTCTACATTCAGCTCTTCACTGTCCAGTATTGTTCCTGCAGGCTGGTCACTCAACACTAAGTCAGGGGCAACCTGAGAGATGGGAAGTGTGTAGCGCAGATCCTCTGGGCTCACCAGCAAAAAATCTAGAACCGATAATATAATCGCTGATTAGGAAGATTTAAGATGGCTGGAACCATACATGTGTAATAAATACAGTAAGGGGAATCTGGACACATTTAGAAACCCAACTGAGTGTGTTTTATAGCTAATTTTCAATTCATTTGGTTCAAAAATGCTTCTTATTGAATTCATGTAGCAAACACAGGTGCTGATCTTTAACTGTAATTTGCAGTGTGTACCATTGTCAAAGTACGTGAAGAGGTTTTCCAGCAGAATCTTGTTCCGCTCCTGTCCGTCCTCAAAGCTGTACAGAGCCCACCTCTTTATCAGAGGTTCTCCGTTGCCGTGCATGTCCGTGTTGAGCAGGCCGGGAAACCACTCCTCCAGCAGGGAGTCGATGTGATCCACCACCTGACCCAGTAACACCCGGCCTGGGAGAAGACAGATCACAAGCATAGACATTACCGTCACTGAAAATAATGTCGTCTGTCATATCTATCAGGGCACTGGCACCGGCAGAGATTTGTTCTCTTGCAAAATTGCCAAAACATTTGTGTGACTTAACCATTAAGTCATGTACAAACTGACAACCATAAACGTTCTGTAAATTTATGGTTGTCATTTTAAGTCATGTAAATACAGGATCATTTATAGATGTCTGCTGTGAGGCAAGACTTCAGATTTTGAAAAACTACGGCACCTTTACGTGAAGAGGGCACAGTTATTCGGACAAAGCTGGAGGGACTTTCCTCCACTGAGGCAGCCTCCACCAGGCAGTACGCTTCAGGGGACCAGTTCAGGTAAATGCCTCTCCTCCAGTACATCCGGTTGGGTCGAAGCACTTTTTCTAGAACAGCACACAGATAGATTTTGTTAATCACTGGCTTCTTGCTGCTGAATATTGTCGAAGAAGCAGCGAGTGTATGCTCAGTTTACCTCTTCCACAAAGCAAGTAGGAGGAGAACTCCAGCAGGCGACTTATCTGGCGAGACCAGTAATCCATGGGGAAGTATGGCATCTCATACAGACGCACAATCACCTCTGAGTTCTCACAGTGAGGCAGCTCTATGACCGGTCTGTGCTTGGACAAACTGCGGATGATGGGATGAGTGGTAAGTGTGGGTGTGAAACAGTAATTTCTTGATATTCTTCTTGTTCTTGGCACCTTAACAAGGACACAATCCCAAATCTGCAAATCTAAACATACCTGCTGGGTATCAGTAGCTGGTCCTCGCCGAAGGGGAGAGCAATCTGAAACTTCTCCAACAGTTTAAAGAACTGTGTCAGGTGGCTCTTTGGGAAACATTTGGTCTCAAACAGAAACTTTTCCACAACCGAGCGCTGAACAACTCCTTTAGGATGCTCCGAAAAGCCACCACTCTTCAATGTCAGTCTCTACACAGGGGACAGACAACACATGCATGAGCTACTGGTTCTGGTCTAAAAGCAGCTTAATATATCTCTGATTTTGGGTTTATATGTTGAGGTAGGATGTAAACTTGTCAGCCAGATAGATGCAATAAAAAACATGTCTTTCCTGGGTCTGGTTACCTGTGAGAGGATGTTGCACAGCCACTGTGGGTCGATAAAATAGAGCTCTTGAAGCTGAAGTGCAGGATCGTCAAAGTGCAAAAGAACCCCTAGAGCGGCAAAAATACAACAAAGCTTGGTCAAAAGCGATGCTGTCACAAACACACAAAATCAGTGCTTGAAATATGAAATCAAAATCAAATTATTTTATAATATCAGTGGATATTTTTGCCTCCAACCAGTATCTTAAAAGGACTATTTGGTTTCTTTGAAGTGAGGTTGTATCAGGTACTTATCCATAATCAGCGTATTACCTACAGTGGATCATGTTCAGCATGCCTGCTCTTTGGAGAAGCAGACAATAGGATCAGCATAGACGTTATGCAGTGTTCTACTGTGGACGGGGATGTGGATAGGGTCAGCAACAAAATGTACTTTAGCTGCCTTAATAAAGGCCAAGCGACGCCAAAAAGAATTACATAATCTGTGTACGTGATAGAATATTTTTACTACATATCTTGCTATCAGACTGCCCTTTCTGACGAGAAACCAAAGCTCTCGAAAATGAGAGACACTGGTCTACCACTGCATCACGTTTGGATCTGAACTAATGTGTTAAAACAACAAAGTAATATAACAACAGATGAACAATTCCTATTTGCTGCAAAGTAAAATTACAGTTTTTGTCAACAAAGTCTAGTCCCTCTGAAAAGAGTGATATAACTTTTTCGGTTTCCTGTTGGACACGGCTGTTTGACAGAAAGGCAAAGCTGTGACAATATTCTAAATATACCATTGCTTAGTTTCCATACAAGTCTTCCTGTCTGCTTCTCTAAACTGAGGGTGTGCTCACTGCCATCTACTGTTTGTAATACAAAGTCTATTATTAAGTACCTCATACGACCCTGCTTCGAAGAAATCAACTATCCCTTCCACAAACAGAAACAGAAGATCTAATCTGGCACAACAGCGTATCTTATCCAGTTCTCTGCCTGGAACATGTATCACTGTATAACTGGATTAAATGGCTGAGATTCAAAACAGAATCATGTCTGCACTGTTGGATATTATTAGTTGGATCTTATATAAGTGCTGATGCTATGATGACAGAGGACTGAGGCTGACAATAATGAATTAGGATACTACTGTGTATTTAATTAAAACTATATCAATCCATTTCAAAGTCTTACATTAATGAGAAAGAACAGGGTCTGTACATTACGCACTAAAGAACATTTTAGCTTAACAAAATAACACCGCATTTCAGCATGGGTTTGAAATTTTTATGATTCAGTAACTAGCACCAGCAACTTTAACCAAGGCCTTAACTCAACTGACCGACTTCGCTGAGGAAATGGATGGCGTGGGGCAGTTCTGCTTCCTCCAGCTGCAGCTGGCTCTCCTGGACGAGCTGCAGCAGCTCTTGGTGCCTGAGGACAGGGAACTCTGTGGGAACCCTGGTCCTCTCCTGGAGAACTCGGCGCTCCAGCTCCACGTAGCTGTCTGGCACCAGCTGACCCATCACAGGCTGGCCCTGGATCTGTCCGAGGAAGAGAAGATGAATTGAGAACAGAAGTAAGGAAAGGGAATGAAAATCGCCAGTATCTTTCCTTTTACCTTAAAGTTGGTGACCTCCCTGGCAATTGCCTTGCGGAGTTTGGCCATGGCATCCGAGTCCTCGCAGACAGAGACCATGTGATAATCTCTGACAGCAGGGAAGCCCTGATGGTTCAGCAGCTCCTCTCTGATTTTGCTCAGGCAGGCTTGCATCTGCAACTCATCACTCACATCTGTGTGGGTTCCCACCAGAATGACTGGAGACAGCGGAGCTACTGCCTGAGGTAAACAGCAATGATTTTTCAAAAGGTGTAAAAAACAATTCATTAATCCAAAACACACACATGCATGCTGGATTTCATTTTCTAGTTTTCATTTCATTAGGTGGATCTCAACTACAACAGTGTCAGCTCAGATCACACACTTCAAGTACAAAACCTGTCCATAAACACTGTTCCTACAACACATATTTATTCATCGTGACTCAATTAACTTTTGGTTCATGACTCACTTTGATGTTAAACAGCCAAGGCTTGAGAGCATCCACCTGACTGGCTCCTTTGCTGAGGTTGTACACTACCAGGTACAGAGCTCTGGGTGTTAGGAAGTGAGGGTGAGAACCACTGAACTCCTCTCCACCTGTCACATAAAGAGGCAGGAAGGGGCACTGAATCACATCCGGTGAAGTAAACAGTTCTCTCAAAACTGACACAACAACAACAAAGCTACTCATCTTAAAAAAAAGCATGTGGTGACATGCTATGTTTTAATCAGTGTCCTACATAATGCATGATTTCAAGCTAACTTTTACTTGACAGCTTGGGCTCGGATGCAGAGCAACAGCCTTAAATTACTTTAGATATAGATCATGATAGTTTTCAGTGTTTCCATTATCAAATGAGTGTGAAGAAATAAGGCTGACATTTAGACACGACAAAGAACATCAGTTTTATAGCATCTGACTGGATGAGAACATGGCCCAAGATAGAAAAGATATTTTTGGTTGTGTTACAAAGAAAAAAAAGAAAAAGATGTAAATTGGTGGAAGGCTTGACATTACTAAGGTCAGATCTGTTTTCTGGTACTGTGACTCTTTGCGGTGTAATAGGAGGATGTGCAATACAGATAATTTGGGTTTTTACTCACTGTTGCTTTTCTGCTTCACATGTTCATGGTCTGTGCTTAACTATCTCTGTATTTGTATGTCTCTGCTGCCTGTGTTCACCTGTATATAGTCTGTGTGCATTGTGTCTTTGTATGGTATGTGTCTTTATATTTTTTTGTGTTTTATAACATCAACCTGGCAGGGGGTCTACAGATGGAAATTAGCCCTGGGCTATAATCTGGCATATTTACATTTGTTTAAATGTTCATTAATATGCATTGTTTCCCCCTTTCTCTTAAAAATAAATAAATAAAATATTTTACTTCAATCATTTATTACTGCCAATTTTACACATTAATCATGCATGTGAGAAATACGGTTGTGCATGGCTTTGTTGTATTTTTTGACTAGTGCCGTTTATGTTATATGGTCTCAAATTGATGACTTGGGCCTGAGCACAAGTCAAGTACCCGTCTGGTCGTTGTTTTAAACCCTAGAAATTCCTCTTTTTTGTATCAAAGTTACATATTTAAAAGTGTGTCCCATGAAAATAATCCCTTCCCACCTTAAAAGGGTGGGAAGGGATTATGGCTCAGATGTAATTCTGTTGCTAACTCTACAATCCACAGACCGACACAGTCCCTGCCTCTCTCACTCACTCACCCCTCCCCACTCACAGCAGCTTGAGTACACCAGCTCACCTATGACTGTAAAACTAGTCTATGCTACACAATGGCAGGTTGAAATACTGGAGTTAAATCGTAAATGTTCGAACCAGAAACCGATTTTAAGAATGAGTATTAATACAGACAGTCTTTGGCTGCCTGTTGATACGATTGGTTCCTTAGGGTTGCTACATATGAAACCCTGGAAGTCTGAATCCATGTTTTTGAGACAATCATTAATACACTGCAGTTTCAAGTTGACATGCTCAGCCATAGTGTTGACTGCTCATTGCACTCATGATGCATCTTTCAGAATTTAAAGGAACACCATATGCACATTTAAAAACATAAAAAAAATTGATTTCACCAGAGGGGGTCCTGAGGACTCTAGATTCAATTCTTATGTAATTTTGTAAACTGCTTAACACACATTAATGCAGATGCAACCTGCTGTCTGGACTGATCACTAAGATCCTGCTGGCCCTGTACCAAGCATAACTTTTATTAAGCTGCTCTTTCACATGGTAATTCCTCATTAACACATTGTCATCAAGACATGTGCACTGTTAACTGCAGATTTCACATGCAGGCCAACCTGAAAAGTCCCAGACGTTCAGCACCATTTTCTTCTTGTCCCGTTCCCTGATGGCCCAGTCCTGAACATCAATTCCAGCAGCGCTCTGCCTTGAGTTCAACTGGGTGCGCTTCAGCTTCATCAGCTGCTGGATCAGGGTGGTCTTCCCGCTGCCTGCATTCCCCACCACGATCAGCTTCATCCGGTAGTACGGCACTGCCTTCTTCAGCCGCTGCTGCAGGAACCTGGAAGCAGAGGAATAGGACAGACACTGCATATTTATCTATCTACAAGGTATGGATTGGCAGTTATGGTATCTGTTGAAAATTGCAAATATTACATTTATGCTAATCGTAAGAAATAATTCAAAGATTGTTTAATATTAACATCTACCAAAAGCATCTTAGATTGTAAAGCCTCCAACCTGACTATGTCTTTGGTCTTGCTGCCAATGAGTTTAAGGTCCAGTTGCAGCTTTAGTCCGTCCAGTGGCAGGTCCCACAGTCTGCCCAGTTTTCCCATCTCATCTGGGAAGGACCGCACGCTCGTGTTACGACTCACATCCAGGGAGGTGAGGCCTTCCAACAAGCCGATCTGTGGAGGGATCTGGATGCAGAAGACACAACGACTAAAGGCGGTTCTTCAAAATAAACTTTTACACTTTTTTCACATGCTGTAGGCCGTCCTTTACCTCTGTCAGCTTGTTGTCACTCAGGTGGAGTTTCTCCAGTCTCGTCCATTTGTAGATCGGTCCGCTCAGATCCAAAACCTTGATGCAGTTTTGACTGAACATCAGCTCTCTGATGTTGCTGGACACCCATCGGCCCGGGCCAGGCAGAACCGCAATACTGTTGGTCCTCATGTCTATTGACCGCAAGCTAAACAAACAAAAACATTATGCAAGTGTTGTGAGGATTATTAGCAATTGCTTCAGCTGCATATTAAAAAACAAGAAGAGCAGCTGAGAGTTTGGCTTACTTTGGGAGATCAAGTATAGCCTCAGAAATGGAGGTGAAGCTGTTGTTCGCTATTTTCAGTGTTGTGATCTTGGATGGCAGATGTGACAAGGAACCTGGAGAAGACAGTGACAATGTTTTATTGTTTTATTCTTGTCTTTTTGTTGTTTTGTGAAGCACTTGGTGACATTGTTGAGTAAAGTTCTATATCAGTACAGCTTATTATCATTAATATGAATGCAGAAAATGATTATATGGATCCTTTGAAGCCAGTCCCAGATACAGTAACCCCACCTGTCAGTATAAAAAGCATTTAAATGCCTTTGACAACAGTCAGGTCCAATATATGTCCTTGGAAAAAAATGTGTGTTTCAGTGCATATTTGCTTTGTCTGTCCACATCTTTCCATTTGGGGTCATTGGGTTGGGTTTTCAGACTAACAATCATTTGATAGTACTCACAGATTACGTTCATGGAGGCATTAAAAGTTTCAAGTTTGGGGCAGCTGCTCAGGAAGTCTGCAGAAATATTCTCCACGCTGTTCTTGCTCACATCGAGCAGCTTGATCTCCGGCAGACACAGGGGCGTGCACAGCTCCGTTAAACTGTTGCTGAAAAGACAAAGAATATAAATAACAGATTTATTCACCATTCTGCAATCAAACATGTGGATGTATGGTACCGACATAAAATAAAATAGCTAACAGTTAGAATACAGGGTCAAAGTTGTTTTGATTCATTAAAATGCATGACTTTGTGAAATTGCGCTTTTTCTCATGAAAGACGGAAATTACTAGAAAAATAAACCAACTGAATTTGTTACATATTTCCCAAAATATGCTCCACTGTTAAAATATAGAGCATTGTGAAGCCTTAGGAAAGGTATGATTCACTCTTACATGCTTTCTAGTAATCATTCCTTTGTATCGCACAGAGGTAATTTGTTCAGTAAGGTATCTGAGAAATCTGTTCAAGAGAGAAAGCAGTACTGTAAATGTGTAATGGTAATGTAATTCAGGTCAAGAGCAACAGTTACACACAATAAAAGTCATTATACAACTAATTTATGTGTTGTAATCACTGGCGGCCTGCTTTCTGTTACATAATCAGTTGCTGAAACGGAATTTGCATAATTTTCTTCTCTCTGGAAAATAAATGGCTAGAGAGACTCTTGTTATGTGGACAATTAAACAAACAGGATGTTTTCCACTGGTGTGAAACTCCTCCGTTTCCAAGCGGCCTACCCTTCCATAAACAGCTCCTCCAGCTGGCCCATGGTGCGGCCCAGCACATGAGGGAATGTGGTGATCTTGTTGAAAGAGAGGTTGAGCTGTTTCAGTGATGGGCAGGTGACAGCAGGGTCAAAGGTGAGGAGTGGGCCGACACAGTTACGGGAGACGTTCAGCATGCTCAGTGACGGCAGAGACAGCAGCTCTTCAGGCAGCGACTGAAGCTGGTTCCCCTGCAGGTCCAGTCGAGTCAGACTCTTCAGACTCTGTGTCAAATCCAAAAAAAAACCAATAAATTCTTCTTTCCTCTTTGTCATTTGATCTCTTGGTGACGCCTACATATCAGATGCATTACCTGGCAGAGTGCAGAGGGAAACTCTGGGAGGCTGTTGTGGCTCAGATCCAAGCGGAGGAGATGCCACAGCTGCTGCTGGACGAAGCCATCGTCCATTAGACAAGACAGAGAGTCCAACTCATTCCCAGACAAATCCAGCAGGCGGATCCTCTCCCTCTCTTTAGACAGAGCAGCAGAATTCTCACCAGATCCCAGCACTGTCGAGGGTACACCGGAGCACAATCATTACTTATTACTTTGAAAAGGTTTGTGAGTCACCCACCATCCTGTATTCAACCTTATATCCAACTCAAACTGGAGTGGATGTATCAATGGCAGTAAAGACGTGATTTAAAGAACATATTCCTAGTTTAAAAAATGACCTCTGTTGATTTTTTTTTTACAAGTTTCAACAACCATTAAGTAGTTAAGTGGTTGACTATAATATTCACTCATTTATTCATTCTCTCCTGACATACCATCAAAAGCTGGAATTTGTGAAAGCATTCAAACACAATAGCGTAACGTTGTCAGAGGCACGGAGACATTTAAAAAAGGGCCGACTGAGAATAAACCTGAGCTAACCTGAATCTGATGCCATTACCTTTTTGGTTTGCTCCAGTCCTTCCATGTCTTCTATGTATAGCCTCATTGTTTTCCATCTCAGTTTGACCACTCTGGAGATGGAAGAAGGAAGACAAAAGAGAAAAAGAGCAAACAATGAGGGATTTGCAGTTCTGGTAGTAAGGGAAAATGCAGGTAGGATATTAATAAATTAAATCTTTGATGTTACTGTAAATTGTACTATTCTATAACACAGTCCAAAGTAAACAATGTTCGGACCACTTGACGTAAGACAATAGTAACCAAATGTAAGAATCTTATCCTCGAAGCCTGAAATACTAAATGTTGAATAAGATCTTTGACCTCCGCGCTGGCATGTCTGCGACGTCCCTGCTTCCTTTTGAAGGGTTCTCCCCTCAGCTCCTCGGCCGAGTTGTTGTGTGACTTTGGAGACAGAGCCCCAGATAGTGAATCGCTTCCTATCAGAGGAAAAGCACACAACGAAAGGCAAACACTTTATCAGAGAGCAACTCATGTTCACACTTTGGGGAGTAACAGAATAAATGGAACAGTGTTATTATATGTTGTAATTAGGATACAAATAAATCTAAATGCATTCTGTAAAAGTTACAGGAAAAAGGAGAGTAATTAAATATCTGATACATTTCATAAAAACTGGGATTAATCGCAGGCTTAGAATTTCAAAATGTATATTTAAGTCGGCTAAAAAAAAGATATACTACATGCCTGGGTTGCGTGCGCTCACATTTTCTGTTATGATACACTTCAGTCTCTGTCTGATCTCCTTCTATCATATCAAGCGTTTCATTACAGAGACTTTTTTTTTCAATTAACAGTTAGACAGCAGGATATTTCCAGGAGTGACATTACTTTAGGTCAATGTAGATGTTTTCCAAAAGTAATTATAGAATGTGACTTCTCCAATCATTAAAGCAACTAAGCAACAATTATGGGTATTACTGTATTGTGTGACTTCCTGTGTGAACTTCCTCTCCACAAATCTGCTGCAGGTCTCCTGTGTTGGCCTATTAAGATGGTCAGTTCACCATCAATTTGGTTATATTCATATTTTAGTTTCTATATATCATAGAAAATAATTTGAGTAAATCCCCACCCCCTCCATTTCATTTTTGCAGGATAAGAATAGTTGTTTGTGATATGAAAAATGTCGCTAACCACAGGTAATTTTTTTTCCCCATCGTCTTTTATTCTCAGCCCAAGTTGGCCTGTGAGGACACGCAGACAGACATGTGCGACCTCTTTAACACATGAACATTTTCAAATTGAATTTTTTGATAAAACCATTTATACAAAAATATTCTCTGAGACTGCCGAGCTAGAAACAAAATCTAGGCAGATTCCTATGAGGACAAATCTATTTACCAATGATGAAAACAACCCACTGAACTCACTGTAGATGGTCGTGACTGCATCATGTGAGACACCAGGCAGGCATATGTATTTCATGACCAACTTCTTTTTGATACTGATAATTAATAAATGTACTGTAAATCACAGCGACACCATTTGGTGAGGAAACTTTAACTTCCTTTTGAAGTAAGAGGTCACATGTGAATTGAACAAACAAGTTCCTAATACGACATCCCTGTACAAAGTGAGAATAGACTGTAACTAATCACAAGTCAAAAACACCTTTAATTAATCAATGTGACTAATGCACAGGAGATTCAGTCATGTCACTGAATATAGAAAACAACCGCAAAGACAGGCAATGTTACTGAGACACAGTCCACACAGATTAGTTCTCCTCAGTGCGGTCTGTAGTAGAATTACATTGTTTGTCTGAATGACACTGCTGCGATTCAGGCTTACAAATCTAATAAAGTGTAAGCTACACTTCAAAGCTGAAGACATCCGCCCTCGGTTATTTTTCAACTCAGTTCAACCACTGGTTGTCCTATAGAGAACATACTGTCACTATCCAAGATTTATGAACACATGCGGGATTGTTTAGAGCCAGCATCTCTGAGACTTTACCGTCACTCTCCATGTCGTCGTTGAAAAACAGGCCGTCTTCCATGGAGACAAAGCCGAAGCTGGAGTCGTCACTCTCGTCAGAAATGTAGCCAGAAGTCAGACACGGGTCAGCTATTGACCTGAGAGGACCACTCCCATTCTTGGATCTCTGAAAAGACTGGATATACCTCGCCAAACTCATACCTTTACCTTCAAGACAGAAAATAGATATGTTCAGTTTAGAGGTGCAACTAGCAATTCATTTCATTACCAAATAAGAACAATTTTCGACTCATAAAGTTGCCAGAAAATGGTAAAAAATCGTCATCAGTATTTCCCACAGCAAAAGGTGACATCTTCAAACGGCCTGTTTTGTCAATAACCACATGACTATCACTTTACTATAATATAAAGACAAGAAGTGTAGCATATTTTCCTCACTCTTGTTGTGACGCAGACTGTGAGTTCTGCCTCTTTCAGCCATCAGGGGGCTCAGCCAAGCAGCATCCAGGTGGCCCAGCCTGAAGCCGCCCAGGCAGAGGGCATTATTGTTGAGGTCCAGACCCAGCCGGCCCAGCAGCTGGATAACTGTGGGCCCGTCACCCCTCTTCACACTCACAGCCAGAGCCCTGCGGACGTGCTGCTCGTGGGCGCCTCGGCTGAGCAGGAGCTCCACCAGTTCCAGAGGTCCGCCTCTCTCACACACCTAAAGAGGACAGATCAGAGGCCATGACTGAGACTGAACTGAACATTATCATAATGACTGAGATTAACTTGTTAAGTAGTAGGACTGGGAACTACAACTTTAGTCATCAGTTGTTTCACCTACAGACGATTTTCTATTCAATTTAACAATTTAACAACCTCACTTTTCTGCTTGACCACATAAACAATCTTTTAATAATCCTCAAATATGAGTTTATAATTATGTTGTTTTGTACACAATAAGACTTTTTTCCAGGTATGTAGTTCAAAAAAAAGGAGCGTTTATAACAATGCTATGTGAGGAACAGGGGCAGTTTGGGCCAAATGCAAATATTAGCATGATAAAAAGTTCCTATTACAATAACATGCTGATATTTAGTAGGGCACTTACCATCTTTGTTTTTGTTCTTTGTTTTTCGTTACTGGCTCAACTAAAGCTAACAACAGTCTCGCTAAGTAGTCACATGAAGCTGGTTATCAACTCTTGAAGTCAATCTATGAGCGTGTTTACATAAAGCGCCGGTGCTGGCACCAGATCACCAACATGGACAGATCTAGAGCAGCTTATTTCTCAAAAGAACAAACTATAATCTCAAGTCAGTATGATGAATTTAAAATGATAATACAGGCTAGAAGCAAAAGAGCTACTACAGCCAATGCAGGAAGGAAAGGTGGCAAAAAAAACCTGGTGACTGTTTGAGTGTGAACCAAAGTCGTAGTCCGGGGAAGTTAAAGTTAAACCTGAATTTAACCGGCTAACTCCAAATCCTGCCCTGTACTACAGACCTCTGGTTAGCATGATAACATTTGCTAAGTGGCACTCAACTAAAAGTACAGCTGAGGCTGATGGGAGTAAGTTTTGTAGATATTTGTTGATTAACCAAAGTAAAGAACCAATCAACATTTTTAGTTTCACGGCATTAAAAGTCAGAGGATCCCTCAAAGTTAGTACAAGTCAGTCTGAGGGGGGATTTTTTATGTATCTGACTTGGTGGTGTCCATCCTCTGAGGAACATGAATGTGTGTTTCAAATTTTATGGTACCATCAGTCTTTACCAAAGTGATGCACCAACTAACACTCCCATTTTAAAGAAGCATGTGATTTGTGTGGTTACAAATTGTCCCAATATAATACAATGCAAGTCAGTACTGCTCTGGACTTTGGGATAATATGCTATAAGAATGCAAAGTGATGGGAGTAAAAAAACACAACATGACATGAACATTTTTTTTATTTATTCACTGTAAGGTGTCCTGAAATGATTTTGTGACCTCTGACCTGGTAAATGAGAGAGTCTGTTTTGGTCTTCCTGTTGATGTCAGCGCCCAGCTCGATGAGACACTCGGCCATCGTCGTATCTCCATCCTTGCAGGCCTTTTCCAGCATGCTGTAGTGTAGCTCAGAGTCGCACCACATCTTGGACAGAGCCAGGCACATCGACTTCCGCAGCTGAAAACAGAGAGGGAGAAGAGGAGGCTAGAAGGGGCATTAACTATCCTGTGTAGAAAGGCAATTTCCAAGAATTTTACAAGTAGCAGACTAGTGGTTTTAAACGATTAATCTGAACAATCTTCAGGTATGTCTGGTATGTCTTGCATTGTCCCTTTGTACTGTACATTCCTGTGTGGTTACAGTGTAGCCTGTGTTTCAACTGCTGACTTCATCATTAAGACTTAGAGTGTACAGCCACACTAGACAAAACGCTGTATGTTCCCACGTTCAGCATCTTACTATGCCATAGTAACATTTGCTAATTAGGACTAGATACAAACAGCTGACACTGACAAAAATCCATTTTCTAGTAATGAGAATGTCATTATTCTCGCACATATCTGATCACAAACCAAAGCATTGTGCAAACATAAAAAATAGCACTGAAGATGGAACTCTATGAAACCATTCCAGGAATCAAAGTTCATTCTGCTGACAATATAAATGCATGTGCCCAATGTCACAGAAATCTATCCAGTTGCTGTCAAGACATTTCACGCAAAACAACAAATGTCAGACTGACGGAGGTGGTTGAACTCACCGGGTTGATGCTCTGGTCACTCTCCTCTCTGAGGTGTTGGAAGATCTGCCTGTCAAAGTCTTCTCTCTGCAGTTCAGCAGCTGCTCCGGAACAGGCATCCAGCATCCTCAAGGCCACCTGAAAACACTGGAAGACATTTAGGCAGAAAGGTCATGAGTTTACAAACACAAAACTGCAATCCTTTCTGAGGGAAATATTGTACTTAATACTCCACCTCAAATTTTTTGACAGCTTTAGTTACTTTCAAGATGAAGATTTGAGATCACGTATATATAACAAGCTTTAAATAAATAAATAAATAAAGCACATTGTTGAATACTAAAACTCTGACTGGATTCTTATTCTTTCAATATTACATTTCAGATGTGTATGAGTCACTACCAGCTCCAAGAAATACTGATTTTTGTCTCTAAACTTCTCTCGTGCTTTCACATGATACAATATCTCATCAAAATCAACAAGATTAGAGGACAAGTTAGAGGAAAAAACTGGTTTGTGCATTAGAAATTTGTTTTTTCTCCTCTCAGATCTTTCCAATGTCTCTTGTGTCCCTGCACAGACCAGTAGTTCATGCTATCGCCACCTTTTTTTTTGCATTACAGTCCTTAAATGCTGCACTATCTTTGCTGCTGTAAAACTGCAAACTTCCCCACTGTAGGACTAATAAATTGGTTATCTTATCTTAATCGTATTATATTAAAGCACAAGACTCATGTCACCTTCAGCAGCATCTCGGAGTCTTCCCTGTACTGAATGAGAGAGGCGACCACAACGGAGGCCAGAACAGGTACAATCATCCTCGACAGCTTCTTCTTGGACACGAGGTAGTTGAGCAGGGTCAGACCCCAGTAGTGTATCTCTGAAGGCAGTCAGTGAAAGCACAATCGGTTGTCTTTAATAGGTTTTCAAATGTTTCTATACACATTAATTTACGTTTAGTCAAAGAAATGCTTCTTTTAGACTTTTTCTGGCAGTTAAAGGGAGAAGAAACAGATTTAATGAAGAGAGGTTAGGCAGGCATCATCTAATAATCATTACCGAAATTCACTACAGTATTTCCAAATCTACTTTAATGGACTGAATAATCTCAAGGGGGCAGACAAAACTGAAGCATGACTAATGACAGACACAACGCACTGCAATTACACATCAGTTAGACTATCAGTGCGGAAGCAAGACTATCCTGCTGGTTGCAAATCAATGCTATGGCAAGGTTTAACTAATGTTTCTTTTGGAATGCAATTGTTAAAGTGACAGAAATTTAATTTTAGTGGGGCTCATTTGGGCTATGAACGACAACTGTGTACCTCGTTCCTGTGGGAACATTTGTAGTGTATGCAGCACTGTGTCTATCGCCCCCTGCTGGCACAGAAGGTCCACGGCACCAGAGCAGTCAGCCAAGGAGGACAGCACCTTCAACCCGCACTTCTGTATGGTGGGGCAGCTGATGAACTGACAAACACAAACAGAACAGAATTTCATGCTGATATAATATTAATAAAGTGGGAACTGAGGATACAGACATAGTTCATTTGCAAAGCATGACATACGTTCACAAACGCAACCTGAAGTTTAAGATTTTCACATGAATGTAACACAATCTGTCAGTTCCTTCTTCATATCTAAACAGCAGATAAGTGGCTTGAATAATGATGATTTATAGCTTATAAGATACATGACATGTATATATTTTTGAAATAAGTGAATTGGCAGTCAGGTTGCCTCTCTGTAATCAATCTTTAAAGTAAGCATTGATTCTTCATTCTTTACTGTTCTCATATAACAATACACAAATTAAATAAGCTACATAGAGGCTAGCTGTCCACGATTTCCTATGTATTTGATATACAGTGGATGTCATGTTGTCTTGCAATACTGTTGTAATTATTTATGTTGTTTTTGATGTAGGGGACATGTGACTGAAGTTTACATATACAATGACAAAAGGGTGGGTATGGATGTAACCTCTCACACTTTCAGATATCTCACCAGTGAGGATAGAAATACACAAATACAGGGAGTTACAGGAATGGCTAAAATTTGGCCTTCCTTTTGTCAGGATTAACCCTTAACCATCCCAAACCCAGAAGAAGGCCTCTCAGTTTGACAAGATAAGATGAATAGTAAGCAGGGACCATGTAATGACCCGGGGGGTTATCTTTGGTGTAGCTCCAAAGAGGAGGATGGAGCAAACAGCAAAACTCTTATTTTACTGTGAACAAAAGACCAGCATTCTGCTCTCTTTCATATCAGAACAAAGACACCTATTTTCAAGCCTATTCAGTGGGTATAACCAAGGAAAGTGAGTTTAGTACAGTTGTCTTATGTCAAACACATCGGTCATGCTGCATTCATCATCTGTCTGCTTCTAAGCAATGTATTGTCATTCTAGTGAGTGCCACCTCACTGGAGAGTGAAGTGAGAGAATCAGAATCAAAAAACTTTGGGTACAAATGGTTCAGATTTAGCTGATGAATGCTCTGTAAAGTAAGAATAATGTACCACTGCTTTCCTAACAGCAGATACTGGATAACATTCTGAATAAGTTATTAAAGTCCC
Source organism: Dascyllus trimaculatus (assembly GCA_024666655.1). Lineage (NCBI taxonomy): Eukaryota > Metazoa > Chordata > Actinopteri > Pomacentridae > Dascyllus > Dascyllus trimaculatus. Next base: position 31,794,743 of record CM045448.1, read on the forward strand.
TGCAACATTTTCAGTTCTCAATGACAGTGAAATGATGCAGTCCTTGTCACCATCACCAAACTAAGTAAACAGTTCCTATCCAGTTATCCAAAGAATTTCATCACACATGTTTTACTCTGACTGCATCACATATTTATGAATGAACACCTCACTGATTCATTTGTAAATTGCCTCATATATTCAGTAGTTTGTAGATATGTGGTTAGAAATAAAATGTTGTTTATCTTTAAGTTTTGGACCTGTGTATCCTTTCAAGGCAGATGGCTGAGGTCAACGTGTTGAGAATTTATTTCTCTTTATTATGAGACTGACTTGTGTTATTGATTTGATGTGGTAAAATGTCCTAGTTAGTGGGGTGGAAACCAGAAACCAGTGTAGCAACCACAGAAAAATGTCAAAAACTGTAGCTGTCATGTTGAAATAGAAAAGTGTGTTTTAACTGTCAGTCACTATGGCAACACAGATGATGATTTTAGACCAAAGACCTGTCTATAACAGTAAAGGCTCTACAAAGTCGATGCTGGTTTCTTCATTGACATGTGATGTTCTAGTTGCTATCCTCTTCAGAGGCTGTTTTGGTCAGTGCTTACTGTCCACCCTCAGGCAGAAGGGTAACAACGACTACATGAGGAGAAAACAACACGCTCACCACTTGTTCATATCAGCACATCCACATTCTTTGTAGAAATGTAATTACATCCTTCCGGTGTTTTGCTAGTCCAACAACTAACTGTACCATTTCTACAATGAATGGATGAACTGTTGTTGAATTTACGCCATGAATGAAAACTATAGATACTGGCTGAGTATTCATAAAGTGCTGCTCTTGTCTTAACTCAACAAAACTAAGCCTGATGGGGGCATTTTTCATGCTATATCAAGAGCCACTCTTGTTTCTTAAGATATTATTATATTACATCAAAGCAGCCCAGATATGAAAACTAAAATGCTAAAACTGTGGAATGAAGATAATGGAGAGAATTAGAGAGATATTGCAGCAGTGTTCATACCCTATTGAGAACTTCCAAGTAGAGAGTGTGAGCTCCTTCCACCACACACTGGTTTTTCAGGACCTTCAGTGACACATCGGCCATGTCAGGGTCTGCGACTGATATGCCATGCTCCCTTAAACTCCTGTCTGAGAATTCACACAGAACAAGGACACAAGTAAAAACAAAGAGCCAAGCAAACATAGACACACAGATACAATCACTCTCCTATAAATCCCTAATCTAATCAGGACTGTTACAAATGCACTGCTGACTACATAACCTCATTATGATTAAAATGAAATTAAAACAGAACAAGCTGCTCCACTGAACCAGCTTTACATCCCCGCCTTAACAAAGAGAATGTGTTTTTGCTCTGCCATACAGAGCTACCATAAGAAAATCAAATGTATCTATGTGTCTTCGGGAGGTTTGTCTCACTATTTGCGTACCAATTAGACTGTGAAGCGTTTGTCTTCACACAATGTTGTTTATGAACACTAGCATTCTTGGAAAGCAGCTATAAATATCAGATCCACGTGCACATTACACGTGCTACATTCAGTGCAGATGCTTACTATATTTAGAATTGCATTAGTTTTTTTAATTGAAAGACACAGAATGTAGCATGTACTGTAGGAAACACATTTTGTATTTTTGCCTCTGCTACTACCTCTGGTTTGGTCACTTCAAAGACAAAGAGAGACAGAGAAAAATATTTGACTGTTTAGCCGCTAGACAGATATTTCAGATTGCTCACTACTTTTGTATTTCAGATGTTCAGAGCTTGACATGTGCCATGACTGAATCATAGAGTGCATGTAGCAAAAATTCAGAACAGTGAGCTAAAACAGACCAAAATACTCCAATCAATAAAAAGGCTTTAGCTTTACCAACAGAAAATTGGACTGAATATCCACACAACACCACAGAACCATCACTTAGGTGCTGGCAAACTAAAATGGAAAAGGGCTCTGGAGCATACCTGGGCAAAGGAAGACCAAACTGGCCTGCAGAGCCTCCAGCTGAACTTCTGGATCAAAGTTGTGGATCTTCATGCTGCTGAGGATCTGACTCATGGCCATGTTCAACTCATCCAGACTGGCTGTCCTACAAATACAGGGAGACTGGTTTCAATCCAACATGAAACACACCGTCATATTTTATTTGCTAGTATATTATTAAACATGAAAAATGTTCCAATCACAAAGTTGCTGTAAGTCAAAAATGAAATACACTTGATTCAAAACTGGATCATCTTTTTACACCTGTCATCAAAATACAAAACCATCAAAACCTGTAACAACATCCTAGAAGGGAAACTGTGTGTGTCCTGACCTTCCCTGGAAGAGCAAGTGTAAAAGCTTGCAGGCGCTGATGGAAACTTCTTCTGAGGTTGAATGTCTCTTCATCATCTCCACCAAATTAACATGAAGGCCGCTGGACAGCAGCAGAGAAGGCATTTTACCTGCAAAGAAAGTAAACATTCACTATGTCAGCCACACAAACAATAAAGGTTTAATAAATTGTTCGAGATGCCAATATTGAATCACCTCTAGCATAAAGCTTCTCACACTCTGTACGATTGTTTTATATACAAGGTTAGTGACAATTCCTTGCAGATGACATGAGCAAGCTGTCAAAAACATTGACAGAAGTAAACACTTGCTATTGTGCATACATGTTAGCATTTACCATTGTAGCCACTTCTCTGCACACCATGTGTAAACATTAGGGGTGGGAATCACAGAGTAATTGCTGATAGGAGACTACCACACTACGTGACCTGGGATAACGATGGTTTGATGACGCAGCGATCTGGCGATAATCTATACATTGCAAGACAATCATCTACAATATGTCATGATGTATACTAAAGTACTAAATCTAAAAAAGGGCATGATGTATTTAATCACTGCATTGTTAGCGTGTGTGTATTGTTAGTATTAATCAATTTTAATAACGTGTCAATTCAGTTAATTAGCACTAGACTTTTTCAGCATTTTCTCCCTTTGAGTTTGGTTAGTTAACATCCACTCTATTTACCTTCATTCATTTGATAACCACCACTATGAGTAGTCATGAAGTAGTGAGTCTAGTAAGTCAAACTGGTCATTAGGATCTGTTTAAAGTGCCTGCAAATTCTGATAAAAAATTTGATATTTGGCACCAGTGTATCAATAATGTATTGCTAGAGGAAATGACACAATACATTTTCATACTGATATTTTGTCCCACCCCTTTAAACTATGTACTGCTGGAGACTCACTGTTGTTTGTGATGAGTGTGGCGATGGCACTGGTAGCAGCTTTAAACACACTGGGAGAGGAGGAGTGGAGCAGCATGGCTGCCATTAGCTGTCGATGAACAGGAGTCCTGGACAGCAAACATCCAAACATCCTTAAATTCAGTTCTTGGCAAATAGACAGTATATTGTATGTAAGATGTGTGTGGCATTTCATTGCTTCAGTGTGCAGCTGACCTATCATCCTGCTCCTCCTCTGTATGGTTCACTCCGGCTCCGTGCACCAACAGGTTGTGAATGGCCCAGCTTGCAGCTTCCTGATGCAGTGGAAGTGATTCACCAAGTCATTAAAATAGTACTGTGTTAAATACTTGATCAATATTTAACACAGTACTACTAACACAATATTTAACATTTATAATAATATTTGGGTCAAGGGCCAGAAGAAGCTGGACTGACCTGAACTGCTGGTTCAGCAGCGTGGAGCTCCAGTGCTGTATAGCAGTCCTCCATCCAGCCCAGCCCCATGTCCTCCACCTGCTCCTTTCCCCTGTTCTCTTCCTCCTCTCCTTCCTCCAGACCTTGCTCAGCCACTGCTTTGTTCTGAACGATGGTTGCAGCTGACAGAAGGAGATAGTACAGTACTGTGCTGCAAAAGCTCTCATCTAACCATCAGGTGTTCTAGGTGATATCGTTAACATCTTCTGTTCTTAGCAATAGCTGATGGTATTTTGTAAAAATCACCACACTGGCATTCTCAACACTACTGAAGATGTGGTTAATTTCTGTGCCGTTTCCTACTGATCTGGCCTAGAAGCACATAAAAATAAGAGCTGACCCCTAGCCTGGGCCAATTTTTCCAATCGTTGTCTTATTTTCCTAGAGAGAGGGAATGAAGCATGCTATAACCACACGAAAATGGCTAAAAGACAAAAGAAAAGTGCCCTTTTATCAAGTTGTTGATTAAAACTGGGAGGATGACTTCCTTATCATTTTGCATTTTAATTCTTTTTAGGTTATTTTTTCATTTAAGCATGGTAGAGGACTGAAGACTTGGTGAAATCAGTGAGCAGGTAATCACAGTGACAATATAGAGATGTTGGCTGGGGTCTTTCTGTGCCTGTGTGGGTTTCCTCTGGGTGCTCCGACTTCCTCCCACAATCCAAAGACATGCATGATAGATTGATGGCTATAAATGGCAATAGGTGTAAGAGGGAATATGTATGGTTGTCTCTCTTTGTGCTGGCTGGCGACCTGTCCAGGGTGTACGTTGCTTTTCGCCCTGTCAACTGGAATAGGCTCAAGTCCTTTGCAACCCTCCGCAAGATAAAGCATGTATAAGCTAATGGATAGAGGGATACAGAGGATGTGCCATTTTTGAATCCTAATATCTTTATCATGTTGCTACGTGATCATGTTGAGGTCAAGCCATTGTTCTGTTGTCTCCATCAGTAATCCATCTATGTAGACACAAATAAGTAAGTTAAATATAGTGTGTGTCCTTACTGAGGTCAGCCAGGCAGGAGAGAGCAGCGGCTTGCAGCGTGGCGTTGTTGGGGAAAGTCTGACAGGCTCTTACTGCAACCCTCTGGACACCGTTTTGCACCAGGATGTTGTAGTAACTCTCTATAAGGGGAAACAAGCACGCCTTGATTCAAACTGAGGCCTTTACTGGCCTTGGCAATCTTCATCTGCCATCTAAAAAAAAGCATTAGTTTATCAGAATGACAGAAATCCAAACAGTGCTAAATGGATCGAGAGGATGAATTGATTTCACAAACAGTGTTATCATCTCCTAGTGGGGACATGATCAAGTTAGTAGGTACTACAAAGTTAATCATTAACTGCATCTGAGAGCTTGTGGTTGTTCACTTGGATCATTTTTATGCTGGTTTTGAGCTGCGCTCAGTCCACAGTTTAACATAACAACAAAGCAGATCTTCCCAAGACAGTAAAACATACGTAGTCAGCTAAAGTCTTTAAGTGTGTTTCTTGCACTATGAAAAAGAAAAGATAATAATAATTATAACTGACATAAGACACAAAAATGTTGGGTGAAATTCACTCACAAGTAAAACCAAATAAGACATTACACTGGAGGAGGAAAGGGGTTACTTAATGAGACAAAAATTTTACTATTTTCATTTCTCATCTATTGACCGATTTTGTCTGACCTGACGTAAACCTCCTGAACAGGCAGCAGGCCGTCTCCTGCAGCTCCTCCACCTCAGGGAAGGCGTCCATGGTGGCGATGATCAGGCTGTAGCACCGAGTGCCTCCTGACATCAACACCTCCACGTTACTGCCTGATGAAGAGCAACCAGAGTATGGGTTTTTGATTATTCATTATTGATGGTCTGAATAGCATGAGCAGTATGATAAGAATTAATTAGAATTCACAAAAACAAATAAAGAAACATGGGAAAACAGGAGGTCAGAATGGGGGTAATATCTTAAAATAGCCTGGAATCCCCCCCCCCCTCCATGACCGTGACAAATCGCACATCTGTGAAAAGCACAGATTAAAGTGGAAAATGTGTTTATGGCTGAGACTTGTCCACTTTTCCATGTTTTTTCATGTCCAGTCCCAGTTTTCATGTAGAAATCCTACAGATAATTAGAATTTCACTGTAGGGGAATGTCTAAGATGTTAGTAAGTTTGTACCTTTATCTTGCTATTACTAAAATTAAAGTAACATGTCATCTGCTGTATTTCGTGTGTCAGACAAAATGTATGATGCGTGGGCAGATTGGTTCATTACCATGAAATTATGTCAGCCTTAAAACTATAAGTTTGTCAAGTTTCTCTCTAGAATAAACAAGGACAAATGCTCTTCTGCATTTGGAAAGTCAAAAGCTCATTCTAATTTAAAATACCAATAAATTAGCACAGGGGATATTATCAACTACTTTAAGCTGATACCAGATGTATTGTAACGATGAGTTTGTAAACTGACAAATAAGAAGAAATTGCAGAAATAACAAAGGTAACAAAGACCACAGTGCAGTTGTTACAGCGCTTGTCCTCCAGAGAACCCCAGTTTGTGTTTCACCTATAGAATTCTTTACTCATATTTTGGTGCAATAATAAAACTGAGTAGTTGGTTTGTTGTTTATTTAACAGGGGGGTTGCTCAGTGGGAGCACCTTCTTGCTCCCACACCACCAACTAGCACAGAGATTCATGAAGATGGAATCTCACTAATAAAAAGTATTTGAACTCCCTGTATTTGGATAATTGCATTTGGTGTTCCAAAAAAGTTTAAAAGTACATTTTCATAGAAAAGTTTAAAAGACTCTAACTCAGTTATCTGCTGCTTACATGACAGAGCTGAACAGCAAATACAGAACACAGAGTATTCACTCAAGGAACTGCTGTGTTCCTCACATGAGGGGATTTCAGTCGAGCTTCCTTCAACAAACACAGCTATTCTGGCCAACAAAAATGTTGATGCAGCAGGATAACATCACATATGTTTAATGACATTTGAGGTAAAATCTGATTTGCATCCAGACTGTCTAAAAAGTATTACATTGAAATCCTAGGCTGCTGGTGTAACTAGAAGTAGGTCATGTGAAAATAAAAAAATGATGATGAGGATGTTTTATGCTCCTCAGTAGTACACAGATTAATAATCTGTGTACTACTGAATGTTGTTAGGTAACGCATCAAACAATACAAAGCACACAATCCTAAAGCCCTCCACATGAATAGAACTACACTAATCTACCCATTCAAGTTAAACTTCTTCCACTTTATGACACGCTGCAGGACATTAGGTGATCGGTACATCATCAGCTTTCAAATGAAATACTGGCATCGGCCAAAGTAAACGCCAACAGGCAATAAAGCTTAAAGTTTACATTTTTGTTTAAAAATGTTATATGAAAATAAAAATGACATGTTTCACTTGTAAGTTAAAGTCATTTAGTTTTTTAGCTTGTGAATATGCACAGTTGAAAAGCACTTTATTTCATGCCTGCACCTGCCAGTATGCCAGTATGATAAGAGCAGTCATAGCAATATGTTAATTCCACTACAGGAGAGATCAGACGTTCTCTACAGTTAGGTGGAAATATATGTGCATATATCTGATATCTCTGGCAAAACAATTAAATATGTAATAGTCTGACTGGATATGCAATTCAGATATCCATAATTCAATTGTTCCTTGTCAAAAATAATATTCCAGATCTCCACAATGACATGATATTGTTCATTTCTAATTAGCATCACTGTGGAGTATTCAGGTCTTACCTGGACGAGCCAGAGGAAGCAGCACTTTCAAAGCCTGCAGGAGCAGCTCTGGGTTGTCTGGGAACCTCTGTAGGGCCGCCAGAACCACAACATGATCCTGGTTCTCCACAAACTCCACAAGGTGCTCATTACTTACTGGAACACAGACACAAGAAAACTACTCAGCTACTGTACAGAGGGATATGGAAATAGGTTAATATAAAACTAGCTAAAATACAAAAATATACGTACATGTACAAACAATAAGTAGGTAATATACTAAAAGTTACATGCTAAATGCAAGCAAGTTAACCTTCAATAGTTGTTAACAGGTATATTAACATGGTAGCTTCAAGCATGTTAACACATTAACATGGTTACTAGGCTGACATGCTCAGTGTTCTGAGGTGGATGCTAAGGTTAGCATCAGGCTGAACCTCTAAAGACGTAAAGCCAAACCTGAAAAAATGTCCTAAAACTGAAAACTTACACTCATTACAAACCATAAATATAACATTTTTATTTAGGTAATAACTAAAGCTGCAAAAATGAATCAATCAATTAAATAGTTATCCACTATTAAAGTAATTAACAACTATCTTATTAACTGATTAACTGAGTAATGTTTTTACCAAAAAAAAAGTCAAAACCCTTTGATTCCAGCTTCTTAAATCTGAACGTTTTTCTGTTTTTATGTGTTAAACACAATATCTTTGAGTTCTGGACATTTGAGGACCATCCTGGACTTTGAGAATTTCTTCAGGCAAAACGACTAATCGCTTAATAAAGACAATAATCACCACATACAATCAGCAGTGAAAATAACTGTTAGTTGCAGCCTTAGTAACATGGCCTTTTGTTTGGAGCTACTCTCAGGCTAAACTTCACATGTTTTTCTCACTAGCTGTAATAATCAAATAATGGCAAAGCTTTCCTCCATGTAATGAGCGTTACAGCCTCACGGGGCTCAAAGCATATCCATAGACTGTTAAGCTAGTGTAGTAGAGCTACAAGAATGGAAGTTAGACAAGTGCCACTGTTCACTGTGACACATGACACAGAGACAAAAACATCTAAAACACAGTGCTACAGCCCAGGGTAAACTATGCCTGTCATAGAATATTAGCACAAATAAAATATGTTACTCTCCAGGGTATGACGTTAGAGTGTTCGCCCACCTCTCTCCAGGAGCAGCTGAAGAGCTGCACAGCCTTGGAGCTGCACCTCCTCACTGGTAGGAAACGTCTTCATCGCCTGCACCACCAGGCCAAACACGTCCTCTTCCTCCTCCAGCACCAGCAGACGAATTATGTCTATGTAAGAAAACATACGAATACTAATGTAAAGTACAATTAAATATTTGGCAATTTCTATTTCATCAACCAGTGACTTATTTGTCAATTTTATCTAATCTAGACCTCCCATTCCACACACTTGTAGTTTAAAAGTCAAGCAGATCAAACAAAGAGTTAAAGGAAGAGCTGAAACTACATTCATTACAGGAGAACAAAGAACATCCTGGACCATGGACCAGTCATTTATTGTCAGAATTTCTTCATCTACCCACCACACATTTTGTTAGCACCTTTGGATTAGCCATGCTGTCTCCATACTTTTAGTTTCACAACTGCATGTTTGATAAGGGGGTGAAAATCTTCTAACAAATGCAGATATGACTGTGTCAACATATTCTTTAAAATAATGTCTGTGACTGTGTAATACTTGTCTCAGTTTAACCTCGACCTCTTTCAGAAGCTCCACATAATGCAAAGCAATGTGAAATGCAAATTACTGCGCATTAGTTTAGAAATCAGCATGAGCAAGGAGACCAGTTAAAGAAAGACTGACATGTTGCTCTAAAAATAATACTCAAGTGGTCTTAAAGGGGAAGCCCCCCACATACCAGATGTGCAAGATACTGCTACATACACAGAGAAGATCTACAGTTGAATAACCGAACAGCTGTTTTTCATTTCAGTTTCAGTTTTTTTTAAACTCTTCTTCCTTCCTGAAACGTTTTGTGAGAAATTTTCAGTTTCCTAATGTACCAGCTTGACTTTAGTTCATAAAATCTGCTGTCCTGATCAAATTTTCTAAGAAGACACAGAATCACCTGGGCTTTAGCTGTGAGCCACAAAAGCAGCTATTAAGTCAACTTGCCTAGTGTATTTGCCAGTGCCATGTGTAGCAGGAGCAATCTCCTGTGCATACCTGATCTGAGCAGTAGTGCCAGGGCTCTCAGTCCAACCATTGTCACTCGACAGTCTGCACTGTACTGAGATAGCACCTTCAGGATCTGCCTGGAAAACACACCAGTACAAGCAAAAAGTGAACCTACAGCCAAGCCGAATAAATCATTTTAACATCTGCTTCCGAGGGCCAAATTTTGTGCATACTTAAAGAAAGTTGGTTCATATCTTAAATGTTTTAAAGCATTTTAGAGTAGCTGCTGACTGAACAACTTAAATATCCTCAGGTCATAAAACAGCTTCTATTACTTCTTGTCTGAGCACATTTTTGTATGCACTCTTGCTAACACAAGTACTAAAAACAGAGGAAAACATGGCTTGATTTAAGATGTTAAACAGCAGGCAAAACTGACATGACCCAACAATCTGACCCAGATCTGGTTACTTACAATGAGCAGTAAGTGAACAGCCAAAATGATTCAGTATAATAGGTTTCTAGAACTTGGTTAAAATCTATTATCTACAAGAAAAAAATGTCTCAATTAACTCCAACTCCATTTCACACAAAGCCAAGACACATATTCAGAAATTCTACCCATTAAACATTACATTATTAAAGTGCAATGGAAAAAAAATCACCATTATAATTATGAATAATATTACTGAAATATTAAATTAAATTATTATTAAAACTGAGGATTTTACTGTTTTGCTTTATTAGAGACAATTGCATTGGAGATCCCAAAGCAAAAATAACTATCATAAAACCACCCTATAAAAATGTCACCACTGTTTATCCCTAACTGGGGAAAAAATGTGGATTTGAACAGAGTGTGGCTTCGTTACATCCATACATTTCCACAGTCAGGTCATGGTAGCAGCGGGCTAAGCAGGGCATTCCAGGTGTTCCTCCTGGGGAATCCTGATGTGCTCCCAGGACAGCTGAGATTTGTAATCCCTCCGGCAAAATCTGGATTTATCTGGGGATCTTCTCCTATTTAAACATGCCTGTAAAACCTGCAGATGAAGGAAGCATCCCAATCAGATGCTCAAACCACCTCGGCTGGGTGCTTGGAATTCGAAGGAGCCGCAACTCTACACCAAGTGTCCACATTAAATATCGTTGTTGTAGTTTGGTGTACGAGTTTTTGCGTTCCTGTGATTCTGGGCGATATGTTGTCCGGGCCAACATCCCCTGGTAGGGTTTCCCCCAAAAATTGGTCCAATTGGAGAGGCCACGCTATGGGTGAATCACAGACTCCAATGAATCGGCCAAAATGAAACTGCAGCTCCTCATATCAAACAAATCCACACAGCTGGCATTGCAAAAGTCACTGAGCTACACAAATACATACTTAATGAATGACTTGTGCCTTCCGTTGAACGTGACTGCTAATCTGGACCACCAAGTTAGCGTGATTATGTCATGTACATGTGACATGAGCCATCACAGTGGTACGACCTGAAAATATTAATTTATTCATGCACAAGCAATCATATTGCATTGAACCCACAGCACCCGAACAGTATGTCTTCACTTACTGGTGCACTCCCAGTACCTCCCACTCCTTGGCTGCCTGCAGAGGTATGGCTAGCTGCTCCAGTGTACTGGGACATATTTCAATCAGCTGGCACAGCAATGACCAGCCTGCCTGTAGGAAGAAGAGCACATACTTTATCTGAAAGCTGCAAATGAACAGACAAGCCAATCAACCAAAGCAAACCAAAGAATAATAATAAGTCCTACATGTGAAAAGAGAAAAAACATACTAAGCAGCTGTTTAGGAAAAGTCTGGCTCCTTGAGAAAGAGCACCTTAACTTGCAGGTTGTTTCGACGAAAACAGGCCTACAGATGATTTGTTTTTTTACCGAGTCCTGTGTGAGTGTCACAGTCTGACTTTCAGTTTGTGTCATGCTGTAATGTTACCTCTGATAAGCCGTAGTACACAGCAGTCACAAGACGCCATAAACATGCCAGATCAGGCATAGACATGTCAGCTATGGATGACTTATTAACTGTACAAAGCAGAGACTATCTAAGCAAGTGCTGCTGTTTAACCAGTCCAACATCTGTATGAGTAGTTTAAGATGAAACACATCTCTGTCTCCTTTCAGCAACATAAAAGCTGGTACTAGGATACTTGCCCAAAAAAAACATCCCAAAGGCCTGTTTCATTGTGTAAAAATAACACACTGCTGATGCAAAAGGAGAAAAACGAACTACCCAGCCAAACTTTAAGATTTCTGATGTCTTTGTACCTGCTGGACTCCTCTGCTGCTGATGTAGGATGACAGCACCACCATGAGGGGGACATGGACATTTTTGTCTTCAAACAGTTCAGCAGCTGCAACAAAGACCAACAAATAAGAGGACATGATGTGACAAGTTAGCTTTGAAAGAAACCCTCATTTCTATTCTATGATGTGCACAACAAGGCTTGGAGAACAGTGTAACAACAATAAGGATCCCATTGGAAGGAGCGTGTAAGCCTGGCTGTATTATCAAAGATAGGATGTGCAGAAGAATGTGTCAACTTTATGAAAAGTTGAAGTGACACATGCATTCACGAGAGATAAAAGAGGGATGTAAGCAGCATTCAGATAAATCAATCACTCACTAAAACCAAATGCCAACCCATATATTATCACATAAGACAAAGAAAAGCTAAATCAAGTCCACATTAAAGTAGAAGTACAAAAGGTTAAGCATGCTTTGTCACAAGTTAAGGTGCACCATTTTAATACTAAAGCTATACCAGGGGCTGCTTTGTTCATTGCTTTAGTCTACAGCAACACAGCAGTGTCCATGTTTCATATCTTCAGCAGCAAACTAACCATACCCCTCTCATAAATACAGTATAACATTTTATTTGCTAATAAACTGAACATAATGGAACATTTTCTCACTGTGATATAACTATGTAATCTGAGTGGAGAATCTGCCTCTAGAGCCAGATAACATGGCCAAAGGAGAGGCTGTGTGTGCTCATAAACAGCAGCCCGATGCACATGCAGGGACAGTGTGTTTCCTACCAGGGTCGGTGTGAGCGAGGAAAAGCAGATCGTGGAGGATTTGGATCAGATTATCCAACTGCCTGTCTTCTTGGGGAGTTTTCAGCCTCACCAGGAGTTTGTTCAACCTTTCTTCCAGTTCCTCTTTGTTAACCATGGTCTCTGAGGGGCTGTTTTCCAGCTGGAGACTTGACGTGCATTGAGGTCAATCAGTGCAGTCCGCCAGAACCGAGCCTGGCTCCTCTTCTAACGGCCGCACTGCTGCTTACGGCTCTACGGAGACAAACGACTAAACTTCCACTGTACTCACCCACGTTGTTACACCACATTACTAAATATTTGCTGTGTTACATCACATTACAGTAGCTACAGTACAGCTAGAAGTGAGTGTCGTGGCTAGGGAAGCTGCTAGTGTGGCGGAGTTTCGGTTCCGACGTTGACATCACCGTGCTCGGCTAACTTTCCTCAGGCGGTGAACACGTTCCTCTTTGCGGAAACTTTCTGTTGTTTCTGTGGGGAAAGCCCGTGGGTCTTCTCTGACAGGCGTATTCCTGCTTCCCTCCGGTCACATCATATGACTCAAGTCATAAAAAAACTTCCCGTTTGGAGAAGAGGAAGCTGGAAGCGAGCACCGCGCAACACGACAGCGGGGGGAGGCTGTCGCGGACGCGGAGTCGAGTCAACTGGCACACGGTGCGCGTTCCAGTCACACCAGCGGCAGTTCACAGCAGCTTGTATTATCCACTAAAGATAGTTTATAACTCAAGCTAGACTTTTAATAGTTACCGAATGACTGTCATTCGATAACTATTAAAAGTGTTCGAATGGCACTCAGTGTCTCATGTTAGTTGTTCATTTACTGATTTAGAAATCTGAGAGATAGACTTTGCACTGATTCGTACCATATCCCATTCAAAAAAAATACCCATTGTAATGTTAATTTTTGCTCTACGGGGAAATTTGATCATTTACAGCTTCTTGGAAAGCACTAGTAAAAACGGCATACATCCTGTTCACAGAGCTGGGACTAAATAAACGACTTTTAACTTTTTCGGTCGGTTGTCTTGCTGTCGCCGCCATGATTTTTGTTTTGTGATGCCCATCTAGTGGTGTAACTACGGTACTTACACTGTCAGCATGGAGGGTGGCTCTGCGTCACCTTGTAATTTGCAATCCCTAATAACTGTATATAATATAAAATATCAATCTACCTGTCAAAATAATGCATTTTCTACGTATTATATGGTATTTCCTTAGTCAATTGTGCACCGCACATAACTAAGTTATTGTCCGCTATTATTGTTAATGACAGCAATAGGCCCGTTTAATGTCTTTATATACGTTTTAATATTTACATTTTAATAATATTCTATACTGTTATATCTTGTATAGCTGTGTTAAAGATATGTGCCTTGCTGGCTTGGTGAGTCCTGCCAGAGCAGCAAAGAAATGGGAGAACCTCAAAAAGACATACAAGGTCTTTATTGTATTTAACTAGTCTCAGATGACAGAAGCATATATGGAAGGTCACAGTTAGTGTTGTCCTTGCTGTTTGACATTTGAAAGTGTTTTGTGTCTCCTCAATAGTAGTCATGGTCATTAAGAACATCAGAAGTGCTGTTTGGTGCTGACAGAGCAGCAGCGATGTGTCCACACAGCTGCTCACCACAATGCAAGTCAGGCTGAAGCTGAACACTTTCACTTTTCCACAGTGCAGAACGTATTGTATTTTGGCCACTGGAACTTGAAAACTTTTAGATACGGCCTTACTGCCCTTTCCTGACTTGTGAGCAGCCACAATACACAGCCACAGGTCCTCACTGAGCTCCTTTGTCTTACCCATGACTGTCCACAAACCAGCTGCAGAGAGCTGCTGTTTCTCACCCGTTGAGTTGATTAAAACAGCTGTTCCCAACGAATCAGATTAATTAGGATGCTTTAGAGCATCCATCTATCCATCCATTATCTATACACCGCTTAATCCTCTGCAGGATCACACCTACGGACAATTTAGAATCATCAATAAACCTCAGCATGCTTTTGGACTGTGGGAGGAAGCTGGAGTACCTGGTGAAAACTGTACAGGGAGAACATGCAAACTCCACACAGGAAGATCCCAGATGTCCTAACTGGGATGCGAACCGAGGATCTTCTAGCTGTGAAGCGATGCTGCTAACCACCTAGTTACTGTGCAGCCCTGCTTTAGAACAGCTTGAACTATTTGGAATGGTATAGAACTTTGGATTTTCCCATATACTGTGACAGTTTGCATAGGGTATGAATAGTTGGTCTGTCCAACTTCTGATACAGTAAAATCAACACTAATGTGAGCATTTTAACACACTGCCAGACTCAATTCCACCTTTGTGACTTGAACTGTAGGCTCTGATGAACTTACTGCAGCACTGTCAGAAATAGTTGTTGCTTTAACTAACTTTCCTTTCCACGGAATATCTTATCTTTAGATATTGGTGTATTTTTTTTTAATTCCTCCTCTGCTGATCATCATAACTTCATAGCATTTATTCAGAAATTCTCAACACAGACAAATGACCATACAGGACCATTTGAAAAATCTTTTAAAATTGCTGACAGTCTAATAAATAGCAGCTGATATGAAAGCAGGCTGTAATAGTATACTGATACTGTGCAGCTTTAACATCTGTTCCATGCAAATACTGTCTGACAGCACTGATTAGGTCCACCCCTCTGGTCAGCAGATCAGCCTGCTGAGTGAAGATCACTGGAAGAACAGGTAAACTAGTTTCAGTGGGCGTGTTCTCTGGTCCTCTCCTGCGGCCAAATCATATGATCTTTCACAGAAACTTCCTGTTTTTCTGAGGAGGACATTGACTGCTGCGGAGCTCCAGAAGAGTAAGCTTTTCCAGAGGTAAAGTTAATTTAAGGCATTTTGCACAGATAGTTAAAGTAAGGTACCGTGACTCCTGAGTAAGTCCAACAGAATTCCATGCATTTTCAGAAACAAAAAATAAAATCGCAAATATATTTAATAATGTGAAAAGCTAGGACGCCTTTTAATTGTGTATGACGTATGAATAGATGGTTGATTTTTCTATAGGATAAATATAAGTGATAGTATTTTGATTTATTAAAAAAAATAATTCGGAGAGAAATTGATCGGCCACACGTTGGCCGAATTGACGCGTAGACTCAACAGATGTTCGTGCCTGCTGTTTGAAATTTGTATAAATAAATAAATTGCCGGCAGTCAATGATTCCCTAAAATAACTTGTTTTGAACGGAGTCTGGCTCTGCGCTGGAGATAAATTACCAATTTAAAAATTACGACTGCATCCGGGTGGTCACGTGACGTCACGTAAACATGGCGCCGTGCAGCTGCTACACTGTCGTAGTAAACAAACATGTCAAGTCAGTGTAAAGGCATTAAAGTTCACCACTCTAGACGGATTTATCACGATATAACACTGAAATCTGCTGCATTGGCAGAAACTTGCATGCAGTCAACCACAGGAACTTCTTGCGACATGTTATCGTTCGCTAAATTATCCTGTGTAGCTGTTAAACCCTCGACCTGTTGGTTTCTTGACTGGTGTCTTTTCGAGGTGGACGGCTGAACACGGACAGGTCTGGAATCTCACTTGGAGTTTAGAGGGACATATGGCGTTTTGTTTGGACTGACTTTCCGGAGACCCTACTGTGTCTTGAAATCCCTTTATTATTGTCAAATGACCTTACAGACAGTTCCTGTCCTCCTCACAATGTGTCATTTATGTGTTCATGAAGTAAGGAGTAGCTGCTGTTGTTTAACAAACCCCTGGTGAGCTTAACTCCTGGTTTCTCATATGTCCAGCAACTGCAATGAATACATCTTGAAGCAAATGAGCAACCGTATGAGCAGCAGGGGACAGAAGGCAGTGGACGATGGAGAGCGGAGCCTCATTGGACCTCCATCTGAGGACTTTCCTGAGAGTCCCGTGGACCAGGAAGTCTCCACGCCAATTTTTGTCTACGTATTAGCATTTTTCTCTGCCTTGGGGGGATTCCTGTTTGGGTATGACACTGGGGTGGTTTCGGGGGCCATGCTGCTCCTGAAGAAGGAGATGAACCTGAATGCCCTGTGGCAGGAGCTGCTGGTTTCCAGTACTGTCGGGGCAGCGGCGCTTTCTGCCCTGAGTGGAGGCTTCTTAAATGGGTGGCTGGGTCGCAGGATCTGTATCCTCGTGGCCAGTTTCATCTTCAGCGTTGGTGGCCTTATCTTGAGTTTGGCCCCAGACAAGGTGGTCCTTCTCGTTGGCAGAATCACGGTTGGTTTGGGCATAGGTGAGTTGATGCTGACAATTTTGATAGTCTGTATATCTGTGTAAGCTGTGTGTTGGCTTCTAATTGCCTGAATGTAGCTAAGGGCTGGGGATAATTTTCCCAAAGATTTTCTTAACTAAAAAATGCAGCGTGAACATCAACATGCAACCTTAATTTTTTTCTCCCCTCCATCAGGCATTGCTTCTATGACGGTACCAGTATACATCGCAGAAGTTTCCCCCTCTCACCTGCGAGGTCAGCTAGTCACCATTAATTCCCTTTTTATCACTGGTGGCCAGTTCATTGCCAGTGTGGTCGATGGAGCTTTCAGTTACATGAGCCATGATGGCTGGAGGTACACTTCTTTTCTCTACACTATCATCCCTGCTTGTGACTTCTTACCATGACAGGGGTTTGCTTGACTTTTGTTTGTACAGTCTCTTTTTATTTCCCTTTAGTCCTTTATCTTTGTTTGAGACTGTGGCTGCTGGGTGTAGTTTTTGACTGCCCTGATTATTCTTTCATTAAAATACCATTTAGGACACCTGAGGTCTTTCAACATCCCCCTCCTCATTCACTCCATGCTGTAGGTACATGCTGGGTGTGTCCGTCGTCCCAGCCATGCTGCAGTTCTTTGGCTTCTTCTTCCTTCCAGAGAGCCCCCGTTGGCTCCTCCAGAAGGGCCGGAGCCAAGAGGCCCGTCAGGTTCTCAGCCAGATCAGAGCAGACCAAAACGTTGACGAGGAGTACGACACCATCAGAACCAGCATCGAGGAAGAGGAGAGAGAGGCGGGTGGAGGTGAGAGATTTATATGAAACCTGAAAATATTACTTTACTAAATGTTTTTTGTTTGTTTGTTTGTTTTTTAGATGTGCCACAACCACTGTTTGTTACAAAGTGAAAAGTGACGACTTATTTTCTTGTTAAATCAACCGTCTGAACCCCAAAACTCACAAGCAGGTTTGAAAGGCATGTTATCTGAAAAAAAAAAACTCTCCAAAATGACACCAATTATCACACTGTAAAAACAGAAAAGCATTCCTAGATTCAAACTGACCATGTGTGACTTCAGATTCCATTTGGAAGATTAACCAAATCTAAGCTTTAAATCCTGATGTTTCATAAAAATCACTTTATTCTATATGCCTCATTTAAACATGTGCAAAAAATAAACCATTTGCAGTAATCAGATTTTGTAAAAAAGAAAAAATTATGAGCCCTTCAGTACAATTGTAAAGCCATGACTGGCACAGCTGTGACCGGCAGTCTCATGACAAAAATTTAGAGACTGTTCGGCTCAACTGGGCTGAACTGCAGGCTGCGTTTACAGGAAACACAGCAGACAGCAATAGAAACAGATAAAAAATACCAGAAAAAAGGTAGTAAAAATCACCTTTTTTCTGGTATTGGTTACACCTGTGGGCATTTGGAAAATTGATTTCAGGTTGTTTTTTTTTGTAAGATAAATAATCTTTTTAAAATGATTTATAGCATTCTAACTTTGTTTTACTGACCAACGTGCTAGTACTGTTTCCATAGTGGTGCAGGACTTTGTATTGCAGAGAAAAATGAGCCCACAGTGAGTAAAAATACACTTAGAAAATGCCTGGGTTAAAAAGAGATTAAGGAGTGAGTTGAAATTAAAATATTTAAATTTAAAGACTTTTTGGTTACTTCTTTTTAGGAGGTCCTGTTATTTTGCGCATCCTCAACCACGGTCCGACTCGCAGGGCTCTCATCGTCGGTTGTGGCCTCCAGATGTTTCAGCAGCTGTCTGGGATAAATACTGTCATGTAGGTTGACTGTTTATCTTACAATAATCCTCACATAATTCAAATGTATTTGATTTTATTGTTTTAGTTATAGTATTGTTTTAGATTTATGCACTTATTTGATTAATTGCTAATTATTATATGGAAATGTTTGTTTTATTGTTTTTATGATTCTATGTACAGTACTTTGGAGACATTTTTGTTGTCTAAATGTGCTATACAAATAAAGTGGATTGGATTGGATTGGATAATTATCTCCCTACAAAATTATAATGTTACCCACAACTGTAAAACCTGAAGTGATAAATCAGAGCCTGTGTGCTTTTACTATTTCCTGAGCTGCCAAACTGGAAAAGCTTGCCAGTGAATCTCCTTTCCCATATCCAGGTACTACAGTGCAACCATTCTGCAGATGGCGGGGGTGCGGGACGATAAACAGGCAATCTGGTTGGCTGCTGCAACTTCTGCTACCAACTTTGTGTTTACCTTGGTTGGAGTGTGGCTTGTGGAAAGAGTGGGTCGCAGGAAGCTGACCCTGGGCAGTCTTTTAGGTTCGTAATTCTTACAGTGGTACAGTAGTTGACTGCCTTAATTAGTGACATCCTGACAGATGTAATCAAGTGTTTTTAAAGCTTTGCTATTCTTACAATAGCATGACAAAATGGAATAGAACTACTGCAGGTAGTAATCTGACATTTTAGTTGACTTAGTTTCATGTCATACTCTTGCATTTAGACATAATTGTAACACAATTGTATTTAGACAATTATATTAATTGTAATTGTCTAATTGCAATGGTATGACAAAAATATTTTTCATAGAGACATAACATGGATAGGGAAGGTCTAGATTTAGCTGTAGTCTTATGTAGAGTTCCCTGTAGGCACTATTTATTCTTTCACAGAGCTGTATTTACTGTTTGTTTTTCCTGTAATGCAGGTACTGGTCTGAGTCTGGCTTTGTTGGCAGTCGGATTCTTGCTGTCTGCCCAGAACTCTCCGCCTGTAACCCTCCATCCAGTCCGCTCTCAAAACTCAACCTGCAGACTATACAGGTAAAAAAAGAATCAGAATTCTGGTGAAGCCTCTTTTTGGTGTGAATTGTTTTGTTAATCAGGGTTTTTCTTATAGTCGCCGAGTAAAGTAGAGTAAAGGCCTCTTCGTAGTCTTAGTTTTTCATCAGGACGACCAATTCTACACTCA
This sequence comes from Dascyllus trimaculatus, assembly GCA_024666655.1. Classification (NCBI taxonomy): domain Eukaryota; kingdom Metazoa; phylum Chordata; class Actinopteri; family Pomacentridae; genus Dascyllus; species Dascyllus trimaculatus. The sequence continues at coordinate 31,814,671 of CM045448.1, forward strand.
CAGAAGCCACATCAGTGATTTGTTTTAAATATTGAATGTGATCCAAGTTTTCTCGACAAGAAAAGTTCTCAGCTCATCCTCACCATCACTCTGTCCATCCATGCATCAAGTCCAGGCATCTTTTAAGCATCTACTGAATAGGTGCATGTTTATGAAGTGTCTTAATAAAAGTGGATTGTAACTTTTATCATAGTGATATTTTTTTATGCAACATTCCACAAATTGATGAATTAATGATATCAGTGAACATTAACTCCCCACATGAGTCCGATTTCTATTATTCAATTATAAGGGCCGTCTGAGCTACTGGTATGATTAAAACATGGAAAGAATGCAGATATATTATGTTTAAATTCAACTGAGTACACTTCTGTGATGATTTGACCAAAGATCTTTCAGTATTAATCCATCTAGTATTTCTTCCTTCATCCGTTAAGCTTCACTGTCTTTGTTTTAATAAAAGAATTAAATTATCTCTGCTGATAGAGTAGCGTGAGTGTGCTGCTCAGTCGACGGTGTGGCGGCCATGTGTGAGACGTTTTACATTCAGCTTTGTGCTGCAGCTCCTGTGAGTTGTGCATGTTGGATCCGGACTGTGGATTTTGTTACCAGGACAACGGCACCACAGTGTTCAACTCTTCCTGCGTTCCTGTTGATCAGATGTCCACAGATCACGCAGCCTGGGGAAGGTCAGACATTGATATTCTTTATGCTTGTGTGACGATTAAGTTAGATCCACAAGGGTAAAATTACATTCATAAATTCATGTCATGTGGATATCATCATTAGATGTACTGTGTTTAAAGTGTGCTTAGAGTAAAAGACCAGAAGGTCTGCGCCACAGTTAGAGTGCTTTGCACATGAAATGGTATCAAAACTGAAATTCTTTTGCTGTATTTAATAGAAACAGGCTCGTCATTGATTTATTTTATGTCTTCATTAGGTGTTCCAATCAGACAGAGGCTCCTGACAGTTCAATCTGGGCGTACAACTATTGTCCCACATCTTACTCCTGGATTGTTTTGATGGGTCTCATCCTCTACCTTGCATTCTTTGCTCCAGGTCTGAAATAACTTTCTTATCATTGTTTTTTCTTTAAACAAACATCCAATGGTCTTCCTGTCATTTACACATGAGTCATGTTACTGTAACTGAACCGCCCCTGATTGTTATGAGCTAGTTTCCATTTTACAGGAAAAATGATAATAAGGAAACCATTTTGCAGCTTACACACCATTTACTTACTGTACTGTAGTGTGATGCAAAGCGCTGTGCCTGATAAACAGTTACCAGGCAAAGGGCATGCTTACTAAAACCAAAGATTGTTATGTATGCAATCATGATCGTGAAAATGAACTAATAGCACTGTATTGCTAAAGACCTGGTACGAAGAAATGACACATGCACTACATGTTACAGGAATGGGCCCGATGCCCTGGACAGTGAACTCGGAGATCTACCCACTTTGGGCACGAAGCACCGGAAACGCCTGCTCAGCCGGAGTCAACTGGATCTTCAATGTCCTGGTGTCTCTGACCTTCCTCCATGTGGCTGAGTTTCTGACCTATTACGGTGAGACTCGATCACATCATCACAGCATCATCATCATTCCTGCAGAGACATACAGTATCTAATACATCTGTGCTTTGTGTTGTAAAAGTATGTGGCCACTAAAGGCGTTTCCTGCAGTTTGGGAGCATAAAATGATCCTGAAATGTTTTATGCTCCCTGTGTAGTCAGGTGTGGTCACTACACATACTTTTATGGAAGCAGGACAGTGGTGAGGGAGATGAGACGAAGTGCAACTGAGTTTTACTGTGGTTGGCTTGAAACAGACGAGTGTGAAACTACACTGGTACCACAGTCTGCTGCTGCAAAGGCAAAATTCACCCAAACAATGTTATTAAATTTAAAAACACCAACCATTATTATACAAAAATACAATTTGATAAACACAGAAGATGGGTTGGTTGGGAGATAACAATTCTTAACACCCACATTCAAACCTAGTAGGTCTAATATACACCAACCCACAGTGTGGCCAGTTTCCACAATCCATTAGTCTGCACAGTTCTAAGTGTACATACCATCCAATCAAAGGTTGCCCTTTGAGGCAGTCGCAAAACACTCCCAACAAGTGAAACAAGCCACCACCTTTCCTCCTACTATACCAGATCCCACGCTTTTTTACATTTTTTGCCCAACCCAGCATCCGTTCTGTTTATCTACAGCATATTGAACTACGCATTCAGCTAATAAAACACAACATTTGCAGGACACACACTGTGGGTTCCATCTTGCCATGCAAAGCGAGTTGTAGACTTCACAACAGCAACGTTTGTGTCTGCTAACCATTTTTCTTCTGCATTCATCGGAAAGCCATGAACCCTCACAGTTTTTCTCTATGTGGCCAGTGTGAAAGTGCACGTCTAGTTTAATAGAAGAAGTCTGGACTCGTAAAAATAAATGGGAAAACTTGCAACCAGAGAGCAATTAAAAACAAACATGCCAGCGTCCTTACACTAGTTGACTGCTGCTTCCATTGTCATTTTATTATAGTATGAAACAACTATCCCTTGCACATAATTATTCAATTAAAGGTTTCGACATGGGAGTTCAATTATATGTATTTATCAAAGGTGTTGGAATTGAAATTTAAATTCTGTGTGAACCTTTTTGAAAAATGTAGAAGTACTCTTTTTCATTGTTTTCCTTCATCAGATTTATTACCATAATAATCCTGCAGCTGTAGATGTCATCGTTCAGCGCCTGATATTAAAAATATACGTCTTCCAGGTGCGTTCTTCATGTACACGGGCCTGGTGGTGTTGGCCCTCCTGTTCGTGCTGGGCTGCCTCCCAGAGACTCGGGGCCTGCAGCTGGAGGAGATCGAGAACCTGTTCACCGGTCCTCTCTGCTCCTGTGGAAACTCCTCACCCAGCGACAACAGCCACGTCCACTACATCCGGGTAAAAGGCAACAACTACCTCCCCTCTGACAACGAAGGCTCAGATGTAGAGTAGACTGGGAAGGCTTTCTCTGTCCACCCTGTCTTTTCGGTTCTTTTTGTTTGAAGGTTGGGAAGGCTGCTCACGCGGGGAGGAAGGTACTCATCATGTAGCCCTCTTGTGGCTCTAATCAAACTCGAGCGAGGAAAAGGCTTGATGTCTCCTCCGGTGATTACTCACTTGCTCAGGCAAATCTTTTTTTCTCCTCTGCCTTTGTCTCACCTGGGAGTTGGGCTGCTTTCCACTTTTCTGCATTCTCCACATTTTCCACCGTCCTCTCTGCCATGATGAAAGAGAACATTAAAGTACATACATGACATAAAAGGGGTGGGGGGGTCGAGGTGTTTGCCATCGAAGTCCGACGGCATTAGCATGGATATCTCCTGCAGGCAGTGGAACAGCAGCAGTGTCCTCACTGGCCATGGCCTTTCTGTCGGCACCTTTTCCACGCACGACTATTCAGATCTCAAAATTAATATTCGGATATTCGGGTCCAGCCCTATCTCAGAGACTACCATTTTACAACAAACACTTTTTATGTCTTTTTTTCTGTAAGATCAGAAATCAGGTGAACTGGTTGCTAAATTACTGTTTCGTAATCGTTTCTCTAACATCAAGACACATTAATTTCCACATAGTGTAAAGAAAACTTTACACAATTTCAGTCTTACATCCATCTTTTGTACACACTCTGAGACTACACACTGAATATACCAGAGAGAAGGTGTTGGTCTGTTATTATCTATACACTGCTTAATCGTCTACACCAGTGGTTCTCAACTGGTGGGTCGGGACCCAAAAGTAGGTCGTGAAGCCATTTTTTAGAGGGTCGCAGAAGCGTGCCCCCATCCTCCCCCCAAAAAAGGAGTGGTATAAACTCTTTTATTTTAAAGGACATCTTTCTCATGACACCATTTGCTTTCAGTAGCAGGATATTTAGTGGTGGTGACACCAGTAGTTGCCCACTATTAACCTCTAGGTTTGGCTCTGCATGCTTATTGGAGAAATTTATGCTAAAATGTGCCGGAATAAACCAAAATGTGCTCAGAAGCTGTCAAAATGGGCCAAAATATGCCCAAATATACGAAAATGAGCAAAGAAATAAGCCAAAATTTTCCCAAGCTATATCAAAATGCGTTGAGACTACACCCAAATAAACCTTAATTTGTTAACAGGAACAGCAAACTTCAAAAATATGGGTCACCACTGTTATTAATAGAGAGATAGTGGGTTCTGAGGCTGGACCAGTTGAGAACCACTGATCTACACTACAGTCGCAGGGGGGCTGGAGCCTGTCCCAGTCGACTAGGGCGAAAGCAGGGGACACCCAATGACAGGGCTACAAATAGAGACAGACAACCAAGCACACTCTCATTCACACCTACGGACAATTTAGAATAATTAATTAACCTCAGCATGTTTTTGGACTGTGGGAGGAAGCCAGAGTACCCAGTGAGAACCCACGCTGCACAGAGAGAACATGCAAACTCCACACAGAAAGATCCAAGGCGTCCTAACCGGGACGCGAACCGGGGATCTTCTAGCTGTGAGGCAATGGTACTAACAACTGAGCCAACTGAGTTTTAAAGTTAGAAATATTTTAGAAAATCCACTTTCATTGATTTCTGCCATAATTTAACTTTTGCATATCTACACATTCTTCTTAAAATCAATAACTTTAGCTTTAATCTTTTCATCTGCAGTGGTATAAAACAAAACATAATCGTGGGTTGCTGCTGTTGTCTGCGCAGTGGGAGAGATTGCACTTTAGAAGCCAGAAATGTGTCTTTCTTTTTAAGTTTTCTATATGCCAAAGTGTTAGAACAAGTTGTTCAATTTTTTTAGCAAGGTTCGGACTTCGGCCCGACACAGTATGGAGCGGTGGGGCCAGACAGTGCCATAGCCTATATAACTGTAAGTACCGGATCAAGGCATTGAAAGCATTCAAAACTTGACTCTTATACTACAGTGGTACTAAATGTGCTTTTTAATGTTGAATTCCATGTCTTTGCTCTTGCAGCTCAGATAATCGTGACCAAGTCCCCCTGAACAACCTAACACACAGCACCTTTGCACAAAATGTCACACTTTGATCTGTGCCGGGTGACCTGAGTGATCTTTTTTATGCAGCCTTGTTTTAATTACAAAGCATGGGCTCTGAAGCGTTTGGAATTTGCACAAAACTTCCATATGGGAACACAGAAGTACTTGATATTAATAGAAACATATGTTGTGGTTGCAGATCCGTTTTGTTTCACATATTTTGAGACAGTGAAACATTATTAGAAATTTGCTGTTGCCCACTATTTATGTAAAACTAATTGATTCATCCTGTGAAGTAAATGAGCAAAGCCAGAGTAATCCACTCTGTATTGGGAGATGTACTGATATTCAGAATACTAACTCTGCCATTTTTCAACATGACTTATAATGTATCCTCAGGTGGACAGTGATGGTCTTTATACTGTACTGAGAGTTTGGAGAAGAAAAACATTTCAAGTTAAAGGATGTTTGTAGGTCATGGATCCGTTTTAACTCATAGACTAATGAGTCGTATACATTTTGTATGTGAAATGCTCGTGCTGTTTATAAAGTTACATTCCACGTGTCTTTCATAATGTTCTGTTCATTCATGTGATATTTAATAAACATACTCACATCAGAGCAATCTGGTTGGTAAAGTCAGTGAACATGTGTATGAGAAGTTCATTTCAGAGTCCTGCACAAACAGAACAGAGAGCAATGGAACACAACTGTGGCTTTCATGTTAGCTGGGTCTTAAGGCAGTTGTTAGCAGGGTTTAATAAAGAAATACTCTTGGATACAGTCATGCAGAGCTCTTCAGCCCTTTAACCTGAAAGGCCATCACTACAGATAGAAATGACCACATAAAGACATAAAGGCACAGGAGATGTTTCAAGTGCAAGCCCTGTGTAAACATGTTTTTGGCATGTTGTCATTTTATAGAGGCGAAATTCCACCTGCCACTTACAGTCAGCCATGGTAGACAGTTTTGTTGCATGCTCTACTTTTTACCCATATTTAGATATAAAAATGTGCAAATTAAAGAAAGTAAATCCTTAGATGAGTCATTTGATGGTATCTAACCACTCTGTAAAACCATTTAAACTGTTTTCACATTAGGCTAATGTGAAATGTATTTATTGAAAGGAAAAATATCAGAATCGAATGCTAAAATTATTGTCTATTGCACTTTACTAGAACCTGGTGAGAATAATACCGGAGAGTGCAAAGTTTTCCTGTGTTCATCTGTGTCATGACAACCTTTAAATATACCTGTCATTACAAGTCATGTGCCAATGTGATTAGGAAAAACAGTAATGGGATGGTAGAGAAAGTTCAGGTTTTATTACTGTTTTTTTAAATTTTGGACAGGTTCTTTCCAGTTATTGTTAGTAAGAGCAGAGGAAAGAAGCGCTTTCCTGCAGCAAGTCTGCTTCCAGCAAAGAGACCTAAACTGCCTGAAGTGCCTTTCTATTTGTTGCCAAAGAGTTGTGACAAATCTCCCAATGAGCAGGAACTAATAGTCCATACTCATGCTGGGTTGGGGCATAGGACTGATCATCTAGATGAGAGCACAACACATGAAGAGGTCGTAGCATGCAGCATGCAAACTGTTCAAAAAAACAAGAATCCATATGTGATCAGTCGTATTGTTATGAGATATTGTCAAATTCATGAAGTGCAATCACATGAACTAATTGTGGGCACACATCACAAACAGGTTTGGTGTAGAAGCAAAGATACAGTCATGTTTTCTTAAGTAAAGAGGACAAAACTGGTTTATGGTTCGGTAAGAATTAGAATTAATGCCATTTTGAGGATATCTTCATATGCAAAGTACTTCACAGGAGCATACCTTCATCTCTGCAAATATAATTGTAGCAATGTTATTTGCAAATGTGTGGGGAGAGTTATGTGTCCGTATCTCAATGTGTGTGTGCACAGTTGGATTTGCAAATTTGTAAATGAATCTGTAAATGCATGAGATTTGTGTGTCTGTACAAGAATCTGCAAATGTGTAAAACAACTTGTGTGTATGAAATCAGGTTTGCAAATGTGTAAAAAAAAAATCCACAAATCTGTATTCAAATCAGTAAATGTGTGGACAAATCTGCAAATGTGCAGACCAATCTGTCGACACACACACAGAGAGATGAATGTCTGAAAAGCATTTTTGCTACAAGACCCGGAAATTGGCTCTTTTTACACACAGGATTTTTGCTACAAATGGGCATTAGTAAGTAAAAGTTATTAAAATGTTCCGCTAAAGTATGAGGTCGTGGCTGTGGCGACCATGCAAGAAACAGGAAGTGCTGTCTAACTAGCCTGTACGTGCTCCAATTGGCCTCAAACTTTACAGGCATGATCAGAGTCCAGGCCTCATAACAGCCACATGACCATATAAGGATAGCTCCGTTGCAGTCCTGTTTTGATGCTCGCCGTCACGCCATGAAACAGGAAGTGCTGTCTAACTAGACTGTACGTGCTCTAGATGGCCTGAAAATTCACATGCGTGATCAGAGTCTAGGCCTGATGACATGCATATGGAGATATCCTGTCAGTCGCCATTATATCATGAAACAGGAAGTGCTGTCCAACTAGCTTGTACATGCTCCGATCCGCCTGAAACTTCCCACGCGTGATCAAAGTCTGGCCCTGATGACAGCCATATGGCGATATCCAGTCTCAGTCACGGCACCACCTGGTGGACATGCATGCAATAGCTGAGCAGCAAGAATGAGAAGACCTGTCCAACACTGCTCGCAGCTTTAATTTTAACTGACTTTTTCTTTCTTTTGAAAGAAAGAAAGACATAAGTGAACTTTGATCTATTTATAACCAAGTTCAGCCGCACATGAAAACACATGAGCATGAGTTTTTACAGTAGTGACATTAACAACATTTATTCAAACATTAATTAAGAGCAGCCATGGACACAAATAAAAGTACAATCATATGCTGAAAATTTTCAGCATGCTCAGAATGTTTTGATCATTTAAAACATAATACTCTGCTTCAGTAAATCTTCACTGATAAAACTCAATAAATCAAGGATATGATTACTACTGGAGTTCCTGAAGACAGAAACTCATTGCTGGGTCCAGTTAACTGCAGAGATCAAGGGCTTCAGCAGGATCAGAAGGACAGGTTGATGAGTGGAGCGTTCTCCCTCTTGTCATCTGGACTCCACTTGATAAGTGGAGAGCTCAAGTCAATCAGCTGCTGAAACAAAGCAAAAACATGTAAAACATCAAAAAACATCAGAAAACTCACTTTAAAAGTTTCAAGATCCAGCATCAAAAACACTTTTATATCCTTTAATCGTCCCATATGGTCAAAACACATTTTACTGGGTTTTGTGGTCACTTGGAGGTGCAAAGTAAAGCTGTTAAGATATGAAAATGCTTACTTAAAATGACCCATGTGCTACCTACACCTACCTAACCAACAGTCTAGCTCAAGCTTTGTATAATCCTCCCCTTCACTGCTTGCCACTTCCAGGTGAGCTTTTCAAAAAGAGCAGCTGCCTCACAGTTCACCAGGGTTTTTTATTTTCTAAAACTGCTTCTGCTAACTCTGAAACATCTCATATATATAAAGCACATATATGAGATGCTGCTGCTGGCTGCAAGAGTGAACACAAAAGTCCTCATGCACTCCCAGCACCTGAGGAACTGAAGATCTTGTGATTTACTTCTATTATTGATGGCAGTGTCACCACAATTAGAAAATCCTTAGTGTTAGCATGTTGTGCAGCTAATGTAGCTACCCTTACTATTAGCTTTGATTGTCTACCCATAGGTCAGAGCTCTGTGGAAACTGTAAAGCTGAGGGACATAATCCCAAACAAATATTTTAACTTAAATCATCATTTATATTTAAATTAATATGATGTTAAAAAGGTAGAAAGTTAAAGGACTCTGTTTGGTACAGTTTGACAAACAGTTTAATATACAATTGTTAGTGTGTTGGAACAGACTAAAATGCGATAAAGGGCATAAATATGGCTGTCCACATATTGTTAGGCTGTAATACTGTAACAACATATCGTGTGTGTGTGTACACCTACATGGATGTTAGTTACCTGGGTTGTGGTGCAGGTCTTATTACTGGTCCGGATCAGGTCGGGGGTGTTGGTCAAGTCGATGAGCAATTTCTCTTGAGGCTGCAGAGCTGGAGGAGGAAGATCCAGCAAAAGAACCTAAGATCAAGGGCAGAGAGAGACTGTCAAAATGATAAGGTTTTCCTGAGTGATTCAGCTGATCAGACAAAACGCAGGAGGAGGAGGGTTAAGGGAATGACTCTGGACACCATAAATGATCCTGTATTAATAGGCCTTGACAGCATAATGCCCCAGCGGTCCATGAACCCAAGACCTGCCACTCTGTACTGGTCTTTTTGCTTGCACAGTCAAAAAAGGTCCTTTGTGTCACTCATGTTAGAATGCATAGATTTTCCAATACATTGGCTAAAATGTTCAAACCCTTAAATGTCAAAGAAATCCAGGATGAAAAAAAATCTTCTACCAATTCCCTCACAGACATAGACAAATGATAAAAATAAACACTTATAGCTGGTGTTTGTGTGACTTCTGACCTCCTGTGTCTTGCTGTTGCTCTCCTCTGTAGTTTCCAGTTCCATCAAGTCTCTGCTGGGCACTGATTCACCTAGACTTGGTGCTGCAGGATCCGTGCTCTCTGACTGGTTGGGCTGTTGAGTGTTTGAAGGCGAGACAGGAAGGTGCTCCTCCTTCTCCTTCTCCGTCTCCTCCTCTAGACAGAAGGGCTGGATGTGGACAGCCTCAGTAAGCTCCTCCTCCTCCTGTGTGTCTGTGGGGAGCGGGCTACAAGAAAAATACAAATTCAATGACAGAGTAATACTGCTGCATGGACACAACCAGATAATCCACATTAGATCCGTCCTTCAGAGGTCAGAGCACTTTTACTACTGGTTGATAGCACTCTAAGGATCTCACCTGCAGCTGTGCTGTTTCCTAGCTGAGATCGGGGTGGGGGCAGAGTCAGAGTTAGAGATGACTGGTGGCCTTACAGTCCGGGTTTGGTTGGTGGGCGTGGGGGCAGGGATGGCAGACATCCTGCGCTTCACTGGGGTGGGGAGGGCAGAGGGGCGGCGTGCCTTCATTTGCAGTGGCTTGCAGCTGCTAGCAGAGGATGTCAGAGGACCAGTAGATGCCTTCCGAGGAAGACTACAGTAGAAGAAGGCTCATGACATTACTGATCTTTCAGAAACTTAATGGCTGGTAGAATTTACCCCAAGACACCAAACTGAAGCAGTACAGAGTGAACAAAACGTGTTTAAGGAGTTTCAAATTTAGTTTTAACCTGGATGTCATGTTTACTGTTCTTATTCCTCAGTACTTAAAAGTTATCTGCAGTTTCACGTGGTTGTCACTGATGATCAGGGGCTGAGTGAGTGTTCAGAGCTAACAATCAGTTCTTTTGTTTTACTACAACAGAGTTTTCTAATTACCAGTAGCTGTAAATTCCTTATTTCAATCCAGTGAGTTCCACCAATTTTTGTAGATTTTGGGCACTTGTGCACTCAACTCCCAAATATCATGTAAGGTTCTGCTCTGTGTGTGAGCATGTTTTGTCCACAAGAATTAGTGAAGTAAAAGTAATCATTTCAAACTGAGCAGGTTGAAGTTCTGAACAAATTCATCAGTGTCACGAAATCTGAAGCATTTTCACATGCATAAATGTCAGCATATAACTAAAAAAGAAAAAAAATGCAGCTGGTAGCAACAATTACAGTGACAGTGGTGTAGTGTAGAGGTGGTGTGTGGCATTATCTACCTATCCGTGCTGCTGGTAGACATCAGCTGCTTCGGTTTCAACCCCTTGGAGACATCTGGAGGTGACACACAAAAACACAAGAAGAGAGACAGATGTATCAGTCCAGAAACTGAAAACCTGCTTCAGTCTGATTCCAAAGATCTAAATTTAAACAAGGTAACCTCATTCAGACCACTAGGCAGTAAATTTTCAAAATAAGTTTGTCTTCATTTGTTAAAGAACCACCCTGAGGTTCTGGGCCCCTGCTGGTAATATGCAGTAGAGCCCCCACAGATTTGTGTCGGTCACTGCGAATGTAGAGCAGCTGATGGCTGCAGCAGCTGACTTGAGGATTCAAGAACAGTTCATGCTTTGTCTGAGTTTGATCTGATGTTTTTTGGATAAAACAACCCAAATATTGTCATATCTCATAAACAAAATAGTTTTCTAAATAAAACCCAGGATGAAACTGATCTTCTAGCGGAATAAACAGTTCTGACATCGTCAATGTCTCTCACCATCTGCACCGTGGACTGCTTTTCCTCCTGTGCTGGGTGTTGGTGGGACCAGGGCCTCAGGTTTAGATTTGGGCTTCAATCCGCTCTGTGGTCGGCCTGTGGAAGTGGTGGAGGCAGTCCTCTCCAAAAGTCTCTTGGCGGGTACTGACTGGAGGGGCGTGGCCTCAGCTCTCTTCAGCGGTGTGGATCTGGCAGCTTTGACACGCTCTGACTCAGAAAGCTTCTTGGCTTGAGTTGAAAGCGAGCGGCGGCCAGCGGTGGAGGACACTGACTCCGCAGCTGTGTAGACGGTGGAGCGGCGGGGTCTGCTGACGCTGCTGGGGGCGAGGCCAGTGGAGCCACTCAGAGTCCGGTTCAGAGAAGAGTTCAGTTTACCTGAGAGGAGACAGAACAGCTGTACTGCTGCATGTTCTGACAAGATGATGAAATCAGGAGGTGGCAGGGTAGTTTGCTAAATAATTCATCATCATTAATTACTTAGCTGTTAACTGTTTAGCTGTGCAGTTAAACATTAGCTTGTTCAATAGCTTCCTGCCAGCAGAAGTGAGAAGTTAACTTTTAGGCAATTAGTTTTTGTTGACTTTGCAGATAGCACATAGTTTATGAAGACTGACTTAACTGGTAGCTGACCTGCTATGTTTTACTGGTACTGTCAGAAATGTACTAAATATGTAAGGTATCAGTATTTTTAATTCACACTTAGGATGCCCAAAGAATTGGGGACATTCAAGGTTTCAGCTCTTTCTTTTTTATACATCTACACTGTGTTTTTGTAGAAGCTGTCACCTGACCAATGAACTCTGTATATACAAGTACAGATGTACAAATTTTCTCCTTGGCTTTACATTATTAGATACAGGTTTGAGAATGTGTTTTGCACTATTTTTACTGCAGCATCTATAGCAAAAAATTTGAGCATTTCAGTTTAGAATATTATTTATCCACCTGCAATGAAGAATTTGAAAATATGTTGTGCTGCATTTGTGGGAGAGAAAAAAGAAGCTTGCAAGTCCTAAAGAATTTTTCATTGTGACTTTAAATGTACTAATACACTAATGTGACTTCTTTTTACAACAACAAATTCCACTGACGCAGGTGGTCAGGTGTTGTCCTCCAATAGTACCTTCATACCTTGTGGAGATATTTAAAGACAGCATACCACATGTCAGTGAGTGATTGGCCGACTGCAGCTCTTAGCTGTTGCTGTACCTTTAGCGGGGGACAGAGACATGCTGGAGTTGAAGCTGGACACAGAGGATGAAGATGATGATGTGTTCTTTCTGTCTGTCACCCTCCTGTTCTGAGGGGCTGGAGCTTTCACACCTGAAAGGTTCCTCACTCCAACACTCTGTTGAAAAATAGAAAGATCAGTCATGTCCATGACATGATATGTCTGTGAAGAAATAATAATAATCAAGATTAGTGTAACTTAACGTGTTTGGCAGCAGTTTTGTTTGCATTCAGTATTTTCTCAGGAAAACACGCTGTGTGGATCATAATTGTATTTCCTGTCTCATTAAAGCCAAAACTATATTCCCTTGCAGATGTGCGCACAGACAGCTGTGAAAACATTATTGTTTGTGGTCCATACATGCACAATAGGTTTGTGTATACATATTCTGTGCATGCACTGTAGCATAGCCACAAAAAATTGGACGGTACAAGGACGTCTGCACAGAGCCTCAGCTACACCCTCTGGTGACAAAATTTACATCACTGTAACCATTAGGGTAGGTGATGTAAATCCTTGCATTCCCAAGGATGCAAACAGTATAACACCAGTGTGCCTTTCAGTGGGTTTTAGAACTGGTCGTCACCTGTAGACATTAAATATTTAAAGTGCAGAAATGTTGAATAAAGCATTAATATTACTATCCAACTATGGCAAAGCCTCTACAGAAGTTTATCACTCAAAATCAAAAATCTTTTCCTTCCAATGACACTGATGAGTTTGAGATGGTATTTTTGATATATTCAATATAAATACTTATTAAAATGTAGTCCAGAGTTAGAGTCAGTGTTGGATTGTTGACAACACTATTATTGAGCTTTGGGGGGGGAAAATATCCCATATCCTACATCCTTTGAGTCGGACTATCGGTAAGACTATACAATCTTGTAGCACTCACAGTGCAATCAAACTCAAGGCAACAGTCAATCCAAGTGCAGGTGTTTGGACAGACAAGTGTTACCTTGGTGGGTGGAGCCAGTGTGCGTTTTCCCAGAAGGCTGGAGTTGAGGGAGGAGTCACTGATGTCAGAGGCCACGCTCGCTGAATCAGAGAGCAGATCCTCATTTGATTCTGCCCTGCTGGAGAGACGAGAAGACGGGCTCCGTCTCAAACCCCCTACCACCTGAAACAGAAATATGAAAACTGACAGATCACATCACCACATCATCATTGATCTATTAGGTACTAGCTTCTTCTACAGAATTTGATCACATCTCTGACACGGTTGAATTTGGGTTGAATGCCAGGAGCAGAGATTTACCTAAATCTTCCAGTTTTCCACAAGAGAAGTTTAAGAATTTCCAGAAAAATTCTCAACCCTACAGTTCACATTGATATCAGCGATCAAACACAATTATGGTGATTTTCTCCAGTTACTTCTTGGAGAAGAACCACATTTTGTGCTATGCTAACTGTAGCTACATATTCCCCATGTAGACAAAAGTTGGTCAACCTTCTTATCCAACTGCCTACACAAAAGCAAATAATCCTGTCTCAAATTTTCGACTATAGCTTCAAATTCAGTTTCTAAAACTGAAAACAATTTATCACAACTGCTGTCTAAAAGCCTTATACGTGCACATGCGAAAGAAAATTGATCTTGGCTCCATTCTGCTGCTGTTTTTCCCCCCACCTAGTTTTTAAACACACCAGAAAAACAAGAAGAAGCATGTAGCACAGAATGACAAAGCTCATTTTCTGGTTAGGGCCATCTAATATCCAATATTTTAAGTCCATTAGACTGCACATTGGGTGCTAAAAAGTAAAAAATAAAACAATCCCTACTTTTCTTGGTGGTTGCAGTCTAGTTTTCTCCACCCTGCTCTTGCTGGCTAAACAGGAAGTTGTTGGAGCAGCCGGCTTGCTAGGAAGCACGACAGCAACACCCAGTGTGGCTTTCCCTCGCAGCGTCATCCTGGGTTGGGCCTTGGGTCCAACCACAGGGCTAGAAGTGCTGAGTCTGGTGGTGGGGCGGGTGGATGATACTGTTGGAGCAGAAGAGCGGGTGGATGATACCGTTGGAGCAGAAGGGCGGGTGGATAAAGGTGCTTTGGAGGAGCTCCCTCTCAGCAGGCTGCGCCGGATGGCAGGCGGCAGCTCCTTCATGGGACTGTCCTGCACGCAGAAGGTCTGCCGTTTGATGGGGCTGAGCGCACTGGCAGTGTGACCCAGCATATCCAGTTTGGCCTTAGAGTCCTCGACAAACTCTTCTCTTTCCGCCGTGGTGTCGGTGGTCGTGCTGGTGATGTCAGTGTCCTCGCTGTGAGACTCGCCACTCTGCAGCTGGTTGGCTAGTCTGTGGGCTTCCTGACACACAGCCTCCAGCTGATCTCCACTGAGGGGGCTCCAGCTCCCCCGCACACCACCACCTCCATCCTCAAGCCGAGACGTCAAATTAACAGAGACACACTTTTCCTTATGGCTGACGGGACCCACAAACACCTCGTCTTCATCTTCATCGCCTACGGAGCTGCAAAGCAGAGACATCATAACAGACATCAGAGCTGAGAATGAAGCAAACAGCTCACAGCAGTGATGGTTCAGAACAATGACTTCAAAACCTCATCAAGGACAAAAGTGACAGCAGTTCATAATCATCTAAAATTTTTAAACCTGAAAAAGATGACAGCAGTGGACAAACTGCTGTTTGGAGGTATTAAGAAGAGATCCCTGTAGTACTGCTGCAGCGTGTTAGCATCTTTAGGAAGAAGTCAACTAGTGAGACCTTGAACCAGAAGCAAACAAGGTGCCAACATCCAGATGAAGTTGTGCACCTTGAGTGGAACTTTTCACTGCATTATATCCCACTACTACAACTGTATTTCTGGGTCATTACTTTACATTTGTCAGTTAGTATATCATTTATTTTCATCCATTTATTTTTTCTCTATTTTTAAATCTTTTTTATGCTTTCTTAGCTGACTCCATGCTGGTCTTATTGCTCTCTACTTTAAAATATTCATCATATTTGTTCTTTGTCTAAGTAGAGTACTTTGAATTGCCTCTTTTTTAGTGTGCTACATCAATGGAGCTGCCTTACCCACATTTACTTCTTCCATTCAATGCAGTATCAGAATGTGTCCAGCAGATGTCACCATTTTTGTTGACGTCAAACAACCGATTTCCATCATGATGGCAGTAAGAAATAAACGGTTTCATTTTTAATTCTTCAATCCTGTTTTCAGAAATGGTGATCAGGTACTTGGTGTGTACTTAGGAACATAAATGCATACTTAGGATGCATAATGTTGCACAGGAAAAGTGTCCTTACTTTTTAGTCTTTGCCCTAAGAGGAGAAACATTAATATAATAAAATATATTCCACATGATTATTACCAAACATTTAGTTTTTTTCTGGAAAGACTTGATTTATAATAATAAAAATGTATTTAAAAGTGCCTTTCAGGACACCCAAGGTCACTGTACAAAACAAAGTAAGAAAAAAGAACAGATAAAATACAGGTAGGATAAAAAAAAACATACAACAAAGAGGTTGAGGGACAATGTGAAGCAGTTACAGAGAGTAGGTGAGTCTGAACAGATGAGTTTTGAGTTTGGATTTGAAGATGGGGAGAGTGGCAGAGTTATGACGGTCAGGCGGCAGTGAGTTGCAGAGCAGCTGAAAGCTCTGCTCCCCATGGTGCTGAGATGGGCAGAGGGTACAGTGAGGTGGGTGGAGGAGGAGGATCTGAGGGAGCGGGATGGAGTGGCAACATGCAAGAGGTCAGAGAGGTATGGAGGGGCGAGGTTATGGATAGATTGGTAGGTGTACAGGAGGATTTTGTAGATGATTCTCAGATTGACCAGGAGCCAGTAGAGCTACTGTAGGATGAGAGTGATGTGGTGGAATGAAGGGGTTTTGGTAATAACCTGGGCGGCAGAGTTCTGAACCAGCGGGAGTTTATGGATTTAGGGAAACTATCTCATTACAATTTGATTTGTGATACTTTTCATAAAGTCAAGCTTCAGTTCAATATGCATCATTTCACGGATTAAAACAAATGAATGAGTTCTATCACATGGGACACCATCAAAAGCACATGTGACACAAAAGGGGACGGCATGAATTTATAAAACCATACATGACAGTGTCAGTGGGTCAGACTCACTACATAATGTGAACTTAAACTTCAAGCTTTGCCATTTGCTAATTGCATTGTTCCATACTGTGATTTCAATTTGAAACAAATTCATTTTTCAGCTCAATGAGAAATTTTAACAGGTCTTTCTCTCAAGCAGTTACAGAGCGAAAAAAAGGTCCACCAGATAGCTGTGTCCCAATTCCATACTGCATACAAGCTGTACAAAGCATGTCTAAATGCTCTTTTTTATAGTTAATATAGACATTCACAGACACACAAATTTATGCTTTTGCACATACGAGCAATAAATAATTGAGCATGCCAACAGGCTTTAGAAAGCCGTCACCACTAAACCCACAAAAGGCAGCAAAATGTTACTGCTGAGATTTTAAAAGTCACAAGATCATTTCCAGTTACTCAGGTACAGGTTTTATTTTCAAATAGGTATTCTTATGAGCTGAGTGATCTACTGTCCACCTGGGTCAAAACCATTTTTAAGTCCAGTATTTTGAGAGCAGCCCTCACAGGCTCACCCTGTCAGTCAGGGGAGTAAAGCAGTGTTAGTACCAGTGAGGGAAGTGGTGATTCTGGTTCTAGCAGTAAACTCTGTTTAGCAGAAACCCTCATGTGTTTCTTACCTGGCAGGTGACATCGAAACATCGAAGTCAAACTTCTCATCAGGCAGAAAGAACACATCTGCAGAAATACAAGTAGGGTGGATGAAAAGGTGAAGAAAACACAGGCATGTTATAAACACTAACTGGAGGCCAGTGAGGGAGTGTTGACTTACCGCTGTTAGCTCGACTGTCCATCCCGTGTTTGTTCTTCCCTCTGAGAAACAGATTGGTCCAGTTCAAATATTAAACTATAAAGGCAATATTTTATTACAACACTGACAGACAGCACAGAGACTGAACCTAAACACTAACGTTATCTTTGATCGTCTTGCTAACTTTAACGTTAGCCTCCTAGCCCGTTAGTTAGGTCAAACTTTAACGTATATTAGCTGAGAAATTAAGAATTTAAATCTGAGTTTAGGTTCTTCACACGGCCCCCAGTACTTCTATGGAGTCACACTTTAATTAAATCTACAAATACAAACCTTTAGTTTTTCTTAAACTCACAAATCCTTTCCGCTCCGCATTCAAAGTGCAACATGAAAACGAACCTCACAAACAATTCAAATCTGCTGCGTAGGTGGTCACGTGACTCAGACGCATTCAGCCATTGGGTAAAAATGTATGACGCGAGATTGAGCGGAGTTATGGGGGTTGTAGTCCAAAGCAAGTTCAATCCAGTTTCAGGATTTAATTTATCTACATTCCATATTTAAATCTCTTTTTAGTTAATTAGAGGGTGTGGCAATATGAACAGAAATTGCAACAATGGTAGCGGGATTTTTAAATGACTTTGTATGTTTAATGTGCATAAACTGATGTTGGCTTTGATTCTTTTTAAAATGAATTCTTTATATGACTATTTTTGTTGTATTATTTTAGTGAGGAGATATACACACACCACAGTGGTGGTGACTGGGACAAGCAGTCACTCTCACTTTCCCATTTAAATGATTTTTCTTCTTTTGGCATATAATAGCTTTTTTCTTCTTATTATTACTTTACCTCAAAAAATATGATATTATTGCTTGTAATGTTAATAATCCATCCATCCATTATCTATACACCACTTAATCCTCTGTAGGGTCACAGGGGGACTGGAGTCTATCCCAGTCGACTCAGAGCGAAGGCAGGGGACACAATGGACAGGTTGCCAGTCTATCACAGGGCTATATAGAGACAGACAACCAAGCACACTCTCATTCACACCTATGGACAACTTAGAATAATCACTTAACCTCAACATGTTTTTGGACTGTGGGAGGAAGCTGGAGTACCTGGAGAAAACCCACGCTGCACAGGGAGAACATGCAAACTCCACACAGAAAGATCCCAGACGTCCTAACCGGGACACGAACCGGGGATCTTCTAGCTGAGGCGACGGTATTAACAACCAAGCTACCGTTCAGGCCAATGTTAATAATTTAGTTTAATTTTTTAATCATAACACTTTAATTCAGAATTTTATTTACCCATCCCTTTTATGTAAAATTAGGAATTGACTTAACTGAGCATTGCTTCCTTTTCTTTCATATTTTCAAAACATTTCATGAACTAACACCTTTACTGTTCATTTTCATATTTTATTCTAAATCACAACCTTTTGCCAGGAACATTCCATTTTTATGCTAAAAATATCACAATTTTTTCTAATGAAATTAGGACTCCATCTTGAAATGTAATGCTTTCTTGGAAAGTTTTAAGATTATTCTCAGGAAGACAGAACTGTGAGAACACTTAGTTTTTTCACTGAACTTAATTTTTCAAAATATGTAAACTCTATTTTCAGCAAATATTTTTTGAAATTGTGAGTCTCCCGTCTAGTTTTATCTGTAATTTTTAACTGACTGTAGGTCGACTACAGTCTCTAAGTAGACTCTTATAGAAAAAGAGCTGAATAAGGAAACAACATCTGAGGCGTACCTCCCTATAAGTGATTTGTTGTATCAGCTTTCTGTGAGATCTTTCAGTATTATAGTGTGAATATTTCATGTGGACATGTGACCTGCTGTGAGGCTTCTGGGAGGTGAAGAGTTGAAAGCTCATCAAGATTTTTACTTATCTGGCTTCTGGTGGTGAAGATATCTGTATATGATCAACCATTTCCACGTCATTCCTTCGTCTGTTTGCTGTTAAGCTGTGTCACAAACATCCTGCTCTGAAGCTGGTTGTTTTTAACTTTTAATAACTTTTGGTTTTACATATTTTGAAACAACAACATCCTAAAACATTTTTTAAAAAAATACTAGAGTAAATTCCAACATCAGACATTTAGTTTAAACCTTTCTGACTACGATCACATCTCTGGAAGAACAAAGTTCCCTCTCGGTAAAGCTGACTGACACTAAACATTTCAGTCACAGATTCTCAAAGTTAAACCTCGACACAAAACTAACCTGAACTCGTCGCCGTCTGCTCACATCAGCTGACACACTGAAACACTGCAGATGAAAATGAGCTCTGACTACATCAACACGAATATTTACACATCAGAAACTGATTATTGATCGATCACCTCACAAACACTCTTCTCCTAAACAACGACTGCAGAGTGAATGTCTATTAAAGAAGGAAACATCAGTCTGTGTGAGCCGCCGTCACTCTGAACGAAACCACTAACACATCTGGAAACATCTCTGCTTCCTGGATCCTAAAAACCAGCAGGTCGAACTCCTGACGAGAACCAATCAGACGAGTCTGTTTTTAAAATGTTTTTTCATTCCTCGGCCCTCAGAGGAACCAGAACTCTCGCAGTAGCAAGCACAGTACCATCAGACCATAGTGACAAGGGACGGTCAGGTCTGGGGTGGGCCTTCAGAGCGAGGTCTCCAGACTGTGCAGGGGGCTTCCTGGACAGGGTGGGAGCCCGGCTGAGTTGGGAGGGATCAGACCGGACCTGGACGTGTCCTTGTGCAGAGGGATGATGCGGTCCATGGCGTTGTTGTTCTGGTTGGGCGAGGACGGGAGAGGGGGCAGGGAGGACAGGCCGGTCAGTGGTGGCGGGATGACGGAGTTTCGTTTGGTGGGGGGATCATCCTCGCTCTCGTTTTCATCAATCAGGGGGATCTGAGGCTCCGAGTCCTCGATGCGGAACTCAGGGTGGGACATGAAGTTGTGGATGGAGCTGCGAGCCTCTGGTGTCTCCAGACCCTCGTAGGGGGACACGCTGTCCCTGAAGGCGTTCACCACACGGATCTGAGAGAAGAGAGGAGACAGTCAGCTCAGGGTTTTAATCAAAGAGCACAATGTGTGGAAAGGTGTAAAAGGAAGATCCTGGTGTCTTTCTACATGGGTCTCACTCTCAACTGTATGTGTTTTGGTCATAGTTACTTCTCCTGGATCTTTGACACTGAAAGACTGTTTTCTAATTCTTCTGCTAAAAGCGGACCGTTTCTCAAAGCTGACCTTCAGTATGGACTTATCTGCAACATTACAGCTAGTGTGACTGCTGATCCCAGTCCAACACGCAACTTATACAAGTGGGATGTGGAAACCTGAGGATCTGTAGATGCCATTTCAAGAATCTTTATCCAGGTAACTAAACTAGTCACAAGGCTGCTTTCCAGAGCAGGAACTTGCAGGCTGTTTTAGGGTAACTGTAACAACGACTGCTCTAGACCTGCTGTGGAAACATTTTCAAGGAGAATAAGTCCCCTCTTCCAGGACCAGCCCTGAAACGCTGCTGTGTGGGTCTCTGATTGGTTTAACTGAGAGAAGATGGGCCTGATTATCACCCTTTTTCTTCCTTCTTCATGTCCTTGATGAGTGGCAGTCTGCTCCTTCTTAGCTCTTTGCCATGAAAATAGCGCCCAGGTGGAATGTTCCTCTAAGGGTGAAACCATACCTGCGTCTGGATGCGGTTGAGGCCGCGGCACCAGAGCACCTGGCCCCTCCTCAGCTCCATCTCAGCGTGGTCGATCTCATCCATGTCCTTCATCTCCTCCAGCTCCTCCTCGGGGATCTCCTCTCGCTGCGTGCCGTGACCCGCCGTTTTCAGGAACTTCAGCCATTTAGTGGGAATGCTGGACACAAGCTGAGGGAGGACAAACAGAACACCCCTGTCAGAGACAACAACAGCACTTTGTGTTCTTCAGTATTTTTTTTAATAACCTGTAATGTTACTGTGACCACCAGAAGGCTGATTGTCTAATGATGAAGATCAGCTACAAAAAGAAACAGATGGTTATGAAATGTGATCAAAAAGGTCATGTTGCGTGTGCATTGAGCATGACACGATCATGTGTCAGCAACATGTGTGAGCAGTAACTGTCAGGAGTTAGAAGACAGTGTGACACCACGCAAACAGCAGCAGGACCTGAGTTATGCACAGTTTTATGGCCACTAGTGGGTACGAAATTGCTATTTCTCCATGGACCTCAAATCAAAACATTGAATTTCGTATCAGTCAGCAGCTGAGATGATCCAACCTTCATGTCAGGGATCAGCCCAGGTAGGAAACAGATTTTACAGTGGAAGAGGGTGCAGTGTTCAAGACCAGAGAAGTTGTGCTCTGGGAATTTGTCCCCCAGGATCAGATTGTAAAGCCAGAGTCCTGCTGTAACATCCTGACACATCTGAGGGACAACATGGAGTATTCTGACATCTGCAGTGGTGTATCACTGTGCAAGGAGACTAGTTGGAAGCAGACGGAGGCCAAATTCAGTTTTGTTTTTTTGACTTCTATAGACACAGATTCTGATCTGTTTGATCGCACCTTGGATTTCTCTCCCTTTTCTTCTCCTCTCTTGTATTTGAAGTATATTTGGTCATGTTTTGGTAACAAGTGTCTTTATTTTCTGATCTGTTTTGTTGCTTCTACATGTCTGTTTTGTCATCACTGTTAAAAGCATTATTGAAATGCCTTTTTTGTTTTTAACTGGCAAATCTTTGGGATGAAACCAGCGCTCTGTTATTTAGAAGATAAGACAGTGAGTGATGAGATAAAGATGCCCTTCATTCTGTGTTTACTATCAAAATAAAGTTGATCTCTTATCCACAAAAGCCTCACCTGTCCCCACAGGAGACTCCCAACCCCCAGGAAGATACACCACAGCCACTGCTCAATAGTCAGGCTCACGCAGCTGAACGGTTTCCCACCAAACTGAACGATCACGATCTGCAGGAGGACAGAGCAACAACATTATACTCCTTCATCATTCAGCAATGCCAGCCTGACAGCTCCTTTGGTGTGTAAACTTCACCTGTATGATCAAGGTTCCCAGGATGATGGTGCAGAAGATGGGGTTGTTGAAGACGCCCTCGAAGACGTTCCTCTCGCCGTGGATCTTTCGGGCGTTGAACTCGTTGAAGATCTGCATGAGGACAAACGTGTTGAACACGATGGTGTAGTGCTCTGAGGGCGGGGCGTGGAGGGGGGCGTTCCTGCCATTGTCGATGTCGAAAATCTTCTCACCTGTGAGAGGAAGGGACGAGATTACAGAGCAGGTATTTTATTTACACATTAATAATAATGATGGAACTGATGTCATTGTCAATTGGACTTAAGTAATAAAATGAATAATTGATTAATGCATTGCAGTCTATGTAAGCTATTTTTCAAACAATATTTCAGAGGCTTTTGCTGCTTAATCCATGCAGACAACCAATTAGAGTTTATCGGCTTTGCATGTCTACACACGCTTCAAAGCTATTTGACTCTTACATAGAGAAAGCTTCAAGCTGAGCAAACAAAGACATAACAATACTATGTAGGGAAAGCCCTTTTGTTTTCATTTCTTTTGTTAAGGTGTGTTAAGTTCACTAGCAAAATAAACATTAAAACATTAAAAACAATGTGAACCTGTTGCATTTCGAGCAGTTAAAATAGTTTCCTTTTACCACACACCTTTTCATCCACCAGTTGAGGACCACTTATTTAGGTGGAACAGTGTTGAATTTTTGTTTTCATTATTGTTTCAGAAGTGGTACATTCCATTGGATGTTTGTGTAAAATATTGTTTATAACTCAGTTTATAGCAGTTTGTATTACTAGCACTTTGTTAATGCAAGTAAGACTTGTATTCAGTTTTTCGTTAAAAATGAGCAACTGTACGAACTTTATAATTTAAATACAGTTTTTGACAGCCTCTCTTTGTCTTGTGTTATGTTTACACACTTGAGACCAAGTAGACTGTAGACATTGTGGAATTATCCTTTTTGAGTGTAAACTCAAATGTAATACTTAGAATTGCCTTAATTATATCATGGAAAGAATTTCCACATGATGAAATGCCTTTCTTTAAATATGAAGCAACTCTGTTGAGCCAACTTGATAAACTGAAGTTGGAGCAACTTAACACTCAATAGTTGGATCAACCTTATTAAACTGTGTCAACCCAACCCGAGTAAATTAAGTTTGATCCAGTCTTTGCAAGCAAGTTCAATGGACCAAAGTAAATGAAGTTAAACCAACCTAAGTACCTTAAGTTGGACCAAATCAAATGTTTGATGTTTATTGTAAGAAATATAATCATGTGGAAATTCTTTCCATGATTTTTTTAAGTTCATCCAACAAGTACATTTTTTGAGTGACATGCATGTAGGTAAGATGTTTTCTCTAACAAAAAAGGGTGTGAGAGTGCAAATACTGCAGAGCTTATTTCAAAATTTCCCTGATTATGTCCAAGGCTAAATGAGTTGTGGCTCTGAATATATCTGAACAAGCTGCATCACAGCCAGAACTCCTTCAGCTGAGTTTCTTAGTTGGCCATCCCAGGTCATTAACTCGGACACTTTGCTTTGCCAAAGTAATCCGGGCTGCTACTCAACTTTCCTTCTTTGCTTATATTGTTGTGTTTTAAATTTTTTTTTCCATACAGCATCATTTTGTATGTCGTCTGCTTGATTTATCAGCTCTCTGATTTAGTATAAACAAGCTTTATCTCTTATAATAAGACATGCAGGGGATGTGCTGTCCCTGCCTCACTTGTTGAATGTGACCATACTCGTAAAAACACTGCAGAAACCAGATGAGTGTCAAACACATACTGCAAGGGGCTCCTGTGTTCTTATACTTATATGGACAGAATGAAAACCTCATATCAGCTTATCTAATGTAAAATTACTTGGCTCTGCGGCTCCTAACTAATAAAAAAAACAGGGAGTCTGTTTTGGCCTGTTAAGCTGTGGTGCGTTCACTGACCTATGAAGAGCAGGATGAAGATGGTAGTGAGTTGGTAGACACCGTGTCCCAGGATGTTCTTCATCATGGTGCGGGAAATGAGCGGCTTATTGCGGCCATACGGGTTCCTGAGCAGCAGCGCCTCAGTCGGCGGCTCAGTGGCAAGAGCTAGGGAAGCAAAGGTGTCCATGATGAGGTTGACCCACAGCATCTGCACGGCTTTCAGAGGAGAGTCCTGCAAACGCGTACGCCAAAAATCTACAGTTAATTTTAGTGAGCAAAGAAACACACGTTTATTATGTCATTTAGAGCATTAAATATGACGGAGTTCATGCAGTGAAAACAGGAAAACAATCAACAGACAGTAAGGACACCAGTAAACAAACATTTAGAAACACAACAAACAAAATTTAAAGACCTCTTCTGGTGGAGAATCAAGGTTTTTACCTTGTTGACATGTCCAAATGGTGTTTTTTACATGTTATGAGACAAGACATCTTGAAACTACAGTTTAGTGATGATTGTCTCAAAAACACAGATTCAGACCACCAGGATTTCATCAGCAACAAACCTAAGAAACCTGCCAACCTGCAGGGTAGGGATTACTCCAACACTACAAGTTTCCATGACAGAGCAGTTTTGCAGTGTTCAAGCAGAGCTGTAGGTGAGCTGGTGTGCTCAAGCTGCAACAAGCAGTGGAGGGGTGAATGGAGATAGAGGCAAGAACTTCATAGATCTGAACAATCTTGAGGAAGCAGCAGTGTAGAGTTACATCTAAAGCATTTTAAGACAGGAAGAGATTATACTATATCCTTGTCTGAATTTTTAATTTCAAAAGAGATTTCTAAAAATAAGAAGTACAATGTAAGTCAGGTGTCAATTTTAGGGCAATTCTAGGACACCAGTGACATGTGAGTGACAAAACGCCCTCAGTCAGTAAGACCCTGAACCACCATATTGTCCCCTTAAACCCAGGCCAGCAGCACACTTAGCTAAGTTACTACTTTTGTGGGACTGTGTGGGTGAATGAGAGGCTTTCTGAAATAATACTCTGGAAGGCATTCCCTTTTCTAGGGCTTTCCTCTCGGAGTCATTGAAGCATTAGTCAGTAGGATCCCGACTATTTATACCTAAATAAACAGCAATAAGTTTTCCAATTTCCCCTAAGGGAACGGATAAATTACCTATCTATCCTTAACTAAATTAGCTTTCAGCACTCCAAAACTGAGCTAACCTGCTTCCACAGGACTATATTGGAGTGCTATTATCAGTAATGGCCTCAGGTCATGAGCCAACAACCATGACTGCCATTAATTTTGATTCAAATGCCTCTAGACTCTGTCTGGTGCATGGAGGTAAGACCATGGTGGCACTAGGCTAGCTAAATTCATCTTTTTTTGTCTCTTCATTCAAACTTAAAATGTGTCTCGTGTCAGTGAAGTAAAGCTTTTTTTAACAAATCCCCCAGAGTGTGTCACTCCATGTCAGATGATCATCTATGGTTCTTCTGTAATAAAGCCAGGACAAGCTGTTTAATTCTTGCAATCTGCAGTAAACAATGTCTAAAGTAGCTGGAAGCCTTCATGGAAATGAACCTAGTTTAACATTTTTTCTTCAGTGGTTTTCTTTTGGGGCTGCACGGTGGCTCAGTGGTTAGCAGCGTCGCCTCACACCCAGAAGATTCCCGGTTCACGTCCCGGTTAGGACGCCTCGGATCTTTCAGTGTGGAGTTTGCATGTTCTCCCTGTGCAGCGTGGGTTCTCACCGGATACTCCGGCTTCCTCCCACAGTCCAAAAACATCCATCCATCCATCTATTATCTGTACACCGCTTAATCCTCTGTAGGGTCGCGGGCCCAAAAACATGCTGAGGTTAATTGATTGTTCTAGGTGTGAATGAGAGTGTGCTTGGTTGTCTGTCTCTATGTATAGCCTTGCAATAGGCTGACGACCTGTCCAGGGTGTCCCGTGCCTTCAGCCGAGTCGACTGGGATAGATGATGGATGGTTTTCTTTTGCTCGCTTGCTCTAGTGTCCTCCATGCAGGCCAAATAATGCATATAGAAAATAGCTAAAGTGTCTGGTGGACTCATGGACACGACCTTTCAATCTTCAGTCATTGAATAAATCACTAAAAACTCATCTCTGTGTATCAAAGTTACACATTTACAAGTTTTCCATTGAAATAATCCCTGCCCACCAAGAATGGATTAGATATAACTCTATATTTTTGCTCCATGAGAACATTCAGGTCTATGAGGTGCCTCGTTCCACACCCACAGCCAAGCGTTTACTGCGATTAGAGCACACCAGCTTACCTGTGACTCTGCTCAAACACTCTAACACTACTATACCCAGTGGCAAATTGCAATATTGGAGTAATTCAGCCATACATGTTAGAACAGAAACTAATTCTAAAGATGAATAATGGTACAGAAAATCCCACCCTGCAGGACGACAGGATAGTTTGTTTATTACGTATGAAAACCTGGAAGTCTGTAAAAAATACTCAGCCAAGAGATTTACTGCTTATTTTGCTTATGATGTATTTCTACCATATTCAAACCTGATTTTTACAGAATGGGGGCTTTAAAAAAGCTTTGTCTGAACAGTCCATGCGATGACAAAACCTCTAAACTTGGAATCTCCTGGTGTCCCACTTGCAGTGGTGGAAACATCTCATAACATATTTGACTTTCAAGATGAGTCTAATCTTCTCTCAGAGAGTCACCGCTGTCTGTTCGACCTGACCATAAGGCTGCCAGAGATTTCATTTTTTTGTTGAGCCCTCGTGTCGACAGCAGAGGTTTTCAGATGGCTCTGACCTGGGTTATGCAGGCTCCGGTGAAGGCCACAATGACAGCGACTATGTTGACGGTGAGCTGGAACTGCAGGAACTTGGAGATGCTGTCGTAGACGTTCCTGCCCCACATCACGGCCTTCACGATGCTGCTGAAGTTATCGTCTGTCAGGATGATGTCAGACGCCTCCTTCGCTACATCCGTCCCTGCGATGCCCTGCAGATCACAGCACGTAGGCCAGCTTTAAAAACCTTACATTATCCTCATTGTTTTATGAACCTGCTGCAAAAACATCTTCACTGCTACAAATACAACCAAATGCTTTTGGTGACACTGGTGACAGTCGTTACCATGGCAAAGCCGACATCCGCTTTCTTGAGGGCGGGGCCGTCGTTTGTGCCATCTCCAGTTACTGCAACAACTTGGCTCTGCTCTAGCACTGTGCTGTCAATGATACCTAAGAAGACAACGGACAGACACACAGCTCAGACACATGTAGGGACCAAATAAGGGTCTAAGGTGTGTTTCATGTTAATTTTACATCAGGGTTGCCTCTGAATTTGTACTTGTTCTAATGATTCAATGTTGATATGTATGTACTGCACAATGACGCTGTGTTGTGTATAAATTGCCCTGCATAAATAAATCTCCTTTGTCTCAGGCCTCTCTATCTAACCCGTCTATCGGTCTAATTGTGTGATGCCTCTGGGACCTGGTTTATGTCGGTCTGACCTTTGACCAAAGTGTGTTTGTCCGTTGGAGATGATCTGGCAAGGACCCTCAGCTTGGGCCAAATCTTGTCAATACGTTCCTGCTCGATCTGCAGAGAAAGAGAGACGAGTGTAACAGTTCAGTTGCATAACAACATTTTAAATCAAATCTGATAAATAAATTTCATTTATACGGTGATGCAAAAACCAGGCTGTGGCCCAATGCCAGTCCGTGCAGTGTTGGGCCACACATACTGATCTTACCAGAACCTCCTCACCCTACCGCAAGCATTGTCTACATACTATGCAGCATCCTTGCATTTGTGACTTTCATATTGGCACTTCACTGTGATGTTTGAGCATCACTGTGCAGAATTTAGTACAGGCATGTGTTCATTTGCTTTTAAATTCATCTGCTGATAACTTGTGATCAGTTCGGTTCCTTGTTTCTATAGGTGACTGTCCACTGCAGGAGCTCAAGTCAGGCACAAGGTGATATGAGCATTTACTGGAACAGAGCCCTACCTGGCTCTTTCTGCCATTCTGGTTCCTGTGCAGTGTGAGATCTACGGGACTCAACAGGTGACAAAATAATTTTGCAACAGTTTTGACCCCAACGCCAATTGCGATCATGCCCAAACAACAACAGCAATGGAGGAACCTCAGATGGTTGCTGCACTGCTGTTTGTCGCTTTAACTTATTTGCCAAATTTTAAATGGTAAATGGTCTGCAATTATACAGCGCTTTTTTCTGCCTTCCAAAGCGCTTCACAATGTGCTTCTTATTCACCCATTCACACACCAATGACGACAGAGCTGCCATGCAAGGCGCTAATCTACCATTGGGAGCAACTTGGGGTTCAGTGTCTTGCCCAAGGACACTTCGGCATGTGGAGGGGCCGGGGATCGAACCACCAACCTTGCGATCAGTGGACAACCTGCCCTACCACCTGAGCCACAGCCGCCCCATTACATTGCTAATGGGGATGTTTGAGAGAAGAAGACTGCTACTCAAAGAAGACATTGAGAGGTTAGAAAAAATGGCTCTGTTTGTTGTTGCCTTCTTCAAGTTCAACCAGTCAGTGTCGAGACCAGTGCGCCAGTTTCTCAGGGCCTTTCAGAAGTACCGACTCTTTTCTCCCCTCAACACAGCCCTGAAACAGGTTCTACAGAGGAGGTTTCTAAGATCAGCACATGTACAAAGGCTGCACTAAAACAGCTTGTGAGTTTCTGCCGTCCACTTTGTGTTTGCCTGACCTCGCCCAGCTCGTTGCGGATCCTTCGGTTGAACTCTTTGCCTTCCAAACAGACGAAGTCGTCTCCAGGATGCAGGATGCCACACTTGGTGGCGATGGCCCGGGCCGTGTTGATGTTGTCTCCGGTCACCATGCGGACGGTGATCCCTGCCCGCTGGCACTTTCTGATGGCGTCTGGTACCTGATGGGAGCAGCGGAAGGAAAAACAAGCAGAGTGAGGCATGCTGAGGTGGGCTCTGGATAGATGTCAGAACACCGAAGAAATAAAGATAAAATGACAGGAGCTGGAAAAGAACGAACAGTGATGACTGTCTGATGACGGCTTCACACTCATTATAGCAGTTTCTGAACAAAGAAATGTTGATGACAAAATGTTGGTCTCATGGACCTACAGTGATCCAGTCCTTCAGACGACTGCACATAAGTTTATATTAGCAAAATATCAGCTTTTAAACCATGATGCTGTTTACAAAGAAGTCATTTACATCAGGCTGTAAGACAGTAGACGCATGCTGTTTTAACTGTTACTGTGACTGGCTGGTTGCCTTCATGTGTCCCTGTGTAAAGATGGGGTACCATACCTCAGGTCGAACAGGGTCCTCAATGCCAACCACAGCAATGCATGTGAGGCTACTGAGGATGTGGGCCTCATTGTCCCAGTCAGGTTCTCCCTCAGCGGCAGGAAAATCTCTGTAGGCGAGGCAGATGGTCCTCAGACCCTCTGATGCCATCGCCTCAACCACCCTCTTCACCAGGTCATCTCGGTCTCGAGATTTGAAGGCTTTGACTTCGCCGCCGGCCATCATGATCTTACAGCACCTGGAACCACACAACAGAGTCACGTGATCATCATGTGACTTAGCATGAAGCTGTGTGAGGAGACGCACCAAACCTACTTCCTGAGCAGGATCTCAGAGGCCCCCTTGCTGAACATTCGGTAGCTGCCATCATGGTTCTTCAGCACAGTGCTCATAGATTTCCTCACAGAGTTGAAGGTGTAGACCTTGAACAGTTTCTCCTCTGGGATTTCGTTGCGGACGCTCTGATAGTCTCGGTGCAGGTCGAGGGTGAGTCCCAGTAAGGCACATTCTGTCTTGTTTCCCACCTGGCGAGGCAGCCCGCCTTCCCTCTCTGGAGGCTACAGGAAGCAGCAGCAGAAAGGATGTTAAATCACAGCTCGACTTCCAGCTTTAACAACAGATCAGCTCCTTCACCTGATATGGGAATTAAATTCAGGACTGCAGAAGCATATATCAGTAACAACAACAGCCTCAAGGCACAACTTTCAACAAACACAAACAGGAAATTTAAGATTAACAGATAAAGGTGGGTGAACAAAATCAATTCACACTGGAATCACAATTCTGTTACAATCCAGAAATTCCCAAAGCATCTAGGCAAACTTTGCATTTAATGACTTTCTGGCTATGAAAGTCAAAGGTGAACTATTTGTGAATAATTTCCTGATTATATTTCAGAGTTGGTTTTCCCTCAGCAAACTCTGAGCAGATTTAGACAAGGTCTTGCACTCTGTTCCTGTAACCCAGTCTGCTGAATCATCACCTACCTTTAAATTACTTCTTAAAACTATTTTTTTCAAATTGTTGTTCTGCTATTTAAGAGTTTACAGAGTGGGCTGTACAGTGGGTCGGTGGTTAGCAGTGTCGCCTCAAAGCTAGAAGATACCCGGTTCGCGTCCCGGTTACGACGCTTGGGATCTTTCTGTGTGGAGTGTGCATGTTCTCCCTGGTGGGTGAAAACCCACCAGAGTACCCGGTGAAAACCCACCGGGTACTCCGGCTTCCTCCCACAGTCCAAAAACATGCTGAGGTTAATTGATGATTCTAAATTGTTTGTAGATGTGAATGAGAGTGTGCTTGGTTGTCTGTCTCTATGTGTAGCCCTGTGATAGACTGGTGACCTGTCCAGGGTGTCCCCGGCCTTCGCCCGAGTCGGCTGGGATAGGCTTCAGCCCCCCCATGACCCTACAGAGGATTTAGCGGTGTAATGATAATGGATGGATGGATGGAAATAAAATAATAAAACATAATATCCTCCCCTGTAAAGATGTGTAACCTTTGTCGAACAGTAAATTAAATGTTTCAGGGTTTGGTACTGCTGATGTCGGCTTTGGCTTTTGGAAACAGAAACCTGTGTGTCTCACTGTCGTTGACATTTTAAAGTCAACTGGTTTCTTACTTTTCCAGCTAGCTATGCTTTGTAGTAGGAAAATGACCCCTAGCAGTCCTCTGTTACAGGATGTCTGACTTATAAACACTTAAACCAAAGATGGACAGTCACTGTATTGCTGAAGAAAAGTTGGAAATAAAAGTGTTAGGTGACCCCTTGGGCGCTCCAAACCTGAGTTTATACTGTTATACTGGCCAACTGATGACTTAATCCAGAAAATGATGATATAGTTACAGTCTCAGCAGAGACCTGACAAAAAGGAAGCTGATAAAAATACCAGTTGGTGCATATTAACTCTTCATGTTCAACCTGTTTGTCCCCCGTGTGCTCGATCAGATGAGTCCTGAGCTACTATGGCAGCTCTCCAAACTCCAACAGGCCATCGCTGCCAAATACCTGACTCCCAGAGCCTCCTGAATGAACAGCTATTTTTATGGCTCACCATAATCTTGGTGGTGTAGGCGCAGTTGACCCCTATGCCAAGGGTGAGCAGGTCCAGGATCTTTGCAGGGATAAGGTCCGACTCTGGCACCTTTTTGTAGTGGTGTCCAGCGATGTAGGCCTGCACCACCGTCATGCGGTTCATCGTCAGGGTGCCTGTCTTATCGGAACAGATAGCTGTGGCATTGCCCATTGTCTCACAGGCATCCAGGTGGCGAACAAGGTTGTTGTCCTTCATCATTTTCTGACAAAAGAGGAGACAGCGGTACTTGAGACTGAGTATTTATTAAAGACAATTAGACAATGAACTACGATTGATCTGAACTCTTCCGCTAGAGCTCTTACAGTTGGGGTCACTGCTCCAACAAAAAACAGGAACAACAGTTACTCAGCATCTGTTGGTTAGTCCAGTGTTCAGATTGACAGACTGTATACAAACAGACCTTGACTGAATAGGCCAGGGAGATGGTGACAGCCAGAGGGAGACCTTCAGGCACAGCCACCACCAGCACCGTCACACCGATGATGAAGAACTTCACCACAAACTGAATGTAGATGGGCACACATTCAGCAGTCCAGACAATCCCCTGAATCCAGAAGGTATCGATCAGGAAGCGAGTGATGAGGATGATGACAGTGATAGTAGACATGAACAGACCTGGACACACAGACAGAAAGACAGATAGAGACAGAGGTTAGCTCAGCTGTAAACCTGATTGTGAGGCACAATCATGTAGCAAACAGTAAGGAGCAGTGAAAAGGTGACTTGGGCTTGTATCTACGTAGAGTTTCAGAATTCCTCCAAGGAACAGCTTCATAGGTTAGTTTAACTGCTCCTACTACCTCAGAGTAGGACTGAGTGTTACTGATGTACTCACTTTCAATGATTTGTGTGTTTAGGTGAACAATACATTCCTACACAGTCACATAGTTTTGCATAGTCTAGTGCACCTCAGATCATTTTTGTATGTCAAATGTGCTACGACGGTGTAGGCTGTATTCACCTCTCTGTAAAGAAAATGTAACGAAGATCAATTATTTTTATAAAGTCAGCCAGTCTTTAATAATAATGTCTTTTAAATATGACAGCCTCACCGTTGGCTAATTGATACACGTGGGTAACTTATCCATGCATTTCTAACTTCTAGGTTTGACTATTGTAATTCCTTACCAGCAGGATCTTTCTGAAAAAACATCTTGTTGATCCAAAAGAAAGCGGTCATATTTCATCCATATTTGATTCTCTTCATTGGCTTTCCGTAAAATCCAGAATAAAATCTAAAATTCTTTGACCATGCAAAGCTCTTCATGACCAAGCTCCATCTTGTCTTAAAGACCTTAATGTGGGTTGCTATATAGCTTGCTGAGTTAAGGTGTTACCACGTGGGCGCAGGTCGCCAGCAGTGGTCATAAGTTCGAGTCCGACTCATGACCCTTTGCTGCATGTCTCTCTCTCTTACCCCTTTCACCCTGTCTCTCCTCCTATCAATGTAATGGAAAAAAATTTCCCCAGAAATATTTTTAAAAGACTTTAATGTACCATTTTCTGCCAACAAAGCACTTTGCTCTCAGACTGCATGTTTACTTCCGGTTTCTCGAGTTTCCACAAGCAGATTAGATAACAGAGCCTTCCACTATCAGTCTTGTCTGCTGCTGGGTCCAGGAGGCAGGCAGCGTCTCTACTTCTACGATCAGGCTTAAAACTTTTGTTTCTGATAAAGCTTATAGTTCATTACTCTGCCAAAAGTGATTCAAGTGATGAAAGACTGAGTAATTGTGGCTGGAAGTTTTGTCGGAGACAAAGTGCGGTTATAAAACTGCATTTTCTGCTACAAACCAAAAGGCTGCTTTGGTTTAAGTGTGGAGGCGTCTCTTTCAAGATCGATCAAAACAGTATTATTGATAAGCCGTTCAATGTCTCTTCTTCACAGAACGCCTGCTACAGCATTGTACAGCACCTAGAACTTGTCTAAATATCCAGATGTTTGTTTGAGTCATATCATAGGTTAATACCTCTGACTGAAAGTAGACCCAAATACTGATCACAGTAGACTTTCTAGGACTGATTTCTGATCAGCAGTAACAAAACATTAGGAGACAGAACACAGGAAAGTAATGCATAATTTGAAATCCCTCATATATCCCTTTCATAATTAAAGTCTATTATGAAAGAGCACAGTAGCACATGGCCTTCCCCCAGCAGGGAGCTGGTGTTCAGCCTTCAGATGACGTCTACGTCACTGTGACATTCACACTCTGTTCATCCATTTTCAGATTCTCCGTTTGTACCTGCTTTGCCGATCT
Source organism: Dascyllus trimaculatus (assembly GCA_024666655.1). Lineage (NCBI taxonomy): Eukaryota > Metazoa > Chordata > Actinopteri > Pomacentridae > Dascyllus > Dascyllus trimaculatus. Next base: position 31,848,767 of record CM045448.1, read on the forward strand.
GCACGGCCAGCTTGGTCAGCTTCCCCTGCAGGACAGATTTCTCCTTCTTTGGTAGGTTTTTCTTCTTCTTCTCTGGTTCTCCATCCTCGTTAAGCGGCTGCATCTCCACGGTGGGTCCGTCCTTGTTTTTTCCTGCAGAGGACGAAATGGGTGAAACATTCAGACGTCTGAAGACAGATCATCAAACCTGCTGCTGCCAGTGCAACACAGTTTTATTTATCTAGATACATTCTCTAACAAAGGTCAGGGTGTAAGTAATGTGTTACGTCGTAAATAGCAAAAAGAAAAAGAAAATAAAACCACCATTTCTAATTCTGATTTGCTGTTTTCAATGAAATCAACACTCCTTGCAGTTTAAAAACTTCCCCAAACTACACGTGAAACCTCAGAAAAGGTAGGCTTTCACTGATAAACCCAAACTGCAATCACAAACTCTGTGAAGCAGAAACTAAGTGAATTTGTTAGTATTAAGAGAAAAGGTTTTGAGGAGAGTAGAGATATGTTTTGCTGATAGAACAGAATAGAAGTGCTGTGGAAATGTTCATTACAATGGCTTTTAAAATAAAGTCTGCATCAACAGCAAAATTAAAACAGAGCAGATCAGAAAACAGCAGGATTGCTAGTCATTAAATCTAAGTGTTAAGTGAGTGAGGAGTTAGTCAGAGCGTGACATAACAAGCAGTGAAGGGCCATGATGCTGTGTGTCAACAGTGAGGTGGTCGATGTCCCAGCGTGGGTCTGTTGTGCTGCGTTGGGTCATCGATGAGTCTATAAACGATACTGCAAACAGAGACAGCGGACACTGCTCTGTGACAGAGACTGGAGGTATTTGCAGGTGTGTGTGTGCGTGCATGTGTGTGTGTGTGTGTGTGTGTGAGCGTGCTGATCCCATCTCAGTAATGAGGTTATTAGTGGACAGGCAGGCAGCAGCAGGCAGGCAGGAGAAGAAAGCAGCTGCCGAGCTTAAGGCCGATAATCTGCTTGGTCCTAATCACCATCAACAGAGTCAGGAGCACCTGCTTGTGCTGCTCAGACCACAGGGACGCTCACTGCAGCATGCGGGTCCTCAGGGGCCACAAGGAGCCAGGAGGACCCTCCAGTGAAAAGCATGAGGAGATCCAAGGGGGCAACCAGGAGGACAATTAGAACCGCCTAGTGCAAACCAACTACTGGCAACAGGAGTTTTTGACTGATTGATTGTACTGACCAACATCACATAGCGTCAAGCTCATACTGGCTTAAAAGACAGCAACAGCAAAGATGACGGTGTTGTACAAACACTGCATATGATCCACTTTACAGAGATATGCTGATATGAAGGGTACACTATAATTGTAATATACTATAATCTCACCTAAACCAAAGTCTTTGCATCAAACCATCAACTCAAATATAACTTTCAGACTAATCATTTAAGTGACTGTTGGATAATATTACATGTAAGATGGATATGAGTGAATCTGTGCTTAATTATCACTACATTTTAGATTTTCATTTTATTTTGATAAAAACAAAGAAACAGTGGTGGCTCAGGTGGCCCAACATTTGATAGGTTTGCAGTATGATCCCTGCCCCCTCTACCTGCCATGGACTGACATGTAATGGCACACACCTGTCACCTAAAGCAACCACACCCTTATTTAGGCACAACTTTAATATCATTTAAACTGGTGCAGTATATAAGAAATCACTCCAGTACAGTTTTAATGAACAGGAAATTAGCTACGGAGACTGAAACTGTTTTTTGTACCAGGCTGTTGGACATTCTAACATGGGCATCTGATTAATGTGTAATGCATGCTGGGATACCTGACTAAAGTCCACACAGAAGCAGGTCCCACATCATCTTATAGACCTTACATTGGGATGTTACTGAGACTGTAACTAATGCTTTACAGGAACACAGACTGAGGATGGTCTAAATTCTCAGACCCCAACAACATGTCAGACCCCGAACGCTTGATTCAATCAAAGGCAGCATTTTTATAAACACCCACTATACTCAAGAAAAGAACCCCCTCAGGTGACAATGTATCCGTTGACGACATGTGACTCTATCTGACCAATGAGGGGCCTGCTGGCTACTACTCTACTCCTCAGATTCCATCCTGCACTCCCAGAACGCAGTTACTTCAAGTCTACTACACAAACTGACCAAATGACACACAAGCAAACAGATGACCAAGAAGACTGCTAACTGAACCAAGGAGCAATCTACAGTGAGGCCCCACCAGGGTCCACAGAGACCAGCACAGCCAGCTGAAACTGCTGCTGTTTGTTACGACCTTCCCATCCACTCAGTCATACAGTCACACTGATGAGCAGTTAGAAGCAGTGATCTGCTGCCTACCTTTCTTGCCTTTGTCTTCTTTTTTACCTGTATGGATGAAAAATGCTGGTTAGTTACTCACACATTTAGAGTGAACCATTAATAAAGCACTAACAGAGCCAAAATGTATAAATGTATAATAATGATGTCAGTCCACCAGTCTGATCCAAGAGAGTGAAAATGACTATTGGATGTCTGACATGGGGTTCAGTGCAGACATTCAAGTCCTCCACAAGATGAACCGTATTGACTGTGCAGATCAGCTGACTTCTTATTTTACGCTGTTTTGGGGTATCAATCAGGTCTACGACAACGAGGAAATGACTGGTACCTATAACATTGAAAGCTTTGGTAGCTTAGACTGTGCCAATAACATCAATAAAGAAATGACCAGATCTTCACACCAGTTCAAAGAATAGGTTTTAGAAATGTCCAAGTGGTCAGCAGTCATACAGCTTGATAGATACTCCTGTCTCACAGATAAACCCAGTGTTCATACTGATATACTTTGCATAATAATCCTCTTCTGTTCTTAGCAAAAGCATTTTGAAGATTTCCCAGCCATGGTTTTTGTAGTTGGTGCTGTATACTGCACAACGACTCCTTATCATCTCTAAACAAAGTTCTATTCTGTGCAATTGTGCCTTTTGTGCAACTTACTTTGGCCAGTTGCTGATATACATACTCACATATTTTTGCCTGACATGTGTTATCTGCCTGTCACTGTTCACTTTGGGACAATATTTCATTTTGTAGCCTTTTATTAGCAAATACCAATGTTGACATCATGCATGTAGTTTCTGTGTGTCTGTGTGTTGACTTTGCACAGAACGCTGCCTATTGGTATGAGAGCACATATGAACATGCTTTGGATAGAAGCACTGTTTTAGTCAGTTTGTTGGAATAGAAGTGTATTTGCTTGTGAGATGAGTGTCCCAATAAGTGTCACACTGTCAGCGTGGATGCTTCCCACCTGATCTGATGTCTGTCCTGTTTAACTTACTTTTCTTCTCCTTTCTCTCTTTGTTTTTCCGCTCCTCTTTCTTCTTCTCTTTCTTGTCTTCTCCATCGCCGTCACCTTCCTCACCAGCGCCGAGCAGCGTGAAGATGATCCCAGTCTGAGAGTTCACACCTACAGCAGTGACCAACATCTTGCCAGAGCCCTCCATCACATGGGTACCTGAGAGGGAGAGAGGAACGAGGACTTTTACCATTGTACCCTAAAACAATACACCCTGTGCTCACAGTGCCACATGGGTTGACCTTGTGTCTTGTTCAAGAGAAACAGTGAGGACTGTTATATGTGAGCTAATCCAATCTGTGATCTCACTTTAATATTTCAAGCTCTTGGCAAGGTTGTTGAGGAAACCTGCACACCAGCTATTTGGCTATGTGCACATTACTTAGTACTTGATGCACTTTGAACTTGTTCCATGTTCTTTCCATTGTTGAAACCAAGTAAACAATCTGACTGCCAGTATTGTTTGGATGGTAGAGGAAAAAGACATTATTGGGTTCTTGGCACCCCAGAGCACAGACCAAAGAGCTAAGCACAACAAGTAGCCAGTGAAATAGCAATTATTATGGGCACATGCATGACAAATGTAATAATATAATAATCATAATAATCTATACTTTATTAGTCCCCTTGGGGAAATTTGTTCTCTGCATTTGACCCATTCATGTTAGGAGCAGTGGGCTGCTGCAGAGACACCCGGGGTTAAGTGCCTTGCTAAGGGGCCCACGGTGGTGACTCAGTTTCTTGGGTGGGGACGCGAACCAGTGACCCACAGGTTACAAGTATGTTTTACTCGGCCACCACTGCCCCAGCACAGGGTCGTGAGCCGGATTCGAACTCACGACCGCTGCTGGCGGCCTGTGCCTACATGGCAATGCCCTAACTAGGTACGCATGTGTAACTGTGGAACCCAGAGTGGTAACCATACAGGTGTTAAAGGTCTGTTTCAATTTAATGCCTCTTGGATGTTCTTTTTATATATTTGTTTGCTATTACTGTAGTGACTCTCTCTAAAATTACATTGTTCTTGGATTTTATCTGAGTCAACATAAAAACACTGAAATTTCTTCAGTATTTTAAGAGTTTCAAGGGGAGGTTTCATGCTCAGTCTGTTTGTTCGTACACCATCGAGATGATCTGATTTAACAGTGGAAATTTAGCCGCAGCAAGTCTCTGGGGAGAGCTGGCAGAGACTGCACAGCTCCCACTGAACCCGGCTGTAATTAGAGGTGGATGGAGCAGAGAGAGATGCACCTGACAGCAACATAGGGTCTTTGTCCAGAGTCTTCTTGACATGATCCGACTCTCCCGTCAGAGAGCTCTCATCAATCTTCAGATCGTTGCCCTGGATCAGGACACCGTCAGCAGGGAGGAGGTCACCTGGGACACCAACACACTCATTACATTACATCATCATTATATGATTTGGCTGTGACACGAGGAGGAGCAAGACAATCAACTGATGCAGTGACACAGAGACACTGTCTCTATATAATGAGAACAAACTGATCATTCTGTTGTGTTTTTGGCCTTAAACACTTAAATTACTGACCACCATATAAAGAACATCCCAGTCTACAGAGATATTATAGGAATGTTGTGTTTTATATCCTTTACGTTACATTTACATTGTCAGATTCTTTTAAAATGATAACTGCTTAAGATGTTTACACACTGCTACAGGCCTAACTCACCACGAAATCCCTAGCTAGTTCAAAATTAGCAGCAGTGACTAAGAAACTACACACATACAACATCTGATAGATTCATAAGCAAGTAGTGCAACCCAGAGCTATTCATTCCATCACTCTGAGATGAGCTCTTCAGTACTGTCATATAAAAAAAACTCTTCTTTTCTTCACATGAATTTTTTCCCGAAACATGTACATGATTTAAACCAGGAACTGTCTAATCAAAGAAGAACTCAACGAGATAATGCATCTATAATGTCAACTATCAAATTACAGTTTTTTCTTTCCGACATATATCAGTCGGTATCAGCAAAGTGCTGAGGTTTGATATCCAGCTCTAATCATTACTCTGAGGTAACTGTTGACCTGAACCTCATGTTGAACCAGTAGTAATCTCGGCTGTAGATCAGTTTGTGTTCTCTCACCATATTTGACTTGTGCGATGTCTCCTACTACGATCTCGGACACTTTGATCTGGATCACCTGCCCCCCTCGGACCACGGTGAACTTCTGCTCCTGTTCGATGCGGCTCTGGAGGCCACGGAACTGCTTCTCCTTGCTCCAGTCGTTGAAGGCCGTCACCAGCACCACACACACCACAGATAGGAGGATGGCAGCGCCTTCGATCCACCCGGCCTCCGCCTCACCCTCATCCTCCACGCCACCAGCTGCTTCGCCACAGTCTGACGGGGAGACAACACAGACTGGAGTTTTAGCTTTCTGAACTTGTGTCGGGGTTACTCACGTTTCCATGCTTCTGTCCACCTTCAGTGCAACTTGATTTAAAGTGACCTCTGACTTTCCTGTACAAGGGGATCCAGGTATCTGATGACATATGTGTGTACCTTTGGAAGGACGTGACACGTTGCTGCTGTCACACAAAAGCCTCTGATTCTATAGGTGGTTTAATTTTCAACTGAGTGATAACCGAAGTCCATGTACTCCATGTTTTTCTATGTAGCAAAGACCCCGACTGGCGAAAAGATCAAGTTTTTTACCTCGAGAAGTGTAACAAAACCTCTTAGGTTGAGTGAACAATTTTTCTCACATTGGCATCCACTACCACAATTTAAACCTTCTCTTCTACCAAGAGTCAGTACTGTTTTTAAAGACTCCCTCCAATTAAAATCAAGCTTTTACTTTGCTAACATTCCTATAGGGAGTTTTTTTTTCTATGCTATGAAACACATCTTGAGTGTAATATGAAGTCAAGGTCATGGATGAGCATTTGCACCTTGAAACTGTAGTGTACTGATGATAGTCTGAAAAACGGACTCAAACTTCCAGGGTTTCATATGACACAAAGCAAAGGAACCAATCGTGTATGGCTGAATTGCTCCAATATCACAACTTGCCATTGTGTTGTGTAGAGTAATTTAACAGTGTTTGAGTAAAGTCATATTTGAGCTGGTGTTCTTGACTATACACATCCCTCTACTGTAAAGAGAGCAGTGGTGTAGAGCTGCATATAGCCATGCAGCCACTTCTAAATGTGTAACATTAATAAATATAGAATAGCGTTTAGGGGTTTAATCATCGACCAGAGAGACTTAAACAAACTAGTTTTGCTGGTATTAAAAATCTAATTCGTAAAGAAGTGGGTCCTAGACAAGATGAAACTGTCTTATAAAACCAAGATGTTACACCAAGTGTTGGGCAGGATGTGTGATATAAAACAGAATGTCTTGGGTTTTGATTAGAAATGACCCCTGAAGTGGACTGTACATAAAGATCAGAGTAAACTTTGGGAAACAGCAGTTAGTTAGTAGTATACAGTAGCAGGGGGGGACAACCGGGTATGTTGTCCCGGGCCTCAGGACCATAGGGGCCCATGAATGACCCTCAGTTTATTTTTCCTTACATTCGCCTATTGTTTTTAATGAACTCGTGGTCTATTACATTAAATATAATTTTTTTTTTACTGAAAATATACTTAATAACTGAAACTGATTAATTGTTGTAAATATCAATGTTTTCCCTTTTTGCACACCTCCCCCTCGTCCTAGAAGAAAATGGTTTGACCCTGCTCTGGGGCAACAACAGCCGCTTATGATGCTTTCTTGTCCCGGGCCCCAGCAAGTCTGTTGACGGCCCTATATAGTAATATATAATACTGCAGGTTCTCAGTCTTAACATTTAGATTAAGGTGAGAGCATTTAAGTCGGGTTCATTTCTATTATGCATAATTTTGTATGGATAACCCGTAATATTTAAATTACTCAGGTAAAATGTAATACTGTAGGGCGTGAATATTTGAATATGTTGGGTACATTCGCAATGGTAATCTTATTTCTCTTTTGGAAAACAGTTTAGCACAGCAGCTGTTGTTTTAAATGTGATGATGATGCAAGCTGACAGGAAAACCAGGTACCATCTCATAAATGCAAATGGAAACTGTGTTGCTGCCTCCATATGTTCAACAGTCACATAGTAAACTCTGCAGATGCGTTTTGAGTAAGATGTGAAGTCTTGAGAAGAGAAGTACCTTATATGTAAAAGTGTCAGTTTATTTTAGACATATTTTGCACACTGTCCCTTATCTGGCTAGGTACAAACCAAAGGTGAAGGCCAAGCCTGCATCTGAATGGAGTTGAATCCTGTCAGTGACCTCTCCTTCTTGACCCTGGATGAAGCCTGGCTGTGTGGACACACTGGCTGTGTGAAACTAATTCAGTCATACCAGCATTTACATGTCATATAACTGACTAACAAAAAAGTGTTTCGGAGAAACTGAAAGCCTGCATGCCGTCTCCCAGCAAATTCAAGTCAAACCTACCTTTTCATTTTATTATTTATTAAAAAAGTATGTTTTTCTGTGTAGTTCTTTGTTTTATCATGGGGCATACTGGATTCTCTGCTTACAGTGACAACCCAAAGCTCTAGGAAGAGCAGTGGACTGTGCCTCACTACAGCTTCATCATGTTCACCACATGATAGAACATTTTTCCGTCACACAGTAACCAGAAAAGGACTGTCCGCATCACATAAACTGTGAAATAACTGTTTTTTATTGTCTGAACTGGGTCTATTCAGTCCCAATTTTGAAAGTGAAAACTGATTTCTATAAAGTAATGTCAATTGATTAAGAATTAAAAAGATCAAATAGGTGATAAAATAAGCATCCATCACCTTCAAGACAGTACTTAGGTGATGTACCTTTGACCACAGTTACAATGGACAAGCCACAATAGATCGATCTCAAACAGCCTTGCACATCTGGACACAGCAATTTTACCCCATTCTTTCTTGCAAAACTGTCAGGTTACAAGAGGATCATTAGTGAACAGCCCTCTTGAAGTCCAGCCACAAATTGTCAGTTGGACTGAGGTCTGGGCTCCAATGCAGCCCCACCAGAACATTCATTTAGTTGTCTGTAAGCAGTTTCTACATAGCGCTGGCTGTATGCTTTGGGTCATTGTCTTACTGGAAACAAAGCTTCTCCCAAGTCGCAGCTCTCTTGCAGACGGCATCAGCTTGTCCTCTAGAATTACCCTGTACTTTGCTGCATTTATTTTACCCTCTACGTTCAGAAGCCTTCCAGGGCCTGGAGCCCAGAAACATCCTCCCATCATGATGCTGCCACCACCATGCTTCATGGTGGGGATAGTGTGTCTGAAGTTGTGCAGTGTTAGGTGTTTGCCAAACATGGTGTCTTGTCTGATGGCCAAAAAGCTCAATTTTGGTTTCATAAGACCTAAAAGAACTTTCTTTCACTTGACTTCAAAGTCTCTCACATGCCTTCAAGTACCTCTGTGCAGTTCGGGGCGGAGCTCAACGTTGCTCAATGTCGGCATGCTATTGGCTCAACGTTGCTCAGCCTTGGCATGCTATTGGCTCAACATTGCTCAACGTCAGCATGCTATTGGCTCAACGTTGCTTAAAGTCGGCACGCTATTGGCTGAATCTAGCATTTGACTCCGCCCACGGGGACATTGCCTGCATGTAAAACGAGCGCCGTCTTACGCTCCTAGCATAGTCACAAACCTGTATTTGGCCCTGTGTGTGGTTCCACTCTGAATGGCATTAGATACATACGTTCCTGAAAGGTTAGGGTTAGGGTGAGGGTTAGATTGCCAGCAAACTGTGGTAAAATGAAGTAAAGTTATATGTGATAAGACTGAATGCAATTGGTTTATGGAACGTTGAGATGTTTGGAGTCAAACATTGAGCTCCGCCCTGAACTGCACACTGCAGTCAGGGGCTTCTCCATGCCTTTAGACAAACTCTACTGAGACTAATATGAGCTTTTTCCAATAGTGGCTTTCTCTTTCCCACTCTCCTGTAAAGCTTTGACTGATGAAGAACACACACCAGCTGTTGTATGAACAGTCTCTCCCATCATAGCTGCTGAAGCTCGTAACTCCTTCAGAGGAGTCAGAGGTGTCTTGGTGGCCTCCCTCACTAGTCTCTTCCTTGCACCGTCACTCAGTTTTTGGCTTGTCTTGTCCATGTCTCACCTCAACTACTCTCATTGCAATGTGTCTCTATAAACTAGCTCATCGGTGAGGTTACACAAAGGTTCATGAACAAAGTTATCCACTTTTCTCCGCACATGTAAAGGTTTCATTTGAACAAGCGGTATGCATTTATAGTAATAATGACAACAAACTCACTCTGTCTCTCAGCATCTGGTGGACTGTAGAAAGAAAGGCCTAGTGAAATGATGGCTGCCACCTCCAGGATGATGAGCGTCACATCCTGCAGGGCTTCCCACACTAACTGCACAAAGGTTTTAGGCTTTTTAGGAGGGATGACGTTCTGTCCAAACTCCTGCTTCCGTCTGTTGATGTCCTCCGATGTTCCGTCTAAACCTGCAGCAGGAAACACAAAGACGGCATCACTCGTGTGTCCTCCTCTGAGCCTGGATGACACCATTAAACACTGATATAACATGTCTTTGCTCAAACTCAGGTTTATTTAAACTTCCATTTAGACTGTCATTCGGTATGAAAATGCTTTTATAATTTTCTTTATTACAGAAAGATCTGTTGAAATAGGGAAAAAATCTACTGTGAGTATTTATAATTACAAGATCAAATGTGTCTCGACATTGTGCAACATCTTCTCATTTAAACATGCATTCTTTGGTTTTTGTGGCACACTATATTTACTCTAACTCACTGCAGCCAATGTGAACCTCACATAGTTCTTATTTTGTTATTTCTCAGAAGCCGAACTGAAGGATGTGACCATTAAAAATTCAAAGAGAGCGCACGGCTTTTAACAAACATCAGCGAATGTAATGAGGCAACACTGTGACCTTTACCTTGTTTATCACACAAGCATCCATGTGAACAAAAACAGGCTAAATATACAGACTTAGGTGTCCAACTTTAATTGGGAGAGCCAGTAATAGATACAACAGATAGGGGTGCAGCCTTAAGTGTGAGGATTACATCTGTGTCCAGTGTGAGCTGATTTTATCCAGCAGACTGCTCTGACCACTAAAATGTAACGTCAGTGACAGCAGGGAATAAAGCTCTCAGTGCAAACATGAACGAAAGCAGGAATTTCCCAGAAGACCAACATAAATCTCATGAACTTGTTGAGGTTTTTGCTTATTGGGGCCCCTCATGAACTCCGCTGCCAGGCAGAACAAAGAGACGCGATCACATCCCTCCTGTTTCAGCCTCCTGACACTGGCTCCCTGTAGGTTTTTGAATAGACTGATTACCTGTAAGGCCCTTCATGGCCTCTCTCCCAGTTAAATCCCAACCCTTTAAGCACCGAACACACACTAGGAACTTTTCTTCAAGCAGAGATCTTTTTGTCTGCTCCAGGGGCCTGACTGCAAATGAAAGGGGATAGAGCATCTGCAGTTTGGGCCCCGAGGCTCTGGAACGACAAAATCAGGTCAGCTGAGTCAGTGACCTCTATTAAGGGTCTTCCTCTTCCTCTAGCCTTTACTGATTGTATTTGAACTTCCATTTCCTTCGAGGTGTCTTTTATCTCTTTTAATAATGTTTTTACATATTCTACCACTGCAAATATTCATCAGATTGTAGAATTGATATTCAGTTAGATCTGTTCTTATTAAAAAAGTTTACAGTGTGTTAGCTCCATGGGACTCCAGTGGTGGTGAGATGTTCCTACAATGCACTGTCCACCTGACCCACTGCTTGACTCTTTAAAACCACACTGTTGCTCTCTTATTGCTCCTTTTTCAACAGATAATCATGACTCCAAAGCAACTGAGAAATAATGTCAAGGAAAATGTTTCATTTATTACCGTGGAAGGTACATGCTCAGCAGTGTGTGTAGACTCTAAAATGTTCCACAGTGAGTGTGAATAGCTTTTCATCCACAGGGACAGTAAAGGCTCTGTGAATGCAGTGTAGTGTGGGATTAGGCTACACTGTTGTTTAGGATTAAGTTGCAGTGTAGCTCAGGATTAGGCAACATCAAAATAAAGTCAAACAAATTACATTACTTCAAGCCTGACTTTTGAGAATGTGACGGATTGTTTATCACACTGCTGTTTGTGTCTCTGCCGTGCTGTGGCGTCGTGTGGGAGCAGAGAGCAGACTGGTATCCCTGTGGAGCAGAACAACATGTCAGGACACAGTCAAATCCCCCAAGAGTCACTGCAGATGCTGCATGGCTGCAGCTGACTCAGTCAGTCTGAACAGGTACTTAGCTCAGCACTGCTCCTCGTGTTGTTTGAAAATGAAAGTCAGAGAGCAGAGCACTGAGCATTGTCTGTGCTCTCAGGTGAGCGGGATTACACTGAAAGGTAATGTGTTGGTCCCCAGCTGTCGTCACACAGACACACAGAGAAGTAGAGCAGTGGAATAGATTTTCCACTGATTTCAAGCTGCTGCTGACATTTTCCTTCTCTCTGTCAGCAGGAGACAAAACACTGAAGGTGTTCACTGAGCGCGTGCAAGACGGACAGACTGAATGAATTAATGATGAGGAGGAAAATGTCAAAGGCCAGACAGTCCACTAAGAAACACTGAATGCACTGTCTGTAGGTCGGATTCAGGTCAAGCTCTATAGAAATGAACTGAAATTGGATGGATCAACCTAAAAACAGGTGGGTAACTCCAAAAAGGAGCAGCTTCTGATAAATACGCTAAAACATAGCAACAGAGGGGTGTACATTAAAAGAAAAAGAGAAACTCAGAGTTGGATCCCGGTCACACCATGGAGTCTAGTATAGCGTTAAAGGTCCCATATCGTGCCGCTTTTCAGAAAATTAGACTCACATGTCTTTACGGTGTGTCTTTCAGTTTTTCAGCTCAATATACTGCAGAAGTTGTTCATTTCACCATGACTGTAGAACCGCTGGTGTTGAAGCTGTTCTAAACGGGGTGTTTCCCTCTGAAAACCAATGAGCTGCTAATGCTGTTCCCGCCCCCTTCAGGAAGAAAACCCTGCCTGCATGTGTGATTGACAGCGTGGAGCCACATAATAAACGCTGTTAAAACAAAAGAAATTGTATCTTAACAGCATTTATCTTACACCTCTAAGTTTATACCAACCACATAATACAATAAAATGGGTTTTCCTCATATGGGATGTATAAAGTAAAATGTGAAACTCACTGATGAGTCACTAAAGATACACTGATCTGCTGACAGTGTTCATTCTCCCCATGTTTAAAATCCATATTGCACTTCACTTTTTGCTGCTAGAGCTGTTTATACCACTACTGCTAAGATGTGACATCAGCCCAGTCCACTGTGTCAAGGTGGACTGATCCATTAGACAGCATGGACATCTGTCTGACAGTATAAAGCAGACAATACAGTAAATAACCAGTGGTGGTTAAATGGAAGGAGCTAATAAGAGAAGCAAGGACTTTCACAGTGACCTTAACCAAAGAGCTGGATTTAACATGGGGTCAGTGGCATCTGCTGATACCCACTCCAAGTAATAAGGTCAGTGGCAGCACAAATACCAAGACACACCCCCACAAGCTTCCTGTCAGCTTAATGTTGGTTCTGCTGAATGACTTCCATCTATCAACATCTTTAAAGCCTGTGTGGTTAGACCACGTCAGAAACAACAGGAAAAATAATTTTGTTCTCAATGCAATAAATTCTCCACTTGAATATTTGTAATAGCCAATGTTTAAAGACTGGGACACGATGTGTTCATGTCAAATTACCCTGGAGCTGAGAGAGGGCACGGCAGGATCAACTGAGGCTGCAGGTCACTGCCGACTTTGACCATCACAAGGTCACAGCCCCTCAAGCCACGGAATAAACCTAGTATGTCCTCTGCTGGTTTAATGATGCCCACGCCGGGGGGAGAGTTCTCTGAGTCAGAACATCAGGTCTGAACATCAGTGCATACCACTTTATTCCATATAGGGCACCCCTGGGCAACATACATACAGTGCTTATTTGAAGAGAAATATGGAAATAAAACTCCTGCAGCAAACATACAGGCCTTTCTTCTAATGGTAATGCACTGTTACTGATTCAATACAAATAAAACCAGGAAACGGCAGGTGTAAAAGTAGGACCACCTTTAGATCACTGCTGTAAAAACCAACCTCCTTTCAGCTTCACTTTCTTGACTGACTGCAAAATGCCTGCATCCAGCATTTGCTCATTCACATATCCACCTGTCCACAACACCAGGTTAGATCTCCACTTCATGAATCTGTTCATTCTGACCCTGTAGGGTTTGCTTCTTTAATGCACCCGTGCTCCTGTTGTATGCAGACCTTCATCAATAAATCCTCTCATTTATCACCAAGTCCTGGTCTGGTGTGGTCCTTTACACAGGGGGCAGAGATCAATTCAATCAGCAAAGATCCCCATTTAAACTAAAAATGTAGAAATCAGTACAAAGATAGAATGACTCTGCCAAGTTTACGCATCAGTGCTGCACAGTGAAACGGAGAACCACCACTCCTGTATCAGTAATACCATCCTGCAGCTCCCCTGGAGTTTAATGAACGATTTGCCAGGAGCCATTTTATTCTGAAAGTTTTCTTAGTCTTGATTTCCACAGTTCCCCTCAGCTTGCAATTATTTCTTGCAGGACAATGTGAATTGCAAGCTGGAAGCACCATGACCTCTTCTCTCTGCTCGGTAGGCATGAAAGTGTTACAGCAAGCAGGAAGAGTCAAAGCATACATCAACCAATCAAGGTCTCAAACCAATTTACCAACCAATTAGCTGACCTAATGCAAATTCTTGGCTTGCTCTACAAGTCTGAGTGAATCAATTAAAGCCTAATGATTTAAGTGAGTTCTTCAAATGAACAGGGTATCCAGACTTTTGCGCATGCAACAGGTAATGTTAATTATTTTTCCAATTTTGTATTTTATAAGACAACATTTTAAAAAGGCTAGTCTTTAAAATGTACTTTTCACTTCCAAAGTAAATTCTCAGTTTATTGCCATTGTTGTTTTTCTTTTATTACTCATTTCAAATAAAATAAATGACATGAAAAATGAGCTACATTGGCTCTGATGCAGCTGCCTCTCTCTTTCTGAAGTCATCACTCTGTGTCTCGAGCAGCGTCCACAGCTCTATCTGATTGGTTGTGTATCATGAGTAGCAGCCAATCAGCACTGAGGGATACATGTTTCATTAAACATGTGTAAAGCATAAATAAACAAAGGCATTTTGGTGAAGTTCTGTGCTGGAGTTTGTGTTATTCTAACACTAAGACTTTCATTTTTATTGCACATATGTATTGGCTCCAAATGATCGGTTCACCCCTGTTGCATACAGCAGACTGCAGCGTCCCCCTGCCTGTGGCTCAGCTAAAATTTAGTTTTAGGTTCACCTCTCTGGTGCTGGATGCTCCAGCTGTGAGGACACAAAGTGAACACAAAAGCAGAGTTGGTGAACATTTACCTTCGACAGGTGACGTCCTCAGTCGGCCACACAGTCCATTAACGTCTCCATAACACTCCTGGATCCTAGTTATTGCTTCCGCTCCTCGTAGCTCCATGAGCGAGCGCAGCTCCTGCAGCGAGCAGCTGAACTCTGTCTCGTGGTTGGCCTCGCCACGTCGGCCATGTTTGGACCCACGAAAAGAGTTGTTGGCCATGTCTTCTTCCTCCGGGGATCGACAGAGGCCTTCCCAAAAAACACAGACTCAGTGGTAGGCCTCAGGTGCAGATCTAGCCTGACGGGGACTCTGTGACTGTAGGGGAACAGACAGGTCAGGTCATGTGAGACGCCTCATGGGAACAAAAATAGAGGAACTATGTAGAAATATTACCACACAGAAGGTTGGAACTGAACAAGAAGGTGTAGTCTTTGCTATTATTTCTGGGAATGTGGTGGTTTACACTTAATATACATGTTACACATGATGGGCTTTAAAAGACAGATGTTTTCTGTGACATAACATATTCAAATGAGACACTCCTGTGACTGTGGAGATTCTGAAATAGCACAAAGTCCCCATACAGAAAGATCTGATTTACAGCAAAAGTAAAATAACGTAAATGTGTTGCATCAGTTATGTCTGCTTGCTCAAAATCCTTCATCTGATCATTTAACAAGCAGCCAGGAGTTTGACAAGAACCTAAAGGTGTAAAAATCTGTATTTAATGTGGCTTTAATGGGCTAAACTAAAAGAAAAACTGCTTTGTGAAATGCGAAATGAAGCGACAAAGGAATGTGTCTTGTGTAAATAACAACTATTCTATAATTCATATCTGACCCAAGAACCACCTCCAACTCTGAGTACAGAATGTTTCAGGAAAAAAACAGTAGACCTAATGATAGGAAAATATTCATAAAAATCTCTTTCCTGGGCAGCTGGGGGATAGAAAACAGCATGAAAACAACATTTAAAGTTCATTGTTTTGGAATGTCATGATCAAACTTGATATCTACTATACTGAAGCACCTATAAGGTAGCAGTGCTGCAGCTCATCATCATTAGAAATCAGCTGTATGAGTAAAAAACCCTCAATCAGCCTGGTTCCTCCTGAGTCCCGACAGACCAGGATTCAATCTCCACTCTCAGTTAACAGAAGCTGTTGATTCATTCATTCAAAAAAAGAGTCTGAACACAGAACTGTGTGTGGTGACGAGTTTTGTGTGCGCCTGCTCGTGTGTGAACTGAAAGCCTTTATATTTGTTCCTCACAGGTTGCGACCTCTGTGCCTTCAGCTGTAATCTGTGTCAATCAGTCAGCCCAGGCTTAATCTGAGCGAGGGAGAAACAGCCTCTTTAAGGCCGAAGGAGACAAAGAAAAGAGCCGCTGAGAGCAGAACATGATCAACACACATCATCATGATCAAATTAGTGGAAAAGGTTTTGCTGTTCACTGTACGACTAGACTTCATTAGTGATGCCAGTTAAAACACACAGGGAGAGGTTCGATTTTTACAACATGGAACCCTGAAGGACTGTAAATCCTCACATTAGAGAAGCTGCAACAAGATCATTTGGAATTTTTTTGGAGAAATTCTGTTCATCTATTATTAATCAACTGATCATCACAGCAGCATAGGAAACTACACACAGTATAACTGTAAAAGAGGTGAATAAACTCTTGACACTGAGGGAAAACTGAGGTTTTTTGACAAAGAAACTAACTACAGCCAATTATTCCTGATAATAAAAAGTCACTTCATTGCTGCAGCACTGAGAAGAAGAAAGGCTTTACTTACAGAAACTTCCCCCATCGCCTCCTGTTAGCAGCAGCAGGTATTAGTGGCAGTCCGATTACTCTGAGCAGCGTCACACTCACAGCTCCAGAAACAGCCCATAACCCAGCCACAGCCCCTCAGCCGGCGGTCTGCAGACCTGCTCCAAGACCACAGGTTATTCCTCAAACTAGCTCGTACTATCCAGAAATTCAGTTTGACCTTCAGCAAGCTCACACTCACAAGCAGCGCTCCATCGGAGGAAAAAACAGGGGCTGGCGAACTGATTATCTGAGGAAAGCCTCGCTTAATCTAATTAGACAATCTGTGGCTTCAGTGAGCGCCAGAGAGAGACTGCTGCTGCTGCTGCAGCTCCTCCTGCTGAGAGGGACACATCAGGTCTGCACAGAGTCACAGACTGGGTCTACGCACACCAGGTGGAGGCCACACCTGCTGCTGCTATAAAGCTCCTCCTGCTGAGATGAACACACATACAGACCTGAGGAAAAGATAGTAAACTGAAGACAGGTGGCTTACAAGTGCACAACTGGGAATCAAACCAGTTTGCATCCAGTCAGAAAACCTTGCATATCCTCGCAGCTCCCAGGAAACATTCCAGCCACCAGCCTGAGGTCTCTCATGTCTGCTGTGCTCTGACTGCATTAGTGATTGTTCACTACAGTTGTTTTCATTCGTTACACACACAGAATACACACACGCACTACCCTCCCCCCCACCTCCATCAGCAGCAGTGATGCAAGCTGACGTGAGGTGGCACACACACACGTGACACACACAAACACACACACAGGTGGATTACAGCACATACAGACACAGGAGGATTAGCTGAAGACACACACATGGTGGTTTCACATTTGCATTATAGTATTTTTGCATGGAGCTAGCACGACCTTTGACCCCACACTGTAGAGAGGACGAACACCGCAGCAGGGTGATGACTCATTCAACAGATCAACTAAAAACTTCTTCGCAAAATCACCACTTTGTCAAAGCTCTGTGTTCATGCTGCCAAAGAATCATGACTCATAAATGTTTATTTTTACATTTTAAACAAAGTACACACTTGCCTAAATGTTTTAACTTAGATCTGGAGATAAATAAAACCTTTAATCTTCCTATTAATATATATTCACCTCATGAAGACGATTAAGGTCTGTGAAATAAACTTAAATTAACTCAGAGTGAACTGGTTGATTTGAAATTGACCTGGGATCAGCTTGCCAGTCTGTAGTAGTGTGTGTGTGTTTGTGTGTGTTTGTGTGTGTGTGTGTGTGTGTGTGCTGCCACCCAGTGGTCCCATATTCAATCTACTGGGCCCAGCATACACCACTGACTGAATGTACAATGCATATGTACTGTATATAATGCAAGTTATCATCATACGTTTATTGAGAGTCTATGGCATACACTCAAACCTGGAAAACCTTCTCCTCTAATGCATTTTGCACTTACTACTGATCACTGTATACTGTTTATATCAGAGAGTGCTAAAACACATGCAATGTGATTATGGAGGCCTGTAGCAACAACAGCAACACTTTTGATCAGTGTCAGACCAAGTCAGTGCACTCTGTGAAATAAGTTTCTAACTATGTTTCAATGTAAATACAAAGACAAACAATACAAAGACAGTCATATAGTACCTAAGTTACTGCAACATTTGCCATAAGGGACACAAAACACACACTCCATGTTCATTTACCTTTTCCATCCGTTTAATCCTCTGTAGGGTCGCAGGGGGGCTGGAGTCTATCCCAACCAACTCAGGTGAAGGCAGGATTCACCCTGGACAGGTCGTCAGTCTATCACAGGGAACACAGTGAGACAGACAAACAAGCACACTCTAATTCACTTCAATGGACAACTTACAATCATCAGTTAACCTCAGCATGTTTTTGGACTGTGGGAGGAAGCTGGAGAAACCGGTGAAAACCCACGCTGCACAGGGAAAACATGCAAACTCCACACAGAAAGATCCCAGGCCCAGGCCGGGACGTGAACCAGGGATCTTCTAGCTCGGAGGCATCAGCGCCAACAACCAAGCCACTGAGCAGCCCCTCATTTACCTTTTATCTGCTTTTTTTTATGTTTATCCTGCAATTAACTTGAAAGATCTGTCTGAATTTTCACTGAACATTACCATTTTAACACTGCGTTTCCTTTTGTCTTTTTATGTGCACAATCCTGATGCTGAGTGTTGACTCAAATTGACTGTTGGACCTTAATCCCCCCTTTTCTTAGAATGGTTTATGGAACAGGCCCCTGATCTGGATGCAAATCACTACCATTAATTTGGATTTATAATCTGATGGATTTAAAAAACCCATGTTCAACCAATTATCCAACGACAGTTGTACGGTTGCTTTAAGGTGAGCATATCTGTTTGCCTCATGTCTGACACCGATGGAGATAGAGCAGGGTTGAAACCTTATATACACTCTATGGCCGAAACATTAATATGTTTTTATAATAACAGCCTGGGAATAAAGCAGTGTTCTCCAGCCCCTTTTGTACTTTATCATTAACTTATTGCATTTGTTTAACCGCTATGTAATCGACACAAGCGTATTCGTTTTACAGTGACACAATGGCATGGTTACAACTTGGCTCCTTGCCAATGGAAAACAGGTTCTTAGGAGGAAGGAGATTTGAACCAACTAAGCACCAGCACTAGCACCGGCACCGAACTAGCACCTGATGCTTCTTGGTGGAAACGAGGTAGTCCTGCATCAGCAAATACACAACAATGACAGCTTACATTTTTATTTAATTATTTTTTGTGCATAATAATTTGTGTACTTAAAAAGATATACATTGTTTGTTTGGATCAGAAAATTGAATGACATTAAAAAAACAGAGCACACAGTTTTCTGCCCAGAGGGAGCATGCGTGGGAGTGGCCGTGACCACTTCCTCTCTGCGGTGATCACGTGTCTGTGTACACAGCTGATCGTGACGTCAATCTCCAACATGGCGGACTGGAACAGAGGTTTGTTTTTGACACGTATTCACTTCGAAATATTCAGCAGTTTATTGTCTCTAGCCGTACAGTTAATGTTGTCACAGCCTTGTTATGTTAACAGGAATGACATTTCTCGTCAGCTGTGTGTTTGGTGTCGGAACATGTAGTTTATTCACTCAGAGCCTAAATCAACCCTACAGCTTAGCTAGCAGGCTAACTAACTTAGGAGTTTAAGAGCTGACAGGTTAGCAGCCCTGACATCAGACTGGTCTCAACTACTGTGAGCGGAAAGTTGAACTCACATGCACAAAATCCTGACATTATTTTCCCTCATGCCAGAGAGAAGCTGATAGTCAATATGCTGACATAGTTGTCGTCTGATACTCCGAGAAACAGATGAGCTCATCAGTGAGTCAACGCTCACCTGTTTACCGTGAAGTACTGATAGAAAAACATGGTTTACTTAGAGAGACTCGAGCTATGAAGGGCACAGTAGTCCGGGTTAGTGATTTTACCGCATCGTCGGGTTACTTCCACAGCACAACACTCTTGTTGTCATAGACTGTTTTCCTTGTTGATATATTTTCTCTTACCTAAATCTGAGAGTAACCACTGGTCGACTGCCAGGTTTGTTCCACGGCTTTTCAGCACTTTATTGAAATGTCTTTGTTTATGTGATGATCCGCTTTTCATTTTTGGCGAATTCCATATTCATGAGAATAATAGATAAGGAACCTAGCAAACTTTAAAAACTTTAAAAGCTCTAAAACAGATGATCACCCAAAAAACTGCATTAGATGTTACTATGTCATTATATTACACTGTCAAATTACTACATTTGTAAAATTATGTAACCTGAAGTCACAAAATAATAATCGGAACTATGCAATAGCCTATTCCCAGGCACAAACTGGTGCTGTACAATGGCCATATTGTCTGTCTGCAATTTTAAGCAGTGAGAACAACAGGAAGAGGCTTGCAGTTTGCTGTATTTTGCATGTGTTTAGGAGTTCTGCCTTTGATATGATGAGATTCACACTGAGATGATGATGATAGCTTCTTATGGAAATGGCTCGGCTTATCATAAGCAATATGATAATACAATTACTGAACAAGTGATTACAAAATAAGTCATCTCTTCTTCTGATTTCTAATCCGCTGTGTTTCCAGGTCATGGCTCTGTGGACGACATGCTGGATTCTGAGAACAAACGGCTGGCTGACAACTTGGCCACCAAAGTCTCCAGACTGAAATCTGTGAGTAAAACCCCAGATTTACTCCTTTCATACACCAGTTTAGTTATTTAAACAGCTGGTTTTTAGTTCATTTTTAGTTATTAGGTTACTAGTGCCAAACTAGTCCAGTTGTAATTCTCAATTCATGTTCAAAACCAGAGACAAGGCTACTTATCGCACAGACAGAACTACTTGAGCCTTTCACACATGCTCTCCATTACATTAATCTGATGGCAGTTTAATCTGTCTGCTCCTTGTCTGAATGTGCACCCTGGTCAAATCTCTGTAAAGTCATCAGCATTGTTACTAGGTCTACCTTTTAACATTTCCGTGTCATTTTTAATTACTATGGCACAAGTCTAAAGTTTACAGGAGCTGAAGATTGTTTCTTCAAGCTGTTTAGAACTATTTTATTAACTAGTGTATTAAATACCTGCAGCATGTGTGTCTCCAAAGAGACAGAGTTGCACATATTTGCAAACGAGGACACAGCGCTGTCAACTTAAATTAATTCTTATAATTATAAAATATTCCTGGGACAGCGGATCAGTGCAGGGTAGAATCTGACAGCAGGTCACACTGTGTAGACCTACATGTCTTCACATCAGACACAGGTGAACCTTCACACACAGAATAGCAGTTTAGCTTCCAGCTGTTTAGGAACTATTTCTTCACCGTTTATTACATACTCAGATCAGACAGGATCCATGACTGTCTCCAAAGACAGAGAGAGAGAGAGCTGTGTACATTTACGCACTGAGCAACAACAGTAACTTTATTAATTATCAAGGATCTAACGGCAGTTGTGAACCTTTCTTCACCTCAGACAGGTGATCTGTCACACAGAGTCACAGTTTATCAGCTGCAATTAAGAATTTTGCTACATTGCAGCTGTCGTCAGCTCAGTCCTGAGCTCTTAGTTTCACTCAAATCAGATATAAACTGGACTATTACGTATTTGGACACCATGATCAGCTGGTATTGGTTTAGTTTAGTCTGTTATTATAGTATTATACATTATACATCACTTGGTCTATTGACTAGTCTCGCGTCAGTTGCAACTATCACATGCATAATGTGGCTTTCTCTGGCACTCTACAGCTGGTTGAATGTAGCTGTGAGGGACAATATAAAAACTGACCTGTGTCTAAATGACTAGAATGCATGAATTAATGAAGCCAGCAATGTTCCATGTCCCATGTCTGAAAGGAGCTGCTGCCAGAAGTCCAAAACACAATGTAGTTAACAGTAAAACCAAAATCCACACAACACCGATGAAATAGTGACAATAATGACAAATCGGTTGCCCTAATGCATCAGACACGCCTTCTCCCAGTTCATGCTGATGGTGTGGAAGAGGTCGTGTTCAGCACAGTAAACCTGGATTTTTATTGTTACCACCAGCCTGCTTGAGAAATGTAGTCAAACAAGTACCGCCACTATTTATAGCAATGGTTGCCCAACACCAGTGACTGAGCTATAGCTCCAAAGGGTTAATGTAGATAACCCTTAGCAGATGTTGTCTTTTTTAAAACCTCTTTTTAATAGGCCATTTTTGTATTTATTATAGTAAAAATTGAATAGAGACAGTAAAGGGGGCAGAGAGTTGGAGAATTATATGCAGCAAAGGGCCATTGGCTGGAACTGAACCCAAGCTGATGCTGTACGGTCTGCAGCCTTCATATATGAAGCGCATGGCCAACGTGGATGTTTTCTGTTCTAGACATTTTACTGCAGTGTGTTCTTCCCTGAAAATCTGCTGTCAAGTTCTCTCTCCTGCCTGTAGTTTGAACCTGGGATCATGTGAAAATTAATTAGATGTCACATATCATTCCTTTGTTGAAGAAAAACAAAAACAGGCAAGACATGTGACGCTGACTTGATTGTCTGTCCTGTCTCCGTATCTGACAGCTGGCTTACGACATCGACAGAGAGGCAGACGATCAGAACGAATACCTCGACGGCATGGTAAGTCCTTCTTGTGTCTGTGTATTACCAAGAAAAAATGAAATTAACCTTTGATTTTAAACAGAGCAGGAATTCGATAGCTTCCATATGTCTGTGGAAATCTTATGATTGTTTTTCTTCATTGCAATCAACAACAGCATATCGCATGATCCTCAGTCATCGATCACTGCACCTTTAGCGCTTCGTTGGAGCTGTAGTTGTTGAATGACTACAAAATGACAAGTTTTCTATCTTCATGAGAGCATCTCTACACTCTGTGATTTGGGGAATATCCTTAGTAAAAGGTCACAAATGTGGGGGACGAACTTAAATCTGACAATCCACAGTGCTCTCCAAGGCAGATTTAAATAAAGCTGTCTGAGTGTAAAACATGAGCA
Source organism: Dascyllus trimaculatus (assembly GCA_024666655.1). Taxonomy (NCBI): domain Eukaryota; kingdom Metazoa; phylum Chordata; class Actinopteri; family Pomacentridae; genus Dascyllus; species Dascyllus trimaculatus. The sequence continues at coordinate 31,871,939 of CM045448.1, forward strand.
GTGTTGTCTGTTAGTGTGTGTGGATGCTTAAAATTGATATAGCAGAAGGAGGAGTTTAACTGTGAGACAGATGAGTGAAAGGTAACACGCTGCTCTTGTCTGTCTTTCAGGACTCAAACTTCCTGAGTGCGACCGGCCTGCTGACCGGCAGCGTGAAGCGTTTCTCCACCATGGTCCGATCTGGGAGAGACAACCGCCGCATCCTCTGCTACGTCTCCGTGGGGCTGGTCCTGGTCTTCTTCTTGCTCTACTACCTGGTCTCCAGGATTCAGCGCTGATGAGGAAAACCACATCAGCCAGGAACTGGTCCTGATGTGGAGATGAGACTGTAGACTGTGATGTCATATCTGATAGGTTTAAATGAGCTATGGGGTTCTCATGGAAATGAGAAGACTTTTTTATCCTGCACCAAAGTGAGAAAACAAATGGGGAGTAGCAGACATTTTGCTGAATTGGTGGTCGGACCAGTAGGGAGCATGGACCAGCTCCCTGGGGAACACAACAGTGGGCATGACAAAGACCCTGGAGTCTGTAAACAACACACCAGGACTTTGGGATCTTCTGCTTGGCACTGACTTTGTCCCGTCCTACAGCTGCTAGAAAGGCCTTATTTGGACTAAGAGAGGGCGAAGCCTGAATGCAGGTTGCATGAGTGCAGTACCCACCACAGCTGAGTATAATGAAGCCGTCAGTCACGACAAACTTGCCCCAAAATATATTTAATAGAGTTACTGTGACTCAGTTTCAATAATCTAAAGAGCCTATATAGTGCATATACTTTTACAGATTTTGAATTTATTTTGAAGGGCCTACTAGAATATGTTTACATGGTTTAATGGTCAAAAACACATTACCCAGGGTACCATCAACAATCACTGCTAGTTTGATGCCTGCCAACATGTTCTCATTGAACATAAACTTCCTGATTTGTTTAGGTTTAGTTAATTATGTAGACCTGATAACATACAGACATTGACCTGTTAAAAAGAAGCCCTGCTTAGCTCAATCGACCATTAGTTGTGTCCCTGAAGGCTCCTTGAGCTGCAGAGTAGCGGCGGCTGTTTGGAAAGTTTTCCTGGTAAAGATGCCCTACAAGACCTCCTGCTGGGCCTTCTGGAAACTGGTCTAGGTGGGGCGGTACATGCTGTGGACCTGAGGAGGAAGAAATTGTGAGGAAATGGTTGTCCTGTGTCACAGTGATGAAGGACATGACATTTAACACAACTATTTAGGTTAATTCACCCATTAACAACAAGTATTTGTGTTCATAGTGACCAACACTTCAAACCTTTACCAGCTGACCTTGACATACATTGGGAATGTTGTTGATCGATGTTAGTAACTCAGCAGTCCTTATACCTGGTTCTAAAACGTATGAATCTAAGCTTTGGTCATCTACGCTTGTGTGCAACTTTTTGTTTTTCCAGGTGATACAATCTTGAATCATTTGACGTTGAGGTGATATTGTACATGGATGTCTGGTACATACTGTATGAATGAGTGTGAATGCATGTCTGAGCACACATATTACTTACAGTCAATGGTCAGATATTCACTAACAGTCATTATAACCATCATCATCATCTAAAAGCCGCCTTGTCTCGAATGCATCCTCCATGTGTTTTCTGTTTTGTGTCATTGTTTTTCTAATACTGTACTTCCTGTCTTGGATGTTTCCATTTTATTCCAGGTTTTTCCAACCTTTGGTTACTTGCTTTAGTGCTGCTATTCTCAATATTCTCAATAAATCGTTTTCATCTTGACTAATTGAGGTTTGTCAGTTGTAATGTACTCTGCTTTTAAATGGAGCTTCTTTTTTTGCTTAGAACAATCTATTCTTTAAATTTAAAGACCATAATTAATTGATCCTGGCTCAGAAACACACATTATAGAAAAAAAGTGTATAAACACCTGACAACATGACAAATATGGTCATGTGAGTAGTACATGACAGTGTATACACAGCATTAAGGTGTATGTAAACCTATACATTTGTAAAAACAAGTTTCCATTTTACAGGTTACCAAGTAGATGCTGGTTGGAAAATCATAGTTTTATTCATTGAAAATTAAATCTAAAACTAGTAAATGTGTAAAAGGTGATCTCAATACTTTCTGAGGCAGCTGTAAACAGGGTAGTTTAAAGCTACACGACATTTTGATAAAAGTACATCACATAACTACAATTGTTTTCTCAGCTTATTACTGATCCCTTGTGTAAAAGCAAATGTACTATTATTGTCTCTCTAGAAAATACTTTAAAAAGTGATTCTTAGAATTATTATGAGGGAAATTCCCCAAGTCCTTCAGTTATCTTAAAAGTGGTCAATGATATTGAGTGAATATCTCCACCTGCTGTCTGTTCTGTCTGTGCACTTAGAAAAAAACTGTTTTTATTCACAGCCCTGGCTCTATAAATGAGACAAAAGTGGCTTGACCTGATCCACACTAAATAAAACAGTGAGTCTGTGCGCAGTGGAAAAGTGCATTTGGGCACAGAAAAGGTGTAAAGGTATGGTCAGTACTTTAAAAGTAGGCCGTGCCATGAAAGCACAATTTAACATTCACTGTCTGATGGGGAAAGGCCAAAATGTTGTATGAAAGGAAACTTTAATGATGAGGAATAAAGCAAAACAATACCGTGGGCTATAAACGGTGACGTTGCAGCTGCAGTGGAAGACTAGATGATGAAGTAGAAGGCTCCACTGTGCCTCATTCACAGCAACAGTTGTGGGTCTAATCTCATGTGATGTTGAAATTTCTGCATACCACTTACATGAACAGAGAGGTCTCCAGTAATAATGATGTTTGCATTATTGCATGTTGCATTTATGGTGTAACAATGATGTAAAAACCTCATTTCTGTTGTGGTGGTTAGAAACTGGTTAGCTAATAGTGCACCAACCGCTGTTCAACTGGTTACAGATTCTCAGCCATTGATTTTGTGGCTTTAAAGGCCAGTGATGGGATGGTGTGATCAGTACACTCATTTGACCAGTGACTGTTCAAGGCCTCCTAAAATGCAGCTTTACTTGAATGACATGAGAACAGGCTGTTGGTTCCACTAGAAGCTGGTATGTCACCCTACCCAATGCGGTGCCCTAGGCGAGATTTTATATGGCGCCCCCCTCCATCGGCGATTTACATACACTAACGAAGAAATCGAATAGCATTGTTTTGTAGTAATATTAACTGGGCGTTGCTTTACATTTGAATAGATGAGAGCTTTTCCATTTTAAGAGTTAATAATAATAACTAGTTTTAATATAATTATATTGAAGATGAAATTTTTCCTGATTTTGTGGCGCCCCCTGGAGGCCACAGCGCCCTTAGCGTTTGCCTATATTGCCTGATGGGCCAGTCGGCTCTGTATGTCAGTGAGGGTTGTAGTCAGGGTACTGAATGCCCACAACCATTTCCTCCATCATTAATCTTTTAGGAAGCTGTTTCAAACATGCTCTGCATGCATATGAATGTCCTCCAAAGTGCTATCATGTCCAACATGGGGTGCAAACTTGGTTGTTTCATGATGTCCATTCTGTTGTGGAGAAGACGTGAAACAAAAAATGCTCATCCCCCTATGTTGAAAGCAATGGATAGAACTCAGGACAATACTAAATGTTGCTGATTCATTTTTGTTCTATCAGTGTGTTTGTAGTGTGGAATTGGCACGATGCAGGTGAAAAAACTACAGGTGAGAGCAGAAGTTGGCCTGAACATCTGCTGGCTGCTCTTTGGTACCTGATGGTGGCACCATGTGTTGAAGGACAGCTCTTTAGTCTGCATGTGTTTTTTTAATTGACATCGAATGGAGCCTATTGATCCTGATTTAGGTGTGCAAATATTTTCACAGCACTAGAACTGTATCATTCAAATCAAGTTGTTCTGTTTTTAATTTAACATCATTGTGTTTTGTTGTGTCTGACTTTGGATTAATGAGCTCTTTTTATCCAGAATGTATTTGCAGTTTAAGCTGTTTTCCTCTAATAGGACGTTTTAAATGTTGAGAACTGCCCTATTCTGTTCTCACAGGGACAGCTTGTTTTTTTTGTTTGTTTGTTTGCCTGTTTATTTTCCACATTCTACCTTTAAAAGAGATTGTTGGAGACTAGAGAGTTTTAAAAATGTCCTTTGTCAGTGCATCGATCACACGGTGATCAGTGATGGCATGTGTTTTATTTAAGTTCTGGGCATTATATGAGATATGCTGTGTATCATGTATACAGCATGTATAGTATGCTGCACTATGATTTAGTACTATTGCATTTTAATAATAGTTTTTTAAAAAGTTGTTTTTATTTTCACAGTAACAATATGTTTCTTAAAACCTTTGTTTTGATAACCAAATAATAATAATAAACTCAATAAAAGTCTCTAAACTATTATTTTCTAAAAATAAGAAATAAAAAAACTTTCTAAGTTTACTTTTTTGTCTTTGTGGCCTTAAAGTTGTCTAAATTAAATACTGTAAATACCATTTTAAATAGTGATAGTTCCAGCCCTTCCCAGCCAGCTGTCATAAAGGTAAATCCTCTACACATATTGTGGTATTTACATTTCCTTTTAAAAAAAAATAAAAGGTTCAGGTTAATCAAGACTTTTTTTTACTGTGGTGCGTTCACGTGAGAGCTACAGACAGGGAAACTGAAATTCTGACTCAGATGTAAGTTTATAGGATAATCATCTCTACCATGCTGGCTGCTGGAGTTTATACCAGCACATAAACACAAATTAAATACATCTAAAGGTTAAAATTAGTGGATATGAAACTGAACAAGGGTTGTAACCATAAATTCAGATTTTGCGCGCATTGTCCGCAATGTGTCGCTTCGGGTCGACTCGTGCACTTTCGGGCTTTTCCGGAATATCTCTCCCCTCAGACTTCATGAAAAACAAACAACGGGCGGCTCTCCTCTCTCCGGATTAGCTCGCCTGATCTCTTTGCGTTTCCATTCATTTTGGAGAAAATATTGCTGATTTTAAGGATTGTTGTTGGCGCAGTCCGTGTTCGGGGTTTCTAATCCGGTTCGTCACAGGTTCGGCTCCGCTCGGAGCCGCTCTGCCCCGCGGCTGCTCGGTCACATTCGGCTCTTGTCGTTCGGCGGAAGAATGGACGAAGCGGACTCGGCCACGAAGGCGCTCGGGCTGGATGAACCGCCCATCGGCGGGCCGTCGGTGGAGGGAGTGGGCTCGGATACCGAGTCGGAGGCCGAAGTCACCACGATGGCTGTGATGGCAGAACCGGGAAACATCGACATGGGAGCCGAGTCGCTGCCGAACCCAGACGAGGCCGAGGCTGCATTCGCGGGTAACGCTGGCTTTAGTTAGCAGCAGGCCGCTGCTGTCCGGGGTGGCGCTAAAACACTCCATGAGATGACTGTGTTGCTGCAGGTTAGTTAGCTGTAGTCCCAGTTTAAACCTGAACAACAAGCACGTTACTGGTTATCGATCAAAGTTAAACAGTAAGGATTTTCGCAGATGTTCATCAATAAGTACAAACAAACATCAGCTGTTTGTGATGAAGTGCAGATTTACGTCTGGAGCCAAACTCCGTTCAGTTATTATGCGATTTGATAAAGTGGCCTATTGATAATGCATTCAACACTTACACAAGCGGAAATCTTCAGTTTATTAATTTTGCAAGCATTTCCAAATTCATCACTGACACTCTTCCTTTATTAGGAACCCAGCCCTGATAGAACATCCCCACTTTTTCACTTCATATTCAGTCACTGGCTGAGATTAAAGTCTGTATTTTTACCTGAATCTGGTTTGTTTGAACAACTTACAGACCAGAGTAAAAAGCTGGTTGTAAACACTGTTGACTGAGTGAGTGATCAGTGAATAAGTTATGCATTTCTGTTTTTTTTCTGCTCCATTCAAATGTCAGATGTAGAATGGGGTTGGATGAGGGCACACTGTGGTAAAGCTGCCTCAGCTGGCCGGATGGTGTCAGCAGTAGGCAGACTGGAGGAATGCCTGTCAGAGAGCTGTGAAAAATCATTTTAAATCACACATCTTTTAACAGTAATCACATTCATATTTTAGAAATTTAGGATTAAAATGCTCAGAAAGCAGTCATTCAGTTCAGGCTCTGTGTGGTAGTAGTTATTTTCCTCATTTAGACACATTATGTCAGATATAGGTAATAAAAAAGGTAATAAAAGTCCTCTTACTCTGATGATAATGATATTTATTACTTCCTATATTGCCTGCTGCAGAGCATACATGTACGATCATAACTCTCCAGTCTGATTCTAATTTGAACCTGCCTGTAGTAACTATGGTACAGCTGAGGGGTCAGGCGTTGGTCAGACATTTAAACCTCTTGTTGTTTCTGATCAGAGGTGACGGCAGTGACGGTGGCGGACGTTCAGGCAGCAGAGGACAACGTTTTCACCACGACGGTCGCCACATCAGGGAGCCTCCCCGAACACGTGCTGGTGGGTCAACACACACTGATCACGCTGCTGCACATGCTCAGTGTCGCTCTCTGTGCTGTCAGAGATACAGTATAGGTGTAGTTATAAGCGTTCAATGGACAGCCCAGCAGGCGTCACAGATGATCATCTTGTTGGTGACATGTGCACAATAATTACTTTGATCTTTTTAGAAAGTAGTACATCATTCTTGTCCATAACTCCTGCTCCCAGATGCTGAATGTGCTGCTCTTTGGACTGTTTTTAACAATCCCAGTTAAATGTCATGGAGAGTGTTGTCTAACATGTTACTCTGAAATCTCCTAAAGCACAACTAAGAGTCTGCTTCCCCCTGGACCTCATTCTTTGTACTACACTTTCTGTGTCTCCGCTCCCCTCTGCCGTTGACAGACACTTAAACCTCCTCTTGTACTTTCATGTCAATTAGACGGCTGCAATGAACGATTATTGTCATTGCCGATTATTTGTCAATATTTCCCAGATCACTCGATTTGTTGTTTTTGCATATTAAATGTCAGAAAATCATGAAAAGTGTCAATCAGTGTTTCCCAGAGTGCAAGATGAAGCCCTAAATGTCTTGTTTTGTCCACAACCCAAAGATATTTACACATTTAAGAAGCAGGAATCAGAGGATTTAGGCTTTTTTGTGATTAATTTGATAGTTGACAATAAATCGATGAATTGTTGCAGCTCTAGTTTATGCATGTATGTGCTGTGTGTGTTACAGAGCGGTAGGACCACTCTCCAGCTGGGTGAGGGTCTCAGCACCCAGAAGGCCACTCTGATTGTGGTTCACACAGACGGCAGCATCGTAGAAGCTGCTGGTCTAAAGTCTGCTGCCACCATCACATCAGGTACACCTGTAGTCTGACTTTCTGACTAAGGTGCCCATATGAAATCACACTGTTAAGAAAATAATCTGACTACCTGAACTTGACGGATGCGTGTCTGTTTGCTACATCCTCCAGGCCCACAGACTCCGCCCACTCCGCTGACTCCACCCCAGGACAAAGACTCCTGCTCCAAGTACAACTGGGACCCTTCAGTCTACAACAACGAGCTGCCGGTGCGCTGCAGGAACACCAGCGGAGTCCTGTTCAAGAGCCGGCTGGGATCAGGTGACCAGCACAGCCGCACTGAGGGTTTCACACCTCAGACTTACATGTTGGCTGACGTTACCATGGAAATGTAAACGTCCAGATTGGCCTGATTCTGGGAGAGTTAGTTTTCAGGATTAGCTTCACATCAGACCTCACAAATGCACTTCTGAAAAATAGTTTTGATGCTTAAATAAAAGTAGCAGAAGCATGTAAAAAGAATCAGTGCAAGTACAAGTCTTTAAGTATTTACAATGTCAGAACTATTATCGACAAAATGTATTTAAAATTTTAAAAATCAAAAGGACTCATGAAGAAAACGGAATGTTTTTGTGAAATTAATATTACTGATGATTCTATAATAATTTAATAATTATACTAACTAGAATGCACTCAAGCGAGATGCAGACCCACACCAGATGCCTTCCTAAACATGGAAGGTAGCCCTTTGACCTTGACCTTTGACCTTTTGACCCCAAAATTAATGAGTGACCAGGATAGGTCAAGTTCTATGCTGAGTTGGATTATCCTATCTGTCTTTGTCATCGAGTTATGGTGCGGACACACACACCCACACACCCACATACATACATACATACATACATACATACAGACATACATACAGACAGACAGACAGACGGCAGTAAGCTCAAGGTCAAAGGTCAAATTCGAGGCCAAGAGGTGCAATGTGGTAGTCCTACCCTTAGGTATACCAGAGTTCATCATTCCAAGCTTATATAGTAGATTATAAGGGGGATTTTGCACTAAGTAGCCCTGCGACCTTCACCTTTGACCTTTTTACCCCCAAATTAATGGGTGACCAGGGTAGGTCAAGATCAACATCTCGGCCGAGTTTGATTATCGTATCTCTATTTGTTCTCGAGCTATGGTGTGAACATAACCACCCACAGACATACAGACAGACAGACAGATGGCAGTGACCACCCTGCCCACGTCCAACTCCGTCAGCATGGATAATTATTGTCGTGAATCTTCCAGGCAGTCATGTTAGTAGGAGATTTAATGCATATATCAGGTCATTCGCAACCCAGGACTGTATCACATTCTGTTTAGTTAGTTTATTTCATTCAGTTAGGTACTAAACTCCTGGGTATTTGAAACTTTTTCATCTTTTTGTTATCACTGGATGCTCGATGGAAGTGATTTTCTTCCCATCTGACCTGCTGATCGAGCTGTTGCCTCACTGTTATTATGAATAAATACAGCCTGATGTCACAGCAATGTGGTGCTACAACACATTGATTACATGTTTAGTACAGCAGCATTGTCATTGGAGGGCTTTGATGACAGCATCTCTGCAACTGAAGGTGTTAGTGAGGCTGCTGATGATGAGGAATTAGTTTGTACCATTCATGAAAAGCAGAACTGGACTGTGAGAACAATGAGGCCAGAAAACAAATAGAAGGCAAAAATCTGATATTTCACCCCTAATTAGAATTTTCACTTATGGTTCTGTTGTACTGTGTCTGTGAGTCATTTGCCCTGTTGCTGCCCACACTGACAGTGTTACGTTTGGTTCAGGGGGTAAGGGTCGCTGCATCAAACACAACCAGCAGTGGTTCACTCCCACTGAGTTTGAAGGTCTAGCAGGAAGAGCGAGCAGCAAAGACTGGAAAAGGAGCATCAGATATGCAGGCAGGCCTCTGCTCTGCCTCATACAGGTACTAAACTGTACTACTTCAGTACTGCACTGTATTTTCCTGTAGAGATGACCTTGCATTTCTAATCAGCTGATTCTGAATGAAAAGCTGTGTGTGTGTGTTGTTAGGAGCGCATCCTGAACCCCCACGCTGCCTCCTGTACCTGTGCAGCCTGCTGTGATGACCTGACAGCGGTGAGTGAGCAGAGCTGGTCCTGGTCCACCTGCAGGGTCAGAAACCATCTTATCACAGAAAAAGATCAGTCAGTTAACCAGTAGTGTAATAAGTCTGACCAGTTAAATAGTTAATTGAGCTGCTTTTTGTTTGATTGGAAGGTTAAAAATAGTTTTGAGCAACTTGTGGTACTTCAGGCTGCTTTTAGTACAGGTTTGGATGAACTCAGTGTGTGTTTGTCTCTGCCTTATTCTCTTTGTCTTTCCCTTCAGTGTCCAAAGGAGGGAGACACTCTGGCAACGGAAAGCATCAGTATGGTAGGTTTAGTTTAGTTGTCTCTGTTGCTATGACTTCTTTCCCACCTGCTTTTACGCTGTCGTCTGTATCTGGATACGTTATCATTTTTGACGGCTGCACAGTGGCTTAGTGGTTAGCAGCGTCGCCTCACAGCTAGAAGATCCCCGGTTCGCGTCCCGGTTAGGACGCCTGGGATCTTTCTGTGTGGAGTTTGCATGTGAGCGTGCTTGGTTGCTTGTCTCTATGTATAGCCCTGTGATAGGCTGTGGACCTGTCCTGTGACCCTACAGAGGATTAAGCGGTGTATAGATAATGGATGGATGGGTATTTCAATCTGCACTGTAGTGGCATCCCAGTATGCATATTAGAGAGGCTAGACTGTCAGCAAAGAAGGCTGCTACTAGTCCAAGATGCCTTTTACTAGTCCCCAGTTCTCCTACAGAAGATACTTGGTCCTGCTGAAATACAAGTGAGAAGTGTGTTCAAAGTGTTGGGTATGAATTAACAGTTAGTTACTTCAGAAAGGACCCATTCACTTGATCTATGTTGTAGATTTTATTTCGATTGGAATACATTTAAATGAATATAGACATTTCCCGATCAGTCTACACTCTATGATCCATAATAGCAAAAGTTTTTCAAATTTTTTGCTGACTTCTGGACAAATAGAAAATGAAACGTCTTATTTATAGACGTATTCAGACTCTTAATTCAGAACCTAATTGAAATACCTTTTGTAGCAACTGCAGCTTTGAGTCTTCTTGGGTAAGTCGCTGCGAGCTTTATCCCATTCTTCCTCACAGATCCTCTTAATCGCCCTCACTTTGGATGGGAAGCATCTGAACTGCCTGCCTTCAGGTGAACAAAGATGTTCTGTGGGATTTAAGTCTGGGCTTTGGCTGGGTCACTCCAGGACAGTCGGACTTATCCAGAAGCCACTCCAGGGCTGCTTGCTCCGGGTCGTTGCCAGTCAGAGCATGTTCATCCTGACGCTGTCAGAATATGAATTAACTGAGAACTAAATGCAGTTTGACAAACTCCGTGCAGACTGTCTTGTATTTGTCAAGCCGTCCCACCCCAAAGATCTGCTGTCACCCTTTCAGCAGATTCTTTACCCTCTGCAAAGGACTTGTGAAGCTCTGTTAGGCTGACTGTTGTGTTCTTGGTAACCTTCCTGACCTTCTTGGCCCTTTGGATGTTTTTTACTCTGTCATCATGGGTTGTTAAGATTCATGACCAGCAACAAGTATTTGTTTAATTAAAATTAAATCAACTAAAAATTATCAAACGCTGCTTATTTCTGTTTACCATCTGCTCGTCTTGATTCAAAGCGTTGTCACTGTCATTGGATGTTGTCTTGATGTCATCTGTCTCCTCTTTGCCGGCTTCAGACTGGTCCAGTTCGCCTCTTCGTCCCTTACAAGAGACGGAAGAAGGACAACGAGCTTCCCATCATTCCTGCCAAAAAGGAGCTTCCCTCCGCCAAAAACATCACGCTGACTCCGGGAACCACATGTATGTCACACGACCTCAGTCTGACATGTGATCGTATCAGGGGTGAAGCCTCTGTTACACAACAGAAGAACTGAACAGATCAGTTTGTAGCTCAGGATCAGCAGGTTTCTGTCTGTTAAGTCTCATAACTTTGCAGTTTGTCTTGAACTCTGACTCGCACTTAACAGTTGCCATAGAATTCTTGGTGGCACCTTCAAATCAATATCAAAGTATCTGAATCAATGACATATTAACACTTTCCCACATGTTGCTTGCTGTGTAGTTTGTGTTCCTTGGAGGTCATCTAAAAATAGACATGAAAAGTCAGTGATAATTGGTGAGAGTCTTGGAGGTCAGATCTGTGATGTGACCATTTAAACCTGGTCTTGACTGTCCAAACATGGCTGACACGTCCTTCTCTTCCAACAGTCACGGTGTCCCCCACAGGACAGTTCACCTCCGGCACCTTGACCTTCGACCGCACTCCATCAGGCGACGCTGCTGCCGCCATCATCTCAGAGAGCTCAGCGCAGAACGAAGTGTTTGCCAGCACCACAGGTACCTTCTCACTGATATAACTCTCTCTATCTGTCTTTTGCGGTTCGTTTGATGATGCTTTCATTGTGTCTTGGGTTCAGACCAGCCAAGAGGGTTGTACCATGAAGGGAAATTAATGGGGTTAGCAGGCATGATGATCCTTTTAACTTGAATCGATCACCATGGTAACTTATTCATCAATAACATTAATTTCACTATGATTAAGCCAAACATTCAAACATACTGCATTATGGGACGGTGTCAGACCTACAAGCACTTCAGAACAATATCATGTTTAAATATTCTGGACTTTAAAGTTTAACAGCTCTGATGTGCAGCTGTCAGTTAGAAACAAGGGGCTGCATTGATCAGGAAAATACATATATTGACACATGTTTAACAGTTTTCTACCAGCATTCCTGTTCTTTGCAGCAGCAGCAGCGCTTTTTACTGTCATAGATCTTTATATTCCTCTTAGCTCTCCAACAAAGCAACCTGTTGACTGAAGTATTGTCACAGAATGCATCAACTTAAAGAAAATGCTTTTCCCTGTGTGACATGCATCATAGGCTCAGCAGTGCATCATAATCAACTGTACCATGGTCAGCTTTTAGGAATTAATACTCCATATCCTCTTGTAGACAGTTACTGAGTTATTTGCTGATTATTTAAGATGTATTTTATCAGATGGGTGTAACAAATTTGAAGCAAAGGTTTGTGGTTAGAATCAGGATCGTGTTGGGACTGTACGGTTTTTATCTGGACCAGCTTGGCTCTGTGTGTGTTGTCATACCAACAGTCCAACACCCAAAGAAATTCAACTTAAAATAACTTCAGCTGATGAAGGCACAGCACTGTCGCCTCACAGCTAGAAGATCCCCAGTTCGTGTCCCGGTTAGGACACCTGGGATCTTCCTGTGTGGAGTTTGCATGTGCAGCGTGGGTTTTCACCGGGTACTCCAGCTTCCTCCCACAGTCCAAAAACATGCTGAGGTTAGTTGGTGATTCTAAATTGTCTGTAGGTGTGGATGAGAGTGTCTTTGATTGTCTGTCTCTATGTGTAGCCCTGTGATAGACTGATGACCTGTCCAGGTGAACCCTGCCTGAGCCTGAGTCGGCTGGGATAGACTCCAGTCCCCATGACCCTACAGAGGATTAAGCGTGTATAGATAATGGATGGATGGATGATGAAGGCACCTGGCAACTGAGAATGTTTCCAGTTTATAATTAATAAATAATTGAAGACTAATCCATCTTTAAAGTAATTTTTCTGTTAAATGATTTAACAGTTAACCCACTGATTGTTTCAGGTCTATGCATTAATTAATAAAACTAAAGTCACAACTAGATTATAACTTAGTTAAATCAATCTATATGAGGAATGAATTGATATTAAATTTGTGACATAGTCTAGTTTCTATGATAAAGATCCTTTAAAAGTGACCAGAAAAGTAAAGGTAGCAATAAATCCCAGGTGGTGAACTTCACTGAAAAATTAAATGTGCCACATTTACTGTACATCTGGTATTAACACAGGATCTGTATCAAGATAGCTTATCTGGATGAAGGAATACCATAGATTGCATATAAAAGATAGAAAAAGCGACACTACACACAGCAATACAGTAGCAGCCTGTCGATCACAAGCTAGCCCCCGGTAAACATGTAATCTGTAGACATCACCTGATTCTTTAGTTAAAGATTCACCAAGCACATACTGAGGCTGTCTGCCTTTTCCTGCTAACTCAGACTAACCACTGAAAAGCTGCTGAACAGAGTCCATACAGCAGCATCACTTCCCTCCAGCTGGGACACTGCATGTTTGTTCCCACAGCCAGCATCACCTCACTAATCCACATACTGATATTAGATCAATCAAAGCGTGTTCATACCAGGTGTAGATGCAGTGACCGAGTGATCAGATGTCAGCTAGCCAGATATCTAGATGCAGGCAACATGCGCCAACATTATTCTTGGGTTTCAGTCCATCAGGTAGAGCAGATTGCTAATGTTCTGCAGTTATCTACTGTGGGAGGTCGGCAATACGATACACATAATGCGCAGTCTGTTAGTGTAGAGTTTGACTTTGGTTTCTTTCTCCTCTGAACTTGGATCCGTCAGGGATGTTTAATGTGTCCCCCGCTTCACCAATCCGTGGTGGGGTTTTCCCACAATCCCCTGCATCACCCTCTAACCTGCCGCCTATCCATCAACCTATCAGGCACCAGGAAAGCGCCACAGCTGCCCTCTGATTGGCTGCCGTGTTGCTGTAATGAGCTCTCAGGAGATGGCAGCTCCGTGGGTGTGTCTGTCAGTGTGTGACTGATGAGGCGCCACGGCTGCTCGCTGGCCTGATTTCTCAGCCTGAACGTTTTCTCCTCCACACCTCCTCACTCCTGCTTTTACCAATAGATCGGTTCATACAGGCACTAACATTAAACAGCTGCATTTGAGTTACTATGAAAAAATCTGCAACTAAAATATAAGAGAAGGTCACTGATTGGGCCTTTATCCATCACTGTGACTGCTCTGATTGGACTGCTGGGCAACACACACAGACTCAGCAGCTGTCAGGACAGTGTCTCTGTCCTTCACCCTGAGGTTAATGAAGCTCCCTGGGCTCAGTGCCTATGTGTTTTAGAGGAAAGATTCCAGTATATCAGTTTGAATCCACGGAAATGAGCAAATGCTGTGATGAAGCTGTCAAAATGAGCAATCAAACAGTGTGGCAGCTTTCATTTCAGCTCAGTTTGCACAAAGAGAGAACGAGCACCATAGGTGTTGTTTATTTGTTTCTCCAGCAGGGGGCAGCGAGTCTCTGCTGTAGCAGAACTACCACGGCATAAAGAATTAAAAGCAGCTGACAGGGTGTTTTGACAGATGAGATGCTTTGAGTCAGGTCAGATCTTCAACCATCAGAGGGATATGAAGAGAAGCTGACAGACTCACCTGGTAAAGCTCCTCATGTAGCTGCAGTCTGTTCTCCACAGTTGTTTTACGGTCAGAATATCTGTAGCTCACTATCATAACTGAAACCTTTCGTTCTGCATCCAGCCGATATTCACGTCTGGTGTACGTTCTGCAAACAAAGGGTTGGCGTGTGACTGATGAGAGCACATTATGATGCACCAGTATTTATTCACTTTGCTACGTTCATGGATGTGTTGTGTTTGGTCCAGAGTTGCGGAGCTGCTCCCTTTAATGACAGCCACCCTTGATGGATGTCAACCATAGACTATAAAAGATGGATGTAGCCTCTGTGTCTTTGGAGCCAGGGTGACTCCTCTGGGTCCAAAGCAAAGCCTAGTTGTATTGAAGTCTATGAGAACATGACACTGCTGCTTAATTGACCTGTATCATCAGTGAACATATGTCCAGTACGTTTATGGACTCAATCACTAGTTTCAAGTCTACTTCAATAAAGTATGATGAGTTGTGGTCCAATTTAGAGTAAAATAGATGATAAAGGAGGAAATGTTTCAGGGCCGGGCCAGCTCGTGATTGACAGGTCACTACTGGATTGCGATGCTTAGAGTCCTCCAGTTCTCAGTCCGATCCACTGCTCACTGGTGACGTCTGGTTTCAAGAGAGCAAGATGGGGAAGAAAAGTCATGGAGGGGGGAGGACCAGTCTGTAGTTAGGGGCAAGGAAGCCGTTTTACAGCCTTAGAGACAAACTGTCACGTCAAAAAAGACTGCTAAGATGATCCCATCAACATTTTTGATCAGTTCCTGTCTAACCTGAGCTACATTATGGTAGCAGGACAATAGTGAGGGACCAGCTGTACCCACCTTACTGTTTATCACAGCCGTATCAAATGGCATCACTCTTTATCAACAGTCACACATGAGCTTTTGTGTGGAAAATTACTGGACAAGTTTCGTTCGGATTAGAAAGAGTCCGGCAAGATGCTGAAGTGTTAAAGCATACCTCCATTTACACCTTTTTCCCTGGACATGCTAAATGGAAGTCGAAGATGGATGTCCGGTTATTTTTGGACTCGTCTGTTCTTGCCGGAGCTCCGAGCTGTCGGGAGCTCCACCGCCGCAGGTGGAAATACAGACGCTATGTGGTGTATGTAGGTCAGGAGTGAATGTATGGAGGACACACAGACACACTGACCTGGATGTGCTGAGTTTGATTCCGCGCTCTGCTGTGCAACATTAAATGTCTTCGTTTCGAGTGGTGACACCGGAGATGGTGTGATTTAAATCGGATTTCTCTGCTGTTAGTTTGAAGATTTTCTTTCTTGCGACTGTCAAATGAATACCTTTGTGCTTTTGATAAGACATTTGAAGACTTTACCTTGCAAACATAACTCAAGCATAGTTATGTGTGTGTTGTTTGTGGGTTTTTTGGTGTGAAGTTATTTTCCAAGACAAAGTGAGCAAGTAAGCACGCATAGTGTGACCACAGATGAGCCTCAAAAGCCATGACAGCAATGTTTCAACATCCTCTACAGCTTTGTTTCCACATCTCCAACATTCGTGGCTCAGAATTATTAACGTGAACCGATGACCACTCCAGGTAGAGCTTGGAACCAGTGTTTTACTGATAACTGGTGTGGTGGGAGCCATCTTAAAACTATCTTTTTTTGCTGCAGTCATGCCAGCCAACCAGAGTTTACGTTCTACCTCAGTGATCTTGAGCCTGGAGTCATCATTTTAGAGAAAAAGTGCCGGCTCCAGTAGGAGTTTCCTCCCTATCAGATCAGACACCTTATCCACAACTTTAACCCAGAACCTTTGTACATCTGGACACTCCCACAAGACATGCATCAATGTACCCAAAACACCCTGACTGCAGAATGTGCAGTAAGGATTGGGAGCTAAACCCATCAAATGCCTCTTATGTGGAGTTGAGCAGGTCCTATGACAGATTTTGTAGTGAGTTAACTGGTGATTTGGATTTTTAGATGACCGCAAGACATTTCCCCACACAGCATCCCAATTAATGGTCTCTGTTCCTAGATGCATATCTGCCTCCCATGAACTGCATTCGGGTGATTCTGCAGGGGTGTATGGCATGAGATCATTATAAATACAATAGACTGTTCTCTTTCGGGGAGCTCTCTCCATCAATGTTATTTAAAGGATGAGTCGTCAATTCAGCCCCCCGAGGAACCTTGAGTGAATTAAGTGCTGACCTTACTCTAAAATAGAGGAACTGTGAGCTTCTTGAGATTCCAAAGTGGGACATTAGATCAGGAAAATCCAAAATTGAGTTTTGGCCTGAGATATCCCCCAATGTCCAAACCCCATGTTGAGCCCATGAATGCAGTGAATGCTTTGCCACATGTCAGTAAATTGAAGTTATGCCAAATAGGGGAGTGTTTGTGCCATTTTGATTTAAAGCCCATATATTTCTCTACATTCACCATAGTTTGTATTATATATGATAGTATTGGTCCAGATTGAGAGTAACATGTCTGATGTTTGAATCCAGAGAAAGCTACATCTTGAAGTCTTTAAGGATGAACCAGCTCCTGTTCTAGTGTCTTCCGGGGAGAAGCAACTTCTGCATCCAACCAGTGTTTCAAGGAACGCAACACAAACACCCAATAATATCACTTAAGGTTTGGGGAAGCCCATCCACCCTCAGAGTGTACCGTTTTAATTTCAAGTGGCGTTACTGCTAACTTTGTAACAGTGTTTACATACCCAGACCAGTCAGATTGCCCCATTTAATTCAGCTCCCTCTGTCCAAGTTCAGCATAATGGAATAAAATCAAAAGTTATTTTGATGAAGGCTTCTTCAGTTTTACTGTGTTTAATGCTTTTTGCTCTTTTGTGCTATGCTTAGAAACTGTGAGCTGAAATAAAGGAGCAATCTGATGGATGTGAGCCATTTTCAGACGTGGGCTATGTAACATTGCCCAGCACTCTGTATGTTTTCTTACTTTTATACCCTTACCCAGTCACATGACTCCTCATAAAGCTGGTTAAGATATTTCTCTACACTGTAAAAAATACAGGAAAGTATTTGAATAACTAGTTGTGCCCAAAGATCTGAGCAGTACTGTGTATAAATAGTTGTAAAAGTACTCTGACCCTGTGAGCTGTTGCCAGTTAAAGAATAAGATAAAAAGTAACAGATGCATTGACTAACAGAAGATCAATAAGCAACAATTCTCATAATCAGTCATTTTAGAAGCATTTGAAGCAGAAACTCAGAATTAGCTGTTTTCATATGAAACTAAATATTTTTCTGTTGTGGCTTTAATTTGTGCTCTGCTAGACTGTCAGAATGTCAAAGACATTTCTTTTGTATAATATCTGACATTTTACAGATAAAACAATGAAGGAAATCACTGGTGGACGAATCCACTAATGGTGATATTAGTGGTGTAGTGTAGTACAGTGTAGCTGCGTCTATTCATCCATCCATCCATTATCTATACACCGCTTAATCCTCTGTAGGGTCATGGGGGGCTGGAGTCTATCCCAGCCGACTCAGGCGAAGACAGGGGACACCCTGGACAGGTTGCCAGCCTATCACATAGAGACAGACAACCAAGCACACTCTCATTCACACCTACAGACAATTTAGAATCACCATTTAACCTCAGCATGTCTTTGGACTGTGGGAGGAAGCTGGAGTACCTGGTGAAAACCCACACTGCACAGGGAGGACATGCAAACTCCACACAGAAAGATCCCAGGCATCCTAATCGGGATGCGAACCAGGGATCTTCTAATAACTACTGAGCCACCGTGCAGCCCCCACAGCGTCCAGTGTTTGAATAAGACCTGCACATGATCCCGTCATTTCCAGTTGGTTTTCTCACAGTGTGAGTCTATTAAAGGCCAAAAAAGAAAAATACTGAACTAATCCTTCACTCTCTCTCTCTCTCTCAGTACTGACAGCGTTGCCAGCGTTGGCTGTGACTCCTCAGCCAGTTCAGGCCAAAGTTGCAGTGGCAGCTGCGGTGGCGTCTCCGCCTGCGGCGCTGGTGACTGGGCTGGAGGTGGGGCCTGTTGGGGGGGTGGGGCCAACGGTGAGCGAAGGACAGAAGAACACTTGGCTGTACCTGGAGGAGCTGGCCAACACGCTGCTGAGCAACGTCCAGCAGCTGAAGGTTCTCATCGAACAGGCCAAAAACTCTTCGGGGGACGCTGCAGGGGTCAAAGGTCAGGGAGGCAGGAAGGAGGTGAGAACACACACAGGCAGATTGAATCCAGCAGTAAGCAGAAGTTGACTGATGCACCTGACCGTAATAACCAACAGTGATGTGTGTGTGTGTGTGTGTTTGTGTGTTCAGTGTGGTCTAAGTCAGTCGTTTCAGAACCAGATCTCATTCCAGCAGCCGGACGACTCAGAGGCCAAGAGGAGCTCAGACATCACAGAGATCATCATCAACGTATGACACACTCACACAGATCACAGTTTGCAAACCTTGAACAAATACTTCAACCTGAGATTGGGGCTGTCAGTCTCCAAAACATTTAATTCTACATTTCCCAAAATGCAATAGGATGTTGTAGTCTCAACAGGGCCTCTACACCTTTCAAACAACAGAGCTGCAGATGCTGGTATCTGATATGAAGACTCTTTTTTCTTATTTTAACAGACTGTATTGCACAAGAGTGTGCTTGGGGTAACTTTGAAATAGTGTTATCACATAGTTTGTCCAGCCGAGCTTACTCTGATTCAGCTGCTTACAGTACTGTTAAGGACAGTCTGCAGCACATGTACAGTTCACAGCTGAGCATGCTGTAGTGTGGAGTCTAGCAGTGTCTTCACAGAACGTTGCAACTAGTTAGTCAAATACACACCACTAAAACGTTAATAAACTATTACCTTACTATTTTAAAGAAGACCAGCTGATATGTCAATATTGGAATTTTTTACTCACTAAGAATCTGAATCGGCATGTGCCCCCAAAATCCAGTGTCTGTTTGATTCTCGAGCCCACTACAGTGGAAAGGGACCTTTAAGTAGAAGTGGAGTGGACTCAAAATTATCCACTACAAAGTTTCTAAGGAAATGATCAGCAGAATTTCAATTCCAAGCACTAACATATTTAAAAATAGCTCCTGTTACCTGTTTTGTTCTCTCGTGTCCTAACGTGCTCTCCTGCTTTGGCTCTGCAGCAGATGTGTGTGAACTGCGGTCGGGTGGCGATGAGCGAGTGTACAGGCTGCCATAAAGTCAACTACTGCTCAACCTTCTGTCAGAGGAAGGTAAGGCTCACCTGAGCACTCCTCTGTAATGTGTGTGTGTGTGTGTGTGTTTCAATTTAATATTTATTTCAGCCTCATCTCTTATTCAGCACTGTCACTCACCAAGATAGGCATCCATAGCACTAAGTCAGAGACAAGCATTACACCACAGATAGTGCTAGATATCCCACAATCACACACTGAAAACTCAGATTGGTGTAAAAGCAGTCTGACAGACATTAATTTACTGAAGGATTTTATGAACTCACATGATAAAAGATGGGAAATGTGGTCAAATTATGTAAATTGAAGACATTTTGTCTGTATTGTTTAGCAGGAAGAGGGTATTGTTAGGAGATACCACCTTAGTTTAGTTGCCCAGAGGGAGAAAAGAAGACTTTTTTTATGCTCCAGGTTCAGGGTGGAGCTCAACTTCGGCATGCTATTGGCTGAATCTATAACATTTGACTCCGCCCATGGGGACATTGCCTGCATGTAAAAACGAGCGGCATCTTATGCTCCTACCTTAGTGACAAACCTGTATGTGGTTCCAGTCTGAACTGCATTACATACACACGTTCCTGAAAGGGTTAGGGTTAGGGTGAAGGTTAGGTTGCCACAAAACTGTTGCAAAGTGAAGTAAAGTTGTATGTAATAAGACTGAATGCGATTGGTTTATGGAACGTTGAGATGGGTGGAGTCAAACGTTGAGCGCCGCCCCGAATGTTGAGCTCCGCCCCCGAACACACTGCAGTCAGGGGCTTCTTGTTTAAACAGTAAAAAAGGAGAAGTGATGTAGTATTATTTGAGCAAAAACACCTCTAGTTCTTTGGCTTAAACTTAAGGGTGAGACAATGTCGCTCACTGTAAAACTCTGTAGTTATCTGTGGTAAATAACATTACAACAAATGTAGCAGCTTATTATAATGTTCTGTATGAGATGGAGTTGTATGGACAGTTTGAACTAGTATTAGTCCCTGTGGTAGCTGCCAGGATGGTGCAAAGATCCTGAACTGACTGAACCTTTATGAGTCACTGATGTGTTTGTTTCAATCAAATGTGAAGGCATGTTTTACGTTGGTGTCAAATCATTTGGGATCAAAAAATGTCCTATGAACTATGACCTATTGTGGTGGACATTGGCTTTGCTAAGATTTTTGAACACTTCCTTTTAAAATATAGTGAACTTTTAACGTTGCTTCATCTGTAGAAAAAAAATGTAGGGAAATGAACAGTAAAGAAACACAATGACACATGAGTTTGTTTTTCTCTGCAGGACTGGAAGGACCATCAGCACACCTGCTGTCAGTCAGCAGGGGGCGTGACTGTCCAGGAGGAGGAGCCAATCACAGCCATGGACATGGACAAAGTGAAGTGAAGGCACAGCAGGCTGTATGAAAGCAGGAGTTCAGTGAGGACGTCGCATCTGAAGCTGCTGCAGACAAGAAGACCTTAAGTGGCAGAAAGTGGAGAATATTTTACACACACCTGACCTCCTCCCTGGAGCTTTTATTGTGAAAGGTTGCCCTCGGACTGACAGAAGAAGGTCTCTGATCTCATGAGAACTGAAGTTGTGCCAAAATTGCACTAACTTTGTATTTGAGGAAGACAGGAGGTTTTTCAAGGTTTCTTTCTGGTAAAAAAAAAATCTGACAGTTTGTATTTTACTACATGGAAACATGAAAGAAATCATGAAAGGAAAGTACCCTTGTAATTTTATACTGATATAAGTGGTGTCCGGCTTTTTGTATGAATCTCGACCCTACAGGGATGTGAAGTAAAAACATGATCGTTTCCATAAACCTGTGTGTGTATGTAGAGGATTCACACTGTGCGTGTCAGGATAAAAACCAAGCCATGAAGTCCAAGGAGCTCTCTGTAGACCTCTGCGTTAAAAATGCAGCATAGATCAGAGTGAGGGTATAAAGCCTTTTCTAAAGCTCTGAGTGTTCCCAGTAGCACAGTGGCCTCAATAATTGATAGAAGTGTAAAACGACCAGGACTCTAAATAGAGTTGGCTGTTCGGCCAAACTTATTAACCAAGTAAGAAAGGCCTTGATGTGACCAGTAGCCCAGCAGTCACTCTACCAGAGCTTCATAAGTCCTTTGCATAGATGGTAAACCTGCTAGAAGGACAGCCATCTCAGCAGCACTCCACAATCAGGTCATCAGTCAGTCTTTAGTGAAGCTGCATTGATATTTCCATTGAGTGATACAGGTAGGCAACCAAGGTGGTCGCAGATATATGCAAACTTGTTCCAGCCGTTGACACAGAATCAATGTGTCTGAGGGTTAGGTGCTACAGTTGTGAACAAAAGTTTAGATGCACGGCCAAAGAAAAACTCAACTCTCTGGGTAGATCTCCGAGCATTATGTCTGGAGAACACCAGGTATTACTCTTCACCTGCTAAAACCACCTGCGCAGTGAGCATGGTGGTGGCAGCATCATGCTGTGGGGCTGCTGCTGAGCATCACTGACAGGGAGATCGGTCAGTACTGAGTGATACAGGCAAATACAGAGAGGTCCTGTTCTGTTTTCAGCATGACAATGACCTGCAGCAAAAAAAAATCAAGACAACGCTTTCCATACAATTTGATGGAGCCTGGGAGAATTTGTGAGGAAGAACGGGATAAACTGCTAAAATCTCCATATATGAAACTTGTAGAGACTTATCCAAGAGGAGCTTGGGTCTCAATACTGTTATGGAATTTCAGAGTTTAGAAGAGACTTCATTCAATTTGTCGGATATTGAACATACTGACATACAGTTTTATACTGGTATTTTATTTTCATCCAACTGGAGTCTCAGCGAGAAAACTAATTCCACCTCTGCGTGCTCTTTTTCACTTTTCACTTTTATTTTCTGCGTTCTGGGGTGGAAGCCAGATTTCATTTTGGTATTTCTTAGAGCAGTCAGGTGGTCAGTTATAGCGAGTCCTGATGAATCATTTTAGACATTATGACATTTGGTTCTGCTGTGTCTCAGTCCCAGTGGCACTCGGGTGTCTGCTGCTGCTCACTGACAAGGAGAGGGACCCCCAGGACCAGACATTTCCTACCTGCAGCTGGGTCACCTGAAGTGTTTAAGTAAAAACTTTTAACAAATGAATCCGATTTTTTTTCTCTTCTCACGTCTCCTTTTACATCTAAAAAGTTGGTGTTACTGACTGAACCCCACAGCTTCCATTGGTATCTGCAGTGTAAGGGGGGCGGGCTCGGGAGTTTTTAAAATGATCCTTGCTGTCAGCCTGTCCCCTTTTGACTGATGAAATCTTCTGAGAAGCTTTTAAGGCTTCACGTCCGTTTGTTGTCTGACTTCAAACTTTACTGTCCTTCAGGTGACTTTGTGGCACCACAGATTCTACAGTGTGGACAGACAGTTTAAATGAGCAGATTAACATTAGCTGAATATGTAACTTCTGCTGCCCTTTAGCAGTTAAACATCTCATTTTGCTGCAGTGGTGTAGAAGCTTACATTGGGCTGTGTCAGTACTGTGACAAATGGCTTTCTGGAGTAAAGACAATCACCAACTGTTCATATTCTTCATTTTATAGCCAGTATGATGACACAATGAACACTGGCTTCCGACATCCGAGTGGGTTACAATTATATGCAAATTGGCTCCAGACACTGACACAGAAGCAGCGTGTCTCTGGGGTTTACATGTGATCTCCAGTCCCACATTTCAAAAACACATCTGAATTGCTGCTACCACTAGATGCCTGGTTATTACAGAGGCATTTTTACCAAGAAACACTTGCAAGAGGTGCTATTTTGCGAGCTGATAACAGCCTTGGTAGCGTTGTAGCTACAAGGACAATGTGTATGATGAGAAAATAATGAATGATGAAACTAATCTGAATCATTCTCTGTGTCGACTTTAGATTTAGAGGAAAAAATACAAATTGTGAATCTTTCTAAACACCTGCTGTTAAATTACTTCTTTCATAATGCACTTCAGTATGTTTTTTACATACTCGCAATTGTGTGTGTGGACGACTGGTAGTTGCTCATAAATTTCAGGCCTTACCGTGAAGTTTGTCAGTAGCCGACCAACAGGAGCTGAAGAGACTGAGTTTAAGATTCTGACAACACTATTGCCTGGTATGGGCATTGGCTAAACTCCACAGGAGACGTGACAGACTGAAACAACTGGCTGCAGCCCACAGACGTGTAGTTGTTATTAATATATTTCTTTTCTACCGGATTCCACTTTTAACACTCCCTTCCCTACATACCCAGTAGGTCGTATCCACGTATTCCTTGCATACTCACTACTGCAGATCCTGTGCACTATTGCTCTGGTAGCGTTATCGCCATGTAGACACATTCTGAACTGCGTGAGGACTTGGATAGATTTAAGTTAGGTTACTCTTGCTTACCTTTGCAGACCCTTGTCTACAAAGCTAAATGGTAAATGGTCTGTACTTATATAACGCTTTTCTCTACCTTAGTGGTATCCAAAGAGCTTTACAACGTGTTTCACATTCACCCATTCACACTCCAATGGTGACAGAGCTGCCATGCAAGGCGCTAATCTACCATTGAGAGCAACTTGGGGTTCAGTGTCTTGCCCAAGGACACTTCGGCATGCGGAGGGGCCGGGGATCGAACCGTCAACCTTGTGATCAGTGGACAACCCGCTCTACCACCCCACTCTATCACCTGGTCTACCACCTGAGCCACAGCCCCCCTCAAGCTAAGCAACTTGTGGATGTGGAAAGTATAACACTAGCCTTAAGACCAATTTTCCTTCATGTGTCTACAAGGGTACACAGGACCTCATCCACCCAAGTCTGACCCCTTCCCAGCAGACGTCTATGTGCAGCCCAACGTTTGTAACCATGTGGACTGTCCACACCACAAGCTGACTGACTTCACACGTGGAAAACAAATTCTTGCTTTGAAGAGAGACTGTATGAAGAGACCCTGTTACATCATTAATAGAGCTGTAACTGAGGTAGTCACTGCCAGACTTAGGAGGTGCCTTCATTTATACATGCTCTCCATTAATGGTGGGAGGTTCTATATTCTCCTGAAACCCTGTGCTATATCCGTCCACTGCACTCAGCACACCTTAGGAATAATCTCTGACACGGTGCTACAGCCCAGGCTGTAACCAGCTACTGTGTCCTGTGAAAAGTGCAAAGTCACAGCCTTTCAGAGACATCCCTGGAAGCCCTGTGTGTTCGTATATAGAGACCAACACATATCTATTGTAGTATGAATGGGAGTGCATGTTTCCACTGCCTACTTTCAAAGTCTGTATCGACCATGTGGAAACCATGAGTTGGCCTTTACTCTGTATAGTATAAACACTGATGCTTGGAGTGAAGCTCCAGGCACGGGCTCCAGGCTGAGTCTGCAAGGTGTGGCTGAACACAGTTAAACACAGTGAAAGAGGGAGAGTGGAGACATCAGGTTGGGAAGGTAGTCTGTGTGAAAGTCTGAAATTAGGATTTGGACAAAAAAATAACATTACTGTAGCATGTCTGAACCCCACAGTGCACGTGAAGGCCGTGTGCAGAGTAGATGATAGCTTATGATTAAAATCATGACATTCATGAGCGCTTGCTTTGGAATCAGTACAATTGCAACAGTTATTACCTCCGCCAAGGAAGTTATGTGACGGCCGGCGTTGGTTTGTTTGTTTGTTTGTTTGTTTGTGTGCAAAATAACTCATCACTGTCTGGATCCAGGAATTTTTTTAAATCTAAGTGTAACCACGTGGACAATTAAATGCGGTTTACTCTAAAAGCCACCAGAGGGCACTCTTGTTTTGGGGTAACCCCCTCTGACCACATGACATTTTGGGGCTCCACGCAACAAACACGGAGTTCTCTTTCCTTCCTGAGTGACATACGCACAGTTGGGCTGGCATTCTTATCTCCAGTTGTCTAAGAAGCTGGGAGGCTGTTAGGAGCTGCCGCGCTACAGGCCACGCCTGTTCATTAGGTCGGATAGGGTGAAGGCCGCATTGTTGGTAGGAAATTTGAACTGTATGTAATTACATTTGTATCTGTAACGTTCCATACAAAATATGTGACTTCAGAGATTGCGTTGGGGGTGGACTGAAGCTTCTTGGTGGAGGTATGCGCTCTCTGAGTGATTTTCTAGTTAAAAATTGCAAACAGTTTTGTCAGGAATGATTGTGCCATTCAAGGTCCTTTAAAGGTCCCTTTGAGCAAAGTGTGAATAATGTGGTTGGATGACTAATTTATTAATACTGGAAAGTTACGTAAGTAAAGTTGATTTCATGAAGCAGCTGAACAGACAACAAAGACGGCCCACTTTCTGAAGTAAGATTTGTTGGAAAGTTTGGTCAATTAGAACTTTAATTCAATGAAATTTAGACAGAAACCGAGGTACAGGTTTCTTGACAGAATTGATCCTTTGCATTCAGTGGGATTTAAGACTGCAGAATTCAGAACCGCTGCAGTAATGTCAATGGAAGAAATATTTTCTCGACATCTGATCATCTGGCTGACTTGACGTAACAAAACAACCTTTCTACACCCTGAGACAGGAGACCTGAGCTTTAAGTTTGTCTGCATCACTCCACAAACACAGATCTCAACAATCTGCATTTTTAATGAAAACTTTTATTTTCAAAAGATGAATCTCAACATATAAAATGAGTTCTTGTCTGTTGTGTGGCGTGGAAGGGTTGCGGTTCCTCTGAACTGTTTGTTCCTCAGACTGAAGCTTCTTCATTGGAAGCATGAAGCTCAAACAAACTTTGCTGTCGTTGCATGTAGAAAAATAAAAACCTCACAGAGGAAGGAAATAATGGCAACATACACAGACCTAAGACACTAAACCAACAGCAAGCAGCACCTGTTGCGGCTGTTGTGCATTTAAAAATCGTCCATGCAGCAGTGGAGTCCTCTCCGGGCGTTCTAGGAGCAGCAGCGGTGCAGCACCTTTTTGAAGAAGTTCCTGAACTCGGTGTTGAAGACGGTGTAGATGACGGGGTTGAGAGCGCTGTTGACGTAGCCGAGCCACGTCACAATGCTCATCAGGGCCGGTGGGACGTGGCAGTCCTGACACCGAGCCCGCATCGTGTGGAGGACGAAGAAGGGAGTCCAGCAGAACAGGAAGGCACCTTCAGGAGGAGGAGGAGAAGAATCAGAGACTAGAAACAGCCAGAAGGTCCCTTCAATATTACCAGCATTTTGGTAAACCCAGATGGAGACAGTATTACCTCTGTGCAATTGGTACAGAGTTAGGCCACGTTTAGTACCAGAAGCATAGCATAGCTCCATCAAAACATGAAAAACAGCTACCTGGAAAGCACAAAATCATGAGAATCTGTGTTTCTGGACCAAAGGAGAAGCACAAAGAGCTGTCATTTTGAACTTGCGCCATTATTACCTAAGAACCAATCTTCCTAAGCCTTGATTATACTCTCATGCAGATGCAGGGACACCTGTGGACTCCAAGGATGGCTAGTTGGGATTATACTACTAGTTCACTTGGAAGACTCCATTCCATGCACTCTATTATTCAGTGTTTAGACGTCCTCTGTCTGGCCTTTGAGCAAAATCCTCCTAATGTGATCAGGTTAATAATTTATTTATAATGCGTAGGTAAGCAAACTTTATGTCACTCAGCAGCTGATGGCAGAACAGAAAAAAATGCATGGATGGCTGGATGGATGGTTCTCTTTTAAGGTTGGAGAGAGTACAAAATTGACCTCCCATGGACCCTCGCTGACGCAGAAACTGTAACACCTGCCTTACTGGTCAGACTCCCAGCTTACATACAGCATTTATGACCCACCAGCTCCTCATCTGTCATCTGAGAGTGGCTGATGGGGAGTTGTTTGTTGATATGAGAAGTAAGGAGGTGACCGCGGAGGTGAAGAAGATGATAATGAGGCTCAAAAACTCTAGCAGAGAAACACCAAAGGCAGTTGGTTTGCTAAAATCAACAACTGGGTTCTTTCAAAAAAGCAGGTAGAAACAGGAAAGCTGGGGAAAAAAAGAGCTTGAAGAGGAGCACAAGTCTTGTGGATGAGTGAAACATGATTTACATGGTGAGGAAATAATCCTTCATGAGTTAGATTTACGCATAAGTTAAAAAAAAGGGCAGGAAAACAGACATTAGCACAGACAATTAGAAGCATCACAGCTGTCTGGGACTGTTGAGTTGATAGTGGAATTGCCACAATAGTAGTAAAAAAAGGTTTAAAAAAACTATTACAAATAAAAAACTTCAGAGGTAGTTCACAACACAGAGGTTTTTAAACATCCAAGTGCCAAGCTCAGGAGCACCGAATCATCCTTCAGTTCTTTATTCACCAGGCGGAAGGCCTCAGGATTAACAACACTTTATATTGGTTGGTAGAGGACGTAGAGAGACGCAAGTGACACCTAAAAGGGAGCATCTGAAGCTGAGTTTGGAGGCCAGAGGTACTGAGCTCCATGATGCCATCACTGTAAAAACAATAACTAGGCATTTGTTGTTCCCATTAGTGTTTTTAAGATAACATCACTCATAAATTAAGCATTGCCACTTGCAATCAACAATAACCAGTCAGCACAGCAAACTTCTCACTGTCATTGCCTCTACTAGAGTTTAGATGAGACAATAACAAGAATTTAGTTGTTTAAATTGCATGAGCTGCATTTCCCTGGATGGAAATCCTGAAGAAGAGCATAACATCCGTGTGCACATTGTCATTAAGGTTCAGGTGGGGTCTGGCCTGCCGTTTAGCTCACTTAGTTAAGGCCATACCACATGGGCTCAGTCCCTCAGCAGCGGTCGTGAGTTTGACTCCGGCTCAAGACCATTTGCTGTATGTCACTCTCCCCTCTACCCCCACTTTCACTCTGCCTCTCTCTACCAATAAAATGGACCCCCCCACCCCGCAGGAGGTGGACTGGACAAAGGAAAGTTTCACTCAGTACAACATTTAGACCCAACACCTAGCTGGATTCTGGATTCTGTGTTTTGCTAGCTGGGTGCACAAGGAAATCCTAGTTAGCAGAACTTTTACCCAAACCTATTAAATAGTAAAGTCAACTTTGGTCATCAAAAGTTGAGAAAACTTAAAAATCTCTGGCATCATGTTGCCTTGGTATATACCATCAGAGGAGCCGTCTGCACCGAGAGCAGCAGACCGGCTACCAGGAGCACCGACACAGGGCGCCCAGAGGAGGCGGGGCAGAGACACCCAACCTCCTCCCAGGCACCACAGGACGGTACCCAGGCAGCCACAGCCGACCACTTCTCCCGACACAGAGGGCTCCCTCGGAAGAAACACTGGTAGAACTTAAGAATGGTAAAACAAAAGAGTAAAAGTACATAAAACTTTGAAGTAAAGCCAAATAATAGGCTGAATAA
Source organism: Dascyllus trimaculatus (assembly GCA_024666655.1). Taxonomy (NCBI): domain Eukaryota; kingdom Metazoa; phylum Chordata; class Actinopteri; family Pomacentridae; genus Dascyllus; species Dascyllus trimaculatus. Next base: position 31,901,150 of record CM045448.1, read on the forward strand.
AGTAAGGCTATAAGCAATAAAATAATGGCAATATATAAGTAATCATAAGGTGCTAAGCTAAATAAATACAAATCAAATAAATAAATATCAGTTAAAAGCTAGACTAAAAAGGTGGGTCTTGAGCCTGCTCTTCAAAACATGAACGTTGTGCTGCCGTATAGCTCGCCGAGTTAAGGTGTTCCCACATGGGTGCGGGTTGCCAACATCGTTCGTGAGTTCGAGTCTGGCTCATGACCCTTTGCTGCATGTCTCTTCTCTCTCCCCCTTTCACTCTATCAATAAAAACTTGAAAAATCTCTCCCCCACAAAAAATATTTAAAAAAAACATGAACGTTCTCTGTGGCCCTGAGGTTCTCCGGCAGGCTGTTCCAGAGGCGAGGGCCATAGTAATAGAAGGACGCCTTGCCATGAGTGTGTCCTGACTTTGGGAACAGGTGAACAGGGAACAGTGCCGGAGGAGCGCAGGGACCGCGAAGGTTCAAATGGCAAAAGCAATTCTAAAAGATAAGAAGGCCCAAGACCATTAAGGCACTTAAGAACCATTAAAGAACCTTAAAATCGACTGCTACGACTAGATTATTTAACTACTTATCTTCTTCCCAACCTATCAATACACTGTATATCTCTCTGCCTACCAAACTACCAGCTTTCATATGAGCCTTCCCACCCATCTATTGACCAACAGAGTGCTGACCCTCCACGGATCACCTGCTGTCAGTTTTGCACAGTTAGCATCAGGTAGCTCAGCAGCAGTTGGGTGACTGAGTGCAGGTGAACAGATCTGTCGACGTCTTTCATCTTACATTTCTAAGCAATACTATGGAAATCCGGCCTCAACATGAATTGATTTGTGTAGACAAGTTCATCAGTTGATTCCCTCACATTGTTCAGCCCTTCTCTCAGACTGCCCGCTGAACTCTAAGGTGAGCTACTGAAGTAGAGTCATGAGAATTTCTCGCACACTTAAACATGCGTGTTGCGTAATAATTGGATTTCAGATTAAGGAGCTGTACGGATTAGCCGCTGTACGCTAAGGGGAAGCACTTGCGCTGCTAATAATAGGCTGACCCATTCTAATGGATGTGTTAGTGACTTGGGACAGGCGTCAGAGGTGGCGGTGAGGCGTTCAGTAACCTGCAGTCACCTGTTATATCACTGTCCATGTAAACTTTTGGGTGGGAGTCTCCATGCTGCTTCCCTGGAGGTCAAGCAGTGTGATGTAAAGTCACCCACCTCTAAGGCTCAGTGACAGTTAAATCTGAAGCAACGCTTAAATATAAAGAACAAATTCATTGTGACACAGATGGATTTTAAATTGTGGCTAATTATTTTAATTATTATTATTAATGTTGTTCTTACTGCTACAATTTTTGCAGGAGGTTGAACCCTTTTAAACCGTGTCCCAGTTCCTAATCTGACCTTCTGTGTTAAGGATGTTACACACAGTACTAAAGGGCATGTCACAGATTTTCAATAGGATTTCTGTAAATATGAAGTAGGAAGCATATCTCTGTGGAGTACACATTTCTTTCCTCCGTACTGTCTGTACTGAGAGCTTTGCATCCAGATGAGTGGAATTTTGGAGAACCAATGCTCTACTTCAAATCATAAGCTGTATCTTGTTCCTGTAGACCTGCCTCATTGGAAGCATGAGTCAAACCTATCCAGAGAAGAGATCACAAAGCACTCTGACCATTATGAGGCTTTCTCCTTTTGAGCAATAGGAACTAACGCAGCCCTCCCTCTGTTTTCTCTGCTCATAGATCAGTTTAAAAAACATAATTGCACCCTTCCATTTACGTAGATGGTTCAGCTTATGCCATAACTCTCTTTCCAGCCCAAAATGCTTCTTTATTGCTGCTGAACAAGAAATAAACGTACCCACAACGACAGGAAGCACCTTCATAGCCTTTCTTTCCCGGCTGTTGATCTTGGCCCTCTTCCTTCTGCGAGGGTCAGGGTTGAACTTGATGTCTGCGAAGCTCACCGTCGGCACAGGGCCGTCCTTACACTCTGATGAACGGAAGGGCTGCTCCGGGGACTGGAAGGTGGACGGTTCATCCGGAGTGTCCGTCACTTCCCGCTCTATGATAGGTGGTAGCGGTGGGGGCAGTGAGGCCAAAGGAGGCAGGGAGGCTGCAGCCTCCTGCAGTTTGCGGCAGGCCTGGATGCTGTTCTTCAGCTTAGCTTTACGAGCCTCCTCCCAGCGTCGCAGGCCGCGGAACATACCACAGTACAGTAGCAGCATGATGGGACAGGGGATGAAGAAGGAGCACACAGACGAATAGAGGACGTAATCATCGTTTTCCAGTTTACACTCAGTGGGATCACGGCCCGGTACATTGTTGATTCCAAATATGATGGGCGAGGCCACAGCCAAGGCCAGGATCCAGGTGGCTGACAGCAGCACGGCCTGCCGCATGTCCACATGTTTCCTGTTATAGTTGAGAGGGATCGACACAGCGATGAACCTGCAACAGAGACAGTTTACATGTTGAAATAACATCAGCACTATGTAATTTTTTGCAAAACGCATATTAAATTGCCAGAGGTCTGACACACAAGTGCCTGCTGCTATACTGACAGTGGACATGAGGCCTCTTCCTCTGTCAGTCTTTTGAACGTAGTAAAAACTAGAAAAGCACTCAGAGAGCGCAGACCTCCATCAAGCAGCTCATTTCACCTCATATTGGAATTTATACCCAGAAATAATAGTCCCAGGATTGTTTTATCTACATTATTGGATTCCTTGACCCAGAAAACAAACCCTTAGCATCTGGATTCACATTGATATCAATACTAGTTCAACAGTTATTCACCACAATCTCTTTCTGGGTAATGGTGGTTTCTTCTGGATCCAGCTCCATAGCTGCTGATTCTACAACAGATCTGTTGGCATCCTCCTGATTCAGCAGAGTCTCAGCTACATGTTGGTGTTGGCTGCATGTCTGGATCTTCATCTGATACCTTACAGTGATGACCATTCCACAGGCCCTCCAGTTTTTCCTGGTCTGGACCGTAGTCTGTAACTTTGCCCAGATCTGGATCATATTTTGAGATGTTGCAGAAATTACCGGGAACTTAACCTGTATTTTTTTTTACCAAGCAGCCTGGACACTTTTTATGGAGTTCCATGTACATATGCATGCACACTGCCCTATATCCCAATGCTAAAGAATCCTGCAAAAAAATCCTGGATCCAGATCACCACCACAATCTAATCATCTGTTCCTTGTCCCATTATCCACCTTTCCTGAACATTTCATCAGACAGACAAACGGACAGATAAACGCCCGCAAAAACATAGTCTCCTGCTTCCTGTCAGAGGCAGAGGTAATAATTGCCTGTGCATTTGCCACACTTTTCACAACAGGCTTCTTGACCTGTCACTGCAGGAAAATCAAAGGTGGAGGTAATAACATTAATGAAGCCTCGGCCCAGCAATTACCACAAAGCAGCAATTAATAATGTGATAAAAAGCTTTAGTTTCATTCCACACTCCACATTTCCCTGTGTGTGTGTATTATTTAGATCGTAGAATAAGTATTTGCTATCAAGGTCCTTCTAATAAACCCAACTACTGCCATCGGTGTAATGTGTATGTAGCCTGATGCCCTCAAGAATCCATGAAGTCTAATGAAGCCAGCAGTAGCAAAGTAGCATTTAGCCTTACTGAACTCAGCTTTGACATTTAAACATTTTCTGAACATACTAATGGAGTGAACATGAGTTGACACATACAGTTGAGACCAAAATGATTACCCCCCCTTTGTAAAATCAGACAAAACCCTTTTTAAAAACATTGTTCTCTACAGACATTTTCACGTGACTTTCAGATGGTCAGGATTGACGTCTATACTACTTTGATTTTAGATCGATTAACGGTTGTTAGGAAGCTTTTATTGCACTTACAGTAGACCACTGTGATGTAATGTAGTGGTCTTCACTTCACTTGTCTGCTCAGCTCACAATTCACAATATGATTGTTTTTCAGAAATATGAAAATATCAAGTAGTTTTTTTTTGTCATTTTTAATCTGTGATGTGTTGTTTTGTACATTTTCTGTTTTTATTTACATTTTACACAGCATCCCAGCATTTTTAGAAACAGGGTTGTGGGATCTTAATCGAAATTTTAAACCTGCACTAGTAATCAGATGATGGTTTTACTGGAGAAAAAGTCTCACTCTGTTGGAGTAGTTGGAACTACAGGAACACTCAGTTACCTGTGATAGTACAGTGGTTTCACCGAGTGATGCTTCTTCTGCCTCATAAAAAATCTCTCCTGAGTGCTGACAGCAGTGTTCCTGTTGTTCTGTCATCAGTTAAAGTCATGCAATTACCATTAGTAATCACCTGCTGATTGGACCTGCTGTTTGTCATTTTAACTGACGATCAGCAGTGACTGAAGGTAGAAAGCTGCTGCCTGAATTTCTTTGTACGCTGATCTTTGCGAGCAAGGTTGTCAAAACTCAAGAGTCATGCTCACTTTCTTTGTGGACCACATGCTCATACTGTAGAACCCTGCTAATGGTTTAACTCTGTGAAGCCCAAAACCCATTTAAAAGTCATAACACCTTTTAAAAAATATTCAAAGTTACACCCTGTATCAGCCAGTAAAAGCAGAAAGATCTGTCAGATTTTCAACTTTCCGATGGTCCTTTACTTGTCGTGTGTGACATATGGTTCATCAAAATGACTTTATTCGACATGTTGCATTCAAAAATTCATCAGAGGTTGTTAGCACCAAATTCAGTATCAAAACTTAAAATCGCATACAACTGGCAAGCAACGACTGACTCAGCTGCGACCGACAGTCACATGACAAAAGTTAGGATGACTGATCAGGTGAGCTGCAGACTGTGTTAACACAAATAAGAGAGGAGACGACAAGAGAGGGAAAATCAAATCTGGATCAACTAAATAAATGCAGCATGGCTCAAATACAGTAGAAAGCCGAGCGAGTTGTTGGAAAATCCATTCAGCATGATGAAATATATTTCGAGACTTGATGTGCAGAGTAATATGAAAAGGTGCTTGTCAAGGTTGTAAAAATGGAAATAATTATCTAACGTTTGTAGAGTCAGTGTTTTCCATTGTTGGTAGAACTTGTGGACACTTGGAAAAAAGTTGTGCAAATTGGTTGTAGTTTTTCAATTGTTTTTGTAAAGGTAATGGTCAAAGAAATGCAAGTTTTGTTCTGTTTTTTCAATTTATGTCAGAACTGTACTATATTGCACAGGCGACATTTCGGAGCTCTCTCTACTTTTAGACATGCTTGTGCTGTTTCCATACAGGTGTATGCAGTAAAGAATGAGCCCACAGTGTGGAAAAATATGACTGCCAAGACAGTGCTCAGGGGTCAGGATTAAATGTCTTCGCTCATATGTTTGTTTCCCTATCATCGTGTTAGTAACTTCTTTCATGTGCCCCACTGTCCCTCCAGACCCCCCACAGTAATATGTCTGTAAAGAGAAGAAGGGTCTCACTGACCAGCAGCTCTGTAACCAGGAGAAGAACTTTAGTCTGGACCAGGAGGACCCAGCACCTTCACAGAATAAAGCTGAACAGGAGGAACTCAGCACCAGTCTGGACCAGAAGGACCCAGAGCCTCCACAGATTAAAGAGGAACAGGAGAAACTCTGTACCAACCAGCACTGAGAGCAGATTGTACTGAAGCAAGCAACAGATACCTTTCTATTGACTTCAGCTGATGAGAACAGTGCTCACAGTGAACTAAAACCAAACAGCGACCAACTCCACTCTTACAATTCACCAGCAGCTGAGAGCCCACATCAGGAAGCAAGCAAGCATGTAAACTCAGGTTCAACTAGAAAAGCAGCACTGAAGCCAAAGAGGAGTCATAACAGAAACAGCAGTCACAACTCCTCATTGTCAGAAAGTCACCGTGATACTGACACGGGTAGAATGTCTGTAAAATGTGATATTAGTGAAAAAGCCTTTTGAGTAAGTACCAAATCAAGAAACATCACCAAATTCACAAAGGTGTAGAACCATGTGCTTGCAACGCATGTGGAAAAATGTTTAGTTTTAGCTCTCAGCTAAAAGTCCATATGAAAATGCATACACTCTAGAAACGGTATTCTTGTGAAACATGTGGGAAACGTTTCAGGCAAAGTGGTCATCTGACTGTCCACATGAGAGCACACACAGGTCAGAAGCCTTTTTTTTGTGAGACATGTGGCCAAACTTTCGGGCAAAGTACTAGTCTGACTGTCCACATGAGAATACACACAGGTGAGAAGCGTTATTCTTGTAAAACCTGCGGGAAAAGTTTCACTCTGCATTATGGCTTGTTGTCCCACATGAGAACACACACAAGTGAGAAGCCTTATTTTTGTGAAACGTGGGCAACGTTAGTACTAGTGGTCTGACTGAGCACATGAGAACACACACAGGTTGGAAGCCTTACACCTACAACTCATGTGGGGAGAGATTTAAAATGCATCAACTCTGAGAAGTCACATGAGAACTCACACAGGTGAGAAGCCTTACCCCTGTGACAACAGTGGGAACAAAGCTTGAAAAAACATTGTTTCTCAAACTATTCACATTGTTCAGGGTAAAAGTAGGTCTTGTAGATTTAAAGCGCAGTTAGATCGCTTCAACAATGATTCTGTGAGTTTATAGCATGTCAGAATGTGAGACATTAATCTAATACAATTTGTCAAACTGTCTAATGGATATGTGGTAGCTTTTACAGAAGCACATTGCATTTACTAAACGACAACTGGAGACGTCACACATCAGAGGAAAGACATGACAGTTAATGTTATGTTGGTTATTAATTTCTGCTATAGCTGCTCAGAAAGGGATGATGTTGCTCCTTAATTGAAAGACATGAATTTCAAACTTTTTTGCTCCTTCCATTTGGAGCATAGCAACTCTTTTTTGTGATACACATTATAATAAATGTGCTATACTAAGATGTATTTGTCACTTTCTGTAGTAGAATTTTTAAGATGAGTTTACTACTATATATAGATTTTGCAGATCATTCTTTTCTACCTTTTCTTCAGTAACAATTTGTACTTAAAATGAATACAGAGCATTTACATGGTAGTTCTAAGTTTCCTTACTCCATCACTGATGCTGCTCTAATGTCTGTGCATTAAATAAATACACGATTTCTCTCCAGCCAAGCTCACTGCAGTTTAATCTGGTCACTAAAACTGCTTCTCTACCTGGCGAAGTCAATTTTACTTATCTGCCTTCATGCCTCAGAGCCACCTTCTTTTAACACTTTTAACACTAATGTAGCCGACTACAAATATCTCCGCTTCTGGAAAAATGATTTTTTTCCCCCAACGCACTGATCTGTCAGCCTGAAGCAAATGTACTTCCAAAACCTTCCTTAACCCATCTCACTTCTATTCTTCAGTAAGATGTCATACAACACCAATTTGCGGCTATGTCATTCTTCCCATCTGCTTTTCATTTAGATTTACACCACTGATTAATATAGTCCTGATTTAGCAACATTCTACAATCCCTCCTGCAGCTACACATGTGTCTTTGCAATGTTTGACAACTCCACCAGGTCACTGCTGTAAAAGAGAAGCTGTTCTCTGGTTAAAAAGTAGAAACAATAACAATATTTGTATGTAATGGTATGGTCAGCAGTCGACTGGTTTCCATTAGCATAGAAGAAACAACTAGTCTGCCTGTATCTAAAGTATGGATGCAAGATTTGGATAAACAAAATGACATAGTGATATTAAAAATATATATACAAACAGGAACCATTACCAGATGACTTGAATAACTCCATTTGGAAAAAATTAATCATTCCAAGATGATTAAGGTGACTATGTAAATAAAAATGAAAACAAAAAAAAAAACATTTTAACAGGCTGAAGAATGGCATTTTGCTTTGAGCCCTGTTTTGAGTGCAAACTGTTTGGAGCCGTTCTCACATCAGAAACATTTTTCTCACATCAGATCTGACTCATTTCATAGAGCTTCGTGGCTCTAATTGAAATCCTCAAACAAACTAGTTGTGTTGCTTCATGTAGTGGCGACAAAGGCAAGACACTGCAGACAGAGAGCGTGTTTTTAGTCAACATCGTTCTTTCTGTAGCTCAAATATTTCCACACAACTGACCTGGGCAGCACGATTATGGCCCAAATGATAATCACACTTATTCTGATCAATACTGACATCACTATTTATCACCGTTACTGATTTTTGAGACAAAATAGTTTAACTGAACTTTCATATTCAAATAATCAGAGTGCTGCTTTCCCCTCCGTGTTCGGTCACACTCCTGCTAATTTACAATTTTAAAATAAGACTTCAAATAAGGTTCAGAGCATCTCCCAGAGGCCAACTCTCAGTAAAAATGTCTCTAAAACACTTTTTTTTTTTTTTTTAAAAACACAATTACTCAGTTACTTACTGACTGCTATCTGTTCATTGAGAGAAGCTACACATGCAGGCTACAGTAGCTCGGCGACTCTGCACAGAGAAGCCTCTGGTCTCCCAAGTGTGTGAGTTTTCATTTTGTATCAAGCAGGACAAAAAGTTTTAGCATACAAAAAATTCCACCAACCTCCAACTCTTAAGCTCACTAATTATGATTATAACCCTAACAGGCTGAATGTCCTCTATCAAATCCAGACAAACAACCCAGTGTATTAATCTAAATGTTAGGGGAGGTCCCAACTAAATCTTACTTTTGAGCTGTTTCCAGTCGGCCAATGGAAGCTCCTGGAAGTTACTGGCCCTGCTTAAGAAATGTTCTAATTCATAGTTCCCTCATTGTGGTCCTCAAATTGCCAATTCTACAGTTTTCTGGCTCCTATACAGACTAACGCTAAGCTAAGCTAATCTAGGCTATCAGCTGCTGAGTGTAGATTCATATGTAATGGACAAATGTGAGTGGTATTAACCTTCCCAGTGTACTTTTTGCTAATCTCCTTGACTTTCATCAAGGAATAATAACAGCAGTCCGTTCATTCAGAGCTCTGGCTCAGGGACTACTGGGCCCTGGGGCTCCTGGACCTCTAAAGTCATTCTTTCATGCATGAGTGATCGCAGGCCATCAGTCAGTTTTCTGTTAAAACCATCACGGCTGCAGCGACACCACAAGATTTCCTTCTTCAGTCCGTGGACATCAGCAGCAGGTGGACTCTCTGCAGACCTCCAGCTTCTGTTTCCTGCTCAGTCTCTTAAATTATTCAGACTCTGTCACCCAGTTAAGCGTCTAAATGCTGCCGGCTGCTTCAAAAAGCTTCAGATCATCACCATCAGTCCACGTTAGCTTCACTGCTCCCCATCAGTCTCTGATGTAATCATATTTTCTGGAGTCAGGACATCAGATTTGAGGAGCAGTCCGGGTTTTGAGCTCAGAGTTTCATCCTTCAGCATCAACCGAGAGTTTCGATAATCTCATTGAGCCAAACTAACGAGCGCAGAGCGGGGCTGGCATTTCATCACTGCTGACACATCCTTCATTAGGGGCTTTAAATTGTCCTGTCTGTTCTGGTTTGTCTTCTTTTGGAGCTTTTGCAAGAAACAGTCAAGAGGTCGTCATCATATTTCCACATCAGAGTGAAACGTGGCGTGGCTGTCTGACCTGATGACCTTCAGATGGAGATCACATGGTGTCCTATGTGTTCCTGGCAGATCACTCAGGGTTCTGCTTTGATTAATCAGCTTGATGGTCCTCAGTGACCCTGACATGAGGCTGATTAAAACTCTGCTTACGACACGATGTCTCTGAGTTATGGCTGAACTTCGACTTCTTCCTTTAAATCAACTGCACAGAGTTTTCTTTATTCCTGCAGGAGATTGCAGGTTTCTTTGGCTGCGGAATCATTTGCATCTTCCTCACTCCAGCTGGAGAAAATTCAGCATCACCCAAAACAGCTCTAGTAGAAAACAGTTCAACTCTGGGACTGAAGATGTGGACTTTAAACCCCAACAACGACCCAGAGCGTGGCTGACTTTCTTAAATGTTATGCTTGCTTTTTCTGCGCTAGTAGCCTGACTCTTGAAATGACAAGATCTCTGCTGTTCCACCGCTGTGGTCCAGGATGAAATATTTCAACAACAGCTGGATGGATTGTAGACAAATTCATGCATTCACTGATGTTCAACAAAGGATGACTCCTGCCGACTCTGATGATTCCTTGACTCTTCCCTAGCGCCACCATTAAGTTGATATTTTCCGCCTTTACTGAAATATTTCAGTGGCTATTAGAGTGATTATCTTGAAATCTGATCCACGTTCCCCAGGGGATGGATCCTAATGACTTAAGGAAGCCTTTGACTTTTCATGTAGCTCCACCAGCATTTCAAAGCGTATTTGTCCTGTGATATATGTCAACATCTACATGGTGGATTCACACCAATGCTTTGCGTAGACATTCATGGCTCCCAGAGGATCCATCCTGTTGACTTGATGATTCCTTGACTTTTCCTCTAAACCCACCAAGGGGCCTATAGTGCCACCCTACTGACACTAGACGTTGCATGTATAAATATGAATATATACTGTCCAGTCGACATTAAATCCACTTCCTACTCCTACTGACCAGGGGATGATCCTTCATGATTTTTACAGTGTTTGTGTGTTTCAACTGAGCTACTGACTACTTGTTGGTTTCCTCCAGCGTGACCTCATCTGCTGTGTGTGCCTGAACAGGTGAGCACTGACCTGTCGATGCTGATGGCGCAGAGGTTGAAGATGGAGGCAGTGCACAGCATCACGTCCATGGTCATCAGAGCGTCGCAGATGGTGGTGCTGAGGGTCCACACGCCGTCCTGGAACTGAAACACAGAGAAACACGCTCAGTGTGTTCCCTTATGTTTATATAGGATGTCGCAAAAAGTACCATACAACAATGTAAAAAGATAAGATAAGATAAGGAAAGAAAGCTTTATTAATCCCCAAAGGGAAACTAATACGCCACCGGTCTCACAGTCCATTCATACAATACACATCGTGACATTTACAATAAATAAACACAAAAACAAATACTAAATGCCATGGTCATCAAAACAGGTGCAAAGTCAATGGTGCACTGGCTGCCCTTAACACCTACACAAGAAATAAGAACAAAACGAGCAGCACAAGTGCTCCAAGAGAGCAGACAGCAGCAACCAAGTCATAGGTGTTGATTAAAATAACGAACTGCTCCCGGAATAAAAGACCTTCTGAGTCGTTCGGTGGAACACTTAGGCATCACCAAACGAGGATTAAAAGAACTTCTCAGTCCATTAAAAATGCTATGCAGAGGATGGTCTCCAAAGGTCAGCACATTTTTCAGTTTAGCCCCAATCCTCTTGTCATAGGTGACCTCGAGTGAGGTCACCTATGACAACACTCCATTAAAGTTAAAATCTTACATGAAAATTCCAGTCAGTAAAAGTAAAAACCAGTTGTCCAGGAGACTGTACCTGATGTACTTCCAAATGGGCACTTGTGAGATGATTCATGGCAGAGGAATAAGAAAGAAAAAAGTTCTGATGCACAAATTTGTGTTTGTATTTTACACTTCTCTCTAGTATTTCCTTTTTTATGTGAGATACTGAACGCTTGTACCTTTTTTGTCTGTTTGGTGAAACTGCTAACAGCTCTGAGACGAAGGTGTCAGGTCATCAGGTAAGTGCAGAACTTACTTTCCTTAAAGACTTACTAAATAATCAATGTTAACACAGTACTTGAGTAAATATATCCATTTACTTCCCACCACTGGCATTAACAGTAAACTGTATATACTGTTCAATAATAGCTACAGTCATACTGTATACAGTGAATACACTACATCACAAATACAGTCCAGACAGACACATGAGATCATTCATTAGCGATCATTCATTGCAGTGATTCTATGCAATTATACTTTCGAAGTACTTAAACTTGAGTATTTACAAATATTTACTTCACTCCATTTGCCTGACAGCTGTCTGCAGATTAAAAGGTGTGCTGAGCAGAAATACCTTAATTGGTTCATTATTAATGTGTTCCTTAATAATTAGCGTCTGTTGTCAAACACTGGTTAGGACAATGAAAGCAAAAGGCTCACAGATTAACTGTGGAGACAACAGGACAATATGATGGACGCATAAATAAACAGACACAAAGAAGATGGGAGGCCAAAACCATGAACCCTAACAGACAAACTCACAGAAGTGTGAACAGTAACTGGTGAACTTCAACGTGGGCTCATTGTTAATGTTTCATTGTCGGGCTTTCTTAAAATCTATTGTGGCGGTGGGGCCCCTTCACCGACCCCTGGCCCCTGTGTGAAAGCGACAGAGGAATGTACACACTGTGCTTGGCTGTTGTTCCCTAACAGACAAAGACTGACAGCATGTAGCAGGACAATGAGTGCAGCTTCTCCTTCCTCCAACAGTCAGCTGTGACAGCTGGGAAAAATCGCTGCTTATCCACCAAGTTATACAAATAAACACCGAATCAAACGAAGCAAAAGAGGTAAAAGAGTGACACTCCGTTGATTCTGTATATGAGATGTCTGAGTCAGTGTTCAGATCGTCCTCCTGCTGGTGTCACATGAGGTCCTCTGCCACAGCAGGGGTTTATGTGAGGGGGCGGGGCTTCTCCTGAAGGTCAGCAGGAGTTCAGAGTTAACAGTTAAAGAGACACGGTGCTCACTTCACAGCCCGCAGTGTGCTAACATGCTGGTTCCCTGCAAGACGCTCACAGGAGTTAAAAAGGCAGAGGGGCTTATAAGACAGACAGAATAAGACAGACAGAAAAATACCATTGGGCATGCAAAATTCAAACAAATGTCAATTAACTCAGTGCACGAAAAATAAATGATCAAATAAAGAGTGAAATAAAGAGGATATACATGCTGCATGTCATGAAAATTAATTCCTTAGATACAAGTAAATAAAATAATAAAAATCACGAATATCATATGTTTGATAACAAATAAAAATAAAGGCCAAAAAAGCATAAAATAATAAATAAAAGTTAATTTGTTTGTACGTATTGAATTGATTAATGCACTTATTCGCTAGGAACAAGTAAAATAAAAATATCATGCATTTTGGTTCTTTCATAGATTTATTATAGACCTTCTGGAAATAGGACTAAACCTGCTGGGTCCAATATATGCATAGCAATGCTAATATTTGGTTACATGTCCCTTGGCCACCATGCTTGACGGTAGGTTTGGTGTTCTTGGGGTTAAAGGCCTCACCTTCTCTCTTCCAAACACATTTCTGCTCATTGCGGCCAAATAGCTCAAGTTTTGTTTTATTTACCACAGAACATTCCTCCAGAAGGCCTTTTCTTTGTCCATGTGATCAGCAGCAAACTTCAGTTGAGCCTTAAGGTGCAGCTTCTAGAGGAAGGGATTCCTTCTTGCATGGCAGCACTGTGGATGCTGTGTTCCAGCAGCTTCTAATTCATTGCAGACCTGCTTTTTGGTGATTCTTAGTTGACTCTTGACCGTCCTGACCAGTTGTCTCTCAGCAGCAGGTTTTCCTCCTGATCCAAATGACTTTCCTGACTTGTTCGAGTCACTGATTTGCTTTTTCAGATCTTTGCTGAGCTTCTCAAATGTTCCCGCTGTAGTGTTTGTGGCTGAGTCTAATGAGTGAGGCAAATGGGGGCTATTTAAAGTGACTCAGAGGAGTCAGCAGCTGTAGTCGATCATAAGAAATACCTACAATAAATCTATGAAAGAACCAAAATTCATGATAGCTTTTTGTGACAGAGATGCATGCGTTTCAGTGATTCTATCATAGAAAATATAGAACTGTAGGAGTCAGTGGAAACTCAACACAGCCATGATACACACAGCCCTTACAAGTGTGTGTAAACTGCTGTTCACCACTGTATGTCCAACTTCACCAAACACACATATGCAGAACAACACGCTCCCTAATGAACTGTAAAGAACGTACAAACATCTGTAGTGTCCTTCTCTTTGATAAATACAGGCCCTGCATTGAAGTGTCACCTCCAGCTTCTAGACCGGGTCATAACTCTGCCCGTCCCCCTCCAAACCACCTCTGACTCGCTGCGACAAACATGCACTGTGTCACATAGAAACACAAGGCTGAACTTTGTGCTAATTCTTCCTCTTATTACCCTCTCCCAGTTGCGTTACATTAAGTTTTTCATATATTCTGCGGGTGTCACTACTTCATTTTCTCTCGTTATCTGTTCTGGAATAACCTGCAGTGCAGTATGTTATCTAATTAAACACATTAAAGATCCACAGAGAACAATGAATGGAGGAGATAAAAACTGGCACCGTTGCTGCTATTTGAGGGTTTTAATAATTATATTCCAGCAGACGAGAGTTTGTTTTTAATTTTGTGTCACTGTGGAATCATCGAATCATCTATTCTTGTTGGTTCAGGATCTGATTGTATCGCTGTATGTTGGGCTCTACAATGAGTTTCATAGAAATGCACTGAAACTAATATGAAGCCAGTTTAATTACAATTTTATTAACACAAACTACTAAATCTATGAAGGCATTTTCTTTCGTTGGAGAGCCGGGTTTCTGTGAATAAGGCACACCAAGTTCGAGTTCCAATAACGTCCAACAGTCAGTCATAAATCCACACTAATACAACCTGTGTGCTGGTTCCTGCACAGCTCAGGACTTTCTTCCATCCCTGTTCTTATTGCTGCTGTTTTTTCTTCCAGCACATTTAATACCTTGGATCGTACTATATTGTGTTTTTAATGTGCTTGTGTTTTTCTTTTTTTAATGTATGGTTTCTTTAAAAAAAAACAATTTCCTCTGGCGTGGCAATAAAAGCTGAACTGAGCTGTGAAAACAAAAGGTCGCAAGACTCAAGTATCAAATATCTACCGTGTGAAGATGGACCTCTTTCTCTCTCACACACAATGGAACTGAATCTCTAAAGCTCCAACCATAGAATGCTATTATTTTACCTGTACTGGACAGCATGCAGTGCAATGGGGTTTTGAAGGAGGTGATTAAACTATAATTGGGTTCCATGGGTTCTGATGGTTCATCTGCAGAGTTGAAGGATTTTCTTTTAGGAATGAACCCTTTTAAACTTTGCAAATGAGCCAACAGCTGCTTGATAATGTATTTGAATCCATTAATTGATCCATTAATTGATGGTGCTGAGAGCAGGGATAACATCAGACCAGCAGCAACAGACAGTAAATGAGGTAATACAGTGAAAGTGATGCAAAAGGGCTCCGGAAATTCAGATTTTAAGGGAGGTAAAACTCTTAATTACCAGGATGAACCCTGACACATTGATAAAAATGGAAGTTCATTTATGAGGTGTTTGAAATTCATGAGTAAATTATAGGAAAGGTCAAGTAACTGCACCTTCATTTAAATGAGGGTGTTTTGATGTGTTCTCTGGTTCAGTTAAAGGTCTCCTGGGGGTTTCTTGGTTAAAAGTTCCCCAAGAGACTCAGCTCTTCAAACAGATCACACAGAAAAATGCTGAAGTCCTTCACCCCTGCAGGGACCTGACATCTGGACCCAGCAGCTCAAAGGGGCCCCTGAAACAGTCCGGGGGCCCCTGGAGCTGTGAGGTGAACATGGTGGCACTGTGTTTAGAACTCAAGTGCACAATTTTGAAATGGTGAACACACATGCAGCAGGTCTGTGATCAGTCTGCCAGCTCACCTCGGAGTAGACGAACAGCGGCAGCACGAGCACCGCCAGCATCAGATCCGCCACCGCCAGACTGACGATGAAGTAGTTGGTGGTGGTCTTCAGCGCCTTCTCGGTGAACACGCTCAGGCACACGAGCAGGTTCCCGCAGATGATCACCACGATCAGCAGCACCCCGAACAGCAGGGCCGGCAGGTTGTGCCCCGCCGCCTCCGCCTCCGCCGCTGCGCTCACGTTGGCCGCCATCTCCGCCGCGGCTCCTCCGTCGGTCCGTCCCGGTCCGAGCCACAGCAGCGCGGCCAGCGGGCTCTCATGAAGGCCGGGTCGGACTCTGGTCCCGGCTCTGAGGGCTCATCGTGTTGTCACGGAGAATCGACTCGCACTCTGAGAGACTTTAATGGGGAGCTCCAGCGCGCTCCGGTGCGCACTTTACGCAAAAATCCTCCGCGTAAAGCACGATGGATAGAGGTCTCTACGAAGTGGAACATAAAATACTAAACAAATGCTGATAAAGTTCCGCCTGTCCTCTTCACAAACTGCATTTTGCGTCGATAAAAACTCAGAGGAACGCGGACAGAGTTTGCGTAAAGCCGCGTTAAAAATTCTCAGATCATTAGAAAGTTGGGGAGGAAACCCACGTCTCCTCCAGTAAAACCTGTAAAGACCGTGCGTGGGGGGACGTCTCCAGCTCCGGTGCGTTTACCTGCAGCCTACTAAAGGCCACCAGGGCCAAATTAACCGATTAAAGCCGCTTATCAGCTGCGCTTTGCGGTGTCCTTCAGCCCTTGAGCTCCAGCCGGAGACACAGTTTGTCCATCTGCCTGTCTGTTCTTCTGCGTGTCTGAGTGTGTGTGCGTGTGTGTGTGTGAGGGCATGAGCGGCCGCTGCAAAAAATGTTCCCCAACTTTATTTAACACATCACGGAGAGGATGTTTAATAAGCAATGAAACAGACATATATGACATTTTGATCCAGTATGATATATTTACCTATATGTACAACTGTAAACCAGAATCTGCAGGTTTCCCTCTATAATTCCACTGTTGTACCAAGAGATGTAGGCCTATTAGGTCATATTAATGGGACTTTAATCAATAGATTATTAGGAATAAAACACAGTTGAAGTTTATTTCACAGTAGATATTGACCTTGGATTAATGAGCAGTACTGGAGGAAGGACCCTGATCTTATAGGCTAACACAATAGAAGTTAAAGATTTAACACCGACTTAAGTGATTAGCGTCAACATATACCATCACTGAGCACTTTATTAGGAACCCCACCACCAAATCCTCCAGATGCAGCTCAGGAGCTTCAGTTAATGTTCACATCAAGCATCAGAATGGGTAGAACTCTGGGATCTCAGTGACTGCAGTTGGTGTTCGATTTTCACCTCGGCAGTCTCTAGAGTCTTCTCAGAATGGTGTGAAAGACAGAAAGCATTGGCAGTTCTGGGGATATAAAAGTCCTTTTTTTTTACAGATTATTTTTTGGCTTTTATTGGAGGGGCAGCTGAAGAGAGAGAGAGAGGGGATGACATGCAGCAAAAACCCTGGGATAAAACTGATGGCAAGCTGCTGCAGTAGGGACACAGCCTTAGTGCATGAGTAGCGGGCGCTCCGAGGTGAGCTACTGGGGGCACCCCAGGAAAGCCTTTTTATGAGAGAGGCTAGAGAAAAAGGCCAGACTGGTTGGAGCCGGCAGAAAGGCAACAGTAAGTCAGATAACCTCTTTAAAACTGTGCTGAGCAGAATTCACAACACGTCCATCCTCGGAGCAGATGGCCTACAGCAGCCATGTCGGGTTTAACTCCTGTCAGCCAAGAACAGAAATATGAGGCTGCAGTGGGAACAGACTTACCAAAGCCGGACAGTTGAAGGCTGGTAATACACAGCACAATCTGACGAGTCTCCAGTTGTGCTGAGGCTGCGGATGGTTGTTTCAGAATTTGGCATCAGCAGCTTGAATCCACCCAACCTGCCTCGTGTCAACAGTTCAGGATGCTGGTGGCGTAATGGGACGGGGGGATGTTTTCTCAGCACTTTGGGCTCCTTAATAACATTCAATCATGGTTTGAATGCCACAGCCTACCTGAGCATTGCTGCTGAACATGTGCTTCCCTTTACAGCCACAGTTGACTGTCTTGTCATTGCTTATCCCAGCAGGATAATGATCCATGTCAGTAGCTGTCTCATACTGGTCAAACTGGCCTCCTCAGCCACCACATGTGAATCCAGCAGAACGCCTTTGGGATGTGGTTGAGCACGATGCAATCCTGTCAACCCAGTCTGTTTCTAGCATCTTGTGGAATCCTCGACAGCAAGAATTGAGGCTGTTTGAGATCCAGTATTAGCATGCTGTTCCTAATAAAGTGCTTGGTAAGTGTACTTTAAATACCGCCAGTAAAAGAACTCATGATACTCATTATACAGGATAAGTCCAAGTACATCAAAAAAATCCCTCAAAATGCCAATTAATAAGCCTCAGGTTACCCCTTTAATAAACACCTTAACTAAGGTTTTAGTTTTGCAGGTCCTGTCTTATGTGTTCATCTGTTTGTGAACATGGAAAAGAAACATAAACCTTTAAAATGATTTAGAACTCCCAGCCCTTATTAATCAATTTGACAGGTTTTCTTTTGACTTTCCCTTCAGTGGTTACTTAAATTCATTTCTCATAACACAAAGAAAAAATCCTTGAAATATAACTAAAATCATGTCTTTTTGAATTTTCACCAGAACTTACAAACTAATGTCCTTTACAGGTATAAACTGAGGGATTGCTGTCATGTATAACCTCAAACCATTTAAAACATGCAGTGTCACAATATCTGAATATATATCACACTTGTCCATTTAAAATCCAGTAATTTTTACTTTAAAAAGCCTCGTTTTGTCTATTAATGTGACATTTCCAGGATGGTTGTCATGCTGTTTCATTCATTTGATGTTTAAAATGATAAAAGTTAAACAACAACAAAAAAAGTAACAGATAACTTTACATTTTATGTTGAGTTAACACCAAGTGAATATGCATGTTGAAGAGTTATTCAAGGATCATTTCATGGTCTTTTAAGTGTTCTCGTGTCAAAGTGAAAACATAATGCTTACTATGCACTTCAAAGAAAGTGCATCACCCAGGAATTTTAGGTTTCAGACCGTCTTTTGCGATGGTTTGTTACATTAAACTGCATTTTGGAACTTTTGTCGCCTCCTTGGTTGGTTGCAGGAGTTACTGTTGCTATAGTTGCTCGTCTCTTCAGCTCTGGCAAACCATTCATTGACGTAAAACACATCACTGCCAGTGCATCAGTGTGGAAATGTCATGACCAACAATACAGAGAGAGCTCCAAGTTTAGAGTTCATAAAATGATGAGCCTTGTTGGAGCCCAATATGTAACAACGACCTGAAATGTAACAACGACTTGTTACATATCAGGCTCTAACACGGCCGTGTTTGGTGGATGTTCGCTGGCGAGGGGTTAGTTTAATGGATAAATGACTGGTGCCAATGATATAATGTTAAAATAGAGGAAACAACAACATTCTTACAAATGCAGCAAGAAGACACTCCTTTTGTGATCAAATTAATACATTCCATTTATGAGTTTATTATACTTATTTACAGCATTTACAGTCTATTCTGACATAATCCAACACTATGTGGGTGGCACTTTGTTGAACATGGTAGTCCATCTTTTTCTGCATACCTAATATATATATGTAGTATTATACTACACTCTACACTGAAGCAATAAGCCATTTAATCCATAAATTATTGACTCACTCTATGATGTAATAAAATTATTACACTATTTCAGGAAAAATATTTTGCCGGCCCCATAATGTAATAACGGACCCAAAATGTAGCAACTTGTTACATTTGTGAAATGTAACAACTAGTTATACTTTGGGCAAAACCTTTTTACGTTTTGGGCTCAGCATCTTGTTACATTATTGACCAGTTATTACATTACTCTAACAAGCCTAATCAGCACTGCAAGAACTCTAAAGACTTGAGTCTAAGAGTCAGAGAGACGTCCCACACCCCGCCCTTATTGATTAACACCACAAACACAAATATAAACTAAAGATTTATCCAAAATTAAAAGTGAAAGCAAAGCTAACTCGTATTTGACAGCTGCTCTCAAAGTATTCCATAGGATTTATACAGCAGTTTTGGTAAACACGACCTTTATGGCTTCAGGTTATCACTTTAATTGAAAAAGTAAAAGAAAATTGAGACACAAAAATGCTCATGTAGCTGAAAATGACATCTGATGCAATATTAAATCATCACTTACAAGATGCAGTATGTAAGAAATACTGACATATTATCCACTGATTATGATTATGATAATAACAATTTTAAAAGGTGATACACCTTCTTTGGACACATGTTTACGATAGAAGAAAACACTTAATGCAATACAAAATTACTTGAACTTGGTGTTGATTTGGCAAATTCTTTTTGACACTTCTCCCCAGAAGCCAGGGATGTGTAATGGGTTTGGTATATTTTGAAACTTTGAGATATCCACTTGATTTTAGGATGTCATTTGTTAGTTTTTAACAAGTGTCTGCTGGATTGAAGAGGTCACTTTCACAATAAAAGCCTTGTGGAGATTTAGAACTATGGTGTTGGGACACTTTTTGCAGTGTAGAGTAAAGGACTGAGGTTTCAGCTGAGAGGAAAGCTGCAGAGAGGAGGAATCCCCCCCTGAGGCAGAAAACTACAGGAATCCTCTACTGCTGGCTAATCTCAACATCTGGATTTATATCAACCAAGGCAGTGGACCAACATCAGAGAAGGCACATCAGAACCAGAGTCATTATAAACACTTTCCTCAGTTACAATTCAACATTTTTTTGTCTATTGTGTGGTTTTGTCTATTGTACTGTAGCAAGGATGGAACAATGGTGGTACCGCCTGGATTTCTTATCGTGGATCTTAAGCGTATGTTTATACATTGATTCGAGTGGACCCAGAACAGTTTTACAGCCCTGTGACCAACTCAATATACAATACATAAAATGCGACAAGATCATTGACTTTAGGTACAAAAGGGATGCCTCAGTGGTGAGAGACCCCCTCATGTGTCTAAAGTTGGCAATGTTAAACTTCAAAGTATTTCTAAGTTTCTTTACATGATTTTTAAAGGTCAAAGTTGGGTCCAGGGTCACACCTAAATAAGTGAATTCATCAACATTTGTAATTTTTTTGCCATCAATAAAAATATTTGTACAATTTAAGCGTTTACCTCTATTTGTAACTTAAGTAGCAACTGTTTTGTCAGTATTTAATGTCAAACAGCTTTGACACAGCCATTCAGCAACTTTCTGCATTTGGTCTGTTAACTTTGTTGCAACCTCAGTTTCATTTTTACCATAAACAAACAACACTGTATCGTCTGCGTACATGATGACATTGGCAGTGCAGGCGAAGGGGAGGTCATTGATGTAAATACTAAAAAGCAAAGGCCCCAAGATGGAGCCCTGAGGCACTCCCATGGTGTAATCTTTGGGTGGAGAAAGGTTGTTCTTTATCCTCACACTTTGTTGTCTGCCACTGAGGTACGACTTTACCCTGTCTATTGTCTGGTTAGAGAGATCGTAATTGGTCAGTTTGCTCGGGAGAATATCATGGCTGACTGTGTCACAAAACGTGCGGCTCTATAAATGTTCAACAAATAAAACGGCGTGATAACAATGTCCCAACACCCAAACACCCCCCACCCCACCCACTCCCTTTGCATTTATTTGTCTCTGTTCTGTTGTGAAGTAGCCTGTCTCATACAGTGCCAAACAGCTGAGCCTAAATTACCCGACTGTCCAGCTGCTTAACAAGTTAGACGCTCGCCAAAACTCAATAATGGATATAACGTGACGACTGCCACACGACCAATGTCGGCAGAATTTGTCATTGGTACAGCATGTGAATCTATCAGTATATCCATTCATCCATTATCTATACACCGCTTAAACCTCTGTAGGGTCGCGGAGGGACTGGAGTCTATCCCAGTTGACTCAGGGCGAAGGCAGGGGACACCCTGGACAGGTCACCAGTCTATCACAGGGCCACATATAGAGACAGACAAGCACACTCTCATTCACACCTACGGACAATTTAGAATCATCAATTAACCTCAGCATGTTTCTGGACTGTGGGAGGAAGCTGGAGTACTGTCAGTATACTTAAACTGAATATTTAGTATTGTGTAGGTTAACATTCAGCTACATAATTAACACTTGCAGTAATGTATTTGCTAAATGACAAACAATCAATTCAATTCCCAATTGCCTGGAGAAAATGTGGCCTTTTGCCTTGTTGTAATGTAAACAAGCAGTCTTATTCATACTTGTCTCTTTTTTTTGCAGCATAATGCCTGTTCTGAAGGGAAAAACATATTTTTCTTATTTTACAACAGTGATTGACATAAATAAATATGAAGTTACATTCAACATGTGCTGTAACAGTTCTTTATATATATATATATATATATATATATATATATATATATATATATATATATATATATATATATATATCACACTTCTATAATAAGGCAGCCGCAAAAAGTATTTTGCCTTATTTTTTACTGAGCACCTGCCCCCCAAAATGTCTGTGCATATCTCTGAATGGTGGAGCTTGTGCAATTATTTTAGAGAATGTTTGGCAGGACATCAGGGACCAGCTGCTGTTTCCTCTCAGTCAGTCAGAAATCACCACCAGCAATCACACTGAACATATGCAATGACAATAAAGACAATTCAATTCAGTGAACATTAGGCGGCCTCTTGTTAAACATGAGATGATGTCAAATGAGAATGAGGCAGTCACATGACCTCACCTGCTGCCATGTGACACTCCATGAAGGATAGTTGTGAAATTACCACTCTCGTGCTCTAACTGCTAGATTTACTTTAATATAAATCTTGTTAGTGTGGTGTTTTTTGTATTATGGAAGCCATATCAAGAGCCAAATAAACAGCCACCATCATGGCTGAGCATTTCCTTGAAGCTGCAGTGTATCGACAAGAATCTCAAAGACTTAGATTCAGACTTCCAGGATTTCATATAAGTTCCCAACCTACTGAACCAATCCTGTCAGCTTGCAGGCTGGAGCTTTCTGTATCATTATTCTTCGAGTGAGTTTCTGATTTGGACATGTGTTACTGAATTAGTCCAATATTTCGACTGGCCATTGTGTAATGTAGAATAGCTTTATAGTGTTGGAGTGGAGCTGTAGGTGAGCTGGTGTGTTCAAGCTGCAGCGAGGGGAAAGAGGTGGATGAAGAAAGAGGCGGGAACTTAGAGAGATCTTCACTTCTAAAGAGAGCAGCAATGTAGAATTAAATCTAAGCCATTTTAAGTGATTATTTTCATATACAAAAAAATATGTGTAATATGTATTTTTGAGGGCTGCACGGTGGCTCGGTGGTTAGCAGCCTCACAGCTAGAAGATCACTGGTTCACGTGGATGTATTTTTGATGCACAGAGAACAGTTTTTAAGCATTTGTAGAGGGACTTTATGGTAAGACTGGAAAATGTCTTTGTGGTCTGTGGTGTAAATGTGACAGGGCCAGTCATCGTGTGCAGGACTGAGTGGAACTTCTTTTTCCTGCCTTTTGTTGAAATCACATTTGATTTCTTGTGGTTTAATTTTTTGGTAGGAATTTGCGGGTTTGAATGACAAAAAGTATAATTTTTAGGGCTAAATCTAACATTTTTAAAGCAATTATATTTAAAATTTAAAGTCTTTAGTTAGTAAAAATATTATGAATGGATTCAGCATGTTTCTTTCAGTGTAATTACCTGGCAGTGTGGGCACAGCTAGTAGGAGCATTACATTTACAAAAAAAACTTAACTGAACAGTAAAATGAGTTTTAAAAAAATAAAAAGGGGGAATTTTGTGATTTCAAAAATTCTACAGAGTTTGGTTGGTGGGTGTTCAGTGTCTTTGGACGGCATTTCCAAAGTCCTGCCGATTAAGATCGAACAGTGCAATGAAAGACACACAACTTGAGTTCAGTCTGGTTAGTTTCTCTCACAGTGTTGCTCCATAAGTCAGTATCAGACTGTTGTATCAGACTCTTTCACATGTTTTATCACTGACATTTTCTCACTGCTGCTGCCCTTCAGTTTGCTTCAGGATCCAACAGATGCTCCAGCATCCTCCTCCTCCTCCTCCATCACATCCCTCCATCCTGACCATCCTGCCTGTGGCTGAGAGCAGAAGGAGCAGAGATGAGAAAAGAGAAGGAAGGATCTTTGCTGTCTGAGTTAAGATATTCTTTCTTTTTACCAAGCTGTCGCAACAGGAACTTACAGGCTTGGGAAGTTATTCCTCACAAACCTGAACTTTTAAAAACCTTGCGGGTGTTCATTGTGGCTTCTCCTCACATCATCAATAAGGTGACAGACTGTTTTAGGTCAGGTTAGCTGCTGTGGGACAGACAACAGTGGAAGAATTGGAATTGATGTTAACATTGATTTTCTTTTTGGTTTATTTCAAATCCTGGTTCATGCTGCATCAAGAACAGCAAGAACCTGCAGTTTACCTTGTTGCAGTGCTATGATCCTTTATTTTTGTATGATCTTTTTATACTTTTCTTGCCGTATTTGTCTGTGGGGTGCATTTCTGAGAAGCCTTTTGGAAATCTCATTCTGGTCTGAGGGTGATGAGGTGAACTGTAATTTAAGGTCCTATTGTCTGCAGTGATGATGGATCAGCTGAGGAATGACGCCATGCAAACCTCAGGGGACGGGCAGCAGTGAACACACCTCCTGTCTGTGTCTGCAATACTTCAGAAATGCCTATTTATAATTTAGTTCAGATTAGAGTCCAGCAGCTGTGAGCACACTGAACCGGTCTGACGTAAATGTAAAACACCAATGTCCCATATTGTCCTAATGAACCTCTGATTCCTTAAAGGAAAATCTCAGTATATGTCAGCATGGCACATGTTCCCATAAATGTAATTCATGTGACTCTCTGATGCTAAATTTGCACTTACCTCATTATAACTTGCTCTAGATGGAGATCACGATACACCACTCACATGGCTACAGAAACTAACTATATATTACATAAAATCATATAATATAATTTTATATGATACATACATTTATATAAAACCATCATAACTCTAATCAAATCAATGAGGTAATGAAGACTTCTTTCAAGGTAAAACTACAATTCACACTCAGAAAACTATCATTGTTGATGGGCACGTTGACAACTAGCATTCTGATCATCTACTTAAATAGAGGTGATAGGGATGCTTAATCACCAGGCTCCACGTATTACATTAGCTGCAGCTGCTCTGAGGATCCATCTGTCAAACAGCTCAGAGACTTACCTTTACATGACATGTAGTCACTAATAGAAGATGTGTCCAGGATGTCAAGTGTAGCTACTGTCAGTGTAATACATTCATGTAGCCACAACTTATCCTGGAATTATACCTTTCATGGCTGCAGTATAACTGGTTGCATTGCAAAGTAGCGTTCATTGTGTAGTTGTTAAGATACATTGTCATAAGTATGTAATTCGGCTACCTGGGCTATTCCAGGGTGCTATAATCTGTGTTTACTGTCAGACACAAGAGTTTGATATGATGCATGTAAAAATCATCATGCTAATTGTCTTGATAGATGCTGACCAGCCACAACATTTAAACCACAGACAAGTGAAATGAATAACGTTAATCATCATTACTCATTACAATGATGGGCCACAGCAAAGATCCTGAGGTGTTGATCTAGTCTTCCCCAGATTCTTAATCCATCAAGTAGCCTATATGGGTCGGAACAAGTCTGAGGTATTACAAGCTTCACTCCACAACCCATAGGATGCATAAGATCCACCAATGTCCCGGTGCCAGACAACACAGGACACCCTTAGAGGTCCTGTATCAATGCTCCAGTGGGTCAGAGCTATTTTAGTGGTACAAGGAGGACATACAAAATATTAGGCAGGTGTTGTGCAGTTGAATTGGTGTATTTTGTTTTACCCTTACTTCATGTTTCCGTGAATCTCTACAATAGAGAAAGTTAAGAAGTTATGGAAGTTAGCTTGACCCAGTGAAAATCGCAACAGTTTGAAAAAAGCCACACGACCTCAAGTCCTGTATCAAGAACCACTGGTACCTTCTCAGTGACACCTAAAACCTTCCTAGGGACAAGCAGAATTCCTAAAATGATGACTGGAACCTCTTCAAGGACCATAGGAAGGATCTTAAAGGCCTTTTATTCAAATCACTCCTTAGAGACCAGTGGAACCACCTAACGAACCCCTAAAACCTTACCAGGCCATCTCAAGGAGAACTGGAAGCCCCTATATGACTCATACAACCTCCTCAAGGATATACAGAATCTATACAAAGACCAGTAAGCTCTCTTCAGGGAACACTGCAACATTCTCAACCAGAACCTCCTCAGAGACCACTGGAATCACTTGAAGTATGGAAGGATTCCAGTACAGTGACTCATCTCAAGTAACACTGGAACCACCTTTAGGATCCCTGTAGTCCCTCAAGGATCACAAGAATATTTCCAAGGATAAAAAAATCACACTGCAAAGCCAAAGAACCTCCTCAAAGAACCTTTGGGATCTGCTGACAGATCCACATTACCAACTCAGTGACCACTGGAACCTTCCCAAGGACCAAAACATCCTCCTTAATGACTGTGCTTAAGCAGAATCCTTCCACACTTGCATGCAAAGAAACCAACAACAGATTTACCCAGATGTCTTTTCTGAGAGAACTAAATTCAGGTTGACATAGTGTTAATTAGATTGAATTTAAAGTTTTGAACAGCAGGGCCTGTCGGCAGCTGGGTGAGGCTGTGCCAGCAGCAGAGAAACAGCTTCGTTTTCTAAATTAAAGATGCGTTTGTGTTCGGGAGGTGGAGATAATGCAGGATTTATCCGAAACCACACTCAGAAAAATGAAGACAAGGTGTTTTCTGACAGTTTGAGACCATCAGACAGAAACTCACAACAGCAGCAGGCTGCATGAATTCACTGAACATGTTTTCATTTGTGGCAGCAGAGAGGACATCAGCTCAGCCACTGTTGGTGTTACATCCTCTAATGACTTGAACTAATCAGAGGAGGCTGTGGCACAGATTACATACATATTATTGTAAACTTTACTTACAATAATTGATTAAAATCTGTTTTCCAGAGACCTGAAAAAATGAAACATCCATCCATCCATCCATCCATCCATCCATCCGTCCATCCATCCATCCATCCATCCACCCATCCATCCATCCATCCACCCATCCATCCATCCATCCATCCATCCATCCATCCATCCATCCATCCATCCATCCATCCATCCATCCATTATCTTCCGCTTATCTGGGGCCGGGTCGCGGAGGCAGCAGTCTAAGCAGAGAGGCCCAGACTTCCCTCACCCCAGACACCTCCTCCAGCTCTTCTGGTGGGACCTCGAGGTGTTCCCAGGTCAGTCGAGAGACATAGTCCCTCCTAGGTCGAGCCCGAGGCCTCCTCCAGGTGGGACATGCCTGGAACACCTCCCAAAAATGAAACATTTCATTCATAATCAGGCAAGTATGCAATTAGCATATAGTCACAAAAGGAGTGTTGGGGTAATGTTTGTATTGAATGACTGTGGTCATATTCCATTTGTCTGAAATGCACTAATGTAACACATTACTGTTTCCTAAACTCAGTAATCACGTTACAGTTACTAATCAGTGGCCACTTCTTTTTCAAGGCAGCATAGCCTCAAGCCAGCATCTCCTTGATTCTCTGAGACACGCAGTTGAGCCTTGTTCTTACCTCGATATGTTTCATTGAAGAGCTCTTTGGGCTGGTTTTCACCAATTCATTAAAGAGCATGAAAGAAAGACATTGTGTAGATCCTCCTTATTAGGCCAATGATGTGTTCTGATTTGTTGGTGTGTGTAAGATTTAACATTACATTGTTAATTGGCATGTTGAGGAAGGATGCATAGTAACGCAATGAGAACAACAATGAATCTCTTTGTCGAGGGAATAACTAAGTAAAGTAATGCATTACTTTTTTGAGTAACAATCCCTAAACTGAACATATCTAAGGCCAGATAAACCAACCCAACACCAGCAAACAGACAGGCTGCTCAGGTAACAGACCAGTTAGCCACAAAAGACTGTCAGGCAATGATGCTTTAAAGGTTCCAAGTAATGTGAAAGAATCCATCTTGAGTGTTGTTTACAGTTCATTCTATTTGGACGCTGCACATCCATGGTTAAGTAGTTCCTGGATCATGCAGCTGCTAGATTTAAATGTGCAGATAAGTGGCCATAAGCCTAGAAATCAAGGTTGACTGCAAAATAGAATGTATTGCTTAAAAAGACAAACTTTCATTAGGAACAAGAAGCCAAGTGCAGTGTTCAATTTTTGGAGCTGGATGTTGGATATAGATCTGCAGTAAAACCTGATTAAAGGTACTTATAAGCCATTAATGATGTGGGTACATCTGAAATCTTTAAAGGCAGTCAGACAGTCAGTGTCACTGGTGGAGGAGAAACTCATGCTCTCAGATTTGAAACTAACCGCATCATTCATTCCAGAAACACTCACGTCCTGCTCACTGTTCACACTGAATCTGATCCGGTTTGCATTGTTTTGGTAAAGTTCTCTTCTTCTACATTAATTTATGTTTGATTAATCGTCAATCCCACATTTTCTCCTCTTATTTTCCTTGAATTGTGTATGCTATGTTCAGCTCAGTCAGGCTGATTCTCTGCAGCTTTTACCATCTGAATCTCTCTGCTGCCACCTACTGATCACCTTTAAACATCACAACAACAAAAACACTAAGTCACACACTGGTGCTGTCGCTTTCCACACACAGGAAATGCTGCTCAGTGTGAACGAATTGGAAAAACTGAGAGGAGTATTGAATAGAGAAAGTGTGTTTAGAAGAGCAGTAATTTATTGTATGGCGGTACTGATTGGACTGATGTTATGGAAATACATTTGGTTTCAAATTTATTGGAATACAGCTTAAATTTAATAAATACAAATTCAAATTCTTATTTCAGTTATTCAAATTGATCAACATAACTTCAAATATAAATCATTCAAGTTCATTTTCTAGCTTTAGTTACCTTATGAGGCACCTGTATTCTTGAATATTTGCTAAAATTCATTTTATGGCCTCATACTATGAGCTCGCAGAATAGCAGCAGTAAATTTATTTCATGTGGTTAATTTAAACAGTATTTACTTAAAAACAAAACGACCAAAGCTGAGAAACATTTTTTATTGGCAGACTATTCTCTCTTTTAATTAGAGAACTGATACTTTTATTTGATATTTTTTAGGCTCCAAAGACATAAATCAACTGGAGGTTTAGGTCTTTGTTGGCAACGGCGTAGTTCTCGACTGCACCACATTGAAGTGTGTTAACAAAACCTCAATCTCCACCATCTGCAAAACTAGTAATCATAAAGTGCTATTATACTGGACTGCATTAGTTTATACAGTTGTACATAATAAAGTCAATTTAACATATATAAAAATAAAGTCACATATGTAACATGTGAAACACATTCTTTATGATTGCAAAATAGAAGTCTTAAAAACTTTAATAACATCAGAAATATTATTTTTGTGATTTTATTTAGAAATAACAAAGCAGAACATGTCAGGAAAGCAACATTTATTCAAACCAAACACACTAATTCCAGTTTCCCAACAAAAGAAACCAGTTCCACATATCTCTTCCC
Source organism: Dascyllus trimaculatus (assembly GCA_024666655.1). Taxonomy (NCBI): domain Eukaryota; kingdom Metazoa; phylum Chordata; class Actinopteri; family Pomacentridae; genus Dascyllus; species Dascyllus trimaculatus. The sequence continues at coordinate 31,930,519 of CM045448.1, forward strand.
AACCATCACCAAACAAGGAAGAGGATAAAAAACACATGAATAAATCAAATTAAACTGCTGTCCCTTTATTACATCTCTTTCAGCGGTGCCCGGGGCTTCACTCTGAATCCCTCACTGGCACTTTAAGGCTGGATGAGATTTAAGAGTTTGTTTAAACTGGTGTTAAACTCAATTCAGTCTGAGGACTTGGCAGCTTGTTTCAAAGACACTCTGAGCTTTTTTGTGAGGCCGATTCATCAAGCCATCATCTCATCAGTCCTCCAGGCCACCGAAGCCGTCGCTGAGAAGAAAGTGAGGTCTGAGCACGGACAGGATGGGGCCCCGGGGGGCCCCGGCCAGGCAGTATGCCTCATCAGCACTTACACCAAGAGACCGCAGTGTCCGCAGAGCACCACCACAGCTGTCCCTGCCACCATACGACGTCATTAGGGCGATGCTGAGAGGACTGTCGGACATGCCGAACCTCTGCCGCATCTTGCCCAGCTGAGTTGAGAAACTCTGTGAAGAGAATCACATCATGAATTACCCTTTAAAGGTCTCATGTTATGACATTCAGAGAATTAATGTCTCTCAGTGTTACAGTTTCCACTAAGCTCTGACCTGTGAGCATAGAATCAAAACTAATGGTACGGCTAGGCCCATTAGCTGCACAATGTGCTAACAATAAGAGTTTTCCTATTACTGTGGAGACATTGCCATTAAAAATCAAAGCAGCCCACTGGATCTTCAGTTCCTCAGATGCTTAAGACTGTTGTGTTTACTCTTGCAGCCAACAGCAAAACATCTGATATGCTCTGAGACATTTTAGATTTAGCAGAAGCACCTCTAAAAAGTAAATGACTGAGAGGCAGCTGCTCTTTCTGAATGGCTCACCTGGAAGCAGCGCCAGTGAGGGGGCAGGATTATACAAAGCTAGACGACTATCGGTTCCACAGTTGGAACACGAAAGTCTAGTAAAAACTGTTACTGGCTTGTAAAGCTGTGAGACTAACTGGTTGTGGAGGCTTGACGAATGTAAAAACTAAACATCATTGTATATTAACAGATTTAATTTTACACCTGCAAGTTTATAAAATCCCCAGAAGACAACAAAAATGGCTTTTGACCAAATGAGACCTTTAAAAATCTCAAATGTATCAGCACACAGTTTTGGAAACATCCAAGAGTAAAAAGTGCTGTTTGTACCTGAGCAGCCTGTCTGCTCGCTGGTGTTGGGTTGGTATCGGGCCTGATGACGGCATCCCCGCACAACAAAACTCTGAGCTGCTCAGACGGACATGAAGCTGTGTACTCATCCAGCAGCGCTGACAGAACACCTGGACCAATGACAAGGAGGATGATACACCTTCTAACATCGCACTCCCCTGTTTGTCTAACAATATGGACTGAATTCTGGGTAAACTGTGAGCTTTCAGGAGGAAGATATGACCAGACAGGTGTATGTTAAAAACACAGAGTCTGACATTTATAAGATTGTGAAAAAGGTTTGAGATAAAGATCCTATATTTTGAGGGTGAAGGCTAATTAAAATATCCCCTCAACAATGGAATGAATTGCTGGAAACTTTTGTGCAGACATTCATGGTTTGCTATAGGGACTGCTACTGAGATCCTGATGGGCAAGGAGAAGTAAATGAAGATCCCTAATGCAGTTAGCAAACTAGCAGTTCCTGACAGCTAATTTCTGAGTTTACTTCTGGCCAGACTTGAAAATGTGCGAAATAATTAATGTACAAATAACACATTTGAAAGCTGCTGGGAGCTTGAGTCAGTTATTCCTTTACCATGGCAGTGCAAGATTAGCACGACCCATAGAGCCACATTACTGGGAAATACAACAGTTTGTAGTAAATCGGAATTATGCCTTACATTTTCATCTATCATTATCATCTATTGTATTTTTAATAAGTCTTACCCCCCTTTGGTGGACATGTCCATTTGCTGGAGACACATCATGAGTAAAATAGCAGTCAATACGACGGCTAAATATGTCTACCTTTAAACTGCAGTGTACAGATGACAGTCTGAAAACACTGATTCACATCTCTGAGGTTTCACATGTAACATACAACAAACATAAGGAACCAATCCTGCCAACTTGCAGGGTGGGGCTTTCTGTATCATTATTCTTCTTCAGAATCAGTTTCCAATTCGAACATTTCCACCTGAATTACTCCAATATCAAACCCTGCCACTGTGTGGTGTAGAGGAGTTTTACAGTGTTGGACCAGAGTTGTAGGTGAGCTGGTTAGCTTGAGCTGCAATGGAAAAAACTTTGAAATATGTGACTTTTCTAAACAGGGATGAGGTTTTAGGGTTTTCATCAAAGAACAGAGAGAATCTTTAACAGATCAACTTAATGCACTTTTTGTTTGGTGCTAATTAGCATGCTAACACACCAAACTGAGATTTAAGTAAAAATCAACATTTTAGCATTGTCACTGTGACAATGTTGGCACTGAAAACTTAGCATTTACTGCAAAGCCCCTTAGCCCAAGGACAACCTCACAGAGATGCTAGCATCGGGCTAACTACCTGCTATCCTACCTGGGCTATCCTTTGTTTAATGCCATCTGCACAGTTTTGAAGCATTACTTACATCATCAGTATTTGTTCTACCACCTAAACCCTGCAGGTCTCATTATCTTTCCAGACGACTATCCTCAGGGAGCAATTTCACTGATCCATTTAGAGATATTAAGCTGTTTTTAAAAGCATATTTTTCTGAGGAAAATGTGCTCTAGTGGATTTTAAAGACAATTTAAGAAGATCATAACAAGATTCGTTTCAAACTGTTACCCCTATTTTAAATCTTTGTAAACCAAATATGCATTTTTGTGCTATAAGCTCTGGCAAAGACTGTTGCGGGCAGTAAACACTCATCAGGCTGAGTTATAAAAGGTGAAAAGAAGAAACATCCTGACCTTTCTGTGATGTCTGCGACACCTCGGTTCTGTCTGTCGACAGAAAGAGCTGCACGTTATTTTTCAACAGACTCTCAATGAAATCCTCCTCAGTGGAAAAACAGAACCTGCTGATTTCAAGACCTGCAAGAGAGCAATGAAGACATCACAGCAGGAAGTCAATGCCGGCATCAACAAGATGACAACTCCAACATCGATCAGTGGTAGACTGTGATCTGTAACCTAAAAGTAAAAGTTATATTACCATAATGTTTGGTGCTGCTGATAAGGTGGGAGCTCTGCTGCTGCTGCTGGCTGTCGGTGGTGATCAGGACAATGTCAAACAGCAGCGACTCGGCAGAGTTTTCCTCCAACAGACGCTCGTTCACTTTCTGCAGTGCCTGTGGAAAACAACAAGAATGAAAGTTGAGGTCTGAATTTTTACAGACTTTTTCTGTTTTTTTCTTGATGTCAAGAAATTCAGTTTCTCAATATTGTTTGACTTCCCTACTCTATCGGCCAATCACATCAGCTCCTACTGAAGACATAAAAACGTTTCTCAAATATACACAGTTGCTTTAGAAAGTCTTCTTATAACATCAGTATTTGCACACTTCATTGTGTGTAGATTTGATTTTAAATAAATAAAATACACCAAATAACACATAATGACAGTCAAAAGTAAGTCAAACCAGGTTTTAGAAATTCATCAAAAATCCAAAACTGAAATCTTTCATTTACAAAAGTACTCAGACTATTTAGTGTGACTTTAAATTATGGTCAGGTGAATTCTTTTTGCTTTAATTACACATAAGATGTGTCCAAAAGTTGACTGGCATCCACCAGGACTCTTCCTGGAATCTGCCGCCTTGCAAAAACTGAGTCACCAAGCAAGAAGGGCCTTGGTCAGTCATGTTACCAAGACCTAAACAATAACTCTAACAGAGTTTCATCAGTCCTCTGCAGAGATTGGAGAATCTGCCAGAAGGACCACAATCCAAGAGGCACTCATGGTAGAGCAGCACATGACAGGCTGGAGTTTATGAAATGACAACTAAAGAACTCTTACAGCACAACGGAAAAGCTTCTTTGATCAGATGAGACCAATCAGAACTCTTTAGATAGAACTCTATCACCTATGAAGCATGGTGGTGGCAGCATCATGCTATGAGGGTGCTTCTCAGCAGCAGGGACAGGGAGACTGATTAGAATGTAAGAAAGTGTGAACGTAGCCAAGCACAGAGAGGTTCTTGAAAATAATCTGCTGCAGAAAGCAGCGACCCAAGACTGGAGCAACACTTCACCTTTCAACAGGGCAATGACCTGAAGCAAACGGCAAAGACAACACTGATATAGGAGTCAGAATATGGACTTAGTTTACTTGGATTGCACACGTTCTGGTGGTTACTGTCACTTCTGGTAATTGGGGTAGGGGATGTGGTGTCACTTTATTTACTTGTTCATTTGTATGTAGGTATTTAAACAGGAGGGTGAGTAGGGGTCCAGTATCTAATGCAGATTATCATATTGTGTATCAGTTATTCCAGCAGAACTACTGCTTACCAGTCTTTTTGTTTAAACTAGCAGTAAGAAACACATTTGGGCTTCAGTTGAATTTTTTTGCATCACAGTAAAGAGCCTTTTTAACTTCCTAGTGGCTTTTTTCATTGGTGGTAATTGCAACAACTAGGCGATATTCAGTAGAAGTCTCCAACTGTCCTTTAATGGTCTAGCCAAAGCCTAGGGTTGAATTCCATAGAGCATCTGAGACATGAAAATTAAAGTTCAGACACTTTGCACCCATCCAATCTGACAAATCTTAAGAGAATCTGCCAGGCAAAGTGGGATAAACCTTCAATATCCAGGTGGGCAAAGGCCTGTAGAGACTAACCGATTCTCTAGAAGCTGCAAGTGGTACCAAAGGAGCTTCTACAAAGTACAGAATTAAAGGTATAAGTACTTTTGCATACGATAAATTTCAGTTTTAGATTTTAAATACACTCTCAAAAATATTAAAAACATACTTTCACTTTGGCATGATGGGTTATTGAGTGGAGACTGTTGGGCAAAAATGCCAACTTTATCCATTTTAAATTGAATTCACAACACAATAAACTGTGCAGAACGTGAAGCCAGTCGTTTCTTTTTCAAAATAAAAGAAGGCTCAGTATTCCCTAAAACAACTGGCCACTGAAGGCTTTATCAAAAGCTAGTCAAACAGGAGGAAATTTGTCGGTTAGCATTTTCAGGTGCCAACTAATCCATATTTGATGCTCTGCTGAGTATTTGGGGCAGCAGGATGGTGTATGTAGGACTGAGCCAAAATTAAGTACAGTGTGTGTGTTCATTGTAATGACGGTAAATGTCACTCAGTGAAGCCATGCTGCTGATTGATGTGTTTTAATAGATTTTAGACAGCAGTGGAGCTCTGAGGTTATCTGGCTGTGTGAAGCTTAAAACTCTTAACAACAGATGACAGGATGTAGTTGAACTGTAGAACCCATCTGGTATGAATTAATATCACTCTTCACACACACATATTTTATCTAAACACAGTAAAAAAGACAACACTTGCTGACAGTTTTAACTTGATGTCGCACTGCCGATGTGTTGCATTCTGACCTGCAGCAGTGGAAAAGCCACTCCTTCTGCGTACACGCCGTCATCACCTCCTGCTCCCTGTTCAAACACTGCACGAGACGCTACTGCCACAACCACTGCATGGTCAGAATCCTTCTGCAGGGGAAACACAAAACATCTTCATCTGACCTTTTTTTTTTAAAATTCCATCTAAATCAGACAAGACGGCCTATGGATGTCTGGTCTGGAGAGAGTCCTGAACAAAAACTAGGAGGGTGTTTGAGAAGGAGAGAGTGCTCATTAATCTGAATCTGCAAGGTTACTCCTAACTAAAGTCTTCAGAAAAATAAAATACATAATATTTGGCTGGAGGTGACCAGAAATATAAAGTAGCAGATAATGGAAATACTCAAGTAAAGTGCAAGTACATTATAAATGCTTTTAAATGCAGTGCATGAATAAATGAAGTTTACATAAAGTACAGGGTTGCCTGAATGCTGTAAAACCACAGAAGCAGTGGGACATGTCTGCTGCTGGGTGGCTGTGTTTTGCGACACTGCTAAATAACATGTTTCAGGTGAGTCTTACCTGCTTTACGTCGGTGTTCTGGACCGTGGAAACCATGTCCGCCGCCCTACTGAGGCTCTGTAGGTTTTAACAGGTAACTGCACGGACCTGTCCACCCTCACCACACCGTACCTACCAGAGATACTCAAACTAATTCATAAAGTTCCTCCAGAGACAGGACGGCCTGTTTTGGTTCCGCCCTGAACCCCGACGTTCGCTGTAAGCGCGCAGCGTGATGGCGTCACTTCCTGTTCAGGCTGCCTCTGGTACCCCGCCCACAGCACTGATTACTGTGTCAGGTGGAGAAACACGGTCAGTTTGGCCCCTAAAAACCCCCACATCTGGATTAACTGTCGGGACAGAGGACAGAGACAGACCCGGAGCGTGTCTCAGAGGAGTCTGGTCCAGCGTGGAGTGGCTCCGGAGCGGGTTTGACCCGGTTTCCAACGGGCTTGGACCGCTCACAAAGACAGAAGGAGGGGAAAGTTTGCTTCTTCATCTTTGGTTTCACGGTGAGAAACTTCTCCTCTGTCCACTCTGTCCTTCCTTCTTTACTGCCGATGTCCTCTTTGTACCGGTCCACTGAGGTGTCCAGGTGTGTCCAACCTGGACCCCGCGGACCAGCCGGGCTCTTGTAGGTCCTCCTTGAGGTCCTCAGGTGGGCTGTGGCTGATTGGCTGTCAGCTGTCCTGGTGGGAGGGAATCTCTGAAAGTCTTAAGAAGCTTTAGAGCTGTGACCATTAGTGAATTAATCTACTAGTCAGTGGTCACAACATTAACTCTTAGCTGTTTCACTGATTGAATAATGCATGCAGTCATTTGCTTAGCAAAATGCTAAACATTCACTGTTTCCTCCTTGTCAGGTGTGACGATTTGATGCACTTCTTTGTTAAACAATAGAATCATGACAGACATCATGACTATTTATTGAAATGAAGCAAAATAGTTAGTTAACAGAGAAAATGACCAGCAGATCAGTTAGGAATGAAACTGATTGTTAGTCATAGCACTGAATTTAAAAAAAACAAAAACAAAACACATTTAAATCAATTTTCCCAATAAAGGGATGGAAGGGAATTTAAAATGCTGCCATCATTTTTTTGTATTACTACTTATATTCATATTATTTACTCTCTATCTTTTCTTTCATGTGCCGCAAGCCTAAATTTATTGGATATTTTGATGCCATTGTGAAACCTTCTACTAATGCTTCCTAGATCAGTTATGCACCACTAATGAGAGGAACGTCTGTGCTGCCAGGTCGCAGAAAATCCTCCTCTTATTATCTTTTTAGTTCATTGGAGACCTCCTAAATCCAGTGTTTGACCACAGTTCTTGTGGAAAATGGCTGTAAATATGAAATTCAAAAATTAAGAAAGCTCACACCCTTAATTAATGTCGCACTAACTTTTAGGACTACAAGCCCGATAACTTAATAGAAAGTGTGAAACCCTAAATAATTATTAATGGTTAGCACACTGTGGTTTTCTCACAATATGGCTACCTGGAATTTTAAAAACTGAATTATAGCTAACCTATAAAGCATTAATAACGGATTTATTAACCATTAATTGACCAAAAGTCTTCAGTCTAGTTTGCAGAGTTACTGAAGGATTATTCCCATAAACGCGTCTATTGTAGCTCTAACTGTCACGGTGACTTTGCACTCTCCACGTTCGGATGAATACACATCGTATTAATGGCTCTTCTGGTTGACTAGTTTCTGTGTTATGGCTTTGATCAGACTCAGAAATAAATACAAAATTCTCTTTTTTCTCTTTTTTTTTATTGGAAAGCTGCTGGGAGCTTGCGTTGGTCGGCTGGCATATGCTTTTTTTGCGTGAGGTGGAAAATGAAAAATTAGCATGAGCCGTGTAGTCACCACACCCACATTAATGGGAAACATGCTTGGTTAAAATAACCATGATTCTCCTCTAAATGGGTTAATCCATTGATTTTCTGCTGCTTATCCAGGTCAGGTCACATAAATTAGAAGTCCTGGAAAAATGTGATATAATATAAAATAATTCCAGGCCTTATACCTTCATAGTTTTCCTTTAGTTGTTTCATTTTTTTTAGTTCTGTCTGTCATTAAAGGCTTAGATTTCACTTGGCAAACTGTGCACAAACCTGGAGGTGCAAAACAGAAATAGAAGCAGAGTGTTACCTGAGATCAGACTGCGAGCCAGTCAGTGAAATGGTCATTTTGTAAGAGAAGCAGTCAGTCTTTGTTAGGCAGTCAGCCGGTATGCAGGCAGTCAGCAGTCTATCAGTTTAAAATAGCTCAGTAAATACTCACATGTCCAGTAAACAGCAGTCAATCTGGCTCCCTGCCACTCACTAATCTGTCAGTCAATGTCAGACAATCAGTGTCACAGTACAGTAACCATTAGCAGCAGTCACACCAGCCAGTGTCTTTATCTGCCTGCCAGTCAGTCAGTCCTACCTGTTCAGACAGTAACCCTCAGAAGCAGTCAGACCAGTCAGACGGCTCACTGATCCTATAGACTGAACACACCTTCAGTCCTCTACAGGCAGCTGTATGCACTGCTGGTGTTTCAGAGCAGAGCTGTCGCTGAGGATGTTCATGTCATGAGGTCAAACTGTATTAAAGTGAATGGGGTTAAAAAGGGTACGTCTGGAACCCAGAGATTCTAGCTGTAATTCTATCTGATGTACCACCACAGTCCTATCAGGTGAGGACGCTTGATCTGTCGTCTCTGATTTCACCACCCGTTAAAAGGCAATGGCTGTGGTGACTGTGCATATAAACCCCTATAGGAACTGTTGTTCTCTTCTTTTCGGTGGGTTTGGTCAACTTTCCTTTCTTGTTACTTCAGCTTAAACTGACAGAAAGTGGACATTTAAACCATTTACTTGTTCTCCGTTCTTATTCCACCTGCGACACTCAGTCTGAAGGTTTTAAAACTGAGATCTGAGGGAGCCTGACGTTTTATGCAGTCAACGCAAGAAAGTCACTGGTTGTGGTGGCAATAAAATCAAAATCTCATCAGTTTCTTCCCCAGTTTGTGTGTTCATTTCCTGCTAAGCACAGATCCTTGGATATACACATAGTTTCCACCATAGCAAAATTCTAACTTGTAGTTTCTTATGTATTCAATAGTTGAGATATTTACTAAATTGTTAACTTCATCATGGAGCTAGAGAAGGAGAATGGGGGTCTCCAACTCAGAAGAATTAATCCTCCCTGTCATTTTCAGTTTCCACAGATCGATGCGTATCATTCCTCGGTTTATCTGTCTTCCGCGTCCTTTCTCCTTCTAGTCTCTGCAGCTCGGTCATGTTAAGGTAGAGGCCCCACTCGGCGGCGCCCACCATGCTGAAGCGTCTGGACAGGATCCGGTTCCGGGGCCAGAGACGGGATGAGTTCCTGGATCTGGCCGAGTCCCCCAACACGTCCGACACGGAGTGCAGCGAGGACGTCCTGATGAAACCTCGCTTGTCCATAAGAGAGTCGGAGGAGCTGAGGGAGGCGGAGGGAGAGCAGCAGGGCGACGCTCAGGTGCAGAACCACACACAGGGAGTCTGTATTTTTATGTACCCTGATTTAACTCAGTCTAGTTTGTTGTTGCTGATTTGGTTTGCTGTTGTTGTCTCTAAGGCTGGTCCAGGATCATTTTCTGCAGCTCTCCAAGACGACTCAAGGACAGATCTTAATGAGGTCAAAGGTCACTTAGAAATCGCCTTGTTAGAGAAACACTTCTTACGTGAGTATTCTGTCAATTTTATCTTCGTGTTTCTGACGTTCAGTGTTCTCTGTGGAGTTTGTTTGTGAAAACCAACCAATAAGAATCACTTCAGCTTGGTCAGATTGTTACCAACCAGTCAGAGCCAGAGCCAGATTTCTGATCAGGTATCTCTCCTCTCGCTCAAATGAACCTTGACTTATGCTTGTTTCAAATGGTAAATGGTCTGCACTGACAGAGCGCCTTTCTACCTTAGTGGTACTCAAAGTGCTTTACAATGTGTTTCGCATTCACCCATTCACACACACATTCACACACCAGTGGAGCTTCCATGCAAGGTGCCTGCCACTGGGGGCAACTTGTCGTTCAGTGTCTTGCCCAGGGACACTTTGGCATGTGGAGGGGCCGGGGATCGAACCTCCAGCCTTGCAATCAGTGGACAACCCGCTCTACCACCTGAGCCACAGATGTCTTTCACATTTTACAGTCAGCAAAGAAAATACAAATAATGAAAGTCCCTTTAAGCTGTGCAGAAAGTATTGATTAGACGCTGAGTTATGACGGCTCCTCAGACACCAGCTCATCATCAGAGTCAAAGATGTGTCAAGGGCTTGACTGAACTTGATCAGCAAACTGAATTGTTTGGGCATAGCTCAGAATGGCACACACCTGTGTGTATAAGGTCCTGCAATTCACACTGGATGTCAGGACAAAAACTAAACCACCAAGTCCAGGGAACTCTCTGTGGAGAAGTGAGTTTTGGATCTGGACAAGATATAAAACCCTTTCAAAAGCTTTGAGCGTCCTCAGGAGAGCAGTGTCACGATAAGTGTGAAGAGTTTGGAACCATCAGGGCTCTTCCAAGAACTGTCTGGCCGACCAAACAGAGCAGCTGTATAAGAAGGTCGGAGAGTTGACCAAGAACCAAGCAGTCATTCTTAACAGAGCTTCAGATGTCCTCTGCAGATGATGGACTACCATCTGAGCAGAACTCTATCAACTGTATCTTTACGGCAGAGCAGCTGGACAGAAGCTGCTCTGAGGGATATGACAGACTGCCTTGACTAAAGAACATTTCAGAGCATGAGGAAATAGATGCTCTACTCTCCAGCCTGATGAGGCAAAAACTGAATGCCTTGGGCAGAATTCCAAGCATTGCTCATTACCTGCTAACACCATTCCAACAGGGAAGCATGGTGGTGGCAGCATCATGCTGTGGAAGACCTTTTCATCAGCAGTGACATGAATACTGGTTAGAACGGAGGGAAGGATGAATGCAGCCAAATATAGAGGTCTCTGAAAAAAAACCTACTTCAGAGTGCAGAGACTTGAGACTAAGGTACCAATGAACGTTTCAGCAGGACAGTGAACAAGCAAACCAAGACAATACTGGAGAGGCTTCAGGATAAGTCTCTGACTGTCCTTGAGTGACCTAGCCTAAGCCCAGACTTAATCCTCATCTATAGAGAGACCTGCAGATGGCGGTTCACAGAAAAATCACCTGTAATCTGACAGACTGACAGAGAGAACATGTTTTACTTTGTGATTATGGGTTATTGAGTGGGAACTGATGGGAAAAAATGCCAAATCTACAGCACAATGAAGTGTGAAACAACTGGACAGGTCTGAGTACCTTCTGGAGCAACTATATATTGGTGCTGATATACTTTGGGAAAATAAACCTGCTACACATTAACAGTGAAGCAGACTGAGTGAGGCTCCACTGAATATTCTGGATTCAGAAATATTGTGCATTTCAGCAACATTCAGACAGCTTCTGTTCCTGCATTGTCCTGAGAACTGATCTAATCAGCACCGTTGTGTGTAAATGGATTTTTGTCACACTGCTGTAGATAAAAAATCACAAATTTTCTCCCACCTCTGCCAGGCCTGCACACCGTTTTTATAACACCAAACTGTAAGATATTTCCTAATATACAGGAGTAAGGAGATCACAGGCCCAGATATCTGTTTTGTCCATTATCCAGTAATTGATGAAACCAGAGATGAAATCCATCAGTGGTTTGACTGAGAGGAGAAGGAGTGAGTGTTCCTCTTGCTCATGATGGTTATTCGGTAAAGGCTTGATGTGTTTTAAGACCTGCGAGGGATGCAGAGGCTGCTGCTGCGGCCATTTAAGGACAAGTTGTCATTTTTTTTGTCTGTTTTTAAAATAGCCTTTTATTAGTTTTTGTTGCTGTGACAGTTCCTTTATAAAGAGATCCCTTCATAATGGGTAATGGACAACATAGTCCATACACCAGCTTCAGACAGTGACTGATCTGCTGTGTCGTCTGCTGTGCTGTGACATGGATGATCTGAGTTTTAGAGATGTTGTAGTTTTATTCCACCACATTCACCTGACAATTTTAGCATTTTTTCAATTTATGGTAAGTTTTTAGTGTGGTGTCTTTTACATTTGAAAGTACCAAACTGTATATGAAGGCAGAGATCCGATTCTTATTATCCGACACATTCTTGTGTTCCAGAGGAGGAGCTGAGGAAGCTTAAAGAGGAGTCCAATGTGGATTCATTGAGGCAGGAGCTGGAGAAGGAGCGCGGCAGGCGCTTAGAGCTGGAGCAGAAGATGAATGACGCCCTGAGATCCAGGTGGGTTCATTGACTGCATGGCCAAACCATCTGTTAGGTCACCCACAGTTTTCCTGAGGAGCGGTTTTGAGGTTCAGTGTGGTGGCTCTGGCCGTCTTGGGAGTTCCTGACTCCTCCTATCACCTGGGAAATCCAAAATGTGCAAAGAGGTGGAGTGTCAGTTGAGCTGAGAGGGTTCAGGGAAACATCTCAGTGTCACCCACCTGTCACTCAAAACAATGGCCTTTACTGTGCATGATTTTAAGTTATAATACAGTTTAAATAAGTGAGTTATATTAAGTTCACCCCTGTCCAGATGCCATGAATGAAGAAATTAGCTTTAGAGACTGAAATAGTTTTTGTACCAGGCTGTAAATATGTTTATTTCTGCTGTAAAGTCGGACATTTTAACATGGGGGTTTAAGGGGATTGACTTCCTTTTGGAGGCAGCCTCAGGTGGATATTTGAGGAACTGCAGTTTTTGGCACTTCTGTGTTGACTTCATTATTCAGCCTCAGAGGTTGTGACTTTGGTAAGTTCGTTAAAAAAGCTTTATACAATTAGCTTGTCTGTCTGAACCAGACTGGAGGCTGTGGGAGAGCAGACAGATCAACTTGCTTCAGTAGGTAACTGAAATCATTTCTTTGTTAACAGACTTGAAGACTCACCTTCCCAGACACCTAAAGTCCAGCCCCCTCCTCCTGCACCTGCAGGCGGCAGCACCGGTGAGCTACACCCTCTAACTCTGATGTCTGTTCACCCCTGCTCGGTGTTCAAGAGGAATTGTTTGAAGTGGGAAAATAGAATTTCTATCACTCTCTGTACATTTGGCCTTTTTGTCTCCTCAGACAAACAGAAGGAGACTCTGTCCAACAGCTTCCTAAAATGGCTTTACGATCGATTTGGTGTTTATATCGAGGATTTCCGCTTCCAGCCGGAGGAGACGACGGTGGAGACGGAGGAGCCACTGAGTGCCAAGAGGTGAGGAAGAATCCAGAAACTGTCTGTGTAGAGATTATTCAGCACACTGCAGAACTGTGATGTTGAAGAGCTTCGCTTAATGAGCTAAAGTAACGAAATAATTAACTCTAAATCATCACCTTTTTCATGAGTTCGCTACTTTATTCTTCTGATTTCCGATACACTCTGAAATCTAACTGATTATCTGGTTTCTGATCTGCAGATTGACTGAAAACATGAGACGACTCAGTGAGTATTTCTTAAGCAAATCTAATGTGTAATGTTATCTGGAGGCAGTGAGATGTACAGTTAGGTCCATAAATATTTGGACATTGACACAATTTTCAGCATTTCAGCTCTGTACAACACCACAATGGATTTGAAATGAAACAATCAAGATGTGCTTTAAGTGCAAACTTTGAGCTTTAATTTGAGGGTATTTACATCCAAATCAGATGAACGGTGTAGGAATTACAACACATTTTATATGTGCCTCCACCTTTTTAAGGGACCAAAAGTATTTGGACAAACTAACATAATCATAAATCAAATTGTCACTTTTTAATACTTTGTTGCAAATCCTTTGCAGTCAATGACAGCCTGTAGTCTGGAACTCATGGACATCACCAGACGCTGGGTTTGGTCCCTGGTGATGCTCTGCCAGGCCTCTGCTGCAGCTGTCTTCAGTTCCTGCTTGTTCTTTGGGCATTTTCCCTTCAGTTTTGTCTTCAGCAAGTGAAATGCATGCTCAATTGGATTCAGGTCAGGTGATTGACTTGGCCATTGCAGAACATTCCACTTCTTTGCCTTTAAAAACTCTTTGGTTGCTTTCGCAGTATGCTTCGGGTCATTGTCCATCTGCATTGTGAAGCGCCGTCCAATGAGTTTTGAAGCATTTGGTTGAATATGAGCAGATAATATTGCCCGAAACACTTCAGAATTCATTCTGCTGCTCTTGTCAGCAGTCACATCATCAATAAATATAAGAGATCCAGTTCCACTGGCAGCCATACATGCCCACGCCATTACACTACCACCACCATGCTTCACTGATGAGGTGCTATGCTTTGGATCTTGAGCAGTTCCTTCCCTTCTCCATACTCTTCTCTTTCCATCATTCTGGTACAAGTTGATCTTTGTGTCATCTGTCCATAAGATGTTGTTCCAGAACTGCACAGGCTCTTTTAGATGTTTCTTGGCAAACTCTAATCTGGCCTTCCTGTTTTTGAGGCTCACCAATGGTTTACACCTTGTGGTGAAACCTCTGTATTTCTCTGGTGAAGTCTTCTCTTAATTGTTGACTTGGACACAGATACACCGACCTCCTGGAGAGTTTTCTTGATGTGGCCAACTGTTGTGAAGGGGTTTTTCTTAATGAGGGAAAGGATTCGTCTGACATCCACTTTCCGTGGTCTTCCAGGTCTTCTGGCGTTGCTGAGCTCACCAGTGTGTTCTCTCTTTTTAAGAATGTACCAAACAGTTGATTTGGCCACACCTAATGTTTTTGCTATCTTTCTGATGGGTTTATTTTGATTTTTCAGCCTAATGATGGCTTGCTTCACTGATAGTGACAGCTCTTTGGACTTCATATTGAGAGATGACCTCACCAGATTCCAAATGAATATACCACACTTGAAATGAACTGCAGGCCTTTTATCTGCTCCTTGTAAATGAAATAATGAGGGAATAATCCACACCTGGCCATGGAACAGCTCAGTAGCCAATTGTCCAAATACTTTTGGTCCCTTAAAAAGGTGAAGGCACATATAAAATGTGTTGTAATTCCTACACCGTTTACCTGATCTGAATGTAAATACCCTCAAATTAAAGCTCAAAGTTTGCACTTAAAGCACATCTTGATTGTTTCATTTCAAATCCATTGTGGTGTTGTACAGAGCTGAAATGCTGAAAATTGTGTCAATGTCCAAATACTTATGGACCTAACTGTATAGCTAGGTATCATTTGTGCAGCTGTGATTACAGATTGCATGTTTGTTGATGATAGAAGCAAGAGGAGACATGTACAAACTAAAGAGTCGGGGTCTAAGAGTGGACCCCTGTGGGACTCCAAGTAGCATGTCAAATCATATCGCTAGAATTGGGTTTCTGTATATCCGTCCATTTAAAAGCTACTTGGTTACACAGTTCGTATGTAAGTGGGAGCAACATTTTTGGAGCTTGTGGAGTTTCTGATACACCACATTATCAATAGTTTGGGGTGGAAGTTATTATGCCAAGTTATGCAGCTTCTTTATGATTATTCTTTGGTGGAGGTTATTACCTCGGACATCCCATGTCCAGCTCTGATGCAGCAGATACATCAAATTGGGCAAAACAAACGTGGACCAAAGGCACAGGGCTTTCTGTATACTTTTGGTCAAGTGCTTGACTCAGATAAAACACCTTAGTTGACTTATTTAACAGTTTTACCTTCAAACAGACAAAAGGGACATCTGGACGGAGCTGATGTTCTTAGTCATGATATATTCTACGTCTGTGATTGGTCAGTCGGTCTGCTATTGTTTTTCCAGAACGAGGATTCCGACCTGTGACCAACTTCATGAGGAACCTCTCTGCCTTATCCAGCTGGTACTCCGTCTACACGTCGGCCATCGCCTTCATTGTGAGTCCACACAAGGACAGATGTTCACCCCTCAGGGTTCTTCTAAAGATGGGTCTTAATACACCCACCAGTAATGATGAAACTTTGAAAGACATTCTGCCTCAGAAATACATTTAAGGTGTGTGTATGTTCTCCACAGGTGTACATGTATGCAGCGTGGCACGGCTGGGCCATCCCCATGTTCCTGTTCCTTGCCATCCTCCGCCTCTCCTTGAATTACCTCATTGCCAGGTCAGTGCAAGTTCTGTCCACTCCCTGTCAACCAGTCACAACCAGAACCAGACTAAAGACAGAGGTGTTGTGGCTCTGTCTGACTGTAAATCAGGTCCACATTCAGGCAGATCCTTTGCCGTAATAATGTAAAGTGCTTGTTTAAATCTTTTTTTAGTTTAAAGAATGCAGAACCCATTTTTGCTCCTTTGTGTCAGGTTGAATTCAGATAGATGGAAATTGGGGACAAAACATTCTTTGTATGACTGCTCTGTTTAACTTGAAAGTGACAGTGGTTTATATAATAAGCATATTCTCCAAGCTAAATCTCATCTGGTACAAATCTGGTGCAAATGCAGCACAATCAGCAGTCTAACTCTTTTTCCATATACAGTGTTCAAATGCCACTATGTTTGGTAGGACTTTCTAATTTTGCATTCAGTATCATCATACCAAATAACAAATCTGACAACAGATGCTGCTATGTTGCTCTTGACTTATCCTGTGTTAATCTGAGTTCAAACCATTAGCCCACACTGAAATTATGAAATAAAATAAATGGCTGTAAAGACTTGTTGAACACTCGAATAACATTTTATTAACTTCACCTGTCTGTCCTTTGCTCTGCTCCGGTCCATGTGTGTCTGTTTCACCCACAGCAGAGGACCAGCTGTTTCAATGGGAGGAACACACTTGCACTAATGTGCACTAACATGTACACCCAGCTGGACCAGTTGATATATAGAACAGAGAAACACTTATTACAACACATACAGAAGGAGTGTGACTTTATGTTCTGCTATGGAAACCATGACTCCCCTTTGTCTGTACATAGCAATTAAAGGTTTGCTGCCATACTAAAGCTAGATTTATGTTCAAAATCTTGTATATAGAAACTTAAAGGAATTAAAGAGGAAACTTAGGGCGCATTTAATACATTTAGGAAATTAAAATAATTCAGTGGAGTGAAGTGCTTCAGTCAGGGGGAAAAATATTTTCAAGGAGGGATTCATTTACAAAAAAGGGATTTGTTTAGTTATTTTGGTACTGACTCGTAGTTTTCACATTTAAAGAGTGAACCAGTGAGCAGTACACACATTCAGGATTCCTAAACACCTGATGACTCTGATCATTTTGGATTCTGAGTTTTGACAATTTGACAGATAAGCATCATGACCACTCCCAGAACACTGATTATCTCTAACAATGGAACATGTGTACATGCCTGAGCTACTCTGACATGGTTCAAATAGTTATGTCCAGATTAGATCAGTCAGAGCATCTGACAAACACAAAAGCTTGGTACCTTTGATACTACAAGACACTTTCAGAAGTTTTTCCGAGTCCTCGCCTTTGCAGGTCGCAGCTGTTTTAGTGGCACGCAAAGGACCAACAGCATATTAGGCTTGTTGTTGGTCATAATGTTTTGTCTCAGTGTAGATATGTATTGAGTGTGAAATGATCTCATCTGTGCCTGTATGTTCTCATGATACTCTAAGGGGCTGGAGGATCCAGTGGAGCATCGTACCTGAGGTCTCGGAGCCACTGGTGAGAAATCTCTCTTTTTACTCCCGCAGGCTCTTTATCTTAAATCCAGTGTTTAGACTTGAGAAGGATCCACACTGGCCACGTCTCCCAAATGAACAGTCAAACAGCTCCATCTGCTGGACAAGTCACTGCACATACAGGAATTATGCTGAATTATTCATTGCCAGTGTTTCCTGTCATATCAGGTGTGACGGTGGCAGGCATCAGTGTTTTATATACATCTGTCTTGATTACCAGGAGCCTCCAAAAGAAGACCTGACAGTGTCTGAGAAGTTCCAGCTGGTTCTGGACGTTGCTCAGAAAGCTCAGGTGAGACTCGACCTGTGAGACAGTCAGAGGCCTTAAGTCACAGCTGATGTCTCCCATCACATTTAATGTTGTTTTTATTTATTACATTCCTGCAGAATCTGTTTGGGAAGATGGCCAACATCCTGGAGAAAATAAAGAAGTGAGTCTCTTTTCCAGTTTAGACAGAGTAGATCAGAACTAACGGTCTATGCACCAAGTTGCCTAATTCACTGTGTGTGTGTGTGTGTGTGTGTGTGTGTGTGTGTGTGTGTGTGTGTGTGCAGTCTGTTCATGTGGGTTCAGCCGGAGTTGACTCAGAAGCTGTACGTTGGTCTGTGGGTGGCCTTCATCTCCTCGTGCCTGCTGCCGTTCAAACTGCTGGGCTTCATCATAGGTACGTCATGTATAAAATACACACTTTCATACAGCTTTTTTGGTTGTCAGTCAAGTGAATTCACTGCGGCCCTCCAATGTAGAATCTCCTTCACACTACAAACAGGCATCCGCAACAAAAAACACACATTTAATGGTGGAAATGCAGCGGAGAGCTCTAGTAACTGTACCTCAAACACAAGTAGTCCGGCAAAACTTCCAACAGCCTTTTTAGAGACAAAACACACTCCACACCATCATACAGACAGAAGATTCTACATACCTGTTGGCAAATTAGTACCATTAAATCTATGCTGAAGGAGCTTTTAGCGTCCCCTGTTTATACTGCTGTGTGATGACAACCATCACTGGACAGAAAATCTTAAAACTTGAATTTTTTTATTGATTTCTAAGTGGATTTACAGACATACGGTACTTACCGATGGACATCAGAGATAATGCCATCCATAGGAAGTTAGATTTCTTCTTTTGGGCTCAGTTTGTTCTATTAAAACTAAATTGAAGGGACTTGCTAGATTATAATTCCATGGAGGGATTCTGACCATTTCTGTGGGAAGAAATACTCTAAATAAGATGACAGACGAACAAACAGCTTTGACTTATTATCATCCTGTTACTCTTGTTAGCAGGTTTTACACAGACAAACTGATCGTCTCACCGGAGTCATGTTTGTTCCCAGCATTAACTCAGACTGTGGTTGAATGTTACTGAGTGCTGATTTGATGCTGCTGAGTGAATCTGATTCGAGTCTTCTTCCTTTCCAGGTGTGTATGCAGGCATCAAATTCTTCATCATCGACTTCATCTTCAAGAGCTGTCCTAAGCTGAGGCAGCGCTACGACACCCCCTACATCATCTGGACCAATCTACCCACCGACCTGCAGCTGAAGGAGCGCAGTAACACCACGCTGAGCAGACGGGTCAGTCCACACCCCGACAAACATCCACACACACACAGCCATGCATTGTTCCATTCATCTGCAAGCTACATGACAGGAGGAATCCCTTCAGTGCAGAGAGATCTTTGCCAGCAAAGACTGGATCAGTGTGTTACTGGTTCTTACTGGTCCCAGTTGCTTGGTTTCAGTTGTCTGAGTTGATGTTGGTGTCTTTCTCTCTCAGCCGTCTGAGTGTGAACAGGTAGGATCCTGCTGTGTGTGTGTGTGTTTTATTTACAGTGTGGAGGTCAGTAGTGTGTGCTGTAGTCCGAGTTGCCATCAGCTTTGACTGACATCACTGAGTGTAACCAATCAGCTGCTGGTCCTCTTCTGACAGAATCTATAGCGATAGTCTGTCTGTCTGTCTGTCAGCTGAAACTCTGTGCTAGAGGAGACATCCCCACTAGTCAGTGTCCAGATCTCAATCCTGCCTCTCTTTAGACTTCAGTGACCCCATGACCTTTCCTCGTGCCCCACCCTCAGGACAAATGTAGGTCAGTTTTCTCCTGAATTTGCAGGTTTTGCCAAAATTTGTCCACATTTTCAGCTCTGTACATAAATGTTGTGATGACATGTGGCAAGACCTGATGCCAAAGTTCAGGTAAGATAGGAGTAAGGTTTTGTGAACTTCTTGTTTTTATTGAAGATTTACTTTAGACCAATCAGTGTTTAAGGCTGGTAACAACTGTGTATTGATATTTACAGTTAGTGTTAACACTAATCAAATAATGATTTGTTCGGCAGCATTCATTTTCATTGCTCAATCCGTAGTACATATAAACATTTTGGTAACATTTGTAACAACACGTGCACCGAGCTGTACAGTTCACACTTGAAAATTAATATGTTACTACTGTCTGGTGGATAAAATCTTGCTGTCATAGTAATAATGCATTAGTTTTGTGGGGGCAGGGGTGGCCCAGTGGCTTGTGAAGCGTACTTGTAACCTGTGGGTCGCTGGTTCGCGTCCCTGGACTGGCAAGAGGCTTAGTCACCACCACTGCGGACCCGTGAGCCTCCTAACCTCTGACTACTCCACGGGCGCATCTATGGCAGCCCACTGCTCCTAGTATGGATGGGTCAAATGCAGACAACAAATTTCCTCAAGGGGACTAATAAAGTATAGATTGTTATTATTCTTTATATAGCGCTTTTCTAAACACTCAAAGAAGCTTTACATTGCATTATTCATTCACTCCATACTCCATGGTGCTAAGCTACATATGTAGCCACAGCTGTCCTGGGGTAGACTGACGGAGGCGAGGCTGCTAGTCTGCACCATCATCCCCTCCAACCACCACCAACCACTCACTCTCACACTGCATCCACCCAGGCTTCCTGGTGTTCCCTCACGGTCTCCCATCCAGGTACTGACCAGGCCCAACCTCGCTTAGCTTCTGAGATCTGATGAGATCGGGCATCCACAAGGTGGCATGGCCGTCATCATCTATCTGAAATATAGCAATTTCGCTCTTCAAGTTCTTGTAGCTTTCAGCCCACACATACCGTGTTACTGATAGCTGTGACTCATCCGTGGATATTATTTACCTGAATTTTCATTTCCCTGCCAACCTAAAATTTTCTGGTTGGATTCGGCCCTCATGCTGCTCTGCTTGAATTCTTCCAAAGGACACATTTTATCCTAAAAAGTTTATTATTTTTGTCTTAAAACACATATTATTCACAGATATGAGTAAAATGTCAGCAAAACAATTAAAAATAGAGCCAGCCACAGTTGATATAAAATCCTATGGTAACATTATTACAGAAAATTAGCCATCTTGTTTCCGAGGTGGTGCATCCCCAAGTCTTTGGTCTAATTCCACCTCATGACATGATTTTTTCTAAACCTAAATTTTTCAGTTTTAAATCAAAAGTTAATTTGTTTTGTTAATTTGTTAATATCTGGGTCAGATTTTGCTGCTGTTTATGGGCTTTTTCTTTCCAAATGGAGGTTTTAAGATGTGTGTTTATGCTGGTTCTTTCCTCCACCCACACCCATGTTCAGGACACAAGCTACAGTTTTATCACAGAGAACATACATAAAAAAGCATTCCGTGTTTTTTTCAATGGTCAGTTGCTGTAACCCAGTTTGACTCCACCCAGGGAAATAAATGTGTATGAGTTCTAAGATGAGGAACAGATCATAACTCTAACAATAAATGTGAATGTTTCCCGGCAATGATTACTGCAGTTACATAAACGGCTTCTTTGCTCCAGTCCACACAGGACAAAGGTTGTTTGTTTATATTGTCTGTAATAATCCCTGCAGAGACATTAGCAACAACCCAGTAATGATATAAAATGAAAGTTATCATCAACACTGTGACTCAGTTTGTCCAACAGCTGTGAACACACCTAGACAGGTGAGTTGTCTGCTCAGCTGTGTAGTGCTACACTGCTACATTCAATTCAATTCAATTTTATTTATATAGTGCAAATTTACAACATATGTCATCACATAGCACTTAACACAGTGAGGTGTGAATTAACACAGAAGAACAGAAAAGAGAAAACCCAACAATCCAAAGTTGCTTTTGGATTCCCTATGAGGAAAGAGTCAGCGACGGTGGGAAGGAACCAAGAAACCCCCCAGGACAGGAAGGGGGAAAAAAACTGACAGAACCAGGCTCAGGGAAGGCGGCCATCTGCCTCGACCGGTTGGGTTGGGATTGGGGATGAGGGGGGAGGGCATATCAGGAGAGGTTGGGAGGGGATGTCAGGACAGCAGGTGGGGAGGCCAGCAGCAGATCAGAGACGTGTAGCTCCAGATCCAGAGACATCCGTGGAGAGAACAAGCACAGGACCTCGGGGGAAACACAGAGTTAGTCCTGACTGCAGTGATGCAAACGATGCTTCCACAGCAAAACCTCGCCTCCTGCCAGTGTGCTGATCTATAATCTGCCCTGCCCCTCCTTTGTCCACCTGTTCAGGTTCCTGCGGCGGGGGCTCGAGGCAGCGTCACAGCGGCAGCTCCTCTGGGCGTCAGCCGGGACGAGGACGGAGGACGATACTACAGCACCAAGAGAGGAGCCTTTCATGAGGTGTTCAACCTGCCGGAGAGCGAGCGTCCTCTGACAGGTGAGTGGAGGAGTTTGGGAGGTGGAGGTGCTTGGAGTTCAAGAGTTTAGTTTTTTATCTGATCATCTTTTTCCCATGTGATCTACGAGGCCTTTACATGCAGTTTGATAACTCCAAGCGGCTGTCATGTGTCTTTTACTCCGACTGGCTCCTATCTAGCTGCTCTACCATAGAGATCTGATTGCTGGAGTCCTGTTGAGTGGTTTTCCTTCAGACTGGTTCTCCATCTCTGCAGAGGACTCCTGAAGCTCTGTTAGAGAGACTGTTGGGTTGTTGATCACCTCCCTGACCAATGGCCTTCTTACTCGGTTACTTCGTATGGTCGGATGATAACCTCTATGGGTTTTGGTGGTTCAGAACATCTCTCACTTGACATTCAGGCCAGTGTTCTTCTGGGAACACTCATGTCATGCTACAGTTTTATCATACAGGTTTTCATAGACTTCCTTGGACTTGAGGGCTTGAGTGAGAAGTGTGGGACCTTTTTTCACAGTTTGACTGTAGAGCGAGGCGGTAAAGTAGGGAAACAGAGAAGGGGAATGACATACAGCAAAGGACTGGGAACTCGGCCACTGAGGGCATTTTAATTAACAATATAAAAAGTGCAAACACTGAAGGGCTCTGAATGCTTTCTGAAGCAGCAGTGTGTGCTGGAGGTTTCCTCATTGTCAGGAATTTACCTCTAAGTACCAGGAGTGTTTTAACCACTCATCACTGTTTCAGTGTGCGAGAACGGCTGGCGCTGCTGCCTCATCAACAGAGACAGGAGGACACCGACAGACTACATCCGGAACGGAGTCCTCTACGTCACCGAGAAGTAAGTCCCCCACACACTATGGGCATTTTGAAGTATTGCTTTAGAAATGGAAAAAAAGCTTGTCTGAAGTGACTGGTTACTTTTCTGAAAATGAGTTAATGTCAATATTAGGATATAGAAAGACCATATTCAAGTAAGTTCTGATGCAACAAGCATTTAACTTACACCACTTACCAGCTGTTTGTGCTTCTTTCGTTGTCTCTGCCTTCAGACAACAAACCTCTCCCAGACATGCATTTTAGTCTGTTAATCTGACGGCAGTTTTACATGTCAGCCTGCTGTCTGAATGTTCACCCTGGTCACACTTCTGTAAAAGTCGCTCCAGCAATCTTAGCAGGTCGGACCTAGTTACATTTCTGTATCACTTTATTAAGCATTTTGCTCAACAATTTCAAATCTATTTGGCAACAAAATCAATGTCCATAACAATAACAGCTAACTGAGGTGAAAACAGACACAAACAGCTGAACGATGAATTATACTCGCTGTTAATGACTGTAATTCACGTGATTTCCCTACAAGATGTTCTTCCAGCTTTGCGGAACTGTTGGCTCAGAGTTTGTTTAATACCTGCAACATCAGACAGCAGCAGGATCAACATGAGCGTCTCCAGAGAGAGAGTTTTGCATAATTGCACATAGAACCACAGTGCCGTTACCTTAATTTAATTCATAGAACTAATAATTATCCCAGAGACAGCAGATCAGTGCGGATTAGAATCTGACAGTAGGTCACACTGACGTACATGTGTTTACATCAGACAGGTGAACTGTCACACACAGAATGGAAGTTTAGTTCCAGCTGTTTACGACTATTTCTTCATAGTTCATCGCAAACCTGCAGCATCAGACAGGATCCACGACTGTCTCCAAAGAGAGAGAGCTGTGTGCATTTACACACAGTGGAACAACGGTCCCGGTTGATCAGTTTAGGTTTAGCTGTAAATGATCCGACACGGACAAAGGACCGATCAGGATCGAACAGCAGCCGTGAACATTTCAGCTCAGACAGGTGAACCGTCACTCAGAGTCACAGTAAGAAATCAAAGATAAACTGAGCTTTGACCAGCCGCTATTAATTTAGATTGTCTGTTACTGCGTTTTATTTTATACGTCACTTTGTCTAGTCGGGCTGCATGGTTGCTCGGTGCTTAGCAGCGGGATCTTTCTGTGTGGAGTTTCCATGTTCTCCCTGTGCATGTGTGGGTTTTCTCCAGGTACTCCAGCTTCCTCCCACAGTCCAAAAACATGCTGAGGTTAACTGGTTATTCTAAATTGTCCGTACATATGAATGAGAGAGTGCTTGGTTGTCCGTCTCTATGCTTAGCCCTGTGATAGACTGGTGACCTGTCCAGGGTGTCCCCTGCCTTCGCCCTGAGTCGACTGGGATAGGCTCCAGCCCCCCTGATACCCTACAGAGGATTAAGCGGTGTATAGATAAAGGATGGATGGATGGACATGGATATTCTTGACATGGATAGTCTTGTGTGAATTACACATATAGTGTGCACAACAAGGCTCTTTCCTGCACAGTGGTGTGTGTGTCTGAATGAGGCTGTGAAGAACATAACCGGAAAAGTGACCTCTGTCTGAATGACTAGAATGCTCTCACTTCAACACATTGATGAAGCCACCAAAGTTCCATGTCACATGTCTGAAAGGGACAAAAGAAATATGTCCAATAGCAACTGCCATGAAAAAATACTTAAAACTTGCCCCATTAGAAACAATTCTCAGTTTTTCTCCTGTAGGTGGCCACAGTTTTGTTTGTTTCTTCTTATTTGAGTTTTTTCAGCAATTGGCAAACAACTGGCTGCATTCCAGATCACTTCCTTTCTCTTTTCACCTGTAGTGCGTAGTGCAGCTGTCCTTACAAACACATAGTGTATACAATTGGGATGTTCTACTTCATCATGATGATGCACTCTCTATCATACTCAGTATGCATGACAGGAGTTAACAGTCTCCTGTATTTCCTCAGTTACCTGTGTTTTGAGAGCTCCAGCTCCAGGTCAGGATCCTCAAAGAGGAACAAAGTCATCAAACTGCTCGACATCACCGACATCCAGAAGGTATGTGTCTGCTGCAGGAAGATGATACCTTTAAAACAAGCTACATAACATTGCTATGTAGCATTATACATTCCATTTGATGTGCTCCTGCTTTTGATAATCATTAGGTAACTTTCCATCTAGTTTGTGTCCTGCTAGTTTCTCATGATCTTTGATTGGACTTTTGGAAGAGATGGAGCTCCTGGCATTCACGTTCCCTGTTCTGAGACAATCCAGCTCCACTAGAGCAGTTGCTGTCGTAGTAGATCCACAGCTCGGCAGCGTAGGCCCTTACACAACCAGTGATCTTCTTGCATTTATATATTTAGATAAACATTTCTTCTAATGCCTTGTTTCTTTAATTTATGACCCTGTTAGTTCTCTGCAGTGTTTGCTTGTCTGTGCTGTTATAAAAGACATTTAACACTTAACTCATGGTGGTTTAGTCCTTATGTGAAATTATGTGTTTTAAAGATCACTAAAACACAGAAAAGTAAAACAGACAACAATTTTATATAGTTTTTTAAAGGTACCGTCCATCTGAAATGAGCCACATAAACTAATGCTCAGAAAGCGTCTGTTCAAGAGTTTGATTTATTAGCATAGCTGCAGATGTCAGTGGTATTTTTAATAAGACAGACTCTGGAATTCTGGTTACACTTCTGCTATCTGTTGTGTGGTGTTTGTTTTTTTCCTTCCATAAACTTCTGTAGCAGAAAGTGATACTGATTAATTAAAGTTAGTTTGAATTTGAACATTGTCTGTTCTGTCTCTTTATAGTACAAAGTTTTGTCAGTGCTTCCAGGATCTGGGATGGGTATCTCCATAGCAACGCCATCCACCCAAAAGGTAAGAGCTCAGTGAGGGGGGAGCCTTAGAGACCCAGCTACCACATGGAAAATCTGTCGTATTTTAATGTAAACCTGAAAATAGCCACAAAGTTTGAAGATATAGAGACATTTAAAAACACAAATTAAAAAGGAATATTTCAGAGTCTTCTCTATTTCTAGATCAGCAATTGAATTGATGCAGATTGATGACAGGGACCTTGTTCACTCCTAGAAAAGGCAGAAAAAGTCATTACTGCATTTAAAGATCAATACATCAAGCTTTGTTCTCCTAGACATAGAAAAGCATCGTCGCCACAGGTACAGAATTTGCTAAATAAATACACTATTTTGCCAGAAGTATTGGGACGTCTGCCTTTCCACACACATGAACTTTAATGACATCCCAATCTTAGTCCGCAGAGTTTAATATTTAGTTGTTCCACCCTTTGTAGCTATAACAGCCTCAACTCTTCTGGGAAGGCTTTCCACAAGGTTTAGGATTGTGTTTATGGGACTTTTTAACCATTCTTTCAGAAGCACATTTGTGAGGTCAGGCACTGATGTTGGACCAGAAGGCCTGGCTCTCAGTCTCCACTCTAATTCATCCCAGAGGTGTTCTATCAGGTTGAGGTCAGAACTCTGTGCAGACCAGTCAAGTTCCTCCACACCAAACTGGCTCATCCATGTGTTTATTGACCTTGCTTTGTGCACTGGTGTGCAGTCATGTTTGACAGGAAGGGGCCATCCCCAAACTGTTCCCACAAAGTTTGGAGCATGAAATTGTCCAAAATGTGTTGGTCTGCTGAAGCATTAAGAGTTCCTTTCACTGGAACTAAGGGGCCAAGCCCAACCCCTGAAAAACAAACCCCACACCATAATCCCTGCTCCACCAAACTTTACACTTGACACAATGCAGTCAGGCTAGTACCATTCTCCTGGCAATCGCCAAACCCAGACTCATCCATCAGATTACCAGACAGAGAAGCGTGATTGGTCACTCCAGAGAACACGTCTCCTCTGCTCTAGAGTCCAGTGACGGTGTGCTTTACACCACTGCATCTGACACTTTGCATTGCACTTGGTCATGCAAGGCTTGGATGCAGCTGCTTGGCCATGGAAACCCATTCCATCAAGCTCTCTACACACTGTTGTTGAGATAATCTGAAGGCCACACCAAGTTTGGAGGTCTGTAGCTACTGACTCTGCAGAAAAATTGCAGATTTCTGTGAACTGTGGGCCTCAGCATCCACTGACCCTGCTCTGTGCTCAGAACACCTAAATTGGAGGGATATTACTTTTGGCAATATAGTGTAACACAAGACTGCATTCGGCAAAACTCAGAAAAAACTTAAATAAAACCTCAAATAAAGCCATCTATCAGTGTTTTAGAGGAAGAGGATTTTCTAGGACAGAGCAGCATTTCACAGTAGATGATGGAAAAGAGCTGTATTTGCTGATGAATCCCAGTGCAGATTTGTGGCAGTAATAACAGAAGGCTGTATCTAAGAGACAGAATACTAAAAATATTTTGTAATCTGTTTTTTCTGTCAATTAGGCCTAGTGGAGTAAAAAAGTACAGTAGTTATTTTAAGTTGCATAAAAGAACATCTACCTGAAATAGTTCTGAAGTGCTACTTGAGTGAAGTGTCAAAGGCTCCCTCTTTGTTGATGTTGGATCTGATCTTCTTCTCCTCCCTGTCCTCTGTTACAGCCGATGGTGTTCGGTGCGATGATGCACAGAGACGAGGCATTCGACGCCATCTTCACTCAGTACATGAAGATTGTTACCATGACTACAGCCACCAACCCAGAGACATAGTAACACCTTCAGCAGCCTTAACACAAACACCACAACTGTTACACTTCATTTACAGTGACGTCTTCAAACAGCTGCTGACTTCACTTTGAGCTTCTGCTCTCCTCATAGTAAATCAGCTGATTCCAACCGATCACTGATGTCATGTCAGAATCAGCCAATCCAGAACCAATCACTGTTCCTGGACAATTTTACAGAAAACTGGACATCATGCCTCAGTGTTGGTTCAACATCAGTTCACAAATATAAGCTGGGGGTCAAACAACAGCCGGAACAAACGAAAAAAGTAGTTTACGTTCCAGTTATATCTCCTTTGCTGGCTATCTGATTGATGTTAACATAACTTCACATTCTCTGTGCAGATATTATTTCAAATAAAAGCCTGTAGGTAGCTCAAGGGGCTCACTTGGTGGGCTTTTAATCTAAAAAATCTGCAAGAACACTAAATAAATACATTAATTTCTTTTGTTCACTCAGAAAACAAATCAGTTGGTGATGTGGCTTTTCCCACCACACTGCAGCTCATCAGTCTGCTGTGTTACATGACTAGTTGCAGTGTGTAATTCCCACTGAGGTATTTTACACCGGAAAGTTTACTGCATAGTGTGTTTGAGCTGAAATGGTTGCTTGACTAGTCAGAAATCTGACAATAGATACATTTGATTTAGGCCACTTATGAAACAAAAACTGAAATCATTATCTGCCTGCAGCTTTACCAATGTGAGGATTTGTTGCTTTTCTCTGTTTTGCATATCACTGCAAACTGAATATCTTTGAGTTTGGGACTATTAATCGCACAAAAATGTCACATGAAGATGTGATCTTGCACCTTGAGAAACTGGAATGGACATTTTTCACTATTTTCCAATGTTCATAAAATTAATAATTGAACGATTCGTTGCAGCCAAACAGTCTACTGTGCACACACACATCACAAAGATGTGAAACAGAAGCGCAGTACTTTGCACAATAAACATAAACCATGATGCATGTGTGTCTACTTTGACGTAGCCACTGGTATTACGTCATTCCTCCTGCAGATAGTCAGCTTAAAAGCTGGTATATTTTGGAAAATAATTATCTGGGAAGGACCGTTTACAGGGTTTTTTGTTACTATTTATAACAACATAAGAAACCAGATGAAAGACCACAGGACACTTGAATAAAGATCTGTCTTGCTGTTCTCTTTTGTCAAAGATGTGTAAAATAAATGACCGTGTGACATTATCAAAGAGTTTATAATTACATCAAAACAGAAATTTAAATTAAGATTAACAGATCCTGTGTACATCTAACATTATAGTTTTGCCAGTATTTTCTCTTTTACCTGTCTGGTATAAAAGCAAAGTTAAAAAGAAATAGTGAAAAGTGTCCATCAGATGTCTTGTTCATGGTTAAAAACACCAAAATATTCAGACCAGAAAAGAAGCGTCTCCTCATTTTGAAGAAAAATTTTTAACTGTTCGTTTCTGAAAATTCTTACCCAGAAATCCAAATAACAGTGCAGTCCAGGCAGAACATTTAATTAAACATTACACTACTAGTAGATGAACATATTTAAACCTTATCAATGTACATTAGTGTCTTCAGGGAATTGTAAACCTCCATTATATGACTCTGTATTGTATATCTGCAGCTACGCCTTACAGCCAGTTCAAGTTACAGCGTATTTTCTATGTGATGGTCTCAAGTGTTTGTATTCTATATGAATGTTTAACAACTGTTGTCTGTGAGACATTTAATTCAGTGGAAACCACAAATTTCAGCTCATCTTTTCTCTTTTTCTTCTCCGCTGAAAGCTGTAGCTAACGACACGGATATGAACTGTAAACCTTTTTGATATTTTGTCAGGTCTGTTTATGCTTTCTCTTTAGTTTTCTTCTACAAACAATAGGCCACGAAACTAAAAACTAAAAAGCAAAACACAAGCTGCATATCCTGCATAACTATGGAAAACAGCAAGCAGTAGGAAATGCACATTAATTTAGATTTTTTTGTAGCTTTAGCTTGCTTTGAGAATATGCCAAGAAGCACTTTTCATGTTTCTTTTTTTAAGGCTATTGGCTAAAACTAAAAAAAACAAAAAAAAAACAAAAAAGCAGCAAATTACAGTTTAGCTTCTATTTATTCGCTATTTATTTACTTTATTCAGCCCAGAGATGTCAATGAGTAAAAATAAAACACAGAACCACTAATTGTTGCTCTCTGCAGGGTGGGTACTTCTGAGTGGCCTTTTAAAACGCTACTGTCCTCTGAGCGACGTTCTTTCTGCCCTCTTGATGTCCTTGTTACGTAGCAATCGTCCCTTCTTTCATTTGATTTGCACAAATTAGCCAAATTATTTTTTTTTTCTCCATGACAAACTCCTAATTTTATAAGCTGGACAAATATAATAAATTATCATTGTTTGTTGGTCAGCTCCATAGCTTTGTCGACTTTAAAATTACATTTCTGCTCCTGCCGATCACCGCCGACCGGTAACTGTGTTTTCTGCTCCTCAGTGGAACAATTATCTGAAGTCGGTCACACCAGCATTCATCACTTTCATTTCCCATCAGATCCCCTGGATTTCTCTGACTGATTACGAGTGTGACCTTTTGATACTAATATTAAACCGTCCACAGTGTTGCAAGTTGTTGTTTTAGTTAAATGGATCTAATCGCAGGGCTAAAGTAGGCAAGAATAAGATGCTGTCTTTTTTCACATATGTAATTGCACATGAAGTACACTGTTTAAATGAATTGTTCTATGTGATCAGCATCTCTTAGAGCTCTATCATTGCCAAATCTTTCTCTCTTTTGTAGTTTATCCTCTTTTTTCTTCTTATTGTTGCAAAAGCGATGCCAGTCGCTAATGCCATGCTGCCTCATTTAGCAGTGTTTGTGCGTTTTCTGACCTTCTGTCTTTGCTTAATGCCTCATTTTGTTTGTGGTTTCTCAGGTTTCACTCTCGTGTTACGTCATTACTATCATCACTTCTTTGTCGTGTCTTTTGGATGTGAGGGTTTTATTAAATGGTGTAACTGTACAAATACGTGTAAACTTTTTAAAGGATGTTGTTTCTGTTGTTGAAATGTGATGTACATTCTTTTTTTAAGTAAAATCAATTATCTTGTGCTAGCAGTATGTTGTTGTGTCTGTGCAGTGCACACTTCAGCCTGCTGGTGTCAGCGTCTGGATGATTTTTTGTATGTGTATAAAGACAGAAGGCTGAACTATGAACCACAGATTTATTACAAACACAACATTTTATATTTATTGTCAATGTTCATTATCGTCTCACATAGCCAGATCTATCTCCGCAGCACCGTATCAGAGCTGGAGAATAGTCTGGCTGACTTGTTTGTAATTCTTTAAACCAATCACAGTCGTCTTCTGCAGAACTAAGCCAAGGATGCAGCCTCGGTGCCCCTGCAATATAATGACAGGGGAATTGTTTTGGGGCAGCATTTACATGCAGGGAGATAGTGCTATCGTCACAATGTCTAATTCTCTGAAAGAACCAAGCCTTACTGCGCAATCTTCGAAACCTTTTTTTTTAACCATGTAGGTTGCTTCTCAGGAGTTGTTGTGGTTTCCTGTTGTGAAGAGAACTTTGAAAATGGTTATAGTGCCTACAAAAATTACTCAGTTACTTAGAAATTTTCTCATATCCATCCCCTGATTCATGCTTTTCAATAACCTGTTTACCAAGTTGCTTGGAGTTTTCTTTTCTCCTCGTGGTGTAGTTGTACCCAGAGGAAATTCTTACTGCTCAGACCTTGCTCTTCTACAGCTTGGGAGACAAAATTGTGATTCTTATTCTAGGCGTATTTTAGCTTCGATTTTGTCTGATGTGTTTTAATGGCTCCATTTATATATATTTATAATAGGTTTGACCAAATATTAGGGAGACCTCTCAGTATAATTCAATACAGTGGTGGTATTATATTGACATGTAGCTCAATTGAGAGTAAATGGAGCCATTAGTCGAAGTTGGCAAATTATCTCCTTTAAATCTCAAGTATGGCTAATGTTGCTAATTGTTCTCCTTTCTCACCTCACATCTCCTGGAGAACAATATGACAAACATATCAGACAAAATTAAAAAAAGGCTGAAATGAGAATCACGATGTTGTCTCCCAAGCTGTAGAGGAGCAAGCTCTGAGCAGGAAGACTTTCCTCTGGGTAGTCAGGAGCACTGATTGATTCACCAGTGACTGGACCTTCCAGAAACAGGTGTCTTTATCTCTGTTAACTGTGTGACCTCTAGCGCCAAAGGGCTGCACCTGTGTTGAATTAGGTCAGTTATTATAGGACAAATATGGCATTTTTGCCCAACAGTCTGGACTAAACAGCTTAGATGTAACTATGTTAAACTAACAATTTTCTTTAGAATTCTGTAAAACAAGTTTCTAAACCACCTTATTCCTCGGTTTAAGGATTTATTATCATACAATATCATCATGTCCACAGTTATTTCTTCACTCCAACTGCTGATAAACGTTTGTGACAACAGCATTAAATTGTTTAATGGAAGCTCAGAGTCCTGTCAGTGTCTGACACAATGTTTTTACAGTCTTCGCTATCAGCAGGGATGCTTAATTACATACCAGCATATTTCCAGCTGTATTCGACATCATGGAATCACTCTGGGCAACCAGCACAACCAGGTAATAATTAACCAATATTCCAGCAACTGCAATAAACTGGATTTTTCCTTTCCCGCATTTCTTCGCAGTCTCAAACTGTCTTTACTGGCAATTCTACTTACAATTTCTGATTTTCTTTGTTTTGTCTTTTTTTTTTCAAAACTCGACACCATCAAAGACCACCAGGGACACACAAAAAGAGTAATTCCCATTGCTTAATATCTGCTACACTGATTTCAGCAACTTCTACTTCCTCACACATGAATATCATCTCTGTAATCAGTTTATGCTATATTATGACTCATGACATACTTAGATGAAGAGTAAAGCCTGCAAACGGGTTAAATTTACCTAAAATCTAAGTAAATTATTATTTTTTTTTATTCACACACTTGTAGGCAATGCTTCTAAGTTAAATAATCATCATTCAGAAGTGACTGTACAGTCCTGGGTCTCTGGCACTGGTCCTCTGTAATAGACAGATAAGCTGACAGGCCTGACTGCTGGATAATCTTCATTCAATTTTATTATGGGTGGTTCTTTTGACTCCTCTCACAGAGCAAGGTTCACTGATTCGTCACTGTCTGAGTCCTCTCGTGGATCCCCAGTCTTCACCCCGAGGCCGCTGTCCAGATCTGAATCAGCAAAGAAGGTCTTTTTTGTTGGGGTGTTGTCGTCTTCATCGTCTTCTCTGCCGCTGTGCGACGGTTCCTCATCTTCCTCCTCACTGTCGTCCTCCCTGCTGTCTGGGATGATGACCACCTCCTCTTTGGCGTTGGGGTCAATGTCCTCCTTAAACCAGACTGATTTGTATCCCTCCTCCCCGCGCCTCTCCTTGGTCAGGATGGGTTTTTTCACATCCTTCTCAGTGGTGGACTTCTGTGATGAGGTGTCACTGGAGTTATCAGGCAGCAGGCCGTGTAGTGGTGCAACAGACCTCATGATGGCCTCTTCTCGTTGGATTTTCCATGATGACTGTGGTGACTCTTTTCCAGCCATTACACTTCTGCCCTCTGGACCA
The DNA here is from genome assembly GCA_024666655.1 of Dascyllus trimaculatus. Lineage (NCBI taxonomy): Eukaryota > Metazoa > Chordata > Actinopteri > Pomacentridae > Dascyllus > Dascyllus trimaculatus. The sequence continues at coordinate 31,964,068 of CM045448.1, forward strand.
CCTGAGCCCAGGCTGCTCCCATCCTCGTCTTTCTGGAAGGCCTCATTGGTGTACTGGATGCCCTCCTTCTGACCACCTGAGCCTTGACCCAGCTGTGGAAGGACAATCAGGGAGAGAAAAGACAATTATTCACCATTATTTATTTAAAAAACAGACTTTTTTCTCACAGCTTTGAAGAGGCATCTCATATTTTGTATATTATTTGTGTTTGGGCATATGTAACCACTTTGTAGAAAGCTGCAGCTGTGCAATATCCTGGTTAGAGAAGAGCCCCTCCCTCACTGACAGAGCATGCTGTTTCCAGTGACAAGCTACCATCCTTTTAGCAGCTGTGAAACCAGCAAACAGACGTCTGCCATTTGTGGTTAGAGAAGATGTCTTTAACTAACAGCAGACACTATGAGTGATGGATAACTCTGTCAGTGACATTAGACAAAACACTTCCAACATTTCCAAAATCTACTGACCCACAGACACTGTCACACCATATGATAAAAAGTACCAATGGTATGGCCTGGGCAGAAGTATTATAATATAATATAATATAATATAATATAATATAATATAATATAATATAATATAATGTGAAAATCCATATATCATAATATCCGTTCTTCATAGTCTGTTAGGAGTTTTTTGTTTTTTTTTAAATGAGGCCTCAGTTATTAGTTTATAGAGGTTAGAAACAACACCTTTGTGTTTAGTGCCAAGTATCAAATGAAGGGGCGGATTTTCCCGAGTGCCACACATTCATGCTCACAATTGTGGTTTTAAAAAAAACAAGTGCCCAGCACGTTATAGGATTTTTGTAAGTCCTTCAATTGGCAGAAGCCTTGTTGCCTTACCATATCTTGAGGAATATGAACACTTTTGTCACCCCACTGTGGTAAGAAAATCGTCTTTCCCTCTGTCAACAGAGAGTAGTTTTGAAAGACTTTATTGCAAATTTTGGCAAATTGCTGGGCTTCATGCCACGTAGTAATAAAGAATGATATGATATGGCCCAGAGTCTAGTTTCACAATCGTATGGAATATGTTGGTTGAGTATGTTGGCAAATTTGGTATGTTATGTGAATAAGGTAAGTTCTTTCATGGGTGACCATGAAATTTTGGCCTCTGGAGTCAACCTGATCGTATGTAGAGCTGCTACAGTTAATCAATTAATTGTTTAGTTGTCAGCTATTTGATGAATCACCAACTATTTTGATAATCAATTAATCCATGCCCTTAGTCCTCCATCACCACCTGTCACAAGAACTTGATTTTAGCTTTTTTTCATGTGAATAATTTCTGGTTTCTTGCCTTCCCTGTGACAGTAAACAAAATTTCTTTGTATTGTGGACAACACCAGACATCTGAGGACATTATCTTGGGCTTTGGCAATTACTGACAGTTTTCACCATTTTCTGGCATTTTATAGACCAAATAACTAATTACTTAATTGAGAAAATAATTAACAGATTAACTGACAATAAAAATAAGTGTTAGTGGTAGCCGTAGAAGTACATAGACACAGAGTAAACCTATGAATACTAGGCAGATTTAGGCAGGTTAACCTTTTTCCACAGAAGGAGAAGATAAAAGAGTAGATAAGTGGTAACACTGACTAGAGGATCCAGTAACAATAAACCTAGATTAGTAAGCATTGCCTGTTACCACTACTGCGGAGGTTTTATCCTATAATAACTTAGTAATAGAAAAAAGAAGAACAACAGAAGCCCAATGTTTAAGTCACAGACTAGTGAAGCTAACAGTCATGGGAACTAAGAAGCGAGAGGCCAGAAAATTGAAAAATTCTTATGTTAAGAAGTCGTTCCTATTGTCCAGAAAGAATGGTCAAGGTCAACCTGCTAATAATTAGGGTATTTTTTAGGGTTGTCCCAGTCAATGTTTATTTGCCCCGCTGCGATCCAAGTCACCTAATGTTTCATATCTGCCAATAGCTAATACCATTTTCCTAAATAATAGACATTTGAAGTATTTTAGATTAGCTGTAGTACCTGTTTGTCCCATCAGGTGGAGAGCCAATGCATGTGCTAAGTCAAGTCAGGATGAAATACGATGTTAGCCTTGTTTTCCAGTAGCATGTGTAATGACTGCTTTTGTACCCTGGACCATGTGTCTGCATTTTTGCCAGCAATATCAATCGATCACTGATTAATATTACTGCATATATTAAAGAAATTACTCACATTTACAATATATCTGTGGCTGCGGATGTGAACAAAGGATCAATTTTAAGTTCTTGTTGATACCAATGCCAATAGTGGAGCTAACAAGGAACAGTGTGTCCTGAAGCGGATGTCCTTATTCTGAAAGCTTTAACACCCTTTTAAACGTAGAACTTACAGAGCTTCGGAACATGTCGGCCTCATAGATCTTCTTCCAGTCTGCTTTTCCCTTCCGCAAGCGATAGACAAGTACCCCGATGACCACTAGGCAAACAAACAGCAGGACACCCAAGACTGCCCCAAGCACTGCCATGCCCACCACATTATCTCCACCAGATGGGACGGTCGCTGCAAGAACAAACATTAGTATGTTCAGACATCGCCCAAAAGACACGAACAAACAAGTTGCTGACAAATAAAGATACACTAAATTTACTGAAGTTGAAGCTAACAAAGCTGGCAGTTTAGCTGCTAACTTAGCGAACAATATAGTAGCGTAACTAGAGTGAAAGTTAATCAACTTTCATTCATAGGGGAACTTACCCACTGATTTGTTCTGTAAAATTGTCCTTGGTTAAACGGGGTCAGCCCTATGTTCCCACAGCCCTATGTTCCCACACGTCTCACATTTCTAAGACCCCGTTTAAACAAAGGGAAAACACAGATATTTCCAAATGGTTCGTCATTCCACAGCAACCCCATGCTGGAGTAGTGGTGTTGAGCTCGAGAGAGTTTGGAAGCTGGTTCTCTCCTTCAAATCACCAGCCGTGGGATTGAATGGCGAGCCCCTAACTACCAGGGGTAGAGATGTGGGAACTGTGGGAACACTGGGCCTAATTTTGAAAAAAATCTTAGGAATGTGGGAACATAGGGCCGTGGGAATATAGGGTTGTTTGAACATAGGCACGCTCCCGGTTAAACGTAGTCACCAGTAGCTTGACTTCAGTGTCAGAGAAAATATGACAGGCAAAACTGATAGACACGCTAAGAGTTGATCTTGACATATAGACTCATTTCAAACTCCCCAACCAGGTTGAAGATTTTGTATTTTTTTTGAAGCTTGGCCTGTTGAAATGTGGTCAAACCTTGGTCACTGCATGGCAAATAAATGCTCTGTGGTTGGTCGCTTTTAGTGTTCACAGCAAGACCTTTCATAGTCCAAGCAGCCTGGTTTAGATGCCACTTTGCATACACTGAAAATGAAAGCTCCTGCCAGCTGGCCTCTGCTTCACTTTGTTCATTTTGCTCATAATGTACAACGTTAAATATCGCTCTCACCTTAACTGCTAGCTTGATATTTCAAAAAAGGAGAATATTGAATTTGACTGAGAGAAACGTGAGCACCTGGTTGAGTTGTGCTGGCAGTGGACCGTCCGTCAGTAGTCAAAGTGGCATCAGTGGTTGAGAAACTGCCTTCGGTGGACATAGTGGGGACGGTGGTGGAGATGCTGGCATCACTGGTTGTGCTGGGATTGGTGGTTGAGATGCTGCTGTCAGTTGACATAGCTGGGTCAGTGGTGGACATCATATTCGTTGTCTTGCTGTCAGTGGTGGATATGGGTGTCGTGGTCATAAAGTCTGTGGTGCTCAAAGGCAAACTGGTGGTGGTGAAACCTGAGAGGAGAACACACTTTGAACCTCCATAGTTGTACCTCTTGTTCCTATTTTCTTCAAAGCCTTTCCAGTTGCCTCAGACGGGATGCAAAGCCCATTTTCACCCTGATTCATTTGCAAAAACCTGAATGTTGATGTTTTTTTAATCCTGTAAACAGGCAGTGAACCAAACAATACATGTGATTTAACCAACCGATAAAATCACTGCCAACTAAACTATGATTTGATCATGTGAAAAGGTCTTTGACCATATTCAAGTGAACTCTGTCGTGGCATGTGACACCAAAGCAGACCAACCACAGCACACTGTTGCAATACAATGTGAAACACCTCAAAGCATGTCCAAGCCAAGCATGCCAGCTTCATTCCAGAAGTGGAGAGCCCAATAAGCATGTGTGTTTGTTTCCACGTGTGAGGCTGTGCAGAGCTTTCCATTCAGTGTGTGCTGGTGCTGGAGAGGCCGCATGTTCTCCAGTAAAATGACTTTTTTCTTGTTGTAAGAGCTTTGACTGAGAATATGAAGAACTGAGCATCTTGGTCTTTTCTTCCAGTTGATGTTGGGGAGTTGAAACACCATCTCCAGGATGTTTATCAAAGCTTCAGAGTCATTAGTTATAGTTCCAAAGCTGGGATTACTCTCAGTTACTCCAAGTCTGCCATCACTTTTTTCTTCTAAGGCCTAATTATAGCAGCCAGTAGTGATGGGAAGGTTTTTTAACACCCACGTCCACTTGACCCATCCAAAGAGCAAAATTCGCCAAAATATGCCTGGTTACACCAAACATCTGAAACTGTCATGGCTCCCTGAACATCTTTAGTTAGAGATGACTTGAGGTGTGGGGTGTATTTTTAATAGATCACATGTTACTGAATGATCATAGTAGTTTATTAAAAGATTAATAATCTAGAATTTCTACATGCAGAAACATGTTGTTTAGATCGTCTTCTGCAACTGCATGCTGCTACATGTCAATTAAAAATTATAGTCTGTGTGCAGAGAGATAAGCGATAGACATAGGTTACCTTATGGCTTAGTAATAAAGATTTATGGCAACTACACCATGATCAGACCTGAACTGTCCAGCGTCTGCATTTGTGTGTTTAAGTGAGAGAGAGAGATTGACAGAGCGGGGAAGATAAGTTGGACGGGGCCACAGCCAAGCAATGTTCTGTTACTTCCAAAGCTATAATGCTTATCCTTTGGTCCAGCAGATAGGACCCATGCATCACTAAAATCCATTTTCACAAGTTACTCTGTCTTTCACTACATGTTGTTGTCTTTCTGCCTCCAGCCTCCAAATCTTGTCTTCATTTGATTTAGCTCCTGGACTATGGATTCTGCTTGCAGTAAATACAGCTGACCATCACACTGAAATGAGCTAGGCCTTCTGTTGTTAATATAACAGTGCAGTGGGGTAATTTGCCTCTGCATTTAGCTTTTGAGTTTCCAGAGAGTCAGCCTCACATGTGGGAACAAACTGATGTGCAGCAGAAAAATATGCAGATGATAGATTAAGTATAACACTCAATGTGATAGAGTGGTCCAAAACTTAATATATGAATATTGGACAGAAGCATAAAGTTGGGGGCTTGTTACCTTGGACTGACCCTTTTGGCATGAAAGAGGCCTATATAGCATTCACAAATCTATACCTCGGTAGTAAATTCACAACTTGGTTCCTCTGGTCGAAATACAGTTTAATTTCCTGGGGTAATAAAAAGCTTCTCCTGGAAAGTCACCGAAAACTAAAAGGCATCTGTGGATCTTTCAGTCTAGGGAGCTACAAGTACCTAGTCTTCCAGCAGTCTGGCTACACCTCATTCTCATTCCGCTAATAGGGAAAAGGCTCTGGCTTGTTTGCATTTCCTTAAACACATCACGATTGCCAAGAATGCGGCAGTGGAGTCCCCTTAAAACTGTTTAATAGGTGAATTGTTTCGTGAAACATTTGCAGGCAGGGAGGCAAGAACTGCCATTAAGATGGATAATCTACCAAAAGTAACCGGCGTTGCTGCCTTGCTACATAGTCCAAATCCTGCCTGGAGGTTGTTGCTGTTGATTTTTGTAGTGAAAGGGAAAATGGTACACATAGATAGCAGAAGAGGAGGAGAAAGCTGCATGAAATTTGCAGGTAATGGCTGATTTAGACCTGAAGCCTACATCCTGTGAGTCAGACTAGCAAGTAGCAACCCTTGATTGTGGCAAACATGATTGCAGGAAGCACAATGCTGAGCATTGCTAAATTGAACCAAAGAACAAGAGACAGATGTTTTGTGAAGGCTGTCTCCCTACCTGATTTCACCTCCACTGAAAGCTGAGTTGTGTCTGATTCATCATTAGTTGCGTCTGTTGCCACCACCTGAAAATGCCAAGATGGATTTAAGTGCTTGAAGATGACCATTCAGTCAATCACTTTAACTTCAGTAAAGTTTAGGTTAGATTTGTAAACTCACTTGCAGGGATAACGTGCCATCTGGGACATCCTTAGTCATGAATAAGTAGCCATTAATAAGTAAGAAATCAGTGCTGCCGCTAATGGAGTAAGAGATGTGAGGATTTTGACCCTGTTTGAACACATAAAAAAGTTAGTGCTGAGCATCAGTTCGACTGAAAACTTCAGAAAGAGTTCCTTAGTCATCAAACCAGCAACAGATACAATGCATTAAAGGTGCATTATGTCAGCCCAATAGCCATAATTCTAAGAGCTGTTGGGAGTTTCTGACAGCATCTCCAACATGCTGTATATCTGTTGGCAGAATGGCTGGAAATGCACTGCTGACAGCTGCATCAAAACAAAATGCAATATTAACATCAGTGCAATCCATTTAGCTCATTTGATCAGGGCTATACACTGTTTCTTTTGTATCTGTTTTCACTTAATAACAGGTAAAAGTACATCCCATAGCAAAATAGCTTATAGCTAGATCCAGTTTGTAAATCAAAATCTATTTTTTGATGATTCTAGTCAAAATAACACAAATTCCAACAGAATTTCCAAGAAATATGCAAAAGATATACAAGAGTTTGGAGATGGTTTATTGAAATAAGCAGTTGGTGGCGCTACTTTTCCAGTTGGATGCCATTAAATCAACAGTACCAGAAGGTTGTGTATGTTATGATGTGCATCCACCAACTCTATTATCTTTGCATTTATCACATGCATCAACATTTCCACCTCAGCTAAGCATGACAACTTCTTTTTACTGAAAGAGGTTTAAAGTGTTTGGATCCAGTGTTCTACCCCAGCAGCAGCGTAGTCCTCATCTGTGGCGAGGATCTGTAGCGGCTGGTCCTTGCTCATCAGGTCCATCACCATGGCGCCAACTGAAGTGGCGAGACCTTCGTACAGAGGCTTCTGAAACTGTGGACGATGGAGGCTCTCCACCTGGACACTGATTGTGACGGTGGTGGTGGCAGCCTGATGACTGTTAATCGCCTGAGCAGCCTAAAAGAGAAAAAAAAAAAGCTTGATGAAAGCTTTAAAAGTAAAAGCGTTCTCATTTCTAACCACAGAGAGCTGAGGTTTGCTAGTCGTAAGTTGAAACTGGAGCAACAGGATTTTAGAAATACTGAAGTGAGTTCCCCCAGCAGGACCCAACTAAGAGATTCTTGCCTGCCCACTGACCAAACCCAGTATCACATTTAATTGATTGTGCTGAAACAATTAATCAATCCATTGTTTAATTACCTGAAAAAGATCAAAAATTTAGGACATTTTACGAACCAAATAATTGATTGAAAGAAAACAATCAGCTGCAGCCCTATTCTCAGCCACACTGTGTTTGACTGAAGTACATAAAGTATTGGTTTCTCCTACATCTGCAGATGATGTGGTTCTGTTGGCTTCTCGGGGCAGAGTGGTTTGTCTTCAGGAGATGTACTGGACTTCGGTCATGAAGTGGGAATTGTGCCAGGAGGCAAAGCTTTTGATTTACCAGTCAATATAAGAGATCACTTCAATAAGTCACCCAGAAATAAAGGACGTACCTCCCATTTAGGAAATAATTATACAGTATAAAGCCTTATATCACTGTCCACAAAAACGAAAATGTTTGAGACAGTCACAGAAAAAGGGAGAGGAAAGCGTCGAGCTGCCTGCTGTTGGTCCACAGCAATTCATCCATCTACACAGCATCAGGTGGCAGAAGCTGCCAAGTGTGGCTTTGAACTGTTGCCCCATGAGTCTTCTACATCTGACTTGTGCTGACTGCCACCTGTGCTGTGTGGACGGCTGCATTGTTGTGGAGCAACAGCACTCCAGCTCATTGATTTTCTCACCTTGCAAAGAATTAACGACAAACATTTGAGTTTTTGTGGATAGTGATATCAGAAACCAAATATCAGATTTATAGGATACAGTTATGTTCCACAATCGGAGTTACCCTCCTTGTTTCTAGTTGGAGCTGAGAACTTTTAGAAATACCCTCTTATGCTCAGGGAATTCAGCCCAAGCATGACTGAGGAAATGATCTCAGAGTCTGAGTAGCAGCAGCATGGCCTTGGAGAAAAGAATTTCTAGGCATCTAGGTCGAAGCCGGACTTCATTTGATATTTGGTTTGGTTAGGTAACATGCTCCAGTGGTGTGTTCCTCTAGTTTCTATTATAAACCTAAAGGTCAGTTTGATTTCAGCATTAGGCACAGGAGAAATTATCTTTTGCATGACGTAGATTAAAGGATGTGAATGTTGTGTCTTTACCAGCACTGACAGACTGATGGTCCCCAACACATCTGCCGGCTTCAGCATAGTGATGCCCCCCGTGGTCTGGTCGATCTCAAACAGACCATCTTCATTTCCTGAAACACAAACAGAGCAGGCTGTTTCTACCTGTCAACGACTAGTAATGTATTTCTGCAGATGTAGATGTCAAACCGCTGTCTGTTATAATCCAAGCTGCTTACCACTGAGGAATGAATATGTTATCGCCTCATTTATTCCAGAGTCTCCATCAATGGCATGTAGAGGTCCTGGCTTCAGCGGTAACACTCCAGTCTGCAGAGGAGAAAACACTCCTTAATAAAGTGGTACAACAGAATTGTAAACCTCCTACCGACTGGCAGAAATAAAGGGAACTGTGTTTGGCAATTCTTTTAACTTCGAAATCTGACTATTCTTGTACCTTTGAAACTTTTTATCCCACCTTCAAGTAATAATAATAAGAATAATAATACATTTTATTTCAAAGCGCCTTTCACGAAACCCAAGGACACTTAACAAGGGAATTAGAATCAGTGACATTGATTAAAAACTATACAATAAAAATAACAATAATAATGATTCAAAGTGACAATTAACAACAGATACAAACATTTGAAATAGAGTTTAGATGTAGTTGGACAGTACAAAGAACCAAGCATGTTCCAATATTTAGGCAGCGAGCTCTCTTATTATCTGCTTGTGATAAAGTATTACACGTGAGTCAAAATGACATTGCTTCTCTCCATGAAAGCGACCGACCTCTTGTTTATTTAAGACTACAAAGCCGGTGTAGCCAGCGCTCTGGCAGATCACATTCCCACCACTTTCAACCGGAGTGCAAGGCTGAAACCACGGCGGTCTGTTGTCCCCATCTGTGATGGTGACCATGATGGTCGCCGTTGCGCTGAACACTTCATCCCCTGGTAATAATGCTGCGTCCTAAAAAAAGACATTTGAGAGAGCATAGCTTACTTCCAGAGACTAAAAGGAACACTGGATGTCACTGAGTTAGAAGAATAAATAATGTTGTAGAATGAAAAGTGAGCGCTCCTCACCTGAGCAGTCAATATTAGTTCGACATTTTTCACTTTGTCATAGTCGAGGCGTGCATTAACAAGGATGTCCGGGACAGTATTCGACCTCAGTATGAAATCATTCTGTAGAAATCAGATAAGACAAAAAATAAATGAATAGGAAATGTTCAAAGCTAAACACATACTTGACCTAAATTGCTGCTGGAGATAGAACTAATATTCATCATCTCATGTGACTCTAAGAAAGACAAACAAGGATTTATGTAATAATGGGCCTACCAAGAGGCAAAAGTAAATTAAACATGAGGTCTTACAGTCGCAGATGTCAGTGTATAGAAGAGCTGGGGATGTTGGTCCAAGTCATTGGCAGGGAAGCTGCCCACAGTATCGCCAAAAGGAGACATCTAAAGAAAAAGGTACAGCAAAATGTAAGTTGTGTAAGGTAGGATTTAATATAAAATAGAACAATAATGTGTGAGCTTCAGCTTGAATTGATAAAATAACAAAAACAAACAAACATTTACAATGGAGAATAATACATCCTGTTAGGTTTTTATCCAACTCTTACCTCATTGACATTGATTTGGTAGAAAGACGGAACAAAGACTGGAGGGTTGTCATTTCTATTGGTCAGAAGCACAACAATGGCAAGAGTCGTCTGGAAGCAAAGACACAATTCTTGTTTATATCACTTATTTTGTGCAAAATACTATATTGTTGTTTCTTGTTACTTTTCTTGCATCTTTATGGAAACTTCATAATGTCTGATCAAAAGGCAGACGTAGACATGGGCAACCTTCTTAAGAGAACCTACAAAAGTTCAAAACAACAAAAACACTTCTTCTACGCGGAGAACTGTTTTATTCATGTGCAACATCTTCAAGAAACTTCCTACAAGGGCCGCCGTTTAGCTCACAGAGGTAAGGTGATGCCACATGTGCTCAGTCCCTTAGCAGCGGTCATGAGTTCGAGTCCGGCTCAAGACCCGTTGCTGCATGTTGCTCTCCTGTCTCCCCGACTTTCACTCTGTCCATCTCTATCCAATAAAACGGAAAAACTCTCCCCCAAAAAACAAATTAAAAAAGAACTAACACCTACAGTTTCTACAGACACATGTAGCTACTCCTTAATTACTAAGAGGACCTCTTAAAAACATACAATTTCCAATAGAGCCTCTCCAACCCATGCCACCTAGAAACCTTCTCAAACACTCCTCCAGCCTCCCTAGACATCCTCTATCACATCCCCCATGCACTTGTGTAATGCAACCTGCACAAAAGCAGAACCTTTACAACCATTAGAAGCTGTACAACATCCTTAAGCTTCTGGAGCACCTTTTAAGACTGTTGTTGAACTCCTTCAAACAACTGGCGATCTCCACAATAGCTTGTACAACCTCCTCAGTTGCTTGCCAACCTGAATAACTTCTTCAGGCACCTGTTCAGCCTTTTTGAGAAGATGTACAACCTTAATCAACCCCCTCAGGGACCTCCTTACCTCCTTTGCAACTTCTACAAATACAGCCAACCTCTTTAACTACCTTTACAAGAGCAACTTTACTAAGAATCTCAACTACTTCTTGAGACACTCCTAAAACCTTGCCAAGTGCTTGGAAGACCTCTTCAAGAACACGTACAACCTTCTGAGACCCTCCTAGAGAACTTCCTGAGACGAAAGCTTGTACAACCTCTTCTTGCACCCAGAGAACCTCTTTGTGTATCCTTTACAATCCTTTCAAGAGGAGAAAAAAATCCCGAAGAGCCTGCTTGACCTCTTCAAGAACCTTTGCAGCTTTTCTGTCAACCCGTAGACCTACTCCAGCCGTTCAAGACGTTTCAGAACAATGGAATCCTTGTTCTTTTGTTTGTTTGTTTGTTTTATCAGCAGGCTGCCCCCTCACGTACATTGGGTGCTGGTTACAATGTAGGACAACATCACACTTGTTCATTCTCCCTTCGTCAGTTTTCAGTATGTACACAGTGCAGAGTGAAAATAAAAATGAGCATTGTGCAGACTGTATCAACCACTGTTTTACCGTAAATCCTGTTTCCGTCTCAGTGCACATGATGTCGGCCACATAAAACTGTGCAGTCTGCAAACAGAACAAACACAATGCTCAACAGGTTTAACTGGAGAATCTAACTTGAATTGTGGGTTAGGATGGGACTGGCACAATTAATCATGACTGATCATACCTCAAAGTCCAACACCTTTGCAGCTAGCAGTTTGTTGCCATCAAGAATGAATGGGTTGTCTGGGTTTGCAGGAGGACTAAACTGAAGAGTCACCCCTGGTTGGACAGTGATTACCGCCACGACCTTATTCACACTGTTGTTTTCTTCAAAGTTCACAGGTGTATCTGCACTACATACTGTTGGGAGAGAAGAAAAAATGGTGTCACAGTTATGAAAATAGTTCAAAGTCAAATTAGAAAATGGATTCATTTCTGTGTATTGAGCACCAAGATAGTGCTGCTGAGCTAGTACGTAAAAATGCAGGTTTTTCTCTGTATGAAAAAGGATGGCTTCTTACTTACATGTAAACTTACTCTATTGTTGAAACTAAAACAGGGAAATGAACAAAACCTGCAGACTGTTGCATCAAGTTGAACATAGTGTGCACCATTCAAGAACGTGTAGCTTTGGCATATGTGATTTTGTGCTGCATTTGCTTGAGATGATTAAGACTGCTACACTTTCTATTCTGCTTGGAGTCCTCTATAAGGACACGTTCAATACATGTGCAGTAAACCGCTGTCAATGTATTTCATTGCATCTGCAGTTGGTGCCCTTGTAGTTTAATTGCTGCACAAAAAATTGGAGTACGCGCAGATGTCCACAGACTGTCCTCACATACATCCTCTGATGATGATCTCAAGCAGACCCAATACACTTGTATACTCAGGTATGTGGGAAGTACGACACCAGTTTCTATTGGCTGCTAACAAAACTCCAAAGTTCAGTCATACACTTTTAACCAGAATGTCACCCAGAACAAGGAAAGACTCCAACAGGAGTAGCTACATTACAAAATACACAATTTGTATGTAGTGACGTTCCTTTAGCAGTACAGCTTTGACATGGCTTTGGCCTATGCACATATGACCAGAGTTAATATAACATTAGCCACATTTGCCACACAATATGCTAACACTGATGATTTTCCTACTGTTGTGGGAAATTGCCATCACAATTAATAACCCACTGGGTCTTCAGTTCCTTGAATGCTAGGAGTGCATGAAGACTCTCGTGTTCACTCTTGCAGGCACCAGCAGAACATTTGGTGAGCTTTGCTCGTGGAAAGGATTCTTTAGAGTTAGCAGAAGCTGAGGACTGTAAGGCAGCTGCTCATTCTTTGTTTGAGCGTGTGTGCCAAAATAGTTGCCAGGCAGGTCACCTGGTGACTTTAATAAATAACAGAAGACATGCTGGGCCTCAAACAAGGTGTTTCAGGCAAGTAAAGAATGGTTTTCTGTGAGAGAAAATAACTTCCCTTGGTGTGGTCTTCAGGCTTTGTAAGTTTGAAGACCTTCTATATGCACGAGGAAGCTAGAAAGAAAAGGACAAAACCCAAAATGCATAATATGGGTTCTTAAAGATGTTTCTTCTTTTGTGGTGCATGTATAATTTCTTTTTCTATTGAAGTATGGCAAATATTTTAGATCCTGTGTAAGCTTTTTGCTTTCTTTCACTTGTCAAACATGTATTCCAGTCCCACTGTATCATAATGGCATCATTTTCTGTGACTTGACCTCAGTCAAGTCACAAATGGTGGAACTAAACACAGTGGAGAGTTTAATGCTTTTAAAGTTATCATCAAACTTGACCATCAGCTGCTGCAACAGGCAGCTGCATCCCTCTGCAGGTGAGGCTAATAAAGGCACTTTGTATGTATTTTGGACCCAGCAACAGCACGTATGTTAACTGACAAGATAAATAACCAGAATTTGTACTTTTAAATTCAACGTCAGCACTGAAGATAAATGTCTCCACCCGTCATTACACATACTTTCCACTGTTCCACTGTTTCCATGTCAAACTACTTCCGGGTTCAGTCATTGCCACTCTTCCTCTGGCATTACCACTTATGGCTGTTCACAAGATAAATAATCAGAATTTGTATTTTTTTACTGTTCCACTGTTTCCTTGTCAAACTACAAAGTGAGTACTACATGTACCAGTTAGTGTGTTGTTACTGAGCCCATTCTTTTTGTAGGACAGACACCAGCAGTCAGATCAAACAACAGTCCTCAGATGGAGCAGCAGACATCAGTACTCACTCTGAGCCTCAGTGGATGTTTGAAGCAGAATCAGAAGAAGCAAGCTGAAGGATCTGCTCACAGTGAAGAGTGGATGAATCCTGTCCATGTCTCCGTCTGTCCCGTCTGATCTGATCCCCCTCTGTGTCTGTTCTCTGCTTATCTGCTTGCCTTTATGGCTGCAGTGGACTTTTCCCCATCATAAAAACCTGACACACACATCTGTTTGCTGGGAAGTCGTAAGATCTTGTTCTGCGACTAATTATCTTTTATTTGATCGGTTTCACATGTTTGATTACATGTTTGCACATATAGACAAAAGGACAAGGAATTGATAGCAGCCCTCCATCTGATGTTTTCTTATTTGCTAGCCCTCTATGGAATCTTTTCACCTGGAGATCACATTTCCTGATTTGCATTTATGGCTGACAACGACGGACCAAACACAGCACAAAACATCAGCAAATACCTAAACATAACAAGTACAGTCCCTTCAATTTAATATCATCATAAACTGAAATCTCCTGCTTACAAAAGTTTTCAGACTGTTAATTCAGTCCTTTGCAGAATCAGTCACATTTTATTCATATAGCTCTTTCTGAACAAATGAAATGTAACACAAAGTGCTTGACAAAACAAAGGCAACAAATAAGCAATAAAAACAAAGCCTAACACCAGAAAAGTGTATACGTCACAGTGTTTAAGTAATATTTTACAGCTCATCACGTGGGTGTACCAAGACCAGATAACAGCTGCTCAAGAACCCGTGTTTTTTTTTTTTTTTTAACCAAATGGTTGGAGTGAAATGAACTGAACTGAACTGAATGGAAAACAGTGTTGAAACAGAAACCAACCAAACACTCTTTTTTCTGTGCTGTTGTTTTTTTTGCTTAGTTTTCAGTGGCCGGCTTCTAAGCCATCTAAACGAAGCAAACAAGGTAAGCACAACACTTATTTGGTATATTTGAACTGACACTTTAAAAAGTGTCCATCTCATTGTTAATTAGGGTGACTGTGGCTCAGGCGGTAGAGCGGGTTGTCCGCTGATCGCAAGGTTGTTGGTTCAATCCCCGGCCCCTCTGCATGTTGAAGTGGGCATGCAGACACCTTGCATGGCAGCATGGTGTGTGAATGTATGGGTGAATGCGAAACACATTGTAAAGCACCTTGACTACCACTGAGCTAGAAAAAGACGTTATAAAAGTGCAGACCGTTTACCATTAAACTCCATCTCGGTAATTGAGTTGGGGCCACATTTTGTGTGAATGCAGCTGTCATGCGTCAATGTGCTCATCTAGACTGCTGTAAACAGTCTCGGAGGCCCTGGTCGTTACAGCTCTGACTGCTTCGATGGAACATGGCTCAGTTCCTCCTCCTCATCATTATTCCGCTTTTATATCAGATGGTGTATCCTTGTAGTT
The DNA here is from genome assembly GCA_024666655.1 of Dascyllus trimaculatus. NCBI lineage: Eukaryota > Metazoa > Chordata > Actinopteri > Pomacentridae > Dascyllus > Dascyllus trimaculatus. The sequence goes on from CM045448.1 coordinate 31,979,265, forward strand.
TCAATCCAGGATAACCATGAGCTGGATGACTGAGAATCTTCAGACATCAGATGGTGTAGTAGTGTAACTGGTGGGTAGTGAAGTGCAGGTTCCCATACCATATTTAAGAGGATCAGGACTATTGTATTCCTTTATTTTGGAGTCTGAGTGCATTTTCCTGTGAAGCTGATTATCTGATCTCTTTCTCTGATCCTTTGCACCAAATACCTTAACATGTGGTTTTGTTGACGGCGACTTGGATGTTGGTGCTCAACCCCAGCTGCCGGTAGAGGGATGTAGTTAATATTGGGTAATGATTTGGCAGGGGGCAAAGTGTGATAAGGATAGCAGGAGTATAGTGGTAGTAGAGATGTTTCTGAACACATGACACAAACATTTGGCTGACGTTAATTGCATTCATTCAGTTAAGTATTAACTTCTCCCTTTGTTTCTACATAATTAGATTTTTCTCCAATAATTTGTTAGTAAGAAACCATAAATCTGCTCTGATTTCTTACCACAGTTACAAAGACATGTAAGGTTAACTGGTGATTCTAAATTGACCAGTGTCTGGCCCTGTGATGGACGGCTGATCTGTCCAGGCTGTACATTCTGTCAAGTGGGGTCAAGGTTTGAGCTCCCAGAGCAGCCATTTACAGAGACTGAGTAAATAAAAGTGACATAGATTATGCTTAGGCTTAATAATGATTTGAAATGTTTATGCAGAGATGATTTGTTTATAATGGTTAAGTAATGATTTGTGATAAATAACTGATGGTTACTGTATTAAAGTATTGTGAGCTTAGAGAGAGGAAGTGGTGGAGCTCTGTCTGTTAATGCAGGCAGGATAGGGATGTGGCGCAAGCAGGCCGTAAAACAAACACAGTTTTCATACAAGGTGGAAAGGGGAAGTTGAGATGAGGTGAGTTCAGGTGAAGGTACAAATTTACATATGTGTGTGTGTGTGGTAAAATTTGAGAAATGTGTGTATGTAAGGTGCTGTGACAAAAGAGAATTGTCCGGAGATGTTCGTGGACACAGCTGGAGAAGGATCTCAGGCAGGTTGTTCTGGTCACTAAGCAATTCTATGGAATTGTAAACGTATCCCTGGGGTTTTTCTTTCCTCACCTCTAAATTAAAACTTAGCAACTCACCAAGTGCAAAGTCTATGAAGAGGGAAGCGGCCGGTAACAAACGTGACTGACAGGTTAATCCGACAATGAAGGCTACTTTGCAGGGTTGACTTTCAGAGTAAGAGGGATGGACGTTTGGATGGATGGAGGCTGTTACAAAACTAGGCGAATTCCCTCGTCTCTACCTAAGTCGTCCCGCTGAAACCTATTTGGCCAGTTTTATAGGCAGTCAGTACCTAACCCTAATAACAGAGAGCTGGATCAACTGCCTTGTTCAAGGGTAAATTTAGAAGACTACAATTCCTTTTGCCTTTCATCAGCTGGTATAGACTCCAGCCGCCCTGCATTCCCCTACAGGATGAATCCAGCTAGAATTAATTTGTTCATTTGTTTGTTCTAAAGACATTCTGAGAAGGTAATGTAAAGTTCTAGTAACCATTTTAAAAATGGTAACTGGTCTGCACTTATGTAGCGCTTCTCTACATTTGTGGTACTAAAAGCGCTTTACAGTGTGTTGCACATTCACACCCTCACACACTAGTGGCGACAGAGCTGCCATGCAAGACCTGCCATCAGGATCAGCGTCAAGTTCAGTGTCTTGACCAAAGACACTTCAACATGTGGAACCCTGCGATTAATGGACAACCTACCACCTGAGCCACAGCAGACCTAAAATGTTGGTGGTCATTAGGAGACCATTATATTAAAAGCATTTTAAAATGTTTCCTGGACGTTGCATTGAGACTGTCCTATACATTCTATAATGTGTGACCTCAACAACATCCCCAAAAAATCCTCAAAATACAGCATGCAACATGTTCCATAACATCCTGATTGTATTTTTTAATGTTGGTTTGAAAATGTTCTTTTTTAGTTTTTATGTAACATATTCTGTTACCCAGACAAAATGTTCAAAATGTTCTCTGAATGTTGCAGTTATATATTAGTTAACTCAAGTGTCTGAGGCCTCTTTGGATGAGAGTCTTCACAATTTAAAAGCAGCTCTAGCTGCATGAGTTGACTTACATACACCAATCAGCCACAACATCATGACCACTGACAGGTGAAGTGAATATCATTGATCATATTGGTACTATGTGGTGTTCTGATGGAAAACCTTGGATTTTAACATCTGTGTTGATGAGACTTAGTCACCCAAATAAACATAATCCCAGAACAAACACACTCCCTCATGGAAATGGAAATCCCAAATGTCTCTGGTCTACCCCCACAGGAAAATGCACCCCACCACATGGAAAAAACATCAACCAATCAGGAACATGTTGAGGAACATGACAATGGCCCAACATGTTGATTTGACCTCCAAAATTCCTACACCCCATTCTGATCAAGCATCAACAGGATGCAGTGGAACAAGTTTGATTGACAGAGGCCCCACTGCACAAGCCAGAGCACCCAAAGGATCCACTGTCAAAGTCCTGGTTCCAGACCCCATAGGACACCCTGAGAGGTCCTCTGGTCCATGCCCAATAGTTCAGAGTATTTTGATCACATAAGGGGGACCAACACAATATTAGGCAGATGGTCATAATGATATGCCTGATTGTTGTAAGGGTACATGTGTATGATGGTTTGGATGACTGAGAATCATGACAGAATCTGGGGATGGAGATGTTTATCCAGCAGTCCTTGATTAGAAGTGTAGACTCAGTTTTTTTCTTATAAACACAGTACTTGTTTTCATTAAACTGAATATAGCATATTAGTGGTGTGTGTAAATGTGAAGTGCTTCATATAATTATTAAACACACTAAAAGTACTTCATAAAACATGTTTTAATAACAAAGATATCTGTGTTTCCACATTAAATATGATAACAGCTGTGCATACAGAGATTTTTTTCAGAGCATCGGTAACACATAACATCAGATTTATCTCTCTGTTTCTGCTGAAGCTCCTCTACAGGTCGGTGGGCCAGTGGTTGTAGACTGACGGACACATGTACTGGTTCAGCAGCAGGTTCACTCTCTCCATGTCTCCTCCCACACCACTGTGGACAAAAATGCTGTCATAATAAGGAACTAATATGAAGTTATAAAAACAAAAAGCCATTATTGAAGAGAGTGATGTCAGGAAAATGTCATGATCTAAATCCTCAAATAGTGTGTTGCCTTAATTTATTTAACCTCAGAAGTTTATTTGATCATGTTTTAATCAGATCACATTTTGTACGCATCACTTCCTGTTTTTTTTTTAATTTGCTTTTGACACCAATTAAACACATCCTCCAAGTTTACCTGTCTCATTAACAGAGAGAAAACTAGATCTAATCAGTGCATAACAACACTCACACACATTTTATTCACTGACTATTCTCAGTATCTTTCTCAGTATTTTCTACAGGAAGTGTTTTCAGCAGATTAAGGAGTGACCTGACCCTGCTGTTGTACTGATGGATAAAAGCTCTGAAAATCACTCTGGGTGCTAAATTCAGTGAGGACAGCACAGATTACTGCACCTGCCTCTTCCTTTATTTGTTCATTCCTTCCATGCATACAGCTGTTACATGAGTTGGTTTGTCATAGAACAAACAAAGTGTAAAATATGAATTATTTTAGTTAAAAATAAACAGCAAAAAGAAGTTTAAAAAAAATAATAAACTGAGTGGATTTGGCAAGATTTTGTGAGAAGAGTGAACAACCAATCTGTACATATCCGAAACAATACCATTGCATCGTCTTTGTAAAACTGAGCTGAGAGATCATTCAGAGTGGGATTGGAATCATATCTGGTCAAACATCTCCCTCTCTTCCAGGAATCCCAATCAGTCAACAAAAGATTCATTATAAAATCACACATCGAGCTTAACTATATCCCCGGAGGCGATGTCAAATGAAACTTAAAGATACTAAATATTGTAATTTCTGTCCAAACAACACTGTAGGTACTTTTCTCCACATGGTGTGGCAATGCCCAGAGGTTCTTCCGTTCTGGGAAAATGCAGCAAATAAACTGCCAAATATTACTGGAAGAGCCATACCCTGGCGCTGGAAATCAGTGCAGCCTCTGACTGTAAGGGAATGGCTCCTATTGTACAGAGATATAATTCAGCTCGAACTCTCTGCCGCTTGAATTCATGGAGTAAAGACTGAAAATATTTCTTGCTGGTCTAATTTATTAACTAAAATGGTTCTTGATTAGACTGTAATTTACATCACAGTGTAACACCCGATATCTTTTGCCCTTAAACTGGAAGAAAAACTGAGAAAGTCCATGACATAAACATTTGTACCCTGCAAACTACTCTGTATTGTACATAGCTATTACTACTATTTCTGTGAATGTCTTTGATGGAGGAAATCAGCACCTGCTTTGGACTGTGCTTTCTTTCTTTTTTTTTTATATTTTTTTTGGAGGGAGATTTTTCAAGTTTTATTGACAGACAGAGTGAAGGGGGGTAGAGAGGAGAGAGACATGCAGCAAAGGGTCGTGAGCCGGACTCAAACTCACGACCGCTGCTGGCGACCTGCACCCATGTGGTAACGCCTTAACTCAGCGAGCTGTACGGCGGCCCTTTGGACTGTGTTTATTACTGTATGACATATTGTCATTGCATAACTCTCTACATTGGGGGAAACGACTCAAATGCAGACCCATGTTAACACCTCAGGGAAGGTTCTAAACTGTTTCAGGTCTCTTCTAACAGGAAGAGACTAAGTGGTGTCTCTGGGTGAGACGTGTCATGTAGAACTGAGGTCACATCTGGTGTCCCTCAGGGGTCCATTCTGGGACCCACACTTTTTATTCTCTACCTGCTGCCACTAGGGGAAGATCATCAGAAAGCACAGGTTATGTTTTCTTACCAATACTGTTGAAACACAGGTACACCTTTCCTTCTCACCTGATGACACTCATCCAAGTGACAAACTATCTGGTCGCCTCAGTAACATTAATATGTAAGTGTTATACAACTTTCTGAATTACTATCTCAGAAATATTTATATTTATAATAATATTGATGCTTCTGTTTCCACCAGACCAGACCTGTCTATTGTAATCCTCTGTAATCTTCCTGTTTATTTTAGAACTCATTTTCAGATTTCTCCTGACTATCTGATTCGTTGCTCTGGTATGCCTCCTCTCGATCTCTGAGCTCCTCTGGCCTCCTAAATGCTCCAGAGTAGAACTAAGACGTTCTGTGTGGAGAGCTCCATAGGAGGTCAGAGCGTCTGATTCAGTGAAAAGCTTCAAACAACACCTCAAAATTGATCTTTTGGCGATCATGCTGGTGTAGGTTCCTGTAATTGACTGATGTCAGACCTATTTGTTACTGTTATTATTGACGTTTACATTTGTATTATCTTATGTTTTGCCACTATTGTTTCTCTTTTTATTTCTGCTCTCTTTTATTGACGTGAAGCTCCTCGAGTTGCACTTGCTGTCTAAACTGTGCAGTACAAATAATTATTTTTATAATTGTGATTGTTATATTGGAAGTAGTTATTAAGCTTACAGTACTTTGCACTAAACTCACGCCCTCTATACATTCTTCCCTCACTTCTGTCCTCTGGCATCCTAACCTTGTATACTATCAGGACTTCTACAATTCTAACCGTAACCCAATTCATTTCTGTGTTGATTACTGGTTTCCAATTTTAAAATGTAGGCTCGGTTGTCGGGAATGACACAGCATTTTACAGCACTCTTATAGGATTCAAATAGCACTGCCTATCTGTACCCTCCCTGTTCGTTTCATCTTGCCCTGTCCTTCATTTGTTTCCCCCTCAATTCACTGAGGTGCAGCACTGCCCCCTCTGGCTCATGATAGGAAAATTCAATAAAGAATGACAGCTTAGCCTCCAGGGGGGGGGGCGGTGATGGTCACGCACACGCACTAAATATTAATATATTTTGCTGCAAGACTAAAATATGCATTGATCTCATTAAAAGTTGACTCCCTTCTGTGGTGTCAAATGATGAGTATAGATGACATGTATCTCTCTGGTATTAATGTGCCTGTAGCGTCTCCCACCTCTTCTTGACAGCCTGCATGCGGCGCAGGAAGGCGCAGACGGAGCTGTGTTTGGCTTTAGATCGCAGGAACTCCGCGTATCTGTTGGAGAACTCGATGTCTCCCAGCTGTCTCCTGCGGTGCAGACCAGCAGACAGAAGCTGCCTGAAATACAATCACAGCAAACGTCATGTCAGTGTGGATCACTCTCAGACTTCTGATGCACACTCACTCTAACATGCATTTTGATGTTGAATTGATGCTAATCTGTGTCATAGTTTTTTATAATCTGGTTCTGACAGATGGATATTTGTATGCCTTAAAGGACAAAATAAGCAATGCATTGTACATCAGTGTTAATTATGGGATAGTCCTAAATGGTAAATCCTACTACAGCAAACAAATTAAGTACAACAATGCTTTAACATTAAATCATAAGATGTTTTCACCATTTTGCATTTGCACCTATAATATAAACTCACCTGAGTCTGGCCTCAGGCACAGCGTCTGCAGAGTTTCCTGACACAGACCATGGTGCGTTCAGGTGTCTGCTCTGAGTCAGGAAACTCTCCACCTCCACATCTTCATCGCTGATGTCACATGACAGGAAACACAAACCACATTATCACTAAAAGAAGAACCTGTATTTTGTTTTTCAAAAGCACCCTGAAGCAGTGGAGCGTTTCCATATTGCCAGGACTGTAACATTTTTTTTAAATTTGAGGTCTGTGCCTTGCTCGTGGGATGGTACCTGACAGGGAGCGATGTGGTGAGGTGGAGGAGGGCCAACAGAAGAACCAGCTGAGAGACACTGATGGATGGCATCATGTGGGTGATGAAGATAACAGTTTCCTGAGGAGACAAATAGATTTTGTAAACCTCCTTTAGTTTGCTTTTCAACCGTTTTTATGGTTTAATGAATAGAATAAGACCCAATCAGGTGACAAATTAAATGAAAAACCAACATAAAGTGTCTTAGTGACGTCTTTTTAACGCTTCTTGCCGTTGATTTTCCAAATCTCTGCAACTCTACCGGAGGGATGAAACACCATTCTTCCTACACATACTCCATTATTTGGTGTTTTGATGGTGGCGGTAAAGAGTTCTGTCCGACACGTAGGTCCAAAATCTCACATAAATGTTCAGTTGGGTAGAGATCTGGTGACTGTGAAGGCCACAGCATCTGATTCACATCATTGTCATCAAACCATTCAGTGACCCCTTGAAGAGACTTGAATGGGCTGCATACACCCCTCACTTCACCCTCACCCAACACCTCTGAGATGAACTGGAGCACACAGACTGTGGGCCAGGCTTCATCACACAGCGTCTGTCTTCGACTTCACAAAGGCTTTTTGTTTCTGAATGGGAGTAATGCTTTTTAAAATAGAGTTTTCTACCTGTCATCTTAGTTTTGTAAGCTTAAAATCCCAGTTATTAGTATTATTTATTGCCTCGAAACTATCTTTTCTACCCTAGTACATTCAGGTCTGCTGCTGGCCTCTTTTTTTATTATTTAATTCAAACCAGTCAAGTTTCACCTTCAAAAACTTAATCAGGTTATCTTTCAAAAACCTCATAACAAAAAGGGAAGTTTCACAAAAGTTTAGAAAAAAAATTAAAGAAAGTAACATAATAAAATGACATAAAAAAGATGGTAAATAAACAATGTTTAATGTCTACTCGGGAAACTAGTAACTATCATTAAATTATTGACAATACATGGTAAGATAAAGGTTTGGTTGAGTTTTGGGGAGACTTGGTTTGTAATACACTGTAAAAAAAAAAACTAATGTATGTTGTTCGGTGTAAAAACACATTACAAAATTGTTAGGCCTTCAATTTAAATACATTTTCTTTAAAAAGCAAGCAGGATTTTTTAGTGAATGTGAGTGCTGATCCCTTTGAATCTTCAGAAAAAAATAATTTACTCAGTGGTCCATTGTACTTTAAAATATCAGCATAAGTTATATATCTGCGTAAACGTATTGATTTTAATTATTTGTTTAACTGATTAGCATCACTTTATAAATTTAACTCACAAAGTTTTAGAACATCTGCTTGTCAACATGCATTGCATTAAGGCTTTGTTCTTTTGTGAACTGGGAATGTAAAATGGATTCAGCACACAGAGCTGAGTTCCTTTAACTGTCAGTAAAGTACAAATTCACACTGTGATCATGTAAAATTATATACTACTCTAACCTGGAATGGATTAAGCTTTTTAAACTGGATAAAATGAAAGTCTAAACTAAACATATGAAGCCAAAATGTCACACGAACTTTTACAGACAGTTTCTCAATGTTTTTTTACAGAGCATAATGCGTAGTAGTTCAGCAACGTCTGATCTTAAATACACATTGGACAAAGACTCATCAGACCATTTTATAAAATGTCTCTTTTGATAGACAGTCCTGTACCTAGTGGATACCCAGTACTTGCAAAAATACTAACCCATTAACATGCTGTTACACCCGTGTTCCCTGATCTTGTTCCTTTTTCACTGTACCTACTTTGCGCAGTAGCTTTATCCGAGGCGCAATTATTGCTAGTGAAGCGTACTTATAAGCAAGACGTTAAGTCACCACCACTGTGGACTCCTGAGCAGGGCCCTTAACCCCGGGTGCTTCCGCGGCAGCCCACTGCTCCTAGTATGAATGGGTCAAATGCAGAGAACGGATTTCCCCAAGGGGAATAATAACGAATAAATTATTGTTATTACTATAGATTAAGTATCTGCATGAAAAATAAATAGTAATTTAATGGCCTTACTAAAAAAACAGTACTAAATACTAATACCAAACTGCAGTGTTACCACAGGAACAAACTCAGATGAATTCAATACTAAACCAAAGGATGGCTGCACACTGAATAGATGTTTCCAAAACAGGTGACTCATTAAGTTCAGTTACAGAGTCAGGATGTAGCACTAACAACATGGCAAAGAAGATCCATGCAGTTCTGCTCAGACATCACTCTCATCTAATCCCCACTGTCGATTGTCTTTAAATGTAATCCACAGGTGGGTATGGAGGTAAATCTTTTCAGTGTGTGCCCTGTTTTTCAACGTGGGCTGAAATAGTTGTAGGTACAGGAACTTGTTGGTCACATGCAGAAAACTGACTAATGGCACAAACCTCTTCATTGTACTCAATGCTATGTTTTTAAGAGCATCTGTACAGTGTGTGAGCGTTCTTTGGGATGTGTATGCACTATAATACAACACTGAAATAAAGAAAACTAATAAGGACCCTTGGTTTCTGCTTGTTTAAGTAAAATTAAAATAAACTTTGTAAAGCTTTAACAGGCCAGCATTTAGAATTTAGTTTCTGCAGGCCTTTAGGAAAAAAGAGTAGCTTAAATGAATAAAATATTGCCATGATGAAACAAAAGAATGTCAAAATGACCAAATGCTGTCAACAGACAAGGAGACTCACCTGGACCAATCCTGCTCAGAAACCAGATCAGACCTGCAGACTGGGTGTCCAGTCCACGCTGCCTCCTTTTGTACCCCCTCAGGTATCGACACCCTGTCAGACTGCAGTCTGAATTTATTGGCCTGGTTATTTATCGTGTCAACACGCTGAGTTTGGAGATTTTCCAGCTGCAGTGTTGGTTTGTTGACATCCTGAAGTCTTAATGAAATTATTGGATCTGACTTCCCTAATGGGCTCTAATCACCTGTCAGAGCGGCACGCTGTTTGTTCACATGAAATCATCCACACGTCAGTACGGGCCATCGATCCACAACACACATTCAAATCTTTTTATGGCTGTGGTTTGTGCTTTTGTTTGCTTAGTCACCATTGCTCTCAATGCGACCTCAGGGGATCATGAGAAGGTTTTTGCTTCTTTGTGAGTTCAGACCCAGCTAACTACTTAAATAATACACCAGTTACTGTAAGAAGCTGAACCCTTGTGTGATTAGATGAGTTAAACAAGAATCATTACAGCAAAATGTAGCAAAGTGATACCTGCATAGCCTTTACAGGAGGGAGAAGAAGACCAAGTTGTTATTTGCAGTAATTTTCAGTTCACCTCCATTCACTTCCTTTGAAGTTGAAGCCTTTCTATGTCCACAGATCCACCTCAGCAGCCCTTCAGTTCATTCTCCAGTTCCTCTATCTGCTGGACCTTTGTTTGTTGTTTAGGGTCCGTAGTCTCCATTCTTCTGTAAGAACATAGTGGTGATCTGGCATTGCTGCTCCCCTACAATGCAAAAATCTTAACTGCTCCTGCTGTCCTTGCAAAATAAAAAGAATAACTAAACAGAACAAAATACAGTCATTTCCCAATTCGATCCCGCTGACGAGTCGAAAATGTTAAACCTTCCACTTTAGGCTAAACATTAGATGAATTGTGGAGCACGGAATGTATCTGTATAAGTGCTGATTTTATTGCTAGGGAATGCACATATAACAAAGTCAAAATCCTACTCATCCTCAAAGGGTCTCATCCAGGGGTGTCCAAACTACGGCCCGAGGCCCAAATGCAGACCACCATCCATTTTTAATTGGCCCATTCCAAAGACTAAAAATATAGGAGATTATGGCCCGCACATGTTATCTGTTATTGTAGTTCTTAGTTAGCGTAGCGTCTCCACAAAGCAAGCAATCAAAGTAAAAAATCGCTGAGGGTCACCAGAAATGGTGGAACCAAAGAGACGTCAGATTGCGAGTGCAGAAAATTTCAGACTCAGTGGGAAAATGAAACCAACGGGAAGTGTGTCTGTTTGATTAGCAATTAAACTGCTGCAGTGATGAAAGAGTAGAATGTACGACGACATCATGAAACAAAACATCAGGCCTTCACGTCCTACACTGGCGTTGAGTGGGAAAAGAACGTTAAGCAAATGACAGTAGGCTTGCTAGCTCAAACATAATTTACCTGCATTTTATTGATTTTACTAACAGTCATGCATTGGAAGTGAGACAGCATACCTCACTTCTAGTTAGTGGTTCAGTCCTTCATATATTTTTCTGCATGTGGCCCTTATGGAAAAAAGTTTGGACATCCCTGGTCTAATCCACTGATACCACAATACACATTAGAATCCAATAAAACCAGGATGTCAAATCACAAGTCAATGCTCAATTAGTCTAGTAATAATTGTTAATTAAATATTCCCATGTCTGTTAAATGTTTGTATTCAATGCATTTCTTAATATGTTTAATATAAAAAAAAGGCAGATTTTAAATATTACCAAATCAAACCCAGTTGAAATTTTAGCCTACAATACAATCAAAACAGTTTTAATCATTCTTAACATCACACAGTTTCCAGTAAAAATGATGTGACATAAGTGCTTCAAAACTTTTTTTCTGATCTGTTGAACAACCAGGATTGGATCCTTATGGTGGCAGTTTTAATGTTTGCTCATAAACTGTTAGTGTTGTTGCATCTGAGGGTTCATCAAAAAGTTCCAACACTGTTCTTAGTGAGCTGCATGGAGCATGTCTTGGTTTCGGTGACCACTGGCTGCTGAACATCTGTGATCTCTCCATGGACCACAACATGAAACAAAGAGCAAACATCTCATTCTGTGTCAGTCAGCCGCTGGATGATCCAACCTTCACGTGGAGGATCATCACTGGTGACAATAGGTGGGTGTGCAGCTACGACTGAGAGCAGAAACGCCAGTTTAACAGTGGGAAAGGCTGCAGTCTCCAACACTGAAGAAGGTGCATCAGGTCAGAAGAATGCTCTATATTTTTTTTTGGACAATTCTCACAGTTGTGCAACAGGGAGAAATCCTCCAGTGTCGGACTATCAGGGCAGAGTTCTGCTGTCATGTCCATGCCTGAAACAATTAGATGTCTTGGCTCATTGGTCTGGGGGTATGATTGTCGCTTCGGGTGCGAGAGGTCCCAGCTTCAAACCCCAGGTGGGCCCTTATGGAGACAGTTTAATTGTTTGCTCACTGTTGGTGTTGCTGTAGATATGCTATGTTCAATGATACACTATATAAGTGTTGTGTCTTCAGCATCGGTTGAAGCTGATATTCAAATGAATGTAAATTGTGCAGTAAGATATACTCATTCATTCATCCTCTTAGATTCCACAGATTATTGAAACAGTTATTTGGGACAACATTCTCATTGCTAAAGCTTTTTATCTCAAATTAAGGACGCTTGAATATTTAAAGTGATGTAGAGTTTAAAGTGAGTTAAAATCCTGCATCAATCCACTGATCAACATGGAGGACAGAATGAAATCCATCAGTGTGATTACAAAGAGTCAGGACAGCAGCAAAGCAGTGACTGTGTGTGATGAGCTGTCGAGCATCTTATACAGACTGTTAGGTTTAAGGACAAACAAATCACACATTAACATTCCTAAAACAGATGTTGCTTTTCACAGACTTTCACTGAAAGATCAACAAGTTGTCAAATTCCATTTCCACCGTTGTGTTAATTTGTTAACAGTGAGGTTGCAAAGATGAATTTTGTTTTGTCTTGATTTGTCATCGTGGGACAGCATGTAGGATGGTCATTCACATTTTGAGGTAGAATTTCTAACTGAATGAAACACACTGTCTAGACGTGGTAATGTGCTTATTTCTTCAAATATTTACCTCGTGTTGACAAGAATGTGCAGAATCTTTTCTTGTTCTCCTGCTTCAATAGACGGACACCATGAGGACTGTGGAAGTGCTGTACAGACAGATGGACGCTAGATGGCAGAGCAGGCCAAGGAGGAAGAGGAGATGGAAGAAGATAGTATGTAGAAAAGCAGCAGAACCTCTATCAGGGGTCATTTTATCATCAGATCCACAGGCAGCTTCAAATCTTTAAACACAGCTCTAATATAATACATACAGCGTAAATGTCCTGACCTCTGACAGTCTGTCTGCTCCAGGGGGATTCAGAGTAGGACAGTTATGAAAAACCTCATCAGACTCCAGGACATCACTTCCTTGCATCCAAGCAAGTATACGTGCTGAAAAACAGGTAACAGAGATTCCTCCTAGACCTGCTCAAATCTTTTTCACAGCTGCCTTTGTCACATTAAAGATGCCAGCAGTTCAACCAAAGAGATCTCCGAGGACACCTCAGTGACCAGTGATTGACAATTGACAGAAAGAGTTGGAAATGTTTTTATTCCTGATAATGCAACAGCTACAGCAGAAGATAATAGGTACAGCTCAGATTACAGCTAGAGGTCGACTGATTCACTAGATCCAACTAGTTGTTAGAATCAGATTACTGTACAGCGGTGAAAACTTTAATATGTCCTGTACGTGGGAGAGGCTCTAACTAACGTCACAGAGCTGAAACAGCATTTCTTCAGTAAGAACAGAAGAGAGAAGAATCACTCCAGACGTGAAAAGATATGAGAATGAAAGATGTATATATATAACCTAGAAACTATTCGAATAGCCAGATAAATAAATCAGTGATTGCTGATTATGAAGTGCTGAACATAATGATTACCAGCAGCTCTTTTTACATATTCTACACAACACTAGAGATGACTTGGTTAGATCTGCAATTCTATAATCTAGGGTTTTATACATTTCATTCTCTCCGAGGTCCATGTCATGCCAGCATTTATATCAGAGGCATTTTTGACAGCATGATCACAAACTGTATCATCAGTGTTGACCTATGAAGGGAAAGAGGAGCTGTAAAGTCCAAAGTTGAGGACGCTGTCAGTCTGCAGTCCATGACACTGATAAGTTCCCTTTGAGTTTTATTGTCTGGTCTGTGACAAACCGTGGCAGCTTGCTAACCACTAGAATGCAAGTCGGTAGAATGCCAGTAGTTTTAGACACATATGTGGTTGTTTTCATTAAGCAGGCGATGCCATAGTGCTATATGGCTGCTGTAATAGCTCGCAGAGTTAAGGCGTTACTACATGGGCGCAGGTCACCAGCAGCGGTCGTGAGTTCGAGTCCGGCTCACGACCCTTTGCTGCATGTCTCTCTCTCCTCTGTTACCTCCATTCACAGTGTCTCTTCCTCCATCAATAAAAATGGAAGAAACATCCCACCCAAATAAACAAAATGTGAGAATTGTCACGCCTATTCTACTTTGACGACCTGCAACAAGCCACCCTGACCCCCTCAGCTTATCTTATTAGCAGTAACCGTCCAGTTTATAACCTCCTCTGTTGAAGAATGAACATCTTTCATTGCTAACATATGCCAGTAAGCCGTTTCGCACTTCTAGAATGTGCGAGACGTTTTAAAGTGGCTCAAACGTTTGTGTGAAAGGGTGGTTTAGGGGAAGGTTTCTGTAAATGTTCCCCCGACCTCACGCCTGTCCCAAGTTCCTGCAGTTAAAAGCTTGCCAATGGCACCAAACTGACAGAAACAGCAAGGATTAAAAACTAGCTGTGCAAGTAAGTTAGAAACGAGCTGTTGTCTTTGAGTAACGGGGGTCAGCCCTATGTTCCCACAGCCCAATGCTCCCACACTGAAAATTTTGAAAATGAGGCCCTATGTTCCCAACCTTCCACATGTGTCATATTTCTAAGACCCCATTTACATGAAGGGAAAATGCAGATATTTGCACATGGTTCGTCACTCCACAGCAACCCCATGTTGGAGTAGTGGTGTTGAGCTCGAGAGAGTTTGGAAGCTAGTTCTCCTTCAAATCGCCAGCCGTGGGATTGAGTGGCAAACTCTTAACTACCAGGGGTAGAGATGTGGGAACTGTAGAAACATAGGGCCTAATTTTGAAAACTATCTTAGGAATGTGGGGACATAGGGCTGTGGGAATATAGACACGCCCCCAAGTTACGATAGCATCCCAGCTGTTAGCTTTGCAGATACAGTGATCCCTTCCTCATCAAGCTTTGAACAACAGCACTTTCTGGTAAGACTTGACCCTTTTTTGCCTGTGTGACTGCAATATTATCTAGCAGCAAACTTAGCAGCTTGCCTGTTTGACTGGATAGTTTAGCTATACCGCTAGTCAGCAAATGAGCTTACTGGTGGGCTACAGCCAGCATGTTCTGGCCTATTTAACATTTCAGTGGTTAGCTCACCAGTTATAGTAGCTTGGTATTTCCAATATTAGACAGGCACTGACTATTTCATGAAAACATGCAAAATGATTTACATGTCTCTGGCTTGACCAGGCACTAAATCTATGATAGTGCTAAAGCACCAACACATTTTATTGACAGTTAGTGCCAGCTGAATGAAAATGAATATTTGTTATCCTCTCCTGATTAAAAATCCACTTCAGTCATCTGTCATCAGTCGACCTCTGTGTGCACATTTGGTTTGTTGTTTTGGGGGTTTACAGCAGATTCTGATTGTACATGAATACAGCTTTAGGACATAAATCAACAAGAGAGAACAAGAGGCTCAGTGACAGGTCTTCACAGGTCCACCTGGTCCCAAGCACCAGAGGCTCAGCCTGTGACCTTCAGCAGGCCAGGGTCACATTATAGTCACTGTAATGAGGATTTTGGATCACTAATTATGCTTGGGTAAATTTCAGCGATCTGCTTTGGATTTGCTTAAAAATGTGACACCTGTGAAGACTTCTTGACCGAGCTCCAACCGTCACAGTATCAGACAGAAAGATGAACAGCTACATCAGAAAAACCCTGGCTAGTATTTGGTCAGATCAAGATCAGGATAAAGCTGAAAGCTGATTAATCGGTGTTTTTGGAACACCGTGAGCTGCTACTGGTTCCCTTCTCCGTCAGTTTGAGTCCAGCTCGATGTCTGCAGAAAGGAAACAGGACTGCTGGTCAACAAACCAACAACAGACAAACAAACAAACAGCATCCATGACAGTCTGACAGTCCAGTGCTGATGCTCAACCTGCTGCCCAAGTTAGAATTATTCTCCATTCAAAGAACTGATTCTCTGTGGAGAAGGAATGACATCTCGACATTCATGATATCATGAACAGATGAGTGGAAAGACCATGGGAAGAAACAATCACATTACAACTGATGCTGCTACATGTAGATTATATTTTCTGCAAAAGTGAACCTCCTGGGCACAATGAGCAGCAGCTACAGAGACTGTTCACGTCAGGCTACAACATGCTCAGAGCAGTCCACTGTGAAGGTTTTCAAGAAAGGAAAAACTGTCTGTGTGAGCAGATGGTTGAATATCAACACTGGACTTTACAGAGAAGCTTCCTTGAACACAACGCAGATTCACAAAACGGCATTCCTCACAGCGAGATAATTATTTTTGTTTTTTTCTCTCTCGCTCAGCTAAGAAAATAAAGTATCTGTTAATAAACACAGCCAGCCGAAAGTTTGTAGACAGACCTTGACGCAGCCTTGATTGCAGTGATCCCCGAAAAAAATGCTGCAGGATGTTGCACATGTCTATTAGTTGGGCGGTACAGATCAGATTGCATTCTTTATTTATTTTTCGAGGCAGAACTTTATCCAGGACTAACCATCAGTTACGTAACTTGAGCCTCTTTGCTAGCATGTACAACAAATAGTGTTCCAATGGTTCAAACTGTACCATTCAAATATCACCAACACTGTTTGGTACAGGACATCCGCTGAGATGGCATGAGACTTCTGTTGGTTACTACCTGTGATCCAGTCTGTTTGAGCTGACATATTTGCACTTATGCAACAGAATTTCTACAGAGAAAACTCCATCTGGCACATTAAGATGGTAGCCATGCTGCTAGTAGCCTATGTATAAATAAATACGGGTGTAACTGTTCAAACAGTTCGAACTGTTTGGCGTCACTTTAGTCCCTTTCCATTTACAACACCTCACTGTGCTTGAAGTCAGATGCATATAAAATGGTTTTCTCAGTTTGATGTGGAAGAATTTGACCAGCCTGCACAGAGCCCAGCATCTTTGGGATGAACTTAAACACCAACAGAGAGCCTGACCTTATCGCCCACTATCACTGTTGCATTGCACTAAAGCTCTTGTGGCTCAGTGGGAGCAAACCCCCTGCGACCAGTGAACGCTGGTTTGTGGAACAAGCAGTTCACCGATAAAATATGGCTGCAATGTTCAGCTGTCCACATACTTTTGGCCGAGAAGCGCATCTTGCAACAACTCTGAAAGATGGAATACAATAAATTAAGAAGGCATTCGTTTACAAAAATAGAGAGGTGTCGCCGGAAAATCTTATTTGAACTGTGGAAGGTTCAGATGACTATTTTGAGGTTTTATGAGACAAAATTAACCCTGACAGACGAGAACGTCACGTGATACTGAGAGTAAATTGAAGATACAGCTACAGCTCATTTTGAAGACAGAGCAGTCCGAGTGTTTAAAGCAGTCATTGCTCTGATGTCTTCAGTTCAGCTCAGACTGAGTTCTTTTGCATATTGAGCAGAAATGGAAGATTAAAAACGTTGCTGTGTGCGCCATAACCAGCCCGACCATCACACAGTGTTCTTGATTAAAATTCAAACTTGACATCTGCCTTTTTTTACCGAATTTCTGTGAATTGAACTAATAACGAATCTGAGGAGCAGAAACCTTTGCAAGCAGAAGAACAAGGATGGTGATTGTTAGAGAAAGTGGAAAATAAACCTGTCAGCATCATTCTTCTCTGTAAGTACTGGCCACCTGCAGGGGATTTGCCTTCTACTTTTACGAATGTGAATAACCTCTGACCCCTAATAATCACATGACCCTGGGAATGACTGGCAGGTGTCTGGCATCCCTCATACATGTAACAGATAATTCCAAATCAAGGATATTTCTAAACTATATACAAAGTGCAAAAAGGCAAACGTTTAAGTAAGAGTTTCCAATCCACTAACATGTCAAATCAATACAAAAGCTCTCTGTCTGTTCTAACCTGCAGGGCTGTGGTGGAAGCAGCTTAAGTTGAGGCCAAGCGGAATCCAAGTCAATATATTCATGAGGCAGAGACAAGTGTGACACAATAGAAAAGGAAGTATTAAAATCACACTCAAGACTGAAACTTGCCATTAATCAACAATCAAGTTCAAGAGTAGCCCAAGTCTAAGCAGTTTCAGCTTTGTGTTCAAATAAGGGTTGAGTCACTGGTCGAGCACTCAACGGCCAAGAATCAGACAAGTCAATGTCAAAACCTCTCCAAGACCAGGAAAAGGCCAAATCCGAAACAATCAGAAAACTAAGACTAAATACTAGAGAAAGCTTCTCTATGCAGTAAAGAAGGTGGCAAATTAAAGTTACAGATAGTACACAGTACTGACAGCATCATCCACAGACAACAAGAAAGATCTGGCATTGGTAAAGACAAAACAGCAACAGGTGAAGCTGGTGTCCAACAGCGAAACCAATTTACATCAAAAGAGCTCCTGCCACAAGGTTTGACCAAGTGCAACAGCAGGACCACGAGTCAGAGTCACTACAATCTGAGTCAGTTCACCCACAAGACTTGGACAAGTCCAGACACATATGAAACCCACATATAGACTTCTGGCATAAGCCTGGCATCTAGGCTGTGCATCCATCCCCTCCTATCTAAACACCAGCAATGCTAAGACAAGTCAGAGTCTGGCTGAGACACATCCCTGTCACCACAAGTCCACCTAAAAAGACAAATTAGACAGAGGCAAGTCTGAGTGGTGACAAGTTGAGGTCAAACACTCACCACGCTGAGACATATCAGAACCTAGCAAGTCTGAATTGCAACAGGACTGACCTCCAATTGACCTCAAGACTGTGGCCAGAAACAAATCGGAGTTACGAGGGTCGTTGGACTCCAGATTAAAACTGGGTTTGTAATCTACAGGCCATTCTATAGGCAGTGACCACTTTTTAAGCAACACAGACGTGCAAAGGTCCATGTTGTTTTGACCTTTGGTGTGTGAAATACTGTCAAACAGGGCGTCAGTTTCAGCCCTGGAGTGATAAATTAAATAAAACAGGTACCAGACACCCACCAACCATTCCAAACACCGAGAGAGACACCTAAAACAAATCCACAATCTGAGGGTCGAGCTTCACTCTTTGGGTATCATATTTCCTAATGTCCAGCAGTTTCCTAGTTTCTGGGGGATACATGTAAAGCTGTTCAGGACATTTTGAGGAAACTACAGATCAGGAAACCACTTTGACCCAGAGAGTAAAGTTTTCCTTCCATCTGTACTGCTGACATCTGTTGAGCAACAGCATGATGACTAATTGCTGAATCAGCAAATCTTATTAAGTCTCCAAGTGAGAAATGTGATGAGCGTCACAATGATGACACGTCATCAGCAGCGACGTAGACAGTGACCGGCAACAGACAGACAGCTCCAGTGTCTGGCAGAGAATAATGGAGGGCCTGGGTTCATATTGCACAGGGGTTGGTGAGATCCTCGAACACTGGCGGCTCTTCAATTCCTCGTGCAAACAGCTTGATCAACTGGCAGTGCACTCTGAAAAAAACAGTGGAGAGGGTGTTTGCTTTTTTGCTTTGCTCGCTGTGTTAAAATTTTGAAAATGAGAAACTCCCATTGGGTCTTGTACCTGACATCGATGGCCGTGTGGGTCAGGATCTCGCCATCGCAGTTCCAGCTGCTGTAGGCAGGCGCGCAGCCACAAGCCGGGTGGTCTCGGCAGATCTGGCTGAAGATCTGGTGTTTGCCATTCTCCTGCAGATCCAACTCCAGCTCTGAGTCACTCTGGCAGTGACGCGGCGTGAAGCGGAATCGCCGCACCCGGTGGACCTCAACGAAAGTCAGGTCAAACTGATGAACACAACAAAAAAATAAAGGAAACCATAATGTAAGATCAGTCTTTTGTGGACGTCCCACTATTACATGCAGGGATGATAAATTAGAAGATGGACTTCACAGCATCAAACCTGGTCGTCTTTGCTGGTGTGTCGGAGGAGATGTCTGAGGAAGTCAAAGCGGGAACATTTCCGGACCAGGATGAGGTCAGTGGTGCCGTCGGCCAGGTGGGCAGCAGGTGAGAGGCCTTTAGGGCTGCGAGGACAAGCACAGCTCATACTGGCAGCGTTAATTGCTAGAAACTTCCCTCGGATCGTCCTCCACTCGCCATCACTCTCTGGAACAAAAGACACCCCACAGAGACAGATTTGACCTTCCTTGTTGCTGCTTCCTAATCTCTGTCACTCCTCTGTGTGGACATTCTCAGAAGTTTGGCTTTTATCATTTAAAAAAGCATTAAATACAATCAACAGTAAATGCATTCAGTCACATCTACCGAAGCACAGATACCAAAACCCACAGACCCTTCAGATACCAGGACAACATAACCTACTGACGAACTTTAAAGCACTGAGATTTAATGTTTATTGTGACCTTGGAAATGGGATTGAATCTCCAGAACGGCTGCTAAGTTGATCTAGAGGAGCGGCTGTTCTGCCTGTCTGTTTCCAAGGTCAAGAAACATTTTAAGGAAGCTTTAGGTCAACATGGCCAAGAAGTTCTTTAAGCGCTCAATTAAATTAATAAATTAATACACCTGCAATTCTATGAAAACTTGACAAACCCCATCCATTGATGAAGATGATGGGATACGATTGAGAGCTCCAGCCCAGTCATGTATGAATGGACATTGTTTTGCTAACTTTAAAAAGGTATCATATGCACACTGTAGGTCTCCTCATAACAGTGCTGCTTATTTTGGTGTTTGTTTTGTACAAGACTGTAATTTCACGTGGCACTTTCATTCCCAAATCTAGTATAAATGTTTCTGGATATATAAAAAGACACAACAGGATAAAGCCATACTAGCCCAAAGTACAATTCAGTGATTAGACAGTGTCCAAGAGCTTGCTGGACTCACCGCAGTCTGATACGTCATCCATCTCGTACCTCTCAGCTCTCTCTGAATGTAGCTGCCCGTTGTGCTGACAAATCACACAGCTGGGGATTTACAGACACACCAATGTTATATTTAAAAGAATCAAAAAGGACTGAATCACATAATCACAATATTTTCTCTGTGATATACACTGTTGCACATACAAATTATTAATTAAAGGTACAGTACTTAATATTTTGAAGACAAATAAAGCGAATAAATAGTAAATATGGTAAATTTACCAGCAAAAAGCCATCTGCTATGTGAAGATATAGTAGAGTAATGACATCCCTAGCAGAAAATGAAGTCACACTCCCTCTGTGTGTGTGTGTGTTGTAATCCCTTTTTCTCTGGTCTATGTTTTGTTAGCCAGTCTGGTCGCTTGTGCATGTCAGCGCACATTAGTATATGTTAGTGCATGTGAGTCCCTTCCATTGAAACTGTACGCCCTCCCTGTGCTTTTAATCAGACCAAGACCAATGTAAAAACAAAGTATTTTATTTATGATATGCCTCTATTATCTGTGCACTTGTTTAGCTGTAGCTCAGTGTGAGAGTCTCTCCTCTGTTTTTCCTCCTCTGTTCTGCTCTGACTTTGTGAGTCTGTTTCTACACATGGAGCTGCTTCTGTCCGACAGATGGTGGAAACAAACGCACATGGAGAGTGAAGTGAAGATAATGTTGCTCAGGTTAACAACTTGCTATAGTCATTCAGTCTATTTTACAGAGCTAGGGCAGGCTAATAGTTATGGCTATATTTTCTTTTTTGGCTTTTGTGTTAACATTTTTTTTTGTTGTTGTAAATGAAAGCAAAGGTAACAGGAAGAGGTGCACAGCTTGCCCGTCTGTTTGGGTCTATCTGTTTGGGTCTCTCACCCGGATCGACACCTGGCTGCATCCCGTGGCGTTCCTATGATGCCTCTGGCTGGCAGGTACGACACTGTTCCTTCATAGTAATGATGAGTCAGGAACATTTTCAGACCTGCAGGATACAGAACACCAACATAAAACCGGCTCACACAAAAAATTAAATCATTTGGGGCTGATGTAAGACTGCTCACGGTCTTAACACCTGACTACATGATGTGTTTCTACCTGACAAGTCGTATCTGGCGGGTCCCATCCATCTCTTCCTCTCACTGTCAGTCAGCACATCGCCATAGAAACCATATCCCAGCAAGGAGACAGAGTATCGCAGGAACGTGTTGTTGTGATGAACCGAGCACACGTCCATTGGCTGAGAGTCTCCTGAACACACACAAACACACATGATTAACATACAAACCTGGACTCCTGTGTTAGACTAAAATCTTTGTTTGCAAAGAACCACAACTAAAAATGAGACATGTAAGCAGATTTACCCTACCATGAACCAACTACCAACTAGTGAGGATTATAATTCTACCAACAGAAGATCATCATCTGATATTACAGCCACAGCACCCATCCCATGTAACAAAGCTGCTGTAGAGGGAGACCTTATACATACTGACCCACTATGATGTGCAGTGCAGAGGTCACAGGGTCATTGCTGCCCACGGTGGCGAAGCAGATACAGTCTGTGGACCCTGAGAAAAAAAGAGACTGTCTGAGGAAACAATGAGCTGACAGGACACAACTATCAAAGAGTGGAAAACAGGAGGATTGATGGTACAGACAACACACATGTTCTGATTACATTAATATGGTCTCATGCACACCAGCACCTGCACCAATCACAGCAGCCTTTAAGTGCCCAGGTGTGCTGCCTCACTTGTGCTGCTGCACAGAGAAATAATGTCTCCCTGGTGACTCTGTGTGTATTTATAGAGCACTTAAGCAGAACAACAGAAAACAAAAGGGACACAAACAAGGCGAACTAAGAAACAAGGTCACAATCAGTACCAGCATTAAATCACAGTGGCCAAGACTCCCAATCTCTGATTTAAACTCATCTGTCTAATAAAACCATAGCAGTTATTCCTGCTAATATTATTCAGGTCAAAATTTCAACCTCTTTTCTAAATCAGGAGTGCATCTGCCTATTCATCCCTGAGCATGTCTTATTCACAGCAACATGAGTTGATCTATCCGTCATGTGGAGGGGACGCTGAAAGAACCATTTGAAAGTGCTGATGTTGGGGCTTTTGTACAAAGGCATACTTTGGCTGTGTTTGTTGTCTAGAAACAAAGAAGCAACATTTCTTACACAACGAAGTATTCTATAATAATTGTCCTAGTGACAAACACGAAAGATTTGTAAATCTTAAAAGGTAGCTGTGTCCTTTTTCCATGTATTTTAGGTTCATGGCAGATTTCAGCTTTGTTAAATGAACAAAAATGAGTTTGTCCTGAATAAAGTGCCATGCATGAGGGGAAAGGACAGTTCAAAAGCTAAACAAGGACAGAAATGAGAGCATAGCAGGTTGGCAAAACCTAACTCCAGACTCCAGAGAGCTTAACTGCAGGTCTCCATAGCGATACAACCAACGCTACAGGCTATGTTACTAAACAATCCCTAGAGGCTCCTCCAGGACCTACAACCCTCCCTGCAACCACAGAATCTATCTCATCGGCTCTTTTAATCTGCTCAAGGACATCTACAACCTCCAACCATTCTTGCTACACTGAAGGATGGAGGACGTACTGGTGACATTTTAGCTAAATCAGCAGCTAGTAAGAAGAAACGCACTATTTTTATACGTTACAAATTCTATTAGTGCTTCTGACCTGCAGGAATGATCCCGATGCGAAGCGAGCAGGCAGACAATGTTTCCTCTGGACAGTTTGTGTCTACGCCGTTGTCGATCTGTATCCTCCAGATCAGCCCGTGGATGATCTCACTGAACATGCCGTCTCCTCCGACACACACCACACTGAGCCGGAGTCAAAGGTCAAAGGGCACAGATTAGCACAGACAAACTCTGCGACCGATCAGAAATAATCAAACGTGTCAAAATTCTGCAGTAAAAGTCAAGACCGCAGTCTGAAATGTCTTCACTGTGGTGCTATCATTCGGTGGTTCACCTAAATTAGTGGTGTTGCTTTTGTACTCTGATGTAATTACAGGATGAAATAATTAACCTACTATTGAGTGAAACAAAACTCACCCATCAAACTTCTTCAGCTCTGCCTCTGTCTTTAGGTGATCCCTCGCATGATTGGCATACTCCGTCACTATGACGACACGTACATAGACACACTGTTTTAGATGTACAATGTGACACAGGAGAGTTTGGAGAACAGCATGAGAGTGGTGCACGACGTACCGATGACGTGTGTGGAGACACCAGCCTGGGCGAACAGCGGGGCGACCTTCTGCTCATAGATGCGTTTGCCCTGGCGCTTCCCGCCATATGGGTTGATGTAGACCAGCAGGTGTTTGGGTCTGCTGGCTGTCAACACAAACAAACAACAACCATGTCAGAGAATGTCTCTGGCAACAGTGTGTGTTACTCAGTCGGTGTGTGTTGGTGCTGAGTCATACCGATAGTGGCGATCTGCTCTCTGATGCTGCTGATCCAGTGTTGACACAGCGCCCCATCTGAACACGTGAAGGTGACCTCGGCACACCGCCAGCGATGCTGCCGACACCTCTCCACATACAGCACTGAAACAGACGTTTGATTAGTGATCATTTCATGACACACACACTGCTGTGAGTATTTGCGGCACATAAAACGTTTCATTTGTGGTTCAATGGAATGATTTCATTGTGAAGAACTACAGTTAGTGCAGTTTAAGGAAGCTTAGATCCACAGAGTGAACAAACCAGGTTACCTCAAGAAGTTCTCAGCCTCATCTGAAAACAAGGGGTGTAACTCCCATTATGATGCATAACTGTACACTATAAATCCTTATATTACTGTAAAAAAAAACTCAAATGTCTGAAGCAACAAAAGGAAAAAGGGGAGGAAAGCTTTGAGCTGCTGTGCTGTTGTTTCGTTGCAATGCACACGTCCTCACACAGGTGGCAGCAGCAGCCAAACGTGGCGTTGAACTGATGCTCCATGAACCTTACTCACCCGACCTGCACCGTCTGACTTCTATCCATTTCCCAAACTGAACTCCCAACTTGAACATGGATGGTCCAATTGCACCGAAGGTAAAGAGACTATGCTGAAACATAACGCAATGACAGTCTTCCTCCTGTGACGTTTTCTGGTGAGGCTGAGAACTTTCTGAAGCACTGGCGTCCAGCAGTGGTCCTGGCCTGTTCACTGGGTTATCAGAGAGCTTTCCAGGTGTGTTCACTGTGTCTTACAGAGGTACATGCACAGTAATCTAACCGTAGCCTTGCTTTTCTATGGAAGCTAAGTGACAACAAACCTGATTCAAACTGCTCACATTCGACAGTATGACTCTGCGGAGCATGAACTCACACCTCAGACTGTATATAAAGATGGACCACACTTCTTCCCACTGTACAAAAGTTAAGTCAATCATGAGCGCTGCCGTCTAGCACTGTTGACATTTTGGCTTCACTTCTACAAACCTGTCAATGTATCCAACTTTATCTACAGTCTCTGAGTATGGCGAGCTGTGCTTAACCTGTAAAATAGCTGAGTTACATTAAGAGGAAATAAAAATATCCTGTAGTAGCATTATGATTAGTCACACCTTAACTGTAGACATCTGAAACTGGGATTACCAGTCATAATTCAACTGCAGATATCTACAGTGTGATTTGTTGCTGTAATGGGAAACCCCATAAACATGAATGGTAAAAGTGATGTCATTTGTCCTGGAAGAATGACATCGTGGAAATGTTCTGAAATGTTCTTTCTGACAAGGGAGAATTAAATTACAGACATTTGTGATACATATTAAATCTAGTTGATAAATGTTAAAACACCTCCCATGTGTTGGTGAATACATGCTGTATACTACATACATACCAACATTTATCTGGCAGCTGACAATAATTTCATGAACGCAATAGTTTTACATCAAACTCTATGTGGAATCATTTGGTGCATATGAGATTGTTTATATCAGCTCATTTCAACGTTTAAAACAAGAGTATGTTAGTTTTTGTCACAAATCATCACTTGTATCTAAATGTGTTGTAGCAAACAGCAACTTTAAGCAATTTTATCTATTTAAACTTGTAGCCACTCACAGCTTATAAACCAATCGAAGTGTCTGCCATTTTCCTGAGCTGGGGCACGACCGCAATGCATTGTGGGAAACAGTGCATCATGCAGATAGTTTAGGTGGTGTACTTGGATATTGGGTCCGTGTATCATTTCATCGAGCTATTTGAAAATGCTGGAAATTTTCTGGCACATCTTCACTGCAGGATCAAAATGTAATGTAACGGTTGGAGACACCATTCTGAAAGCAGAGCACCACCTGTTCAGTTTGACCTGCAAGTGAAGGGCCATCCACTCAAAAGAGCAGTGATGTTTTTACCACCACAGAGACGAAGAGCTTCATTTGATTCCTTTATTGTTTCAAAAATGAAGATAGGTTGACACTAAATAAATATAATCACATTCAATATGTTGACAAATTATGTCTTGTTGAAGTCATTTTGATACTCCTATACTAATTATATATAAAACAATGAACACCTTCATTTGTAGTGTGATTTTCTAAAGCAGACAATTTTATTTTCTCTTGTTCTGTTTCTCCAAGTAATTTTAACAGACACAACAATTAGAAATCTGACTGAAGTGAATATTACACTTATTGTACATTTTATATTTTTTCTTATTGTTTGTTTTTTCACATATTTCTGCTTATTTATATTTATGTATGGTGCTGGTAACTTTACTTTTTCCACTGTAACAACCAAATTTCCCCTTGGGGATTAATGATGTATTTCTATTCTATTCTATTTATGTGGGATTAAACAAAGAAAAAGGTACAAACAAAAAAATCGTAGACCAGCCAACAGTAGGAGGATGTGGTGGACTGACAGAGTTTGGCTGTAATCTGCAGTGCAGATCCACATGTCCAGATTAACTGAAGCTTTGGGCTACGAGATGAGGCATAGAAACATAAAATATCTAAATCACATCACATCCCACACAGTCATATAGTCATAATTGCGCAGTACAGTGAGTAATATATGAAAAAGCTGACTTTTTTTCTTTGGGTTAATATGATTTTGGCCTTTGGATTGTCCTGCTGAGAAAATGAATGACAGAGAATGAGTGCAGGCATAATGGGATTTCCTGCTCAAGTCTGATTCTGTTCTTCATGTTCTCAAATGTTAATTCACAGACTGCTTGCATTCTTGTCTCGTGCTCACTCAAAACCGTAGCCATCCACATCCATCCATACGTATCGGGCTGCGTTTACCTGTGAAGGCCTGCCTGCAGTCCTTTTCTTCCCTCTCTCTGATCTTTTTCCAGCTGCCATCCTCTCTTCGTCTGCTGCCGTTTCCCTCCTCTTCCTCTCTGACAGAGATGATCTCTGACACCGACACGCTGCGACACACACCTGAACAACACACACACGCATACAAGGTGGTCAGCTTCAAAAATCCAGCGACTGACTCTCAGATTTCAGGCCGTTTTTGCAACACATAAAGGCACCATCAGACACCAGGTTGCCTTTCAGTTTCCAGAGTGAGGACACTGTGAAGGGAAAGAAACTCACAAATTCTCTAATATCTAAAGAAATGAACTGAAACCAGTGGTATACTAAATCTGAACACACGAAAATGACTAGTGTATTTTTGTTTTTAGTTCAAATGCCCAAACTATAATCGAACTGCAACTTACGCTTTCTAAGTCAGCAGATGGGAGTGTGCCATAGTCTTTCAATAAAGACTATACAAACAAATCACCTGAGGCTTCTGGTTACCGGTCGACTCTATTTCTGTGTCGTACATTCGGGACTTGTGCAAGATCATGTTACCTAACGAAAAGCCTGTGGATGGGGAGGAAACTCGGATGCACAGATCAGCTTTCAGGAATAAAATTATGCTGCTGTTTCCATGGAGATGACCGAGGAAAAACCGAGAAACATGAGACGTAACATGATGTCATCAACCACTTTTCCGTTATTCTGTGTCCACCTTGAGGCAGCACAGCAACTTACGTAAGGCTGTGATTGTTTTCCATATTGATTATTGCGCTGTCATTTGGTCTACAAAACATAAAACCATAAAAAAGACCACCACAAATTCTTTCAAACAGCTTGTCCGGTCTCACCAGAAATTCAAAACTCAAATGCATTTAATTTAGTTTTATATTAAAGCAAGGAAAAGTCACAATTTGAGACGAGACCTTTGAAACTCACCTGAAAAATTACTGATTTGCATAAAGCTAGAATGGGCTAGAAAGTAATTCATCAGTCTTGAGTTAAACAAATGGTCTATAAATAAAGAATATTTAGTTTGGTGGCTACTCCCTGCTAAGACGACTCTTAACGCCACAATGCAGGAAGCTCAATGAGGTAGAAAGAAGCCCAAAGTAATAGCTGCTACCACCACTGGTCATTAATGTACCTTACACAAATCACTGAACAGGCATAGCGTTGTAAAGCAGGACACCACAGAGCCACTGCCTTCCAAACAATAACATCCCTGTCCACTTGAAGTTTGCAGCTTATATGGTCTATAACGCTACTGAAAAAATGCTTTGTGGACTGATGAAAATAAGGTCAAACTGTTTGTAAAAGAACATGCTGAGCTGTACGTTGGTGTAAAAAAGCATACCAACGTGTAAATATAAAAGGTAAAGCATGGTGGTGGCAACATCATGATCTCTGGGCCTGGACACTCACCATCATCGAAGGTAAAAGAGTCCTCAACTTTATTAAAGTTTCTTAAAGGACAACGTTAGGTTGCAGGGTTAGAGAAGTTGTAGTGTGTTGGAGCGGGGCAATGACCCTAAACATCGAGGGTTTCCACTGAAATAAAATCTGATCCTAACCCAACAAAGATGCACAATGTCCCTAAACAGAACCACTTCTGTAGGGAAGAAACACAAAGTTTTGCTGCCAATTGAGGTTCGTTCATTTTTAATCTGGATGTACAATAAAGACAGAACAAGTCAGAATTGTTTGCGTGGTACTCAGAGTCGACCCTACCCAATGTGGCACCCTAGGCGAGATTTTAAATGGCGTTTCCCTCCATCGTGAGCGATTTACATACACTTACAAAAGAAATCGAATAGAATTGTTTTGTAGTAATACTTATTGGGCATTACTTTACATTTGAGTTAATGTGTGCTTTTCCATTTTAAAAGTTAATAGTAATAACTAGTTTTAATATACAGTGGTCCCTCGTCTATCACAGGGGTTAGGTTCCAGAACCCGCTGCAATAGGCAAAAATCCGCAAAGTAGCGACCTTATATTTATTTTATTATTTATATATGTTTTAAGGCTTTAAAAAACCCTGGGTTCAGTGCCAGAAGCCTTAGAAGGCGCAGAACATTTGGGCGACATCGTAGGACTTGAAATAAACTCAATTTTTTACGAAAATTTCACGCAACACTGCACTCAGAAATGAGACGTCGATGTGAAATGGACAAGGCAAGATGTTGAACGCATGCTATCCACAGGAGATGGAGGAGACTGATGCTACTGAGCCAATCAGCACCCAGGATACAGAACACAAGGCTCTGGTTGGTCGCCTCCCATTCATCAGCCAATAGTGTGTCGAGTACGATCTCACGTGGTCAAACTAGCTCAAGCAGAAGTGGCCGTAGCTGCGTTTTCCATACGTGCATGTCTGCTCATCTGCGGTACGCTACGTATTTTATTTTCATTTAATATCCTTCTCAATCCATGATACAAAATTAGATATATGCAATTTAAAAATCCGCGATACAGTGAGGCTGTGAAAAGTGAACCGCGATATGGCGAGGGACGACTGTAATTACACTGAAGGTGAATTTTTGCCGATTTTGTGGCGCCCCGTGGAGTCCATGGCATCCTTAGCATTTGCCTATATTGCCTAATGGGCGAGGCGGCTCTAGTGCGACTAACCACATTGTGTTTGTGCTTTTAAATTACAATAAAATCATTTAATTCCAAAGGGTTCACATACTCTCCATCTAAGCATGTCACTTCCAGAAAGAAAAAG
This sequence comes from Dascyllus trimaculatus, assembly GCA_024666655.1. Taxonomy (NCBI): domain Eukaryota; kingdom Metazoa; phylum Chordata; class Actinopteri; family Pomacentridae; genus Dascyllus; species Dascyllus trimaculatus. The sequence goes on from CM045448.1 coordinate 32,009,080, forward strand.
AACAGCAAAGAACAGGAAATACTGTTACTTTAAAAAACATTTGATGAAGTGTTTTTTTTTTTTTTTTTATTGAAAGCAGCAGCATGTTGATCTACAAACTGAACAAACTACAGAAGGCCAGCAGGGTTACTACAACTACTAAGCCCAACTACACACCCAACACTGAACCATGACTACTACTAGGACAGCATGTTTCTGCTGGATCTGATGATGATGAACGCACCATCAAAACTCACACTTTCTACTTCTCTGAAAACACACAGTTTATTCCAAAATGTGATTTTTGGTCATAATTGAGGCTTATTAATGAGATCAGCTATATTTACACCAGTCCCATGGTGATACTATGAGTCCAGATTTTTGCTGAAAGTAAGGATTTTATTCACTTTTTCATCATTTTGGAACAGAACTGTTGGCTGAGTTTGGGAAGCACACGAGAAGAGTTCAGAATTCATCCATCAGACACAGAAACATGTTCTAACAGCAGCACCACAATCACTACACCTCCGGTTGGCAGGTGGAGGTGACCCACCGCACTGTGGGGACTAAATCTCCTACCTGAGTCTGGTCGACGAGGGAATGAAGGAACACAAAACCCTGCAGGAGAACCACAGAGTTATCAAACACGCCACAGAGCTGGGTTTGCTCAAGAAAATGTGAAACTATGTGACCACCCAAACACTTAATTTCCCAACAGCAGGTTAACTGTTGTGTGCTGCAGGAATGCAACTAGCAATCATGTCCGTCAAATGACAGATTTATCATTTTGCATATAAAGAAAAAAAGCCTGTTTCCACAGATCACAGTCAGCAGTCTTGTTTTGTCCCACCAACCTTCCAAAACTATCAAATGTGACAAAGAACAGCATCAAATCCTCAGAGTTGAACTTGAAACGGCAAATATTTCACACTTGTCTCTTTAAAAAATGACTGAAGTCTTTAACTGATTATCAAAACCATTGCCAATATTGATCAATCAAGTAATAGTCGCAGCTCTAATTACCTCCACCAAGGAGGTTATGTGATGGCTGGAGATGGTTTGTTTGTTTGTTTGTGTGCAAAATAAGTCGAAAACTCATGGACGGATTTGGATGAAATTTTCAGGAAATGTGTGAAATGGGACAAGGAGGAAATGATGAACTTTTGGGACTGATCCGGATCACCGTCTCCATCCAGGAATTTTTTTAATCTAAGTGTAACCGGGTGGATAATTAAATGCGGTTTACTCTAAAAGCCACCAGAGGGCACTCTTGTTTTTGGGGTAACCCCCTCTGACCACATGACATTTTGGATCTCCACGCAACAGACAGTGACAATGACGGACTTCTCTTTCCTTCCTGAGCGACATACGCACAGTTGGGCCGGCATTCTTATCTCTGGTTGTCTAAGAAGCTGGGAGGCTGTTAGGAGCTGCCGCGCTAGAGGCCGCGCCTGTTCATTAGGTCAGATGGGGTGAAGGCGGCATTGTCGGTAGGACATTTGAATTGTATGTAAATACATTTGTATCTGTAACGTTCCATACAAAATATGTGAATTGGGAGATTGTGTTGGGGGTGGACTGAAGCTGCTTGGTGGACGTATGAGCTCTCTGAGTGCTTTTCTAGTTATTGCTATTATTTTCCTTTGCCTTGCTTTTTCTCCATTTCCTAATTTAGTGCAGAATTGTCAAAGTGTGCTGGTGTATTCTGCCTTACAAATGGCTGTAATAAACAGAGCAGAAGATGGAAGGAAAAACCAGAATGTCCAAAAAGCCTTAAAGAAGAAAAGCAAACATACTAAACTTTGTCATCTGAGAGGAAAACGGAGAGAAGTGTTCAGGAATCGTTTTCATTTTGAGAAGTCGTAATTACTCTGCATGTCAGACGGCATTGTTCCTGTTTTTTGTGCTGTCTGGAGGTGAGGACAATGACAGAAGTGGAAACAGCTGATCAGTCATGTGAGTTAAATGAGAATGTCAGAATTATTCCAGAAAGGAGTTTCCATCCCCCGAGACACTCATGAACTCATTCAAACGGAAGTGAAAAAAATAAATTTTCTTACGTAAACACATCGAATGTTTTAAGTGTATGAGTCAGACATGGTACAGAAGTCTCATACTCAGGTGGTTTAGGACAACCACATGTCCTATTAGACCTCCATCTAACACTGTCTCATGATATACATCTGAAAACACAGATACAACACAACTAGAATCATCGTCGTTCTTCCTTGTCAAAACCTGGTGCCTACTCTACCCATGATGCAACCTGTCTGCCCACAGCAGCAAATGCAGCCTCGAGGGACGATTCCAAGCTCAAGTCTAAGAATCCTGTATCCTGTCATTCACACTGTAATATTAATATCACACCATACAGCTGTCAGTGAATGTTGTAGGAATAACAGCAGCTGCTCTCTGCACCGACAGCAGCACACAGAAATCAGGTCAGACGTTAAAGATTCACGAGTGACACACAATCGCAGCACTGCTGTCTGTATCAGGTTTACACACTCACCAGGGGAATCTATGTGGATGATAAACACCTGGATCAGCTCAGGTTGTGACTCAGCATCAACCTGCTGACAACAAACCCTGTCAGAGTTCTTTCAGGTGTCCAGATCAGCTGCACTAACAGACAGGATCACAAAACAGCAGTAGGTGAATCACCTGTGCTGACGATGGTCCACAAATCTACAGGCATGTGGACATGAAAAGGTTAACTACAACTCCCAAGGTGCACTTCAGTCAGAAACATCCAGTGTAGCTTTGTAAATACTCACTAAGTTGTCCGCAGGTTACAACGAACCCTGAAAAGCTGCCTCAACGGCCTCCTTCTGCTTATTTGAATATTCAAATGATCCGTTTGCATTTCTTGAAGGCAGCTCGTCTTTCTGACTGAGGACACACCTACAGGTGGGGGGACTGTTCCATCAGCAGACCTGGACTAAACTCTGAAATACACTGAACTAACAACTGCAGTTCACTGTGCTCTGTGCCTTATTTTTCACAAAGTGCTCCATCCAAATCCTGAAGGTCCTGTTCAAAGCCACGAAGCTGATCAACATCAATCAGGAGTTTTCAATATTCTATACATGTACATCTACATGGAGTCAGTGAGTTAGCTGTGGGCGACAACTTTAGCCTCATGTTTTTATTACATTTGATTACATTTTGGCTAATTGGCATTATATGAAAAGTATACAGAATTACCTATTAGCGGTTTATTTAGGTAGTACCCCTGAATGTACAGACAACTATCACTGGATTAAAACAGATATTGAAAATGGATATTTATTCAGATCAAGAAATCCAACATGGGTGTAAGGTAAACTGAATCTAAAACAATGTGTAGCACGTGTGTAAAGATTAAGGTTAATCTGGATGTTCTTTTATAAGTAAAATGAGAATTTTTACAGCATCAGTCAGACACCGAGTGGGAGAAAGGAGGTCATGGTGTTGCTATGAGAAGTTACAGTGTGTGCAAGGTTGTTAAACAGTCACCTGCAAACGTGTCTGGGGTCTGACTGACATCACAATGGTGAGCTGGATGGTTCAAGAAAACACAGTTTAGTCATAAATTAGCAACAGACTGTTCTTATGTGAGGAGTGAGTGTATGAAAATCAGGTTATCCAGTAAACTCCAGCTCAGACGTGTTAATCAGCAACAGCAGAAACACACTGATTTATATTTAACACGTGCACCGATGGCACTCAAATAGAAGGCTAGTTTGAGCAAAACAGGGGAAATACATTTTCATTCATCATTTTGAAATCTGATAATACGTCTGATCAGTTTGACTAATGAGGGGACAATTTTCTATACTGTATTTAATATGTTGGAGGAAACGAGTGTCTGACTGCAGTGAGTAAAAACTGCTTTAAAATGCAGCAGTGTGGGCGTTATAAACTAGTACAAGCAGAGTACATGTACCTTGAAATAGCTCTCACACCTGCATTAACAGATGATTTGGGCACTTGTGAGCAGCAAGCTTTAGATGCATATATTTTTTTTAAGCAAAATGCTTACCAGTCTCTCAGTTTTGAGGACTTTATTCTAGTCTTGGCAGTATGTAAGACTTGGAACATTAATGTAGCACTACCACAGAGCAAACTGCTAGCTGCTACATAAAGATGTAGTGGTGTAATGGCATCCTTAGTCAAGTCACACTCAACTCTCCTGTGTGTGTGGTAAGCCCAACTTCTAAGTTTTATGTTTTGGCAACTAGTCCAACCACACGTACATGTTAGCGCACATTATAGCAGGCTAGTGCATGTGAGTCCCTCCCACTGAAACTGTTTATGAACAGACTGAGAGTGACCTCCCAAATTGTACTGTAAAAGCGAAAGCGTAGTCCAGTGTTCAGTAACTCAGTGGCCCAAAACAACAAGAACGTATAATAGTCAAATAAAAATGATAATAATCTATCTTTATTGATCCCCTTGGGGAAATTTCTTCTCTGCATTTGATCCACCCTATTCATAGTTAACTATACATATTTGGAGGAGTTGGCTGGGTTGAGGGCCTTGCTCAAGGGCCCAACAGTGGCCGCAGTCGGGGTTCGATCCCCTGACCTTCTGATCAGTAGGCCAGGGGCTTAACCTACTGTCCTAACATTTACAGCTAAGTAACTTATTTATGCACTCGTTTCATTTTAGCTCATGTTGAGAGTCTTCACTGCTGTTCTGCTGCTCTTCTTCTCTGCTTGTGTCTGCTCCACTGTTGCCAAACTACAAGGTCTTTGTTCCCCACACACAGCGATCCTGATCCTGTGTCCGTGGACAGGAGTGGACCTCTGTGTGGAGCACAGACTGGTTAGTGTGGAAACAGAATCACAGACAGTGAAGCGAAGGCCAGAGAGGTCAGGTGAAGATAGCATTAAACTGGTTGTCAAAAACTCAATACGGCTGCAGCTCAGCACGGCTTTAAGCAGCTTTGCAGTGAATTTCAGCTCATTGTCGAGCTGCAACTTCACCTACAACTCCATTCCTTTCTTGTGATGCTGTAAAAAGCTGGTGAACTTAGTAGAACACCAGATATTCCTCTCAGGAGTTAGTCGAGAGCAGAAATTGAGCCACAAGAGTGAACCTTGGGCTTCGGCTCATCGGATGGACACAAACAGCACAACAAACAAATGGTTGTGTAATCATGCAACTAAGCCACTGAGTCCACCCCTGCTGGGAGGCTGCATTGTGCTGTTTATACCTTCAAACACACATATTGTTTGTGTGTCTAGAACAGTGCAGAAAATGTGTGATGTTTGTACAGTTCCTCCCCCTGCCTGCAGCCTCTCTGTGACCTCCACATATTGTGTGTCACACTGGATGTTGTGTTATGTAAGCGGATGGATCATGTCTCATCTGTTGCTCCAGTCCTGTGCCACGCTGCGTCCTGTTGTGTGTGTTAACTGTGTGATCACTGTGTGTTATCTGCAGGTCCAAACACCGCCTGTCCCCCCCCAACATGTCCTCTGTGTCCCTGCTGTCCTTTGTTTAACACACAGGATGTTACGGTGCGTTTAAGGCCGACAGAGACAGACGAACCGAGACACGCACACACAGACAGGATATCTTACTGGGTCTGAACGGGTGGTACACCGGGCTGGAGACGCGTCTCTTCCAGGTGAGCAGGGACCGGCTCAGGCTCACATCGTACGCCGTGTTTCTGATGCGGAGCTCGGACAGCAGCAGCTGCCTGCCCGGCCTCTCCATCTGCGTCTGTCCGTCCTGCTCCGTCTTTCAGCCGGCTGAGGAGGCAGCAGCAGTCCGGGTACGGTTACCTCTCTCCGGGCATGTTCTCTCTGAGTCACCAGAGAAGCTCCAGACCCCGACAGTGAACGTTTATGAGCAGCAGAGCGGTCAGGATGAGTCCGTGTAGCGGATTCCTGCTCGGGATGTTTTTCTCTGACAGATAGCGGTTCTCAGCGGATGTAGGAGGAGCTTTGTGTTGCGTTCAGGTGCTGCATGAAAATTCGGACTAAGTTTCGTAATTGCGATATTTACCACTGTGCTGTGATCCAAAAGTTTCTGACCAGAAAATTAGTTGGCAGAAATCTTGTATAACCTTTTTGATTATGGTATATTACTAGCATTCTTACTGTTTGCATGACCTCAAAGAATAGACAACTAAATGCTTCCCAATGAATGAATTTTAGACGTAATTCTTCTATTTTATTCTATTATATTTTTTTTTATTAACTTTCGGTATTTCATTTTTATTCTATTCTATTATATAGAGAATATTATATAAGATTATATTCTCTGTTATAATATTATTAAAATGGGAAGCTTTCTTAACACATTGAATATGTAATCCTTCACATTTTTTATTTATTTAATATTATATTACTTCTATTCTACTTCAAGCATAAGGACATTTAAACCATACATGCAGTTTTACTTTTTAAATAATTTAAATAAAGTCTGATACATGACTTATTCATACATTATACGATCATTTTAAACCCAGTTTGGGTAATTTAAAAGATGGTTGGATGTTAATACCGGAATATTTTTAAAAACAAATGTGTTTGGACATTTCTAAATTGATGTTCAAACAAACAAACAATAAAATACATGACTTCAGTCATCTATCTTAAGAAAAGTTACTGATATCACACTTGTGATGTGTTTTCCTGAGTGAGTCTAAACTGATCTTATACCACATCACATCTTTTCTTAAAGAAAACTGTTTCTGCTGTATTACATCCATAGATTATTCAAGAGCAGCATACTGTCGATGATCAGTCAGCTTTACTGATGACTGTCTGATAAAGATCTCAAACTGAATCACACCGTTGCTTCTTCTTCTCTAAACCTTGTGGCCACCAAACAACAGCCTCAGTTTTAAAATCTTATAAAAGCATGTAAACTATCTCTCTGTTGGATTGCGTTAAATTGTTCAAATTCCAACCCTAAACATAGCCATTGAAAGCATCGGAACACTGTTACGCGTGTCGTCATTACGTCCTCTGACGCAGCCGGAACAAAGCCTCTTACTGCTGGCCCTCTTCTGTGTTTCAACATAATTATCATAACCAAGTATTATAGACATAAATGCCGCTTCGCAAATCCCCCCAAGTATGAATGCATTCATAAATGAAATGTCTCTGTTATACAAATGTATATAGAAAGTTAAAAATGCCCATGCTCGAACGTTTTGTACACTTATATCCGAATATAAGTTACTAATAGACCACTGTTTAGTTTCCCTTTATTTTATTTATTTTCATAATTTTTAATTACTGTTATGTATATCTTATTATTATTTTTTGTATTATTGGCTGGATAAATATGCTTTTGTAAATATATAGGAGGTGTGACTATATTTTGCTATAGTTAACATATTCTTGATCTGTACAACATGAGAACATAATTGTACTTATTTGATATGGTTAATAAATGTTTAAAAAAAAAAAACCTCTGTTGTGTCTCAGGTTGTGTGGTTCATGTTATCAGTAGTAATATGATGGCCACTCAGACATTCACACTGATCTGATCACATCTGATGGCATGTGTCATTAAACCGTTTACAGTTAGTCATATTTCTTAGGTTTTATTAACAAGTTTAATGTGGAACAGAATGATCTGAATTTGGAAGTCTCATATTTTACAATCCAGGATCAGGTTTTCTAACATAGGATTGAATTAACCTGATCCAGATACAAACTTTTCAAGATGTCCGGTTACCAATGCTCTAAATGAAACTACATACCACAGTGTGGATTATTATCTATGTTAGGAATAATGGATCAGAGCATTACAGAAAGCTTAACACTACACAAGACCAACATCCCCTTCGATTTACAATTTCTTTTAAACAGTCATACCCTCCTTTCTGACCCACAGAAAATAAATTTTAAAAATAAACAATATTCACAAATACATTGTGAATAACTGGAACATGTTTTAAACCATAAAAGAAATAAATGTAAAATTAACAAACTAGTTTAAAAAAAAAAAAAAAAAAAAAAACTTTCAAAGTTCTTTATTTGTGAAGAGACCAGCTTTTGGAGCTCTGTGACACGATTCAGCGATGAATAACACTTAAAATCATAAATAATATTTGTGCTGTTTGGGAGATTATGTTATAGGGTAAGAATCTTTTTTTAACATTATTGCTGTAAAAGGTGTATTATGTAGTCTAATGTCTACTTTATCTATTTTATCATTCTAGCAGTCATACAAAGCAGAGCCGGCTGGCCCTTTAGGCAATACAGGCAAATGTTAAGGGAGACATGGCCTCCAGGGGGCGCCACAAAATCAGGAAAAGATTCACCTTCAATATAATTATATTAAAACTAGTTATTACTATTAACTCTTAAAATGGAAAAGCTAACATTGATTCAAATGTAAAGCAATGCCCAATTCATATTACTACAAAATAATGCAATTGGATTTCTTTTGTAAGTGTATGTAAATCACCGATGAAGGGGGGCGCCATACTGGGTAGGGCCTGCTCTGATACAAAGCAAGTAAAAACTGAAATAAATACGTATACATAATCTTACATGAGGCAAATATTGAATTATTTGACTCATTTTAACATTTTGTTCCTAAAAGCTTTCCACTGCAACCAGGAAAACTCTGAAAGTTTTTACTGTACGCCAGCACATTTTGTCATATTTCACCTGTAGCACCTGTAATAAATGAATGGAAGAACCAAAATGCATGATTGTTTCTATAGTAACAAAGATGCAGCTGTCATCATGGAAAATGAAGAGCTGTAGGAGTCAGCGGAAACTCAAGAGTGTCATGATAAACATGGTCTTTACACACACACATGCATGGAGAGCATATCATCAAACAATGCATCAAAGATCATTTATGGACGTTCCTGCTGTCAATGTCTGCACTGTGAGCTGTTATGTAGTAGTAGTATTATGGAAATAACTGAATCAAGATGACTACAGCTTGAATATCTGGTCTGCTCTCCTGCTGAGGGGGACTGTGTGACACATGGTGGAGAAGTTCAGCTGTTTGTTTCTGCATGCGCTTTTGTTTCCTGTCAGGAGGTTGGCGTGTTAAACGCAGCTGTTCTGTTAAAGCTCTGACCAGCTGCAGCTCACCTGTCTGGGGATGCTTCCTGTGGGATCTGGTTACATTAACAAAACCACAGCCAGCGACCAGTACAGCCTCCTCAGATGTGGCGCAGTTCACCTTTAATGCCAGGCCTCACCATCCATCGTCGTCAAAAGAGGTCTTTACTTTACTTAAGTAAAAGTAGTAATAAAATGAAGTAGAAAAACAAAATAACTCAGTCACATGCAAAAGTCTTGCACTGAAATGTATAAATAAAAGTGTAAAGCTACAGTAAAATGTATTTAGAGGATCAAAGTGAATGTATTGTTCTGACTGATGTATTATTATACACCGATCAGCCACAACATTCTGACCACTGACAGGTGAAGTGAATAACATTGATCATATTGGTACTATGTGCTGTTCTGATGGAAAACCTTGGATTCTAACATCCATGTTGATGAGACTTAAACACCCAAATAAATATTGTCCCACAACAAACACACTCCCTCATGCAAATGGAAATCCCAAATGTCACTGGCCTATCCCTGCAGGAAAATACACCCCACCACATGGAAACAACATCAACCAATCAGGAACATGTTGAGGAACATGACAATGGCCCAACATGTTGATTTGACCTCCAGACTTCCTACACCCCATTCTGATCAAGCATCAACAGGATGCAGTGGAACAAGTTGGATTGACAGAGGCCCCACTGCACAAGCCAGAGCACCCAAAGGATCCACTGTCAAAGTCCTGGTTCCAGACCCCATAGGACACCCTGAGAGGTCCTCTTGTCCATGCCCAATGTTTGAGAGTATTTTGGACCACATAAGGGGACCAACACAATATTAGGCAGATGGTCATAATGTTATACCTGATCAGTGTATATCACAAGTCAAAATATTTCCAGTGGAGTACAAATATAACAAAGTACAAAGTGGAAATACTCAAAAAAACTTCAAAATTAAACTTAAATGAGGTATTTTAGCAACTTCTCTGACATACTTTTCACCAACTTTTACGGTCTTTTGTTTGAAATTCCCTTCTTGTGTTGCAAACACTGAGGAAAGATGTCAGTTTGATTTGTAAAACCATTTATGAAGTTAACCCTCTGTGTTTAACGTGAGCAGAAGGAATGCTTCCAGCAACCAAAGATCCTTCCAGTGTCAGGGTTTCTATGCCAGAGGAGCAGCAGTAAATCCACGTAAATATCTAAGACAGACTTTATTTTAAATCTGCCTCAAGGTGCATCTTTTTACAGCTACAGTTGAGTCTTGTTCTTCAGTAATGTGAGTATAAAATGACTTTGGTGACAGCACTAGCACATGTCGGACAATAAAAACCTCATTCTTTTTAAAGACACTGCAGTTTATTCTGACATTTCCAGGAGAGTTTCCATGATTACAGAGGTGTTTCCAGGTTTCCCAGGATGTGTCTTCCTCCAGTTCTTATTCAGAGGCAGCAGGGGGAGCTGCTGCTGCACTCACTGCTCTGCATCAGGAGGAGCTGTCCTCTCTTTCAGGCGCTAGTTGGGCTTCTTTAATGTGATGCGCTTAATTTGAGCAAATAAAATTTCAAGCTGTCATTAATCTGAGCTCAAACCGCTTCAGCCTTCAGCCGAATCTAAAGTGAACAACTCAAGAAAAAATCCTGTTGATTTTCAATCCCTGAACAACACTTGAAAGCCTCCCAGCAGCAGCCCTTTCACCAGTCTAATTTCCAAGTGCACTTGACGACGCTCACCCTCGTCTTTACTCGTGTTACATTTATTTAAGCTCAACATTTTTGAGTACTCCTAATTCCAGGAGAAAAATCCGTCATTTTTGTCTGATTACAGGAGGCAGTGAATGGGGTTTTCTATGTTGCCCTACAATCCAGGTTCCCGGATAAAAGCAGGTGGATACTTTTATTTTAAACCTCTTATTAAGGTGTGTGTTGCAGATGATTAGAAGGCTGGATTTTGTCTGTCTCTACATGTAGCCCTGTGATAGACTGGCGACATGTCCAGGGTGTCCCCTGCCTTCGCCTGAGTCGACTGGGATAGACTCCAGCCCCACCGTGACCCTACAGAGGATTAAGTGGTGTATAGATAATGGATGGGTGGATGGATGGATTTTCTCTGAATGCCATTAATTTGACCTTACTCTCTCTTTACAAACGAATCTCCGGTGTATGTTTTGGCGCTTTGTGTTTCAATGTCCTGATCAAACGTGAACACTGACTTTGTCTTTGGAGGCTGAAGCTGATCGGGTTTTCTTCCAGCCTCAAAAAAGTACATTTGATAACCTGTGGTGAGAAACTGATCACATGAAGACCAATAACAAAACGCCTAAAGGAATAAAACTCAACAGGAAAGAACACACAGGGCAGCACAAGTAATAACCAATGACAGTGAAATGCATTAAAATGACAAGCATCAAATCATTCATGACAACTCAAACGACCCCTTTTTAAACAATGCTTAAGCTTAAAATGATCCCGGGTAGGATTCACTTTTACTGTTGTGGATGAAAAGCTTCACACGTCGATCCACCAGTTGTTTGTCTACATGAGGATTTATGTGCAGGCACCTTGAAAACAATCCTGTCGGTTTCTGCAGGCACTTACAGATCAGCTTAAGATGAGCAAATCTAATGGAGCGATCAAAACCGAACATTGCAGTGGTGCGTTCTCATCGACTGCCTGTTTAAAATCTGAATTGCATGATTGCATATCGTTGTGAGAGGGTGATTGCTGTGAGACTGTAAATGTCCACACTGGTTACAAATTAAAAGAAAAGAAACCTGAGCCCTTGACCCCTACAGTGAGGTGGCTCTGTTTTACTGTAGGGGACAGTCTGCTGGCATGATTTGTGTCTGCTCGTGATGGGAGTGGTCTTTTCCAGAATGACAAGGGTTCAATCCACAGGGCTGTCACTGAATGGTTTGAGGAAAACATCATGAATCAGGTTATGGCCTTCACAGTCACCAGATCTCGACCTACATCTATGACAGACTTAGGAATGATGGGACATCATCATAAAAACACCAGATGAGGGAACATGTTCTGTGGGAGTGGTGTTCTATCCCTCCAGTAGAGGTCACACACTCCCACAATCCACGCCGAGGCAGGCTGGGACAGTTGGCTGCAGCATCCCCTTACTGAGACACTTCATGATGTTTTCTCTCGTGTATGTAAGGTTGCTTTAGGCTTGTTCAGACGGACCTGTCCATTAAAAAACATATATAAATGAAAAAAGAGAGGAGCCAGAAGAAACCCAAACACCTGAGTCTCCAATGTGAAACCCCTGATGTGAATCGTAGTGTTCTGGCCAAGCTGAACAACCAGTGGTTTACCTGAGTGTGTAAATGTGGTTAACTTGGTAGAGCTTTATTCACCTGAGCACTAGGATCACTAACCTCTACCTCTGAGCAACCAGATCCCTCCAAAGATCCACATCCTGATCCTATGTAAAGCTTGTTGCACTGATTTTTGGAGCAAAATAAAGACCTCAAATTGAAACTTTTCTCAACCTCACTCAGTAAACTCCAAAGATTTCTGTGGGAGACACTGCAGCCATGAATTAGTGTTCATAAATAGATTCATCCTGGCAAACTGGTCAACAGTACCCGTCTGCTATTACAACATTGTGTTTAATTCATCGGTGTGCCACATGCTGAAGTTCATCACTGTGTTCTGACTGAGGGCCACTGAAGACTTTTAGTTGAAGACTTTCTTGTTTGGCCCTGTGACCTCCATTTGAGGTCGTCCAGCCAGCAGTCGTCCTCTCCTCCCCAGAGAGACGAAGAGCAGAGACGGATGAGTCCGACAGGAAGCCCCCTCTCCGGCCCGTGATGGATGCTGATGCCTCTGAAGCTCAGGCCGTGGTGAGGGAACAAGGCGGCCCGATGCTGAGGAGGGTGTAGGTCAGGATTATATATAGAAAACAGCCCTCTCTATGATACATGGTGACACGGCCTGCCCAGCTGTGTCCACTCAGGTGATGTCATCTGAAATGGACGATGGCGGAGGAGCAGAGCAGCTGGCCCTGCGCAGCACCGAGCACCGCTGATTGATCCCGGATAAACTGTGAGACTGAAACTGCACCAGGCAGGTCAGAGGTCCTCTGTCCCAGAACAGAGAGAACAGCAGCAGAATAACCAGCAGAGGTCAGCAGGAGTGACGCTAATGGAGGAACGGAATAAAACATGAAAAGCAAAGGAGGAGGAAGATTTCTGTCTCGGTTGATTTAGTGACATCCAAGTGCAGTTTATTACTACAGCACATGTTCACAGAGCAGTTACTACAACAGAAATAAGAGTCCAGTGTGTGCTAACAGTGCAGCCAAACCAACTTTTAATAAAGAGGTCACTTAGGAATTTATTTTCTATCATGCCACAACAAACTGTGTTCTGGATTTGAAGGGACCAGAGCGTACACATTTTCTTTCATTTCAAACTGAAGTCTATCCCAGCCAGTCTATCAAACAACCAAGCACACTCTCATTCACACCTACAGAAAATTTAGAATCATCAGTTAACCTCAGCATGTTTTTGGACTGTGGGAGGAAGCCGGAGAACCCGGTGAAAACCCACGCTGCACAGGGAGAACATGCAAACTCCACACAGAAAGATCCCAGGCGTCCTAAGAGGGACGTGAACCGGGGATCTCCTAGCTGTGAGGTGATGGTGCTAACAGCCGAGCCACCGTGCAGCCTGGAGGTGTAAAAATGACATCTAGAATTATATATTACATACATTTATCTAAAAATTAATGTATGCAGGTCTGGGAGATTTGGTCCAGATTAAAACAAATTCATGGTTTACACATCAAAGTCTTCAGACTGAGGTGGACTACAGCTATTCTATGTATTGTCCCTCGTATTGAACACAGAAAAACACTCTGGGCTCCCAGGCATGTTGCTGTAAGGCTGTCATTTTGCACTGTTTACAGGATATTCTGTGGCAGTATTAATATTACTTAGTTATAGGCTGGACTGCAGCACTTTATATGAATATGCCTGAGGCGTGTTGAACTCAGTGTGAAGACATAACAGAGGATTTATAATAATAATAAAGCACTGGTTTTATATAGCGCTTTTCTAGACACTCGAAGACACTTTACATTGCATTATTCATTCACTCCATACTTGATGGTGCTAAGCTACATATGTAGCCACAGCTGCCCTGGGATAGACTGACGTAGGCCAGGCTGCCAGTCTGCTCCATCGGCCCCTCTGACCACCACCAACCACTTACTCTCACACTGCATCCACCCAGGCTTCCTGGTGTTCCCTCACGGTCTCCCATCCAGGTACTGACCAGGCCCAACCTCGTTTAGCTTCTGAGATCTGATGGGATCGGGCATCCACAAGGCGGTATGGCCTTTCTGGAGAATGTAAAACTTCCTACTGTGTTTGAGCTTCTATTACAACTGCTTTAATGACGAACTATAAAGATGTGAGTGAAAGAGAACCTCTTTGTACAGCCTTCTTTTGAAACAGCATCTGTTTTGAGTCCCACTTGCTTCCTAGTACATGTGCAGTTGCTATAACAGTCTATGTGGTCGCAAATTCTGGGCTGCATGCGGACGTCCACGTCGACCCTCTGGGACTTCAGCAGATGATAAAATGCATGTCATGTGAACCCTGTGGATACATGGAAAGCACCAAATTGGCTTTGAGATCCAAAGGTTTTGTGGATTTTAGCCAGCATTGGAGAAATCCGCCTGCGATTGCTCAACATTAAGACCAGCACCTGTCTGCTAACAGGCTATTGCAAGGTTCAGACAACTCAACAGTTTTGTGACCCCAGAGCTGGTTGTATGGGAGTTAAATTACTTCACCTTGACAACAGACTTGATGCTCTGTTAAACATTTCTGCTCTGTTGGCCCGTAAGCCTCCTGGTTTCTGCTGGGCTTGCATGTTCACAGGCTTCTGCTCAGTTAACCTGTACGCTCTGCTCCATTAGCCTCTATCAAGATTTTCCATATTGGCTCCTTATTTCTGCTTTGTTGGGACACTCAGTCAAAATTCATATAAACCTCTACTTATGAAGAAAAGGAAAACACTTCACAATTTATCGCCATCAGTCAGTGATCATCAGTACTTTTCTACATCATGGAGCTCTGCATCATTAACACTTTGGAATCTTGAAGGTCTTCTTCCGATCTAACCGTGAGAATAAACCACATAAACACACCAGTTATCAGTGTATAAGAGCTTTATTAGAAGTTAAAAAGGTTAAAGTTCTTATTTTGTCCCCCGGCTTAGAGGTTTCTCCTTCACTGTGATTGGTCCAACAGCCGTTTCCTGTTCCCACTGAGTACCTGCAACAAAGAAGCAGCATGACACCAGGCTTGACGCTCATTGATAAAAAAAAAAAAAATTAAAAAAACTTTACAGGTGCTTGATTCTTAAAAAAAAAAAAGAGCAGTGTCAGGGCTTCAGTAGAGTTCAATAACAGGGTCTGTAATATATTTGAATGGTGATTTTAAAGGTAAAAACACTAAAAATGTTTATTATTATTATTCGTGCCGTCAATCAATTAAAATATTTAATCACGATTAATCGCAAAAATGTCGTAGTTAACTTGCGATTAATCACAAATTAATTGCACATTTTTGATCTATTCTAAATGTCCCTTGAATTATCATTTTAATACTCTTATCACCATTGTAGCCTGGTTTTGTGCGTTTGGCCATCAAGTGGTGTTTCAGACTGGATGAGCTACGATGAGAACTCAGTTCACACTGACAATACACACAGATAACTTGGGTCTCGTCAATCGTTGGTCTGAACCCAAATATCTGAATATTCGGTTGTTGTGGTGGTATCGGAATAATAATTTTGAGATCCGAATAGCGGTGAGCGCACCCCCCCACCAGGCTGCAGTCGCCTTGCTGAGCATCTGCACCAGCAGCACGCGGTTCGGGATGCGGAAAAGGAGACAACAGAAAGGCATGGCGAGCGAGGACACTGCTGCTAGGCCACCGCCAGCAGGAGATCCCGTTGGACTCCGACAGTGAACACCTCGCTCCCTGTTGCGATCTGTGGCCACAGCTTGTGAAAAAACAAGTTCACTAGGTCAAAAAGAACTTATCTTGGGCTAAAAAAAACTGACGCCGTTAAAGTTGATTTGCATTAACGCGATATTTTTGAAAGCACTAATTTTTTTAAGAAAAATGTTACCTTTGCAAACAATCTATTGATAATTGTGTTTGATAGATAGATAGATTAATGAACTAAACTATGAGATACTGAGGTTTATTCCGCCACATGGTGCATATGCCAAGTATTCAAACAAACACACCTTAATAGGCCAAACTTACTGCAGGAAGTGGAGCCTGATCATTTTTTGACATACTGACTGTGTTACTTTTGTCGTTTTCAAATGCTGGCAGGATGAAATGGGTCCCTTTCCATTTGGATTTATGCTGTTGGTGCATGTGGTATTTTGTTTCCAGTCAGTCATTCAGGGTTGGCATGCGTTTTTGTGTAATGGACTCAAATGGAGTGAAAACTGCGCCCAACCAGCACAAACCGGTCAGCTGTCACCGGCCTACCTGCTCCGGTCAGGTCGCTCTTGCTACTTGTCCCACAGTTTGTGTCACAGCAGGAACAGGCGTGATGGCTGCCGCTGGCCTCCCTCCACCTGTCAATCAAACGCTCCTGTTATAGCACCAGTAAAGGTCAGCTCAACACACACACACCGAGTTTAAACTGCATTTGTTTCCTACAACCACCAGTTACTTCTGAAATGACAAAGAAGTGGTACAAATTATTGATATTGCTGACATTACTAGTGAAATGTACCAGGTGCATTCATATGGTTAAACAGGGACCTCAGCTCAACATATAAATCTATGGAAATGAAAAATTGAAGTTAAACATCCCTTTAGTTACAGAGCAACAACAGTGAAATCAATGCACTCTCACAAACACACACAAAAAAACTGAATGCTTCAAACAAACTAAAGATGCCATTTGTGACGTCTGCAGCAGAGAGGATGATGGGAATTGGAGTGCTGGTGGTGTCTCACCCGCTGGAGAATGAACAGGCCTTGTTTGTGGCGTCAACAGCTGCAGTTGCTGCTGTGGCTCTCAGACTGCAGGTGATGTAGACCTGAAGACACGAAGAAGCAATATTTGATATTTAGGGCAACGAAGTGAAACCAGCAGCTGCCTGGTAGGATGTCAGTTCTACTTGTCTCACCACGCCGCTGTCGTCCTGCTGGAACCTGAACGCCTCCATCTCAAACTGCAGTTTGTCATCCTGAGACCGAGGCAGGAACCGAGAGCTGGAGCTCGTCAGCTGACTGTCAAACAGACACCTGAATGCAACACAGAGGACCAACAGAACTTTTTCAAGAGGCAAAAATACATAATTTAAAGGTCCCATATTATGCAAAATTCACTTTAGAATGGTTTTCTAACAATAATGTGTCCCCAGTGTGTCTACAAACCCCCCCAAAAAGAGAAAAGTCCATCCTCTCCCTCTCTCTCTCTTGCTTTCTCCACCTTTTAGAAAATGTGTGCTCAAACAGGCCAGTTGGAGATTTGCCCTCCATGATGTCATGTAGGGTAATAACACCACCTCCAGGTTGGTGACACCACCTCAGAGAATCCAAATCTCCACCTTCTGGACTTACAGACTGAGCCTCCTGGACTTCAGGCGTATGTAATGTCTGTGGCGTCTTCACTGTCATCATATAGAGTCTGCAAGAGTGGGAGTCTGCAGCATTATGACTGGAGCTAATAGACAGGCTTGGAGTCCATTTCACTTGTTTCCATGAGAGCATCTGAGAGACTATCATGTATATGGTAACCACCGCAAATAAGATATGAACCCCTTTTATAGGCTTTTTTGTGAGTGAACAAATCAACATTCATACACATAGGCTATACACATTCAAAACAGCCCTCAGCACTCAGAACGCAACGCAGAGCACGACAGTTACTCTGGTGTTGGCTGCACAAACGAGCACAGAAGTCTGTTTTTACCTCCTTCTTCATCTGAGGTTTTAAAGGCCCAGTGGATTAATTTTATTTTCGATGGAAATGTCCCCACAACAACTCCTAAAATGTTCGATGTGTGCGTCACCACTTCACTGCGGACTGCTTTCTCAAAGAGGGCCAATACAAAGCAGGATTTGCCAAGAACCTGAAGATAAAGCATGGATCAGTACCAACTGTCTATGACCCAACTTCAAACGTGGGCGCAGTGAATTTTACCATTTTATGTTTCTTTACTGTATAGGCCTGCCTAGCATGGTAGCCTGTTGAATGTGGTTTTAGCATAGCTTCTACCAGCTATACCTACACACTCTAAACATTAGCGCATGGAACCGGACAACGTCTTCCAGAGAGGGGGGTGAAGGAGGCGTGGACAGACACAGCTCATTATCAAATACACCGACACAGCGTATTCTCACTGAAGCCCACAAGAGTGAGTTACAGGCTGGCTGAAGTCCAGGAACAAACTGGGTTTTTTAGGCAACAAACTTCAAATTGGCTGTTCTGGGACCTCTGACACCTATGTGAACTTAATGAAAAGGAGCACCATATGGGACCTTTAAAGGTTTTAAGATCCAGCCAAGCTTCAAGACACAGCGGGATTCTGAAGTCAGAGACTACATCAAATATATCAGTGATTTTCATGCAACCATGAGAAAAAACAAGCAATCTGAGGATTTAGAAGCATTTAACACAAGAAGTTCTGACTGTGAAACGGAGCTGAAATATTTCAGGCTCTTCTCTATTAGAGCAGATTAAGGCATTAAACATGATAACTCTGTTGTGCAAAAGGTCAGATTTCCATGTGCTGTAT
This sequence comes from Dascyllus trimaculatus, assembly GCA_024666655.1. NCBI lineage: Eukaryota > Metazoa > Chordata > Actinopteri > Pomacentridae > Dascyllus > Dascyllus trimaculatus. The sequence goes on from CM045448.1 coordinate 32,027,887, forward strand.
CTTCCATTGAAGCAGCGTTCAGCTGGATTTGATCGACTGAGAGTCTTGTTCAACCAAATCAATCAGCAGCCATTGTTCACCCGTTAGAAATATGACTGTGCCTCAAGTCTCCAGCAGAACATTGCTCACTAAATAGTATTGTGATAGTGGGAAACATGACATCAGAGCTTTGTCAAGATGACAGAAGGCAGACTGTCATTTTAAATCAAAGAAGTCTTTCCCAGCATCAAACAATGGCTGGATCGAATACTTCTAAGAGGACAGTGCATGGAACTCTGAAACACTGAATATAACTCATCCAGTTTCCACAAAGCAAAAACCACACAGACCAAAAATGAGCACATCATCAGAAAAATCAATCCATCGAGGTTTGTTCACAGAGACAGAAAAACAGCTTTGTCTCAGATACAGGATTTCAAAATTAAAGAACAAAAAACTCCAATCAGCAAACGCTCTGTCAAAAGACGGCTGTTCAGTCATGGTCTCAGGAAGAGAAGCACTTCTAAGCCACTTCTATGGAGGGGAAACAAGGACAAACGCTTGGGCTGGGCCAAGACAGAGCAGCATTTCACAGTGGATAATAGGAAAAGACTGATGAATCCCAGTTGGAGATTTGGGGCTGTAAACAGGTAACAGGAGGGTGTATGTAAGGAGACCAACAGGAGAGGGAAGACGATACCACAGTGGACCAAACATGGTGCTCGAACAATCAGTGCATTGGACACCTGCACCAAATGGACTCCACTCTGACCATGAAGAAGCAGCATTCCTTCCTTTAGAGACATGCTTCACACTGGTTTGCATCTTTGAGGAGAAGGAGTCATACTCCAGCAGGATAATGAGTCTAAACACACCTTGAAGCCTAAAGGACATCAAGGAGTGTTGACTGCCACAGACTTCCCTCCAGTCTCCTGACATCAACCTCATTTTCATTAGTTGTGATGCTCCACACCCTGCACCTCAAGCCGAGTTTTAACTGAAACTTTCCCTTTTCAACAGATGAATATACAAACTGTCCTCCAGAGTCAAAGTGCACATAAACCACTCTGCACAAGGATTTTTAAAATAAACAAGCACCATCACTACTATAAACTAACCCGTTGTTTCCCAGGAAGGCATATCGAGGGACGGTGTCAACATTTGGGACCACAGTCGCCACACAGCTGTCCACGGTCACTCTGAGAGGGGTGTGATGAAACTGTTTGACTGAAGCTTCAAGCTTCATCTTGTCTCCCAGGAGGAACTGAGCGGATGGACGAGGGAACTGCCAATCATCTGAGAGACACCGGACAAAGAGAGCAGAGACCTTTAAAAACGTAATCAGCAACTGTAATTCGACCGCTGCACTGCTTCAAAAGAAACTGGTTTGAGAAAGGCCTGAACCGGAACAACAACCCACCAGTCATGAGTCTGAGGGAGAAGTAAAGATTTTCCTCTGAAACTTTGGTGCCGCTGAATGGAGTCCAGGTCGGCTTGAGAAGGCTGCTGCTCACATCATGATTCCTAAAGGAAGAGAAAATAATGAAAAACACCTGAAGAACAAACTTCCTTGAAAAATATGTTGACAGTTGGTGATTATCATAAAAAGAAGAAAAAAAAAACAACCTCTGGTAGTGACACTGGATGCTGACTGAGAAGTCCATGGATCGGACGATGGGGCTGCCTCCCAGAGGACTGGGAGTGTAGAACAGTGTAAAGATGTAGACAAACGAGTCCTCAGACATCTGAAACACATTTTACCAACATGTCGCAGTTGTTCAGTATTTTTCCACTAATGAGCCCACAGAAATCCCCCTTTGCAGCTCCACTGAGCCCCTTTTACTTCTGGTTTTCTGGCATATTTGCTGTCTGGTTTGGTCTCAGTGGTTGCAGCAGCAGGCTAAAGCCAAGGGGGCAGTGACATTGTGCCCGACATTAACAAGTGGGCACAGCCACACAGACTCAAATTCAGGCCTGCATGCAGACGGCCAAACCTCTGCAGCACCTTGCCTTCAGAGCCTCATGGATACCAAAGCTAAAAAGAAGACTGTATATTGGATGTACATTCTTAGGTGGATATAACCACCACTCAGATGGGATGATCATATTTCTCTGCATCTGCGGATGTGGAAATAACCATTTGCCATAATGTAGCCATGTCCTTTATAAGCGGATATAAATAAGAGTAGGTTGTTGAAATGATGAACAGAGAGCTGCAACAAGAGAAACTATGTAAAGTAGCTTATGTTTCATTCATATAATCAGGCAAAGAGAAATTAAAGTTTTTAAATACCTGACAGTTTCAACGGATCACTTCTGTCTTCCTCAGAACATCATCCTGATGTCGTGGATGACGCGTCTTATCAGCTGATGTTTCTGAGGCGTGGTTGACCAGTCAAACTAGACAGGTCGATCACGCCTCCTGCTGTCAAATCGCTGCCCCTCCAAGACGATACTCCAGGTGTGGGACAGGTTGTAGGCTCCCTCATCCCTGTTCATCATCCTGGGGGCACGTTTTCGAAGTTCCACCGCTGGCTTCAGTTAATGATGTGGTTCTGTGGTTCTCCCTCATCATTAACTGGGAAGAAGCCAGAGTCATTCGTGCCGAAGAAAACGTTCGTTCCGACGCTGGATAATGGAGGTGGTGGAAATTTGAAATCATGCCGCCAGGATGATGAACAGAAATGAGGGAGCCGACAACCTGTCCCACACCTGGAGTACCATTTTGGAGGTGGGACGATCTGACAGCAGGAGTACCATCAGCTGATAATGCACGTCATCCCCGACATCTGGATGACGTTCTGAAGAAGACGGAAGTGATCCGTGGAAACTGTCAGGTATTTAAAAAACTTCAATTCCCCTTGGCTGTATACATACAATGGCCAGATTCTAAAAGTTGTGATCCAACAAACCAACTGCAGTCCCAAATCAGCCAGATGTTACTGAAAATGTGCTCCTATCTGAACATTAAACCCTCACCTGCAGCTGACTGCCACAACTGTGCAGCTCTGACTCAAAGACCAGGACCTCTGGATCTTCCCATGTGGAGGCACATCCTCCCAGCGTAACGTCTGCAGCCTGGACTGGTTTGCCAGTCCCCAGCAGGTCTCTCTTGGCCTTCACTCGGACAGAGCTCTCCCCGCAGACGGCCGTGACACTGTCAGCTGCTATCGGAGGCTTCAGCTCAAAGTTTGGAGGGAACAGAGGCGCCTCTTCAGCCGGCGGCTCCGGATACCTCCAAGACAACGGTTCATGAAAAGATTGTTTCTCCTGCTGGACGGCTGGGATTGAAGTACATAACAGAGTACGACAGATATTCATTAATCAGTTCAGCAACAACCAATAAGACCTCATTGTGGAGTTCTTTTCTCTGGCAAAACTTGGAAATATACCATGTAAAAACACTTCCACACCTTTCTGTCCAAGTTCTGTCACCATTGTGGTTCCATAACAACAACATTGGTAAATAGGGTGTTTCCTGCTGTCCTGCCACATGGAGCAGTTATGAGCCCTTCATGTACCAGAATGAGAGGAAAAACACAAAAACGGTTTCTACTAAAGCTACATGTACATTTATTTAGAAATGTTGCTACAAGTTTTCTCATTAGAGAGAAGGCTGAGGACTAACGATGAGGTTCTTTTGACAAATGTACAACTGGCTGACATCCTGATCTCCAGTAAAAAGCAGCACTCAACCACTTTCTCAAAGCTTTTCTCTGGTAAGAATAGTGGACTCTCTCACATTGAAAGAACAGGACTATAGCAGGATAACTATCTCTAACTGCTGAAGACAATGAAACATCTTTCAAGTAAAGAGACATAGTTTTCTGTCAGGTAGAAAACTAAGTCTCTTTAGACCATTTAGTGAATGGTCTGCACTTATATAGCGCTTTTCTCTACCTTAGTGGTATCCAAAGTGCTTTACAATGTGTTTCTCGTTCATCCATTCACACACCAATGGCAACAGAGCTTCCATGCAAGGCGCTAATCTACCATTGGGAGCAACTTGGAGTTCAGTGTCTTGCCCAAGGACACTTCGGCATGTGGAGGGGATCGAACCACCAACCTTGTGGTCAGTGGACAACCCACTCTACCACCTGAGCCACAGCAGTAAACAGTAATTTTATGTTCACTAGAAATCTTAAAGACACCTAAACAGTATACAGTTATCTCAGCTAAAATTTGGTTTAAAAATTAAAGTTTAGTAGCAACTAGAGCACACCTAACTGTTGTTTCAATGTCATTTCAACAGCTATAAATTAACTATTAAAATGGTTCATCAAGAAGACAAACAGCTGCCCCCAGGCAGGGATATAACCTATGACCCTGACATCCCCAGCACTGTGCATACAGCAGAGGGTTAAATTACATATACTGGAAGGGCAGAGGGATGATTGTTAGATGCTGTGACAGTCCAGAAGCCTTTAAAAACAAGCTAACCCATGCAACACATGATTAGAAAGCAATATAATTACCATGTACAAGTAAATAAATGGCATAAGAGTGTTTTTCATACTTTAAGAAATGCTTTAACACACCCTTGACATCTGTTTTGACACAAAATATGGACTTTAGTTGTGAAGCTCAGATATTTACAGTTGCATGCATAATGTATAAATTAAAGCATGAGATGAATGATCAAAGGAGTTGAGCCAGAAGTGGTCTATATCTGTGGAGACATAGTCAGGGCTATGTGGAGATAAACAGCGACAACACTGAGATCAGGTCTAGTGCTCAGTGGAGTAGATCAATCTACAACATGAAATTATCAATCAGGATGTGACGGTTTTTAAAATAACATGTCAGTCTAAATTATTTTGATTAATCATGAAAATTACTGTGCCTCTCTCTCCACCAGTAATAATTTTGGTTTTCAGGAGTCTTCCAGTTTTAGAGACCCTGCAAACGGCTGCAAAAATCTGCGCAGGCCGTTTATATACAGCAGTAAACTGAAATGATGCCTCATTTACATGAGACCCCAAGTCAATCTCAATTTGCATGAGAAACAATTGAGTGATGTGGAGGTCAACCATAAATGTTGCGATGAGGGTAATTATTCACCTACATAGCATTTTAACAGGCTACACTGTCATCCAGAAGAACCCAGAGGGTGAAGTGTCAGTTCAGTTGAGTCACTGATCTGCTGTTGGGTGTTAAACATCTGCTCATCTAATCTCTGCTGAAACTCTGATATCACTGTTAATTTGGTTTCTGTAAAAGTGAACGTCAACTCCCATCACATCAGCAGACTCTCAGCGTTATACTTGATCCTTTCTCATTAGATAAGAAAATCATCCATGTTGTGGACCAGATGTACCTGCTGGTTCCTGGACTTCAGGCCGCTCTGGTCTCTGGTCTGTAAACCTGCTGTGGTGGACGTTCTGGTAGACGCCCTGAGCTGCTGCTGCTGCTAAAGCTCCACAGAACAGGCAGAGAAGGATTCTGATGGACAAGACCATGTCGAACATATGTTTACTCTGTGTTTCATTTGTTTGAAACACACTCACCTGTGCAGCATGTGGCTTTGTAGAAGGGCACCTCGGCCCCGCCTACCATCTGATTGACCTGACGGTTCTCCGGCTGTGCCTCGTTCACCCGCTCTTACAGCAGATTCACGCAGGCTTCATTCAGACACTGGAATTTTGAGGAAATGGGTGTGAAATTACATTTTTGTCCACATGTACAATCCATATTTACACCATAAAACAAAGCAGCAGAAACACGACAACACAAGCAAACTGTGCAGTGAGATTAGAAACCCTGGAGGCTTACAGAACAGGTCTTGCAAAAGTCATGAGCCCACAAATATAAGCAAAAAATAAGCTTCAAAAATAACAAATGACAACAGGATCAAAGGCAAATAATTGTATAATACTTTTGTAAATTTGCATGTACACGTATGACATCTGGGAAACTTATAAACTTGTACATGAAGGTTCAGTTTGACCTTGGGAACAGATATCTTTCATAAAATGTAATAAAGTCAAACCAGTTTGTCATCATCTGTCCTCATGTTGTCTATATGTATGAATCAGACCAGTATTTGAACATGGGATGTCACAAGGATGGATGTCGTGCCACTGCATTCTCAGACTAACACAGACATTGGTATTGCTCCTGTCATGCACTGGTGATGTCATTTGCAACCAGTCTGTGCACCAGTAACCAGGAGGTGGAGGCTTGGTATTGAGGTGCCGCCTCCTGCCTTCATCTTAATCTTGATATAGACCAGCTGCCACAGTCATGGCTGTCTTAGACTTTCAGAGACCCTCGCTGGGAACTGTATCATTTTATGGACAAAAATGATTCCTGCTGGTTGTCCCGCTGCCTGCCTGGGCCTTGATATCACATCTCCAACTCCTGACCACGTCGGCTGAAAGTGATGTTGGTCTGTTTCTAAGACGGCCAACAAACAAAATGTACATGTGACCAAACCATCCACCAAAACATACAACAAAGAAGTCACACAGCAAGTGTGACTTTATGCTCATAGTTGTTTATGACAGCTGTTTGCTATGTTCAGTATCTTCCAGACTGTGTCTTTATGTCAGAAAATAATTCATGGATGGAAACTGGTCTTTGTAACAGAAAAACTGGATTAAATGTGGCTTCAATGTCTATTTACACCAAAATCTACACCAGTTGATGGATATTTTAGTCCCAATTACAGCATGAATTTATCACTAAACATGCCGACTTTGAAACCGACTTTCCGTGAGTTCATTTGAGCACATCAGCTCCTCGTCAGCACTGCTCACAGCCATCATGAAACGCAGGAAGGAGGCACATCAAAGCTGTGGCACAGACCTCACCTCCAGACTTATCCTGGATCAGCTCGGCTCAGCGTGGATCAGCTCCCTCAGACCAAGAAAGTGTTACATCTGAGCGCGGTGCTCTGTGCCAGTCCAAATCCAAGCTCAAATCTAAGGTTTTTACCATATTTTTCTTTTAGATCTTTGTGCTTGCTCTCTCTTTTATCATTGCAGCACAACTCCTCCAGATTTATGTACAGTATCAGTGTGTTTTTCTGCAGTTGACAATTCTGCAAACTGCAGGTTTTAAAGGATTGAATGGCTTCTGTCTCATCCAATGTTGTTTAATTTGTTGTATAATACTATATATATCTAAATATTCAATATAAACGTCTGACATGGATAACTAGTTAAGGAAACATTGTACAGTTTTTGTAATGTTGTCGTAAATATAAGCTAATAATACAACATTATGTACAGTGCTGCTTGAAGGTTTGTGAACCCACCAAACATGGTCATTGTTTTTGTAAAACTGAATTAAGATAACCGTATGAAATGAACAGTTTGTAAAGCAGACCCTCCAAATAAGGAAAACACAGAAAAGAAGTGATATATTTTTATTATTTATTCAACAAAAGTAACTGATCTCTCCAAAACCTGAAATCTGCTGTGAGCAAAACCGTGTGAACCCTGTTAGTAGTTTGTGGAATCCCCTTTTGCAGCCATTACTTCAACCAAACGTCTTCTGTAACCACTAACCAGCGTCTCACATCTGCTTATGGGGATGTTTGCCCACTCCTCCTTGCAGAGCTCAGCCAGCTGACAGAGGTTGGAGAGACATCTGAAACTTACTGCCCGCTTCAGATCTTGCCACAGCACTTCTATGGGATTGAGGTCCGGAGTTTGACTGAGTGCGAATCTTCTTTCTCTTAAGCCATTCCTTGGTAACTTTGCTGGAATGCTTTAGGTTGTTGTTCTTGTTGCATAATCCATTTCTGTCCCAGCTTCAACTCCCTGACTGATGGCACGAGATTCTGGTCAAGAATCTGTTGACAGGCCTGGGAATTCATGGTTCCCTGGATAATATGGAGTCGTCCAGGTCTGGAGGCAGAAGCAGGCAACTCTCCCATGAATGCCATGTCTGTTCATTTTTTGCCTGACTGTAGACGCATGTACATTTGTCCCAGATGCTGCCAGAGAGGTCTGTCACTCTCCAGAGGTGATGTGTGGGTTGGCCTTTACCTGATTCATTATTTTTCTGGTGCTTCTTGGTGAAACTTTGATGACTTCTCGGCAGAGTCCAGGCGATGCTTAGTGCCCTCCATGTGTGAATGATTTGTCTTACAGCGGATGCATGGAGCTGGGATCTTCTGGAGATGGCATTGACGGTCTTGGCTTCCCCCAGACTGATGGGCTGTCACCACCTTCTTCCTGACGTCGTCGGATGTCTCCTTTCCCCTCGGCATTGTTGATCTGTGTGCTTTACGCCTTGGAATGACAGTGCTTTGGTTGGTTTCCTTCTCTTTTAATCAGTGCCTCTCAAAACCTTTCCCAAGGATGTCTGATTTGATTACTTGAGCACCCACGTGTGTTTCACCTGAGTCTATCACTTCTATCACCACTATCACTTACTTTTGCACATACTCTGATTGTATGTTTCACATAGTCTGCTGGCTACTGACACAGTTCCCTCAAACAAGTACATGGATACATTTCATATGTAAAAGATGGTGATGATAAAATAAGAACATCAAGGTAAAACAACAGAAAAACCTAAACTAGTCAAGGGGTTCACAGACTTTCAAGCAGCACTGTATATCACCATATAATATATTTTGTAAGTTAGTTATAACTTTTGTGTGTGTACTTGCGTGTGTGTGTGTGTGTCATAGACTAATTAAGGTCCTGATGGAGTTCATCCTGTTAAAATTGTTTATGAATCATTAGAGGCTGAGGAACGTGCTCTCCCCTGTGCTCTCCATGGAAATAATTAGTCCAGCCAAGGTCACACTAACACTCAGACCAACACAATAAATGTTAACACACACACACACACACACACACACACACACACACACACGCACACTCAGATATACACCCCTGGTGATGGAGAGTCCTGAGAGAGAGGAGCAAAGAGAGGGGAGAGTAAAATTAAACCAAGAGTCCACAGAACTGAAGAGAAGAAGAGGAGAGAGGAAGTGAAAGAGAGAGAGTCAAAATCAGACACGTATGTTACACGTATTATAAAGTGCATGTAAATGTCAGTAATCAAGAGCAGTTCTAGAGTAAATAGAAACAGTCGCTGCTTGCCTTGATGAGGGCGCTGCACTCGGTTGGTAACATCACAGCCAGCTTCAGGAGGTCATCACCTGGGACGGTTTTCCATGCTCAACTTGATAACTGGTGTATTTTAATCCCCAAACACACTGGTGGATTTGAAAGGCATATTTTCCTCAAAAAGTCAGCAAACTGACACAACTAAAACGCACAAACACAGGAAGAATCATCCCATTTCCAGCTTTTTTGGAAGCACTAAATGTGGTATGAGGGACAAACTGTTTCAAGTAGGACTGATTCAATAATATAAATACAGCATGGCTTAAATGGTATGGAGGAGCAGGCTGTCAGCAAGTGGCTGGAAGACACATTCAGCATGGTGGAATAGCGCTCTACAGTTGATGTGTGGTGTGAAAATAGGGAGTTAATAGAGGTTGTAAAAATGTAAATAGAACCCTTTAAAATTATTTATAGTATGTATAGACACCATTATTTTTTCCAATATTGGTAACACCTGGGGGCACTTGGAAAATTTTGTAGAGATTATTTCCATTTTTTAAAAAGTTTTTGAATAAAAAATCACCAGGAGATGAAATTCAACATCACAGCTAGAAAATCCCCGGTTCGCGTCCTGGCCTGGGCCTGGGATCTTCCTGTGTGGTGTTTGCATGTTCTTCCTGTGCAGCGTGGGTTTACACCGGATACTCCAGCTTCCTCCCACAGTCCAAAAACATGCTGAGGTTAATAACTGATTTAAATTTAAGATGTGAATGAGAGTGTGCTTGGTTGTCTGTCTCTTTGTGTAGCCCTGTGATAGGCTAGCGACCTGTCCAGGGTGTCCCATACATTTGCCCTGTGTCAGTTGGGATGGCCGTGTATAGATGATGGATGGATGGATGTTGATTTCAGAAACCTCTTTTGGGTTCAGAGGGAGCATCAGTTGCCAGTGAAGGATGCAATATGTTTTGTGTTTGCTACATAATTTCCCAGTTTTTATGTTTTTCAATTTTGCTCTACACAGATTTTCAGCATGTTGGTTTTTCTCGGAGATTGTTGTTAGTGTCTCCTGAAGCAAAAGGGTTTCAGTCAACAGTAACATCCTGGTGACTAAAGGGAAGAGCAAAGTTGTGTGAAATCCAATGAATCTGATATGCAGACACCTGACATAGCAGGTGGATTTGAATTCTTTGGCAGGTTTTCATAGGTCTGTGGGCAGGTTTTGTCAATATGATAGTGTCACAACTGTGCACACTGCAGCCACAAAACTTTACAGGTGTGTAGCTGAGGTCAAAATGGAGGCTCAGTTAGAATATGGGTGTGGTTCTACCCATCAGTATTCACATACAGAACATGTTGGCTAATGTTGACGTTGGTGTGATCCCATCGAAATATGGTCTCAGTTTTAACGTCTTTTGGTTTGATCACTTTTGCTCCTAAAGCCTGTAAAAGGAAATGAGATCAGGTAGTAGTTCTGTAAGTATCTGAAGTCTCCAGCTGCTTTTTTTATCAGTGAAATATTCATTTTGTTGTAGTACACACAACTGTAACATGTATAAAACTGTGAGGTTTGTTCTATTATATGGTTTAACATTCACAGTACGTAGGAACAGGAGAGAGTTTGACCAACAGTAAAAGCATGTGAGTGTGTGTGTACGTGTGTGTGTGTGTTTGTGTTTGTGTTTGTGTGTTAGCATTAGCATTAGCTCCAGTTGCCTCTATCCATCCATTTCCTGAATAAACAGCAGCAGCCTCCTGGGGCTGTTAGCTGCTCACCTTCACTGATATTAATGAGCTCTCTCTGCTCATTTCCTTTATTTATTAACTGCTAACAGCCAGAGGAAAGAGTGTGTGCGTGTGTGTGCTTGTGTGTGTAAAAGGTTCAGCCGTTTAAGTTTAATGTCGAGGTGTTTTTCCGCAGACGTAGCTGTTTTTTTTTTTCTTTCCTGTTTCTGGAAAACGAAGCAGTTTGTTAATGATGATGATGGCAGCGAGTTTTGGGGATGACCTTGACGGAGGAGAGTTTTTTAGATGAAAAGAAATCTGCTGTGATGGGACCAAGTCACAGACAAAGGCACAAATAAAGCAACAACACTGAATACATAAAATGTGATTCAAAATACAGAAGAATATACATGCAACACCAAAGCTGGAGGAATTTTGAGATCGTGAAGTATATTAGTATCACTACAGTGCCATTGTGGACACACCTTCTAATTCAGATATTTTTTGCTATCTCTATGTTTCCTTTAATGCTGAACTAAACTGAAGATATCAAAACCATGAAATGATACATATGGAATTATTAGCAAAAAGCTGTTTTGTGTTTTTTTAAGACATGTCACAGTATCATAAAGCCAAAACCTGAACCTAGAATATTGTTTCAGAATGAGCAGGATGAAGTTTAACTTAGCAACTCCTACCCTCCTACATGTCCATACATCTCATATCTTACTGTTTCCTGTTTTCTACTTTATAAATATATACCTCGTTAGAAACTCTAAGAACACCTTTACTGTTCCACATCATATTTTCAAGCACTCTGTCACTGTTATTCAATGCAGTTCAGTTTTAGTTCACAACACGTCATCTCATAACAAAAACAGAGAACCCAATAATCCTGAGTTGCCTTTGGATTTCCTGTGAGCAAGCAATCGGCGATGGTGCGGAGGAACAAAAACACCCCACACTTAACGGGTAAGAATGAGAAAAACCCTTTAACTGGGAGAAAAAAAAGCCTCAGACAGAGCCAGGCTCAGGGAAGGCAGCCGTCTGCCTCGACCGGCTGGGGTGAGAGTGAGGATGTGTGTTACATTATAAGCAAAAACATAACAAAAAAGTGTAAACAAACTTAAAATATGTTTAGTATCTGACATGCTTCAAATTAACCTCCTTTTACTTTGATAACATCTTTGCTCTCTTATCATTCTCCAGCTTCATGAGATCATCGCGTGGAGCTTTTCCAACACTCTTGTACGACGAGTATAGGAGTGAAGTAAGATGGGAGATCAGGGGTGGTCTGGGTCAGAAAAATCAGCCCTGACATTTCCTCTTGCTCCTGCTGGTGATGACGTTGCAATAAGTAGCCTGAAGCTGGGAGGGTAGCGCCAGGATCAAGCATGGTCTGTGGGGTCTCTCCTCCGCTATTGGATGTTGCTGCTGCTACTGGACCAAATAATGCAGTTAATTTGGTGCATTTAAAGGCTTCTGTTTCCAGTACTTTCATTTTTTCATTCTTTGCTTTTCAGCACCACTGGGGCCTTTTTTTAGTGGTTGTTTTTCCATGATGCTGTCAGACTCCTCACCTAACCTCGGCTTACTTGCCGTAACTCTGTTAGCCCTGCCCATTCAGCAGCTGGGTGATTGACAGGCCCTGACTGACAGTTAACCAATGGGCTTTGCCAAATGGCCAGTCAGCCACACAACTGGACAATAGGTCCCATAACTGGCCAGCCAATAATGCAGGAAAAAAAACCTGTTGACCAGCCCCAACTAGACACCGGCCCACCGGGACAGTGTCCGGTATGCCAGATGGCCAGTCCACCCCTGCGTGAGATTAAAGGATAGTCTGACTTTTTAATGTTGCGATGGTGGTTCTCTTTTTTAACTTGCTAGATCACCATGGTAACTGATGCTGCACCACTAACCTGCTCTGGAGGAGGTTCTCTTCAGAGTTTTGCATTTAAATCAGCTCTAAGAAGCACCACCCTTGCACCAATTTCGTGTGATTCTCTCTGAGTGATACAGATTTTCAGCTGAGGTAATGTGTTATACGTCCAAACCTGCTGAGCTGTGTGTTAGTAATCCTACTGAACAAAGCTCTGTTGCCACGGGAATATACATGTACTCAGTTGGGGATGCAGAAAATGTATAAATATGGTTTTATGTTTTGCCTTGATTAGCTGCCAGTTTGTTTTACCCTGCTGGTACTGCAGCTAATAGAACATAGATTAGAATTATTGGCTTTTTATGTTTCTTGGACGGGATGTAACTGAAATGTAATTTCGTTGCTCTGAAACATGTGCAATGACAAATAAAGCAATTCATTCATTCATTCATTCATTCATTCATTCAGTTATCAGAGACATTATTCAATCAAAACCATAATTTCCCTTTGGTTTGGCCAAAAACCTAAAGTGATTTATTATGGGACAGTATCCCACCCAAAGGAATGTGCTGAGTATCATGTTTAAATGAAGTTTAAAGTTTAGAAGCTCTAATGTGCAGCTGTTAGAAATAAATGAATTGAGTGTACACTGAATGGTCAAATAAATATATTAACTTACATGACTGACAGTCTTATACCAGCATTCCTGTCCTGCATTATTTACAGTAACAGTTGCTTTTTACCATTATAGTTTTTTTTTCCCATTATACAATCAGTTCCTCTTGACTTAAGTAGACAGGACGCCATTGGTCCATTTTGTGCAGACGAGTCATGTGACACATCAAACTCCTTTTGTGGGTGTAATGTTTTATTGCTCACTCCAGCAGTCCAATAGGACAGTTTTTGTACACCATTATTACCTCATAAGAACACAAATAATGGTCTCAAACACATTAGGAAGGCAAGAAATTCCATCATTTGGTTTTTGATAAGCGTTCCAGACAACAGTCTCATGAAGCTGGTTAACACACTGCCAGTAGTGTTTAAAGCTGCCATTAAGGCAAACCGTGACTGCTTCTAGGAACCTAGTTCACATTTTTTTCCACATAATACAGTTCCAAATGTATAATTTCATAACCCTGGTGTCCTCAGTTTTGTTCTACACTTTAGAGAAAATAATAAAATGCAGCGTCGTGTTAGTTCATGCAGGCACAGAGTCAGGCTAAGGTCTATGCTGTTCAGTCGTGCCTTATAACTGAGGCAGCATTCATTCAGTCAGCCCACTCTGTGCTTGCCACATCGCTGCTTTCTCCTCTTCCTCCCCAGCCTCCTCCTTGTTATAAGAAAGATCTGTGCATGTATAGATCTGCTGCCTATTCAGACTGTTCCATTCTGTATTCTTCTAAACATTGCTAATATCAGGCTCATCCGGGGGGGTTGTGATCTCTGGGACTGTCTGTGTCGTGCTTGCACAGATCGTTCCAGAGCATCACTCGAGCAGAGTCACCACCAAACACAAAATGCATGTTAGTCTGAAATACATGGTTCAAATCTGACGAGGTGTCCTGTTTGAAATGAAGAAAACATATTTAATGAGGTATCTAAACATCTGACTGGTACTATATATGGAATGCAGTCACAGTAAGGGGAGTTCTGCATGCAAGCTTTTATAATAATGAAGTTGGATTTTTGCATGTGCCCTTTAAGTATTTCATAGTTTATTAAACTGATTTTGTGTGTAAGAAATTAAGAGCAAGATAACACATTGGAATGAAATGAAACTCAAAATTCAAACTTAAGTCTTGAAAACCTTGAAGAGCATCTTAAGGACACACAAACACAGGCCGTATTTATTTATTTATTTAAAAAAAAAAAATCTTGACTATGCACTGTGTATTTTGTGTGTTAACCAATTCATGTGTGTTGGCAGACATTTTGGGGACGTGGTGGACGGAGCTGCTCAGACAGACGGGGTCAGAGGTCATCAGAAGACAAGTGAGTGCTGCTGTAGAATCTGCTGAGCGCCGCACTCTGTGTTTGACCCCTGAACTTCAGCATCCGTCCCATAATCACCTTGCTGCTCCCTCCGTCCTTCCTCTCTGCTGTCAGAGTCACACTGAATCAGAGGCACACCAGCCACCACTGGTTTGAGGAATAAAGAACCATTTAAAACAAAGGAACATCATCCTCACTTTTGACTTCTACACTGAACAAAAATATAAATGCCCCATGTGAAATATTGATGCCACAAGAAGTGCACCACCCAAAGTGAGCGTATACTGTCTGGAACTTGCATAAAATGGATGTTTCTCTTGATTAGTGTCCCAAATTTGAGTCCACCACTGCCTGGGAGCATTTGCTCAGTGATGCATTAATTCCATTCAGTCCATGGGTGTGGCATATCCAGACGCTGCTCCAACACAATGAGCAGTACTCAGACACTCCTTATACTGGGGACAATAAAAGGCCACCCCAACATGTCACATTTTGACCAAAGCAGCAACGCCTCAGACGACTCTGGTCATGTGGGAACGTGTCATTGGCATGTTGGTGTGATGCGTCTGTTGTCAGACCAAAGGTTTCATCTGCTGTACATGTCGCTGGTCTGAGATGATCCCGAAAGTGAACAAGCCGGATGTGGTGATCCTGTGCTGGGGTGGTCACACGTGGCTGATGTGGATGAGGTGGATTTGCAGTACTGCCCGTCTGTTGGAAACCAACTCTCAAACATCCTGTCGTCTGATAGTGAACATTCAGCTGCACAGCGACCGCTCTGGTGGACATTCCTGCTTCCAACATGCCAATGGCACGTTCCCTCATGACCGGAGTCATCTGAGGCGTTGCTGCTTTGGTCAAAATATGACATGTTGGGGTGGCCTTTTATTGTCCCCGAGTACTGGTCATTCTGTTTGAGCAGCGTCTGGATATGCCACACCCATGTACTGAATGGAATTAATGCATCACTGAGCAAATGCTCACAGGCAGTGGTGGACTCAAATTTGGGACACTAATCAAGAGACAAGTACAAGACAGAATACGCTCACTTTGGGTGGCGCACTTCATGTGGCATCAATATTTTACATTGGGCGTTTATATTTTTGTTCAGTGTAGATTCCAAAACACACAGCAGCATGTAGGGGCTGAACTACTAAAGGGGCAGCCTTTTCCCCTGAGATGACAGTGGACACTAGCAAGATTATATAAGTGACCACATACACACCACATAAGAAATAAGTGCATCCAATGGAAGTTCTTGACGTTTTTAACTTATTTAAATAAACAAACAGTCTTTGAGAGAGTGCCAACAGACACATACAATTGAACTTTTTTGTCATTTAACATCTCACATGGAAAAAGTAACTCTACTTATTTCACCGTCATATCCATCAAACTGGAATGAGGGGTTGCACATGAGGTGGCAACGACTTGATCAAATGTTCACTTGTCCAAATGTGTCAAAAAATCCAACAATTTCCATGGGATGTACTGATTTTTAAACGGCTGCATTTCAAATCCAAACGCTTTATTTCTTGCGGGGAGAATCACTCACTGAGCCACCGCATGGCTCCAATCATTATCATCATCTTCATGTCTCATCAGAAGCAGAAAGCCCATGAGCTGCTTTGCCAGAAACTTGGTGGTGACAGAAAGAGATTTAAGTGTCTCAGAGCTTTCTGACATTAGATCCTTGCCATCAGATCGTCTTGGCTGCAGCGCTGCGGAGGGTGGAGCAGAACACAGACAGGTCTGACACGTGTGGGATAAACTGGAGAGCAGCTCAGGGCGAACAGATGGAAGGAGACAGGAAGTCAAGGAGGAGCAGGAGAAGAAGAAGAAGAGCGGGATGTTTAGTTTCAGATGACTCGGCGGCCCACAGCTCTTTACTCTCCGACATCGACTCTGAGAGCTGGAAGCTTCTTCAGGATCCCCGAAGAGTCAGAACATGTTTCAGCTTAACTTTAGTAATCATTTCTGGAAGAAGCAGGACAAACTGTTGGAAAAAGTAACCTCACTGTTTGCTTGTTCAGAGGACAGGGAAAGTTTTTTATAATGAATGAATATAAGTATTCATATTAGGGGCAGTGGTGGCGCAACAGGTTGAGTCCTGGACTACTGATCAGAAGGTCAGAGGTTCGAACCCCCACCATGGCCACTGTTGGGCCCCTGAGCAAGGCCCTGGCTCTCCTGTGCTCCACATATGTAATGTATATAGGATGTAATATATATATATAGCCTTCTTCTTCCCTAACCTAGCGTTATACTACCCACAATGCAACTCAACTGCTGACAGTTTGGTCAGAGAGTTGTCTCTGATATGAGGATGGCCGTGTTAACCCTTTAACCCCACAGATTTGCACTGAAAATCACATATTTTTCTCGGTTCTGGGAGTATCAGTTGAAGCACAAATGAAACCTTTCCAACAATACTGTTTGCTTGTGCGTGTGATGAAGTGTTGGTGATAAAAAGTCTCGAGTTCCTTGAAATTAAATCACAGTTACAACCTTCATATAGCTCTGCAACCATTTCCACTTAAATTATTCTTAACACCCCATGATCTCAGGATTACGTAAACATGTTAAGACTTGGACATTTTAATATATCATAAGAAAGAGCAGGACCGGAACTTTGTAATCATGCGTGTCACATATTTGTACATACCAAAACAAATAATGTTATGAAAACAGATTCAGCTTCTGTAACTTCTACCACATATCAGAATAAACAGTAGAAGATCATCTTTCCAACAATACTAGTAGAAGTTCAAGTTTGAAATGATTTTTGCAGTATCTACAACATCGGGCCAAGCTTATATCACACTTAAAATGATTTGCCACCTTTGCAAGGAGGTCACTGCATGTGAACACTTCACTGAATGAAATATCATATCAGATGATAAAAGAACTGGATGGCTGTGATTCATCATGTATGGTTAGTACTCATAATTGCAAATTTCCTCACTGTGGGATTAATGAAGGTCTATCTTGTCTTGTTTTATCTTATCTTATAACCAATGTTAGAGATTAAAAGAAAAAGTAGTGAAATTACCTTGTAAATAGCTTCAGGCTCATAGAACTAAGGATAACTGGATACTGAATTGCTAGGTGGTATCTCATTCATTGAAAGGAACCTGCTAAATGGCACATACAACAAGCATCATGGACCTGGATGCTCCATATGAGAAGTTCCTGTTGCCTCTTTGGACACGTGGTTGGGAAGAAATGAAATGATGATCATACATCCCTGCAAGGCTTTACAAATGTTTTAGGACCAGATGGATGCCATCCATCCATCCATTATCTGTACACCGCTTAATCCTCTGTAGTGTCGCGGGGGGGGGCTGGAGTCTATCCCAGTCGACTCAGGGCGAAGGCAGGGGACACCCTGGACAGGTCACCAGTCTATCTCAGGGCTACATATAGAGACAGACAAACAAGCACACTCTCATTCACACCTACGGACAATTTAGAATCATCAATTAACCTCAGCATGTTTTTGGACTGTGGGAGGAAGCTGGAGTACCCAGTGAAAACCCACACTGCACAGGGAGAACATGCAAACTCCACACAGAAAGATCCCAAGCGTCCTAAGCGGGACGTGAACCGGGGATCTTCTAGCTGTGAGGCGATGCTGCTAACCACCAAGCCACTGTGCAGCCCCCAGATGGATTCAAGTCTGATAATAAAAACAATCATTGCACTGAAGCTGATGTTGCTTTGTTTCCAGAGATTGTAAGTAAAATGATTCGGCTTTGACATTAAAATCAGGAGCTTGGTTTGGTATCAGATTTATAGAACCTTATATTGAGGATCATCTCATTTTCAGCTGTGCAGCTACAACTCCAGTGTTTTCAGAAGTTAGAATTTTTCTGCAAAAGTACTCTCGAAAGTGATACTTCCACAACACCAAACAGTACAGTTAGAAACGAGCTAGTGATCATAGTGGACAATTAGTAGCGAAAGAGACAGATGTTTCCCTCAGTAAGTGGTCGAGACCAAAAACAGAGATGGAAGGAAGCAAATGGTACTTAACTGTGTAAAAGGCCAATGTTTTTTTTACCCAGCCATCCGCCCAGACCTCCTCCTTTTATTGACTTTGACCTACAGACCTCCTTTTAATCAGAGGTGCCAGAAGGCACTGTTTCATTAAAACACAACAAAAGCCTTTAACTTTTTAATTTTTTAATGAGGACTGTGTCCCTCAAGTAGAACTCCAGAAAATGATAATGTTACTCTGTAACTGCTAGATGTCTAAAAATTCAACTGTTTGCTAGCAATTTCACATATCAGCTGAAAAGTTGATCAAACAGTGCGTCAATACATTGCAACTTTAATGTCCTACTTGTTTCATCAGAGTATCTGCTTCCCACAGCGAACCAACAGGGCTTTTAAGGACAGATCTAATTCCTTGGATGTTCTTTTAATATTTACAAGCTGTTGAATGGCAGTGATTTTAAAAATGACCATACATGAACATCTGTAAAATTACTGCCATGGCAGAGTGTAATGTAGTTAACTTCAGGGAGTGTTTCTGGAGTTAATGCACTCAACGGCAGTTTCCCTGGAACATTATTAAAAGGCTATTATCTACTTATGTCCCATCAAGTAATTTCTGAGATAAATAATCCTTTTGAAGAATGACTGATCATGGACATCAAACACTTCAAAGATCCTCACTAGAACTAGTGCCAGTCAAAGTTCTTTATGTGGGTTTGAGTGAGTGACTGTGGCTGGTATGAATCATCTCGCAGACAGTTTAACAGCTGCAGCGTCACAGATAAATTAATGCTACTTAATGAAATGAGAATGAAGATTTTGGATTCAGTTTCATAGGAATAGTTTCTTGGTATGTTCCTGTGTGTGTGTTTTTTAATCTCTCTCTCCACACACAGATGACATGACGCTTTCTCCTGCAAACATATAGTACCTGCATTACAAACCTGCACGTATCCATTGGTGATGTGGTCGAGCTGAAACGGAGCTAGCGGAGGATTCCTGCTTTCTCATCGGCTCCTTGACTGACCTCTGACTCAACAGTCTGATGAAGGAGACTGAGGTTCAAGTTGGATTTCATTGTTCCGGTCTGTGAACCTTCAGACAGATTTGAAGATTAAGACTAGACCTGCCTGAACTCTGACCTCTGTTTCTATTTGTCAGTGATCTTCACTGTCAGCTGGAAGATGATCTGACAGAGCTGATCTCTGTCTGCTGCAGAGGAACTTCAGCTGTTATGCGGATTACCGTAGCAGTCAGACCTGACTGTGGAAACGTTTGTATCAGAATAAATCCCTGTGGCTCACTGCTGAATTGGGGGTACTTTATCATAGCTACTGTCCTGTATGCTGCTGCACAGAGTTTGTTACTGGACTTTGAGTTGTCATTTCACGACCCTATTTTTACATTCTTAGGTGGTGATTTTGGGTTGAGGGTTTCTGGTTTGCAGAGAAAATTGTTGGTCATTCAGACACGCTTAAATAGGCATGTCCAGACAGATTTGATCCATACTTGGGGTGGTGATTCACTAACCTGAGTACAGCCATTTGTTTCTCCGTGAAACTTTGATTTCTCCAGGCGATTCTTTAAACTTGCAGCATTTTTCATCCCCCAGGCTGAGCTCTACTCCCTCTCACCATGTCTCTGAGTTAAATGAAATGAGGATGAACATTCAATTATATAATGAAACATGCAGTAATTGAGGGCGTAGCTCATTATGCCACATTAGTCTGATATAAATAGTGAGCTATTAGTGCTAATTTATTAGAAATCTGCCTCTTATTAAAGAGCTTGAGGCCACATTATCTGCCGTGGGTCCTCAGTCCCAAAACTGCAGAGGAGCCATTTCAAATTCTGACCGAGGCATCTGTTTGTTATAAGTTCTGTCTGCCATTGTTAACTGATGTGAGATACTGTGGATGCAGAAATGATTCAGGCCCCCTTACTGGAAGCACACTTTATTGTGTTGGACATTTCATTTCAAACTGCAATTTTTACATCAATCTACCTCCAGCAACCCATCCTGACAAAGTGAGAACATGTTCTTGGAAATATATGTAAATTATATAAAAATAAAAACCTGAAATCTCTCATTTACAAAATTATTCAGACCCTTAGTTGAGTACTACGTAGAAGCACCTTTGGCAGCAGTTTGAACTTTGAGTTTTCTTGGTTAAGTCTCAACGATTTTGCACATCTGGGATTTAGCTGAGTCATTCAAGGACAGTTACAGACTTGTCCTGAAGCCACTCCTGTGTTGTCTTGGCTGGTTGCTCCAGGTTGTTGTCATGTTGAAAGGTGAACCATTGCTCCAGGTTGCATGCAATCGAAAGCAGGTTTTCCCGAAAGATCTCTCTCTATTTGACTGAATTTATTTTTCCCGTAACTCTGACCTCCCTGTTACTTTTGCTGAGCAGAACTGCCATCGCATGATGTTGCCACCACCATGCTTCACTGCAGGGGTAGTATTAGCAGTTGAACAGTGCCAGGTGTTCTCCTGATGTAGTGCTTGCAGCTATGATAAAATAGTTTAGTTTTCACCTGTGCCGACAGAGTTGGCCGTGGGTAGGGTGGTCACAGCCATCTGTCTGTCTGTCTGTCTGTATGTACAGTATGTATGTGGGTGGGTGGCTATGTCCGCACCATAACTAAAGAACAAATAGAGATAGGATAATCAAACTTGGTAGAGATGTTTATCTTGAACTACCCTGGTGACCCATTAATTTTGGGGTCAAAAGGTCAAAGGTCAAGGTCGCAGGGCTACTTAGTGCAAAATCCCCTTATAATCTACTATAGAAGCTTGCAATGATGAACTTTGGTATATCTAAGGGTAGGACTACCACATTGCACCTCTTGGCCTTAAACTTGATCTTTGACCTTGAACTTACTGCCATCTGTCTGTCTGTCTGTCTGTATGTATATATATATGTATGTGGGTGTGTATGTCCCCACCATAACTCAACAATAAAGACAGAGCTTTAATGCCTTTAGTCAACTATGGCATCTATCTAGCTGCTCTACCATAAAGATCTGATCTAAGAACTCCTGGTGAGACAGGTTCTACATCTCTGCACAGGACATGTGAAGCTTTGTCAGAGTGACTGTAGTGTTCTTGATCACACCCTTGACCAAGGCCCTTCTTGTTCTATTACTTGGCTTAGGTGGACGGCCAACTTTATGAAGAGTCCTGCTGGTTCCAAACTGCCTTCATTTCACAGTTATTGAGGCCACTGTGCTCCTGGGAACACTTAAAGTTTTACTCACTCTCATCTATGGCTTACCACAGTTTTATAATCAGAGTTCAACAGAGTTCTTTCACTTTATGGTAGATTTTATTTATTTTTTCCTTGACGTGGGACCTTATCAGTTTCTAAACTCTGTACAATCAGTGTAATTTACTCTGGGTGGACATATTGAGGCTGTATGTTTTAGTTTAAATAGAATTTATTATAATTAAAGCAAACAGGATGCACCTGATGTTAATTTGGTTTAGAGTCAGGATTCTTTTGTGAAGGAGAGATTTCCATTTCCGTTTTTGTGCCTAGGGTTAAATAAAAATTTTCTTTTGTATTGGGTATGCTGAAGCAATGTTATACCAATTAGGCTTAACTACCACAATGAATAATTATTTATTCATTTTGACAACATATCACTTTTTAACATTCTAAAATCCATCTATCCTTTTAGGGAAGCACAGTAGTACTGGCATCGTGTTTTTATATGTGTTACATGTAAAAATAAATATGGCAGGTTGATGCATGTAAAGTGTCTAGTGAATTTGTACATTTAAAAAGCATCATATTTTATGTCCCCATCTGCAAAGGGGTCCTTATGATAGGAGTTAAATGGTAAATGGTCTGCACTCATAGAGCCCCTTTCTACCTTAGTGGTACTCAAAGCCCTTTACAATGTGCTTTTCATTCACCCATTCACATGTGCACCAACGTCGACAGAGCTGCCAGAACAACATACAGAGACCCCAGAGACCCTTTCTCACAGCTGTAAATTTGATGGGAGACCATTTGAGAAGACAGCTAACCAACAACTTCAGCTGAAGTCAGATGTTTACATCAAAATCACTACTTACAGCCCTCTTGAAGACAACAGGACGTCTTCTAGCTCCTCGAGAACCTGATAATAGTCACAAAGTGTCACTTCTGAAGACAAGCACACCTCTGGAGAAGAGGATATTACATTCTTCTCCTAACATCCAGAACTTTCTGTACAAGAATGAACTGAACAGTTTTAGATCCTAAAATTAAGAGAATCCAACATTAGTGGAGTGACTGATCCCAACATCTGGACTCAGTCTGTGGTACCAAGTTGATTACTACCAGTGTTGAAGAGAACACCTCACATCTGAAGTGTTTGTGGAAAATATACACACAAGACATAAACACCCCTCTTCTCCCTGCCACAGCCATAAAAGACACCCCGAGTGTATAAAAGATTTTTGTTTTCTTATTGTTGCTATACTCATACTTTACCTTATACAAGTGTAGTTACGTCGCAAAAATATTGATTAAATAATAATTTAACTTTTATTCATCCCCTTGGGGAATTTCAACTTCTGCATTTAATCCATCCCATTAGGTAATGGGAGCTGAGGGCCTTGCACAGGAGCCCAACAGTGGCCGCAGTGGGGGTTCGATCCACCGACCTTCCGATCGGCAGCTCAAGGTGTAACTTATTGTGCCACTATGTTAATGTCTAAATGTTAGTTTTTCTGATTTCTAGCAGACTTCTGCCAGCAGGTTTTAAAGCTCAGTGGTGTGAAAGTCTTAACTTGAAGATTTTTGAGGAGAAAAGTTGCCCACAGAGATCAGGCTGCCTCACACGGCAGTTTTAGAAGCTTTGATTCTGGTGATAGGTGTGTCTCCACCTGGGAGCTACACTTTCACTCCATGTTTTTGTTTTCACCTCCTTTTTCCCCTCTACTAATGTTTTAAAGGGCCACGCAGGTATTCTCAAATGTTACCCTCCTTTAAACAAGAAAAGATATAGAAGAATCTGCGTTATCGCTGTCGAGATGTTTGTAAAAATATATTTTACGTGTGTATAAAGAGTTATTATTGTGTTTCTGCAGCTTCAGGTTAAACCTTCCTCTCAGGTATTGAAAAGTGTCTGACAGCAAGCGGACAGCAGACAGCTGTTCAACTCTGACATCCACACTTTCATTTCTCCAGGGCTGGGTTTTTCTTCTTTTCCCATGGTCCTCTCTGATCAGGATGCCTCATCTGTCATCGGAACGACTCCGGCTCCACCTGCGTCAGAACAATAATATCCCTGCCAGGTGTGATGGACAGCCGAGGTGGTGCTGTGACAGCGGCGTGGTGTCAGGACACAGATTGAAGGTGGAGCGCAGACAAACGTTGACATTTCTATCAGAAGTCTGCTCCCGGTGACGTCTGAGTTGGCTGGAGACGCTGCAACCTCCACCTGCAATAAAACACCTCCGCCCTCCGAACGTTTCTTCAAGGCCTCCGCTGTGATTGCTCGTTGAAAACACTGTCACAAGAAACACTTCAGGTCCGTTTGCACCGTGATTTATTGGATCAGAGAGGCCTCTTTTCCACTTTAAGATTTATTGTGTCGGACTCAAAGTGTGACAGCTGAGGGGAGCAAACTTACCATGTTCTCTGTTTTCAGCTCCCTGAACACATCAGGTGAAGTTTGGTTTAGAAATGGGGCTAGACAGTGTCTTGGTTTTAAGACATAAAACCTAAGTTAGATAACGGTGAATGGTCTGCGCTTATATAACGCTTTATCCTACCTTAGTGGTATCCAAAGCACTTTACAATATGTTTCGCATTCACCCATTCACACACCAATGGTGATAGAGCTGCCATGCAAGGCACTAATCTGCCATTGGGAGCAACTTCAGGTTCAGTGTCTTGCCCAAGGACACTTAGGCATGCGGAGGGGCCGGGAATCAAACCACCAACCTTGCAATCAGTGGACAACCTGCTCTACCACCTGAGCCACAGCCACCCTAATAATAAAAAATGCAATCAATAATGTAGAAAACTTACGAACTATGTATCACCATTAAGTTTCTGTCAACCTCCCCTGTTGGAATGTAAAATGCCCAAAAACAGAGACATGGTTTAAACAACAGTCACTGTATGAATAGGTCTTTTGAATGAACTGTGTGAACTGTCCCACAAACCAGTGTTTTTCAACCACTGTGCCGCGGAACACTGGTGTGCCGCAAGATATTGTCAGGTGTGCCGTGGGAAATTATCCAATTTGTGTGCCTGTGCGGTCTAGCGAGTAATCATGTAGTACTCTTCCATACCAGCAGGTGGTGGTAGGTAGGTAGATAGGTAGCTAATTGCCTTGTGCCTTGTGGAGACAAGTGAATTAGTGACGCATGGATGCAGTGGCAGGTGGCGTTGATGGTGGCGTTGTGGATAGCGGGACGACGGTGAAAGTGATGGATAAGTTTTTGAAGAGGAAAAATGCTGACTCTGAACTGGACCTTGGACAAAATCCAGACCCAGATGAAGGGCCTAGTATGAGTGGAGGTCAAAAGAAAGTGTAACCAAGTTAGGACTGGTGAGGGACTTCTGGTCTTTTAAATACAGAACCGACAACGCCATCCAGGGACTTTCACCCTAAGAATGTTAACAGTCCCGCCTCTCAACAGCAGTATTAACATCTTGCCATTTCTTGGTGAGTGGGAACATATCAAGATTGCCACTTTCCACATGTTGCTGCCAGAGTTGCACCTTTGAACGGAATCCATTTATTTTATCTGTACTTGTAAGCAGGTTTTCATTTCGGCCTTGTATTCGTGTGTTCAGTTCATTCAGATGATGAAAAATATCTGCCAGGTATGCCAGCCTTGCACACCACTCATCACTTGCAAGCAGCTTTGCGTAATCGGACCCCTCATTTGTCAGAAACACTTTAAATATTAGCTGCCAATGAGTTCCCCATGCTGGCCAACAAAGCTATTTTGACATTGCTGCCATTTTCCACAACATATCTGTGTGAGGTGAGCTTTTCAAGCTTGACTGCTGTAAAAACTAGAAACAGAGAAAGACTGAGAGCTGTGGAGGAAGAGTGTCTTTCATTGATTCCTGCCAGGACATCAGCTCTGTGTTCATCTAAACAGGCCCAGGTTTCACACTGAGTGAGTATAAATATGAAAGATTATAAAATACTTTTTTCTTTGTGTTTATTTGATTTCTATTCAAGACGTTATAATATAACGTCATTCTTCAGTGTTATAAAAAAGCTTATATTAACAATATAACACTTATATTGTTAATATAAGCTTTTTTCACATTTTCAGCTAGTGGTGTGTCGCAGGATTTTTTCAATGAAAGAAATGTGCCTTGGCTTGAAAAAGGTTGAAAAACACTGCCATAAACAACTAAGCTAAGACGCTTAGCTCTTTATTCCGCTCTCAAGCAACCCATTCTTCAAATCAAAGCTTTGAGAGCCAGTTGCCAGGAGGAGTAAACACATCAGTTGAGGCCATACCGCCTTGTGGATGCCTGATCCTGTCAGATCTTGGAAGTTAAGTGAGGTTGGGCCTGATCAGTACCTGGATGGGAGACCGGGAAGCCTGGCTGGATGGAGTGTGAGAGTGAGTGGTTGCTGGTGGTCGGAGGGGCCGATGGTACAGATGGGCAGCCACGCCTCTGTCAGTCTACCCCAGGGCAGCTGTGGCTACATATGTAGCTTACCACCATGGAGTATGGAGTGAATGAATAATGCAATGTAAAGCATCTTTGAGTGTCTAGAAAAATGCTGTAATAAAACCAATGCATTGTTATTATTATTATTATTAGTTCAGCCTGGGGAGCTGTTTTGGCTGCCTTATGCTAACATGTTGTCAGCCGGTTAGCTACAGATCCATACTACCCAGCCATAGACCATAAATAAAGAAAGCTCACTGTGGAGTCTCTGATCATCACCATCTTGGTCAATGCAAACGTTTCTCAGTCATAGACTGTCTTGTGGCAGCACCCACTTTTCACTCATAGCAGCCATTCCCTTAATTACGCATAACTTTAAGTCTGAATAGAATTTAAACAGGAGAGCTACAGATTTTACAGTAAAGTCAGTTGTACCTGAATTGCTTCTAACAGCCAGCAGGGGGCGACTCCTCTGGTTTCCAAATGAATTCTGACTGTAAAGAATTCTCTGAGTAGATGGCTCTAACTGTCCTTTGACCTGTTACCTCAGTAAGCATATTTGTAAGGAGTTAGTGGTCAATCACTTGCCTAAAATCTACAGAATTACAGCCTGCTGTTTATGGCCTCATTTAGAGGGAAACACTTGATAAAGCATGGTATATTTTAAGGTAGGACTATGTTGTGATCGACAGAAAAGAGTAAATGAGTAGAGATCTTCACAGGTACTACATATGGACAAGCTCCAAATCCTGCTTACTTTAATTGGGACATGGATATGACTTTATCATCTTTCCTTGTCTTGTGAGCAGCCACAATGTGCAACCAGAGGTCTTCAAACCCTAACCCACAACAACACCATCATAAAAATAATTAAAATTGATCAGTTACATCTCTAACATATTGTCTTGCTCTCTTACCTATTGGTCAAACTTACAATAAATCAAAATTGGGTATGAATAGTTTTACATTTTACTGTATAAAATCAATACAATCGTTTTCTCCATTGTTCTGTTGTGTGGTGTTAAAAATAAGAATTGTCTTAGGTACGAAAATAAATGAATCCAACATGTAACTGTCGGACCCTGCTCATTTAAACAACATATTTTACATGAAAGCATGACATTTCTGTGTATTACTTAAGGAGATAGCGCATTTATCATAGACGGCACTGATATGTAAACACACAACGACAGCTGATGAACAGTTTAGAGATGTCTCTGCTGTTACAGGCTGCACACAAGCCTCCAGAACCCCAGACCGTCTGTCAGAGCTCATTATTCAAAGTGACATTTCCCATGATGCTCCTGTGTGATTGCTGACACACAGGAGCATCATGGAGTATCTTCCAGCGTGCATGCTCTCACAAAATGTCCAAACCCCAAGAACGATTTGAGATGAACAAACAAAAAGGACAGCAGGCATGTGTCATTCTAGATTGTGATGTTTACACTGTTCAGACTTTTCAACAAACCCCTAAAGCACTTCTAGCTGGTTCGTGTGTAAATTCACTGAACATCACGAGTCTTCAGTCATTAGTGAGGTGATTAATATTCTCATCACCTACCTGGTCTTCACCAGAGTCACCAGCCTAATGACGCAAAAACACATTTGCTAAGTAAAACACAGTGTGCTGGAGAAGAGTTGGGAGAAAAGTTTTGACTTTGATGGACTTGTGCTGAAGATCACACTGATCTGAACCTCTCTGAGTGTGTTCTGTGATCAGACAGACGGTGATTGAACGTCTCACTGTTGGAGAAATGAGGTCATTCAAGACCAACGTCCAGACTCACCTGCAGGCTTTGAATCAAATCAGATTTTATAATAATTTTGATACATTCAATGAAAAAAAAACCCTTTCCACTCAAATTTTGTTTAAATTCAATCAAATCTGGTGTAATTCAAGTATAACCTTGTATAACCTCCATCTAATCTGGCCTAAACCCAGTCTAAAGCCCTATTCTCACGGGACAAGTATTACCTGGGGACCCCGTATGATAAATACATTACCCCTTACGTCAGCTTTTTATGTGTCCCATTCTCACAGGATGACCAAAGTCAGCTTTTCCCCAAGATTTTACTGACTTCCCCTGGACGATGTCAGCGCGCTACGTATTGTGTAGCATCCGCTCAGCGCTCACTTTGTTTTCACCACGGCTTGATTGGAAATAAACAGTGGTAACAGAAGTACAGCAGCAATTAACAGCAGAAGTATTGTATTTTACTTTAACTTCAGGTTTGTTGGGTTGCACACTTTATCAAGCGAGTTGTGGAATGACGTTCACTGATGCAGCCACTGCTTGAAAATGTTCTTGGTTATTGAGCTAGCTGTGTATTACATTAGGCTAATAACAGAAAACATTATTCTTACACACTGTGAGGCAGTGATGCACCATTTGGAGGTGAATTTGCTCCTTCTTTTCAGCCTTGTCTTTTTTTTCCGTACGTGACGGGCCGATAAGCTCTTACCGGCCCTAAAAGCGCCTCTAAACACTTCAATGCAGCCTCCATCATTGGCCAAAAATGAATAAAAATGCATCTAGTAAACAAAAACCGCCAAAATGCCTGTGGGGTCCCGCCCATTTCTGGCCAAATCACCGAGATGCGTATTCTCACGGGATTAAAATTTTCCCAGGACATTGGAGTTCAGCTAAATATAGTAGGTAATTTGTGAGGGAATTTTTACTTTCCAAATTACCGACATGGCCGATTCTCACGGGATTAACATCACTGACGACCTCAGCAATTATCACAAATTACAATAGGTCCCCAGGTAATACTTATCCTGTGAGAATAGGACTAGAGATTAGTTGACCTGAGTTTATTTCTAGCCTAGGTCAATTCTAATTTGGTCCAAATCCAAAACCTAATCTAATGTGGTCTTAACCATTCTAATCTGGTCAGATCTTACTTTAATGTGTCTGAAAAGCAGTATAGCCTGGCTTTATTTCTGGTTAACCCTTGTGTGGTGTTCATATTTTTGTTACTCAGCCAGTGTTGGCGGGTCTGGTGGACCCGCTGCATTTTGGGGGGTTTAGTTCAACACAATCATACAACTTTATGTTAAAATACTTAACAGATGTTTCCTTCATCCCAATTACAAGCAATATATAGTAAACAGAATAGCCTTGGATGGTTAATATTTGCCTTTTACCTTTGTTAGATCAGATTTATGAATTGAAGTGCTACTCGCTTTTGTTTCTTTTTTAAGGAAGTTAATTAAAAAAAAGAAAATCAATTACAATCAAGATATGAGAGGAAAATATCAGCAAATTTACAAATGAAGGAAGGTTTTTGTAACTATTGATTTTCATTTATTTGAGCATCATTTGAAATTTAACACATTCATTTCAGTTTACACAGCACAAGCTGATCACATGAAGTAACTATGTCAGTTCAGACAACACATCAGCCTCACTGAACACATTGCCTTTTCATACCAGCCTATACAACACATGAGGGGCAGAGTTTTACTGTGTGTGTTGAATATGTAGTTCTTGCACTTGAAGCATGTAGATAGTGTTTTTCTGTCTGTCTTGGGTCCACACACTTCACAGCTCTTCTTTTTGTTGCTGCTGGCTGCAGCTTGCTTCTGTTCCACTCTGGGTTCAGTGCCATCCAGATGACAAAGACGTTGTACGCTGAGATGTCCAACATGTCAAAGAATATCACCAGTGGCCAGTGTAGGGTCCTCCTTTTGCAGCTGTACGTAGTCGCCAGCTTATCCACCCCTATTTTGTGGCATTATAATCCATGATGATCTCTGATTTTTGATGCTCCTGGCCACAGATCCTCCCATCCCTCTGCAGTGTACTCATAAGTACCACATTCTTGCCTTTCTTTGGCACATAGGATTCCAGGGCTGGTCCTGGCGATGGCTGCTGATGGTCTGGTCCTGGGACTGGCTCCTGATGGGCTGGTCCTGTGGCTTATCTTCATTTTAGAGCTAGCTGATGCTCAATGTCATCTGATTCTTCCAAGTCACTTTCAGATTCTGAATTTTCAGAAATGTGATCCTCACATTGTCAAACCTCTTCCTCTCGGCCAACATCATCATCAAAGGCTTCGCTGTCATCAGAAACCAATTGCAAGGCCTTCTGAACAGAGAACCTTTTTTGATCAGTTGTGATAAGGACCAACACTGGCAAAGCTATATTTATTGTGTCCTGCCCCCCAATTTGCAGCTGGGATAGAATATGAAAAAATAAAGACTGATTCCCGCAAGACAGAGGCTAAAACGTGTGGGAACGTGAGAGCAGACAGGTGTCAGTACCTGAATTTTGCAATGATGTTGGAACCTTGTGTGGGAACGTCAATGGCAGAAACACAAAACTCACACACACACACACACACACACACACACACACACACAAACACACACACACACACACACACACACTAACAGCAGGCCCAGACAGGAGGAGGACAGAGTGAATGTACACAGGACCAACAATTTATACACTTTTATTAGCCCCGGGTCCAGTGGACCCGAACATCCTGTATGTAATAGTAATGTGTAGGGGGGGTGTACGGTGCGTGGTCATTAAAAATTTGTTTTGATAAATGTTCTTCACAGAAAATGAGCCAAGGCCAGTGAATTTGAGCTTGAAAAAATAATTAATTGTATGATTTTTCTTTTGATAAAAAGTGAAAACGGGTCCCACAGACCCGAACACCACACAAGGGTTAAGAACCTGTCTAAACTAGACACAAGCCAGTCCAGTCTAATCTGGCTAAAAGTTTATAGTTGAAAATGGTCAAAAGCCAGTCTAAAGTGGTCTAAACCCAGTCTAATCTGGTTTTAACTAAATATGGGGCGGTGTAATCTGTCATTAAACAGGTCTAAGTGGAGTTTAATCTGGCCAACAACATGCTCTAAACCCAGTTTAATCTGGTTTAAACCCTGTTAAATGTGGTTTAAACACAATATAATGTGTCTCAAATTCAGTCTGCTGACCTGGTCTACATCCAGACCTAAACTCAGTCTAAAAGTGGTTTAAACTGAGTTTAATCAGTACTCAGTATTCTACAATCTTGGCACTGCTCTTCCTAAATGCAGTACATAGATGCTCTATGTTGTTTGGTGATTCAGCTCCTGCAGCTCCTTTCTCAGATACTGACACGGACCAAAGATGTCGGTCATTCTTACGGCTTTATATTCACATGTTCCAGGAGAAGTCATGAAAACAGAGAGGAGATGATGGGAAAGGTGTCTCCCGTGAATCGATCGGCAGACCCATCAGTCAGCGTCTGCCTTCACACTGTAACTTATTGACTGAACCCTGCAGACATTTGCTGCATAAATGAGCTCTGGAGGGTTCATGAGACTTTCTGCACCGCAGCCTCTCCACCAATCACACCCAAATCACCTCTTTCAGTCCACATGCTGACATTCACCTGAGTCACAGCACAGCAAACACTCAGAGCTGCTGATCACTGCACCACACGACCCAGGTCGACTCGTCTGGAGAAAAGTCGTCAGCTAAATTTCTGTGAACACAACAATCAAACCTGAGAAGACAAACTGCAGCCGATCGTCAGCAACAGAAAGAAGAAGAAGAAAATAGACTTGAAGTGTGAAGACGTGCTCGCCCAGAGCTACACCTGAAAAACTGTAGCATATCGATCCATCAGACACTTGAGAGATGGAGGTCTGAAAAGCGGATCCAACACATCCAGAGTCCTACAGTGTGCTGTTGAACATCTTAGGTGGGTTATTACACTGTGGAGCGTTTTACTACCCGCTGGGACAAACGGCTGCTGCAGGACGGAACCATAAATCCGTGAATAACAGTCGTATTAATGCCTCCCCCCCATAAAAGTGATGTGTTCCCTGCTGCTGACTGGATGACGAGCGTCATAAATATCGGCTGCCGCTGTCAGGCTGATCGCTTTATCCCGGACACTGCCGACAGAGACCGAGGAAGAATCACCTGCACACACCAAAAAATACAGTCATACAGAACAAACTGCTGTCTGGGTAACAGATTCCCCACTGGACCAACAATTTATTATTTGTTTACTGAGTGGCTACATTCAAGGTTTGCAGAGCATGTATATTTTAACATGACTATTTTATTATTTTATTATTTAAATGAAGAAGAAATAATATTGCAATATTTTCGTAGTGCATATGATTGCAGTAGTATTATTATAGCCTGTCAATCAGCCTCAGATCTGTGTAGAACAGTTAAGGGTGAGATTAGTTGTGGTTATACATGTTTATAATTTCATTTTGACTTTAAATAAAAACAAGGATAGTCGTGAACCTTTAGTCTCAACCCCAACCATAGCCTGCTTTGTACAGAAATTATATATTATAACAAAAACTAGAATTCCTGAAATACAGTATGCCAGTACAAACAGTGAAGTCTCAGGTTACATCAATGTGTTTCCTACAGAAGGCCTAAATGGCCATGGTTCAACTTAATTTTTTGGCTCCGTTTTCTCTTTATAACGACATAATTTTGTCGTTATCATACGATAACAAAATCCGTTATGTCATGATAACCACAAAATGATCTAGTTTTCTTGAGGAAACAAAATCGTTTTCTCGTTATAACAAGTTAATTTTCCGGTGAGGTAGAAAGCGAAACCAACCCGTCAGACCAGAAGATGCTCTACTGCAGCTGCACACTCTAATGAGGGAAGTTAAGCCTGTTCATGTGTTCGTTTGTACTTTTGCAAGTCTGCGGAGACAAGTTATCGTCCACAACAGTAAGCGGCTTCAGTGGAAGCAGAGCACTTCCTGGTCTGGTGGGTTGGTTTTGCTTTCTATTTCACCAAAAAATTAACTCATTATAACGAGAAAATGATTTTGCTTTCTCAAGAAAACGAGATAATTTTGTTGTTATCATGTCAACATACCGACAAAATTATGTCGTTATAAGGAGAAAACGGAGGAGAATGATCTGGTTTTCTCGAGAAAACTGAGCAAATAAATTAAGTTGAACCGTGGCCGTTTAGGTTCAAAGTTTCCAGACACTTATAACAAATGTCATGAAAACTTTTTTTTTTAAAGATTTATTTTTGGCCTTTTTTAGATAGGACAGTGGATAGAATCGTAAACGGGAGAGAGTAGGAAAGGACAGGCAGTAAACGCCTGAGGTCGGAGTTGAACCTGGGACAGCCGCTACGCCTCTGCACTTGGGTAATGCGACATAACCATTAGGCTATCAGGGCGCCCCATGTCATAAAAACTTTAAAGGAATTTTAAAGGTGGACACCCAAGATTAGTGTCACCAATTCAGTATCTGACCAAATGTGAAATAGGGTTACAATCTCTAATTCTATTCTATATGAGTTGTGGAGTAAGAGAATTGCTGGAAACGTGTTTCAGAATATTATGGCCCTACAGTGAACTGGACTAGAGTAGGAATTCTTGAATCATGGCCATAAATGTGTTTGTGAGGCGACAGCAATCTTTGTCCTCCAAATTCTGATCAGTTCATCACTGAGTCCAAGTGACCGTCAGATTTAAAGAAGAAATTCCTTCAGTCTTCAAGAGCTGTCACATTCATGAGATTGACAAAGACGGACGACCCAGAAACACTGTGTCTGTGACTGTTGCTGGTGAGGAGGCATGAAATGCTTCCGCCATCTTTACAGGGTTGCTGAGTATGGCACATCTAATCTGGACTAAATCCAGTTTGACCTGCACTAAACCTAGTCTAAAATAGTTTGAGCTAAATTTAATGTTCTCTGGCTGTGGGTCACTCTAACATGGTTTAGACAAAGCCTATTTTGGCTTAAAGCCGGTGTAAAGCGAGGGCACCATGAAAACGAAGAGACGTAGTGATGGAGGAAACAATCTGACTGATCAGCCTGTTCAGGTTGGTGCAAGTGGATTCGATATCGAGGTTCCTACGGCAAATATCGTAAATGGCCTCATTATCTACTGCAGCTAGCAGTTTGTTTGTATCAGGGAAACCAACACCATATCACTCACAAAGGTGTCCAATAAAAGTGTCCACTACTGATGATTCTAGAATCTGAACCTTTATTAGTTGTGGTATCAAGAGGTAATGGCTTTTTTTGACCGACTGATTGTTTCTGTGACAGCAGCTTTTGTCTTAGCCAATCAGATTGCAGCAGGTGTTACGAGTCTGACATCATCATCGTGTCCTTGCTTTAGCATCGTTATCCTCAAGACTTGCCTGAGGTGAATCCACTGCATGTCTGTCTGTCTGTCTGTCTCACACTGTGATGCCAGTAAGTGACTCTCCTGCAGGCGCTGACCTTTCAGAGGACTCCCATCCTCAGATGACGTTTACAAACTGCGGACCATCTGTGACGAAATGATGGAGGGTTGGTGCCAGATGCAAATGTTCTTAAATAACACCTGCCAATCAAACGTCTGCTGACTGACTGCTGGAGGGTGATAAATGGTCACGACCCCCCCTGCCCCTCACTTCCAGCTGATCATGGAGTGCCGGGCACTCCGTCTCCCATCCCATCATCCTTTGTGTCTCATCAATGTTTCATGTGACATTAACAGGCGTAAACACAGACGGCGACGCGACAAACCACATCAGACACATCAGCTCTCCGACATCCTCCTGAGCATGTGTCGGGTTTCCCCGGCGAGCAAACAGCCGGGAGCCGCCGCCACCGGCTGCACACTTCATTTCCTGTGTGTCTGCACAGCATGAATCAAACAGCTGATGATGAAATAAAGAGTCAGACAGTGAAAAGTCTAATATGTGGGTGGATACAGTAAATTCCTTTCTTCAAAATATTTGACATGATGCCATTATAGACACGCTTCAGTTAGTTTAGATTTGACTTTTGTTGGTTCACATCACAATGCTCAGTTTTATTATTTGTTTTTAACCACATTTTTTTTCCAGATGTTTTTCAAATTATTAACTAACCATTTAAGAGGGATGGCATAATAGGACTCAAACTAAAATGACTAACACAAGGCCTTGTAAAGTCAGATAGCAACACAAAAGAGTTGAGGAAAGGGATTTGTAGTCTTTTTAGGCTGGTTATTATTCACATAATACGTTGAACTTCAGATGCTGTGCTCTACTACAGTCAATGGCTGCAAAGAAACAGAAGAATCCACGAACAACATGTGTCCTTGTTGTATCCATTTGAACTAATAAACTAGTTTAACTATTTAATCTTTAAATATATACATGTAAATGGTCAATTTAAATGTGTCTAAATGCAAGAAAATCCTATGAATTCAGTGAGTCAAAGGCTGCAGAGACAGTAGTTACTACTGGTCAGCAGGTTAGCAGGACTTCATCATCTAATGTAACTTTATTCTCTACTGGGATTTCACTATATTTTCTGTTGTCTTATTTTAAGTGAAAATAATAATAATAATAATAATAACGATGATGTATAGGTTTTATGTTGCGCTTTTCTGGATACTCAAAGACGCTTTACATTGCATTATTCATTCCTTCTATACTCCATGGTGCTAAGCTACATATGTAGCCACAGCTGTCCTGGGGTAGACTGACTGAGGCCAGGCTGCCAATCTGTACCATCGGCCCCTCTGACCACCACCAACCACTCACTCTCACACTGCATCCACCCAGGCTTCCTGGTGTTCCCTCACGGTCTCCCATTCAGGTACTGAACAGGCCCAACCTCGCTTGGCTTCCAAGATCTGACGGGATCAGGCTTCCACAAGGGGGTGTGGCCACATTCAACATATTTCTAGACCCCTCCAATGAAAATCCACTTTTTACCTTGCTAACGTGTCCATGAAACCAAGAGGAAGACTCAGGTCACACAGGAGAGACTGTACTGTATATCTGATCTGCTAAGGGGCAGGGATCTGGACACTTGTTGGATCTGCTGCCTCTGTGACCTGATTCTGGATAAGTGGTGACAGGAAATAAGACGGCATCGTGAGCCCAGCTAGATTAGAATAAACTAAATGTTGTTCAGTGTGTGTTCTCATGAAAGTTTTATCACAAAGAAGTCTCACAGTGCATGAAAGAGATTCCCTTATGTTGTCTACACCTCCAGCACCTTCTGTCAACACAAAGCCCCATTCCTTCCATTGTTGAAGTGTATATTAAACTCTGAGAAAGACCTCCATGCTGTCTTGTATTACAGGCCCTCAGCCCTTGTCTCTATGATATATATACTACTCTCTGAGATGATATCATTTCATGATTTGGAATATGCCAAAGAGACTTGTCTTTCTTCAAGTCCCTTTGGCATATTAGCCTTAAAACTTAGGCTTTTTTCCACCCTAAATAAAACATCCTCCAATTCAGTGAGCAGCTGAAATGAAAACCCTTGGGCTCTATGTAACAGACACATTGGAGAACTTTGAAACACAATAGGTTTCCCTGTCAATTTTTCTAAGTTAAAGTAAGATCTGGGAGACCCCAGCAAAAATGTACACTTTTGACACTGACGTGACTCAACATGTTCTAGAGATGTGTCAGCTGCAGCTCTGCCCAGTTTGATGGGACAGACATGAAAGACAACAATAGCTCAAAAACGTTCATCATGTCTTCTTACTAATGCAGGTGTTTTAGGTTCTTTCTTCAGACATATGGTGTAAGTAAAGATGTTGATTTTTTTAAAGATTTATTTTTGGCCTTTTTGTGCCTTTATTAGATAGGACAGTGGATAGAATCGGAAATGGGAGAGAGTAGGGAAGGACATGCGGTAAACGCCCGAGGTCGGAGTTGAACCCGGGACTGCCGCTACGCCTCTGCACTTGGGTCACGCGATATAACCATTAGGCTATCAGGGCGCCCCAAAGATGTTGATTTTTGACCTGACAGTTTCGCCGACGAGCTCTCGCCTTCTTCAGAGCGTCTCACTGACCTCAGTGTCAACGTCAGTGAGACGCTCTGAAGAAGGCGAGAGCTTGTCGCCGAAACTGTCAGGTCAAAAATCAACATCTTTACTTACATCATATGTCTGAAGAAAGAACCTGAAAGACAACAATGTTTTCACCAAAGCAGTAGCAGGGAGCCACTTCACTGAATGTGCCACACTCAGTCTCAACCATTCTTAAACCTAGAATGCACTCAAGCGAGATGCATAACAATGCCGGATGCCTTCTTAAACATGGCAGGTAGTCCTGCGACCTTGACCTTTGACCTTTTGACCCCAAAAATTAATGTGTGACCAGGGTAGGTCAAGATCAACACCTGTGCTGAGTTTGATTATCCTATCTCCCTGTCTCTGTTATGGAGTTATGGTGCGGGCATACACACCCACATACATACATACAAACAGACAGATAAACAGACAGATGGCAGTAAGTTCAAGGTCAAAGGTCAAGTTCAAGAGGTGCAATGTGGTAGTCCTTCCCTTAGACATACCATCATTGCAAGCTTATATAGTAGATTATAAGGGGATTTTGCGCTAAGTAGCCCTGCAACCTTGACCTTTGCCCCCAAAATTAATGGGTGACCAGGGTAGGTCAAGATCAACATCTGTGCCAAGTTTAATTATCCTATCTCTATTTGTTATTGAGTTATGATTTGGATATAGCCACCCACATACATACGTACATACAGACAGACAGACAGACGGCTGCGACCGTCCTACCAGTGACCATCTCCGTTGGCGTGGGTAATGACAGCCAGTTGTGTTTTAATAGCAGATACATCCTCCAGGGTGGGAAGGGTTAACTAGCTGTTCTCAAATGAGTTTCTGTGCTTTGAAGGCAGAACAATCCTGACCTCACATCAACATGGCTGCATATTCCAACATAATTTTCATTAATCTTTGGGAAATTAGTCGAAAATTAATAAATATAAGTAGAACCTATGTAGAATATTATTTTAGAGAAATATTAAACACACAAAGTGCACATTTCTGTTGCCATTTTTCACCTGCCGTGCAGAAATACTGGCCTGAAAGTCAGTACAACTAAACAGAGTGAAAGATTTCTAACTGTGTGCATTATTTAGAGGGAAATCTGGAATTTGTTCAGAACAAGAGCGGGGATATATTTTATTTTGAAATAGTAGGTTTTTACTCATTCATGTTTGGCTAGTCAGCTCTTTTGCTCTGGCTCACTGTGAGGCAATTTACCCTCTAGAGCTTAGAGCCTTGTGCTGTAGTTCATGGACATCCCTGAAAGGATAATTCTGGTTTACTCTAACCAAGCATTTTTCTTATTAATGTGCCTGTTGGGGCTTTATGAGTCTAACTAACTTTGGATTCTCCATCGCTGTTCTAGAGATTTGTGGATAGATGAACACACATCCTATATCGAAGCAAAAAGCTCCCTGCAGCCTTTCCAAAAAACGTGACTTCTGCACCGATCACTTTTAACATTTGTTGCCAGTGTAGCTGAAAGTAAACACACCTGGAACAGCATTTTGTCAGCTCCATTAAACATTCATTACACTTCCTTGTGTGCTCACAGACAATTGCAGACACCGCTGACTTTCAGTTGCTGTTATTAGTGTACTTTCTAGTGTGCTGAGAGGATTCTGTTCTATACAAGCGTAGCAGGTCTCCATCTCCATATTCTGTGCACTACTGCTGGACATGTGCACTGCTGCCCTTGTATAGCTACTGTGAGAACACAAATCTTGTGCTGCATGTGGATCTCTGTGGAGGGTCCACACAGACATCTGGGGCGGTGATGAAATACGTCACAAGGACTCTACTGAACCCTCACTACAGTGTGGATGCAGTGATTCTTCTCTGACTTACATTAAGTGAAGACTTTTAACACGTGTAGTAGATTTACTAAACCATGTTACCTCAGCAAGGTGTGACTGAAAGTGGAAAAGTCATACGCAGCCGAGTCAACACCCTTGAGTTCGTGCTACATCAGAATTGGTTTGCAGCAGCTTTTACTCTCCTCCTCTCGAGGAAATGCAGCTTCACAGATAGATGAAGAAACATCTACAGTGTAAAAACCGTCTTGTAACCATCACACGGTGAAACCCTGAGACAAAAGGCTGAGCAACTGTGTTTGAACACTCCACAGTTACTGAGCCACTGGGTGGTCTAAAATGTATTGATCCGATATCAGAGGAAACCACAGCTGACAGCAGGAAACACTGAGTCCTGATCAATAATTCAGACGTCTGTTGGAGTTTGTACAGGCTGTTAGCAGAGTTGACTCAAGCAGATCGGCAGATTACAGAGAAAGAGTCTGAATTTATGCACCAGCCAGGAGCCGCTCCATCGTCACTGTGTGATAAATGATAAATGAGTGTGGTTTATTAAACACAGAAAACCTCACAGAGCGAAGAGCTGATCCTGTGAGTCAGAGTGAGCGGAATATTAACTGGAATCATTAATGTTAATGCACGAATGTCACTTCTGCAGGCTTGTTTCGCTCTGTGTCGTGACTTGAAACTATTTTAGAGATGTGAAACAACCTCAAAGAGACACCAAATAATCTCAAAGACACACAGCTCTACGACTAACCAACTCACTGACAGTGACCCCTATTCCTGTTGCCATAAATAGAATATATGCAGTGCTTGGTAAAACTACCACAATCAGACACAAACTGCAACAAAACTGCAAAGAAACACAGAAGACAAAACAGTCAACAATAACATGATTTCTGCATTAACACAATACAATTACAGAGTCTAAAAACATGAATCCATCCATTTCCTTCCACCTGTCTAGGGTGAGGTCATGGCAGGCTGAGCTGGTCATTGTAGACATCTGTCTCCCCAGCAGCTTTTCATTTCCAGT
Organism: Dascyllus trimaculatus; assembly: GCA_024666655.1. Taxonomy (NCBI): domain Eukaryota; kingdom Metazoa; phylum Chordata; class Actinopteri; family Pomacentridae; genus Dascyllus; species Dascyllus trimaculatus. The sequence continues at coordinate 32,067,798 of CM045448.1, forward strand.
AAAGACACACTAAACAACCTCAGAGTGATAAAATGATCACAAAGAGGCACATAGTGATGACAGGGAGACACAAAATGACCACAAGGAAACGCAACTGTGGGACTCAGAGTCTCTAATGAAGACTCCTCGTTCTGTTGCCATGACTCCAATGATGAGACATGCACTTAAGCTGCTGATGTAGGGATGATAAGGGAGATTCATTTTGAAGAGGGAATTGTAGTAATGGCATAGGCATGGGCATGAGAAAATCAGAAAAATCAGATGGTACTTACTTTCTATGGTACCGAACATACCGAAAATACTGCAGCTGTCCACTTGAGGTTGTGATTTCTCTGCAATGGTGTCAACAAGAGCAGGTGGAGCATCTGGACTCCTTGTGGCAAAAGCGAAAAAATCGCTTTAAGAAGACGGTATGGAGATACTTATTGTCTGAGTCGATCATCAGGCACAAGTTATAGGCGACCAAAGTCAGAATGCAAACGTTGTCACATTCAGAACAAACAACTCAAACTGTTCTAAGCAGCATAACGACAAACATCCAGATCTGGACACAGAATTCAAGCTGAGAGAGTTTCAGCTGTTACTTTATAGTAGCAGCCTGTCGCCACTGTCCTAAATTGTTGCTGCTTTTATTGTTGTAACAGCTGCATCTGCTGCAATGACCTTTATTGGTTCAATATTGTTTTAAATAACAGTATTGCCTTTTTTTCTTTTAACCATTTCAAACATTACAAAAGACGATGCTGAACTACATTGATTTCATTGATTTATTTATTTTTTCTGTGGTGTCAAAATTACCATCAAGAATCGTATAATATCAGTGGTATTGGTGCAAATCCAGTACAAAGACACGAACAGAGACACAAAATGGCTGCAGCGACCAAAACCACAAAGAGACAGAGAACAAATGATGCATCCACAAAACTTGATTAAAAACATCAAATGTGGGTAAAACCTGACACAGCTGCAGCAACTTCAGTGTGTTCAGTGTGCACAGGATGTATTCAGGCGTATACAACTGTAAAAATAAGCATTGGGTCATGATTATGTGTGAGAATAATTGTATCCATTTTGGATCTGTGGAGAGGGCTGTACTGATGAAAATAGAAATAATCTATTTTATCAAAAACCCTGAAGTCTGAAAGATGAGACTAAAATGTCCATCCATCCATCCATCATCCATATACCGCTTAATCCTCTGTAGGGTCATGAGGGGGCTGAAGTCTATCCCAGCCAACTCGGGCGAAGGCAGGGGACACCCTGGACATGTTGCCAGTCTATCACAGGGCTACACATAGAGACAGACAACCAAGCACACTCTCATTCACACCTACGGACAATTTAGAATAATCAATTAACCTCAGCATGTTTTTGGACTGTGGGAGGAAGCCGGAGTATCTGGTGAGAACCCACGCTGCACAGGGAGAACATGCAAACTCCACACAGAAAGATCGCAGGCCCAGGCTGGGATGCGAACCAGGGATCTTCCAGTCTTCAGCTCCAAACTAACATGTCTCCAATGGATATTCAGTACCAAAATGTACCAACTTTGAAACCAAGGCCACACAAAATTTGGGCAAAAATTTTACGCTGACATATGGCTAAGGTTTTTCCAGTGAGTGGTGCTATAAGAAAGACCATGTTCTCAGTAAAACCTAAAGTGTTCATCCTCTAAGGAGCAGGAATGACATTGGAACATTTAAGGACAGTCTCATCAGTACTTGTTGAGTTATCTTGTCTTTTCTCCAGGTCCACACTGCATTAACCCTCAGTACCTGGCTGACGTGCTTTGTGTCAGAAGCTGAAAACCTTCTTCTCTGATTCAGAATGCAGACATGCTGTAGAAGTAAAGTTATTTATTTCAAAGCCTTTTACAGAGAGCCGGCCTACCTAGATCTGACTGATCAATAATGAATCAGTCGATACAGGCCGACAGAAATCAGAGCAGACGAAGAGGAGAGGCTGCAGAGGTACACCTCAAAGACAAGAAGAAGCTCAAAGAAAATCTGGAATAAAAAGAGACACCCAGAGGAAACCTGAGGCAGGCTCAACAAGTACTTTTCTCAGAAACAGAGGGGAAAAGGGCTGCTGCCATTGTTTACCAGGATGGTATTTAATATTGAACATTTACTGGGCTCCATAAGACACACTGTGTGACATACAGTACAGTTGTTCAAGATTCCATCTCACACATTCCTCATGAAAAAATAGGTTTCCCTGGGTGGATTTTTTTTTTTTTATCTCCATCTCCCGATGCTGCTGATGCTGCTCTGATAGGTGATGCTAGCGAACGGTTACCAGGGCAACGGTGACCTTGCCAATGGGACTCTTGCAAGAAGCACTAATGAGGGTGAGTTTCAGCGGAAATGAAAAGGTGCTCAGTGTGAGACACGAACACGGAGATGAAACACACAGAGACGGTGACGGATCAGATTCCCTGAAACTCTGACATCAACAACATTAGTGATCCATCAGCTTATTGAAAGAATTCTAATGCTGCCTGTAACTGTAAGATGAAGATCTGAAAGCAGAGACACAGAAAGCAGGTACCAGCAGTAATGATGACCCAACATGCAAAGGCTCTTCCTCCTCTTACTCACTCCTTCACCTCAAGCTCTTCCTTCACCATTAACCTTGATTTTTTTTCCCCAAATATGAGAGCTCATCTGTGGCCTGTTTACAGTGTTGTAGAAAAACCACTGATGTTCACACCCTTGAGAAGTCCACCTATCCATTATCTTCCACTTATCTGGGGCAAGGTCGCGGGGCAGCAGTCTAAGCAGAGAGCTCAAAAACATTCATCATGTCTTCTTACTAATGCAGGTGTTTTAAGTTCTTTCTTCAGACATATGGTGCAAGTAAAGATGTTGAGCGGGTGTTGGGTCCATTGGGCTTGCCATTACGGTGTGGGCGTGGCTGGCCCGGCGGGCCTGGCAGCGCTGCTGGGCATGCCACAGGTGCCGGCTGTCAAAATCTGCCGGATACGTCACAAGCTGTCAGTGAGACGCTCTGAAGAAGGCGAGAGCTTGTTGCCTAAACTGTCAGGTAAAAAATCAACATCTTTACTTACACCATATGTCTAAAGAAAGAACCTAAAACACCTAAGCAGAGAGGCCCAGACTTCCCTCGCCCCAGACACCTCCTCCAGCCCTTCCGGTGGGACCCTGAGGTGTTCCCAGACCAGCTGAGAGACATAGCCCCTCCAGCGTGTCCGAGGTCTACCCTGAGGTCTCCTCTCCGTGGGACATGCCCAGAACACCTCCCCAGGGAGGCGTCCCAAAGGCATCCAGAAAAGATGTCCAAGCCACCTCAACTGACCCCTCTCGATGTGGAGAAGTAGCGGCTCTACTCCGAGCTCCTCCCTGGTGACCGAGCTCCTCACCTGATCTCTAAGGGTGCGCCCAGCCACCCTGCGGAGGAAACTCATTTCAGCCGCTTGTATCCGGGATCTCGTTCTTTCAGTCATGACCCAAAGTTCATGACCATAGGTTTCATCTTTGAGAAGTGCTGTTGTCAATTCACAAATAAAGCTTTTAATTGCTGTTGGCTTATAAGGCTAAACAAAAGACAGCTCCATTTTGAATGCTGTGCCATATGTAGAGACCTAAGAACAGGAAATGTGCTATTTTTTTCAAGTGATTTGTTTCAAGCTCCAATTTCAGTAAATTGTTGTAAAAAAAAAAACTAATTCAGAAACTTCTGTGGTGGTTCAGGGAACAATAGAAGACAAACAAATCAAAAGTCAGGTATAAGTAAATAACTTCATACAGACTTTATACTGTGACTGTACACTTAAAAACCTTCAGGTGCTTGACAGGAAAGGCAGGCAAAACAAGCCCAACAGCAACAAAGAATAACTGGGACAATACACTGACATTAGATTATCGCCACCCAATATGCTGTTGGTCCTTTGTGAGCTGCTAAAACATGCTTAGATATGGTCTCCACAAGACCTCTGAAGATCAGCAGCAGCAGACTGTAAGTTAGAGTCACCACAGATAAGATTTTTCCCAGCACTGTCACTGGTTCATTGTTTGTTCCTTCTTGGGCTGCTCTCTGTGGATACTGGCCAAGGGCTGTGCCTTTATGTAGAGGGTATGGCTCAAGAATTTTAGGCCATAAAAGTATAATCCTGACCTGCACTTCAAACACTATCAACTATTACCCCTTTTCCACCAAGAAGAACCAGGTGCTAGTTCGGTGTTGGTACTAATGTTGGTGCTTAGTTGGTTGAAATCTCGGTCTTCCTAAGAACCTGTTTGCTTTTCCATTGGCAAGGAGCCAAGTTGGAGTCAAGTTGGAACCACGCCATTGCGTCACCATAAAATGACTATGCTTGAATCCATTACATAGCAGTTAAAAAAACGCAGTAAGTTGATGACAACATCTATGTTTATCTTTATAGATGGTCTTAAAGCTGATTGCAAGGTGGAGGTTGCCTGTTGCCTGGGCACATCCACAACCGTGCTACTGGTGGGACACAATTGCTCCGGATTTCAGCGCAACGGTTTGTGCAAAACTTCTGTGTGTCCTGGGAGTCATTCTAATACATCTGTGATCGGACCAGGACACAAATTACTGCTTGTGTGTTCCTTTCCACCATCGATCGTTGGTCACCATAACCCCGCCCCCAGCCCCTGACGTACTCTGCGCTTAGCTCTGGCCCAGCAAAGAGTTGGTGCTTGCTGAGCTCTAGTTTTTAGCACCTGGAGTCGGTGCTTAGGAGGTGGAAACGCAAAGAACTGGAGCTAAGTCAGGTTCTGGCTCCGAACTAGCACTGGAACCAGCTCGGTGGAAAAAGGGTATATATCAGCATTTAATGTGGTTTTATCTCTCAGAAGGTGTGTTTCCACTTAAGGAGCTTTCAGGAACAGAAACATTTTGAGGGTCTCTCACTGGTTCACCTACCTGTGTTTTGATGTGGCAGTTTTATACCCAAGACTTTGTTCTCCATATTTGCAGAGGATGACATTCAGAGGGAATGTTCTTTTGCTTAATCTTGCCAGAGCTTTGGCCATGCTGTGGGAACAAACATTACAGTGCGCTGGCGAAAGTTTTGGAACGTTAACGTTCCTCTAAATTTCAGTTGAAAACTCAGATGTCACCTCTATGAATAGACAGATAGAAAAACAGCCGTCCTGAACACTGATTCACTCCTCAAATCCTCCTGATGCTCCTTAAAGTTCTGTGTGAATTGGTTCTTACTCGCAGTTTTCTTTCCGGCAGCGAAGATGAGACGTTATAAAGGAAACCGACATGGAGACGAGCCAGAAGTGGAATCCAACATGACGGCAGCGGACAGATGAACATGCTTTTCTCCTTACAAACGTGTGAATAATGGAAGCTAATTGGTCAAACTTGGGTTGACCTCTGCTAACTGTCGAAGTTTGGCCCCCAGCAGCTAAATTAAAGCCTTGACATCGTGCCAGCTGTTAAAGTCGAAGCCAGCCTGCGTGAATGCTTGAACAGACAGCTGTGATGTATAATGAATGGATGCAACCACCATGTGTTCAGCAGATCTGATGTCAGACCTCCTCTGTGTTGTTCACCGTTAGAGAAATGGGATGTCAAGCAGAAAATGCACTCTGCATGACTAAACACACTCAGTATGTCAGAGACACACCGCTGTGTGTCCATGGCGAGTCACACCTCAGGAACAACAAGGTGAGACACTGAGATGCTTCATCACACACGGCTGAACATCCTGCATCCATCCTGCACTGGAGATGGGGTTCAGTGAAAACTTCAGATATTTCTCCCCCTGATCAGTTTATTGGTTGGTCATGGATAAACCTGCAGGATTCCAACTCGCACATTCATCAAGAAAAGTACAAAGAAGATTGTACTTGCAGATGTTTTATAAAGACCCACCTAAACTCCAAAGAATGAAAACTGGAGTGTGTTTTGGCTGAAGTGCCGTTAAAAAACCACCCACAGACAAAGATGCTCTTTGGAGTCAAGGACACATGAAAAGTAAAAGTCCCAGGCACTCTTGTAAGTGAGTAACTCACCCTTGAAGCAAAATGACAAAAAGCCTTTTAATGTTGGTACCATATTCTCATACCAAAGTGTTTGGGCTGGAAGCCTTAAATAAAATACAAAGAACGTCCTTTAGAGACTTGTTCATCATTATAACGAGGGCTTTTGATTTCTTTCTCTTGTTGAAACCAGCTTTAGAAAGATAGAAAGGTATTTAATTTGAACTGAAACCAGAACCAATTCCCATCAACAACTGTAAGCTAATAAGGCTGCAATTCTCCACTGGTAGGGTGGTAGTTGATGTTGATGTCGGATTTTAGTATGGACAGAAAAACCTCAGGAACGTGCTTCGTTGTTTTGAGAGAGAGCCAAAGTTTAACAGTTAAAGGTTTGTATTCCTATTAATCTCATTTTCTTCTGCAAGTAACACTTATTCTGTGGCTACATTAAAAGCGGAATGTTTGTGGAACATTTGCTGAACAGATGCTGCATCACTACGCTTCCACATCTAACCAGTGAAAGTGGCAACAGCAGGCATGTGAGCAAAAGCAGTGCACATGTGTCGTAAAGATCTGTGCTGTAAGCATGCAAAAAGACCAGTTATCTATTTAGAATTTTTATACAATGTGTGTCCGAGGCCCATTTACACAGAAATTGATATAGGTATATAGTAGTGCTGTCAGTCAATTCAAATATTTAATCACGCTTAATCGCATGGATGTCACAGTTAACTCGCGATTAATTGCCCCTTGAATTATAATGTTAATACTCGTATCACCATTGTTGCCTGGTTTTGACGAGGAGGAGGCGGAGGATTTGCATCAGCTGTGTGTTTGGCTTGAAGTGGTGTTTCAGACTGGATGTGCTACGATGAGAACTCAGTTCACACTGACAATACACACAGATAACTTCAGTCTTGTCAGTCGACCCATCTTGCAGATAGGGCTGGACCTGAACATCTGTATATTCAGTCGTTGTGGTGGTATCCGAATAATCATTTTGGGGTCCGAATAATCGTGAGCACCCTCACCGTCGCCTGGGTGAGCATCTGCACCAGCAGCAGACGGTTCGGGACGCGGAAACAGAACGGCATGGCGAGCGAAGACACTGCTGCTGTGCCACCGCCAGCAGGAGATATCTATGCTAACGCTGCCGGACTCAGACGGCCAATTACCCCTGACGGGATCTTGTTTGCATCCATTTCAGCGTCTCATGTTCGCCATCCACACAAAACAGTAGCCTAGTCTTTTGCAGCTGGCGAACAGGGAAGACCAAAAGTGCATGGGGCGTGTTCATTGTTTTGTTCCCGGTCTACATGCGGATCCTGTAGTTTTTCTAAAGTTACTAGCTGTGGCCACAGCTAGTGAAGGAACTACAAGGTCACTAGGTCAAAAAGAGTGTTAATCTCACCATTAAAAAACTGACGCCGTTAAAATTGATTTGCGTTAACGCATTAATAACACAATATTTTTGACAGCACTAGTATATAGGAATAAAAGTGTAAAGGAAATTGCTGCTTTGTATCAAACAGGGCTCTCACTTAAGAGTCTAGCATTTATTTGCCAGAACCAGCTGAGGGTTAACCTACCCCTATTATACAAACTTGTTGAAAAGCCTGCCAGCCTCACTTGTGCACTCGTTTAGCCTAAACCCCTGCACCATTTCCCAACACGTCTGCTCTGGTCTGCAGTGTCTCTGCGGCTTCAAACTAATTTCAGCATAACATTTTTCACCATGTCTAGATATCGATCGCAGTGACCAGGACAGATAATCCAGGGCAAATTGAGCATGTATCGACATCGTGGGGTTAATATGTCTCCAGGGACGGTCAGGTGTGTTTCTGTGTTTTCTCCATCTGTTTTTTCCAGCCGATCTCATCTGCAATGATCAATATCCCCACAGTTCATCCGACAAACTGAAGCTACTGATCAGCTCCTAATCCCATTAACCTTTGAATCCTTGGGCGTCTGAAGCGGACGGCTTGATATTCACTGGGATCACAGCCTCAGTGAGGACAAAATGAGCCCGAAGAGGTCCGACTCCATAAAGGGGTCAAAGGTCAACTGCTGCAAATGAAGACAGGTTAGTGAGAGGAGCACAATGGGGGAGAGAGGGGGATGAAACTTATTGATCAGTAGGTAGCAAGAAGAATGAGAGTCAGCATGTGATTATTTGAGCTGGGAGAAGAAGAGTAGAACAGTATTGGACAGGTAGTGATGCTGGGCAAAACAGACAAATGAAAATCACAGCACATTGGTCAAATCGGACACTAAAATTCCAGAGAATATTGATCTATCTGAGGTAAAATGCAAGAAAATAACCAAAGTAAATTACAGAATATTAGACAGGGATACAGAAACAGGGAATACTGGACCTGAGACGTCCCTTATTTGTGCTGCTCTATGTTTAGACTGCTGGTGGACTTCCCATAAAGCACCTCTCCTCTTTCTCTCCTCTTTCTCTCTCCATACATTTATATACCTATGCATGTCACTAACTTTGTGTCTTCTCTCTCACCTTTCTGCAGGTGTCTCTGGATCTGGAGCTACATGTGTCTGATCTGCAGTCACTGGTCTCACTGATCTCCCAAGTGTTTATTGCTCTTTTACATACTGTTTGTTCTCCATCTGCCATCCTGATATCAGCTCTATTTAATAGACAAAACCAGGGCTGGTTAATGAGAGAATATCAGATAAAACTGGTACTAAAACATGAAAGCAATGCAGAAATAACAAGGACTAAAACACCAGCATCCATTGGACAAAACTGGAGCTTAACCATCAGAGAAAATTAGACTAAACTGCAGCAACAAAGACAGGAAGTACTGAACAGATCACCAGAGCATACTGGACTAGACCACGACTTGAAACACAGGAGATGTTGGTCAAATCAAGGACTATGTCACAATTCCTGTTTCTCAACCTGTCTGCCCCTCTAGTTTAGTTTTTGCTTCGTGAGTATCCTCGTTTGGTTAAGTCTTGCTTTAGTTTATTCGTACCCATTTTCCTTTGTTCTTCGTCCGTGTGCAGTTTGAGTTATTCCTTAGTTTTTGTAGTTTTGTACATCTTTTGAATTTAGTCTGGTTTATCCCATTCTGTTCTTCCTTCTCAGTTTGGTTTATCTTTCTGTATAGGTTTTAGTCAGCTCCTTATCTCCCCATTTTGTTAGTGTAGTTTAATTAAATCTTCTGTGGTCCTCAAGTTTTCCCTTCGTTTGTTATAGTTGCATTGGTTTTCGGTTTTTGTAGTTTTCTCCCCTTTTGGTTAGTAGTCTGGTTACTGATTTAGTTTTCCCTTCCAGTTAGTTTCCTCTTAGTGAATGTACTTTTGTTTTTAGTCCTGATTAAAGAAACTCTGTCTGCAAACTTCACCTGCTTGTCTGCCGCTTCTGTGTCTGCACCTGGGTTCCCAGATCCCGCTTGTAACAAACTAAATGTCTAGATCATATTGGACAAAACTGGGCCTAGAGTACCAGGAAATAGAACTCAAAACCAGGCAAGACAGTCAGGCATAAGTAGTGTTAAAACATGAAAGAATATAACAAATAAACCGTGGTAAACATCCTGGGATGCTGGGTAGGATGAGCTAAAAGACGTGAGAATGCCCCGGCTAAAATTTCAGGCCAAAACTGAAACGGTCAACACATTTGTAAATGAAGGTGTAAATAAAAGTATTTTACATAATTGTCTTAAATTGTCAAGTGGAAATTGGGTCTTAGATTCTGTTCACAACAAAAATCCCTAAATGGCAAGAATTACCATCCATGCATCAGTGTGGGCAGCTGAAGTTTAGAACACCATCTAAAACACTAACAACTTGAATTCTGTTCTATCAGATGGCGACAGCTTTACAGAGATTTAGAAGCACAGTGTGTTTCTGCTCATGTGTATGTGTTGGGGGGTTTGATAGTGTCGGTGTTGAAGAGGGGAAAGGAGGCTGACAGCCAATTAAAGATGACAGGCAGAGAGAGTGAGCCTCTCTGCTCCTTTAAAACACATGTGTCCTGTTGACAGCTAGCGTTTCCAGCAAAGACATGACTCCAGAGACGAAGAGGAGGAAGATCATTCAGGTTTCTGTGTGAGACACTCCATCGTGGTGGTGACAGTCATGAAAAACTTATTTTACCAACTTGTACTAAAAGCTTCCTTTCACTTTGAATGCAGGGCTCTGCCAATCATGACACAGGGCAGTGTAGGAATCTTGCCTCAATTTTTTTTTCTGGAAAAAACCCAGCAAATAAGAACACAGTCTTTTAAATGTACTGCCAAGAGAGGAAGTCTTTGAAAGCTGAACTCACATTACTGCACATTGTCAAAATGATCCATGCAATACCCATCTGATGTGAAATACTTCGCATGTTACAGCCTTGTTTCTTTATTTCTGAAATGTTTTAAATTAAATATGAGTTTTTTGTTAAGCATCTGAGATGAAGGTACTTTCAAGTGAATAGAAAACAAGGAATAATGGACAAATCAGGGCTCAAACATCAAAGAATAGCAGACAAAACTGGCCATAAAACAGGCTGGCCTTTAAGTCAGGATGACATAAAGTATTGGGACGTCTGCCTTTACACACACATGAATGTTAATGACATCCCATTCTTAATCTGTAGGGTTTAATATGGAGTTGGTCCACCCTTTGCAGCTATAACAGCCTCAACTCTTCTGGGAAGGCTTTCCACTAGGTTTAGGAGTGTGTTCATGGGAATTTTGGACCATTCTTCCAGAAGAGTTGTTGTGAGGTCAGGCACTGACATAGGACCAGAAGGCCTGGCTCTCAGTCTCCACTCTAATTCATCCCAAAGGTAGCTTAAAGAAGTTCATTTTGCCTTCCATTTGACAGATTAAGGTCACTTCCGTCTTCTTCAGAATGTCATCTGATGACATTCTGAAGAAGACGGAGGTGATCCGTCGAAACTGTCAGGTATTTAAAAACTTCAATTCCTCTTTGCCTGGTTATGTGAATGAAACAAAGCTCATCCCGAAGTTGTTCTATAAGGTTGAGATCAGGACTCTGTGCAGGCCAGTCAAGTTCCTCCACACCAAACTGGCTCATCCATGCCTTTATTGACCTTGCTTTGTGCACTGGTGTGCAGTCATGTTTGACAGGAAGGGGCCATCCCCAAGCTGTTCCCATAAAGTTGGGAGCATGAAGTTGTCCAAAATGTCTTGGTCTGCTAAAGCATTAAGAGTTCCTTTCACTGGAACTAAGGCACCAAGCCCAACCCCTGAAAACAACCCCACACCATAACCCCCCCTCCATCAAACTTTACACTTGACACAATGCAGTCCGACAAGTACCGTTCTCCTGACAACCACCATACCTAGACTCATCCATCGGATTGCCAGACAGAGAAGTGTGATTGGTCACTCCAGAGAACACGTCTCCCCTGCTCTAGAGTCCAGTGGTGGTGTGTGCTACACCACTGCATCCGACGCTTTGCATTGCACTTGGTGATGTAAGGCTTGGATGTAGCTGCTCGGCCATGGAAACCCATTCCATCAAGCTCTCTACCTCTCTAATCTGAAGGCAACACCAAGTTTGGAGGTCTGTATCTACTGACTGCAGAAAGTTGGCCATTTGTGTTCATCTGCTGACCCCACTCTGTGATTTTACGTGACCTACCACTTTGTGACTGAGTTGCTGTTGTTCCCAGTTGCATCTATGTTGTTATAATATCACTAACAGTTGACCATGGAATATTTAGTATCAAATTTCATGAATGGACTTATTGCACAGGTGGCAACCTATCACAGTATCATGCTTGAATTCACTGAGCTCCTGAGAGCGACCCATTCTTTCACAAATGTTTGTAGAAGCAGCCTGCATGCCTATAGGTGCTTGATTTTTTACACCCATGGCCATGGAAGCGATTGGAACACCTGAATACAATTATTTGGAGGGGTGTCCTAATAAATTTGGCATAGTGTATATTGAAGGGAAAAGGACCTGAAATGCAAATTTACCAAAAAAACCCCAAAACATTAAAAAATATATTGAAATACATCATTAGAGTAATTATTTAATAGCTCCACCTTGTGAATCATGATGTACATGATGTTTGTGGCTTGAACATCCACTGAAGAAACTAAATGTTGACAGACGGACAGAAACTTCCAGTGCAATCTATGAGATGAACCCATGAGAGTTCAGAGTTTTTTCTGTTAGGAAGTAATGAACTAACAACAACAACTAACATCTGTGTATAGTTCATAAGCTCAGTTTTCTCCGTTCATACTTCTGCTCTGCATCAGTCGACCTCTGCGTCCCAGCTGTCTCAGCAGCATGTTAAACACTTGACTTTCACATGCTGACTTCCTCTCTGAAGTGAAAATATTGTTCAGTCTCTGAGGAGTCGTCCGCCTCCTGCTGAGCATCTCCCCAAACCCCTGCTTTTTCCTCTCTGACACAAAAGCGCTCTTTAAGACATCAGTGGGTCCTCTTCCTCACTTTATATTCACGCTGCGCTGCGTTTGCTGTGTGGAGGGAAACTCTCAGCAGACTTAAGTGAACACAGAGGTGACTCAGGTGAGCACTTCGTTTCCAAAGACAGCGTTTCACCGACAGTGTGCCTGAAGCTGTTTGAGCGAGGCGACGTGATGCAGATGGAGAGAAGACTCTGGTTCACAACATCAGACCCAGACTTAGTTTATACACTGAGGACAGAAAACTAATGAAACACCACTTCTACTACTGAAACTTTACACCTGATTTTTTTAAAGGACAAGTGAAAGTGATCTGGAATAACACTCCACTTTATTAACCAAGGCAGGCTTGTACAAAGCATTACTGTACAAACAGTATCTCGACCACTGTTGGATGGATTGTCAGTTTTGTACTGTGTAGACCAGTGGTTCTCAACTGGTCCAGCCTCAGGACCCAATATGTCTCTATTAATAACAGTCGCAACTCTAACCCTGTTCCTGTTAACAAATGAAGGTTTATTTGGGTGTCGTCTCAATGCATTTTGATACAATTTAGGTTAATATTGGGCAACTACTGGTGTCACCCCAGTGGTGTAGACAGTTGTGGTTCCTGCAGGATGAATGGTGATGGCTTTCTGCTACTTCAGCAGACCTGAAGATAAAGAATTGTCAGATTTCAGCATTTCAGATTCAGTGATAGTTTAGTTGACTCATTAACACTGATTCAGTGTGGATTCAGTGTTGCTGTGGTATGTTGGACATTATACATTTATGCTAACCCTTTCCAATGGAAAAATCAATAAAATTCATATAAAATCTGTACGATCGACAAAAGCAGCGTTGTTTTTGGTAGCCATCTTAGTCTTAGTCTTAGTCTGTTGGATGAATGCTTATTAGTCTGAGCCACATTTTAGTAATTTCTATATGTGATAGTTTTAGTCCAGTTTCAGTCGACGAAAACTCAAAAAAATTTTAGTCTAGTTTTAGTCAGTTCTATTTTTTTTTTTTTTTTTAAAAAAAGCCTTTTAACAAATTAATTTATGTCAATAAGTAGTGGAAATTGGATTTAAGGTTGACAGGTTGTATCAAGTGTTGCAATTCAGAAATTGAGGAGGTGTCTTATGATCAGGGTTGTCCATTCGGGCCAATACGGTAGATCATTGACCTGTGGCTGTGATCGCAGGTTGCTGCTGTCAACCGCAGCTGCATTTGGGGTCCAAAAAAACAGAAGTTCTGGCCACTGGCCTGGAACAGACCAAGCGTTCGGGAAACCTCCCTGACCTCCACTTGGCCAGCCTGTCCCGAGTGAGCCTTCAGGTGCTGCTTGAGACTGGTGGTATTCTTTCCACCTAGTTTGTAGCCACATCTACCGCCGTCTCCCTCTCCAGTGCATTCTGTTTTTCTTTCTGACGGTTTATATTGAAAGAATGTCCATAGATCATTTCGTCGTTTCCGACCACCAAGCCCCTTTGTTGATGCTGCCACCATGGTCCATCAATGAATTAATAAACTGAATTGCGTGTCTGCATGTGAGTAGTGACCGGTGTGTTGTGCAGAATGTGTGCTGTGTGCCAGGTGGTGGGCGTGACCAAACAAAGGCCTTGTCCACACGTAGCTGGGTATCTCACAAAACGAAGATATTTTCTACGATTTTCCTGTCATCCACATGAAAACGCAGATTTACGGCATTAAAAACGATTCTTTTAAAAACCTCCAACCAAAGTGAAGATTTGCGAATTATGCGTCTGCATGTGGACGTTAATAACCAGAGTTTTGCATTTGGAAATGTCACTGCCTGCGACAAAATCTGTTCTTACGTCACATATGCAACCTGTGTTTACATTCAGAAACAGTATGGATGCCCTCACAAGGTTTTTGGCGCTGTTTCTTAGCTTACTCTGATTGGATAGGGTTTGGGGAACTGCTGCCACCTAAAGGTCTGGCATGCTTATGGATGTGCTTAAAAATGCACTTATGCGGTTAGGTGTGGTTTCTAAAAACAAGGTGGTGTGTACGCAAGTTTTCTTCTAGACGGAGGGGCAGGATATTTGGTTTTACAAAAACCTGGCTACGTGTGGACAAGGTCAAAGATAGGATACAGCAGCATTGCTGATATGTTTTAGCTTTTGACTGACACATTACAGCACAATAGGCATAAAAGTCATGCATTTTAAACGTCTGACAGACCACCCAGTAACATTTTCATCCAGTCTCATCTCATCAACGAAAACTCACACACCACTCGTCATGTTTTAGTCATCAAAGAGCCACATTTAGCTCATCACCGTCTCGTTATCGTCATGAAAAGAGGGGCATCGACGAAATCATTTCGTCATTGTCATCGTTGACGAAAACAACACAGTTCAAAAGGCAAGAAAATGTAACACTTTATCGAAGAATTAACATTAAGCAATATTCAACCATGTCATTGTGCCAGAAAAAAGTGAAGAACTGTGTGAGACATGAAGGTGGCAGCGGCGACACTGAAATCCAAACTACACCAGGTAAATATTCATCAGAGAGAGAATCACAGAGCCACAGATGACAATGTTTGAGTGCTTTAAATCCAGTGTCCTGACTAATGTGGTAAAGGCTACAAATTCATTGCACAACACAACCTGTTGATGGCTGTACTAAACCACTTGACGGAACTATTAGCACAAATCTGCGGAGTTTTAAAATGAATTTTATGTATACATCCGCAAGTTTTTTAAATGGAAGACATTTCCATTTCATTTAAGACATTCTCCTTACGTTGACATGTATGATTATATACACTGAACATCATCATTTTCATTGTGACAATGTTGTTAGGCTAATATTAATAAGTTATGAAGTCACAAAAAAGTAAACTTAAAAATAGTATCAGCATAGCTTCCACCTACTCATTACCCACTTAAGGACATGTTATATTTGAGTTAGACATTTTTTGACAGGAACTAGTCTGTGGTTGGTACAAGCGAATGTTGGCTTCTTATGTCTTGACAGAAAGCATCAGTCAGCCAGACTCACAAGAGGCATTAGAACAAACTTGATAGCTAGGCAAGTACATTGCAAATAAACCAGATGCAAACAAGTATCTCACAGCTAGAAGATCCCCGGTTCGCATCCCGGTTAGGACACCTGAGATCTTTCTGTGTGGAGTTTGCATGTTCTCCCTGTGCAGCGTGGGTTCTCACCGTGTTCTCAATCTCCCAGACTCCCACAATCCAAAAACATGCTGAGGTTAACTGATGATTCTAAATTATCCATAGGTGTGAATGAGAGTGTGCTTGGTTGTTAATTTCTTTGTGTTGCCCCACAATAGACTGGTGACCTGTCAAGGGTGTCCCCTGCCTTTGACTGAGTTGGCTGGGATAGACTCCAGCCTACAGCGATCCCACAGAGGATTAAGTGGTGTATAGATAATGGATGGATGGATTTTGATGAGATGCTGCTGACACTGATGCACTCATTTTGCCACCAGTTTGTTGGCACTTCTGTATAATTTTTAAATGTACACATTTCATTATTCAGAGTTAACAGTAGCCACTCAAAGTCAATCTGCCTTTCTCATTCCCAGGATGCCAAAAACTGGCGTTTTTCCTGTCATGGAGGTACGAGATACAAGTTTTTCAGTTAAAGAGCCTCATGAGAACGAAGGGAAGAAAGGGAAGAAGCAGCATAAGTCCCAGGACTTTCACCCAGGAGACTGAGACTGAGAAAACCATTATTTAATTACTGAGTTTTGTTTCATTTTGTTGCTTAAGTTTAATTCCCAAAACTACTTGGTTGGGATTAGGAAGAGATCATGGTTTGGGTTAAAATACTCCCCACATTAAGAGCAAAACAAACTTCTCTTTACCTGAAAAGTAGTGAAGTGATGACAGCAGCAGGGAACATTGGCATGTATGTGATGCGCTGGGAGTGAGACCGGCTGAATCAGCTTGCCAGAGATTTCTAATGGGATTTCTGTTCAGGCCTGATAGCAAAGAGCTGCAGAACTTCTAATTAGTCAACTGATTAGTGTATGAGCATCAAATAGATTACATTTTGAGACAGACCACAGATCAACAAGCTTTAATCAAAAGCAGTGTAACAAAGAGAAAATAATGTGTAATCTTTTCAAGGAAAGTCTCTGCATGCAGCCTCCCTCTCTTCTTCTATTTCTCACACAGGCAGGCAGAGTCAAAGGTCACAGCTGCTGTAGTGCTTTTAAAAGGATTACATGTGTGTATCCAGTAGCACGTTGTCACTTTTGACCTCCAACAGAGACGAACACGCTGATTTTTTTTTTATGTTCTGACCTGAAAAACTCGCTCAGAGCTCTTCACCACAGCCCGTCTGCCCTTGACAAAAACCTTCTACCAGCTCTGCTGCTGCCTGGAGAAAATGCCACCGCTCGCCCGCAGAGAGCTCTGAGCACCGGTGGTAATTGGATCCTGGTCTTCTCCTGCCCCCCCCCCATCCCTCCTGCGCCCCTCTCTGTCCTCTCTCGGCTGGAGGTGTCATCATCAGCGCTCTAATAAGGCAAAGACTGCGAGCGCCTTCAGCGAGTCATTATTCACAGTAATGACTTCCCGCTCAGCTCCGAACACTGGGCTCCTAACGTACAGGACGGCTTGTATCTTCACGCACCGAGCTGGACGGCAGTTTAAGGACTGAGGTCATCAGATACTAAAACACAAACTGAAAGTAGTCCAGTTCTGCTGTCCAACAAGGGAACACATCACACATTTTTACATGTGGTACAGCCAGTTATATGCAAAACGCTGATTTTCACTGCAGCCACAAAGTGTTTGTCC
Organism: Dascyllus trimaculatus; assembly: GCA_024666655.1. Lineage (NCBI taxonomy): Eukaryota > Metazoa > Chordata > Actinopteri > Pomacentridae > Dascyllus > Dascyllus trimaculatus. The sequence goes on from CM045448.1 coordinate 32,084,985, forward strand.
TGTGATGGTTCTATTTTTGCATTCTTGCCTCCGTGTTGTGGAACATTGTATCTTCAATTAAACCATCCATGTAACGTTAAAATGCTGACTCCGGGTTCTAATCTAAGGGTGTTTATATGTATACTGGGGTGGCGGTGTTTGCTGTGTAGCTTATTTTAACCATGGTACAACATGGCTGCAGGGATGTCTGTTAAGGCCGGTACACACTGCAGGATAATCGGGACGTTTTTTGTCCCGATCTCCTCCTTACCATCAAAGCCAGCAAAGGCCCGATTGTCGGATGTTTGCAAACGACATCGTGTCTGATTTTCCTGTGGTGGTGGGTGTGTTAAGAGTGATTTTGTCCGGTCCATAGATAATGAACATGTTTAATATTTACGACTAGAAATCCTGTAGTGTGTGGGGGTGTCCTCCGAGAGCAGCCAAGCACGCACAGTGTGTGATGTCATCTGTACCAAATTTAAGCCTATCAGAACGCGAGCTGAGTCACCTGACTGACAAAAGAGGAAGTAAAAACAAACAAGTAGGATTACCGTCGCTAAAAAATTTAATCAGATTAATCATGATGATGGATTAATCCACACTAACGCATCAATTTTGACAGCCCTAAAAAATCTCTACCCCTCGGCTTAGAGATCCAGATGGTCTGATAGTAATGTGCCGCATTTTTGGCAGTAACAGTAGCAACGTTATAATGATGGGAGGAGTAATCAGTTAGATTACTCGTTACTGAAAAAAAGGAACGCCGTTAGTAACACAGTTATTCCCATCAACAGCAGTTTGCAATGACTGTGGTAACTGAAGTCACGTTTGACTACGCGAGATTTGGAATATTGAGCGAGTTGGGATATTGAGCGTGATACTCTGCTGAGGAATCCGTTAGTGTGTGGTGTGCTCCGTAGTGCTACACCACACACTACAAGTTCAGAAGAGAGAGATCTTGTGTGATCTGTCTTCTGTTATCATCAAGTGTGTGGTCTCTAAATCTGTGAAGGTTTGAAGAATCCTGTAATGTGTGCCAGCCTTTAGTCCACCACCCTGTTCCAAACAAAAATACCTCAACAACTATTGTTTGGATTGATGTGAAATGTGCTGAAGACATTCATCTTCCCCTCAGAATTATCTGTGATAACCTTGTTGATCCCTTTTAATCTAGTGCAATCGTCAGAAATAAAAACAGCCAAAACCCCCATACTTTGGTTTGTCCGTCTAACAAGTGAATGTCTTTGCGTTGATCGTTGTAGTCTCACTGAGCTGCCAGTCTGGCCAAGACCGAATATTGTCAAAATACTGAACATTTAAACCTTCTCAGGCCTCCTAACTTTCGCCTAATGAACCACACATAGCTGTTTTCCACTGCAGGAACTTGTGGGCCATTTTAGGGAGACCCAAACCTTTATGCTTGTTGTGCAACCACTCATGTGAAATCTCTTTCAGGTCTGTTTTCAAGTTAGAACCTACTTCAGGGTAGACACTTCTCACAGCACCATTTTACTGATTGACAAAAATCTTCCCTAAACAAAGAAGTTGCTGGAGCTCTTTCACTGAGGGGTAATACTTATACTGTCTGCCTGGAAGAAGGGATTTATAGGGATTTGCCTGCACTTTGTGGAAAGAAACTTGTTCGGTTTGTTGCCAAGCCTGAGATGACGAGCTTGACACTGCTTTCACTATTTGTCTGTTAAATGTGAAGCTACAGTGAGCAGCTAATAAACGACTGGAAACAGGTGGGAAGCAACTATTCTGTCTCTGTCCTAAGTCAACCCATCCATCCATCCATCATCTATACTCTGCTTAATCCTCTGTAGGGTCGTCGGGGGGCTGGAGTCTATCCCAGCCGACTCGGGCGAAGGCAGGGGACACCCTGGACTACGGACGATTTAGAATACTCAGCTAACCTCAGCATGTTTTTGGACTGTGGGAAGAAGCTGGAGTACCCGGTGAAAACCCACGCTGCACAGGGAGAACATGCAAACTCCACACAGAAAGATCCCAGGCGTCCTAACCGGGAAGTGAACTGGGGATAAAGACTTAAATACTAGGTTTGCCTGCCTGTAATTATCACTTGTTACAGAAGAAATAATCTAATATCTTCTCCTTACTGTATGAAGACACCATATTTGTAGACTTCCACTGCTGGAGGCGTCTAAATGTTCCACACAGTTTTTCAAGGTCCTCATCTACCTTCTTGGTAGGTTGTTCAGGGAGCTTGAAGAACTTAACTTCTGTGGACTCAGAGTGTCTCAGTGTCAGAGGGAGGTCTGGGTGTCTTTCCCCAGGAAATGTGTTGTGTCTAACACTGTATTTTCTGCATTAAGCAGAATTTTCATGCTTCAGTTCTTAATCACTTTATGGTGAGTTTCTCTTTATTTATGTGGTGTGAAACACAACATTCATTCAGTATTGTTTTTTATATATATTCATTCCCTTTTACCTTTTTCATTAGATATTATCCCTGCTGAGTCAACACACATATATAAATGTGTGTGCATGGTATGAGTTACTCTTCTGTCCTCTTTTGTTTCTTGCCGTAACTTTTGTAAATTTGCAAGTCGCAGATATACTCATTTTAATTCATTTCTGAGCTCCTGGATTTGAACAGCTCATGTGTTTCAGCAAACTTTCTGTTCATGTTCAAAATGTTTTGCACATTTAAAACATATGGATAAATATACATATAGACTGTTGCATCTACAAGTAAATGTTTTTCAAAATAAGAGTCTTTTGCTCCATTCTTGTTTTTATTCAGGGAGGAAATGGACGTATTCTTAACAGCTGCTGCTCTGTTTTTTGTGTCATTTGTCTGACAGTGTCCATTACTGTCAGCCTTCTCATTTGCACTGCAGCATTACCAGAATTTGTTCTTCACTGTGTCAACCACATTACACTTAAAAGAGTCCAGTCTGATTTGATTAATTTGACAATGTCCCATCCCCACATCTGTATTCTGTCAAATCAGTAAACCAATGATTGGTAGGCGGGTTGGCAAAGCTAACCTCAGCTGACTCAGAAATCTGTTTGGCATTTTGCCAACAGTGCAATCCTACTGTTAGGTCATTAAAAGTTTGGCTTGAGTCAAGTAGATTCATTCAGCATATGTCAGTCTATCGTCTAGTGTTCAGTCAATGAAAGCAGTGAAGTTAAATGGAATGTTTGTCATCTTTGTGGATAGTCAGACTCCTGTATGGACTGACTCTGCAAACAAAGCATGATGGAGAAAAAGGCAGGAAACACAATCATCCAGGGGCTGCATCACTCCACTTAAACCTTTCCCTCTGGTTATTTTGAAGAATCCCAGAGAAGGTAAGCCTCAGGTTAATCCAGAGGAGGAATGTTCAGTGAAGACTGGCAGGTTGAAAACGACAGTTCACTCCAAAACAAGATAATGTTTACTCTTTGCCTTAAGTAGGTTCAAAATCTATTGAGACAGTTTCACAGACCTCATCAGCAACATCAGTTTCTAATGTCCATAACTGTCTCATTGTGGAGCTGTTAAGTCAACATCAGGCTCTTTATCCAAATCCAAAAATGACAGAGAGCTCTAACAGTTTTGGAACAATGATTCCTATAATCTTGAGGCTTTGGGGCATGTAAAGTAAAACCAGTGTCATTTGGCATGTATCTGCTTGCTGCTGCTTCTTGCAGTCTATCTATGCATGTGCAGCAATGGACGGCAACAGCTGATTGCTTTCATATTGCTTTTGATATGACTGATATGAAAGAAAAATATAAACATATGATTCTATGACAAGCTCTGCAGATGTAACATTTTTTTTGGAAGGTTTCCTAAACAGATTTATGGATGATTGCTAATAAGGGACATCGGTGTCCTTAGAAAGGGTAAGTTACAGCCTAAAAATGTGTGTATTGTGGCTGTGCGGTGGATTAAACCTTACTGAGACATGACTTCAGTCTAATTTTTGATGCAAATTGTGATACTGGGGCGTCCAGTTGGGTTGTGAGGTACTTTAATTGTCTTGATGATCTTTGCGTCACAGCCAGAGACCATGACTTCCTGTTGGTTTCAGGACACCAGCAGGCACCTGACGCTTTGTGCCTTTTATCAGTGAGGCTTTCATTTCAGAACAGAGGCGATGCAGTGTGTCTTTAATCAGGGGGATTTGCTGGAGGAAGAAGGCGGAAAAAGGAAGAGAGATGTGCTGGTAATGATGGATCACTGAGGAGTGCACCACTCTGAGGTCAATAAAGTGTGTGTGTGTGTGTGTGTATACATATATGAACTGAAGTGAAGTGAACTGGACTGAACTGAAAGTGGGATGACCCGAGAGCACAGTGTCTCACATGTGACATTCAATTTATTCCTAAACAACCTGACAGTGGTAATTATCAGGGTAAAATAACAGCCAGGCAGGTGTGTATCACTGGAAGCAGAGAGTGGATGGACAGAGTTGATTTGTGGTAGAAGCAGTAAAGCTGTTCCGTAGTCAGAAACCTGTAAGTCAGTACTCTGGTGAGTGTGATACTTTGACAGCAGTAACAAAGAACTCCCTGGTAATACTTTCACTGAGTCACTGTGTTGTTTGGTTTGTAATTTTGTGCACCTTTGCAGATGAGGTTGGTTGTTTTATTTATGTGTTTCTCATTTAAATCTGCTGATTAATGTGTTTCTTAAAATATATGTTACTTTGCACAGTTTATAGTGTACAGCGCTGCTTTCCTTAACATCTCCTTCAGTTTCTCAGTGTCAACCAGCATGTAGCTGCCGTTTGTAAGAGGTCGAGTCACATCATGAGCTAAAAACAGCTACAAGATCAAGTGCAGCAATTCATTCTTGTTCCCAAAGTGACGCACTATGAAGCAGGTTCAACATACAGAGTGTCTTCTCATTATCTGGCCTCACTTAACTGAACAACTGCAGTGGGAATAAGCTGACTTATGAAGCTGGTTATTAACTCTGTAAGTTAACTCGGGTTTCTGAACCTGGGTCTGAACACGTCCACATGAACGAGGAAGAGTTGGCACCAGATAACCAATCACAAAGACTGATCATCACATTTTACTAATGTTAGAGGCCTCAAAGGTTGGTGTAATGTTAACCAAAAACTGTATTTGTATTAAGTTGTATTTTTAGTAGTGTCTACTGTACTACTAGTATTTAGTAGGGCTGGACCCAAATATCTACATATCCAAATGTCCGAATATTCAGTCGTTATGGTGGTATCTGGATAATAATTTTGAGATCCAAATACTCGTGTTAATATCAGTATGTTAACCAGTGACATGTAACCTTACCGCCATACCGCCTTGTGGATGCCTGATCCCATCAGATCTGGGAAGCTAACTGAGGTTGGGCCTGGTCAGTACCTGGATAGGAGACCGTGAGGGAACACCAGGAAGCCTGGGTGGATGCAGTGTGAGAGTGAGTGGGTGGTGGTGGTCAGAAGGGCCAATGAAGCAGACTGGCAGCCTGGCCTCTGCCAGGGCAGCTGTGGCTACATATGTAGCTTACCACCAACAAGTATGGAGTGAATGAATAATGCAATGCAAAGCATCTGTGAGTGTCTAGAAAAGCGCTATATAAAACCAATGTATTATTATAACATCAACATTTTCCAGTCTGTCCATCCATTATCTATACACCACTTAATCCTCTGTAGGGTCATGGGGTGCTGGAGTCTATCCCAGCCAACTCGAGCAAAGGCAGGGGACACCCTGGACAGGTCACCAGCCTATCGCAAGGCTAAACATAGAGACAGACAACCAAGCACACTCTCATTCACACCTACGGACAATTTAGGATCATCAGTTAACCTCAGCATGTTTTTGGACTGTGGGAGGAAGCCGGAGTACCTGGTGAGAACCCACACTGCACAGGGAGAACATGGAAACTCCACACAGAAGGATCCCAGGCGTCCTAACCGGGACGCGAACCGAGGATCTTCTAGCTGTGAGGCGACGCTGCTAACCCCCGATCCACCATGCAGCCCACATTTTGCAGTCATTCTCATAATTTAAATAAATATATAAAACAGTCACATGGAAACAGTAAGTACAACCCTACATTTATCACACCTTCAAATCCATGAAATTAGACTCCGAGATTCTGGATTAGGTCCAACGATTAAAACTTCCCGAGGGAGGGACAAGAGGAATTTGTCTTTTACAAATATTTGACACTGAGATTCTGCTGTTCTCTTTGCTATTATCTAAAGAGCTCTCTGAGGTCCTTAGAATGAAGGTTGCTGATGCCTGCAACAATGAATTTTAAACCTTTTCCAGAGGATTAGAAAAAAAGTCACGGCACTGCGAGAGAAATCTACAAGTGGTGCTGATTCCAGACAATTTGTCCAGGACTGGCTGCCTGGCAAGTTCAACCAAAGAGCAGGCCGTTTGATGTAACAGAAACCTCCAAGTACCCCAGAATTTCATTTAATTGAAAGCTGCTGGTGTCAAAATGCTGCACCTAAAATTAGGAAGGGATTGCACAAATTTGACCAACATGGGAGACGTGCTGTCAAAAATGAAATTAGAGAAAAACTCTGGTTTGCTATTAAACATAACATAAAATAATGTGCTCTGGACAGACGAATCAGAAGAGAGAGAGATAGAGCAACAGCTTCAACAGTAACTGGATCCCACTCTGAAGTTTTCATCATATCAAAGTGCTTGAATATAATGTCTGTCTGACGTCTGTGTGACAGTTGAGGTTGAACCAGAAGTGGACCGTTCAGCAGGATAATGATCCTGGGCACACCAGCAAATCCACCAAGGAATGACTCTTACAGAAGAAATGGAGAGTTATGGAATGGACTGATCAAAGCCAAGATTTTGAATCCCATTTTAACCAGCCGCCCCAACTCCCCCCATCCCTTGGTGTCAAGTAATATTAAACATGCAATATGTGCAGGAAAGCTCCCAAATTTCTTGCAACCGAAGGAATTTTACATGGAAGAGTGGTCAAAAATTTCATCAGGCTGATGTCAGAGACTGGTGTACGATTATGCAAAACAGCTACATGAAGTTATTTCTGCTAAAAAGGGCAATAACAGCTTCTGAGGCCACAGCAGAATATGACACCAGCACATTATATTGATATTTTTAATGAATAAATGATTGTAATGGTAATTTTCACTGTGGTTATGTTCAAGTATATATGCCACAGAAAGTGTTAAAGCAAAAAAAAAGACCTTTTTATGGTGTGACAGTTGATTGGTTAGGCTCATGGAATCATCACAGTTTGATTAAAATTAGTGTTTCATTTAGGTTGATGACTTTCATCATCATTCTTAACGACTGCAATATGACCAAGTGGTTCCAGTTACCAGACAGTCATAAAAGTAAACTTGATTATCGGTCTATCGGAAACAGATGGCTACTCTGTAAAAGTCTAATGTTTGGTTGACCTATCCATCCACCCCAACCTCCACCCTAGCACCTTGTTTCCATATAGTGCTATGTATGTTTATGAGTCAGTCCATTTATTCCTGTGCTAATCTCTGATGTGTTTGTAAAACTCCTGCTTTTTTTTCTCATTCGGAATTTGCCTTGAATATGTCGAAGATGGCTTTTTTGTGTGCCACGATGCTGAAAAAAAGAAATTAGCTAACAGGTAAAGACTATTCAGTTGCTTAGTTATGTTGATAGTCAAATCATGTAAAGGTGTAATTAAAAACTAGCTTACCTAGTTTAATATACAGAGTGCATGCAAGATGGCTCAGACGTTTTTTAACAAAATATTTCTCAAAACTGGCGACACATCTGGCAGGACATCCTCCTCATGTTGTGGTGATGCACAGGCTCATATTCAATAATAACTGGACGATAAAAAGTCAAAAAATTAGCCTCTCTGCCTTGACTGCAGTGAAGTTTCCATCCATCCATGCATTCTTTGTATTAATAGGGGGGCCAGCCTCTATATTATATGGAATTACAGACACCGATCATAGTGTGTGTGTGTGTGTGTGTGTGTATGTATGTATGTATATATATATATATATATATATATACATATATATATCACACATACACACACTGCTGTTTAATCAGAGTCCTTTGTTCCTGCTGTGTGGAATCACTTGTAACCCATCTGTCAAAGTGTGATGCATGAATAAAGATTTAATCACTGCATTCGCCACTTAAAGCGATGACTCTGATTCTGTTTACAAAATGGATGAAGGAACCATTTAACATAATGCTGCCAAACACAAGCTGTACAGTCGGCTCCAACGCCACCAGTTTAGTACGCAGATGTTGGACTCTGCTCTTATTGATTAATTCATGCAGTCAGTCTGGTTTTATTCTGAGTTAATGTTAATCAATCACAGAGCTGTTGGAACTGCAGACTATAGAAAGAACAGCATCATATCAACTGTATTATCTTTATTAGTAATTAAAGGATTAAATTAGCAGCATTTTAAAACTGCTATATTGTGTCCTGCAGTATGATAATTATACTGTATCATTCTGATTACGGTTCAGTGGCGAAGATGATTGGTTGCTTTTGTTTCATACTTCCAGATGAAGACAGTGTTTCCCATCAGGCTGATGCTTCCATATGTTAAGTGATTACTGAAAAACATAACGATAATTAAAATGAAAGTGAAAACAGTTAGTTTAAATAAACCAATAATTAATCAATAATATGTCCTTAAGTCCTTTCAAAGTCAGGCAGTTTGCTGTGAGGCATGTATCTGGGAATAATGTGGAAAAACACATTGATCTTTGTATCTTGTATCTTATATCTTGATCAGGATATGTCGTTCAACTTAATATATAAAACAAGTCTGTAGGACGGCATTCTTTCATTTATGTAATATTGTCAAAATCAGAAATATCTTGTCCCAGACTGATGCTGAGAAACTAGTTCATGCATTTGTAACCTCCAGGCTGGACTATAGTAATTCCTCATTATCAGGATGTCCCAGTAACTCTCTTAGAAACCTCCAGCTGATCCAAAATGCTGCAGCCAGAGTTCTGACAGGAACCAGTAAAAGAGATCATATTTCTCCTGTATTAGCTTCTCTTCATTGGCTCCCTGTAAAATCCAGGATAGAATTTAAAATCCTGCTCTTAACCTATAAAACTGTTAATGACCAGCTCCATCATATCTTAAAGACCTTATTGTACCTTATCATCCTCACAGAGCCCTTCGTTCTGAGACTTCAGGTTTACTTGTGGTTCCAGAGTTTCCAGAAGTAGAATGGGAGGCAGAGCCTTCAGTTATCAGCCCCTCTGTTGTGGAATCAGCTCCCAGTTTGGGTTCGGGGGGCAGACACCCTCTCTTCTTTTAAGATTAAGCTTAAAACTTTCCTATTTGACAGATCTTACAGTTAGGGCTGCTCAAGATCACCTGAGCTTAGTTTTGCTGCCATAGATTTAGACTGCTGGGGGACTCACATGATGCACTGGGCTCCTCTCCTCGACTCTCTGTACTGTCATATATCAACATTACATGTGACTAACTCTGTGTTTCCCCTGAGATTCTGTGTCCTGCTTGTTCTCTCCATGGATGTCTCTGGATCTGGAGCTCCACATCCCTGATCTGCAGCTGCTGGCCTCACCACCTGCTGTCCTCCCATCCCCACCCCAACCTCTCCTGCTATCCCTCCCTCCCTCCTCTTCCCCACTCCCAACCCAACCGGTCGAGGCAGATGGCCGCCCTCCCTGAGCCTGGTTCTGTAGGAGTTTTTTTTCCCCCTTCCCTACCATAGGGGGTTTTTGGTTCCTTCCCACCATCGCTGACTGCTGCTCATAGGGAATCCAAAAGAAACTTTGGTCTGTTGGGTTTTCTGTTCTTTCTTACAATGTTTAGCGCTACGTGACGACATATGTTGTAAATATGCGCTATATAAATAAAACTGAATCGAACTAAATTGAATCTTTTCTAGTGAAGTGTCTGCATTGCAACTTTTCCATCTCTTCTTGATTCAGGAAGGTGTTCTTGACAAGTCATAACTAATTTCCAAAGCATTAGTTACATTCTAGCCTCTAAATCACAGCATTTCAAAATGAATGAAGTAATAAATGGGTCTACTGGTCCCACTGGTCCCATTTGTCAAAGGAAACTGAAGACTTTGGAAAGTCAATAGACGGGATGGATGGATCTGTTTCCAGCCATGTTGCTGTTGGGATGATAAAGTTGGTCGGTCCATAACCTCTGTCCAAACCTGAGCAGCTCCTTGTACTATAAAAAAAATAAAAAATTCAAGAGATAATCAAATTTTAAACGTCTAACTTAAATTTCCAACAATTCAGTGCTTACATGAATCCACACAGGCTTCACTTTTAGTGCTTTAGGAGTGTGTGCCAGTCCTTAAGAGTATTTCAGTGAAGCTGCAACACTGATTGCATGGCTGTCAAAGTAAATCAGCTTAAGATGACAGTGAAAATGGGCATTACAAGAAAATATGGGTGCATTTAGCCAGCGTGGTATTATAATAAGAAGGCACTCATCATGTAATGAGATAACCCATGTTAATTCAATTGCAAGAGTCTAAACAGCCTTAACTGATGTTCATGAGTCATAATAATAACAATAAACAGCCTAGAGTCCGGGTAAAGAATACAAAGCTCAGTCAAAACCACAACTAAAGACGTGTGAAAGAAATATCCACTGCAGCTGAAATGTATCACTTCTTATGCATGATGTAGCCATGTAAGGGACCAAGCAGCAAGAGCAGGAACACAAGAAGAATTCTGTAAGGCTTTATTAGCCCAGTGAAACAATCAATAGAAACAAGCTGCAAACGATTAAAATACTTAAGCAAAGAAAAGTAGCAACAGAAATAACAACTCTGGGCCGTTTAAATAAAGTGAGGTCAACAAAACAATACAGCAACAAAAGCCATATATATATACACACACAGGCTAGCTTACAGACACAAAGGGGGAAGGGAACTTATTACCACACTATTAAAACCCAAACTACACCCAAATACCAATTAAAGATACAACACAAATAATATCTATAAATACTAAAGACTAATATCACCCCAAAAGCCAAAGAAATGTCCATATGCCGCTTTTCTTGAAGTCTCTGCAATAAAGGACTCCCCTGCCCAGCACTGGGAGTTGGCACCTTCCACCTCCTGTCTTCCGGCATAAAAGGCCGTCTTAAACTCCACCTTCCCCTTTTGTCAGGAACTCAGTAGCACATGGAGAGACAAAGAAACAGGTACAGCTCAAACCAGTTTGATAAACTTATAACTAAATGTTAACCGAAATGCGTGCACTCAAATTGGAAACAGTATCATAAAAAAATAAACATTCTTATCAAAAAATTGTGTTGGTGATTATTTGTTTGAGATGAAAGAATATTACTAACAGTGCATGGTGCCAATTGTTGATGGGTCCATCACAAGCCAACAGCTAGCAGAGAGCCCAACTGAGTTATTGAGCTAAGACTATCATGGCTTGGAAAATAGGTTATTGCAACGCAGGCCTAACAATATTTTGTTATAGAATCCACTGTGTAAAATCCTCATCTTTAAAGTAACTAGTAATTCAAGCTGGCATATAAATGTAGTAGACTAGAAAGTACAATGTTTCTCTCTGTGTCGGTTCCTCTGAGACTCTCCTCACTTAAGAGTCTTCAGATTTTCGCAGGTTTAGGAGGATCAGTGAAGATGTCGCCCTTTCTACAGTTTCACACATCTTCGCCATAAAGTTCTGTGAAGCGTTCAAAGGTCAGAAACCTGCCGCCATCTGTGTCATTGTTAGTTATCGTCGCTGCCTGCATATCCTCCTCTTTGACATTTTAATGAACCTCTCTGGAGGATTTCTCTCCTCTCTTGCAGGGAGTCCCTACTTTGTGGTATTTACTCTTTTTCATCACTTTTCAGCGTTTATGAGGCTAAACTGAACCTGTAGGATGACAAAACCTTTCACAGGCCGGTGATTCAGTTCCATCCATTTCATACTTGGCAGCTATGGAAGCACATTTGTGCCAGGAAAAAAAAAAAGATTAAATTGGAAATTATAAAAATGAAAATGTTTTTCACAGCTTCAACTTGAAGTATAAGACCTGTAAAATATAAAGTAAACATTTTTGCTTAGTATCTCAAAATCTTGATGAACTATTTCAGATGCTTGGACTCTATGGTTATGTTGAGACTGCAGGCTAAAGGGACCCTAATCTGATTTTTTTTTGCCCCTATGTGACCTGTATCTGATCTTTTCATGATAGTCTGAACAACACAAATGCGACCCAGGACACTTGGATATTTGGTCCTAAATCCAATACGTATCTGATCTTTTGCCATGTGACTTCTGTCTGAACGGCCAGGTCACATTTATCCGACCTCCACGTCATTGATACGCAACAAACGTCTCTATTCTGTGTTCAAGTAGGCGGGAGATGGAACAAAAACAACAACCATGGTGGACGATAATGTGGAGTCCGGTCATTGGAGGTTTCGGAGTTGGTTAATATTTGGGCGACAGCTCTATTCAGGACAAACTTGAGGGGTCTTATCAGAACTGGGCGGTTTTGGAAAACATTTCCAAAGAAATGGCCGAGCATGGGTGTAAACGGTCCTGACCAATGCCAAAGAAAAATAAAGAGCCTCCAAGCCCAACATATGAGGCTAAAGACTCTAACAAACGAAGCGGTGTTACGCTCCGCCATTACCATCCATGTTTACTTCCGCAAACTCTGAGCACGCTCGCTGCCTGTGCCCTCTTCTGTACATGCAGGACACTTTTGGGTCGTATGAAGTTAACACAGGAGATCACATGCAAGTCGCATTTGATTGGAAATGTGAACAGACTCGCAAAAAAATCAGATTTCACAAAAAAATATGCACTGAGCATTAACTCTGCAGTCTGAACGTAGCCTATGTTACCATAATGTTGAAACAGAATGACAAAATTCCAATCTTAATTTTGGCATCTGATATTGATTTAGCTTTAGTCTTCTGACTAACATTAGACGAAAACTAACAGATATTTTAGTCTTTGGATTTTAACTATTTTTATTCAAAAACTAAAAAAATATTAGTCTTTTGTCTGGTTGTCCTCCAATATATTTTGCATTTTTTTCATTTTTTAAATCTTCTAAGCATTTTGAGGGTGAATCCATCTTTGTGCATAGACACCATAGCTATGTGATAATTCAGTGTTGTCTGTTATTGGCTTCAGGGCAGGCGTGAGGTGGCACCAGTGTTTACAGTAACTGTATGTTTCCGTTGCATTGCAGGATCCAATAGCTTTGACCGTAGTGTTAACCAGTGCACCAAAACAACCACAAATAGTAGTTACTGGATGTGCTCCATGCTCTATGAATATGCAGGAAATGGCACAGTAGAAGTTTGTTATGTTACTCCATGGTCAGGTTTATGTTTTTGATGAAAAAGTTAGAGAGGAGAAAGCTGCTACTCGATGAAATGGTAAAAATGAAATGGTATATAGCGCTTTTCTCTACCTTAGTGGTATCCAAAGCGCTTTACAATGTGTTTCTCATTCACCCATTCACACACACATTCACAAACCAGTGGTGACAGAGCTGCCATGCAAGGCGCTAATCTACCATTGGGAGCAACTTCAGGTTCAGTATCTTGCCCAAGGACACTTTGGCATGTGGAGGGGCCGGGGATCGAACCGCCAACCTTGCGATCAGTGGACAACCCGCTCTACCACCTGAGCCACAGCGAACACACAGTGAAATTGTGCTTGTTGACTTCTCTGAGTTTAACCAAGCAGTGTAGAGACACACACTTAGCAGTTTGTGCTCAGAAGTACTTTTTTTCCCCCCCAAATTGGCCTTGAAAGATTTTCTGCAGGGGCAGTTCTTGTGGTCGGAACACACACAAAGGTTCAGGAAACCCTAAATAGCCCTATTAAAAAATGAAACTTGGGGAGTTTTTTAAAGTACTATGTGCTACTAGTCCCCATCATCAGGCCAGAGTGAAGTATGAAAAACTACAGCAAAGACCGACTAGCACAGTGGTGCTATAACTACTTAAAAATTCTCTGCATCTCCACCAAATTTACCCAGCGGAAAGTTTCACTGCTGAGAGCTTGCTCTTCTATACCTCAGGATACAAAATTGCAATTCTCATTTCAGCCTTGTTTGTCTAATATGTTTCTTGCATTTTTCTCCTAAAATTCACTGGGAGAAGCAGATGAGACAGGAGGAGGACAATAAGCAACATGAGTCATAGTTTAGATTTAAAGGAAATACCTTCCTAACCTGAACTAATGACTCCATTCTTTCTCAGTGTTTTTATGTTGTGTCATTTTATGTCTCTTTGTGGTTTTTACATGTCTCTCTATTCTTGTGTCTTTAGTGTTGTTTTGTGTCTTTATCATGGGACTGATTTGTGTCAGGGGCTGCATGGTGGCTTGGTTTGTTTGCACCGTCGCCTCACAGCTAGAAGATCCCTTGTTAGGACGCTTGTAGCCCTGCGATTGACTGGAGACTTGTTCAGGGTGTCCCCTGGCTTCGCACAAGTCAGCTGGGATAGGTTGCAACCCCCCCGCAGCCCTGATGATTAAGCGGTGGATGGATGGATGGATGGATGGATGGATGGATGGATGGATGGATGGATGGATGGATGGATGGATGGATGGTTTGTGTCACTTTTTAGCTTGTGACTGAGCTCTGACACTTTCTAATATAAAATAAAGTCACCTCATACAGAGGCCCTGACCCAGAGGACCTCTGGCTTTCTGGGCCTGTATCTGTCTGTTTAGCAAGAAACAAAGAATCACCAAAATCAAAAGGACTCATCCTCATGATGTCATGAATGTCTGTTTAATATTTAAAACCAATCTGTGCAGTAGTTGTTGAAATTTATGCACCACAAAATGGTGAATGAATCAACCGACTGACAGAGAAGCATAGCTAATAATGAAGCTGGACAAATAAATGTATATAATGTTGTAATAACTACTAAGCAGACAGCAGAGGAGGATAATTAAAACTGAATGGAGCTCAAATTAGAGCTAGAAGGCTGAATATTAGCTTGTAATCCTCAAGTGACCACTAGTCAACCTAACTGGATGGTGCTTTTGTTAAATGTTAGCCAGGACTACATTATCAGGTGTTAATAGGTATGATACTGTGCTCACAGACCACTCTGCTAACTCTGCTCAGGTAGACCTGAATTTGTTTACAGAGATTTAAGGGTAAAACATACCCCACCAAAACCCTTTTGCACATGTCTGCCATCCTTTTCAGTTCTGGATTTTATCTTCCAGCCTTGATGCTCAGCTGATACATGAGCTTCCAGACTCAGCAACCACAAGGCTCTCAGACGTGTCATAACATAACACAAGAAATAGAAAGAGAAACATCTGAAAATAATGATAAACCACTGTAGGAGGTCGCGCTCCAAATACTGTTCAGAAACTCTGGGCATCAGTCTTTTTTGACATTCAGACTTGTAACTTAATGTTTTTGGATAAAAGACACAATGGCAGGTTCCATAATTTCATCTATTACCCATTGCGCCGGAAACTTGACAGATGTTCCTGTGTGTCATCAGTCTGACTGCAGCTGAAACAACACTAATGTTAACCAGCAGGAGCTCCATAAATCCATCACTGATACTGACTGATTGGTGTGCCGTGTCGCCTCCTGGAGCTCTAAACAGCAGATTCCAACAGTCAGATAACAACCACCATCGTCTCAGCAGCAGTAGCAGCAGCAGCGTCAGAGATAGCAGAGCCATTATCCTGCTGTGTGTTATCAGGGACGGATGAGGAGGCAGGATATCAGCTCCCAATCTCCCCCCGCCGCTGTCTGTTGCTCACACTGCCACATAACCACTGCAGCAGCAGCAGCAGGCTGAGGAAAATGGATTCTTCATGCTCACTGCCAAAACATTCCTCTTCCTCCCTACTCCTCCTTCAGACCAAGACTTTGTTGAAAAATGAGCCTAGGCAGAAGAAAAAAGAGTGGAGCTCTATGACCACAAACAACCAGACTGACTGTAAAGCACAGAAATATAAACATGTCTGTTACAAGAAGGCCATCCATCCATCCATCCATTGTCTATACACCGCTTAATTCTGTGTAGGGTCGCGGAGGGGCTGGAGTCTATCCCAGCCAACTCGGGCGAAGGTAGGGGACACCCTGGACAGGTCACCAGTCTATCACAGACAAGAAGGCCAAGTGGCTAAAAACTTTACCATGGGAGACCACAATCATTCCTTTCCTGTGACTGTGATGACAAAGGTCCAACACCTGATTTTAACTCAAACCATGATCTTTCACCTAAGCTGTCTTGGTGAATAAATCTACCCAGATCTTAACCACAGTGTTTTATTTTTAGAAACTTCAGTGTTCTTCTCCTGATTAAGATATTTTATCAAACAATAATTACATGTGTCTTTCTGTAAGGCTAAAACCAAAGGACTTGATTTAATCTAACGGGTAAATCCACTGCCATGGGAGACCATTTCTGTAAGGTAAAGGAAAGGAATTTAATGATAAGCATCAGTACACTAACAGGAATCCAAGATGAAGACCTTTTAAATCAATGATACGAGATACTCTGAATATTTACAGAGAACAGAGTCAAGATTATGACATTAATATTACTTTCCATAACAAAAACTATGAAAAAAATGATGACCCATTTTCAGCACAAATTCTAAAATATAACTCAGTGAAAATCAATCTTTCAAAATGAGAGCTATGATGAAAAGATGATCTAATAACAGTTTTACTAAAAAAATTAACAGCAGCTCCTGATTAGTGAAAGATTTCTACTGTCAAAAATCAGTCTGTAGTAATGCAGTAATCTTGTACTGTTGTAAGAACGATTGTAATACACAGCTTTTAGAGATAAACACAAGGTACCTGGGATGTGCACTGAGTGAAGAAACCCATCTACTATGGCCTTTACTACGGTTTAGTAGCCTACCATATAGCTCCTCATGTCCCCCCCAGCCTGCGATGGGTAAGTCAGATGAGCAGCATGAGCCAGCAAATCACTGGGGTTTTCAACTGAGCACCTCCCTTCGCTGATGTTTGACACCTCAGAGTCAGCTCTTGCATCCCAGAGCCACCTCCTTCCATACCAGAGCACCCCAGTTTAACAACACAACCCATACAGCACTGTCACGTTTAATGGACCCAGGCTCCGTACATGCAAGCTCCAGGTAGTGTCAACACTGATACAACCTACCCTATTTTGGCCCCCGACTGACATTATTTCTCCTCACCTAGAGCCACTGTCTTGTCCAAACTGCTTGGTCTGACATTTCCTTCATCGTTTTTCGCATATTCTGCCCACGACTCCCAGTTCTCCCAGTAATAAGATAGTTGATTGTGCTACAAACCCTCTACATCCTTCTTCTACTAGACAAACCCTAACTTTCCAGCCTCACTGTTCTGCCAACTCTGGGTATGTAAGCTTTTTTTCCTTTCATACATCTCCTCCACTTAGTCTTCCCAGCCACTGTCAGCTGACTATGTAATAAACTTTCTGATGACTGATGGACCATAGCACTATGTCAGGCCTCAGCTTAGTGTAAACTATCTCCTGTCACACTACAAGTGTTTTTTTGAAATCTACCTGCATCTCCCAATCATTAGCACCCATTAGGTGGCTTAACTGCCTGATTACAAATTTACCTTCTTTGGACTTCTCTCCTTCACTGACAAACTGAATGAATAATTCTTTTCCTGACTACACCCTGAATTCACATGTCGTCTCCTACTTTCAATCCCTACTGCTAAGCTTCTCAACACTTGGTAATGTCACCATGTGTGACAACCTTGGGACAGACTAGCCTTACAACCTGACAGAATATGCCTTAAAGTTGCTGTCCCTGTACACAATGGGCATGATGGGTCCCCTCCCCCACCCAAAGTTTTAGGTTTTGGGGTGATGGAAGTACATCGTAAGTTGCCCCTAACAGGAATTTAATGCGGTTATCCTCCATGAACCACAGCTCCCTCCACCTAAGCTTCCTCTTTTCTACATCCTCTCCCAATTTAACCTCTGTCCCTGCTTGGTCTGAGCCACTGCCTTTGTACAACTAATAACTTCCTCTTGGTGATGCATCTGCTCCACTACCAACTTCCTTCTGTCTTTATGACCTGCCGTGTTCCACACTGGCCTGCCTGAACTAAGCCCCAATCTCCCACTGCCCTACTGCACGTTCCCTACAATTGCTAAGTGCCGAAGAGCTGCTTTTGCTTCCTGTACTGCATCTCCTGGATTCCATTTCCTACCTCTAGTTTGATTTGGAACCAACCTACCAGCTACTGTGTCTTAGCTCCGAGATAGCAACATCTCTCTCCTTATCTTTGCACACTTGAACTCCTCTGTTAAGCTGGTTATTGGTAGCTGAAGTATGCCTTTCCATAGAATGCCACACTACTGGGACACCAAGGAATTCCTAACCATTTCCTAATGTATGAATTCATCAACCTCTCTTTCCTTTCCACCTTTGAAATGAGAACTTCCTAATCTGACAGTGGCCACATCAGCCTAGGGAAGAGACCGAAGTGCCAACTCCAGCTTCAACTTGCCGGGGACTCCTGACATCTCTATCTTTCCTATCCCCTCTGCATCGTCTCTCATATAAGCTGTTCTATATCTGATCACTATCCATCAGGTCCCCATTATACCACCCACCCAAATTCTTCACTGGCTTTTCCCTAATGGATGAAATTTCTTTCACATCTACAAAAAACTTCCTCTCTGTTAACTTGCGCCAGGACAATGAGATGTTTCCTGACTGACTAGGCTTAATCTTCATCCTTGCCCACTTGAGATTCTCATTTAACCTCTGTAAGAACCTTTTAGTACGTGGCACTGTTGTGGTTGCCAGTGTCATATCATCCATGTAGGCTTTAACTGGTGGCAACTGCAGCACATCTTGCTGACACTCCCTACCCACTACCCACTTTAAGTAAAAGACAATGCCCGATGAGGTGTCCATTATCAGAAATGAATGGACGACGTGAACAGTCCGACGCAAAGCAAAGGACGGTTGCTTCGCGGAAGAAACCGTTCATACCAACCCAAACCATACCATGGTCTGGGTCCATACACCCAGACCATGGTATAAAGCTCTTATGATGACCTCCATCACCATCGTGAAGGCATACAGAGTGAAAACTGATACTGTAAAAGTCACAGATTTGAGCCAGTAAGTAAAAGTCAGGATTATTTTTTTAGTTCTTTTTTTACTTCATGTTTCCAAACTATTGTTTGTTTTTTGGTACTTTGTATTATTTCTGGCAGAAACATGCTTCCACAGGTGCCAATGATGGAGCAATGTCATCAGCCTGTGAAATGTTTTGTTGTGCTGCAGGTTCAGCGTGGAAAAAAAAGAACAAAAACACAAAGCAGGGACTCTTTGCAGGAGAAGAGAGAAATCCTCCAGAGAGGTTCATAAAAATGTTAAAGACGAGGCTGTGACGATAACCAACAATGACACAGATGGCGGCAGGTTTCTGACCTTTGAACGCTTCACAGAACTTTATGGCGAAGACGTGTGAAGCTCCATAGAAAGGCTGACGTCTCCACTTATCCTCCAAAAACCTGTGAAAATGTGGAGCCTTTTAAGGAAGCAGAGCCTCAGAGGAACCGGCACAAACAGGGCTTGGTTAGAGCTGAGGAAAGATGTTGAAATGACTACTGAGTTACCATTAATTATGATTATTTAACATGTAATTAGAGACACAGAAAGGCTCTAAAAAAGAGACAAAATTACCACAAAGTGAAACAAAACAAAAACACGGAGTAACCAAACAACTTCAAAAAGACTGAAAGAAACTACAGAGATATAAAACATCAGAAAATGACACCTAAGACACACAAAACGACACTAAAGAATGCAAACAACTACCAAGAGTTACAAAATGACACCAAAGAGACAAAACAACATGAAAGAGTGACAAAAGAACCACAAAGCGATACTAAATGATGACACAAAGATGTAAAGCAAACACTAAGAAACTACAGAGAAAACAACATAAAATGACATGAAAGAGAAACAAAGTGATGACGAATAAATGTTAAACTGCAAAGAGACACTAAACAACACCAGGACAGGACCCACTGTGTCATAATGTAGCCCAGTAGAAACAACTACTTTTATTATACTTTGATTTATATATGTATATATTGTTATAAATATATTTTATCTTTATTCTTATTTTATCTTTATTTTATTTCACAGACCCGTTTTGTCACTAAACATGGTTGATTAGGATGTTTGTCAAGTTCATTTTCATTCTGTTGGATAACTTCACACAATGCTGTGTTCCTATTGATGGAGGGAAGTTAGTTCCCACGCCTTCAGGTAGCGAGTGCACTCGTCTGGAACGAGCAGAAGATGTGAGCACACACAAAGCGAGTGAACTGAAAAGAGATTTATTTAACAAAAGTGGAGAGCAGAGAAGTCCTCTTAGTCATTGCTGAATATGCTTAGGGTTGACCGAAGTGACCAGTGACTGATGTGATGTGGTTGAATAATAATAATAATAATAATAATAATAATAATAATAATGATGATGCATTGGTTTTATAGAGCGCTTTTCTAGGCACTCAAAGATGCTTTACATTGCATTATTCATTCACTCCATACTCCACGGTGCTAAGCTACATATGTAGCTACGGCTTCCCTGGGGTAGACTGATGGAGGCGAGGCTGCCAGTCTGCTCCATCGGCCCCTCCGACCACTACCAACCACTCACTCTCACACTGCATTCACCCACGATTACTTTCCAATCATCTTGGCTCGATTTTTTTTTTGATGCTTCATGAAACTTAGATTTGGAACTTGAATTCTCCCTTGACCAAGGAGGTGGCAAGCCATCCCAGAACCTGATCATTACATCCCCCAGAGGAGGAACCACCCAGTTCTTCATCTGCCTTCGTGAGACCCTGCCATGTGGTAGGACTGATAAAGCCCATACACTGCTGCAGACTATTTTTGGATGCCCCCACAACTTTAAAACCCACAACTCCTAAACCCATAATCAACCTAACACTGACTAAATTTTGACTAGAAAACTGTTCTACAACGAGGAATAACTACAGAGACAGACTAAAAGACAATCGACTACCTAAGGCACCAAGAAAATTCAAGGAACACTTTGAACTTACATAGAATGAGAAACAAAGCTTTGAACTCCCTGTTAAGGGTTTGTATTTTCCCTCTCAGTAGAGATGCCAGCTGTTAAGATGTATATTGTTCTGTTGTTTACCTATATGTTTAACACATTTTATGTATTTCTCTTCTACTGACTCCAGCTATTCTTGTGACTTCCCACACACAATGACACCTACCTCCATTGAACCTAGACACTGATCTACTAGTCCATTAGTTCACACATTTAACTTCGACCTAATTGGTGAGTCTAAAGCGTTTCAGTGACTAACAGGTTACAATAATCTGTCCCAGGATTCAGTGTTGTTTCTCTGAACATTTCTGACAGTGTTTAGTTGTTTCCTGCCTGACATTCATCAGCTTCATGTCATTACTACAATCAGCGCTCACAGGCTAAATGAGCTCCTCTGATTGGCCAAAAGTTCTCTGAGCTCTGAGCAGTGCCAGCCCCTGACTGTAGAGATGAACAAGTCACTTCTGCTCCGCATTTCACTGAGATACAGGATGTGGTGCAAAAGTGAGAGTGCATGGGACTTGTCACTTGTGAGTGAAAAAAACAAGCCTTGGCAGATTGAAGCAGTTGTAATAATGACTTATGTTTTTGGCACAGAAACATCCAAGAATTGCATGAATTCACTCATAATACTTGACAGATGTGCAAATTGTGTTCATGACTGACCTGACATTTTTGATATGACAGTGTTAATGTGTTTCCAACAGTATTTACTGCAGCATAACAAAAGAGTGAACGTATGAGTTTCTTAGCTTCTTAGAATAGTACGCATCCATCTGCAATGAAGAATTTAAGAAGATGTAACTGTTGAGTTCCCGGGAGAAAAAAAACTCAACAAGTTTGCAGCTTTAAAAGCATTTTTCTCTATAGTGCCGAATTCACTGAAATACTTTTGTGACTATTTTCTATTATTACAAATGACATTATCAGAGATGATCAGCTGTTTTGCTCCAATAATACTTTCAAACTTATAGGTCCGTCCTGATACACAAACTTGTCCATAGCATTTTAAATGTGTGTTTTTCTGTTGAGTTTATGTCTATCTACTGCTCCCTACCAGTCCAGTTGTTGGCAGAGATGAGTCGATAAATTAGTGTTGGAATAAACCCAGATATGAAGAAGTGGATATTTATGACACGCTGGATTCAGCAAGAATATTAGTTATGTTCATTCACTACAGATGGTTATCAGTTACTAGTAATCCATCCATCCATCCATCCATCCATCCATCCATCCATCCATCTTCTACCGCAGCAGTCTAAGCAGAGAGGTCCAGACTTCCCTCGCCCCAGACACCTCCTCCAGCTCTTCCAGTGGGACCCCGAGGAGTTCCCAGGCCATTCGAGAGACATAGTCCCTCCAGCGTGTCCTAGGTCTACCCCGAGGCCTCCTCCTGGTGGGACATGCCCAGAACACCTCCCCACAGAGGCGTCCAGGAGGCATCTGGAACAGACGCCCGAGCCACCTCAGCTGACTCCTCTCGATGTGGAGAAGTACTCTACTCTGATCTCCTCCCTGGTGACTGAGCTCCTCATCCTATCTCTGAGGGTGTACCCAGCCACTCTAGTAGTAATCTGTTGCTTTTAAATGAGCTCCATACAATATATCATATATCTGAAATGTCACAATAAATACTACACGTTATTTCCCCAGGAGGGTCCTCCACACTGGGGGGTGTATCCGGTCTGCTGCTGGGGGTGCTGTCTGCGGGCCCCTTCGGCCCGGCTGGTTGGGGGGCTCCTCACCTCGGTGTGGGTCCCCCTGTCTGTCAGGGTCATGGGGTTTTGGGTGGGTCTCCCCCGGTGGTCGTGGCCTGGGGCTCCTCCCTGTGTGGACGACCCCAATGGTGGCGTTTTCCTTGCTCCTCAGTGCCATGCCATGTCTCCTTGTCTCCCTGCTGTTAGGGTGGAGTGTGTGTGTGTGTGTGTGTGTGTGTGTGTGTGTGTGTGTGTGTGTGTGTGCATGCATGTGTTGGGTGTATATTCATGAATGGAGGGTGGAAGGGATGGGTTTTCTTGTGTTATTTTATTTTTTATTTTTATGTTATATTGTAACTGATGTGAAGCACTTTGAATTGCTTTTATTGTGTGAAAGGTGCTATATAAATAAAGTTTGATTGATTGATTGATTGATTGATAAACTTTTGTAAATGTTTGGACACACCTACTCATTCAAGGTTTTTATTCATTTATTTATTTATTTATTTTACTGAAAACATCCAAACAATGAAGTAACACATATAGAACCATAGTAAACATGCAAGTGCTGAAAAACTAAAGTACAATATGTTTATTTATTATTTGTTGTGAATTCCAGGCGACACTTGACCAGCATGGCAACCAAAACATCCTCCATCTGGTTTGAGCTCAAGGAAACCATCATTCATTTTTCAGTGAATCAAACACTCCTCCAGGCTCTGTAAGGGCTGCTGAAGTGCTGCGTCACATGACCTTAGCAATATGGTGACAGCGCTTACCTTCCCAGCTGCAAAAGTTCAACTACAACAAGTTCTGTTTGCACGCTGAATGCATCTGGAATTAGTTTAAAGAAATAATAAAAATAATTTAAAAAATACTTGTGCAATACTACACAGTGCATTAAAAACAACAAAGCAACACAAAACGATGACACTGAGATGCAAAACAAGCACAACAAGACGTAAAATAACACAAAATGACATGAAATGTATACTAAGGACAGCAAAGACATGCAAAAAAAAAGATCTGCAAAGAGACACAAAATGACACCAAGTAGCTACAGACACACAACAATGATAAAGAGAGACAAAATAACCATGGAATGACACAAAACTAATAACAGAGAAGCAAAAGGAAACAGCAAAAAGACACAAAACAAACAGACACAGGTCAAACAAGAGTCACAGTAAAGAGCACACACGTCTACACTAGCCATCTGTTTCAATCCAGGGTCTTCTTAAACAGAAGAGGGGTTTACTTGTCTGTACAGCTGCCTGAAGTAGTCATATCTGACTCGTGTGTGGAAAGAATACATGTAGGGTTCCAAAGGTGTGATTTGACAGTTTTGATGCCTTCAGTTAATTTCTACTATGAATCATAGAAATAAGCAACAGGTCCATCCAAATCCTGGAATGCTACTGGGTGTTCCTGTGTTTAAAATGCTACTGGACAGATTCCTTCACAGTAACCTGATCCAGTGGAGTGGAGCTCCGTCCTACTTGATAACTCCATTTAGCAGCTCCTTCATGCGCGGCAGCTTTATGTAATGGAGGTTTGGTGGTTATTAAACACTGGAGCTATTTAAGTCTTGTGCAGCAGATGTGCACTGATCCTAATATCTGCTCATTACGGTCCGTTCACTCTATTTTTGAAATGCAACATTCTTCATCCGTTTCATATTTCGTCTGTAATCTGATTCAGTCAGAAGATAATGGATGAAAAATGTTCCTGTTCAAACACATCTACTTCTTCCTCCGATACCTCCTCTCCTCTTTCTGTTTCCTCTACATTCATCTTTCTTCCTCCTTCCTTCTTATGTGCTTTTCATTTTGTAATTTTATAACGTTTCATTTTGTCATCCAGTCAAACTTCTGGCATATTTTCTACAAAGAATGAATTTGATAATTTTTTGGACGGGAGCCCGTTGGAACCAGAGGTTTTTGGGAGCCAACACCCAGGTGGTATTTCTACTTTGAGGTACTTCCTCATTGGTAGTTGCTGCTCTGTACAGCCTACGCACAGCCTGGAAAACATCCAGAGTCTCCACAGTAACCAGCCCGCTGCATTTGCTTCCCCGTTTTCATGCTGGGATTTGATGAGTGCAGCTCCACCTGCCGCTGGAGGCAGTTTAACCCACGCTGACTGAGGCTGCACCTCGACAGAGAAACGGAACGAGGACGAGCTCTGCAGTTTCTCCACTTCTGAACTGAGGCCAGTTAATCCACGCTGACATTTATCCTGATATCTTATTGCGGCAGAAATCTGAAGTGCTTGAGCGCGGGGTGAAAGTTTGAAAGGAAACTTCTTCGTATTCCGTTAATCCACTTCCCTCCCAGCAGTGCTCATTTCAGCACTCAGCTCTGCAAATCAGAGCCACATAGAGGAGGACTCCAGGCTCCGTCTTTCCTAACACAACCACTGTCTGGTTTGTTTACAGGCACATTCTCATTCCAGTGGGATTGTTGTGGACTGTACAGGGAAATGATGGTCTGTTAGCGACAGCACATATCTTTCACTGCGAGCTGCTTTCTGCTCTGCACGGCTGCTGAGAGGTTATCTGAGGTCCTGTGGCCTTTGTGTCAGCTCCAACCCCTCTGGCTGTTCTCTGATTTCTTTCATCAGCAAAGTGTTTCAGAATTGAAGCTCACTGGATGTTTTTTTTTTTTTGCCTTTCACACCTTTCTGAGTAAACTCTAGAGACTGTTGCCGTGAAAGCCCCAGGAGATCAGCAGTTTCAGCAACACTCAGACCAGCCTGTCTAACAATGACAATCATACCTCAGCCAGAGTCTCTAGATCACTTTATTTCTCCACATGAGCATTAACTGAAGCTCCTGACATGTATCTGCAGGACTTCACCGCTGCCACTTGATTGACTGATTAGGTAGTTGTATGAATAAGTGTAGAGATGTGCCTCAGAAAGAGCCCAGCAGTGATAGAATGCTTCTATTTATTAATTCTATTTACATCAGTGTGTTCCCTGGACAGCGTTTCTTCTTCTGTCTTTAAAAGCTGCATGCTTTAGAGGAGGTTCTCTGTCTCTAGGGCTCTCTGTCCATTTAAGCCAAGGCCACATATCCATGATATAAACTCCATTAGCTCACAGTGAGTTTCTCAGTCTTGACTCATGGCTCAGTTCAACACAAGCTGACTACAGGGAGGACCGGCCACCATACTTGTGGCTAATTGTTGGAGGCTTTGTTATCTGGTGATGAAGTGTAGCTTGTAGTTTCACTCTGCTTCCAGTCTTTGCGCTTAACCAGGCTAAATACATCTTGGACCTCACTTTATACTGGACACAGAGAGACAAACACTGATCGATTGATTGAAGTGATGTGACTCTTGAGACAAGTGGTACTAAGAGCCTCTTTCAGGCTGCAAATGGAAACTAGTTTCAGTGCTGCAGTGTGTTGCATATGTCGATAGCTCTGGACAGATGCATAGATTATAAAAAGAGGCACATGTTCAGCTCTTAAAGTTGACCTCTCAGTAGTGGTGAGTAGGCAGAAGCAGTAATTGGCCACTGACTATATAGACAGGTCTGGTTATTTGTCACATGCAGATCATCTAATCTACAGCTCTGTGAACAAACATGTTGACTACTCCTACATATCTGAACAAACTAACATCCTCTGTGACAGTACCTACAGATGAAGGTGATATACTTAAATAAGCAACACTTAAAATTGACATTATTTTCATTATTTCAGTATATTTCAAAAGCAATCAGTCATGCAGAAAAGCTTAGAAATCCATCAGCTTTGAATCAGAGTTTCCAGATTGGGAGTCAATGACTAGAATCTATACTTCAGGAGTGACGGGTAGACGTTTTCTCATTTAAACCTCTGACATCTGAGGCTCTACTTTTCTCTTTGTTGTTGAAATGTGTGGTGCCGTTGCGCAAAGATTTAAAGAGCTTTCTGAGGCCTTCAGAAAAGGTTGCGGATGCCTGTGAGTCTGAAAAGGGATTTAAAAAAGATCTCAAAATTCTTTGAAAGAAAGCGTTTCTCTAAAAGGAATATAATACATTTCAAACAACTGCCAGTTTAAACAGAAGTCATATCAAATGAATGACCATTGCAATGCCATCTACTAATGTTGTTTTACTCTACTGTAAGTAGTACTACAGTTCAAACAAAGACAGTTTGCTTTTCTAAAATGCAGCAACAGAGTATTATTTATCCAGTTTTACTCTGACCTTCAGACTATTCTGAATTACTTCACTCAGGTTTGCATTCCCTTTACGCAGACCCCTGGGCTCAGTGTTTTTATGATGTACTGTAGGCATTTAAAAATACAGTTTGGTAATTAACAACAATGATGACTATCATGAGCACATTAGAGGATTTCAAAAACATGTTATCAGAGCATAACAAAAGACTCCAATGCACTTTTGGGGTTCAAAAGACTCATGAATTTCTAGCGATGTCCAACTACATGTCCTCTTATGTTCTGTTTCCCAACAAGAACCAACTTTCTTTTTTTGTCTGCATTTATTCTCATCGATTGACACCACAAAGAGGGTGTCAACTTCTTATGAGACTGATGCATGTTTTAGTCTTGCAGCCAAATATTTTAATATCTAGTGCGTGTGTGTGACCATCACCACCCTCCCTGGAAACTAAACTGACATTCTTTATCGGATTTTCCTATCATGAGCCAGAGAGGGCAGTGCTGCACCTCAGTGAGTTGAGGGGGGGAGACAAAGGATAGACAGGATGAGACAAGACGAACGGGGAGGGTAAAGACAGGCAGTGCTATTATTAGAGTGCAGAGTGTAAGATGCTGTGTTATTTGCGACAACTAACACCACATCTGAAAACAACCACAAAAAACAGAACAAAGAATCAAACCAAAAAATAAATAAATGAAATAAAATTACACCAAAAAAAAATTGAAAAAAGAGCAGTATTGGACACCAGGATGGTGGAAGTCCTGATAGTATAGGATAGGCCGCCAGAGGACACGAGTGAGGGAGGAATGCATAAAGGGCATGAGTTTAGTGTAAAGCCTGTAGAGTGATTCAGCACATTCTGGCGGGTCCCATCAGTTCTCAACATTGGGACTCGACAGGAGCTGAAAAACCCTGACCCAACATGCAAGAGTGATGGACACCTAAGTCCAGAGCAGCTACTACACCTCAGAACCAACTTTTTAATTCTAAACGTATTTGTTTTTCATGACTAGCAAGTCTCTAAATTAGACTCTGGAGCCAGAACTGACCCTAAACTGCTTTGATGAAAATGTCTTGTAATACAGCATATCTTTAAATTCATCAGATCTGGTCTGTAAACATAGTTCGTTTTCCTTAGTTGACCAATCTCTCCTTTAAAAGCAGAATTTGTTTTAATTCAGTCCGCTGTCAAGTTTTTAATTTCCAGGAGCACTGCTGGATGAATTTGTTTGAAAGTAGGTTTCTCAACTTAGAAATTAAAAATAAAGCTCATTTGTAACCTTCCCATGAATTAATTTGTGTAATGAGCTGCTGCTGCAGTTCCTCTCTGCTGGGGAAATATGAAGCTGCAGTTGATTAAATTAAAGTGATGAGACTCTGCTGAGCACTGAGCGGCTCGTACACGTCCTCTCACAAGGCTGCAGTCACTGTTCAGGCTGTGCCTCGGTTACAGTACGTCCACTACATTCAGTTTCAACACTATCATACTATCAGCTTTACTCATTTTATTCAATAAGGTCATTTTTATTGAGATCAAGGTCTTTTTCAGGAGATACCAGAGGACAAGACATTCACAGTCAGACAGCCAACAATTACAAAAGTCACAAGACTTGAAAGCAGGTATGTCAGGGTTCAGATTCTAAATCTGTAGAACCTTTTCAACAGTTCTAAAGAGACTTCAGGGAATATTTTCAGTATTATTGTCTCGAATCAAATTGTTCATCGTTTAGCTTAATTTATGTTTTTTATTTTTTACTCTTGCTTTATTGAAAACATTAGAAAAGATCTACACCAATCACGTTATGAGGGGGGATCAGAGAACCCACACGCAGACACAGGATAGACAGACTTTCTGATAGAAAACTGAGGGTTTAATTCAATGAGGAAATGAAACCAATAAGGAGTTCAGACAACTAAAACAAAGCTTTCTAAGAAAACATACAAAAATAACAACACCTTACAAAAACTCAAACCAAACGATAAAAGGGGAACCTAAGGAGAACTTAACTTACTGACTAAACACCGAAACCAGACAAAACTGAAGGCAACACAGAAGAAGAACTAAACTCTGGAGAAAGCAAGACAAACACAACAACCAGCGAACAACAAAAACCAACTAAAACTCCAAACAAACCTCAAGGGCAAAATCAAGAACACCACACAAAAACAACTAACATAAAACACGCAACATACTAAACTTAAAACACCCATGACAGAAATAAGGAGAAGTTTAACAAACTAAAGCAACAGAAACAGCATAACCCAAAATACAAAAACGTAACTGAAAACAACAGGAACCGGACGACAAGTGGAAGAAGCTCGGGGAAGGCAGGGGAAAGACAGACGGGAGACAGACTGGGAACTGGTGGAAGAATAGTTTTATGGTCTGGTGAGGTGTGACTGAAAGAACCGGGCTTTTATGGTAGCTGGTGATTAGTGAATACAGGTGAGCTTCTGCCTGCAGCTGATTCAAGTCAGTAATCAAGCTGCAGGCAGAGCTGAGGTGAATGTGAGGGAGAGAATGAGGGCAATCAGACAGGAGTGCGAGTGAGAGAGAAGAAGAGGGAGAATGAAAGAAAACTAAGCTGAAGACAGAGACAGACAGGGGCAGGAGCGGGGATCATGACAGATCAGATGTAGCCACCTTCCTAATATTGTGTTGGTCCCCCTTATGTGGTCCAAAATGCTCTGAACCATTGGACATGGACAAGAGAACCTCTCAGGGTGTCATATGGGGTCTGGAACCAGGACGTTGGCACTGGATCCTTTGGGTACTCTGGCTTGTGCAGT
The DNA here is from genome assembly GCA_024666655.1 of Dascyllus trimaculatus. Lineage (NCBI taxonomy): Eukaryota > Metazoa > Chordata > Actinopteri > Pomacentridae > Dascyllus > Dascyllus trimaculatus. The sequence continues at coordinate 32,114,694 of CM045448.1, forward strand.
GGGGCCTCTGTCAATCCAACTTGTTCCACTGCATCCTGTTGATGCTTGATCAGAATGGGCTGTAGGAAGTTTGGAGGTCAAATCAACATGTTGGACCATTGTCATGTTCCTCAACATGTTCCTGATTGGTTGATGTTGTTTCCATATGGTGGGGTGCATTTTCATCCAGTGACATTTGGGATTTCCATTAGCATGAGGGAGTGTGTTTGTTCTGGGACAATGTTTATTTGGGTGTCTAAGTCTGATCAACATGGATGTTTAAATCCAATTTTTTCCATCAGAACATCACATAGTAGCAATATGATCAATGATATTCACTTCACCTGTCAGTGGTCAGGATGTTGTGGCTGATTGGTGTATCTGCTATGATAACACTGAAGGCCTACTAGATGAGTAGATCTAATTTGATGACACTTGAGCAATGTGGTTCAGTTAATGTGGAACACATAACCAAGCTCATTCGAAACTTATATTTCCCTTCAACTGCTGATAGAAAACTGAGGACGAACTCTCACTTTCACAGCTGTAAATAAGAAAAAGTCAAGATCTGTCTCATTTCCTTAAGTAGATTACAAGAGTACTTCAAAAAGTTTTCACTCTCACCCAGAAATAAGGGGCATAGCTCCAATTTGGGGCATGACTGTATACTATAAATGCTTATATCACTGTCCACAAAAACTCAAATGTTTGCCGTCAGTTCTTTTATTAAGGTGACCTCCTTTGAAAATAAGCAAGTGAGAAGGAAACCAAAAAAACTGACAAGAAGGAAGGCAGGGCTATGATCAAGTATCTGCATACAAAGGGAATGAACCCAAGGAAAAGACATGATCGACACACTTAGTGAGGATTCCCTAGCTGTTCAGCTGTAAAGACGTGGATCGCTGATTTCAAGCGAGCACCGAAGATGACCCTTGTTATGGACGTCCAACATCAGCCACCAGCTGATGGTCATGAATAATAGATGAGTGACTGTCCAACATATAGCAGAAACCATTAACATCACCGTTGGATGAAGTTCATGATGTTTTGACTGACATCTTGTGTGTAAGATGGGTGCCTCCAATGTTGACACAAGTTCAGAAGTTGAAGAGAATGGACATGTCAAAGGACACTTTCGACTTGTCTTCAGGCTGATCCAGCAGAATTCCTCTGGAGATTAGTGACCCAGGGTGAGATATAGATTCACTACTTTGATCAAGAGTCAAGGAATCAAAACAATGGAAGTACACCAGTTCTCCCTGGCTCCCAAAAGGTTCCAGTAAGTTACATCTGTTAGCAAGGTGATGTTTTTAGACAGTGAGGAACTGGTCATGACTGAGTTTTTACATAGGGTCAAACCATTATTGAGGTCAAACCATTATTGAGGACTACTGCAGAACTGAAAGAAGCAATCAGAGTACTGATGAAGTCATCCATGGTGTTGAGGAGAATCTGGCGGCTCAAGACGTGACCTTCTTCCATGAAGAACAGCTAAGCTTTAACACCGGTGGACCAAGTGCTTTGAGTTAAAGGAGACTAAGTTGAAAAGCAATGCAAGAACAATTTTCCTGTGATGTTTTCTGGTGAGGCCAAGAACTTTTTGAAGTACCCTTTTATTTCACCAATTCTCACTACATGACTGTACAAGTAGATAGCCTAAATGTGAAATTTGCTACTGATATTGTCAGAAACATTTCATGAAAGCTATTCAGCAGGACTGCATTAAAATCAGCTGCTTATTAATATATTTAGTGTGATATTTAAAAAACTTTTACTGCAGTCAAAAATACAGTTTTTGGTAATTAATGTAGTACTGATACTACTGCAGCCTCAAACAGTGTTTTGTATAAGCACAGTGTGTGTGTGTCTGCTGAGGGAAATGAATTGACGGCCCGGTGATGTATCACCTCTGTGCTTCCTTTAATTAATCCTCCTCCTGTGCAGTAAAGTGAACATAATAATTCCACACAGGCCGCTCTGATCTGCCTAATGTGCTGCTCTACCTCTGACTTTAAAGCCGGCCAATAAATCCAGCAGCAGAGGAACCTTTAGAGACGCCGACTGAATAATGCGACGATTAGATGATAAGGAGGGACGCAGCAGGGGGCGGAGTCAGCAGAGGGGCGGGGCTTCCTCCTAGCTACAATAAACTCACCTGAAACACAGTCATCAACTGTAGCCATGAAATCTTTACAGGAAGACATTACTGCAAATTAATGAAGCATGAAGACATCTGAACAGGTTTTTAGTGATGCTATCTGCATCGCTTTAGAGATGACATCCTTGATCTGTTGGTTAGTATAAAATTTTACATTCATGGTCCCCAAAGGATGAATCAGGCAGACTTAGGATTCCCTGACTTTGCTTCTAGTTCAAACTCTGAGTTTACTTTTTTGTCTTTTATTTTGACGGCTCTTGGATGGATTATCATGAAACTTAGTACAGACATTCACAGTCCCCAGATGATGAAGCCCAGTGTCTCTGGTGACTGTCAATTAGAAAACGTTAGCATGCTAACTGTGGGTGAAAATACTCACACTCTCTTAGTGAGGGTGTTGAAGTCAGCGTCTCTTTACTCAGGCAGTGCACAGAATCTCACACAACACCAGGTTACGGAAGAGGAGCTCCCCGAACAAGAGCAGTATTTATACAGTTGAGACACACAGCAAATAAATGTATCACACACCACTAAATCCTGCTTCCTGCTTATCTAGCATAGGAGTATGGCTCTTTCTGCCCAAGACCCCTTGGGAGTGCATCTCCTTCCTTAGCGGTCTCCTCCACACATTGCATCTCTACTGGTGTCAGACCTTTGGCATCCTATAAGATAGGTATCATATACTTCAAGTGGACGTAACACAATCTTCAACCAAGTAATACAATCGTCAGTATTTTTCCATCACTAACCTGAAGATTGTAAATATATTATCAGCTTAACAGAGCACGTTTGCATCACCACAGTGAACTTATTGCCATTTACCTCACTGCCTCTGGGCCTCTCAGAATAACTAGTGCATTTTTAACCCTGAGATGCTGGCGGGTGCATTTTACATCTAATTTCACATCCCTTCTTCTTGGCTGAATTGCTCTCCAAGTATTTATCATAGCGGAGTTGAACACATATCAAAAGAAACTGCACAGCTTGACCTTTCCAATGATTCCAGTTGCCTGCCTGGGCGATGAAGCGTCAACGAGAAAGGTTCCTATATTTTGATCTGACGCCCATTATGATATTCCTGCTTCTCTGTGGCATAAGTCACATTGTTTCATGATGCAGGCCTATCACAGATCACTGGGGTTGATTATTATTCAGTTAATTCCAGCCTTTCTGGCCTGTTTCTGCCTCGACTGTCATATCTAGAACCTGCCTGCTGCTTTTGTCGTGTTTGCACGACCCTGTAAGTCTGCATCTCCTGTAAACTACAAGTGGATCTAGTCTGACTGTTCTTACTCTCAAGGATTTGAGTCCTTGTCAGAAACAAACTACTGATCAAATGTTACACTTAATTTTGGTAAAATATGTATAAAATGATGCCCAACACATGTAGAGTATTTACATTTAATCTGATGTTGTGGTGTTAACATAGGAGCACATGAGTTAGACTGTAGAGCTGATTAACTCTTTACTTTTAGGAGCATAACACAAGGTTGAGGTCAGTAAACACTTCGCACACCAAGGTATTCATCCAAAAGTGTCTAAAATGTCTTCCTGTTATATTTTTTAAAACCCATTTCTTTTGCCTGTATACTTCCTGATGGACTTGTGCAGAAAAGAGAGAGACGAAGACGGAAAAATGAAGACACTTCCAGTTTGGTTGTTTCAGATATTTTATGCGTTGCCTTGAGAAACTGTGCTCTGCATAGTAATGATAGGAAACTGAATGTATATTTCAGATTGAATTTGGATGAAATGTGCTCAGCGCTGACCTGAGGCCAGTTTCATTCACTGCGTCCTCCTCTTTTTATGGGAACATTAAAACTTATTTCGGCTCCCTCTCAGCCAGCCGAGCAACTGAAGCGAACTTGCTGCAGTCCAGAGCCCCGGCTCTGTTTTACAGCTGTAATATCCGCTCTCCGAGTCCTCCCAGCTTGTTTTTAAGACTGTTTGTTAAAAAATCCATTGCTCATTTTAACTTCAGGCACAAGTGGAAATGAACTGTTTTAATGCACGGTTAAGTTTCTCTGCAAACATGAAGCAGTGCAGAACAGAGACGTCTGAAGAATAAAAAGTTTCAATAGGGTTTGTAACCTTATTGACAAAGGTCTGATCAATGACGGAGAAGCAGATGGAGCTGCACACAGACAGACATTTGATCAGAAAAACAAAACACCAATAGTTCGCATGACTACACAATAATTTGTTTGCAAGTTTTTACATTGATTTTTATTTATTCTCAATCAAATTCTTATTTTTGTGTGAAATTTAAGAAGCTTTCTGTGATAATTGTATTGAGGGCATGCGGATAGGAACTAATGTGATGGTGCACATCGGAGGGGACATATTAAGAGGACGGAATCTAATGGAATGTAGCGCTGAGTGAGCGGTATCAATAAAGCTTCAGTGTAAGAGTCACAAGTGTCTCCCGACTTACTGGTTCCCTTGTGCAGGGTCAGACATAACAGTACAATAATATTGACAAAAATTTGATCCCACAGTCTGTGGTCAGGTTTCCTTTCAAATCTAAGGCACATTTTTAACATAGTTCCACAAAATTGGCAACAAAAAATGCAAATGAATGTGTATTTCCCTACGGTATTGTTCGGTGAAATTGTAGACTTGAAGCAACAAGATAAACAGTTTGTGGGGCTGAATGTCATTAAAATAATGCAGAAGAAGAAGGTGGGACAAGATGATGTAATCAAACATCAGTCGGTGGAAAACAACGTAGAAACCACGATGGAAGTGCAAATTTCTGCATGTCTCATGTAATGAGTAGAAAATTGTTACAGTCTCCGTTTCCAATGACTGAATCTTCAGTGGATGTTTAAGTCACCTGCATCATGAGCACCATGATTTATACATTCTCTCTACGTCCACACTACTATGTTTTTATTTTAAAATGACGATTTAAAGTGTCTTAGCACAGCTTTGGAAATATTCATATCCCTCCAAATAATTGAATTCAGGTGTTTCAGTAACTTCCATGGCCACAGGTGTATAAAATACTCAATACTAAATATTCCTCGGTCAACTGTTAGTGGTATTATAACAAAGTGGAAGCAATTGGGAACAACAGCAACTCAGCCACCAAGTGGTAGGCCACGTAAAATCACAGAGAGGGGTCAGTCGATGCTGAGGCCCACAGTACGTAGAAATTGCCAACTTTCTACAGAGTAAGTGCCTACAGACCTCCAAACTTGGTGTTGCCTTCAGATTAGCTCAATAACAGTGTGTAGAAAGTTTCATAGAATGGGTTTCCATGGCTTGAGCTGCACCCAAGCCTTACATCACCAAGTTGCAATGCAAAGGTGTGGGGTTGTTTTTCAGGAGTTGGGCTTGGCCCCTTAGTTCCAGTGAAAGGAACTCTTAATGCTTCAGAATATCGAGGCATTTTGGACAATTTCATGCTCCCAACTTTGTGGGAACAGTTTGGGGATGGCCCCTTCCTGTTTAACATGACTACACACCAGTGCTCAAAGCAAGGTCCATAAAGACATGGATGATCCAGTTTGGTGTGGAGGAACTTGACTGGCCTGCGCAGAGTCCTGACCTCAACCCGACAGAACACCTTTGGGATGAATTAGAGTGGAGACTGAGAGCCAGGCCTTCTGGTCCAACATCAGTGTCTGACCTCACAAATGCACTTCTGGAAGAATGGTCAAAAATTCCCATAAACACAATCCTAAACCTTGAGGAAAGCCTTCCCAGAAGAATTGAGGCTGTTACAGCTGCAAAGGGTGGAACAACTCCATATTAAACCTTACAGATTAAGAATGGGATGTCATTAAAGGTCATGTGTAAAGGCAGACGTCCTAATACTTCTGGAAATAGTGTATATGACATGACCATTCACAGACAGCAGGAATGGTCGTGTTATAATGACTAATTAATATTAATGTTATAGCTAACAAGATAAGAACACCATCGCTTTATGGAGAAAAATATGCCATTATATTATCAAGGAAATTATCAGCCAAAGATGCAAAGAAGTCAGTCTAAAAACAAAAAATGTTCAGGAGCTCGTCGTCTCCACCCCCCCAGCTCTGCTGCATAGAGTTGCAAGAGTCTAGAGTCTAGTTGTTAATGACACCACAGCGCAAGATGACAGCAGCCATTTTTGCAGTATTTTAGCTTCACCTTTGTATGCAGGGAGGAAACGGTAATGTTTCCACCTTAATGACAATGAAAAAAGAACACAACCTCTTTTTTACAAAGCTTTGGGGATGAGATACACCCTCTTGTTGTGTCAGTAGAGCACCACTATAGCAAAGCTCCCTCCACATGTGTCTGAGCTGCAGTTTGCACACGTGACTTCTCTTGTTTCTTAGTTGTGTAAAGCAGCAGGAGTTTGAATACTCTGATGTGCAGATTATTTCCTCTGTGTGCTCAGCTGATCAGAGTGCATGTTTCAGTGTGCTGTGATTCACTAACTCCCACGCTGATGAAATACGTCGCTCTGCCGTCGTGTTTAATCACTGATACTTAACTTTTATCGCTGCTGTGTGTAATCAGCCTGCTGCTGTCAGGGACTCATATTTCAGTTGCACACAAACACAGTCACACCATTCTGACTTAGTGCTTCTTAATTATGAACTGAAAATGAAATGTCGCTCAACTTGAGTTTTTTTTTCTTTGCACACATCTAAAAACAAAATTTTAACCAGCACTTTAACGGACATGTTTTGACCAAAGGTAGGTGGCAAAATTTTAAATCACACTGTGCTGCTTTGATATTGGAGTGCTGTGAAATCTACACCGAACAAAAATATAAGCTAAATATAAACTTTTGTTTTTGTTCCCATGTTTCCTGAGCTGAACTCAACGATCTAAGACTTGTTCTATGTACACGACATGCAACTGGCATGCTGACTGTAGGAATATCCACCAGAGCTGTCGCCCGTGAACTGAATGTTCATTTCACTACCATAAGCCGTCTCCAAAGGTGTTTCAGAGAATTTGGCAGTACATCCAACCGGCCTCACAACCACAGACCACGTGTAACCACACCAGCCCAAGACCTCCACATCCAGCATCTTCACCTCCAAGATGGTCTGAGACCAGCCATCCAGACAGCTGCTGCAACAATCGGTTTGCATAACCAAAGAATTACTGCACAAACTGTCAGAAACCGTCTCAGGGAAGCTCATCTGCATGCTCGTCATCCTCATCTGGATCTCTACCTGACTGCAGTTCGTAACCGACTTGAGTGGGCAAATCCTCACATTCGATGACGTCTGGCACTTTGGAGAGGTGTTCTCTTCACGGATGAATCCCGGTTTTCACTGTACAGGACAGATGGCAGACAGAGTGTATGGGCGGTTTGCTGACATCAATGTAGTGAATCAAGTGGCCCATGGTGGCGGTAGGGTTATGCTATGGACAGGCGTATGTCATGGACAACGAACACAGGTGCACTTTATTGATAGCATTTTGAATGCACAGAGATACCATGACGAGATCCTGAGGCCCACTGCTGTGCCACTTGTCCACGACCATCACCTCATGTTGCAGCAGGATAATGCACGGCCTCATGTTGCAAGGTACACAATTCCTTGAAGCTGACAACATCCTAGTTCTTGCATGGCCAGCGTACTCACAGACATGTAACCCACTGAGCATGTTTGGGATGCTCTGGATCGGCGTATACGACAGCGTGTTCCAGTTCCTCCAAATATCCAACAACTTCGCAAAGCCATTGAAGAGGAGTGGACCAACATTCCACAGGTTACAATCAGCAACCTGATCAACTCTATGCAACGGAGATGCGCTGCACCGCGTGAGGCAAATGGTGGTCACACCAGATACTGACAGATACTGGCCAGCCTCAGGCTCACCTGTGCAATAATCATGCTGTCCAATCAGCATCTTGATATGCCAAACTGTGAGATGGATTCAGAGAAATAGGTCTTCTGTGTATGTAGAGAAAGTCTTAGACCTTTGAGTTCAGCTCATGAAAAATGGGAGCAAAAACAAAAGTGTTGCGTTTATATTTTTCTTCAGTGTATGTTCCCTGAATATGGCTTCAGACTGAAACTGGCTTTAGTGCTTCATGTTCTTGTAAACCTACAACACATGCTTTGGATCAGTATGTTGGGATAGTTTGTGCCTTTATTTCACGTTCAGACTGCAGCTAAAAGTGGCTCAAATCACATTTTGTCGTTCACATGTCACAGATCTGTTTCTTTTTTTATGACAGTGTGAACAAATCGCTCAGTCTTTCATTTTTTCAATTCTTATTTGGGCCTTAAATCAGATACAAGTCTAACTTTTTTGCATTACAGCCATTTTTGGTTAAACTTTGGTTAAACTTTGGATAAAACCTGCTCTAGTGAAGCCGCTCACATCGCTGCACTACAGTGCTCTGTGTGGGATGTGATTCCTGGTTCTCACATGGGTCAAGTTAAAGGAAGCTCCAGGCTGCTGTTAGAAAAAGCAGCTCGAGGGCTTCAGAGCTGTAACTTCTCAGTCTGAGCAACTCTGGCAAAGCAGACCAGTGGAAGTGAACTTCCAGGATCGTTTGGCATGTAGTAAACATGTTTACACACTGTGCACAGTGTGTAAATGGTAAATGGTAAATGGCCTGCACTTATACAGCGCCTTTCTACCTTAGTGGTACTCAAAGCGCTTTACAATGAGTTTCACATTCACCCATTCACACACCACAGACAGAGCTTCCATGCAAAGCGCCTGCCTTTGGGAGCAACTTGGGGTTCAGTGTCTTGCCCAAGACCAAAAGAACAAAGTCAGTGTCCTCCAAAACTGTTTCAGCAGTTCAGTGAAAATTGATTTGATATTAAAAAGCACCCATAAGACCAAATTAGAGACCAGCTTTTAGATTATTCCACACATTTACACACTACTAAATTTTCTAAAGACTAATTTTCCTGTTGTTTTAATAGAAATTTAAAATATCGAATGAAATAATTTTCTATTTTACTTTGGTTCTTCACCAGGCAAACAGCCTAAAGCCAAGAAAACACTAATGAAAGAGTCAAATCTGAGCATAATAATAATAACAACATAATAATTTTATTTGTAAAGCACCTTTCAAAACACACAGTAACAAAGTGCTTTACAGCAAACAAATAAAAACAACAACACATTTTTAATTCATTGAAACGGTAAGATCCCATAAAAAAACATAGTAACACAATAAAATCATAAAAATAAAACTGGCAGTTAAAAGGCCTTGGGGGCCTGAACTGCAAAAGCTCGGTCACCTTTAGCAGGACTTAAGAACCTTCAGGAAGACCCTGCCAGAGGATCTCAGGCTTGCAGAAAATTAGAAGATCCTGAATATAGGCAGGAGCCCAGCCGTTCAAGGCTTTTAAAACAAGCAGTAAAACCTTAAAATCAATTATTAAACTCGCAGTGAAGGGCAGCAAGGACTGGTTTTATGTGATCTAACATTCTAACAAGGTTCAACGTGGTCGGAAAAACTGTGTATTTCAGAGCCATTTATAAATCACATTGTTCCGTCACCACATTGCGCATTAAACGCTGCTGAAAGGTGTGGCCCTGTGCATAGGATCATCACACATCATCCTACAAAGCATGACAGTGACGCCCCTAATTAAAAGTTAACACATCACATTTAATATAAATACTTTGCAGGTTAATGTCTCCATGCCTGGATGGAACATTGTTATGCATTGCTACAGTGTATTCTGACACAGCCTACTTACAGCCTTATTTTTATTTTGCAGATCAAAGTGCTGCCAAATTGCGCTGGTTTTCCGAGATGTCATGACCAGGCCGTGATGTAGCCTCCTCTGTCTCTCACTGAGTGGTTTGGTGGTTTGGATCACGGCCACGTTCTGTCTTTCTCCACACTTTCAGCTTTCTATCACTTTGGTAAATCTGTCTATAAATCTTCACCCCATGACTTCTGTGGCTTATTTCTGTATTTTCTGGCAAATTGCAGTTCAGCGTTTGGACTTTCTGCTGCTGGCAAAAGCGTCACATTTTGTTCTGCTCTTAACACAGCTTTGGAAGGAGCTGTGTTTGAGCCAGCATGTCAGGCTGCTTCACAGTGACCCATGCGGCTGTTTTGCCTTTCTGCCATTTCCCCTGTTATTGTTTGATTATATTAGGCTGAGAAATGACTTGTGGTGCCACAAATTTCACAGCAAGATGTTAGTTAAAAGAAACAAATGCTGGCTGTTAGCAAGAGACGGGATGTGAAGTGAGGAGCAGCGTCAGGATCAGGTACAGTCTCTCTGCTGGTTCACACACTTTCTGCTCATCACCAAATTCACGGTATTTTCCTGAGTGAATCTGTCCCCACTGACTTAATTTGGCTCCTGAAGGAACAAATTAAAACCCAGAAACCGCAGAAACAAACAGATCCTCGGCTCAGAGTTGGAAAAGACGATCCTCCATCAAAGGAATTGTGAGGATCTCTCGATTTAAAGCCAGCTGTGTTGTTCCTGTTGATTGTGTGTCGTTTTGTGTCTGTGTGTGTGTGAATTTGCATTTGTTTCATGCTGGCTGAGTTACTTCCTCTGCTTCCTCCACGCCTGCTGAAAATCACTGTAACACAGTCTGGAGGAGTTTTAATGGAGAAGCACACATGCAGCTGATTTCCATGAAATAAACACAAAGACACCCAGAGGGTTTTTAATGGTGTTTACACTTTATTCTTCAAGAGGGAAAGTCAACACACTTTCTCTCTATTCATGCAAAACCTCAGAGTACGTTCAACAAACAGCAGAACAAGGAGAAGAACTCGGTCGTCAGCTTGTTCTGAAACCAACAGGGTGAAGCCTAATTGTTAAGACCCGAGTTGCATTCGCCTGCAGTTTAAATCAAATTTCCCTCCTGCTTCGCTCCCATAAATCTGACAACTATATGGTTTTCACTCTCCTTGGCTGTGCTTTCAAGGACAAAAACATCTGAGCACTGAAACAGCAAACCTACTGACCAAGTGTGGACAGAAAATCAGACCTGAGGACACAAATCTGAGGATGCCATCACTTGATTCATTTATCATCTTGGGCTGGGTGATGAGGCTGAAAACTAAATCATAACAAACTATCTTATTCCTGTCAATATATGCAATTACTGATCATTTACAGAACATAGTTTTACTAAAGACCAGTAGAAACAGTCTATTTAATTTAACCACCTCATTTGTAAAAGTACACAGGAAATGACTGTAAACACAACAGAGAAAAGCACAAACAGAAACAAATAAGTAAAAGACATAATTTTAGGTTGATCCACATTAAATAAAGAAAGCAAGTAAAATCAGTTCTGAGGTCAACTGATCAGGGGTGGGTCTAGGATTTTTTTGTTAGGGGGGCCAGGTAGGGGCACAAACTTCAGAGGGGTTGCATGACAAACTAGAAAAACATTCAGAGAGCACATACCTCCGCAAAGGAGCTTCAGTCCACCCCCAACACAATCTCCCAATTCACATATTTTGTATGGAACTTTACAGATACAAATGTAATTACAGACAGTTCAAATGTCCTACTGACAATGCGGCCTTCACCCCATCCGACCTAATGAACAGGTTTGGCCTCTAGCGCAGCAGCTCCTAACAGCCTCCCAGCTTCTTAGACAACCAGAGATAAGAATGCTGGCCAAACCGTGCGTATGTCGCTCAGGAAGGAAAGAGAACTCCATCATTGTCGCTGTCTGTCGTGTGGACAAACAGCGACTCTTATTTAGTAAAATGTTAATCTGTTAACTAGTAAAATATCTGCCTAGCTTGCTCTAGGCTTTTGGTGGCACGAAACAATATTTGATAAGATGCCCCCTGAATGACACATATCTGCTTACAACTGAATGAACTTGGTACAATATAATAAAGATAGGAAATCAATCACTAGATTAATTCACACTGTTGCAACAGCAGCACATGGCACTCACAAAAGATATTTACGCTATTTATTTCACTCCGTGCATCTACTTACCTCTAATTTACTTTACATAGCCAATTCAAGAGTAGTTGGTTACATTTAATATTAGTCACTTTGTCGTTCATGCACACATTTTCGAGGAGACAAGAAATTTTCCTCTTGAGAATTTGGTTTGATTTTGCTAAATAGGACTTCTGTTGCAAGCTGCGTTTGAGGACAAACAGCTATACGTCAAAAACAACTACTTAGTTTTAACAAAACACCACAATTTACAGCTTTCTGACAATAAATAAGCACCAGGAGATTTCAGCAAGATCAAATAAGGCTAACCTTAAGGCCAAGTACGGTGTAGTTCCAAGTAGCCAGAGTGGCTAAGTTAGCTAACCAACAGTATGGTAGCTTACCTGCTATCCGCTCATGTCAATTATAAATAACTTTATAAAAACTCAAAACACTTTACAATAGGATTTTATTTTAGCACATATCCAATCTCTCAGTGGCCAGTCAGATTTTAGGGGTAGCCGGTGCCACCCCCAGCCAGCCCTGTGGCCCCACCTCTGCAACTGACCAAAGTGTAATAAACTCTAATAAACTGTTGATTTTAGAAATGTTGCATGCAATGAAAAAGTGTTTTTTGAAAGTTGGGTGTGGGCAAAGATCTCACCAGCCTCAGCATGCACCCCAACCTCAAGTCTACCAGTCCCTGCCGGCTGATGCCTCCACCAGTGGAGCTCTGTGGGTGCTGACTGGGACGATGAGAGGCCCAGGCGGTGATGGATTAGCATGTCCTGGAAGACCTTGATGGAAGCCTTCAGGAGAGTGGCAAAAAGAGTACACTCCACTGTCTTATCGGGGTATGATAGGCTGTTATGAGCCAGGAAAGAAGTGCTTGTTGTCGTTTGCCGTTCCCCACCCTCCCATCTTCTTGTGCCTCTCTCCACCTTCTTCTGGTGGGGGTCTGCCAGCTGCTGCTGATCCCCAACAAAGCCTTCCCCACATCACGCTTCATTCTCCTCAACATCACACTTATATTCTCATTCATATGGGGTCCTTGCTTCTGAATTACTGTCATAATTGTGTTGACTGTCTTTGTGTTTGTGTATAATTTTAACTGGACAGAATTATTTGAAAAGCAACAGATATGTGAAATGAATTGGAGAGAGTTAAAGGTTTTCCTTCAATGCAGAGCGGTTACAAACACTAACAGCCACTAAAGGTTGTCTGACTATAAACCAACGTGCAGCAGTGAGTTGTCCAAACTCAGAGAGCAGCCAAGCGTTGTGTCAACATGCTGACTACTCTGATACTGGTCCGTAACACTGAACTAACAGGTCCAAGGTTCCTTCAGATAAAAGAAGACATGGTTAATTCAGCGCCCTCCATGTTGACCAGGAAGTTGACAGAGTCTGTGCTCACAGGTATTTGTCAGGTGTTGATTTCAGAGCCTCTTTGTTCAGACGGAAGTGTCTTCATCTCCTCCTGACTCTCCTTTCCTGTCAAACGGACGGTTTTCATTTCCTGTGCTGCTACAGACACCAGATGAGTCCTGACAGCGCTCCTGTTGATCTCTCTCTCCAGACTCGTCTCATACAACACCTCTGGCCGCTGACTGACGGCTCTGCGGAAAGCTAATCGATGGCAGGAAAACATCAGCAATAATCACCGCCGGCAGAGGCCCAGAGAGCGCGACCTGATGGAGACAGATCCCAGATCAGAGCAGGAGGGCAGCGCTGATGGAGTCTGTCTGACAGGCTGCTGAGAGCTTTGATAAGAGTCTGTGAACATAACCTGGAGCCTCTGGAGCCGAACGATCAATCAGCTGGATGGGTTCACTCAGAGAGGCTGCAGAGCTGCTGCTGCTGTCATCATCACACGTCTCCATCAGCAGCCGGCACTTTTATCTGCCGTCATTCACCTGCAAACACTGAACATGGAGGACAAATGTTGCTGCCGGATGTGGGAAATACAAGATTGTCTCCTCAGCAAATGAAAAATGATGAATTACTGTCTGCAGGTAACTTCTCTGTTGCTACAGAACATCATCTGCTGAGCCCAGCTGATGTATTTCACATGTCATATTAACACCCGTGTATAGGTTTTTTATTGTTTTCCATTTTGCACTTACAGACGTCCTTTGAGGCAAGTATGTGAAATGTGACAGTGACTAAATTATTACAGCTTTCACTGTAGACACACATAACTGCCAACTATCTATCCATTATCTATACACGCTTAATCCTCTGTAGGGTCGCAGGGGTGCTGGAGTCTATCCCAGCCGACTCAAGGCGAAGGCAGGGGACACCCTGGACAGGTCACCAGTCTTTCACAGGGCTACACATACAGACAAACAAGCACACTCTCATTCACACCTATGGACAATTTAGAATAATCAATTAACCTCAGCATGTTTTTGGACTGTTGGAGGAAGCTGGAATACCCGGTGAAAACCCACACTGTACAGGGAGAACATGCAAACTCCACACAGAAATATCCCAGGCGTCCTAACCGGGATGCGAACCGGGGATCTTCTAGCTGTGAGGCGATGATGCTAACCACTGAGCCACTGTGCAGCCCCAACTGCCAACTAAATATGCAAAATAACAAGTGAGCTCATGTAGCATTCTACAGCTGGCTGAAAGTCGTTTTCTAAAGTCAGAGCTGGCCCTACCCAATGTGGTACCCTAGGGGAGATTTTATATAGCACCTCCCTCCATAGGCGATTTACATACGCTTCCCGATTTTGTGGCACCCCCTGGAGGCCACAGCGCATTTAGCATTTGCCTATATTGCCTAACGGGCTCTGACTAAATTGAGAAGGTTACACGTGGAGACAAGTGACCTTGGATCCACCACAGGTCACTTTTTGAAAAATCATTTTAACATCCTAAAATCCAACCATTGCATCAGCCTGCCTCTAATGCTATATGTGTGCATAGTCTGTCGAGCTTTTTATATGATGCTGATACTGTGGTCCCGACTAGAAGACTGATGCAGCAGGCTGCATTCACTGGATAGTAATAGTAAGAGGCTGATAAACAGTTGTTCTAGTAGCATCTATATATACTACACAAGGTGCTATAGTGATATAGCGGCCATAGCGCTTTGTGGATGCCCGATCCCATCAGATCTCGGAAGCTAAGCGAGGTTGGGCCTTGTCAGTACCTGGATGGGAGACCACAAGGGAACACCAAGAAGCCTGGGTTGGCGGTGGTCAGAGGGTCGGATGGCAGACTGGCAGCCTCACCTCCGTCAGTCTACCCCAGGGCAGCTGTGGTTCCATACGTAGCTTACCACCATGGAGTATGGAGTGAATGAATAATGCAATGTAAAGCATCTTTGAGTGCCTAGAAAAGCACTCTATAAAACCAATGCTTTATTATTATATGGGAAGTAGATAAACCCCGCTGTCTTGTTGATGATGAAATGCAGCAAACAGCAGAGTCTTTCTCTGCGTGCAGCGTTCTGTGGTGGAGGGTCTGCATTTCACACATTACTGCAACAAGTTAATAACACTGTCATAAGCTCACAGCCACGGAAGAATTACCCTTCTGGGTGAACAATGAATTGAACACAGATATCTACTGCCATTTGTTGTACTGACATTATTGCAGTCTACATGCTGAATATGACTAAATACAAATTCTTTAGGAAGTTGTTTGCATTATTTGCATTATTCATAAACAGTTATCATTTTTATTTTGGTCCAGGAAGTCTGGCTGAAAGAGAAATAACCATAGTTTTGTTTTCCTTTTGTCCAACAGCTCCTGCTGTTAGCCACTGCCTTATCGACATGACCTCCACCTATACCTCCTACACTATATAGAACCACTCCTGTACTCTGTTATTGCCCCTTTCTCTCTCGTAAACACACACACACACACTCTCTCTCCTCGAAAAGCCCTGAAGTCTTCAGGTAAGTACTGCTTTTCTATTTTCTAATCTCGTTGCCTCGCTGAACATGGTTTGTTTGAGTGAAAGAAGTGCTTCTGGTAATCTGTTTGTGTTGCTCTCCCTCCCTTTCTCTCTCTCTCTTCGTCCACATCTGATGTGAGTCGGAGGTCAACAGCTAGAATGTGTGAGGTCTGTCACACTCAACTAAATCCAGTCTGCAAAACCTGCATGACACGCGAGGCAGAGCAGCCACTTCAGCTGAGGCTAAAAAAGCTGTGTCCATGCTGTCAGAAGATATAAACCCAAGTTATGTTGGCAAATCACACATTTTTTTGGATGAACTTCACATTGCACTGTTTCTGAAAGCTAACCTGGCTGTGCTAAAAGATAAATGCAACAAGATGCTTTTATTTTCATGTTAAATTTGAGACATCAGTACAAGTCGGCTGCTTTCACGAGTCATTTTATTTTGTCCCAAATAGGATTTAGATTTTTGCAATGTGAAATGTCTTCCTGGTATCACTAAAACAACTTGTTGATTACATTTTTTTTGAAGTTATCAGATCTTTTTATCAGCTTTACCTTTGTTTTGTTATTCTAAGTTTAAAGGCCTTGGCTATATGTGTGAACAACTGGTGATTTTTAGCTTGACTAACTCAACATTTTAAATTCATTTCCATTTTCACAGTGTTTTCATGCCGTTTGGTTTCCCATTGTTGATATACACTATTTAATATGAATATATTTTGCTGCCTTGTGTGTGTGTCCTTGTGGTTTTAACTAGAAAAACTGCAGGCCCTGGAAGTAAAAGATGCTTTAGTCAAGGCCTGGAAGAAATCCAAATGTCTGGCTGTCTGAGGTTGTGGCCTCCTGTTGCCAGCTGGCTTAAACACCAAGTACATGCCTACAATGAATAAAGGGCCTCTATAATATTGTAGTATCTGATTATTGAATGTAAGAAAGTTGTGGTAATACTTTTAAAAAAGCTGTTTGTGTTTTGTGTCCCTGTCACAGATCCAGTTGCGGTTGCCTTCTCCTCGCTAATGGATCAGTCACATTGTCACTGATACTTACAACCAGTTGAATTTGAAAATGGTAGAGATTAAAAGTTAACCAGCTAGCTACTGAGATGCTCATATTTAAGGATTAATAAAATACCAATACCATATTTGCAACCACTTGGTTGCCAGCGACACAGCAAACAACACAGTTTGATTTGTATCTAACTGTCAGCTGAGGATCAGTTGTAAAGGATCGGTTGGTGCAACACTGGATAAATGACATGACTCCTAAGTATTTCATTTTCAGCTTTGGGGTCGCCATGATGCTTAGAACCTCATTTATGTCAATCCAGTCCTCAGCCTGCAACAAGCTTGAACTCTGAGGTGGAATTACACATGTACATAGACATGGTACCTCTTTTAAGTCACTCAGTGACTGAATGCTAAAACACTGTTTCCTCTCAGAGCATGTTTAACGATATCAGTGTGTGTGTGTGTGTGTGTGTGTATATACACAAACATACTTATATGTACGTATGTATATATGTATACATATATATATATATCGTTGCAAAACCTGGAACATACACCAAACAGACATAAAATTATGACCACCTGCCTAATATTGTGTTGGTCCCCCTTATGTGATCAAAATGCTCTGAACCATTGGACATGGACAAGAGGACCTCTCAGGGTGTCCTATGTGGTCTGGAACCAGGATGTTGGCACTGGATCCTTTGGGTGCTCTGGCTTGTGCAGTGGGGCCTCTGTCAATCCAACTTGTTCCACTGCATCCTGTTGATGCTTGATCACAATGGGGTGTAGGAAGTCTGGAGGTCAAATCAACATGTTGGACAATTGTCATGTTCCTCAACATGTTCCTGATTGGTTGATGTTGTTTCCATGTGGTGGGGTGCATTTTCATCCAGTGACATTTGGGATTTCCGTTTGCATGAGGGAGTGTGTTTGTTATGGGACAATGTTTATTTGGGTGTCTAAGTCTCATCAACATGAACGTCAAAAGCCAAGGTTTTCCATCAGTTTCAATTCAATTCAATTCAGTTTTATTTATATAGCGCATATTTACAACACAAGTCGTCACAAAGCCCTAAACATTGTAAGAAAAAACAGGAAACAGAAAACCCAACAATCCAAGGTTGCTTTTGGATTCCCTATGAGCAAGCAGTCAGAGATGGTGGGAAGGAACCAAAAAACCCCTATGGTAGGGAAGGGGGAAAAAAAACCTCCGACAGAACCAGGCTCAGGGAGGGCGGTCATCTGCCTCGACCGGTTGGGTTGGGAGTGGGGAAGAGGAGGGAACACCACATAGTACCAATATGATCAATGTTATTCACTTCACCTGTCAGTGGTCACAATATGTTGTGGCTGATCGGTGTATATGCGACAAATTCCTGTTCCTACCTCGTCTACAAAGTTGACCAATGCAGCAAACAGATCTACTATACTATATGCATACGATATACACATAACTGGAACAACCTCTTATAGTGGATGTTAAGTCTGAGGATTTCATGTTCAAGGACAAACAGAGTATTTGTTCTGTGTTGACTGCTTCTCCTTGAGATTTTCCAAAGGTATTTCAGAGCAACAGAAACTCCAGGTCTTTTTATGGCAAAATGCATGATAATGTCTTCCTATATTCCCCATTCTGAAATGTCTGACTACTTTAATTCTCTTTTTTATATTGTTGGCCTTATGCTTTACATGCATTAAAGTCACTGAGTTGGAGCTGAAACAAGGAGAGAGAAGCAGAGGAGACGTGATCTGTTGCCTTAAATGCACTTAAAGACTTCGATTGCAAGCAGGATATTTATAGTTCCTTTTACTGTTACCTTGTAAATGGCTCGTATGCCCCATGTAGTTAATTTGAAGCTATTTTTCTTTTTAATTTAATGACACCATCATAGGGAAGTCAGAAATATAGCCTTACATCGAAAAATACTGACCAATGCCCATTACTGCCTTACTGCATCGTTCACTTTATCACTGGATCACTGGTGTACGTGTAAACACATTTAGTGTCTCCGCTTGTGGCCTTCATTCATCAGATAAACTGTCTCAAAGTAAAATGTGGACTTCACATTCCTCCTTTCTTTGGTTATACATGAGTTACAAGGACAATAAAAGGTCTCAGCTGGCAAAGTCTCAGAAAATGACAGTTGCTGGTGTAGCGTAACTACATTTTAATGAAAATTTGCACTCGTTAATAAAGGGGCACCATCTCAGATTACTGAGAAAATTATCATTCTAGATTAAGTCTCAAAGAAACTTTAATTGAATGAAGTAGAACAGTCTCTTAGCTGAAAGTCGTGAATTCTGATTAAATTGACCTCAGTTCCCACACAAAGAAAAACACAGAATCAGGAATTGGTCTAAATGAATATATTTACTAACTAATCTACTAATATACATACATGAGCTATAGCAGTTGAGTCAGAGTGTGTGTATAGTGAATGTGTGATGTCAGATTATCAAACAGAATGACGAGGATGATGGTGAAAGAAGGGTAATTAGCCAACGATCTAAAGTTCTGATCTAGATTAACGAATGATACGCTAAAATTAAACCTGTTATCAAGTTATTACAGCATCAACCCAATCAGGAGCAGATAGAGAGGTGGGCTTTGCCTACTTTTGAACAGAGCGGTCTGGTCAGAGCCTCCGTGAGCTGGAACGTGGGTCGGAACCGTTGAGTGACGAGCCTCTGTGGATGCTTTCCGGAGCGTCGTCTCGGTTGCTAGGCAACGTTCTGCCGTTGGAGCCCTCACAGCCGTGTAGTAGATTCTGTCACGCAGATGGTGGTCGGTGGTGGTAGGCAGCCGGGCGCGGAGTGCGCTGTCGTCCGGGTTGATGGAGAATAACTTGATTATTAACTGTGGCTCTGTTAGACTTGACGGCGTTTGGTGTTAGCCGCAAAATCTCTAAAAAAATTAAAAGCTGTTCTGTTAGAACAGTTTTCGGCTTGAGGAAGAAGCGGTAGTGAAGCAGCTCGGACTTAGATGAGGGTGAGCACAATCTAAATAAAAAGGTCTAAAAGATTAACAAAGAGCCACAACAATAAGACGCGCAAAAATTTAACTTAACAACTAGACGAAGACAAAAAGGTAAGAAAGCGCGGAATATCTGAAAATGGTCAGAGAAAATAACAAGGAAGTTTTGTAAAGAAAAAGAGCCTAAGAAAAGAAAATGTCAAGAGTGGCGAGAGAGAGCCAGGAACGAAAGACGGCTAAAAGCCTAAAAAAGGTGGCGAAAGAGAGAGCCAGGAACGGAAGACGGCAAAAGCACAGGACAAAGCGGTTTTCCACTTTTTATCCTCTGGCTTCTGGTGGGTGTTTATTTTGGGCGTGGATAGCCGTTTCCCGCTAAGACTGGTAATCTGACTCTGTTTCTTTGTCTAAAAGAAGAGCAAATTGCCATCTCAGATTGAGATACAAAAAGTATGTTATGTGCGCAAAAACGATCTATCCATCTCTCACCATGACCCATCGATATGAAACAAAAGATTGGTAACAACATATACATCATAAGACGATCGATTATACCAGAAAGGGAATGAACATAAAAACCATTATATGTTAATATGCAATTGTATATATATATATCACGTCCATCTTATCACTGGTGAATATAACACATTGGATGAAATGTAGTAGCAAAATATGTCAGATTTCCCCCACTATCACTTTTAATTCATGACAACATATCACTACAATTGGTTGTTTTAATGTCGGCACTCCCGTGCATCTGACGTCGCTAGATGGCACTGTGGGTCCATCTTAGAACTGTGAATAATTTTGCAAATCCTTATCTTCGTTCTCATATTACTTAGAAATGCGATTTTTGGACAGTTGATATAGGACATCATGTTGAGGCTGATGCAGGTACAAACACATGAAACAAATAAACAGAACAATAGTTATTTAGTCCGTTCCTGTATGAATGGATGAAAGTAAGACACAGTTCCAGGTGTTCCTCTGGTATGTGGTCGCGATTTATGGCCTCTCCTTATCAGTTAGGAGTGGAAGAGTTTTAAATGAGTCCATGGGGGAGATGCAGGAAAAACATTCACCAAATCAGTGTGATTTGCAGCCAGTCCCTTTGAAGTTGAGTGTCAAATGGTGATCCTTCTTGAAGATGGTTGGCTTCACAGGCCTGTATAGTGTTCAATGTGGCAGTTTAATGGTCAGAGTAGACGCAAAGTCTACTCAAATGTTTTGTTTTTACCTCTCACGTAGCATTCCAGAGAGAGGGGAAAGTCTGTGTCCGCTACATATCCCCCACTCGGCTCGATGATTGCCTTCCGGGAACTTCGGGCCGTCAGGTTGAGGACACCAGAGGTGATCAGGAACAAGGAGACACAACAGTTGCTGCTCTGATCTGGGTTGATGTATGCTAGTACTAAATACGATATCTTAACACTTTTGCTAGGTTGTCCTAGTGGCATTTTAAAGGATAGTCCTACGTTAATACTTAAAGACTGACGTGGTTCTAGTCTGATAAAGAAAATAAAATAAAATAAACAGAGATATATAAACATAGAGGAAGAAAAATGATTAACATTATATACAGACTCTTGAACAGGGAGTCTTTACAAGAGTCGTTTGGTTATGGTTGATTGGTCATTTAGCCGTATGCGAGTTCAAGAATTGCAGGGGCATGGAATACATTGCTCCCTTCCAATTCAGTTTTTTCTCAATTACCTCAAGGGTTCTAGAGGTACGGTCCTGACCTTGTTTGTTGCGCCTGAAGATTTTGTTTATTTTCTCGTTTTTGTTTGTTTCACCCCCACTTTGTTTTGTATTCCCTGTCGGTTGGACAAAGATGTAGTGCCACACCTTGTCCCCCACTTGGAGTTTGTCTTGTTGATTGGTTTTTATTTCTTTATCTACTCTACATCTTTTTATCTGCACTGCTGTGTTTGTGGGTTTTTTTTTTATGTTTCATTGGGTCTGGGGTACGGTTGTCCCCGACGAGTCCCCTAGGGGTTTTGTGTGGTTTGATCTGGTAATCGGTTTTGACTTTGCGAATGTCTAGCAAATCCTTTCAGGGCTAGTCCCCGTAGCTGCCGACTGGATAAGGTGCGGGGGCATGCCGAAACCCCTAAATGATGACTGGTGGTGGGATGGAGGTTCTGAATGAAAAGAGTTTTGAAGTTCAAGTCCTCCTCCATCCCAGGTTCATTCCGGGAACCAAAGTAAGCTTGACGAAGTCGGTGGTTATATTGTTGGGGGAACTCCTGTCGTCCCTGTTTGATTACCAGCGCAGCGGTCAACCCAGTCTGCGATATGTAATCAGTAAATTCCTGTTCTAGGGCCTGACACAGTAGATCGTAGTCATTTCTAATGTAGTCAGGTTGGCGTTCAATGAAGCTGCTGACATCACGACTTGATGTCACTTTGATTAAGTAGGTTTTGTCGTCCACTGAAGCGTTTGGAAACTTTCTCAAGTAGAAGTCGATGTCTTTCAAGTAGGTGTATGTGTCATGAGAACCGGCAAGACCTGGTTCAAAGCGAGATATATTGCGAGCAATCTTGTCTAGATCCCGATCGGTGGGGCCTTGAGGCAGGAAGCTGCCTGAGGGTAAGTAGGATCGAGAAGCAGATGCTGTTTTGGCTTGGTCAAGCTGTGCCTTACTGTCTCGGAAGCGTGGAACCGTTTCCAGTGTAGGCAAAAGAGAGGTGGATAAAAGCGGCCTCCTTCGAACATCCCGAGGAGATGAGGGGTTTCTCCTGTTTTCAATGACATCATCATCGAAGCGTGTTTGTTTATGGTGGGTTATCTCCAGGGAATATCTCAATTCCCTCTCGACATCAGCTAATTCTTCCTCTTTGATTTTGTGTAATTGTTGTAAACTTGTGAGTTTATCTTTATTATCTTCTAGTTGTTTTTCTAGGTCTTTTTTCCGCTTTCGGTCAATGTCTTTGTGTTTAGCATAGACTTTGACTTGAGCTTTTAAGTCTTTGATTTCATTCACTGCTCTGTTGAGTAGGACTTTAGTTTCAGTAAAGCCTTCATTGGATTCTTTTAATTCTGCTTCGGTAGTTATCAACTCTTCTTGTTGTTCAGAGAGAATTTGTTTTAAACTGTCAATTTTTTTCTAGCTGACGTGTTTCTTCATCGTCAGGCTCTTTGAACTGATCATTCAGTTGGGCTTCCGGATCATCCAGACGTGTCTGGGATTTGATTAACAGTTGTTGATCTTGATCATGTTGTTGTTGACCTGCTCGAACTTCTCTTCTTAAAAGGTCAACTTCTTGTGAGCGAGATTTTAGTGTACTGGTTGTCTGTTCTAGAAATTTGTATGAATGTTTAAGCTGTGCAGACATTACTGCAGCCATGCTTCCTAACATTTTTGCTAGGGGTTTGTCTTTAAGTGGTTTTGCGAGGGCATCATCGATGAGCCCTTCCATGATTGTTTCAAGGCCAGAAGGATCTGCTTGGTGAACACGGTTTGTAAAGCCAGGTATCAGGTCTTCAGTCATGTCCACTAGCGCAACTTCTAGGTTTTCAAGGGTGTCACTGTGGCTGGATATTTCAAGAGCCATCTTTGACGACGATGGTTAAGAAAAATTGACACCAATAAACAACTTTTGACTACGAGGTAGGCCTGTTTGAGCAACGAGCTTGATTACTTATTACTTTGAAAAGAGTAACAAAAGAAAACAGCAACGACAGGAAGTGCAGTAGATTTGCATGCAGTTTAGTAGTTTTGGACTATTTTCAAGTGATTCCGTACACTGCTGTGGTTTGTGCGTGTTTTAGTGTTTGATTATTTGTCAAAGTGTTGCGAGCAAACACTCTTGGTGTAATTATTTGATTTGGTTATTCTTTGTTGATGAAGAGAAAGTTAAACCTTGAGATTTGTGAAAGAGGAGATAGTCTGGTAGATGTAGTGTGAATTCAAATGAAAATCAAATTAAAAAAAACCTTGCAGTGTACGTTAAATATTTCCTTTAAAGATGTTCAACTGATTAGTTGATACAGTTAAAGTAAGACAACTCAAACTGACTTGTGTTACAGTAATGAGTTATTATCATATTAGGTTCTGAATTCAGAAGCTGAGTCTGAAATTTCAAAGAGTGAATGTGATTTTATTATTCAAACATGGATTAATGTGAGTGGAATTGATTGTGTAAATGATTAGTGACAGTGGTTTATCACAACAGGTCATTTACATTTTACAAAATCACCATGCTTTACTTTATCATGCGTGTGTTAGTCATTTTCTGCGACATGCATCAGTTGCTGTAAGAAGATTTTCAAAGTATTTCACATCAAGCTCAACAACTCAAAGCAGCCACCAGATGGAGCCAAACTTG
Source organism: Dascyllus trimaculatus (assembly GCA_024666655.1). NCBI lineage: Eukaryota > Metazoa > Chordata > Actinopteri > Pomacentridae > Dascyllus > Dascyllus trimaculatus. The sequence continues at coordinate 32,138,931 of CM045448.1, forward strand.
TTTCTGCTCTAAGTGTAGTAGGAGGGGTTGGGTGTATGACGTCGGCACGTCAAGCGTAAGCACCGCCCCCTGATAGACCCGCAGGTCTGAAGTTGGATCGATTCACACTCTCTGGGGACACAGAGGTGACTACTGTAGCGCTGCTAACTTAGTTAGCTTGGGATCTTCTCAGACAACGGCAAGGCGCGGCGGCCTTAGCCAAAGGAGCACACAGGACATCTGTGTGAATTTTACAAGTATAAAGCACTATGGCTTGCAAATGGTTAACAAACATTTAACTTGCTCCACTCTTCACCGGACAGCAGGGACTTCCCACTTCCGATAAGAACGTGTGTTGAACTAAGTACACACAAGCACAAGCGCTGCTAATCTAGTTAGCTCGGCGCGGCGGCCTTAGCCAAAGGAGTACACAGGACGTCTGTGTGAATTTAACAATTATAAAGCACTGCAGGCTTACAACTGGTTAACAAGCATTTAAATCGCTCCACTCTTCACCGGACAGCAGGGACTTCCCACTTCCAATAAAAACGTGTGTTGAACTAAGTACACACAAGCACAAGCGCTGCTAATCTAGTTAGCTGGGCGCGGCGGCCTTAGCCAAAGGAGTACACAGGACGTCTGTGTGAATTTAACAATTATAAAGCACTGCAGGCTTACAACTGGTCAACAAGCATTTAAATCGCTTTACTCTTCACCGGATAGCAGGGACTTCCCACTTCCAATAGAAACGTGTGTTGAACTAAGTACACACAAGCACAAGATACCTCGACTGACGTAGCAGTTGTCAACTTATTAGGTAGCTGATCTAACAGTTAACACCGAGGGTCTGAATATGCTAAAGCTTTCTGGAACTTCGCAGCAAAACCCAACGATATTCAGGACGAGATCTCTGCTCTGGCCCTGCGCAGCAGCAGGGACTCGTCAGACAGGCCTTTTACAGAAAGCGCACGGCGGCGCGATGTAAACAGATAACTGGTACCAAGAAAAGAAGCTATGAACCTCCGGGGATACCCGCTGTACGGTTCACACAATTAAAAGCTCAGTTACAGTTCTGGGGGCTCGCAGCAACTGTAATCAATTGCATAGTGTATATCGGCATTCCTGGCTCAGCGCAGCGAAGTTTGACACTGTTTTAGGTTCTGTTAGGCTTACGGCGACGCCTTGAAGTTTACGTAGCACGGAGCTAACTGCACCGCAGCTTCACTATAGTGCTATTCTGCCGTCACACGGCTGGAAGATTTATTTACAGTAACGTTGCAGTTAATCGCAGACGTATTGTAACAACGTGCGTCCACGAAGTTATAAGGTCTGGGTCATAACTAAGTCTTAAGGCTCAGATTGAAATTTATGCGAAAAGTTTACGTTTAGAAAAGAAATGTCAATGCTCACACAACATCAAAACAAGCTGAATCGATGGACAGAAAGCTCCTGCTTGCTTTAGCTCACTGGATTTATTTAGCAGAAATTGTATTTCTTTGTGGGGAACATTGGTTTAAAATCGCCTCGCACGGCTGGACCAAAATATGTAGCGTAACTACATTTTAATGAAAATTTGCACTCGTTAATAAAGGGGCACCATCTCAGATTACTGAGAAAATTATCATTCTAGATTAAGTCTCAAAGAAACTTTAATTGAATGAAGTAGAACAGTCTCTTAGCTGAAAGTCGTGAATTCTGATTAAATTGACCTCAGTTCCCACACAAAGAAAAACACAGAATCAGGAATTGGTCTAAATGAATATATTTACTAACTAATCTACTAATATACATACATGAGCTATAGCAGTTGAGTCAGAGTGTGTGTATAGTGAATGTGTGATGTCAGATTATCAAACAGAATGACGAGGATGATGGTGAAAGAAGGGTAATTAGCCAACGATCTAAAGTTCTGATCTAGATTAACGAATGATACGCTAAAATTAAACCTGTTATCAAGTTATTACAGCATCAACCCAATCAGGAGCAGATAGAGAGGTGGGCTTTGCCTACTTTTGAACAGAGCGGTCTGGTCAGAGCCTCCGTGAGCTGGAACGTGGGTCGGAACCGTTGAGTGACGAGCCTCTGTGGATGCTTTCCGGAGCGTCGTCTCGGTTGCTAGGCAACGTTCTGCCGTTGGAGCCCTCACAGCCGTGTAGTAGATTCTGTCACGCAGATGGTGGTCGGTGGTGGTAGGCAGCCGGGCGCGGAGTGCGCTGTCGTCCGGGTTGATGGAGAATAACTTGATTATTAACTGTGGCTCTGTTAGACTTGACGGCGTTTGGTGTTAGCCGCAAAATCTCTAAAAAAATTAAAAGCTGTTCTGTTAGAACAGTTTTCGGCTTGAGGAAGAAGCGGTAGTGAAGCAGCTCGGACTTAGATGAGGGTGAGCACAATCTAAATAAAAAGGTCTAAAAGATTAACAAAGAGCCACAACAATAAGACGCGCAAAAATTTAACTTAACAACTAGACGAAGACAAAAAGGTAAGAAAGCGCGGAATATCTGAAAATGGTCAGAGAAAATAACAAGGAAGTTTTGTAAAGAAAAAGAGCCTAAGAAAAGAAAATGTCAAGAGTGGCGAGAGAGAGCCAGGAACGAAAGACGGCTAAAAGCCTAAAAAAGGTGGCGAAAGAGAGAGCCAGGAACGGAAGACGGCAAAAGCACAGGACAAAGCGGTTTTCCACTTTTTATCCTCTGGCTTCTGGTGGGTGTTTATTTTGGGCGTGGATAGCCGTTTCCCGCTAAGACTGGTAATCTGACTCTGTTTCTTTGTCTAAAAGAAGAGCAAATTGCCATCTCAGATTGAGATACAAAAAGTATGTTATGTGCGCAAAAACGATCTATCCATCTCTCACCATGACCCATCGATATGAAACAAAAGATTGGTAACAACATATACATCATAAGACGATCGATTATACCAGAAAGGGAATGAACATAAAAACCATTATATGTTAATATGCAATTGTATATATATATATCACGTCCATCTTATCACTGGTGAATATAACACATTGGATGAAATGTAGTAGCAAAATATGTCAGATTTCCCCCACTATCACTTTTAATTCATGACAACATATCACTACAATTGGTTGTTTTAATGTCGGCACTCCCGTGCATCTGACGTCGCTAGATGGCACTGTGGGTCCATCTTAGAACTGTGAATAATTTTGCAAATCCTTATCTTCGTTCTCATATTACTTAGAAATGCGATTTTTGGACAGTTGATATAGGACATCATGTTGAGGCTGATGCAGGTACAAACACATGAAACAAATAAACAGAACAATAGTTATTTAGTCCGTTCCTGTATGAATGGATGAAAGTAAGACACAGTTCCAGGTGTTCCTCTGGTATGTGGTCGCGATTTATGGCCTCTCCTTATCAGTTAGGAGTGGAAGAGTTTTAAATGAGTCCATGGGGGAGATGCAGGAAAAACATTCACCAAATCAGTGTGATTTGCAGCCAGTCCCTTTGAAGTTGAGTGTCAAATGGTGATCCTTCTTGAAGATGGTTGGCTTCACAGGCCTGTATAGTGTTCAATGTGGCAGTTTAATGGTCAGAGTAGACGCAAAGTCTACTCAAATGTTTTGTTTTTACCTCTCACGTAGCATTCCAGAGAGAGGGGAAAGTCTGTGTCCGCTACACTGGTAATGAAAGGTGCCAAAAATCACCAAAAATGTAAGACACTTAGTGTTTATGAAGCACAACAGACAGAACAGATTATACAGTATATAGTTATATTAAATACTGTTAAATATGCAGATACTATTGATTTACATACAGTTAGAATCCAGTTCTCTCCTGTGTTGTACAGCCACAAATCCCTGTCTGGGGTGATCAAGGGAAAGAAAAGGGTTTGCACGCATTTAATGCATGAATTCACAAAAACTAACATATATTGTTCCTCAGTGGTGAGGCGGCAGGTGAGGGGAGGGTCTGCTTTGGGGATCTGACAGTCTTGTCTCTGCTTTTTGCGGATGATGTGGTTCTGTTTAACTTCATCGGATCATAACCTTCAGTACACTGGGACAGGTTACAGCAGAATACGAAGAGAACCAGCACCTCCAAATCTGAGGCCATGAAGAATTCTACAGTTTTAACTTGCTGAAGGAATCAAAGTGAGCCAATGGAACCAGAGACGGTGTCATACTATTAATAAGCTGCCACTCTGCTACTTGTCTTTGAGAGAGATGCTGGGTCAGTTCTGCCTTTCTCTCCATTACAACAGAGAAACTTTCCAGTGACAAGAAAATGTTTTCTTGGTTTTTCATTAAGATCATAAGAATAATTGCAGTTTTTCCACAACATGTTAATGCCCATACATTTTATGTACACAAAAGAGGAAACACAGACAAATATACTGCTTGACACTTACCTCCTGTTTATTTGTAAGGCTTTAAATAAAACCATCAGTTACCTGTCTTATTCTGTGTGCTTGAGGCATGTTTGTAAGTCCTACCTCATCTGAAAGCTTGTTCTTCATGATGGATCCTAAACAGCCCCACCACATCAGCTCTGCTATTTTTACAGTTATTAACCAGCTGTTTGAGGGCCCCAAAACAGAAATGTAATGAACACTGAATGCTCACAGTCCCAGCTGATAAGATGGACACACAGACCTGTGGCACAAGGAACACATACACTAATTAACTCTATATATTGTCATTGGTTGTCTCATCCAGACTGTTGATAAGCAGATGTCACACTCTATTTAATAGACAGCAGGTCTCAAAGAGAGCTGTTAATCTGAAAAGAATCAATAAATATTTAACAGCATGACAAAAGCCAAGAGGTAAGAACTGCAACATAACAGTGGAAGATGCAGAAACAGTTCATATCACAACATTCATTATGGCTGATTTCACAGTGCTCCTAGTAGGACTGGACATTCATGATTAGACATAAATTAGAGCACAGTCCTGATTAAGACAGACGTAGAGCTTTGATTGGTTAGAAAAAATGTTATATTTTATATAAATATATATATATATATATATATATATATATATATACAATATATATATATACCGATTAGGACGCCTGGGATGTTTCGTGGAGTTTGCATGTTCTCCCTGTGCAGTGTGGGTTTTCAACGGGTACTCCAGCTTCCTCCCACAGTCCAAAAACATGCTGAGGTTAATTGTTGATTCTAAATGGTCCGTAGGTGTGAATGAGAGTGTGCTTGTTTGTCTCTATGTGTAGCCCTGTGATAGGCTGGCAACCTGTCCAAGGTGTCCCCTGCCTTCGCCCTGAGTTGACTGGGATGAGCTCCAGTCCCCCCGCGACCATTCAGAGGATTAAGCGGTGTATAGATAATGATAATGTATTTATTTTTTTTAAGGCTCATTAATCGGCTTTCTTCTTTGATTAGAGAAATTCAGGCTGACGTGGCACCTGAACCCGTAACTTATAGTAATAAAGTTTCTAGCAACTTTCTGAGTAGCATAAGTATTTATTCATTTTTTTTATGAGGATGCTTCCATCCAGTCCACTGGACACTGGACTGGATGGAAGCATTCTCATAAAAAAGGACCATGAAAACTGGACCAGCTCTGCAGTCTCCATTAGGTGATTTAGGATTCAAGGGAGTTCGCCCAACCAGTCCACATGTGCTTTGTGGATTTGGAGAAGGCGTTTGACTGTGTCCCTTGTGGCATCTTGTCGGGGGTGCTCCGGGAGTATGGGGTCCTGGGTCCTTTGCTAAGGGCAGTCTGGTCCCTGTACGACTGGAGCAGGAGCCTGGTTCGCATTGCCAGCAGTAAGTCAGACCTGTTCCCAGTGCATGTTGGACTCCGGCAGGGCTGCCTTTTGTCTCCAGTTCTGTTTATAACTTTTATGGACAGAATTTCCAGGTGCAGCCAGGGGCCGGAGGGGCTCCAGTTTGGGGACCATAGGGTCACATCTCTGCTTTTTGCAGATGATGTGGTCCTGTAGGCTTCATCAAACCTGGACCTCCAACGTGCACTGGGGCAGTTTGCAGCCGAGTGTGAAGCAACTGGGATGGAGATCAGATTTTCAACCATTTGAAACTGATCGTATCCACTAACCTAGAAAAAGGAGGTGAAAAAAAGATTTGTGGGCTTGTTGAAGGTAACCATTAATCTGAACCCCCAAACCTTCAGGTAGGTTTAAAAGGTGTGTTCATTTTTTTAAAAATCCAGAATTCTGCTATTCATCAGAGAACATTTGTCAAAATTTTATTGCTGACCAGAACTTAACCACTGCCTTCTAGGTTTGGTGTATATCTCTGTACCTGACCAGGAGCAAAGAATTGTCTCACTATGTCACACCTCTCCTTCATATCCACTTCTACTGGAGGATGAACCTGATTCAAGCAGTGGACTAGTGATGGCACATAAACTGTAAGGACACACAGGTGGATAAGCCCACTACATTTAGCTGCCTTGTTGTGAGACATCAAGGTCTAACTGAGGTTTAACATGTCAATAATGTGATTCAGATCTTAGTTACGTTCTCTCTATATGTCTGTCTCTCACATGATCTGGATCTGGAGAATCTGAGTAGAACTGGGTCAGTATCAGAACAGATCAAGCAGACAGGCGCCACTTCCACCAACTTGAACCAGCTTTGATCATTATTTATTATTCAGTATTCCCATCTCTACACACAACACACTATCATATGGCTTTTTTTTTGTCATGCTTTTACACAGACACAAAGTATATACATAAGCCTATTAAATAAACATAAAGCAGCCCATATACATGAAAGTGTTACATAAAACAATCATTTCGCTCAACCCAGAAAAAAAACCCCAACATATAACAAGCCAGCTGCACATCTGCTCATGGACATGAAAGACCCACTTCAACTCAGCTTAATGAGAAGGGTGTGCTTTATATGCACACACAGAACTCCATATAAACATAAAAACCTATGTATTTTACTAACACTTCTCCTTTTATGTTACTCAACAAAATGGTGCAGATGAGCATCACTGGTACTGAAGGTGGCATCAAAATATAGTCCCTATGACCTTAATAGATTCAGAAAGAAATACAAATTCTTCATTTGTCAAACAGTTTTGACAAATGAAGAATTCCTACTAATGAGGAACTCAAACAGAAAGTATGTTGGGTGGACATGCTGGCCAGGTGAAGTGGTCTAAACTTCCACCTTGACAGTGTATCTTGAAATCTAATGTACAAGGCCACCATGGAGCTCAGGGGATAGTGGGGTATCCACAGCTTCATGTGGTTTGATGACAGGAGGAGCAGGACCCTGTCACCAGAAGATCACTGCATGGCTGCTTTCAGGTATGTGTGGGACTGTCTCCTGGCCCAACACAGAAGACGGCTCATCCCCATAGATGAGCAGCTTGAGCCATTCTGTGGGCAAGTACAAGTTCCTGCAGTATACACCTAGCCAGTATTCATGCTGGGCATTAATATGGAATAAAAATCTTCTGGATGTGCAGTGTGAGGGTCCTTTATGTGATAGATGCAATGGTCTACATAGGGAACCAGCCAGGAGAGGAGGTCCAGAGGAAACATGGGGAGGATAATGTCCAACAGTACAATACAGAATACAGAAGTGAGTATACCAGGGCAATACCTTGATTATTTTTCCATGCATTCATTTTGTGTTGTTGTTTTGAACTACCATTATGAGAAACAGACTGACTTATTCTAAGCAAACTCATAGAATGGATTAAAAAATGCAAAGGATGATGCATTCAGTTTATTCAGTGTTAGAATTTACAGAATTCCATGTTGACTGAAATGACCACTTGCTTTTTTGTTGTTGTTTTGTTTTGTTTTTTAATCATTGGTCACAACACCACTATGGACAGCTTCTTAATTAGTGTCTCTCTGGCTGAGAAGCTCCTTAAGAAGAACCTGACCATTGTGGGGACGAGCCAGAACAAGCCGGACAGTCTGCCTGTCTGGTCTAAATTCAGGGAGACGTTCAGCTCAGAGTTTGGTTCCAGTGGTGATGTGACCATGTTAGCAAATATGCTGAAAGTTGGGAAATGCTGCTGTCCTTCTGGGCACCGTGCATCATGGCGGTGGATGGCAATAGTGTGAAGAAGAAACCAGGAGTGGCTCAGTACTGGAAGAAAACAGAAGCAGGAGTGAACTGAATGGGAAACCTGGATGTGGCCCACAGTGCTCTGATGAAATATGCTGGATGTTGCTAATCTCAGTGCCAACAACAGTTTCAGTGCACGCCACTCTGATTACATGGGGGTAGAGGCCAGTGCACTGTTCAGCTGGGCAAAGAGCTTGTCATGCCTCATACAAAGAGACGCATGAGGGGCACCCCCAGTCTCCAAAACTATATTACTGAGGCAATGGAAAGATGTGGGATAAAAAGACCAAAAGCAGCCACCAGTGAGCCACAGGAGGATGTTAGACAGGGGGGCCAAGTGAACAGGAAGAAGTGCAAGATCTGCCCAGCTGTCAGAGACAAGAAAAGTCAGCAGCTGGTGTTCCCTGTGCGTCAGGCCTGCCTGCAAGGGGTGGAAACATGCTTCAGTAAAGACACTCTTTTTCTTGTGCCAGGAGCATGTCTGCAAGGGAAACTAGCATCCTCTGCTCTCCCTCAGCCTCGCTGAGCAGCCATTTCAATGATACCATATTGGAAAGGAAGATACAAACATGGTCAGACAAAAAGAAAGAGTGAGAATGGGGTGCAGGGAGGCTGCAGGCACTTTCATACTGTGGAAAGACAAGAGAACAGGCATTGAATGACTGTGAAAGAGAGTTAGGGGAAAGAAAGAATAATACTTGAAAACAGTGAAACTTAGGAGAAGGACTGTGTGTGAGAGATACAGAGACAGAAAGAGGAAAGTATGGGAGTGGTGCTGGTTGCTGGAGAGCTGCTGGTTTTTTATAAAGACCGTCTAGATGGAGGTTACTGGGATAATAGAGGTGGGTAACAACAGGAGCTGCTGGACAAAGGAAAGCAAAGACATTCTTGTTTCTCTTATGGCAGGACTTCCTGGAAGACTTCACATTATAAAATCTGAGCTGTGACACCATTAGGATAACTGACGACAAACAACTTGCTAAAGGATCTGTATTTAGTCAAATTCTCCTGTTGGTGCAAGCTTGTGACACTGTTATTAACTCACAGGAGGAGCATAGGAGGAGTGTATACTCTGCTCCACAGAACACTGCACACAGAGAAAGGCCCTGCCGGTCACTGCATTTCATCATCAGCAAGGCAGTGGGGTTTATCTACTCCCCATTTCACTATGGCAGCTTATGCTACCTACTAAAAAATGGTGTATCAACCTTCTAGCAACCAAGAATGTAATAATTTTGGCCATTGTAAATGTAATGAAGTCAATAGCGTAATAACCTGCCAAGTATGTGATAATGTTTTTGAACCAATAATGTACATAGTACTCTCTCTCTCTCAGTTCTTTAAAAAAAAATATATATATATAACATGTAAAGAAGGTGACTACATAAGAATTTACCCTCCTCAAGTCACCTTTGGCCGGAATTACAGCATTCAGCCTATGTGGATAGGTCTCAGTTAGTTTTGCACATCTAGACACTGCAATTTAACCCTATTTACAGCCCTTCTCAAGTCCAGTCACAAATTCTGTAATGGATTGAGGTCTGGGTTTCGACTCAGCCACTCCAGAACAGTCCCCTTGTTGTCTTTAAACCCTTTCTGTGTAGCTTTGGCTGTATGTCTCGAGTTGTTGTCTTTCTGAAAACAAATCTTCTCACTACTCACAGTTCTCTTGCAGACAGCATCAGCTTGTCCTCCAGGATGTCTCTGTATTTTGCATTTATTTGACCCTCTACCTTTACAAACCTTCCATGACCTGCTGCCATCTAGTCATCATGATGATGCCACCACCATGCTTGACAGTGGGGATGGTGTGTTGGTGATGATGTGGTGTTCACCACACTGCAGAGTCAGTGGCTTTCGTTGCCACTCTTCCTTAAAGCTTTGACTGGTGGAGAACCCAGGCAACAGTTGCTGTAGGCACAGTCTCTCCAGGCTTAGTTGTTAAAGCTTGTACCACCTTCAGAGGAGTCATAGGGGTCTTGATAGCTCCCTCAGTAGACCCTTTCTTGCACAGTCACTCAGTTTTTGTTTTACTGAGATCTACACATGCCATATTCCTTCCATTTCTTAATGATGGATTTAACTGTACTCTAAAAGATACTCAGTGACTTAGACATCTTCTTGTATCCATCCCCTGACTGATGCTTTTCAGTAATGTTTTCACAGAGTTCCTTGAGGTGTCCTTTGGTCTTCATGGTGTAGTTATAGTCAGGAGTAGTGTCACTAGTGACTGGACCCTCCAGATACAGGTATCCTCATACTACAGTCCCTTGAGAAACATTCACTACACTCAGTTTCACTAATTGTGGGACTTTTTAGCACCAGTTGGCTACACCTGTGTTGAATTATTAATGGGGATGAACACTTATGCAATAAAACTTATTTAAGTTTTATGTTTTTAAGTAACTGACATTACTTTGTACAAATCTGTTTTTATTTTACAATTAAAGTATTTTTTGTAAATTCTTCAAAAAAGTCAAATTATATGATCATGATTCAGTGTTGAAAAACAATTAAAGGGGAAAACTTCTAAGGGGGGTGAACACTTTTTATAGCCATTGTGCAATCAAAATGTACCTTATAATTATAAGTTAAAACAAAAACCTTATTCACTTCCACTTTAAATAGTCTTTAAATAACCTCTGTCCAAGAAAATATTTAGATAAATCCTTACATATTTACCAAATCCAAACACATGCTGGTCCCCACAAAGACAGGAGTACAGACTCACACACAGGCAGTACGACTGTCTCCAGTTTCAGCACGTGTCGTCTCAGCTGGTTCACTGACAGGTGAGGAGGCGGACAGGTGTTGCCTTTGAGCCTGACCTTTGTTTGTGTGAGAGACAGCAGAGCTGTCAGAAGTCAGAGAGCAAGTAAACACACCATGATGGAGAGAGGAGAGAGAAATCTCTGCAGAACAGACAGAGAGGTGTGACCCTGAACGCCTCGTCATACAGAGCAGGACACAGTCAGCCCATTAACAAAAGCAGCAGCTGGTTCAGTCTGGTGACTGAGCAGCCAGACTGGTGGCAACCACTGATGTTCTAAGATAAATATATAAGCAAATAAACAATTATAAATATCAATGCAGTCTAATATTAAAGCATCAGACATGTGTCATACAGCATTTGGAGTGTAGACTTCTGCAAGGTTAAATTTTAATGGATGAATAAATGGATTTTTAAAAGACTGTTAACTAAATCTGCATATGTATTAATCATGCATTTCATTAAAAAACATAAATAGATTACTAACTGTATTAAGTTTTATTAAATATCTCCTTAATTTGTATAATAATGTGTTTTTTAAAATTAAATACAATCAGAAATCTATTATTTTTCTAGTGACAGATTCCAAACAGTGTCAGAGTTTTACAAATAATATTTCTTGGCAGAAGCAGTGAGGGTTTATCTGCACATCCTGGCATTAGCATGCAAAGGCAAACATTTCATCTGACATATTAAAAAAAATCTGTGTCAGGATGTTCCTTCACCATACAGAAAGTGTGTCTGAGTGCAGCTTTAGTTTCTATAGATAATCTAAATAATGCATTCCTTCATGGTAAACAACACTGTAAATAAGATGTAAAGAGCAGCAGATTGCAGAGTTGAATCACATGAACGTCTGAGTTAAGGGAAAACATAAAAACAGTCATTGGCTGCTGGATTACTGCAATAATTCATGCTGTCAGTTCAACTCGGCAAAAACTGGATGTTTACAGAAACATTCTTACATAAAGGTTTACATCCGACAAAACAGCAGGAGGACAGAGGCGGCCTGGATTCATAGTGACATGATGCTGTGCGTTTCTAATATATCTATTTAAATCTCTACCTAAAAGACTGGCACATACAGGTGTAGATGATAGTGACGTATTTATTTAGAGGTTCCAACCACAAGCTCGAATCATAAACTGTAACTTCCAGTCCAACTGCAGTTTTCTACTGAGGCTCCATTGATTGACTTTGCTGATGTTAAAGCTGGACCTTTGGGATATGAAAGAGTGTCCAGTATATTCAAGACCTTGTGAAATAGAATGATATAGACAAATAAAATCAATGTGTAGTTTTTAATTAAAAGATAGTGATATGAAATTAGCAGTTAAATATGGTCTTTTGACATGGCTGTATTTGTATAGTAAATACTATAAAGTTTAAAAAAAAAGATAATTACTGTCATTTAAGGAAGTAAATGTCGGAAAAAATACATACATCACATATAAAATAGAAACTATATTTAAATGAAAATGCATTTAACAAAAGTTTACAGATTATCACCACAAGAATAAAGGAGATTTACATTTATTAACACAAGAAAAATACCATAAATGTATGATCACTTGTAGTAGACGACAACAAGATGGTGGCAGTGTTATTGTAAAGCACCTGTAAAAACTGTAAAACTGTTTAAAAAAACATGTCTTGTAAAACAAAAATTGTCTTCAGGTTTTTTGTGATTTATTCTCAAGTAGCATTTGTGTTGAATCTTTGCTCGGTTAGGTGTTAATAAGTCATTAATAAAAGGTTGAACAATAATAGAGCATCATGTCAGTGGTTACCCCAACACTACACCCATGGCTTAGAACTGATGCTTTGCTTAATGACTAATTAAATGTTAATTAAATGTTAATGACAGCATCAGTCACACAGGTTCCTCTCAGAGCTCCTCACATCCTGTTCGCCTCCTCTGCTGCACCGCCTGAGACTCACTCCCGGTGTCTCCGAGCCTGTGGAGGCTTTTATACCGAGACACGCGTTATTGTAACGGCTGTGACGTCAGCCCGTGATTGGAGAGAGAGAGAGAGAGAGAGAGAGAGAGAGAGAGAGAGAGAGAGAGAGAAGAGGGGAGGCTGCAGATCACAGCGCATCTTCAGACCCGCACGCAGCAGCTGCTCCTCCTCCTCCTGATCTTCACCTCCGGGCAACCGGGCACCGACCAGGACCGCACACCGGGTGGAGAAACGTGCAGTATGCCCACTGCAGCAGCTCCATCCGGCCCGGTTTCAGTTTCTCCATCTCTGGCGGGATTTACGCGAACGAGCGGACCAAGACTCCTGATGGAGCCAAAGCGCAGTGAGCTGTAAGTTGGAGGCGCAGAGCTGGAAAACTTCTAGTTTGGAGCAGTTGCGGTGTTTGGATGAACGTGCTGCGGCGGAGGGGACCACCCGCACCTGCAGCTGTCGCCGGCCGCCGCTGCGCACCGTGACGCGCCGTGGAGCGCTGTGAGGACCCGAGAGGCTCCGAGTCTGAGGAGGAAGAAAACCCTCTCCGCTGCTTAGAATCTCCTCCACTCTGGATTTGTCGCTTCAGGCTGGTGTGTGGTTACATAACCCGGGGATGACACCTGTCTCCCGCCTCCGTCCTCGTCTGGGTCGGGTAGGGATGGACGTGGCGTCGTGAGGAGGCACCGGCCTGCGGATAATCACACTTTGGACTTTTCTGGCTCACCGCGCGGCTCGGGTCTCTCCCTCATGCAGCTCCTCCGGCTGGCCTGGGCTCTGACTGCCGCTGCGGTCTGCTTCCTGCTGCTGCTGCTCATCCACAACCAGATCCTGAGAGAAGGTACGGTCTGTAGTCTGGTCACGGTCCTCGGGATGGTGTGTGTGTGTGTGAGTGTGTGTGGAAGGTCAAACTAAGTGCCCAGGATGCCTCAACAGGTCACAGGAAACGTGTAAATAACAACAGTTTATTTTACTGGGATGGTTTTCAAACTGAGTGAGCACCGACAGGGATGGAATCTGGGGTTTTGCGCACCTGTCCGGCTCTGTGGCCGGGACGAGGTGAAGGAAGCGGGCTGAGCTCCAGGGAGGCTCCGCTGTTTTTCTGAGGAATCCAGAACCATGAGACCGATGATGGAGGGAGGAAACACTCTGCACCACACACACACACACACACACACACACACAGATTTATGCAGCAAAAAGTCACATGTACTGAATAAAACAAGTAAAATAAGAACCTCTGATCCCAAAAGAAGAGAATCAGAAACAAGAAAATGTGAAATGTAAAATGACTGACCTCTCACACATCCACTGACTGACCAAAGAAAGCACTCTTTATGTGTGCTGCCTTTCAACAGCTACAAGGTGCTCCACAAGAAATACAGCACAATGAATGGGAGCTTCAGGGACTGAAGGAATACAGAGAAATTAAGTCGAATAAAATACAGAGACCTGCTTGAAACCGCTGGAGCAGTTATAAAATGTCCAGCGTTCTGGTTTAATTATCAGAGCAAAATATTTGGTTCTTTAATTAGAAGTGGAAGTTTTAGGCGTACATAAAATCTGACTTGGCAACCATGACTCCAGAGGTGCATTTTAGCAAGGAACATCCAATCACCAACTTTAAGTTTAAGTGTGGGGTGACTGTGGCTCAGGTGGTAGAGTGATAATCGCAAGGTTGGCGGTTCGATCCCCGGCCCCGCCACATGCCGAAGTGTCCTTGGGCAAGACAGTGAACCTCAATGGTAGGCAGGTGCCTTGCATGGAAGTTCTGTCGCCATTGGTGTGTGAATGGGTGAATACGAAACCCGTTGGTAGAAAGGCGCCATGTAAGTGCACACCATTTACTATTTAAAGTTCTGCCATGTGCAGCTTTTATTGGTGCCATTGATGAGATAGCGGGTCATTCCATCACTGTGTTGCCAGTTAGAGTCTGTCTTTGTACAGAACATTGAACCCCAAGTTGCTCCTCCTGCTCAGACCTGAGTGTGCGAGTGTGTGTAGGAATGGCTGAACACAATGCTAGAAAGTACTCAGTAAGCTCAGTCCATTTACCGTTATATTAGACCTACATTCAGACTATTTTAACATTTAATCTAAATTCCAACGGAGTAAATTTTGTTTAAATTTTAGTCCACGTGATGGATGAAAACCACCACCAGTTACAATTTATCCAGGGTTTAATCATATTGTGGATATGAACAGAAAGGAACATCGTCTTGCATTGCCAGCACATTCTACATAATGGTCTGGCTGCACCTCATTATCATTCTGCTACAGGGGGGAAAACACTCTGGCTTGTTGTATTTCTTTGAACCAATCGCTAACATCTTGGGTGGAGCTAAGCCAAGGATGCAGGCTCAGTGTTTAGTTCAAAAAGTGACAGAGGAATTGTTTTAGTGTAACATTTGCACACGGGGAGCTGTGGACTGTCAGTAAAATGAATAGTTAATCAAAAACACAAAACAAGACAAAGCAAGAAAAACAAATGGCATTGTCCGAGTCCTCTTCAGAACTTGAAACTGTCAGTGTGGTCGGCTGCTGCTCAGGTGTTGTTGTTGTTACCTGTAGTGAAGGGGATTTTAAATGGCAGGCTTGTACCCACAGTCTACATCAGACTACTTATTATTTAAATCCTTGTGTAATTCTTACATTGTCAGTCTTTCAAGCTCCCGCCCAGATAGAATTTTGTTGTTCTTTGAATGTTCTGTGAAGGTTCTGCAAAATTCCAGTGATGTGTTCAGTGTAAAATTTTATTTTAGTTCCCAGAATGTTCTTTTAAAAGGTGATGTTCTTAACACCTTTTTCAAATTTGCATTGAGATCGTCCTTCCCTAGTCCCTCTGTGGTCAATGATTTAACCCTAAAATACATATCATCGACAAGAAACTCTGCAAGACTGAATCTGTGCTTTCGAGATAGACATCGGTACACTGCAGGTTCAACGTGGAGATATTTGGTGCACAACTCAACCCAGCAATGGAGATGGAGATGCGTCTCTGAGTAGCACTGATGTGAGCTGCTGTTAACTATAATCGGTGAAGCTCCCAGCCGGTGAAGACTTGGTCATCTTTTCCTGCCGTGGTTCTCGTGAGGGTCAGCAGCTGATGGGCTTAAGGTAGTTCTAGGATTAGCTCTTTATATTTTTCAGATTGACTGGCATTGTAGTTTATCTTTTCTTAATTGAGCCGTTTTGCCTTTGTGTGTAAAACTGTGGTAGTTGACTATTTTCTTTACACTAACACAAGTGATGCTTTTAAACCTATTGAGAAGGTGAGACATTACCAGCAGTGTGCAAATGACAGGTCCTCTGAAGGCATATGTGGGAGGTTAAACTGTGATCTACTTGGTGCTGTGCCTTGGCATCCTGTAAGGTTATGATATGTTTTTAAATACATCTGTACCAACAAAGCCTAAAGCTCAGAAGAGTCCATTTGAGCATCAGAGCCTCGCTTAAGCTTTGACCTGCATTAACAAAATCAATGTAAAATGGCTCAGCGATCCAAGTGGAGCATCCACACAGCTTTTAGCTTAAAGAGGACAGGGCTGAAATCAAATCAAACAGTGTCTGCTTCCTTCCTCGGCGGCACTAATTACCCTGTGAGAAAGTTTTCGGGTGTTGGAGCTGGTTTGTGCACAGTTCGTTATCAGAGGTCTCTGCAGTGAGATGCCCCGCAGGAGAGCGGTTGCATTAAAAAGCTTAAAAAGTGAGTATGTAAAATGAAGAGGACAGTTTAGAGTACAAGCAGTGATTTGAACACACACTTTGGGTGAGTCACACGTCGACTGATCGTTATTTCTTTTTCTGGTTATTTTCCGGTTTGACCTTTCAGTTCTTTTTCCAAAACAAGTAGGCGGCCTCATGCGGCTGCTTGTTAGATCATCAGGATTAAAGGTGAACTCCTTTCATTTTTTCGTGTCACAGTCAATTTTGCATTTGAATGTCTACAGCGAAACAGGTGCAAGGCAAGATTACAGTGTTCTTCCAACCCTGCTGTAGTCGGCATGCTGGCTCTAAATGTAAAACAGCTGTATAAGGTCTTCTGTTAACTACATGTTGAAGGTCCACCACTGTGAGTTAAATCAGAAAATCTTTAGTTGAAGAAGAATGGATGTGTATTGCTGCCACCAACAGATTCTGCTGGTCATCACTGCAGTTGTTGATAGGTTGTCTTGGGCTTGGCTGATAAAATGATAGCGATAAGCACCGTGTGATGAGCACACAGTAAAAGCAGAGAGTTGGGTTGCATAAACCAACCCCAAGCCCTCTTTGGCTCATAACAGCCTATCACACCTTGATAATGGAGTCCCTTCACTATCTGTCAGTCTCTTTGTGGCTGATGTGAAGCTCTCTCAAGGCGTGCTAATCTTGGGCCACCTTTCCTCACCCCCATCCACCCGCATATCTCCCCCGGTAGAGGCTGCAGCTGGCTGGGTCCAGTGGTTGCCCTTGTGGGGCGGGCTTTGCAGTCTAAAAACACCCACAACCCGGTGTCCACCTTCTGAGGGCTGATCGACCTAATGTTGGAGTGTGAACAGAGGCTCATGCAGGGTTCCAATACGGTGATACCAGGTTCAGAACAGCCTTACTGAACCTTAAAATCAGTTCAGTGCAGCAGCTACACCCCGGTAGACTTATGTAAATGTATTGATGTGAATGTGTTTTTCATTGTAGTGTTACAATTAAAGTTATTACCTGTGTACCTTCATAAATAGGCTAATAGATAGGTCAATCATTTATTGAACTTTTATTCTCTTGATCTTTATTGAAAGTATGTCATTAAAAATGATCATTAATTATCGATATCAACTGAAATTAAACGTTTTATTATGGTAAGTATTTCACCCATATTCCTCAGCTACATGTTGCCTGTAAATTCAATGACTGAATTCCCATTGGCTTGCTACATAAACGGTAGCGAGCAAAGATGCTTAATTTCTAACATCCTAACGTTAAAGAGAGTTTAAACAGTGTCGACTGGCAGAGGCTATGTCTAGTAAAGGCTGAGTTAAGTGTGACAGTAAACGGAGCCTGAAATGTCCGAACAAGGCCAGCGTACAAAGAATAAGTAGTGCAGCACGAGCATGACTTTAGCAGCAGCAGCTCCAGTGACCCATCTGGATAATACATGTCCAGGCAGAGCCCAGTACACAGTCAATGTATATACACATTTAAAATGTATGAAACTACATTTGAGGCAGAAAAATACACAATAATAGAAAAAATGTGGCTCAGACATGATCTGTGCAGGCCCAGCTTTAGATGACACCTCCACATTAAGAGACAGGGACAGTTACAGAAACAGTCTTAGTCTGATAATTTGGTTGTGAACAATAAACTACTGAACAAAAGTGCTTGGTTCAATTCTCTTAAACTAACAACAGTCAAATGACATGCCTTTAAACTAGTGATGAAAAAGGGAAAAAGGGAATGAAGGACATCATCTTTGCAGTGAACGAAGTGAAAGCAGCAGAGTAACTAGAATACACTTAAGTGAAATGCTGACCCACGTCGGATGCCTTCCTGAACATGGTAGGTAGCCCTGCGACCTTGACCTTTGAACTTTTGACCCCAACATTAATGGGTGACCAGGGTAGGTCAAGATCAGCATCTGTGCTGAGTTTGATTATCCTATCTCTATTTGTTATCGAGTTATGGTGCGGACATAGCCACCCACACACCCACATACACAGACAGACAGACAGACAGACAGACGCCAGTGACCGCCCTGCCCACGGCCAACTCCATCAGCGTGGGTAATTAGTGATCTTCTCCTCTGAGCTCTGTGCTTCTGTTGAGCCAAAACCCGCTTTTTGTTCAGACCGTGTTGCATCTGTGCAGACACAGTGAGCCATTTGCCATTACAGGAACATTTGGGTGATTCTAAAATGACCTGAACCATGGTGTATGTTCTGAATGCAAGGACCACCTATGTAGAACTTCTTTCAGGGGCCTTGGCGATGGAGAAAACTGTACCTACTGCAGGGAAGGTAGCTCTGAGTGGCCCTAAAAAATTGCTGTGCGCGCCTCGACAGTGATTGGTCAAACTCAAACAACACAAATTCCAGTAGGGTAAACTCAGAGAGGATATAAGTGTAATTTTTCTACCGTCTTGATGACCTCATCAAGCAGTGATCTTCTCCTCTCTCCGTATTCATTTTGAAAATCTCCACATAACTTGCCAAAACAAACTAGTACTGTTCTATTTCGTGCGTGCTCACAAAGCTGGAGTTACATCCATTAACTACGATTCGTCTTTATTTTGGTGCATTCAGAGTTAAAACTGCAGTCAAAGCTGTAGGATTCTGAACAGAGGGGCTGATAGAGCCGATTATGGGGCTGTTTCTGTAAACGGCCGCACTTCCTTACGCCTGCCCCAAGTTTCTGGAGTGGGCAACAAAAGACATGTAACAGCACCCCGTGCACTGGAGTAATGTGTGGTCTTTTCTCTTTTCTTTGTACGTTCTCACTCTTTGTGGTCATTTAGTGAGTCTGGTTAGTTGTTTCATTTATTCAGGTCACTTTGTAACAGTCTTTTTGTGTCTTTGTGGTCGTCTCACATCTCATGGAGGTCACTTTTCACCGCTTTGGTTGTTCTTGATAAGTTTAAGCCTAATCTTACATCATCCTTGTGGTCATTTTGAGTCTTTGTGTTTTGCATTACTTTCCTGTTTTACATGTCTTCGCAGTCGTTTTGCATCTCCTTGTGGCTGTGTTCGGTTCTTTTGTGATGGTCTTTACAACATTTTGTGAATATTTTATCCGTGTTTGTGATCAGTTTGTATCCCTTTATGATCCAGGGGCCCAAGAGAATCCTGTTAAATCTGCTGTGATTCATCTGGGGGGATGTGATGAGAGGGGTTGGACTTGTTAGATGCAGTTTTCATAGTGAATACTGAAGTCCAGTTGGACACAGTGATCTAACACCAGGCTCGACAGACAGTGTGGATCATATCTGCACTTCATCCTCATGCGCGTTAGTTTGGTAAAAACAGATTCTCTTTAAATAGTAAGCTTCTCACATGTATGTAGCCTCACTTCATCACCAGACTGTGACAGGGAAAATGCGATGCAGACAGCTGACACACAACAACGACACATTTAAAGCTCCTCTCGGTCTCTGATGTACGACGCAAACAATAAAGTGCCTCCTGCTCTCCGGCAGTCTGAAGCAGAAACTCAGCGCTTTTTTGTTCAGCAGCTGCTTCTGACTCTCCTCCTCATCTTATGCAGATGTTTCAGATAATCAGTGCTGCTGCGGAGAGAGGAAAATCATAAACTCCAGCAGCTGCTCATTGAAATTCACCAGTCAGAGCTCAAACAGACTCAGCTGAGCAGGTGCAGGTTTGCAGTGATGCTGCAGAGACTTTTATTTTGGAAAGAGATGAGGTCTGTCAGTTCAAATTACATCAAAATGTCAGGAAAAAAAGCAGGTCAACTTTTTCTCTTTGTAAAAACGGAAAGAATCCGCTTAAGGAGGTCATGTCTGTGGCTGTCTCTTCTTCATTGATCACGCCAGTGTGAAAAGCTGTAATGAAGACGAACTGGAGGCTGACTTTATTTCCCACACGCTCTCTGTTTACTGAGTTTCTCTTTTCTTTTCTCTGCCTGCTCATAAAGCTCATTTAGATCTTGGAAACAAGCCTATTATGCAGCAGACACACTGTTGTGCCTACGGTGTAGAAAGCTTACCTAAGGAGCCTTCAGAGTCCAAATTAATTCTCAATGCTCCATTAAGTCGAGCATATATTCATGGGAATTATGAACACACTGCATCTGAATGAAAGAGAAAATCGTCAGCTGGAAAAAAAAAACACACACACACACAAACAGAAATTCAGGGAGCAAAAAGCTGCAGAGGGTGTAATTGGATTTGAATAAATGGATCTGGAGGAGGAGCATCAGGGAGTGATTCAGCGGTGAGCGTGAAACTGCAAAAAAAAAGAAAGAAAAAAAATTCCAAATTCGCTGAGACAGGATGAGATCTGTCGCCGTGTGCACCGACACTCGCAGGCTTTCATCTTCACAATAAGAGTCTCCACAGCAGTAAATGCAGGAACTCAGGGGATAAACTCTTAAATTTCATTCCAAAAAATGTCAGAAACAGAATTTTTCTGGGGAACAAATGTAGGAATCGAACTCTGTGACAATATATAAAAAAGAAAATGATCAGAGAAATGTGTGTGAGCTGGTAGCAAGCTGGACTAAACAGCATGACAGCGCCTACTTCAATTTGTTTCTTTGTTTTCCCCCTTCCGTCTTTTCTCTACCTTAGAAACTAAACATGTTCTAACCCTCGGAGATGGTCGCTTTGACATTGCCAGGTCTCATCATTCTTCAAAATAAGAGTCTTATTGCTCCAATTCCACCGGCAGATACCACTGTTCATCAACACGCCAGAGGTGTGACACTTGTTTCAGTGTCATGTGCCGACTCTGTGCGGTATGTCACTTTGGCTAGCAGTGTGTCCCTGCTGTTCGACCTCCATTTTGCAAATGAAACACTCTGTCACCCGTCTTCCACTGTCAGACACCACTTCCCAGCAGCCTGTGTTGATTGTCTGCTGCTGCCTGTAGGTATGCCGCTGCTGTGTGCCACATGGAAAGTCTTGCACTGATGTGACTGTCCAACGTTTTAATGTTCCTAATTCTATGTACTTGTCGTCACATTATACAGCACAGATAAACAAAAACGTCCGTTTTGACGTGATGTCTGTGGATGTAAGTTGATAGCCAAACTTTATTCAAGGCACGTTTAGAGCTTGACATTATAAAGTAGCTCTGCCAGCCTGGACACCACAGTACTATCAGTGACTGTTCAATCCTGTCTCCTAGAAGTTATGTTTCTATACAACTAAACTGTAATACCAAATTGGTTTTCATGGAAATATAACTAAGACAAGATTCAGTTTTCTCTGAACATAATGAGGTAATGTTATTTAATCCATCTGGCAAGTTGCAAATACATTGATGCTGAACTTATCAGGCATATGTTTGCTTACAACAAATTCTTTCAGCCATCCATCCAGTGTCTATACACCACTTTACCCTGTAGGCTTGTGGCAGGTACACCATGAACAGATCGCCTGTCTATCACAGGGAACACAGACAGACAGACAGCCAAGCACACTCTCATTCACACCTACAGACAATTTAGAATCACCAATTAACCTCAGCATGTCGTTGGACCGTGGGAGGAAGCCGGAGAAAACCCATGCAGGCACAGGGATCTTGCAGTACAGTGTGCAGCATATGTATGCTTAGGCAGTCATGGAACCTGTTTTAAGGTCAGGGGAGGATCGTGGTCACCTTTAAACTTTAACTTAACCACAACCAAGTAGCATCTGTTTAAATGAAACTGACATTTTTAGAAGGTTGCACAGTGACTAAAGCAGCTGCCTGGTGCTGCTACAGATGTAACACTGTTGTGCTTCATTTCTTTTCTGAAACATGTCACCATGGAATGAACTCTTATGTCTACATTTTGCAGGTAAGCAAATCTAAAATTGGTAATAAGTGAGAATAAACATGCCAGGGGAAGTGGGCTGTTTATTCCTACTGTGTACATTGCATTTGTGGAAAGCAAAAATGCAATTAAAAAGGAATAAAACTAAAAACAAGCACACTGTGAGGTTAGACAGAAATGTGTCACAGTGTAATGTACTGTTATATCTATTTTTTGCAGAGTACAATTAAAGAAGAACTACAAGTCACACTGTGACACTGACGGTTTATTCAAGTGTGCAACAATAATAATGACTTCATTTATATGTCACTTTTAAAAACAAGGGGCTCCAAAGTGCTTTGACAGACGAAGTAAAAGCAAAATACCCTGAAGGCAAAAAACACAAAACAAGAAGACAACAGATGCAAAAATGCAGCATGTCAGTGTTCACAAATACAACTGAAGTAATAAATGAAACCTTTGTGCAAAGGAAACCTTTAAAGCAATTAACAGATTAGAAAATTAATTTTAAGAGGTCATTGAATAGAAGTCAGGGATTATGTGAGGATGGCATGGTGGAGAAGTGGTTAGCAGTGGCTCCTTCTGTGAGGAGTTTACATGTTCTCCCTGTGTGGTCCTCACCAGGTGCTCCAGCTTCCTCCCACACCCCAAAGACATGCTGAGGTTAACTGGTGTCTGTATGTGAGTGTGTTTGGTTCTCTGTCTCTATTATCCTTTGTCTTCCGAGCTGGTTCCAGGTCTAGTTTGTAGCCAGAGCCTGACTTAGCACCACTTCTTTGTGTTTCCACCACCTAAGCACCGCCTCCAGGTGCTAACAGCTGGAGCTTAGCAAGCACCAACTCTTAGCTGGTCCAGAATTAAGAACTGAGTACGTCAGGGGCTGGGGGCGGGGTTATTGTGACCAACGATCAGCGTTGGAAAGCGACACACAAGCGGTAATTAGTGTACTTTTCCTCCAGTACGTCCCTGGTCTGATCACAGATGTATTGGAATGACTCCCAGGACACACGGAGGTTTTGCACAAACTGTTGATACTGAAATCCGGAACAGTTGTGTCCCACCAGTAGCATGATCACGGATGTGTCCAGGCAACAGGAGACCTCTGCCTCACAAACAGCCTTAAGACCATATATAGAGATAAACATAGATATTATCATCAACTTATTGGGTTTGTTTAACTGCTATGTAATGGATACAAGGGTAATCGTTTTACGGTGATGCAATGACGTGGCTCCAACTTGACTCCTTGCCAATAGAAAAGCAAACAGGTTCTTAGGAGGAACCAGGTTTGAACCAACTAAGCACCAGAACTAGCACCAGCACCGAAGTGGCACCTGGTCCTTCGTGGTGGTAAAGGGGTATATGTGGCCCTGTGACAGACTGATAGGATGACTAGATATGTGCTTTGTAGGTTCTTCATCAACCCCGACCACCTCCTGCTGACTCTGATGATCTTCATAATGGTTGTGTTTCTGATCACACTCCTTCCAGCGATTTTGTTGCAACCATGACGTCATTAGGACGATACTGAATTGTATAGAAGCATAATTTATAGTAAGACCACCGTATAATGTGACAGCACTCGCTCCAGGTTTCCAACCAGCCTAGCTTTGATCTTTGTGTTTCTTCACTTACATCAGTTTGTAAAGTCGCTCTGAGCCATCATTAAACAGTTCAGTGTGACCCCGACTCATTTCCAAACACTTCTGTGATAGTCTTAATAGATGTTTAGTGTCAGAGAACAAACGGCTTCAGAGACTTTGTGTCTGACCCGATGTCGGAGTCTGAATTTGTCTTTTGCTGCACAATAACAAACTCATTAACTGTCATCAGAGGATCAGCAAACAGCCACTGCATCACGTCAAAACCAATTCCAGCCTCATCATTATTCTTCTGTCCTCACTCTCAGTGCAAACACTGTGACTTTTCAATTTGCAGGGAAATGAAAGAAAGAGTGTAGATAATAAAAGCTCATATCAACCACATGTCAGTTTATCTTTCTTCCTCTCGTCCATGAATAGATTATACGTCAGCTCTGATTGGACAGGAAACTGCAATGCAAGCCGAGAAAACAATGTGCTGTAATTGTTATTGTTCTGCTCTAATCAGAGCGAGCTGTTTGCAGGCTCCATGCTGCTGCAGTCAAAACACTGAGCTTCATGTCATTTGTTCGGCCGAATCACAAAGTAAAAAAAAAAAAAACACCCAAGAGTTTCACTGCAGAGATCAGAGGAAGGACATCAATCCCCACAGGCAGCACAGAAAGCTCACCGCTGTTAAATAAAGGAATAATGATAATGGTGAAGTTATACGAGATATAAAACCTTAGATAAGAAATCTGTGAGGCAGGTTTTTTTATGAGGGCGGTAAAGATTCCTGCAGGTGGAAAAAATGTGATTTCAAAACTGAAGCTTAGAAAGCAAGACTTTAAAACTGTGAGCTGAAGTGAGATATGAACGGGGGGTGGTGGGTTTATTGATGAGGGGTGTTTCCTCTTTCTAACCCTGTCTCCTTAAAATCTGTTGGTGTATTATTTAATAGTTTAGGGATTTGAAATTGGGATGACATATCATTTCTGCCTTGATAATGTTGACTGCCAGTGATGTTTTCCAGTCCTCTTCCAAGAAGTGTTCATTTATTCTGCTGCATTAAAAGTCCTGATAGATACGTTTCACAATGAGATGACTGCTGACTGAACATGAACCTTCCCCTTCAGACAGAAAGGTCCCACATATAATGTAAAAAAACAAAACAAGATAAATAAAAATATACATATTATGATATTACCATAGCACCTTCTGGATGCCCGATCCCGTCAGATCTTGGAAGTTAAATGAGGTTGGGCCTGGTCAGTACCTGGTTGGGAGACTGTGAGGGAACACCAGGAAGCCTGGGTGGATGCAGTGTGAGAGTGAGTGGTTGGTGGTGGTTGGAGGGACCGATGGAGCAGACTGGCCTCCGTCAGTCTACCCCAGGGCAGCTGTGGCTACATATGTAGCTTACCACCATCAAGTATGGAGTGAATGAATAATGCAATGTAAAGCATCTTTGAGTGTCTAGAAAAGTGCTATATAAAACCAACACATTATTATTATTATTATTATATAATGCAGATTGATGCTGATGTTTTTCGTAGCAAGCAAGTGCAGTCACTCTTAATTGCTTCCCCCCTTAAGAAATCAAGGAGAAAGACATGAAAAGAAAATCATATGTATCCGCATGAATTTTTAAAAAACTAAATATTTTATTTATGTTATTTATCAAATTTATGCAATTTATGTTCTTTATTTCAGCTCAGTGTGAGACTTTACTGTGTGTTTCTGTCGTTTACAGCTGCACTACTTTCTCTCCCCTGCTCTCTGTTCTCTCTCTCTCTCTTTGTGTGTCTGTGTGTGTGTGTGTGTGTGTGTGTGTGTGTGTGTGTGTGTAGCTGCTCCTC
Source organism: Dascyllus trimaculatus (assembly GCA_024666655.1). Lineage (NCBI taxonomy): Eukaryota > Metazoa > Chordata > Actinopteri > Pomacentridae > Dascyllus > Dascyllus trimaculatus. Next base: position 32,164,593 of record CM045448.1, read on the forward strand.
ACTACATTTCAATCAAACACTGTTTGTAGACATTTAAAAAGTGATTGATGGCACTGGACAGACTGTACATAAACCATATTACGGTCTGATCTGTGCTGACAGCTCTATGCTCTGAATGTGGCAGCTGATGACAGGAAAACCTTTCTGTAGGTGCACTTTTCTATGCATCAGTACCAAATATAGGAGGTGGTGTTAGACTGCCACTAACGGAGGAGAGAATATTAATATTTGACTTAAATATCCATAGGATGCTCTTTTAAAGAATATTTTAAAGGAGAATTACATTACATTCTACTATTAACATATACACAGACTTTAATGATGTTATCACTAGGAGATGATCCAACTAGCTTGTATTACTGAGTCATAGTGTCATTTGAGTCACTCTGATGGGGGTAGTGGTGGCACAACAGGTTAAACCCCTGTCTACTGATCAGAAGGTCAGAGGATTGAACCCCCACTGCTCCTAGTATGTATAGTTAAGGTTAACTGTGAGTAGGATGCAGAGAAAGAATTTCCCCAAGGAATCAATAAAGTATAGATTATTGATCTGACAAAGCTAAAGTGGTTTTGATGAAGTGAAACCACCTGCTGTCCTTTATTGTCATTTACCTTATTTCAAAAATCAACATGCATGTATTTTAGGCAGAAAATCAGATTGATTTATGTTTGGTTATGAAACCTAATGAGGCCTCTGTGTTTGTCAGCATCTAAGCAGTTTCTCTCCCTACCTCTCCCTCCATCCATCCATCCTTCCCATCTGAGCTGTCTGACTGACAGAGAGGATGTTGATCTGCAAAGTGGCTTTTGGCAAACTGTCAGTGGAAGTTGGGCTCGTCAACTGCTAAGTTAGACATACACGACATGCACCACTACACCTGCACGCAACACACACTCTACACCTATTATACCTATTAGACATCATGGAGTGAGTGAAAAGTTGCTGACACAGAAGTGTGAAAACATTTGTACAGATCTATACATTGTTGAAGATGGACCTCCCACCTCACCTCAGCTGAGTGAAAGTACTCCTCCTGACTGTTGGCATGTTCAGGTGCCAAACAACATTAAAATGTACACTTAATTAAACCCCATGCAGTCTTTGTGGCGACTCAAATCAAACTGAAGCAACAGCAAAGAACTGATATAATGAAAACAATGTGTGATAACTGCCAGCCTGGTGAATCTCTCACCTGCGATGATTTTAGTTGACATGTGAACTTTGTCCTTACTTGGTGGAATTTCTTCTTTTTCAATCAGTTTTAGCCCATCGGTATGTTGTGTTGAGCTGGAGTTTGTATGCAGCAAACAGTCTCATCCAGCTGCTGTAATAATCCATATTACGATAAGAAAACCTATCCATCATTGCTTTAAAACTGTTGTGCTAGTCCTAATTATTTCAAGGATTTTCTGCTTGTGCTATCTAAAAAATAAAAACATCAAACGCTGCGATAGAAGTGTCGCTCATGAAGACTTCCCCAGGAAATAAAGACCAAGAGTTCCTTCTTCTGCTGCAGAGGATCAGCTCATCACAGTTAGCAGCCTCAGAAATCAACAGTTACCAGCAGCCCAGATTAAAGTCGATGCTTCCCAGAATTCAAGCAGAAACATCAGCTGCTGGGAGGAGAGTGGGTGAATCAGACCTTCATGCTGAACCACTGCTGAGACAACTTGTTTAGCTTTGTTTACACTTTAATGGCCTCCTGCACAATTCCATAACTTTTATTTCATAGTTTTAATGAAAATTGCTAATGAACAATGATATATACTAATAATTGGACATGCTTCAAACACACTATGAGTTAGATTTTGTTTGAGGTGTTGTCACGTTGCTGCCAGTCATCTAGAAGCTGGTGGTTTTCATTGTGTTTAGTGCTGCAGTGCAGGTGATGGTTAAACACTTGTAGCCCAGCAGTCTCAGGAGCTGTGATCACTCTCAGTTAATAAAACACATGCTGCGTCTTTACCTTGTAACCTGAAGCTGTTCGGTGCTGCAGTTTTTCACCTCATAGTGAACGCAGCTCATTTGAAAGACGTCCAGCAGTTTAAGAGTTTCTGACATGCGGCTCCAGAGCAAACTGGCAGCACCGTCGGCCCTCTGTAGGTCTCCTTTGACTTTTGTTTTCAGTCATCTTCTCCCAGCATCCTCTGCTCAGACTGACAGAGATGAGGAACAGCAGCATCCCGGTGTGCTGCAGCAGATGGAGACCTAAAGAGGGTCGGTGATGAGCTGCAGCTAACAAGCTAACAAAGATGTGCCTCTGCTCTCTCTCTCTCTCCGGTTACCAAGGGATACTTGTTAGCGAGGTGTCTCTTACATCATCTACATGCAGAGTGAATCCCAATTATGGGATGCTCCTGCAGCAGCAGCAGGTCTGATCTCAGCACCTCGGAGGGCTCCGGGTCATTGAAATAAAGCAGCTGAGACGTGTTGTTCAGTCATCAGCTGTAAACAGCAGCTTTTTAGATGCCTGTACAACGTGTTGTCTGGGATTAACAGGGCACTTTCAGACAGTCTGCCTTTGGGGACATTTGTTAAGCCCACTTTCTTTCACACCTCCACACACCTTACTAGTAACTGGGTAGAGCTGGTCGAGCTGTTAGATTGTCACTTCTGAAAAGTTGCAGAAATTGCTGGGCACTTTTCTGATGTAAGCAATTTCTGTTCGTTTAATAAATGAACCCTCTGAACTCCAAACAATTTCTGGCTGTTTTTATGCTTCTTTCACATTTTTACTCCCTGTGGACTCATTTGTCACTGCAGCATAAAGTCCTGCACCTCTATGGAAACAATATAACCATGGCTAGAAGTAGAGAAACCTCAGAAATGTCTTCCCAAGTCATAGTGCCATACATCATAAAAATACTAAAAATGACAGCTGAATTTGCTGACAGTATTTTCCAGCACCTTGCTGACAACCTGTTGCTCTGTATGCTGTCTTTAAGGCATGCTGTATTTTCTTTATCGCTCAAGTATATTTTATTTTTCACTAATTCTCCCTTATTGTCGCCTTTCTGCTTTGTGTGAACACTGCCTGCAGTTCACCTGAACACACATCAAAGTTTTGGTCACGACTGTTGGTCGCAGCTGAGTCGGGCATGGCTTGTAAGTTGCATTTTTTCAGTTTTTTTTTTAATACAAACTCATGCAAACAATTTAGATTTATCAAATTATTAATGTGACATGTAAAATACCGGTATTTAGAATAGATATCAGCCATTCAGCCCCCCCCCCCCCTCGTGTGTGTGAATGGGTGAATGGGAAACACTGTAAAGTGCTTTGAGTACCACTAAGGTGTAAAGATGCTATTTAAAGTTCAGACCATTTACCAACATATAGAACCAAATGAAGCGGTGATCTGGAGGCTCAGGTCTAATCATTTGTTGACAGCGTGCTGGTAGGTGGTTTTAGTTACCCTCAGAAAGAGTCAGGTTGGCTGTCTATCCCTGTTTCCAGTCTTTGTGCTAAGCTAAGCTAACCAGCTGCTAGTTATAGCTTCATTTCTATTATTCAGACATGATAATGGACATTTCAGATAATGTCAAACTGCTGCTTTAATTAAGTAAACACGTCCTGCCTTTTTAACCCAGAACAGCATCTGTCCTGAGCCATGCAGCTCCGGTGTCGTCTAAACAGAGCAAAGTGTTATTCACGGTTTAGTTGCTGTGAGCAGATATTGTATTAAAAGTAAAGAAAGTGTTTGTCAGATAGGTTCATTAAAAACATTTCCTCATGTTAGAAGAACACGGTCTAGGCAGCATCATGTTTCTCTCCTGCAGACTGTGTTTGCTGTTGCAGAATATGAATGTCGTTAGCAGAGAGCAGAGTTGACTTAAGACTTCGGCTGACTTTAATTTAGTTTTTCATTAACTCCTTTCCTTCACAGTAGAGCAGTCTCTGTCACTCCTCTGTGTATTGGTGTGTTGGCGTTCGTCCTCTGACCTTTGACCTTTGTGTCAGCTGTGGCTGCACTCACAGACATGAGGGGTAAAATGTCCTCTCCCCTGGATTACCTTTGACCCATTTGATATTAAAGCAAACGACTGATTCCACATAAGTCGCAGAGGTCTGTATACTGTCTGCTTTCACACAGCAAGGAGGAGGAGGAGGAGATGATAACCCTCATCACAGCAGCTCTCAGACAGCAATGAGATAGTTTATTAGCTTCCATGTAGCCCTGAGGCTAACAGGACGGGGAGGGCGCATCAGAGGCAGAGCAGCAGTGGTGTTAATGCAGGCTGTCAGACGCAATTATGAGCTTCATTAAAACTGCAGAGTCTCAACACAAGGCTCTAAGCAGTGTTAGTGTTCAGAAGAACAAACTTCAACCTGTTAAGTATGCATTTTATGAAACGCAACTACTCTGAAGTAGCTTTTTAATGCAGATTTTGACTTGTGTATGTCCACAAACATACACACACACAATTATAATTCTGGTTGTCATCCCATAATCCAATTAGGATGTTTTTTTTGTTCTATGTTATTGTTATTTTTTAATATTTCATTACTACTACTTGGTTGTCTGTCTCTATGTGTAGTCCTGTGATAGACTGGCGACCTGTCCAGGGTGTCTCCTGCCTTCGCCCGAATCGACTGGGATAGGCTCCAGTCCCCCCGTGACTCTACTGAGGATTAAGCGGTGTCTAGATAATGGATGGATGGATTTCTATACTAGTTTATTGGTGAAGCATAAAGTTGTAATTGTTCATATAGTCAGGAAATCAAATCCCATTGTTCATATCAGTTATGTTTTTTTGCAGACATGTATAAAGTAGTTTTTCACGCCAGCAAAAGCCGTTACCACACAGTATTCAAACTGTATGATGACTCACAAGTAAAAACACATACTGCAGCGCTACTGTTTACAATTTCTGTTTGCTAGTTTTACAAACAGAGCAGGATTTAACTACTCCCAGTGCTCGCCCAACATTTTACACTGCTGCTAGTTCATCCTAGAAGTGTTCCACTGAGCTTCTTTTACTGTGAGTCACGCGAAACACACGTTTTGCTTTTTGACAGAAGATGAGTTGTGAGAAAACCTTTTCTCCCTGTGTGCTGCATGAAATCAGAAGCACCCATTAGAGTCACACGTTTGTTTGACTGCACTGTAAAAAAACATACAGCAGTTGCTTTTCTGTTGTATTGAAGCTGCTATGTGTCTGTTATGTGTTAAATGTGCTGAAGTGATAAAATACATTGTTATTACCAGGGAAACAAGGGGGGTCATTAAAACAACTGGGAATTATTTCTTAACAACCTTAATGTGACTTTTACAGGACAATAAAATGCACTGTCTTCACTCTGGTCACTGTGTCTTATGCAGTAATATGCAAAACTTAAATGCACTAAAATTAAAATGACATAATGCCATGAATGGTACCCATATAGTAGGATTAATAACATCCTATATCAGATCAGTGTTTGGTGCTACCACCCTTTGTCTTTAGAACAGCACCAGTTCCCTCTACTGACGCTTGCACGTTGTCTTTGAAGGTACTTGGCAGGTAGTTTGTTTCGGGTATCTTGGAGAACACACCGGAGTCCTTCTGTTGATTTAGTCTGTTCCATTGTCTCTTCATGTAATCCCATGTAAGGGTCACACCAGGACTCCTTGTGCTTCTTGTAGCTCTCCGTCTGTATGTTTGAGTTTGTAGCTGTGGTGGAGATCGTATTCATTAATAACTAGATGCCTCCCTGATGGTGGTGCATAACGGAGAAGAATCTAAACAGTTTAAGGGCCTCAAACCTTGCACAGTAATGCATGTATAGATAGTATAGGGTTGTAGCAGCACACCAACTCCACAGTCTGGTATGAACCTCAGCTTTGGAGTCGTGATTCATTGCATTTTCAGTCCAGCAGAGAAAACAAAATGAACAAGAGTATGTAAAATGTAAGATGCTTTTCTTTAAAATTATTATCAATAGAGGAGCTGCACGGTGGCTTGGCTGTTAGCAGCGTTGCCTCACAGCTAGAAGATCCCGGTTAAGACGCCTGGGATCTTTCTGTGTGGAATTTGCATGTTCTCCCTGTGCAGCGTGGGTTTTAACTGGGTACTCCGGCTTCCTCCCACAGTCCAAAAACATGCTGAGGTTTATCGATTATTCTAAATTGTCTGTAGGTGTGAATGAGAGTGTGTTTGGTTGTTAGGCATTTGTAGCCCTGCGATAGGCTGGTGATCTGTCCAGGGTGTCCCCTGCCTTCACCCGAGTCAGCTGGGATAGACTCCAGTCCCCCCACGACCCTACAGAGGATTAGGCGGTGTATAGACAGTGGATGGATTTTCAATAGATTATAATAAGGTCACGTGATGAATGGTCCTGGACTAATAAATGTACCGATTAACCCCTATATTACCCTGGTCACATCAGAACTCTGTTTAAAAGCATTTATTTGCACTCAGCCCTGAAAATGGATGTGATGTCATTTCTGATGCCTGTAAACAGCGTATGAGAGTGACCTTATGGTCATAAATGTGGTGATAAACCAGTCATCGTGCTGTTGAGACATGTTAATTGATGCTTGAACTTCTGCTCTACAGATAAAAAGCTAGAGAGAGGTCTTGTTATGTTGTTTTAGACTCCCTCAGAACAGCAGCTGAGATTATACAAAAGGATTTAATGTGCAGATGTAGTTCAGTAAAACAGCAACCCGCTTCATTTTATGATGTTTTTAGTCTGTTGGCCGTTTTCATGTATTGTTTCCATTGTTTCATTTTCCTGTAGAAGGGGAAGAGCCTGTGTGTTTTGGAGAGAAAAATGCTGCTCGTCTCCCAGACATTAATCCTCCTGAGCGATAAGTCACTTGACGGACAGCAGCAATGGCTCTGAGCCGATAGAAACAACGGTACTGTCTTCATTCATGTTTCACACTGACTCTGCTGACAGCAAACGCGACTCGCTGCATCAAACCCTCTCAGCTCCCGAGTGCTGCTGCCGCTGCTTGGCGCTTCAGTCTCGCAGCTGAGGCTTTTTCACCCCGACAGTCAGGATTTCAAACAGCCACCATTACAGAAATGACAGAATGAACAGCTGAAGGACAGAGCGGTCTTTCAGAGGAGCTGTGAAGCCGTGAAATAATTATTTTTCCTCAACAGAAAAGCTGAGGCAGAATAACTCTCTTGCAGAGCTTTCGACAGGCGTGTCTTGTTACATTTTTTTTCTTAACTAAACATACATTTGAAAAAACTACTTTTGTTCCCCGCAAGAATTTAAATAGCTTTACTGGTTTGAGGATCCAGGGTCAAAATAGTTTTGTGCAATTTAAAAATGTTTTTGATTCGCAGGTTTTTAATACACAGTAAATATCAGTATGTCGGCATCAATACAATTATGTATCCCAGAATCCCTAAAACAGGTACTACTGGGGTGACTCCTGTAGTGGGAACATGCATGAAGGTCCAGGCTGCCCTAAACTGGCCGACAAGTTCCTGCAGTGGAAAGTAGCTTCATCAGGGCTGCCACTAACCACGTGTTCTCAATCAATGACTCTAACAACTGTGTTAGCAATTAACCAGATAGACTAAATGATTATAAAAAGTAAAAATGACCATTACATTTGAGTTCATTTTATATTGACAACCTGTATGTCACTATATACTGCAGCACAGCACAGTTTCTCCGCTTTTATTGGATAGACAGAGACAAAGTGACAATCAGGGAGACAGGAGAGCAACATGCAGCAAAGGGTCTTCAGCCGGACTCAAACTCATGTCCGCTGCTAAGGGACTGAGCCCATGTGATATTGCCTTAACTCAGTGGAGCTAAACAGCAGCCCCGGTCTGTATTTGAAAGAAAGTGCAAAATGAACTCAGTGGACATTTTACAGCACAGAGCAGCTAAAGCTACTCCTGATGTGGACTGAAAATATAGCAGAATTATCAGCACGGCTTACCGTGTGTGACTGGTAAGTTTGTCGAATGATGTCGCGGTTATAAAATTGGGATTTTATTGAGCAGTGTTTCAGTCGTTATTTCACACTCGTTTCATTGTCTGACAACAGCAACAAAAAAAAATACATAAATGAAAACAGCTTTACTGGGAATCCCGCTGTATTAAAATACAGTATGTATGACAGGGTTTCTCCTAGAAAACTTGCTAAGTCTGGTGGTAGAGAAGCTCATCGGCTGCCCACCGTGTTTTTGTAAAAAAAAAAAAAAAAAAGTTAAAAGTTGACAGGAATTTTGAAATTATGACTATTATATGTTATTATAAGCCATTTTTTAACAATACTTAAACATAGAGTCTTATAAAAAGGCACAATCTTACAAGATAGTTTTAACAAACAAAAAAACTATTAAAATAAATAATATCAGTTGTTTTCACTTAACTTAAATCCTAGTGAATCTTAGAACAAGCCGTTGGTCACATTTAAAGTAAAATAAATACACATAAATAAAAAAGTGCAAGCATGGCCAAGGGGTAAAACCAGGGAACTCAGAGGCTGAACAGGTCTGCTGTGCTGTGTGACCTGTTCATGGTTCAGGTTGGATCAGTCAATCCATCTGGTAGAGCCATCCGCTAAATTTAGGGTCAGCTAACAATTTTGGATTAAATCCACTAGTTCGATGTTTACCATTGCAGCTCACAGAAGGCTGCTCCGACGACATGCTAACATCCGTGCTAACTCCACTGGCTCTGCCTCATCATGGAGCCGCGGCTCGGTCGGCTCACCAGGGATGCACTCCCCTTGGCCTGGGGGTGAACGAGCGGGCTCATATCTCCTCCAGTGCTCCTCCGACTTCGGAAAAAGAAAGTGTCCAACGTTTTTTGACCCTTTCTCTGTGCCACATAAAAGTTGTTAGCGAGTAGACAGGTAGAGGTTTTGGGCGTTCAGATGATGGAAAATACACCTGACCTCTCACCCCCCATGTGTTCACGTATCGAAGTGTTTAGAATTATAGAAATAGAATAGAAATAGAACTTGTGTTTGAATGTTTAGGAATCTTTTTTTAAAAGAATACAGAAGTGTATATGATGATCATACTGATTGTCTCAAGAAGGGAAAAGGCCTTAAAGCAACCTGGAATATCAGGCATTACAAGAGAGGAACACACTGGGGCTAACATACAGGACTCCTCCAGGAGTCAGTCATCGTCTTGATTCACAGAAATCCATATGACCATTTGTTAAGATTTTGTAGGACAGGACACATTTTCCCTCCACCTCTCTTCTGTTTGGTCCCGCTGGGAAAACGTTTTTGCGCTAAGTGTCCACAAAAGGTTTTTCAGACACGTCTGCTGACAGAATGGAGGAGCTGCCCAGTCAGACACAATGCTGAACGCCCAGAGCAGCGCTTGCTTCTTAGAAAGGCTCGTCTTTAATGAGCTCCCGCTGCTGGTGTTTTTGTCACCGCTGACGATCGTGTCGTCACTGCGGTTGTTTTTTCCCGCCTCCCGTCTCTGTGAACGAAGCCTCCTGTTTTCATCCTCTCTGAAGTCCTGGCTGTTACGGGTCAGGTCCTCTCTAAACCAGGACTGTCCATGGCCCTATTGATGACAGTTCATCAGCATTCAGGGGGAGCTTCTGCCATCACCACGGCGACCAAATACAACCACCCCCCCCACCCCCACCACCCCTTTGCTCCAGAGGCTTTAATCTGTGATTCACCCAGCAGTCATCCCTCCATCAGTCTGTGTATCAGCTGCACTCAGCGGACATTGGAATTATGTTTTTCTATGTTGAATTAAAGGTTTAATTTTTAGAATGTTACAAATGATAAATTAACAATATCAACAGGTTCTGGGTCGTTTTCTCCTCTCCTGAAGAAGACTAAACAAGAAAATGACTGTTTTGATTATTCTGATAGTGCAGATTACTCATCAGCATGTTTGAAGGGGTCCTTGTAGAGGTTTCTGGTGTTCTCAGTGCGTCTGCAGAGGTCCCTGTAGACCCATGAGCGTCAGCATTACATCATCATGACACCTCAGTAGGACATTGTCCAGCGAAAATAAATATCGACTTGGATGTGGAGTCAGATCAGCTGCAAATTTATAAATGTCTGTGAGTGATTATGAAAGCTTGTCATTAAATGAAGCCTCCTGAAATGCATTACATTTACGTGATTACTTTTTTTCCCCTTCCCCCATCAGGTCAGCTGGTGGCGGGAACCTGTGAGATCGTCACCCTGGACCGGGACAGCAGTCAGCCCAGGAGGACCATCGCCCGGCAGACGGCCCGCTGCGCCTGCAGGAAGGGACAGATCGCCGGGACGACACGAGCCAGACCAGCCTGTGTCGACGGTAAGACACTCAGTGTGAAGCAAAACAGCCAGACAGGTTTATGGTTTTCAGCCTCGATGGCAAACTGTAAAACAGATAAAGAGGTTATAATGTTTGGAAAAAAAACAGTGAACAATATTTAAAAATGCAGAGAATGCTGAGAAGCACCAACAAATATGATCAGTTTTACACACTTTGATAATTGATAACAGATAATTAACTATATTTGGATCATTAGTTGTGAGTGTGAGTGCGTGTGTGTGCGTGTGTGTGTGTGTGTGTGTGTGTGTGTGTGTTGGGCTGGTGTCCAGACTACAGCTCTGTCCGACCCTCTATCAGATAAACATAGACGAGCTCAGGGATGGATGGATTATTATTTGCAGTCTGCAGTGTATAGGAGTCTAGTGTATGTTTGGTTTCTGTCAGTAGCCGTGTATGTGTGATATTTATATTGAAACTATCCTAATTTACAAATTAGTCATACTGTAGTTCATTTTAGTGTTCATTTGATAAAAAAGTTAGACATAAAATTCACTAGGACTGAAAATTGAGATGTGCTACGTCGGCTACCGTTAGCAGGAGTTTAGGTGCTTTTTTCTTTTTCTTCATCACAGCTGAGTTATGTAGAACAACATAAACTCAGCTGTGATGAGTTCACAACTGAACAACAAACAAAGAATACTGAAGGATAATTCGGAAGCACAAAACAACGGGCTGTTTTCTCCATTTTTCCGATGTCCACTAACATCTCAGATCAAATGGAACAAAGTGGAGAAGCTTTTTTTTTTTTTAACAATAACGAAAAGGTAGCTTTCATTTTGTTTTTCCATTCAAGTTTAAAAAAACAGACTCATTTTATTCGTAGCAGGAGGGGGACAGGGTGAATAGATGAGAGAGAGACATGCAGCAAAGGGCCGTGAGCCGGACTCGAACTCACGACCACTGCTGGCGACCTGCGCCGATATGGCGCTGCCTTCACTCACATCGTGCCAAAACAGGCTTATTTTTAAAATACATCCACTATCATTGAAACTTAAGTGGAACAAAGTAGGAATCTGGCTTGTTTTTTTACTTTGGTGTCATTTCCTTTTGTCAGTTTTCTTTCGCGAAGTGAAGAGTGGAGAGGGTGAGCCAGAGGTCAAATTAAATCCTCCAAATTCAGATTAAATATGTGAAAACTTTACTCTCAGTCGATCAAGCCACTTTGCAAATGAATCAGCTGCCTGCAGGTTCACATTAAGCCCAAGTTATCTTGTTAGTGTGATATATAGTGTTACCACTTTAACAATAATAATAATAATAATAATAATAATAATAATAATAATGATAATAATACATTTTACTTAGTTAATTTACCCTTTCAACACTCAAGGATGTTTTACACAATAACATAAATAGCACAATACAATAAATGAATGAAATGAATCAATGAAATAAATAAAAAACAACAACGAAAGCAACACAAAATGAAAATGGAACAGTGAAATTACAGACAGTCTGCAGTTTGAAACAGATGGTTTAGATTTGAAGACAGGTAAACAATCAGTGTTTCGGATGTCGGGTGGCAGTGAGTTCCACAGCTGGGGAGCAGAGCGGCTGAAAGCTCTGCTGCTCATGGTGCTGAGACGGGCGGAAGGTACAGAGAGGGGGAGGGAGCAGGAGGACCTGAGGGAGTGAGAGGGGGTGGCAATGGATGAGATCAGACGGAGGGGGGGAGTTATGGAGGATGGTTTTGAAGGTGTACAGGAGGATTTTGAAAGTGATTCTGGATTTGATGGGAAGCCAGTGGAGCTGTTGGAGGACGGGGGTGATGTGGTGGAAGGAGGGGGTTCTGGAGGCGATGCGGCCTGCAGGGTTCTGGACCAGTTGGAGCTTATGAGGGGCACCAAATAGGAGTGAGTCACAGTAATCAATACGGGAGGTGACGAGGCTGTGGACCAGGATAGCAGTGGTGTGAGGGGTGAGAGAGGGGCCGAGACGATTAATGTTTCGTAAATGGAAATAAGCAGACCGGGTCGTGTTATTGATGTGAGAGTGGAAAGAAAGCGAGCTGTCCAGTATGACACCCAGACACTGTGGAGCTGTCAATGGGGAGAGAGAAACTGTCAGCTTTGGATAAGCTGCTCTTTAGCTGAGGGTCACTGGTTAGTATTCTGAAAACTGTTTCACCTGTTCTGTACTCACTGAACAAATAAGGCTGAACGTAAACTTAAACATGACATCAGCATCTGTCTCCCTAACAGCAGCTATGACGGGACTTATTCCCATCACTTAACTAAATGCATGGTTGCAAAATTAATTTACAATTTACTAATTTACAATTTAGATAAACATTATTTGCAGGGCTGTACGGTGGCTCAGTGGTTAGCACTGTCGCTGTGTTCTCTTTGTGCCTGTGTGGTTTTCCCTTGGTTCTCCAGCTTCCATACAAGTTAAAGTCAAATTTCTGCATTAATTGATTTATAACTGAGTTTCATTTAAGTTGAGATAAATTATTCTTTACCTATACCGTGTTAGAAAAGCCCCTAGGTTGTTTAAACCTAATTTTATTAGACGTTTTGTTTTTCTCTAGAGTCCAAACTTCTCTTTTTAGAGTGTGTATTCCACATAAAGCCGGTTCTGCCAGCCAAGTTGCATTTAGTGTCGACTTCACTTAAAAAAAATAAATAAATAAAAGTGAGGAAACCAAAACAAAAAGTTTAGTTTTTCCACTTTGCTACATTTAATTTTTACTGGAAACGAAATCTGGGAAAACAAAACATCGACCTGCTTTCTCATTTTGTCACTTTTGGTTTTTGGTGGAGGAGCTGATTGTACTTAGTGACCCAAACATGTCAGTTCATTTCAAAGGATGCTTTGTATTTGCATGTGTAACAGTGACGGGACCATCAATAATTATGTAGTTTTAGCTCATCAGATAGCTGCTGGACTACATGAACCGACAGAGAACATAAGTACAGACAGTATTTTTAAGGCTCGTGGAAGCTGCGCATTTCTTTAGCACGGTATTATTATATTTAAAACAGATCAGAACGTCAGAGCCTTGACACAATATGAATGACTGTGTTTTGTCTTTGTTAATGAATTTGAACAGTATGTACTCGAACATTTCTCCTCATGAAATTTTAGCAATGTGTGGATGTCCTCAGTTTGATATCTGTAAGGCAGGTGAGAACGTTAGATGTATCTATAGTGTTGCATCGCTGCTCTCATCATATTCCAGTATCATATCTACTTATGTCAGCATTGTTCCTTGTATTTCTTTATCTTTTTTGAGATTTTGAAGTTTTTATTGATAGGCAGGGTGAAAGGGGGTAGAGAGGAGAGACATGCAGCAAAGGGTCGTGAGCCGGACTCGAACTCATGACCGCTGCTGGCGACCTGCACCCATGTGGTAACACCTCAACTCAGCGAGCTATACGGCGGTCTGTTCCTTGTATTTCTTGTACTTAACAAGCATTTCCTTATCCAGTTTCTGATTCGTGTGTGTGTGTTTTTAGGAGTATATTAAGAATCAATTAGGGGTATTATAAGAGATTGCTGCTTCATAGTTTGTGAAAATGTCAGCCAGTCTGTAGAACCATCTCTAATGCTGAAGGTCAGTTCACCGCCTAGCAAACAGACACCTGCAGCTTTACTCTAAATCCTCCACGTCTCCGCTCCGGGGTTGCGAAGTTCAGAAAGTCACAGCCCAGAGTTACACTGCATTTCATCAGCAGCTGCCTCCTCTTTCTCTCTCTCTGTTCCTGCCATCTGGAAACGATGACAACAGCTGGAGGGACTCGGTGTGCTCTGCAGGGATTTGCAGGCTCTTCCCGGTGACTCTCTGAACAGTTGTTTTGCAGAGTTAAAGAAGCTCTGCAGTCTCTCCTGCTGCTTTGCCGTCGGAGGGAGAGCTTCAGCTGTGAAGAGCCTCACATGCTTTGTCATTCAGATTTGTCTTCAGATATTTGGTTCCTCTGACTTCAGCACTGATTTCCTTGGAACAAAACCATTGAAAACTACCACATCCATCAGCATGTTATCAAAACTGTGCTTTGAGCTAATCAGCAGAGGTGTGAGCTCTGAGTTGTGCATCAGTTCGATTATGTTGTCTTGATGGACCTATGTGTGCAGTTTCCCTGCTTTAAGTAGTTATGGTAAAATGTTGGTGGTGGAGGAAGTATTCACACCCTGTATTAAGTAACAGTACTATTAAAATCTCTATTCTGAGTTAGTCATACATTCAAAATGTCACTTAAAAGTATTGGCACAAAATAGGTAGAGGATGTAAAAGTACATAATGCAGTAAAATGTTCCCTGTGGTGATTATATATTAGTATATTTCTATAAGCAGGATTTTACAGTTGAGTATACAAGTTTTATTTATTATTGATGACTCTGCAAATTATTAATTCCATTTAAAATCGTTTGGTTTGCTGCCACAAGTGCTCTAGATAATGATCAAAACAGACGCCGGTTATTTGACTAATAGATTATTTCACCCGTAGTTTTAGGCGTAGTTGCGCAAAATGATTGGTACTTTAACTTATAACAAAACACATTTAAGAAGCTTCTTATATGTTAATGTATTGCCTAGTAGCAAGTAACTACAGCTGTCAGATAAACGTAAAGGAATAAACAGTAATATTGTCCCCTGAAATGTAGTGGAGTGGATGAATGAAGTGTCATGAAATGAAAAGACTCATGCAAAGGACAGTACTTCCTAGATGTATTCCACAACTGTTCACAAAATACGTCAGATTTAATGCATGCCACTCAGTTGACTGAGGTCTGATATGTTTGTTTTCCATCCAACATCCATCCATCCATTATCTGTAAACCGCTTAATCCTCTGTAGGGTCGTGGGGGACTGGAGTCTATCCCAGCCGACTCGGGCGAAGGCAGGGGACACCCTGGACAGATCACCAGTCTATCACAGGGCTAGAGACAGACGACCAAGCACACTCTCATTCACACTTATGGACAATTTAGAATAATCAATTAACCTCAGCATGTTTTTGGACTGTGGGAGGAAGCTGGAGTACCTGGTGAAAACCCACACTGTACAGGGAGAACATGCAAACTCCACACAGAAAGATCCCAGCGTCCTAACCGTCATGCGAACCGGGGATCTTCTAGCTGTGAGGCGACACTGCTAACCACCGATCCACAGTGCAGTCTTCCATCAAACATACAATATGTGAAAGGCACAACCTGGGCTCCAGTTCATGATTCATCCAGGATTAAAACTTCCTCTTGCAGGTGGTCCTTCAACAGTCTCTGCCTCTTTCACTGCCTCATGGAAATCTGTCCCCCCATTTGTTAAGATTTTGTATTACAAGATAAATTACCCCGGTTTGTCTTTTTGTCCTGCTGGGAAAACTGCAAACACTCCACAAAAGGTTTTTCAGACACGCCTGTTGACAGAAACAAGCAGCTACCTAGTCAGACACGATGCTGAACCTTCACAGCAGTGTGGGCTTCTTAGAAAACTCTCCTTTAATGAGCTCCTGCTGCTGTTGTTGTTGCTGCTGCCGATGTCGTCATCGTAGCAGTTTTTCCTGCTCTGACCTCGCTGACCTCGTCTCTCTGAGCTGATCTCTCTGCTCTCTCCTCTCTGAGGTCCTGCCTGTTATGGGTCAGGTTTACTCTGGACAGAGGTCAGGCTGTGGTCCTATTGATGACAGTTCAGCAGCATGCAGCAAGCCAGTAATAATACCACTAATAATAATGCATTGGCTTTAGGCCCCATCCACAGGAAGCCGAAACCCTTATAGTTTTAAAAACGTTCTTCATAAAGATGGAACTGTTTCAGTAAATGTGTCCGTCCACACAAATTCACCTGACACACCTGAAAACGATGTAAAACACATGCCAGGCTTGTTGGTGGCGCCGCTGTGTACGATGTAACGATGATAATGTAGAAGAAGTATATTTTGCTGTAATAACCATAATAGGGTGACTACCTTCAGGAGTACACATGCAACACTGTATGCCGCCATTGTTGTTGTCATTTTCTGAGTTTGGCGCATACGCATTTATCAAGAGGTGGGGCTATGATGCAAGCGTGTCAGAAAAAGAAGCGGATAGGGCGTAACAACGGCGCCACGTAAACAGCGTTTTTCAGATCTTTACACTGTGGGACCAAGGTTCAGAAATGATTGTTTTTAGACCCCCAAAACACCGGCTTGGTGTAGACGATACACAGGTTTGATGACCTATTTGTGTGTTTAGGCCTGGACTCGTCTTCATGTGGATGGGGCCTTGTATAGCGCTTTTCTAGACACTCAAAGACGCTTTACATTGCATTATTCTGTCTCTTCATACTCCATGGTGGTAAGCTACATATGTAGCCACAGCTGCCCTGATGGAGGTGAGGCTGTCAGTCTGCTCCATCGGCCCCTCCGACCACCACCATCCACTCACTCTCTCACTGCATCCACCCAGGCTTCCTGATGTTCCCTCCCGGTCTCCCATCCAGGTACTGACCAGGCCCAACTTCGCTTAGCTTCCGAAATCTGATGGGATCGGGCGTCCACAAGGCGGTATGGTCACCTAGGGAATGTGGTATGGCCAGTTTGGATGAGGTATGCAGTACAGCCGCCTTGAAGCTGCTGTAGTTGTTGTCAACACTTAGCACTAAAAGTCTATATGATAGGTGGTTAAAATTGACATTAGCTTGCCAGCTAATTCCAACATACCTCCACTTGTTTCTGTGATTGATTAAGTCATTGCTATGATTCCTGGAAACAGGGATGTCAGCTCCATGTTTTTGACATGAAGACCCAGCTTTCAGTGTCTGCCTTGTCCAAACTTTGTACAAGACTGTGTGTTGTGGCCTTTGGTCTTGGAAAATGTTTCTGAAATTCTATTTGCAGTAATGTCATATAGACAGGAGGAAACAGAAACTTGTGGAAGTGATGACACAGACACATTCTGAAATGAATGTTACTGACTGAATATTCTCTGTAATAATTACCAACAGACCAGTTATATTTTTAATCTGTGTTTTATCAGCTGCACAATCAGCAGTGTAAAACTAACTTAGCAGGACCAAACATAAAAACATATTTATATATTTTTTTTGCTTCACCAGCTAAATACATGTAAGTTCCCATGGCAGCGCACAAATGCAGTGTGCAAAACTGTAACGGCACGGCATCATTCCGTGGGATTAGTAATGCATAGCTCAGCAGGTACCCAGATAAAATGGATTCCCTCAGCTGAGAATCTGTGTCACTCAGAGAGAATGATCCGTTAAAGAATCTGTGCTTCTCGTGCCACCGTATAGCTCGCTGAGTTAAGGCCTTACCTTGTGGGTGCAGGTCGCCAGCAGTGGTCGTGGGTTCGATTCCGGCTCATGACCCTTGGCTGCATGTCTCTCTCCTCTGTACCCGCTTTCACCCTGGCTCTCTCCTGCTATCAGTAAAAATGGGGAAAAAGAATCTGTGCCTCTTACAGCTGATTGAAATCCCAAACTCTGACCAGAACCTCCACAAAGCAGGTAAGCTGTTCGGCATCAGTTATCATGGTGACGTAGGAGGTTAAAGAGAGCCACCTTCATGACACAGACACCTCTGACCGGCTCAACATACCTCACCAACACATTTATCTCGCTTTGTAATCTACAGCTCAGGTTTGGAGCCAGACAGGTTAAAGTTGGTGTTTCTGGGGCTGAACAGGTTAAAGTTTGCGCTGTCAGTGATCAGAGCTGGTTTGAACATGCTCTGCTGCTGTGGGAGGATATTTTCAGCTGCGGACTTGATGTGAGAACGCTGCTGCTGATCACTGCGACCTGTTTTCTGAGCTCAGAGACTCATCAGCGGCTTCCTGTGTTTTAGTCCCTTAAAGGCTCCCGAAAAACTTAAATGAGATCTGCATAAAGCAAACAGGAGTTGCTGCTGCTTGTTAGATATTGTAAAAAAAAAAAGTCAGGTCTGGGTATCTGATCGAGTAAAATTAAGAATCTTTCTTTCAGCCAGAAGTGTGTAGACATGCAGGCATCCCAGCCATGTAGAACAGGCAGCACAGACTTCTGGACATGTGGTATAATTTACACTATGGAACACGAACAAATGTTAGATGCAAATGAAATGATCCTAAATGTCCTGCAGATAAAGTTGTGTTTTCTTAAATACTGAGTGCAGATTTTATGATCATTATTGTCGTCTTTTCATGGCCTTGGCAGAGCTGCACGCTAGTATTTATTCAGTTAGGGTTTTCTGTGGCAGTCTCAGGTGAAAACACAAGTGTTTGCAGTCCTCCAGGGTAAAGAACAAAATTAAGTTCACACATAGCATCCACATTTGGCGAACCCAAGGAAAGTTTTCCTTTATTAAAAAAACAGTATCGAAGCAAAAGTGAGTATTAGCAAGGAAATAGACTTAGAGCATCAGAAACAACAGTACAGAAGTAGTTAAAAAACATACAATGCTTTCTTGTGAAATATAGTGCAGGTAAAATGCAGTGGTTCGTAAAATGAATCATTTTATACAGTTTTGTTTATAAGTGGCTTTTCGTTGTTGTTTAGTTATTGCTTGTGAACTAGAAACAGTACCACACAGTTACCACTGATGCATTGCACCTTTCTTAGACTTGGCGATTGCCTTTTTAATTTTTCTGTCTATTTTTACTTTTGGCATTAATCTTAGTTTTCATTTGTAGGTGTACATATTTACTTTACTGTGCAGTTGTCACTTAAAAAATATTTAATTTGCTTTATATGGACTTCAGATCATTTTAAATAGATGATATTGGCATTGTTTCCCATCTTCCTCCACCCACCAACTTCTAATGACACAGTGGAGACATGTTTTAAGACATTTTTGGAAATCTATTAACAATCAAAATACTACTTTATTCAGACTTTTTACACCTGTGAAAAATATAATTGATTGGACAGAGTTTAGAAAGGGACGCATCTGTGTATAGAAGGTCCCAAATTTCATACTGCATGTCAGGACCAATCCAAGACATGAAGTCTAACCAGGACTCTGCACAGAGTTTATTTTCCAGCATAACTTATTGATCGATCAAGACAAGTCTTGATTGGGGCGGTGACAGTGAACCCAAGAGTCGCTCTAACAGAACTTCATAGGTCGTCTGCAGAGGTGGAGAACCTACTGGAATTTTGACCATCTCAGAAAGAGTGCATCAAACAGGCCTTAATGCTAAAGCAGCTAGCAAGAAGCCGCTCTGAGTAAAAGACATGTGTCAGCCTGCGTGGTCAAACTGAGAGCATGAGGAAAAGGTTCTCTGTTTGAATGTGTCCAAAACGGAACTATTTATACAGTACTTCAAACGCTATGTTTGGAGAACACCAGGCACTGCTCATCACCTGCTGGTACCATCCACACAATGAAGCACGGTGGTGGCAACATCATGCTGTGGGGTGTCACTTAGCAACAAGGACATGGAGACTCTTCAGGATTGAGGGAAGGATGAATGCAGACATTTACAGAGGAAAACCTGCTGTGAGCTGAGAATGGGGCAACAGTTAGCATCACAGTGAAGCAAAGCTAACAGCAAACACAGCACTGCCATGGCTCTAGAAGTCTCTGACTATTGTTGGGTATAGGCCACCAAAACTTAGACTTTAACTATACATCTGTAGAGAGACTCAAAGGTTGCAGTTCACAGACATTTACCGTACAGTTGGGTGGAGCTTGAGAGGATATGGCAGGTAGAATCTGACAAACTGCTCAAATTCAGGTGTGCAAGGCTTGTAGAGACTTACTGAAAAAGACGTACAGCTCTACCTGCTTGTAAAGGGGCTTCGACTAAGTACTGATTAAGGGTCGTAATGAATGAGAGATTTTTGTTTTGATTTTTAATATATTTGCAAAGATGTCTAAAAATATGTTTTTACTTTGTCGTTATGAATTACTGAGTGTAGATTAATGGGAATGAAAAAGCTCTGAAACGATACTCCTCAATTAGGTAAAAAGGAAGTCAAAGACATCGCCTTCGTCGCTGAGGAGGGTCACGGCTATGAAAAAATCTACAAAATCACCGTCGTCTTCATAGTCGTCTTCGATGTGGGACGCTGAATTGACCCGCGACGTGCAGGTTTACCATGGCGATAGAGGCACTCCGTTTTGAAGGGACAGCGTCTGTATCTTGCAGAGTAGCCGCAGTATTTCTTACTGAATTTCTCTTTGAATGCAGCAGTTGCACTTTGCTCTGCTTGCCCTTCAACCCAGCATTTGTTTGGCACATAAAAGGGAGACCTCAGTCGGCACTCGGTTTTTAAAATCTATTTAGAGTGAAATCTACAACACAGTAAAATATGTAAAAAGTGAAACAAGCATGGGATTTTTCTGTGTGGTCAAAGATACTCTATGAACATGTATTAGAATCTTAAAACTTTACAAATGAGACAAACCATCTTTACTGATATTTTTAAAGCTTTTTCAGAAGGTCTTCCATATAAACAAAACTCAGACGTCAGTAGCAGCTCCGTCTGAATCTCAGTGACCTTTACTCTGCTGGAGCATGTAGAATTTTATGTCAATTTGTATCTGAGGCGGCCACTTGCTCTTTCTTTTGTTGTTCTGCTGCTGAAATCCACCAGCGGAGCTCAGACCACCAGCCTCGGAGGAGGAATCAGACTGCAATCACCTCTTATCTCACATCTCAGAGCTCCGGCTCCAGTCCCTATAACAGCAGCCTGAATCTTGATTCCTGCGCTGAGGTCCCGCTCTCGTCCAGGCATCCAGCCCCCACAGAGAGCTGATGTGTCTGAAGATGCAGAAACTTCATTGGAATGGAAAAGTCACATTATCTCTGGTTTAGAAAGTCTGAGTCCGTTTGGTTTTCTAAGGACGCTGTTCGCAGAAATCATAAAAAAGTAATCAGAGAACTCGGCGGAATCCTGAGAAGTGACAGCAGATGCTTTTCATCCGCCTGCTCTGCCTTTCACACTTGATCTGAGCGGTAAAAATGAAAAGATGCTACCATTTCAAGATACCACCTGCTGCTGCTGTTTTGTTCTAATGAAATCAGACTGACAGCGACGAATAAAAAGGGCCGAGGGCCTCTGAGCCTGTGCGGCGAAAAACAAACAGAGGAGAGACGAGACCTTTTTGCTTCTCATCAGGTGCAGACAAACTGAAAAGGGCAGAGAGGCGTTGCGTTCAGGGACTCTGAGGTGTTCAGAGCGATTCCTTGGACTTGGAGAGACAGTAAACCCTGCACTGACCTCAGACTGGGAGAGCACGGGAATATCTGGTAAAGGAAAAATAAGAAAATGGAAGATAAGGATGTAGAGAGAATGAGAAAAGAGAAAATTACAAAGTTATATGTGGCCGTTTTTTAAAAAATTCATAGGCTGTTATAATTATAAGAAGAAGGGATAAAGAGGACATATAAAATGAAAGCAGAGATAAAGAAAAGGAGAAGAAAAAGGAGAGAAAAATGCTGTCAGAGGATGATAAAGAGCAGAAGAGAGGATCACTTCCTCTCCCTGTGCAGCGTAACTTTGTTCTCTAAAGGAGTGTTTGTTTTTTCTGTTTGTTCCCTGCCTCTTTTCACTTCGTTCTTTCCCGTCCAATCGTTCCATCCTCTGGGGACGAAGCAGCGGCCCTCCTTCTGGACGCCGTCTTTGATGAATGAAGCCATTACAAAATGGCCTCCACTCTTCCTGGATAAATGAACTGTGCCGAGCGGTGGCGGATGGATCTGCATTGCGGCTGCTAATTTATCAGCACGGTGATGCAGCGCTCGCAGGTGTTCAGGTGTTTACTGATACCTGCGATTAATCCACCGTTTCTCCATTACACGCTGCTGGTTCGAAAGTCTGTTTTCTGTTTCGTGGCGCCTGAAAACACAGCAGCTCACCTGGACACGCTTTCATCCATCCTGTGTTCTCATTGGTTAGAGGGTAAGAGGCCTTCAGGTGAAAGAAGTTCCAACTCAGAGACTCATAGTGCTGACAGAATGTCCCCTCTAACTTTAAGATTAAACTCTGATACAGATCAACCATCCACAGACATTCATCATCAGAAAACAGTCTGTATGATGAAGGGACAAACCCGCACAGGGAATCCAGACACGAGAGGCTGCAGTGTGCAAAGACGGATGGCTCTGAGCATGGCATGCAGCTTGGAAGGTCACCTTTTTAAAGATGGAGCCGGTGATTGTGCTGTTGGACAACGGTGAGCTGCAGAGAAAGGGGTTTAAATATTGCAGCAGGTGATTAGCCGATTAGTCTCAGGTTAGAAGATGTTCCCTCAAGATGGAACAGAGGCCGGCATAAACACACACCGACAAACAAGAGAGGACAGATGAGACACATCTGACTCCAAAGCAACACACTGAGCAAGGTTAGGATCTGCTAGATTTGTTTTCTACGTTGGATGACAAGTTCCACCAGAAGAAGAACCAGTAGAAACAGCATCATCTCACAAAGAACAACAAAGCTGTTACATATGACGTCGTGAAGCTGGGCTGAAATAGAGACAACAGACCATCATTCCTCTAAGACGTGAAGGTCAGTCAGTCTGGAATATTTTAAGAACTGTGAAAGTTTCTCCAAGTTCAGTCACAGAAACCATCAAACGCTGCGGTGGAACTGGCCGCCTGGGGAAAGGAAGGGTTCATTAGAGTTAGCAGCCTCACACATCATCAATTCACAGCAGCTCAGTTTAAAGTTCACATCGATGCTTCACAGAGATCAAGACAGCATCAGCTGTTGGGAGGAGACTGAATCAGACCTTCATGGTGGAACTGTTGCAGCTGCTGAATGATGATAATAATTTAAACTTTATTAATTAATAGGGAAATTCAATTCTGCATTTAACCCATTCCACACACATTGGGTATAGGGAGCGGGGGCGCGCCACGGTGCAGCACCTGGGGATCAGGGCTTAAGGGCCTTGCTCAAGGGCCCAACATTGGCCGCAGTGGGGGTTTGAACCACCAACCTTCCGATTGGCAGCCCAGGGCTTGACCTATTGCACCACAACTGCCCCAGAAATTTTTGTTTTCAGCTGTTGTGTCTTTGTGAGATACAGAAAAGGTGAACTGATTGTACAGCAGGATTATCATTAATAGGACAATGAGAGATCAGAGATGGTCACGGCTAATGAAAAACTGACTACAGAGAGGACGGAACAAGAAGGCTTACATAAATAGAAGAATGGTCCTTTAACTATAGTCGTCTTTCTATTTATAATTTCATATTTAAACCTAAACCTCAGTTTTAACTTTTTAGGTGAAACAAGATGCAGCTGAAGTATTTCCTCTTTCTGGAGGATTTCTGTCTCCCTCTTGATAGAGGTGTGAGGTGCTGTGAGAATTTAATTAAGTATCATGGCTGAGCGGAGCTGCTGTTGTTCAATAGGAAATTGGTTTGATAATTGGGGGCTAACGGGCTATCACAATCACACCACTGTGCTGCCGCTCCAAAGGGAGAACTGATTACCAGGTTATGTATTACAGGCCTGTACAGACTTTCATTTTCTTCCTCTTCCCCGAGCCCCAGGCCGGGCTCACCGAGTGTAATTTAGTGTCGGGAATGAGAGCGAGGCGGGAAAGATTGGGAATGATTGGGTCAGTAAAGTATCGCCCTAAACAGCAGGAAATCCCACTGAGTAAAGAATTCATTTTCAAATGAGATGGCAGAAAGAGAGAGAGCACAGCCGACAGGACACACGCTCGACTGGACAGACTGTGTGTGTGTGTGTGTGTGTGTGTGTGTGTGTGTGACTAACATCTATAGCTACAAAGCACCATTATCTTATTTATCATTCATGCTGTTTTTATGTCAGGCCATTTCATGTTAAACTGTCTCAGATTATTCCATGATAAGGGACATCCTGAGACGTCATGCTATGTCATGCTCCACTGCATTATGTCATGTGGTGTTACATCAGATGTAGTTACAGTTACACTGATCAACCGCTACAATAAAGCCACCTGCATAATACTGTGTAGGTTCCTCTCGTGCCCCCAAAACGGCTCTGACCCGTAGAGATGTGGACTCCACAGACCTCTGAAGGTGTTCTGTGGTGTCAGACACTAAGACGTTAGCAACAGATCCGCAAGTCCCGCAAGTTGTGAGGGTGGACCTCCATGGATCAGACCTGTCTTTTCAGCTCATCCCACAGATGCTCAATCTGATTAAATCTATGAGATTTGGAGGCCAAGTCAGCACCGTCATGTTCTTCAAACCAGTTTGCAGTGTGGCAGGAAGCATTATCCCGCTCAAAGAGGCCATCAGGGAGTTCTCTTACCATGAAGGGTTTACATGGTCTGGAGAAATGTTTCTTCTTCTCGACTCGTGAAAGTCCCTAGTTGGACATAGGCCTTCCCCCGTTCTCTCCACCTTTGCCGATCTTGTGCTGTCTTGTGCCGGTGTCTGTCTGTTCTGTCGAGGTCGTCTCGTCATCTTGTTTTTTGTCGCCCTTTGTTTCTTTTGTGACCTCTCGGCGTCCATTGGGTGATCCTTGTCATTGATTGGTTGTTGGTTATTCTCGCGAGGTGGCCTGCCCACTTCCATTTGAGTACCGACCGTTTGTAGAACGTCTCTGACTTTGGTTTGATCTCGGATCCATTCTGCTGTTTTTCGATCTTGCCATGTGATGTTGAGCATGAGGATGTGTAGGTTGGTGTTAAATGCGTCAAAGCGACATCTACATTATTGCCAGGACGCAGCATTTGTCAGTACGACACTGACCGGTGCATCACACTGTCGTCACAAGCTCACCTTCCTCCCATAATGCATCCTGCTGCCATCTCTTCTCAACAGTAGACAGAGACATGATGTAATAATGTGTTACATTCTCTTGAGCTGCATTACATTTTGTTACACTGCACTGCACTGGCTTGATATATGATGATATTTAATGTTAAATTTGTTGTGTTGCACTATTGTAGTGTGTTGCTCTGCTTTGCATCATGTCCTACTGTGCGATGTGATGTTACATTATGGTTCATGGTTGCGTTGCATTGAGCTGCATCGCGTTGCAACACTCATTATTTTGACATGTACAGTTTATGGGTGACGTAAGGATTAGGGAATAAAGAATGTAGGTCCAATAGTGTACAGTGAGTGTCTTCAGTCTCATATGGTTGGAGTATAATTTGTCAGTCATTCTGATCATGTGAAAATAAGACCAGAGGGATCCTGCTCACCAACATCAGGACTTGAACTAATCACATGCCTTGTTTTCAGGAAAGGCTGCTTTGATTTATTTTGTTGTGTCTGATGCTCCCTCGTAGCTTTTCTCTCTGTAATGAGGAACATCCCTTTTTTGCGCTCCCTGGTGTGTTGTTCCCTCTGGAACTGGCGGCCATCTTTAATGAGATGCACATACGGCACTGTTAATTACAGACAGATGTTTGCTCCATATTCCTCTGCTGACATTATACAACATACAGTATTCTTTAGTTATATAATAATGGATGGTCACAGAGACATCTGACAGTTGATATTCATCTCAGCTCCAGCATTGTTTTCAAAGGGCCATTCCACTGATTTTACACAGGAACTAAAGTGTACTCAGACCAGTTGTATAAAGTCCTCTGTGTCTGTGAAGCAGGGTTGTCTGCAAATGTCATCAGAAAGTTGGCCTGCCAAACCAGAGGTGTGGCGTATGAAAGCCGAGGGGGTGCAGCAAAGGGAGGGTCTAATTAAAGACACTATCCAGCTGCAATGTGGGAAATGTAGGAGCCCCTGTTTCTGGAGCCTGACCCCGGCGATGTTGTGATGTCATCCTGCGACTCTATTTTTGTCTTGTTGGCTGTTTCCTGCTAAAATCAACTCCCAACACATTCCTCCTCAACATCCTCACCCCTCTGCTCTCTGCGGGCGAATCGGGAAGCCTCAATATGCAAATGTAGTTTTTGAGAATGTCCTATTTCTTTATAAATAGCTGGGCGTGCCATCAAGACGGGGTCTGTAGAGTAAATGGAATCCATTTTTTGATGTTGGACTGAGTTTAGTCTGCTTCCACCTGAGCTCACTCCTTTTCATTTATTTATTTATTTATTTTTGCGGGACAGCAATAGATCGAGAACAAACACATCATTCTGATACACTATCAGAAAAAAGTCATACTATTAAGCTGTAACTTTATTAGTGGAATAGTTTTAATAATTCATATAAAGTGTGTTCTGGTAAGAGGTTAATGTGTACTTTACAAAACATCTTGTAGTATTTTCCGAATGAAGTCAGACTTTAAAATGCTGTGACTTTTGTTTCAGATATTTTTATTAAATATTTCATACATCATCCATCAAGCAATTTTCCTACATTTGTCTTTTGTTTATTTTGATTGAACTCAAAGGAATTTTTTTTAAAAAAAAAGGAAAAAACAAACAAAAAAAGAATGAACGACCCCCTCCCCCAGGAAAGAATCTATGCAGTTGTAATTCTGTATAATGTAATCTATGCAGCACCTTAAATTGTAATAAGTTGTGTCTTGCATTAATTGAGCATTTATGTATGTGTTCAAGACTCTTGTCCCAGGTATCATCTGGTATCTGTACACCCAGTTCACTTTCCCATTCTGCTTTAAGAGTGTTTGTTGTAGTCGGGGCTATGTTCTGCAGTGAGTTATACAAATGAGAAATTATATTTTCAGACCCAGTAAAATGTTTCAGACAACCATCCAATTTATCTGGTCCTGCACTCTCAAAGTTGGGGAGGTGTGCTCTCACATAACTCCTGACCTGAAGGTATTTTAAAAAGTCCTGTTGCGTGAGAGTGTATTTTACTTAAAGATGTTGAAAAGATGCAAATGTCCCCCCCAGGTATAAATCGCCCACCTTAGATATTCTCATCTCTCGCCACGCAAGGAAACCGCCATCTATGTTGGAGGGAGCAAATGAGGGATTTGTCACTATGGATAATAAGAAAGACACCATCCTAAGATTAAAATGTTGGGATATGTGTTTCCAAATGCGTACAGTGTTATGAATAATTGGGTTATTGTTGTTTACTTTACTTAGTAGCACCGGTGACAAGACAACTGCTCCAATGGAAAAAATGCTGTAATTTTGAAAGTGAAAATGTAAATGCAATGCAGAGTATGTAAATGTCAATGATAAAGAAATGTTTTAACATCAAATGAAGAGGATAAAGTTGTGAAATTAAACAGTCAGTTGCGATTGTAGTCTTAATACCAGCAGTTAGTGAACAAATAAAGGTTAATGATAGCTGCATAGTCCTGTGTAGCACGTCACAGTGAAATAAGAAATAAGAAAGCTTAACCTAACAGGATGCGTTACAGTACCCTACGTTACTTTTGTGTTTTGAAGTGAAGTTCGACTGTTCTTTGGTCACAGCTAGAGTTGCCTCGAGGGAGAGCTGACAAGAACAAGTGGTGGTTCAGGTCAAAAATCTGCTCTTACAGTAGGATTTCAAATCATTTCATTTCTTGACCTCCCAAAATAAAAACGTCCATGTGAACTGCTTAATGCTGACACCACATTCTTTATTTATAATTATATCCTGTTGAAGACACTGGCTTCATAAAGCTCTAGTCTTGATGCAGTAATATTTTTTATTTAGGGGCAGATGATGTTGCATTCTATCTGTTGACGCCTGCCAATGAGTGCCTGACTGTTTGGAGGTAAATATTTATCTGCCTGGGCTTCAGCTAATCGATCACCTCCAGCAGACTGTCGCTGTTCACAGAGATGCAGATCAGTCGTGATGTTTAACAGAAGGGGTACTCAGATTTTGTACAAATATCATTTTACAAGTAAAAGTCCTGTATTCAGTTTTACATTAGTACAAGTACGAATGTATAAGCATCAAAACACACTTACAGTACCTAAAGTAAAAGTAAGTTCCATTTCAGAATAATGTACTTTTTGTATTTAGATTATAACTAGAAAAGCACTCAGAGAGCTCATACTTCCACCAAGAAGCTTCAGTCCACCCCCAACACAATCTCCCAGTTCACATATTTTGTATGGAACGTTACAGATACAAATGTAATTACAGACAGTTCAAATGTCCTACCGACAATGCGGCCTTCACCCCATCCGACCTAATGAACAGGTTCGGCCTCTAGCGCGGCAGCTCCTAACAGCCTCCCAGCTTCTTTGACAACCGGAGAAAAGAATGCCGGCCCAACCGTGCGAATGTCGCTCAGGAAGGAAAGAGAACTCCGTCATTGTCGCTGTCTGTCGCGTGGAGCCCCAAAATCTCATGTGGTCACAGGGGGTTACCCCAAAAACAAGAGTCGCCCTCTGGTGGGTTTTAAGTAAACCACATTTAATTGTCCACCCGGTTACACTTACATTAAAAAACAAATCCTGGATCCAGACAGTGATCCGGATCAGTCCCAACATTCCATCATTTGTTCTTTGTCCCATTTCACACATTTCCTGAAAATTTCATCCAAATCCGTTCATGAGCTTTCGAGTTATTTTGCACACAAACAAACTAACTAACTAACAAAGAAACAAACAAACCAATGCCGGCCATCACATAACCTCCTTGGCGGAGGTAATTATTGATGCATTCATGAATTTGACTCTTTCATGTTCCGGCTGGTAAAGGTGAAGCTGATTTTAATTGTCTTATTTCAGTGCTGAGTATCGGCAGAGTTTTATTTTAATCTAATAAGAATGATGTTTTGTATTGTTGATCTGAACATGTCGAGTAACTAGTTATCAGATAAATGTGTGTTACGTCTGAACTGTAGTGGAGTACAACGTGGTAGAAGATGTCAAGTTTAAGTACCCCAACATTGTACTTAAACACAGTACTTAAGAAAACACGTTTAATTACTTTATACCATTGGTGATATTTGCAAAAATTATTTCTCTCATCTCATAGTTTTCATTGTAATAGTTAGTAGAATGTGTAGAAGCACAGCAGTGTGTGGCCTCTCTTCTACCAGTGTGTTATACAAACACAGAACCCCATCTCACACTGCAGAGAGGAGATTTAATTAAAGTCATTTATCTGCAATGAGATCAGGTTTATTGTTTCTACATTGTTTACAGTATAAAAACAGCATCATTAAAGACAATAAATCCTTTTATTTATGGCAAAGTGAAAGTCTGAGGACACTCAGAAGGAACTGGGGCATTCGGCAGTGGGACCTTCACGACAGAGCATAAAACATCCAGAAAAAGATGGAACAAATGTCTCCTGTTCTCCTCCTCAGTTCGTATCGTCAGGAGTCGGCAGTGGTGTGAGATGAGTCCATGTTTGGGTGATGAAGGTTGTAATCTCCTGGTCAACCAGTCGGGCTGGACCTGCACGCAACCAGGAGGCCGAGTCAAGACCACCACGGTGAGAACACAGCCTCCACTCACACTCACACGTTCTGTGTCGTCACCTCACTGCAGGATGGTCGTTGCTGCTACTTTTCACTTGTTACGTTCACTTTTCATCTGAGAGCTGGTAAAATACACACAGCGGGACACCAGGGCAGCACATCTCTGTACTCACTCCTTTCCATTCCACAATCAGGTACTGACATGCTTGATGTTACCGTGGTTACAAAATAATCTCGTGCAAAATGGACAGTGGAAACAAACAGAGGGGATTTGTACTGCTGTAAGTTTGGAGGATCCTGACTTGATTTCAGTAATTATGACCGCTAAAGCCTCATATTTCTAAGCATTGCAATGCATTTTTGTTTGGAGCCATCGTCACATCCACTGAAAACACGTCATAAATGATCTAATCTGGTTTTTATGGAGCCCCTAAAGGGACATTGACAGAAAAAAATTAAAATGTAAGTTTCTCGTGTGCACGTGAACTTCCGGCATAAATAACTCATTAGTGATACATTGTCAAAACACAGTCGACGCCTCTTTCCATTGTTGTCAGGTAGACAATGTGCTACAAGCCCAGCTTTATCAACAGTAGCTGTCTTTCAGGCTGCAGAAATAACACTGGTGTCAATGTGCAGCCGGCTGGGCGATGAGTGCACAGGGACCATCTGCAAATTGCAATTTTGCAGACAGTATGATTTTTATATCTACATGTATCTCAAACCAAGTGTTGTGGTCTGATCAACAGGAGCCAGTCGATGGCTGCAGTGATTCTGGTGACACTACAGTGTATCAGGGTGACGTTATTATATATCTGTGTGGTGTCTCTCTCTGCTGTTGCAGCGGTTTTGCAACTTGCAGACGGTCCCTGTGCACTCATCTCCCAGCCGGCTGCACATAGACACCAATGTTATTTCTGCAGCCTGAAAGACAGCTACTGTTGATAAAGCTGGGCTTGTAGCACATTGTCTACCTGACAACAATGGGAAAGGGGCATCGTTTATGATTTGACAACGTATCACTAATGAGTTATTGATGTCGGAAGTCTGAATCTGTGAATATCTTTCCTGTATTATCATTTTCAGACGTCTGCAGTGGACAAACAGGGAATTATCTTGTGCGCATGCAAAACTATCTTGAGTTAGTTTCTTGTGAGCACGAGATAGTTTCACGTGCGCACGAGAAACTTACATTTTAATCTTTTTTCTGTCCATGTCCTTTTAGGTGCTCTGTAGGTTTCAGTATGGACAGGAGGAGTAATCACAGTAATCTGCATTTACCTGGGAACCTAGCTGCTGCCTTAAGGTGGACCATAAATGACTTTCTCTGCAGACGTTTAACCCCTTGACACCTGAATTTACTCACAATTATATAAAATAAATTATTTGTGTTTTTGCTTTCAAGCTGATGTTAAATTAAGTGGAGATTGTTAATTAGTCTATAGGCACATGGAATAGATATAAAGGTGTGATGCAACAGGTATTAATGGTAAATTTATTTTATTGATGCCACAAATGCCACTCCAACCGGTCCTCCAAGAACCAGTGCTTGCAAAAGGTTCCTAGGTATGTATTGAATATGCACAAACCGACACGACATGCATACGGTATCTCGGTTGCAGTCTAAATGCAGGTGGTATAATACGAATTCACCACTATCGGCATTAAGGGGTTAATGAAAGTCTTAGGATAAGCATATAAATTGATTTCAAAGCTTGATTAATTATTTGTGATTGAATATTTTGTAAAAATCAAACAATATTGTGTGGCAGATTTTTGTAGCCAGTCAAGGAATTTTTCAAGGAGTTTTTCCCTATTTACATATTTTTGTTTGTTTGTTGCAAAATAAAAGACAGAATTAAACATACATTGTAATGTACAATGTAATTTTTTTTAAATAGATATATTTTCATTATTTCCATTTAACCTATTTTTTTCTGTGTATCAGTAATATTTGTAATTTATTTAACTTCACTCATATTGTTCACAATATTATTTTATTTATTGTGTTTATTTATTCATTTGCTTTTGATTAATTATTTGTTCTGTTTCATATTTTTGGGGGGAGTTTTTTCCATTTTTTTAATTGAGACAGAGAGAAAGGGGGTACAGAGGATAGAGAGACATGCAGCAAAGGGTCATGAGCCGGTCTCAAACTCACGACCACTGCTGGCGACCTGCACCCACATGGTAGCGCCTTAAATCAGCGAGCTATACGGCGCACTGAATATAAAAAAGTCATTTGAAGAAGGACAATAATGTTTCTGCAGACAGAAAACGTCTGCAGAAACAATAATGATGATGGCAAACAGAACTCTGCTGAACATGTTCTTCACAGTTGCGCCTTTAATTCTCTCCATCCCTGCCTTTGTGTTTCGTTTCAATCACACATCTAATTTCAACATCAGTTCAACAACCCAGCATCTTCTGACGAAGGTGCTGCTGGTCCTAATCAGAATCCCAGCCTGTGTGTGTTGATTAAATAATTACTACACAACAGTCCCCTCTCCTGTCTGTCACTCCTCTCAGCTGCTGATTACCAGCATTTGTTTCAACATCCTCTTCAAGCAGCAGATATGATCAATGGAACCACACTGAAGATGTGTTGATTTTTAAAACACAACCCTTCATCTTCCTCCTTCAAGTCTCTGTCTGCTCTGTTAAGACGATCATCTGCAGCCCAATTTGTTATCTATTGAAAGCCTTCGGACAGCTTCACTTGAGGTGGATTTACAGCCTCTGTTATAGTGTCTCAGTGGAATATTAACCAAACTTTTTTTCCTTTTTCTAATTTTTTTCTTTAGCTTAAATGTTCATCTTTGATCTCAATAGAATTTCCACTCAAGGCCAAGCTCTTTCCTGCCTTTCACTTTGTTTCACTTTATCTTTATCAGCACACAGTCTTCAAACTTTTTTCTAAAGCTCTTTCTGCACTCTTCATTCATTGTGAACACTCCAAAGTTATTTCGACTTGTAGAGTCGACTTTGTGTCTGTTTCAGTTTTCGTCGGGCTGTGAATGAAATCATTGTCTGTTTATTTGTAGCGTCTCCATTCATCCAGTCAAGCTGCTTTCATCTTCCCTGAACTTGAAACGTAATTCTTAACCTTGATCAGTGGAGTTTACAACATATTCTTAACACAAACTCCATGAACTTTTAAAGCTCTGAATTATGGGACCTGTGTGCTGTGGTTTGGTATGTGAATGGACCTTCTGGTTAAACACAAAACAAGGTTGGCCACCAGTGTAGCTCACTGAGTTAGGGTGTTGTCATGTGGGTGCAGGTCGCCAGGAGCAGTTGTGAGTTCGAGTCCGGCTCACGACCCTTTGCTGCATGTCTCTCTACCCTCCTTCACCTTGTCTCTCCCCTATTGTTAAAATTAAAAAACTCCCCCCAATTTTTTTATTTAAAAATGCAGAAAATGTTTATGTTTTTTTTTTACATTTAATCAACACCACAGTCTCTATCTATCCTTCACTGAAGTGCAAACAGTGGGATGAAAAAGTATTTGAACTCCTGGAAGGTTCACCACTGTTCCATGTTCTCTCCATTTGTGAATAATGTTTCTCACTGTGGTTCTCTGGAGTCCTAAAGCTTTAGAAACGGCTTTGTAACCCTTTCCAGCCTGATTGATGTCAGTTACTTTATTTCTCATCTGTTCTTGAATTTCTTTGGATGGCAGCATTTAGTTGATCTTTTGGCCGACTTCATTTTGTCAGACAGGTTCTATTTTAGTGATTTCTTGACTGAACAGGTCTGGAGGTGATCAGGTTTGGGTGTGGTCAGTGAAACTGAAATCAGCTTTCCAAAACATGTGATCAGCCACAGTTAACTCATGATTTAACAAGGGGGGGGGGTTACTTTTTGACATATGGCCAGGCAGGTTTGGACAACTTTTTTCACTTGAAACATTAAATCATCATTTAAAACTGCATTTTGTCTTAACTTTGGCTGTCTTTATTCTGATATTTACACTTGTTTGATGATCTAAAACATTGAAGAGGGGAAAATATACAAAAAATAAGAGTTTTAGAAGGGGCCAAACACTTTTTCACGACACCGCATGTTGCCTAAATGTAGCTACAGATGGGAGTTTGGTGTTCGAGTCCTATGTTTCATTGGCCCATCATCCACCCCAACCACCACCACCACGCTGTAGGTCATCAGTTGGGTTCATTCATTAAACATCACTAACTTCCAAATAATTACAAGAAAAGTCTATTTAATGTGCATTACTGTTAGAGTATAGAGAAAACCAGTTGGCCCAGTGCTAATAAACCACTGCAGAAAGAACGAGCACAACTAAATCCTGGACCTCAGATGTATGCCAGTCAAACTTCAAATGAAAATTCAGAGTGTGTGGATGGAAATATAGTATATATGCTCAGGGCTGTCAACAGTCTTGCTGGGGCCCCGGACAAGAAAGCATCACAGGCCCCCCAAATAATAGGCGAAGGAAAGGAGAAATAAAATGAGGGTCATCCATGGGCCAGGATGGTCCTGAGGCCCGGGACAACATACCCAGTTGCGCCCCCCGCCCCTACTGTCAACGGGCCTGTATATGCTAGTTCCATGTATTCATTTGACAAAGGTCATAGTCTCATCAGTCCACACCTTCACACTTCAATAGACATTTGGGTCACAAGTCACAAGTCTGCCAAGAAATCAGCTTCTCCAGGAAAAATCTATCAGAAACATCTATTTTTTTTACATTTTAAGTGATATCTGAAGAAAAAAATCGTGAAACAGCCCAAAGATGACTGCAACCAGTCGTCTGCTGTCAGAGCTGAACTTCCCTCTGAGTGTCCTAAAGCTGACGGGCAGCGTCCTGCGTGAACCCATCAAACCCTTCTTCCTTTCCTCGGCTGTGTGTTGGTTCTAGTATGAGACGAGTTGGTCCGCTCTCTGAATAATAAGCTCTGTCAAACTACTGCTGAATCACATGTCAGGATGCTTAGAAACCTGCCTGTCTCTGTTCAGTCGGACAGCTTTCCCTCCATTGGGAACTTGTCTTTTTAAAACCGGACGGCGGTGCAAGCAGCTGCTGGCCGTCATGAAATGCAG
Organism: Dascyllus trimaculatus; assembly: GCA_024666655.1. NCBI lineage: Eukaryota > Metazoa > Chordata > Actinopteri > Pomacentridae > Dascyllus > Dascyllus trimaculatus. The sequence continues at coordinate 32,199,098 of CM045448.1, forward strand.
CCAGATTGTCGGAGCTTCACCTCTCAGCCTCCAGAGGAAACAAGACGGACGGAGACACGTTGCTGGACTTCTGAAATCACACATGTACATTGATCCAGTCTTTCGCCTTCTTTTTTCTTTATTCGGCTCCCTTTAAGAACTCTGCTCCTTCTGCTCAACTGACCCTGAATTTGCTGAACTGAGCTCTTTGAGCACAACAAGAAAAGGACAAAGCAGCCAAGAAAATAAAAGTCTTCCTTTAGATGTGGTAGCTGAGAGCGCTCAGTGCACTGCAGCTGAAGTGACAAGCAAGTAAAGGAACGCTCTTCACTACAAGCATCGCACAGAGGAGCTGCACTATTAATACAGCACAGACGAGCTGAGCACCTCAGTGCACTATTTACTGTGTACCCACTCTGAGTGCAAAATGTACGCTTCGGTTCTCAAACTTGTGCAAACCACAACACCAGGTATTCAGTGTCTCTGCTTAGTGGGGCGTCTCAAGATGTCTCTTATCTCTGACGTTCAGGTACATTCTTTCCCCCTTTTCCAAGTCACAGTCCACTTTTAATTTTAGAGGTTGTCTCAGACCGCGTTGAGATGAATCAGCTGGACGTCTTCATGAGAGTCCGGCAGAGCCAGATCCAACTTGAGCAGACTGAGGATAATTAGACCTGATCCAAAATGCAGATGAACAGACCTTCAGAGAGAGAGAGAGGAAAACACTAGGGAGAGTATAATACACAGTTAGCTAAATTTATACTAACAGGAAAATCCTGGTATTTAAAAACATGTTATTTTCTATAGTATTATTATATATGAGCCATATTTAGTCCTAGTTTTGGGTGTGAATGATTAATATCGAGCAGGAACATAATCACTGGCTGCAATGCAAACACAGTCAACAAATTCACTTTAACTAATGACATTATTTCCACTCAGTCTGCAGCAGGTTTCTCTGCTCTTGGACAAGCATTTTTCTTAACGATAAAGTTCTTCAGCGTAGGAATTCTCCTGCAAACAGACTGACAGCGGTGTTTTTATCCATTTGTGGCTCAAACAGCCATAACTTCAGCAAGTTTCTGTCTCTGAAAAGGATATTCTGCGGAATCTTCCCAAGATGTGGTGCATCATTTCGCCGTCACAGCTCAGAGATCTGCAAATACAGACCATTATTTTTGAATCTCCAGATGACAGTCAGCAGCCTGTCCTCTGACTCTGTTATTTCACTCCTCCCCCTGAAGGATCTCTCACCACTGTCGTCCTCAGGCAACAGTTCCTCCTGCTACATTTCAGAGAGAGACGTCCCCCTGGGCAAGACTTCTGTTACATGTTTGACACTCGTCTTTCTCTGTAGGAATCCTGCTCCCACACATTCACAGCAACAATCTGAGGATGTCAGTGGCAGAAAGCAGCATTTTTACATCGATGCAGGCAAATGCCCCGTGTTTACACTGCAGTCCTTTTGCAAACGTCAGTCATGGCGTTCCCCACTTTGGACTGATTTCAAATATTTTTGTCACTGTTAATCATCCATCCATCCACTATCTGTACACCGCTTAATCCTCTGCAGGGTCGCAGGGGTGCTGGAGTCTATCCCAGCTGACTCGGGTAAAGGCAGGGGACACCCTGGACAGATCACCAGCCCATCGCAGGGCCAATGTTAATCATTTATAGCACAAAACAAGGGAAAACAGGGCCCAGGTTTACCTACTTCCTCCTGTGCCTATAGTAAATGCCAGTGGCAACATTTTCCTCAACTCTGCAGGTTTTCCCAACAAAGAATACCTTCATTTTTCCCTTCATATAAAAGTTTATGTTGTCTCTCTTTGTGTAAAAAGTTTTGATTCAACTCTTATTAGAAAAAAACCTCGACCCAATTAACGTCACAACACCAGAGTTCTGCTTAGGATAGGATAGCTGTCTAAATATATCAATACTGAAATGATACCACAGCAAAAACCTACATTTGATAAATAATAATGGGATAATAGATGACACAACATGGAACTGATTCTGTTTTAGTTACCTAAAAGTAAACAGTGAAGGATGTGAAAAGAAGCCATAAAGCACGAGGAAATTGCCAGTGTGTTCACAGATTTTATTATACGACCAGAACAGGAGAAACTCTGCATCATGATCAGCTCATTACATGTTCTCCTCTCTCCACCTTCACATCACACTGCTGCTTGTTAAAGGATAAATCCTTGCAGGGATAAGTGCAGCAGGATTCTCTCTGCAGGGATTCACTCGTTCATTATAACGGGTGTTGTTGACCTGCGCAGTGTGAACGCCTGATTTTCAGCAGCTTGCAGTGACATGAGTTAATGTTACCAGTGTGAACGTTGCATTTGCATCGAGAGATGTTTGCTGCTGTTACGGAGGGGCGGGGGACTGGATGAATTGTGGATTTGGACAGCCCTCAACATTCCCGGGCTTCCCTTGAACATGCCCGCAAAGTCCATGAGTCCGCAAGTGTGGTGAAGTCCGTATATTTGGATCCAGTCGAACTCTTATAGAAGTGCCTTGTGGTGTCATTGGACTCACCCTGACTGTCCGCTGTAAGTGAAATAATACCATGTTTCACTTTGTGGGTCTACTTTGTGCACAATTCATGAACGGGCAGCAAGTGCATTGTCTTTGCAGCCATGTCTGTTGATTTGTCACCAGGAAAGTTGTAATGTTCTAATGAGAGAAGCCCACTATACCTGTAGACAGTGGAAGCAGAGAGCCGCACACACACTTCACCGCTGTCGCATATCGAAGAGACTCACAGGTAATACAGAGAATGGCTTCTTTATTAACTTCAGGACATTGTGTCTTCCCAGTATCTGCAACACTGGATCCAGTTAGAGTGAAAATGGGACTTGGGTCAGGTCTGTTTCTCAAAACTGAGTGGACCCATGAAGACCTCTACTGTCAGAATTCTTTTGAGCTCTATTCACACAGACAAATGTTTTCATCACTGCTATGCAAAGCTGCAAAGCTACTTTGTCGGTCGATAACCTTGAGCTGTTAACACCAGGCAAAACTGCATCATCCACTTTGAGGACCCCCGCTTTATTTAGTGCCAGATCTGTGAGTTAAATAAAGTAGTTATTATTGAAATCCAATACTTTTGTTACCAATGAAGAGCTTTGAGACTCATGACCCAGGACCATCTTTTGCGTCTCAGCCCTAGACATGACTGCTGTCTCATCTACGCTAGTTCATGATCCTCCTCATGGGACTGCACTCTGTGTTGTTTGTTGTCGTTTTGAAGAAGGCTTATGATCTGTCATTACATTCCACGTCATTCCCAGTCTCCTACTTGAAAAAGCCTTAGAGAACAGCTCCCTGAGTCTGAGCTCTGACCGGGAAAATTGAATCAGTCAGCGGTCATAAAAACACCTTTAAAAGAAGCCAGCCATAAAAACACTGTTAAGGTGCTTTTTCATACTTTAATCACCCCTGTAAAGTGTGAACATATCATATATAACCTTTGACTGAATTATCAATCATGATTTAATGAACATATTAAGAAGATTTAAGGTATAAATAACCCTAAAACATGCCTGACACGATGATGGATGACTATTTTAGGTCTCTCTACAACCTGAACCATAATCTGGGAGCAGAGGATGCTGGGAAAAGACGTTTCATCCTCTGAGCTCGTCCCCAGCTGATGAATGTCTCCCCAGCTCTGACACACAACAACAATCTCTCTCCTCTTGTCTTCATTTGGTTGAAAGATGGCGGCGCGTCGTTGCATCTGCCGCCTCCGGCTCAGCACCGAATACATAGATGGGAAAATCTCATTTTTTTAAGGAGCTCCACACAAACAAGCTCATCTGCTAATGAAGGACAGTAGATCTGATTGCCTCGCTGGAAGGCAAATTAAATTACAGAGACGCATCGCTGAGTGGGCGGACCGACACAACACTCTTCTGTGTTTTACACGAGGACAGGAGTCAGCGTTCATTAAAACTCGGAAAGCAGGATCAGAGGAACAAATGACGTTCAATTAGCCCCGAGGAGGTTTACAGGCTTACAGGGACGTACAGAAAGAGTAGAGGATTTAATTGGTGGTATATAATGAGTCTAGATGAGGACTTGAAAAAAGAATCCCAGTGCTCCTTCACACAGTCTGATGGCTCTACAGACTGATGGAGAGGCTTTTTAAAACTGTTACAAATCCTTTATGGTCTGATGAAAAATGGTCCTCCCACATGCTCTTAGCAGCAAACACAACACTTTTTAACACCAGGGATCATAAGAAGATGTTCTTATCCTAAACCTCTCTGTAGGCCCCTTTAGACTGTGTGACTGTGATTAATCCCAGATAAAAGCTGACAGTGGTGAAAGAAACATGCTGAAATGTTGGTTAATGCTCCCAGATCACACTATGAGACACAGATGGTAAATGTTGAGCTGTGGAGACCAAAGACAGGCAGGGCCATTATACAATGACACAATGAGGAAGTTTTACTTAACGGGTCAGTTAAATGTTCACTGGGATGGTTGCTTTGTTGTTACTTGTACACTATTTCATGGTTATTTTAAGGCATTGGGCAGCTGTGGCTCAGGTGGTAGAGTGGGCTGTCCGTTAATAATGGTTTGATCCCTGACCTTCTGTTGAAGTGTGCTGAACCTGACCCTGAACCTGACCCTGGCAGGTGAGCACCTTGTATGGCAGCTCTGTTACCACTGGTGTTTGAGTGTGTGTGTGAATGGGAAGAGAAGTCGTGATTAGGGAATCGAAAACCAGTTCTTGTTGGAATCATTTGCCAATTTTGCAAACGATTCCCTTATGAATTCCAGTGGGAGTGAATGACGTCACCATGCATGTTGTGTAGCTTATGCAAGCTATGCAACGTGTGTGACGTCATTCACCAGTGCAGCCAGCAGGAAACATGGCGCCCAAGTGGCACAAATGCTCTAAAGGTTTGGTTACATTTCACGAGAAAGGATGACAACAGGGCAACTTGCAACTCTTGTAAAGTGCATATTTCACCAAAGAGAGGAAATGCTACCAATATGCAGAAACATTTTCACACACGGCATGAGATAACTCTGAATGAATGTCGTGTTTTCGATCCGCTCTGGAGTGTATCTCAACCCAGCAGCGGCAATGTTAGCACATCCTCTGCTGTTAATACTACAGGTAACTAACTAACAAACAAACACTGCCTATCATGTTAGCGCCATTTGCCTCATTGTAAAACCTTCTATTACTAACTGTTAAGGTTAAATGAATGCCTTCTTTTGCATTATGGGGCAGCTGTGGCTCAGGTGGTAGAGCAGGTTGTCCACTGATCGCAAGTTTGGTGGTTCGATCCCCGGCCCCTCCACATGCCAAAGTGTCCTTGGGCAAGACACTGAACTCCATGTTGCTCCCAGGCAGATTAGCGCCTTGCATGGCAGCTCTGTCACCATTGGAATGTGTGTGTGAATAAGTGAATGCAAAACACATTGTAAAGCGCTTTGGATACCACTAAGGTAGAGAAAAAAGCGCTATAGAAGTGCAGACCATTTACCATTACATTTAGATGACCATGATGAGAGACAGAGTCTGACTGGCTCAGAGGCTGGCAGGACTCCCTCCAGTTCACGTCTACCTCTAGCTTCTCCTTTCACCGAGGCAGGGAAAGGAGAATCGATAAAGAACCGAATCATTAAGCAGAATCGAAAATTAAATCAGAATCATAAAAATCTTATCAATTCTCATCCCTCATCGAGATTAGTATTTTTTACTGTTGTGAAATGTTTCATAGACAGACTCCCAGAATGACTAAAAATTACCTGTTATATGGTAAAAAATTGCTTTTAAAAAAAATTGACATTGTTTCTGGACTGAAACTAAATGGACTGAGAGGAGTTAGAAAAAGCATGTTTATTACTGACTGTTACAAATGTATTGTTGTTATGTCATATATATATAAGTGCAATTTACCCAAAATTTAACTGACTGAAAATATCATTTTGTTGCCTTTTGAAAATGACAAAAGTGTTTCCATTGCCTAGAGAACCCTGACCTCTGGTGTCACTGTCTTGTGTTTTGTCCAGGAACCATCCACCCCGACCACCTTCCTACTGCTTTTAGAAAAACACATAGTTCAGTCATATAAATGTAATTTTGAGGAGACGAAGTCGGTTTGAGACGACATGACTTGTACATGGTTCTGGTTCACGCTGCTCTTCTCCAATACATTTTTTTCAATGTCGATGAATTTGCGACAGACATCTAAAAGGCAGTTTTCCATTGCAGGGACTCAGGGTAGGCACCAAGTGGCATGAATATTTACAGGAACTGCCCCTTAACTGGCCCTTACAGTCTCTCTGTTTCCATTGCGTTGTAGGATTGGACATAAGCAAAAAGTAGTTACTGGACACAGCTCCACTACTAGAGCACAGAAATAAAACAATGTCATTTTGATACTGATAGAAGGGTCAACGCAACTGCAAAAGCCACAACTCAACAGCAAAAGCCAAAACACAACAGCCAAGGCCAAAACACAACAACAAAGGCCACAACACAACCGCAAAATCCACAGTGCAAATACTAGGATGAGCTGGGATTAGACCGTCATGAGACAGGTTAGTTCTACCCTACTGTTGATGTGTTGTTGCAATAGTAATTTGCATTTGCGTTGTGGCCTTTGCAGTTGTGTTGTGGCTTTTGCTGTTGTGTTGACCCTTTTGGGCCACCATACTTAAGCCTTTATGGTGAATTTTACATAGTTGATGGTGAAGTTAGAAAGAAGAAGAACATGCAACACCATGAGGATCTCAAGAGGCCAGAAAAAAATAGTGTTTGTTGTCCTCTGAATCTAACCAGTGAGTGCTGTCTTTTCCAAGTTTATACAATCAGTGTCGAAACTCGCACAGCAGTTTTTCAGACCATGCTCAGAAGTACCTACTCTGGAGTAAATACTTTCTCTCCCCTAAAAACAGCCATGAAAGAGGCTCAGCAGATCCAGTTCTTGCGGTTGGAACTCGTACAGAGGTTCGGTCCGCCCTGAAACAGCGCGCTAGTTCCCAGAGTGAAAAACAACTTCATGTATCCTCCAGTGCTGCAATAACAAAGTGAAAGATCTTACCTTAGGTGGTGCTGCGTCACACTTTTAATTACAATGTTTGAATGCCTGAGGATTGTCAGAAATAATGTTAGATTATTTAACTTTGCTAGTGTTGTGTGTATGTGCTATTCCATATCTATTTTCCCAGACTGAAATAGCAACAACGATTAAAAGGATTGCAATAGGTACAGCTATTCATGCCCTCCTCAGGGGGAACTAGCAGACTCCTGAATCTAACGTAGCACCATGACTATGTTTATTTGTGCACATTTTAATGAATAAAATGTACAGTTGGCATTTGGCTCGCTCTGTTTAAATACACACAGAGATGCTAGCTGGCTGTATAGTAACTATGGTTACTATATATTTGCTGACACATGATAGTAACCTTTTTTAAACAGACTAGAAAATGCTTTCCACAAGACAGCAAAATTAAATCAGCAATATTTAAATAACATGAACTCTAATTCAACTCGTATGTAGAAAAGTGCCCTGAGTATAAAGGCAGCATGTTGCCCAAGGAGCAACCTCTGGTGCTGAAAAGTGAAGCCAACGCCGAAGTACCAAAAACTGCAGGTCTTCAAATGGCCACTTGAGGCTGCCTCTAAAAACGAGTTAATCCCCGTAAATCCCCTTGTTAAAATGCCCAACTTCACAGCAGAAGCAAACATGTTTACAGCCTGGTACAATTAATGTTTTGGTGTCTGTAGTTAATTCCCCTGTTCCTGACGACTGTGCAAGATGTGAATTTTTAGATAACTCACTTTTTTCATTTCTATTATTGCTTAAAGTTATGCAGAATTAAGGGCTTGGCTGCTTTGAATGACGGATGGGTGCTGTTGCAGGACTGCCCATGGCCCAGAGGTGTTTGCGTAGACCTCCTCTGCCAAAGAGATGGCTGCCAAAGGGTTTGTCCATCTCTTTTTAGAGTTTATAACCTTGCCAGGTGTTGTGACCCCAGTATACCCACTTTACAAGTCTAGTTCCTGAGCTGTAACCTATGACACCTCCAGGAGGAGCAGCTACAGACAGAAACAAGCGTGTTACCTAAGAGAAGCCTGAGACCCTTCACCTGAACACTCACCTGTGTGTCTCAGGGCCGGACTGTACTTTATTAAGAGGGTTTTAAACATCCATAGGCTCTGAGAATATTAAAAATGAGTTTGTGGCACTCTTTAATATTTTAAGAAGCTGCAGCTTTGCAATATTAATGAGACAATTTCTGGCTTGTTTTTGCTTTGGAAGTGAAATAAATAGAAACAGAGCTCATTGTTTCTCATCACCAGCCGCAATTCATCATAAAGCAATTATGTCGGAAACAAGGCCGCCTGCTTTCCAGTTTACTCCCAGCTGTGGTGTTTATCATGGAAATAGCAGATAACACACACACACACACACACACACTGATAACTGAAGGCTGTATTTGCCATTGTAAAGCACTAATAGGATTTAAACTAATGTGTAACTAACAACATGGCGAGACTCATTTCTATCGCCTGTGTCCCTGATTTAATTTCTTCTTAATATTTTGTCTCCTTTAAGGGCTTCTTCAGGACACGGTCTCCTCTCATCAGTCTCTGATCGTATCTGGTTCTTATGTCATACCGCTGCTGTTTCTTTGTGGGCTTGGAAACTCGTTGTGTTTGTGTTAACGAGCCGCAGATAGCAGCGCTCCTATTAAGGCTGGCTCCTGAATCCTGGATTTTAATTTATTTTATTGCATCTTGTAACCTTACTAAGAACTAATTTACTATCACAGCTTGTCTGAAGCTATATAAAAATCATCATCCATGAGGAACAGCTTCAGTCATAATCAATCTAACTGTTCTTTTTGGTACCAACTTTACTGATCGCTCAGTAAAAATGCATTGTGATCCACCCATTTTGAATTCTGTCAGACCATTCAATAACTGTTATCATCCAGCCCACATCATTCCGATATATACTGGCCCCTAAGGACCTCTTCCACCTCCAGTTAGGCTCAGTTGACTGTTACTACCCTATTACCGTGGAGCAGCGGTTTTGGAAGCTTGCATTCAGAGGTCGGAGTGGTTGGTTGTGATGTAAGTCAGCCGATTTTCAGCTCAGAGGCTTGAGTTCAAGTCCTGTCTCAGGTCTTTAATAGTTTTTATGTTGATAAAAGCTGTAAATGGATTGTAGATGGGGTATTAGTGGCAATCTCAGTAAGACTATGGATTTAAAACCACTGGAAACTGGGGATCCTGCCATCAGTCAGCTCATAGAACTGTCACCAAATGAAATTGCTTCTGAGTGGCTGTATTATCTATGGCTTTGTTATTTCTGCATCCGTCATTTCTTTTATTTGCCTGTATTGAAAAAAAAAATCACACAACATCCTGGACTGCTCTTGAAAATCATTGAAATCTGTGTTTTTTGTGTGCGCGCGTGTCGTCATTCGAGGCTTTCTGTTGCTTCTCAGCTCTGCGGACTACAAAGCCTGTTATGTATTCCATGCATGAAGATAGAAAAGAAATGTAATGCCTTGTAATGACCTCTCTTTTCAGCTGCTCGGCCGCACTTTCTCTCTTTTGTACTGCGAAAGAGAACATGCAAGGAGCTGATAAGAAACCCACTTACACACATACATGGAGAAGAGCCCATTTTTCTTACTGTTACAAACTGTCAGGCTGAGCAGCGCACCGGCAAACTTTAAAACACAGCGAGCAGAGATGTTGAGAGAGAGTAAAGGAGTGAAACTGAATCAGAGGTTATTATTGTGCTCCTGGAATATCAGGATTGTCTTTCCAGTTTAAGCCTTGATATCTTGTTTTCAACCTGTTGACGTACGGATTGATTTACAAAAAGCAAAGTCTATCAAAAGTGTTTAAACTACTGCAGTGTGTTCATGTTGTGTAACATTGTTGTATCTGCCAAAGACAAATGGCAAATTGGCAGGTATACATACACTAGTGCTGACTGGAGAAGTGAAAACAGGTGAAGTGTGTGTGGAAGTCAGGTGACTGGGAACAGTAAGGAAGTCCAAGGACATAATGTAGTTTTCTGACCTTCATTATTTTAGTTTATTTGTCCTCACAAAGAGCATTTTACAGAATTATGATGTGTTTAAAGACATTATCACAAATAATTCCATGTGGATTCAGCACAGAAGTTCTGAGAACATATCCAAGTGCTGGTAGGTAGATTTTAGTGAGGGGTCCACCTTAAAGTTTTGCTCAGTGTTACTCCCTCTCTTCAACTTTGTTGCTACTTATACTGTCTGATGGGGGAAAAGCCCCGGGATTGGCTAAAATCTCCTGTCATGGAATAGATTTCCTAAATCCTGAAAATGGAGCCTAGGATCAGGTGCGGAAGTCTAGTGTACACTTAGATACTTTAAATTACAACATGCTGAAAGGTTAGTATGAAATGTTTGTACAATGGCAAAAATAAATAAAAATGCTGCTCAACTCAGCTTTAGGAGGCTGACCTGCACATGTCCTAGAAACGTAGACCCAATGCATTTTTATCTGGGCATTGTTCCATTAGACACACAGTTGGAAGAAAATAATTTCATTTTGTTCAATACAATTCTGACACAGATTTGTTTTATGCAGGATTTTTAGAAAGTGAGGTTCATATAGACATATTGTTTTACATAATGTCAAAAATCAAGGACACTAGATGTCTGTGAAGATTCATCCAGGTAATGGTTATCCTCGTGATTTCAGTCGTAGCATCTGGACGTGTTTTAGTTTCTCAAAGACGTTTCACCTCTAATCCAAGAGGCTTCATCAGTTCCAAACTACCTGGTTGGGAGTTCCAGACTTTTGTACTCTTCAGGAGCCATTAACACCATTGAAGCTTGAGTCTACTGGGTGAGGGGTACTCATAATGAGGGGAGGGGCAACACACACCAGGCAGACTGAAGCTTCAACAGTGTTAATGGCTCCTGAAGAGTGTAACAATCTGGAACTCCCAAACAACTGATGAAGCCTCTTGGATGAGAGATGAAACGTCTTTGAGAAACTCAAGCAAGTCCAGATGCTATGATTGAAACCACGAGGAAAAGGAGACTAGACAACTTCTTAGAACAGGGGTGGGCAATCCTGGTCCTGGAGGGCCACTATACTGCATGTTTTAGATGTTTCCCTCTTCCAACACACCTGATTTAAATGATCGGGATCATTATCAGGCTTCTGCAGAGCTTGATGATGAGCTGATCATTTGAATCAGGTGTGTTGGAAGAGGGAAACATCTAAAACATGCAGGATAGTGGCCCTCCAGGACCAGGATTGCCCACCCCTGTCTTAGAACAAAAATCAAGAACAACTTCTGATATAAGCCATGCCCACTTCCAGTGTAAATCTGAATACTGATATTTTTGGCGGGCCGCCAGGCTTTTCTTGCCAGCCCGTCAGGCTAAGTGTCACTTGTTTATTTTAAATAGGTTTTTTAATGCACCAAACAGTGATAGCAAAGACGGTATACAGAGCTTTTAACCACATCTGGTGATACGGTTGAAAGCGCAATGGCGATATCTTATACGTCGATACACTTCGATACGTGAACACATGGGGGGGAGAGGTCAGGTGTATTTTCCATCCTCTGAACGCCCAAAACCTCCACCTGTCTACACGCTAACAACTTTTATGTGACATGTCACAGAGAAAGGGTCAAAAAACGTTGGACACTTTCTTTTTCCAAAGTCAGAGGAGCACTGGAGGAGACCATGAGCCGCTCGTTCACCCCCAGGCCAAGGGGAGTTCATCCCTGGCGAGCCGACCGAGCCGCAGCTCCATGATGAGGCAGAGCCAGTGGAGTTAGCACGGATGTTAGCACGTCATCGGAGCAGCCTTCTGCGAGCCGCGACGGTAAACATCGAACTAGCGGATTTAATCCAAAATGGTTAGCTGAACCCAAATGATTAGCTATTTATTTTAATTGTATTTTTTTGTGTTTGTTAAAACTGTATTTCAAGATTGCGCCTTTTTGTAACACTCTACGTTTAAGTATTGTTAATAAATGGCTTATAATAACACATAATAGTCTTAATTTCAAAATTCCTCTCAACTTTTAACTTTTTTATATACAAAAACACGGTGGGATGCCGGTGGGCTTCTCTACCACCAGGCTTAGCAAGTTTTCTGGGGGAATCCCTGAAGAGGTAGCTCTGTGTTACACCCTCAGTATGTAGATCTCCATTTGATTTATAATGAATATCTCCATGTTGCTGTTGCTGTTCCAGTTCATCCCCAAGGTGGTGGATGGGGCTGAGGTCAGGGCTCTGTTCAGGCCAGACAGGTTCTTTTGCATCAGGAGGAGAAAACCACTTCACAGCAGTCACATACTTAACACTCTTACATAGGAGTTGTAAGAGACAAAACAAACCGTTAAAAATCACACTTCAAAAATAACCATTTGCTATTAAAAAGGTGGGGTTTATGCATAAAAACAGTTTAAAAAGCAGTCATGGTCAAATATTTCATCAACCCCACCTTCCACCCCAACCTCCTCCTTATGCAGAGTATTACTACAGCCACTAGGGGGCGGCATCTCTTGCATAAACACATGCAGTTTCAGGGAATGTGCTAAAACAACTGATGCTGTCTCACACAAACACTAGAGGCTGTTCAGCTTTAAACTAACCTGTGGGCACAATAAGCTGCTGGCATAAACAACACTTGGGGTCATTTTTTGGGAGGACAGTCTCCACAGGATCCTCCTCCTCCGTCAACTTGTCTGTCCCCTCCGCCCCTCTCACCACCATGGGGAGCAGAGGATTCAGCTGCTCTGCTCCCCGGCTCTGGAAGTCTTTACCACCTGAACTCAGAAACACTGATTCATTTCCCCTTTGTAAATCCACCCATAAAACACACCTGTTTAGGAATGCTTATCCCACCTGAGGTCAACTACACTGTCTAATTTTACCTTAATTTATCACCTCTATGTTTGACTGTGTTTTATTGCTGTTGTTATTTGATATGTAAATTATTTGTGTTGTAAACTGTCTTTGAGTGTCCTGGCAGGCGCTTTTGACAGATAAAATGCATTTTTATTATTATTATTGTCATGTTGAATTAGGAAGGGGCTGCCAAGGAGCTGAAAAATCCTTATTATCTTAAAATATCATTGTATGCTGTAACATAACAGTTTCCATGAACTGCATCTAAGGGGCCCAGCCCACATACTAAAGTGATCTACAGCCTGTCCACTCACTCCATCTGTTTGTATTCACATTTTGTCCGCTGCTGCTCGGTTTATTGTGTTTTCAGTGAATCTGTCTGACTGTTTCCTGTGTTTGTCCTCAGCTCTGTTATCTGTCTAAACACCTGGCTGTGAATTAAAACCTGCCTTCCACTGGGCTAAAGGAGAAAGTGATGCGTGACAGGTGCTGTGTTCTGATCTTCTTTCTGTAATTGATCCCATTGGGTAGTCTGGCTCTGGCGGGAGCCAATCACAGCTCAGGTTTAAACTGCGTGGCCGCAGCTGCTCATGTGAAGTCAGCAGCAGGAGACGGGAAGTCTTTGAAGATGACCAGGCTCACCACAGCAGCACCGATTAGAGCCCAGATCAGTGAGTTCAGTCCTGCTGAAGCTGAGCTCACCTGATGACTGCACATTGTTTTTGATGTCATATTTACCGGTTAGAGACAAATATTTAGGAGTGAGGATAAAGTCAGTCTAGCCCTAAAGAGCCCTTACGGTGAAAATCAATTTCAGTTGTCATTTTATTTCAGTTTCGTATGTAACAAACCTAAGAAACCGATCCTGTCGATGTGCAGACTTGGACTTTGTGTCAAGATTTTACATTATGTCCAGCTGAATTTGTCCAATACAGTAATCCCTCGTCTTTTGTGGGGGTTGGGTTCCAGAACCCCCTCATGATAGACGAAGTCTGCGAGGCAGCGACCTTATATTTATTTTCTTATTTCTATATACACTGTTGCCCATAAAGTGGGGAATAATTAAGTTTTCAGACACATTCCTCTTTTACTCCTATTTATAAATATCAGTATCACTTTTTTTTTTTTAAAGATTTATTTTTTGCCTTTTGTGCCTTTATTAGATAGGACAGTGGACAGAACCGGAAATGGGAGAGAGCAGGGAAGGACATGCGGCAAGCGCCCGAGGTCGGAGTTGAACCCGGGACAGCCGCCACGCCTCTGCACCTGGGTCACGCGACATAACCACCAGGCCATCAGGGTGCCCCATAAATATCAGTATCACTTTTGACCAGGGTCAGTGGTTACATACTGAGTCCATGGCTGTGTTGTCCTTTTCCTGCTTAAAGTCTGGATGCAGTAAGTCCACGTTTTCAGAATTGGCTGCATAATCTTCAACCAAATTTGACACAGAGGTTCCCTAGGCTGTATGCCTCGTCCAACACAACTGGCAATACACCAAAGAGCGCAATACACATCAAGCCAGCATTGCTGATTTCCTTGGAATATCGCAGAGTGCGATCTGTAAAATCCTCAAACATCATCGAGAAGAGGGTCATTTGAGGCCACAGAAACCTCCAGGACAACAACGACAAACTACCAGACGAGATAATCGGCAACTGTTTAATCTGTGCCGTGGAAATCGGAAAATGCCAGCGAGATGCCTTCATCATTTGTAGAGAAGACACAGAAGTAAAGAATATTTTATTCCAACTTTATGGACAACAGTGTATTTTAAGGCTTTATAAACCCTCGCCACGCTGTTATTAACCCTTCCCACACCGTCTTATAAACACTTCTATGCTCTTAAACCCTTTCTACACTCTTAAACCTTCCATCTAGAGGAGCTTCTACAACAGCTTCTGTCCGATAATGGAACTAGCGACGCAGTGATCCACTTGAAACGCCCACTTTGCCGTATTTTAAACACACCGAGGACGTCCGGCTGCCTACTGGGAAACTGATGATGATGTTACGGGTAATCCTACAGACTGTCACCGGTTCTCTGATAGTTATTTCCGGTAAACACTCACTGTGTGGGACTGCAGGTTCTGGCTGGCTTCCATCACCACCAATCAATCAGAGACCGACTAGCTCAAGAGGAAGTGGTCATAGGTGTGTTCTCCGTACGTGTGTCTACTCATCTGCTGTATGCTACATATTTTATATACAATTTAAAAATCTGCGATACAGTGAGACTACGAAAAGTGAACTGCGACATGGCGAGAGATTACTGTATTACAACGTACCACTATATAGCGTTAAGTTTAACAGTGTTTGAGCAGCGTCGTAGGAGTGGGTGCAGATAGAGGCAGGGACTAGACTTTATAAACCTGAACATTCTATAGAAAGCAGCAGAGTAGAGTTACATCTAAACCTCTAAATCTGTAACTTTAAAGTCGAGTTTTTCAGGGTTTAACCAATGACTGCCTTTTAACCAGCTTTTTTAACCTGGATTTCTGTCCTTAACTATTTTGCAAGCCTTGTTGCCAGACTCCAGGAAGAGAGTTTGACAAATTCACGTTTACACTTCAGTTTTGCATGGAACAAAAAGTGAGAACACTGGGTATGCTGGAATGTGGATGTTGTTATAGCTTGTATTTAGCCAAGCGAGTCATTTGTTCCTGTTCACGGCCTTTTTGCTAAGCTATCAGACTTAATGTACCAACATGAAAGCAACGCAAATCTCATCAAATCTTCTGCCTGCCAGAAATCGAAAGCATCAAACTATTTCTACAAATTAGTTTTTTTTTTTTAAACTCTAACCTTAAACCCTTAAGCACAAAGCAATTTTTCAAATTCTACCTGAACAAAAAGAACAGCCTCAAACTCAAATCAGAAATGAAGAACTTGGATACAATAAGTCTCTTTTTAAAGTGAAGTTCTGAAAGTGTGGAAAAGAGAGTCTGTAAATAAAGTAATGAAATGAAGAAGCTATTCACCGTCTGATTTGTAACATTCATACACGATGATTACAGCCTGTGGAGGAAGGCTGTAATTTGCTATCACAAACGTGTGATCAAGCGTCGGAGCAGAAAGCAGAATTCATTTGCAGCCCACTGCACCGGCTGCGTCTGACTTTACCCGTCTGTTGTTTGTCTGTATGTTTCCCTGAGTGTTGTCATCTCGATGCCTCCTGTGTGGTTGGAACCT
Source organism: Dascyllus trimaculatus (assembly GCA_024666655.1). Lineage (NCBI taxonomy): Eukaryota > Metazoa > Chordata > Actinopteri > Pomacentridae > Dascyllus > Dascyllus trimaculatus. Next base: position 32,215,190 of record CM045448.1, read on the forward strand.
GCCGAGGTACTCTGCATCTATTTTCAGTCACACACAGAGAAAAAGACAGAGGAGCAAAATCACAGTCTGCTCAGACAGAAATCCAATTCTCCTTGGAGAGAAGGGCAGCTGTTCACTTCGAATGTGAACAAGGCGCAATGCAGATTCACAGACTAAATATCCTGTAAATAGTTTTGTTTTCCTTTTTTTTCTGTAGAACATGAAGGATTGCATCTGCTTGGTTTCACCTTGTTTTGTGTTCAGGTAAAAACTCTCAGGGGTCAGTTTGACTGAAACCTCCCAGTAAACTTCCAGAGGTAGTTTGAAGGAAAGAAGTGAAGGAGCGGTCACATTAGCACATTAACCTGAATATAGGAGGACTGGGAGGCACAAATATCTTCACATCATCAGATATTCTTTTTGAATGTAGAGTACAGTCCTCTGGAGAGAGCGCTGCATTATGGGTTGTTAAAAAAACTTATTACATAATACATACAATTAGGGGTCGGATTCTGATTAAATCCCTGAAAAATACAATTTAAAAGGTGCCACTTTGCCTCCGATGCACCCTCCTCTGTCTATCTGAAGGCACTGTGGTCTCAAGCGATGTCCCGCCCACCACACTACTTGATTGGTTACAGCCTGTCAGGGCGGGTCTGGGAAGCCAGGTGCAGACAGAGAGCAGGCAGGGACAGGTGAGGGCAAAAGGCTTTATTTAATCAAAAACAAAACTAAAACCAATACAGCATAAAGTCTGAAGAGGAAAAATTGAACCAAACCTTATACAAAACAGGCAAAACTACAAACACTCTAAACTAACAAATGAGGACGAAACCTAAGAAAACCGCATATGAATTAACTAAACTACACTAATCAACGAGGACAGACAACCAACTACAACTAACACAGAAAGATAACACTAAACTGAGGGAGGACAACTGAATGAGGAATACAGACTTAATTCAAAAAACAGACCAAACTACCAAGACCAAGGAATAACTCTCATTAAACAAACAGATTAGGAACAAAGGAAAAGCGCTACGAATAAACGAAAGCCAGACCAACAAAACGGGGTTACTCACAGAACCAAAGACTAATCAAACGGGAACCGGCAGGCTGGAGACACAGATGAACCAGCAGGGAAACCAGGGCTGAGGTGTTCATGATCTGGCGGTGAGTGTGTGGATGACGTGGTTCTTTATGGGAGCAGAGATTAGCTGCAGGTGAGTTGGTCCTCGCAGCTGTCTCCAATCTGGACAATCAGGCTGCCAGCAGAGCTCGGAGCAGGGATCCTGGTACTATCAAACAAACAAACAAACAAAAACTGACACCAAAACTTTACCAATATGTATGTTGCAAATATCGTAAGGGATTTATCTCCTTGACTGCTAATAATCTGTATTGTTGTCAGCCTACAAAAAACCATATTTCCCCCCTCCCCCTAGCTTAAAGTGCTTCACATCACATCGTGGATGGGCAGGTCCATGGTGTCTGTCAAAAGAAATGCATTCATAATGCAAAACTAAACAACAACATTTCTTTATATTCAATTTAATTTGTACCATGGCAGGTCATGCTGCTGGAGGTCTGCTCTGTAACCATAGAAAGAAACCAAAATCACTGGATTACTTGCGTTACTTACGAGAATGTCTGATCTTGATGATAATGCGGCTGCATTTAAAGCTGTAAGTCATGTCTTCGTATGGCTGTTTGTCCTCAGCAGACATCAGAAATTTTATGGTAGCAGTTTGTGTGTGATGGATTTTGGACTATGCACAAGAAAATCAAGTTACATGATTAACTAAAGGCATGAGGGAAGCCTCTAACCCTAATGTTTGATGGATTGTGGGATTCTGAGGACCAAAGATTCTGTCTGTTTTGTCCTGCAAAAGAAGCCTGAAACTCAAACTGGCCTGTACTTCTCACATTGCTCATTTTGTTTGGATGATTTCTTGAGCTCAGGGTATCACAGCAGCAGTGAAACAGTTTAGCGTTACTTCCTCTTCCAGCAAAGACGTTTCATGTATGCCCTGACTGCAGGTAACAGATCTGAAAAGCTCCAAACACACCTTCACCTCCGTGTTTAATCAGCTGTGAGCGGAGCATTTAGGGATGGTCTGAATGTTGATGCTGTTTCAGACTGATGTATGGTTCTTAGTGTAATCCAGCTCGTCCTTGTCTGACTCCTCCGGCTCTTTTAGGATTCCAGCTGCAGTCGAACAGGACGGACATGAATAATTCAGAGCAGAGCGGCTCAGAGGTGCCGCCACTGCTGCCTCTTCGTCTTCTTCTTGTGAGTCTTCACCTGAAAGCAATTACAGGAGAGCTCCTTCTTCACAGCGGAGAACAGGAATGAAGTGTCCTCCGCTCGTTGAGTTTCATGTCTTTAATCTCAGAGCCTTCAGGAGGACATGTCCGGCCTCTGAGATATAGACTCTACATGTAGGGTGGAGCTCATGTCAAATGAAGTCACAGTTCAGCATCAAAAGTTGTTCAGCAGGAGAATAAACTGAATAGCTTTATGTATTTGCTGTTGACGTGCAGTGCAATGTCTAAAAAGAACTAGACAGTATTATATATTTTGCTAATTTGTGCGCTCTGTAAAAACTGTTTATAAAAGTGGACAAACCCTTGGGGACATCACCCAAAGGTAGCCTGAGAAGGACTTTTGAAGATCAGTGTTTTGGCTCCACCCATCATCATCACCATGCTGGGGCGGCTGTGGCTGGAGCAGGTTGTCCACTGATTGCAAGGTTGGCGGTTCGATCCCCAGCATGCCGAAGTGTCTCTGGGCAACCACAAATTGCCCCCAATGGTAGATTAGCACCTTGCATGTCAGCTCAGTCATCATTGGATTGTGAATATGTGTTTGAATGGGTGAATGCGAAACACATTGTAAAGCGCTTTGGATGCCGCTAAGGTAGAAAAAGGCGCTATATGAGTACAGACCATTTACCATTTGTCAGTGATTGACTCCTCCCAACTCCCAGGAAATCCAGTAAACAAAGAGGTGGAGCTGAGACCATGCAAACATCTCTAACCAACTGATAAACCTTCAGTGCAAAATAGAGGACACTGGCACAGAGAGAAAATGCGAAGCAGGCAAAAAAGACTAGTCCTTTACCAAACAGACTGGGGCGCATTTCTGTAAATCAGCCATTTTAATGAAGGTGCTCGCTGCCCTGCATGTAAAAGTTCCACCAAAACAATTCCATCGACACTATTTTGCAGGAACACCATCGCTTCATCCTTGGCTTAGCACCATGAAATGCAACTGCGATTGGCTTTTTTGCATTTCTGTAAACCAGTGTTGCCTTTTGCCAGAACGATCCTGAGGTGCAGTCAGACCATTCTCCAGCACTGCTGTAGAGACAGGCCCAGCTGTAAAGTTGATATTTGAGCTCCTCGTTTACTCGTCTTGTTACCTCCTCTCTCTCTCTGTGTGTCTCCAACACGTGTCGGTGTGTAAATTTCACATGCTGTCAGTGACTCTCTCTGCGTTCAGTCTGAATTCCAGTGCAGCTGCTTTAATTGGAAGGAGGACTGTGTGAGGCTCGTTTTCGCTAATGAAGCCCAGTGGAGTGGCTCAAATAGAAGCGTACACCGACACCAGCTGGAAGAAAAACATGAGGCCGAGCTGCTGTAGACAGTTTTTAACTCACAAGTCCCAGAATTTTTTAATATTTATCCTTTTATTTACTTTGATAGTAGTCGCCACTTTGATGTAGGATACATAAATGTATATATGTAGCACTGCGCCAGAGGTCTACAGAGAGAACCTTGGACTTTGTGGCTTGTTTTTTTCCTGGCATTCAATGTGAAATGTGGTACCTTATATACACAAGGGTGTGCCATTCTACAGTATGTCTGATCACTTCAGTTTCTAACAGGAAAGGACCCGCCAGGTTCCAGACACATCTCAGGGATAATGAAAGCAAACAGGATGGGCAGACTGAAAAACATTTTTATGCCTTAAAACTAAAATCGACAACCAGGATTAGAAATAAAAATGATCCAGGTAAGGATATAAAATGCCTTCCAATGTATTGTAGTCCAAAATTTTAACAAATAATTTAATAATTAAAATATTTTCAGTTGCACATTTAAACACTGTCTCTAAACTTCACGTTACGACCCAGTCTAGGGGGTCAGGGACGCAACATAAAAGAGTATGAAAAAGGCAAACTTTGTCTCCAAATCAAATCACAAATTAATTGGAATAACAAAAACAGGCCTAATGTACAGGTAACAAAACGACCAAAGCCAAAAAACAAACAAAACAGTGCTAAATATATACATGGTACTATCTACAAATACCTAACCAAAGATCCCAAAATTCACAGAATACACAAAACCACCATACGAACAATAACTCTATCTAGAAGCACAACTGGGGACTGCCAAGTTGAGTGCCCATCGTTAACAATATGGCCACACCTCAAGAGTACGGAGTGGTAAAGCTGTTGGATCTTGTGTCAGGCTATACTGTAAAGATGTAGCTAGTAAACCCTGTGTTACTGTTACTGTATGAACTGTATGCTTTAGCTCATTGTTGTGCTGAACGGTTACCCCTCGACCCAGTCCCATAAAACTGCAGTCTTGGCTGCATTTGTCTTCCCCTTACTTCTGAAGAGTCTACCTGTCTCTGCCTTGAGGAGCACCATGCTGCCACCAGCATGCTTCACAACAGGGATGGTATTAGTCAGGTGACCCACCAGCAGGCTGTCATAGATCTTTCACTCAGTAGCTTTTTTCATTCTGATTCATGGAGTGCTGTTGAGATGCTAACTTTCATGCGAGTTCTCCATCTCTGTTGGGTAGGTTCTTGGTCACCTCCCTGACCAAAGATCTTCTCACGCAGCTGCTCAGTTTGGAAAGATATCCAGCTCTGAAAAGAGTTCTGGTGGTTCACCTCTTCTTCTACTTTACAATTACTGAGCCACGGTGCTCCTGGGAACACATGAAGTTTTACAAATGGTTTTATACCCTCATCCTAATCAATGCTTCACTGCAGCTTTATCACGGAGCCCTGCAGAGAGTTCCTTGGACTTCATGGTTTGGCTGTTGTCCTGATGTTCAGTCTGAATTTTGGCACTTTATGTGAAAGGATGGGTTTCTTTCTAAACTCTATCCAGTTACTTCAGTTCACCACAAGTGGACTCCGGTCAAGTTCCAGACACATCTCAAGGATTATCAAAGAAAAAAGAAAGCACCTGACCTCCACAGAGAGTCTGAATTACAGATGCACGATAAATGTAAAATGTATTTTCCAGCTCTGGATGGTTTATTGCATGTTAAGGAACTGGCATGTTATTTTATCATGAAAGCCCACTGGTGGATAGAAAATACCAGTTCAGTGGACAAAATTAGAAACAGCTTCAACTTGTACATCAAGCCATCTTTAACATCTTCTAACAAAACTGTGAGCTTTTAACATCTGTCAGTGTTACCGTTGGGCCAATGCTGATATTTGATTTTAAAGCCTTTATGTGCTGATACCGATGATCTCGCCAATATCATCGAGCAGCTCCAGTCTGAATACGTGTTCTTTGTGCAAGATTTCAGGTTTTGATTTATAATAACTTTACAAAAATGTGTATTAGCAGGAGATTGACAGGTGGATCAGTGCAGCGTCTGCAGTCATGTGGTCGCTGTATCAGTCCGTTGTGGTGAAGAAGGAGCTAAGCTGAAAGGCGAGGCTCTTGATTTACTGGTCAGTCTATGTTCCAACCCTCACCTATGGTCATGAACTTTGGGTCATGACTAAAAAAACAAGATCCAGGATGCAAGCGGCCAAAATGAGTTTCCTCCGTAGGGTGGCTGGGTGCACCCTTTGAGATCTGATGAGGAGCTCAGTCACCAGGGAGGAGCTCGGAGTAGAGCCGCTACTTCTCCACGTCGAGAGGAGTCAGTTGAGGTGGCTTGGACATCTGCTCTGGATGCCTTCGGGACGCCTCCCTCGGGAGGTGTTCCTGGCATGTCCCACCTGGAGGAGACCTCGGGGTAGACCTAGGACACTCTGGAGGGACTATGTCTTTTGGCTGGCCTGGGAACGCCCTCGGGGTCCCACTGGGAGAGCTGGAGGAGGTGTCTGGGGCGAGGGAAGTCTGGGCCTCTTTGCTTAGACTGCTGCCTCCGCAACCCGGCCCCAGATAAGCAGTAGAAGATGGATGGATGGATGTGTATTAACATGTTTTTACTTTGTCAGTGCAGTTCACAGGGTGTTGATTGATGAGCAAAATTTTCAATTTAATAAACTGTCTTTTAAAATTATGACAGAATGAAGTGTGTGCAAAAAGTGAAATGGTCTACAAAAAACTTTCTGAAGTGACTGCAGCTGAATGTCTTCTAAGTAGCTGTCTGACTCTGCTCAGATCAGCAGACGTTCTGCTTGGTTGTGAAAGATTCTCTCATAGTGTTTCTCATCTCTGGCCTTTAGGTCTCCTGACAGCGGCGGCGAGGACAGACGCTCACCAGAGAAGGACTGGCTCCCATCGTCCATCGCCCATCATCGCCAGGCAGACCATGTGCTGCTGCTGAAGACCAACCATCAGCCGCCATCAGAGCTGCAGGCGAGACACCAGCAGCCCCTGCTTTATGTCTGGGTGGACTGTGGAAACTGCCGCCTGGAGTTCTTCTTTGTGGGAGGAAAGTGACTGCTTAATTCCAGAGGATTTCAAAAGAGGATTATGGCGCACAAAACTCTGTTTAGTTTTTACAGACCAAAGATGAACAGAGCTGATGATAAGACATTTTAAGAGGGGCGGAGACTTTCAGAACCCCTCCCTCCACACCCACACACACACACACACACACACACGCACACATGCACAAGTACACTATAGTAGTATCCTTGTAAAGAAATGAACACATTGTGATATTATACAGTAAGCAAATTAACTGAACAAATAAACATTGCATAGGAGTTAATGATAAAACATGTATCTGAATGGGGAGAGATGACGCTTTTGATGTTTCTGTTGGAACAGTCCAGCTGGGCGTGTGCTCAACACCAGTCCAACAGAGTTCAGAAAGAAAAAAAAATCATATCAGGCATTTTTATGATAAAAACTTAAATCTTTGCGCACTTTCAGTAGCCACTTGATAAAACTGTCCATCAAGTTGGGCAGTAATAGCATCGAATTCAGTAACAGGTGAATTTTGCAGAAACCTATGTAACTTAAGTGTTTGTAGTTTCACACATACGTCAAACACAGGCATTAAATGAATCTCAGACAACAACATGCATCATGAAACTCAGTTTTGAAGCTCTCTGGATCTATTTGGATGTCATTTATTTTAAACATGAAAACTGTCTGTTCTAGTCAGCTGATTAATGAGCCACAGTATGAGACAATTTAACTCAGTTAAGACATGAACAACGTCAGATGTTTTGAGGAATCCAAGGATTCTTCTCGTGAACAGGTGACGCCTCCACTAATACCACGTCCAGCTTTTTAAGAATTGGCATCAGTGTGCAGAGTTTCCACTTTTTATCATAAAAACTGCAAAAATAAAAAAGCCTCGTGGCTCTTGTCTACCAGACTACATCATGCATTACATCAGATCTGACAATTGTCAGTGCAGCATTTAGACCAGTGGTTCTCAACTGGTGGGTCGGGAGCCAAAAGTGGGTTGGAAGCCATTTTTGGAGGGTCGCAGAAGCAAAAAAGTAGTGGTATAAAGTCTTTTATTTTATAGGATGTGTTTCTTATGGCACAGTTTGCTTTCAATAGCAGGATATTTAGTAGTGGTGACACCAGTAGTTGACCACTATTACCCTCTAGGTTTGGCTCTGCCAGCTTATTGAAGAAATTTATGCTAAAGCGTCCCAAAAATATACGAACATGTGCTCAGAATCTGTTGAAATGGGCCAAAATATGCCCAAAACCTGGCAAAAGCATCCAAATATACCAAAATTAGCACAAAAAAGCCTAAATTTTCCTAAATTGTATCAAAATGCGTTGAGACTACACCCAAAAAACCTTAATTTGTTCACAGGAACAGCAAACTTCAACAATTTGGGTCGCGACTGTTATTAATAGAGACATAGTGGGTCCTGAGGCTGAACCAGCTGAGAACCACTGATTTACACGACATGCAGTCAGCATGGCAGGTTTTAACGAAACACCAAGCAAACCATTTCGCACCAAGCTGCCATTTCTGTTTTGGGGGAGGAGATTGCGTAACATGTATTTTCAAGTCTAAAGCTCTATATTTAACAATTTTCTATGTTGTATCTTTGTAGAAATCCTTATTTAACACTCACGTCGCTCATCGTCTTCGAACACTGCTGTTGTTCAGGGCTTGCTTGCGGTTTCTGGCAGTTGTACTGTTTGTTAGCAGGGACAGAGGAGGAGTTTTTGATACCACTTTCTAATAATCCTCTTTAAAGAATCTGTGGGTAGTAACTAATGGTTAAAGTAGCGATTGATAATTTGTTTACATCAGACATTAAATTTCCTACTTTAAACATTTTGCTAGGAAATGAAAAATCTGTTTTACTGACTGTGTCTGCAGTTATCAATATTAGTGCATCATCAATAATGGTTTTGTGCAAATAATCATGGAATCTTTAGCTGTAAAAATCTAGTTGTTAATGAATAACTTTGAACAAAAGTGTTACAAAGGTAAATCAGGCATCATGTAGGAGGATGCAAACCAGTCAGAGGGATTTTTCACAACCTGGCAAGGCAAAAGTTGTTCTTAAAAGTGGCTTATAACTAAATCTATGAAACATTGATGATTAAATAACGCTTACGAAACCATTAGTTACAGCTTAAAAACCCTCATATCAAAAAAGTGAATTTGCGTTTTCCTTCAGATATGGTAGGTTCATGCACACCAAATCCCAGAATTCCATGTTTCTGTAGGTCATTGCCTTATCATCTCGGCTCAGTCTCCGTTTGCCGAACGAGATTAACTCGCCGTCTCTGTTTTGATGCTCTGCCATGATGGAACCATGTTTTTCATTAAACAGGAAACACACGTTTGTCTGTCGTTCATGTCGACGCTTTCTTCTGATGACAGTTCAAGAAGTTTTATATGGAAAAGAACAGATGCGGGTAACAAGCCCACAACTGCTGATGTCATGACATGATGTGAAAACTGCAAAGACATGTATGAAATCAAGACTTGAAATGGGGGATTTGATAGCTGTGAGTTTACAACTTCAGGATGTCATTCAGAGTTTTTGAAAAACTTGAAGGCCCCTCTGGTTTTCTACCTTGCTCACATGTTCATTTGGTGTTTCTTTATATTCTAGAAGACACATCATGAGTGAAATAAACAGTCAGCACCATGTCTGAGCATTTCCACCTTGACACTGCAGTGTACAGATGGCAATCTCAAAAACACATTTAGACATCGGAGGTTTCAGCAACCCTAAACAATCCTGTCAGCTTGCAGAGTGAGGAATCAGTGTCCATGTCAAACACGTATGGATGATTTACTCCAGCATTACGACTTGCATGGAGTGTGGTGTTGAGTGGTTTTACAGTGTTTGAGCAGAGTCATAAGAGAGCTGGTGTGCGTAAGCTGCAGGGAACGAGGAGGGGTGAGTGCAGCAGTTGCAACCCATATCCACAGTGTATGGAATAAGATCCAGGAGCTATCGCCTTTACTTACCTCAAGAGCCCCATCGTTGAATGAAAGGCAGACTCTTCAGTGCCTGCGTGAGAAGCTGCTGGCTTTACAGAAGTGAGACATGGCCTACGTCCCCCTTGAATGAACGAAGAATCGTGATGGCAGACACGAGAATGATGAGGAAGATGTGCGGACCCAGGCTCTGTGAAGGACACCCAGACGCTGAACTGCGGTTCATGACAGGCCTGGAGGAGATCACTAATGTAGCGAGGAGGAGAGGGCTCAGGTGGTACGGCACGTAGCCAGGAAAGACGATGAGCAGTGGGTGAAGAGAGTTTGGAAAGAGTGGGAAACAGAGGGAACCCCGCCCCAGGAGGATGAAGGACCTCGCGGAACTGCGTCTGTCACCAGGGAACACCCTTGACAGGATGTCAGACCCTTAACCCAGAGTGAGTGGACAGTGAGGAGGGCCTGGAGGAAGAGACAGGTATCTAAGCCATTCCAAGGTAGGAGTGGATTGTTTTAATGGGGGAAAAACTTTAAGTAAGCAACTTTGATACACAGAGAGTGTGTTTAAGGATTTATTCATTGACCAACTTTAAAGAGGGATATTAAAGTTTCTTTATAAGATTTTGAACAGACATGTGGCATTAATATGACAGGAAACAACTCACCATGTAAATCAAATCGAATAAACTTTATTTATCCGTTAGGAACTTCATTTGCAGACAAAGCGCCAGTGCAGAAACAATAAAACAATAAAACATAGCACATGTCCATTCACACATTGCAGTTATGAAGTTCATGAGATTCCATAATAAATAAATAGATTAAAAACAATAGGCTAATAGTACTATTCCTATTGGCTCATTGTCAGTCAATCAGCCATTTAACAGGCGGATGGAGGTGGGGAGGAAGCTAGAAGCGGCCCTCTTTGTCCTCAGTGGGAGTGACCTGTACCTGCGCCCTGAAGGTAGCAGAGTGTAGTGAGGGTGCAGGGTGTGTGAGGGGTCAGTGGAGATGTGGGTGCCTTTCCTCAGGACTCTGGTGTTGTAGATGGTAGTGAGTGACCAATGATTTTGCTAAACAAACAGCCCACACACAGGACGCTCCTCCGCCTGTCGCCATCACAGTTAAAGTGTCCATGTAAGTAAAGGTATGGTGGAGTAATAAGTCCCTCTTTGTAATCCAAGCTCCTCTCTTCTCTCTTACATGTCTGACAGCTGATCCAACTTTATTTGTGTACCATGTAGCAAACAACAACAAAAGAGATACAGATAAATAAATAAATGCAAATATAAAATTTAAAACATAGTAATTAAATGAAAATAAGTCAAAAACGAGCAAAATGAAAACAATTTAAAGAAGTGAAATTCAGTCAAGTGAGTGGCTTTACATTTATCCACTGAATCAAACCTCTGAAAAGGTGTGGAAAAGACCTGAAACGTGCACTGCACTGAGAAGCTAAGCTAAGTGAATGTGTCTGCAATCAGATAATTAAGATTCAATCTTGAGACGACGCTTTGAGATAATGATATAATGAAGTTGTGATCTCAGCGGTGGTTTGCTATCTTCACATAATGAGACAATTAATCACAAGATAATGATGAGATATCCAAGCCTTATAATCAGGTTCTGACCTTCAGATAACACGCAAAGAAACAAGGAGCGCTCGTGTTTTGCGGAGTAGAAGTGGTTTACTGTGGATGTACAGATAGGCAGGTTTCTATACACTTGATTATTCTCCACAGCGCGCTCCTCCGACCTTCAGACTGGCAGGTGTTAGAGTCTCAGCCGTGTTTGTGTCAAAGTGGAGCCTTCAGACATTTTCCTGTTGAATTCACCCAGTGAGTGCATCAATTTTCGGGCTTCAAATGAACTAAAAATACTGAGCAGAATGTAGGCTGAGTTCTCTGAGGCTTCACTGCTCTTACATTATCCTCTTTTATTTATTAACTTTATATTCTGGCCTACTTCTGCTCCTCAGCAGTATTAGCCCACTTTAAATCACAGAGCAGGAAATCATCAAAAACCTGCTCGTCTGTATTACCTGTTTATTAAAGTCTGGGAGCTGACAGGAAGCCGCGGCTGCGTGGTGTTCATTTGGAGCAGCAGCTAAAAGATACTGTCAACATTTGGTCAGTGAATCTTGTCTTTTATCTCACACGAGCTGAATGCTAATGTCCGGACTCTGCTGCCCCTGCAGACTTGTGAACTTCACAGGCGCGTTTGTTGGAAGTGTGTGAGCGCCGATGGCTGTCCAAATCTACAATTCATCAACTCCACAAGGGGCCTGCAGTCCACTTGCTGTGGACTTCCAGAGATGTGCCTGAGGTGCACCTTCACCAGACCTCGCTTGAAAGATAGCACATAATTTATTAGTATGTGAATGTGATTATGAAAGTAAGACTGATCATAAAAATCAGTGTATGGGGTTTAGAATGGGCCAGTATGTTACAGTATGTCTTGATCATATGCCTGCATTTGCCATGGATCAGCTGTCATGCATTGACAAGCCGAGTGAAAATAAATGTGAGCCTGTCAAAAGTACCTCAATGCAAACAACACAGTGACTGGGTTTCCATCCAAATGCAATGCGGATTTTAACCAATCTTAAAAAAGAAAAACCTGGAAAGAAGATCCATCCATTATCTCCATCATCTATACACCCCTTAATCCTCTAGGGTCACCGGGGGAGCTGGAGTCTATCCCAGCCAACTCGGGCGAAGGCAGGGAACACCCTGGACAGGTCACCAGTCTATCACAGGGTCACACATAGAGACAGACTGGAAAGAAGATGAAAGGTTTCAATCCATTGCTCTTCAGTGAACAGTAGGAGTTGGTTTGTCAAGGTAAACAGCTGGCGGCGCTATCCCTCCAGTCGGTGCAGTTTTCCTTACTGCAGAAGAAGAGGACACAACAAGACGACGTAATCCAAAGAGCGCTAATAAAGTCTCGAACAGTGAAAGGAATGTTGAAAACGAGCCGTTTAATGTGAGGTTTTTCCTCCATTCTGCTTTGTCACACTTTGTTTTTGTCGATATGGCAAATTTTCCACCTCAGCCAACAGTAAAAACTTGTGTATAAACATACACAGTTGGAAAGCATCACTCTTCATATAACTGTGACTTTCAAAGTCCTCAATGTTACATTCTGTTTACTTCAAAACAGCCTGTACAAATACTCTACCTACTGTCAACAACACGGCAGCAAAGTGTTGGCAGCTGAGGTTGTTTCTCTAACTTTTGCTGTCTTCTGACCCTTAGAGTACGACAGATGCAGTTTGCCTCCACATTCTAATCCCTTTTCCTCAGTAGAACTGCTCTTTAAGTATTTATTTTTCACACATATCAGAGGAAACTGCATGATGTGACCTTTCCAACAGTGTTAGCTGCTCATCTGTGCGACAAAGTGTTGGTGAGAAAAGATGCGTTTGCAACAAATTTACATCCATCTCCACACGCATTACTCTTGAATTACTCATAAACCAGTCATTGCATAGATATGTTAATGCCTATTCAGAGATACAGCAAGATACAGCATGTTCTTCTATTCCTTGTAATGACCAGGATAAGAGCTGAAAAATAAAGGTAGTGACATTATAACACAGCCCAGGGCTCAGAGGGTTAATGGGCTTTAAACAATTCATACTGTCGATGGTAATTCAGAAGTAAGTCCACTTGCTAAACAGCTGTTTGTACGCATAAACCTCCATAGAAAGAAGGCTAAAGAGCTGAGGGAGTGGTCTGCTGATGATATTAGTGATGAGCTGTCTTTAATGGAGATTGTGACGACCAATGAATATTCTTCATCCCTCAGGCTTAAGACCTTCAAACCACAAGCGTCACCTCATCAGCAGAGTCGTGGAGAGTTGAAGGGACAAGTGCAAGAAGTAATCCTGACATCAACAAGAAATTTGTTCTTACATTTGGCCTGTTGATTTGTCCAGTGCAGCCATCAGCAGCGGCTGTGATACACAGCTCATGAAGGTAGTATAGGAAAGTTAGATAGTGAGCTCAGTTTTGGTGAACTAAACCACACGGTGAGTATGAGCGACGAGGGAAACAACTGCGGACAGCAAGTCAAGCTCACTGCATTTTAAGTAAGACTAAGGAGTAACCTAATACATTTGCATGTATACTTAACTGAAGCACAAGGCTGAGGTCCTTGTAATTTACTTGAGTGTTTCAATTTCAGGTCTCTTTACACTCCACTACATTTCAGAGGGAAATATTATACCTTTCATTCCATCACATTTATTCACCAGCTATGGTTTCTGTTTACAAACAACACAAAAAACCTATAAAATTCATTCACTGCCACAACCTTGGTGTCACAACGGGGCTCTTTGATCTGTTAACAGATAGAAGATTAATCCATAATAAAAACAAATAAGCATTTGTAGTCTTATGCTCAATGTAAACAAGTTACAGCAATCAAATCCTGTTTAATAAGCAATGATTAAAAAATGATAGATAACAATGGAACACTTACAGTAACTAGAAAAGCACTCAGAGAGCGCAGACCTCCACCAAACAGCTCATTATCACCTAATAGCCCTATATTCATTTTATATACACTGTTAGATTCACTGATAATCAAAACATACCTTTAGCATCTGGAATCACATTGATGTCATTGTCGATATTTTCCTGTAATGGTGGTATTCTTCTGGATCTAGCTCCATAACTATTGAAGCTACATCACATCTGTTCCCACTACACTGATTCAGCAGACTGTCAGCTACACTTTGGTGCCAACTGAATGTTTGTATCTTCATTTGTTACCTTACAGGGCCCAAAAATGTGCAAGCGCCGTCATTTTTTTCTGTTCTGGATCATAACATCCAGAATTTTGCCAGGATCCAGATCAGACTTTGATTTTTAATAGAACCTATTATGAACGTATTCTGTATGTTTTGCCATGTAATCTGACCTTTTGTTGTGAAGTTCTATGTACATATGCTGTAAATGGTCCTATCTCGTAAAAATGATAAAGAATCCTTAAAAAAATCCTGGATCCAGATGGTAATCCAAACATCACCAGAATATAATCATCTGTTCCTTGTCCTGTTATCAACATTTCTGAAAAATTTTATTAAAATCCATTCAGAACTTTTCAAGTTATCCTGCTAACAGACAGACAAACAGACAAACACTGGCAAAAACATACCTCCTGGTGCAGGTAATAATGAATAGTTTTACTTTGCATACTTCCCTGATTACTGACAGACTTCTACTTAAATATGATCTTGCACACCTGGAGTATTTTTTTAAGATTTATTTTTGGTGTTTTAGCCTTTTCATTGAAGAGGACAGGACAGTGGACAGAACTGGAAACAGGAGAGAGAGTGGGGAAGGACATGCGGTAAATGGCCGAGGTCTGACTCGAACGCGGTCTTCAAACAAAATGACTTAAAACAATTGGGGCCGGTGTAAATACAGAACACCAGTTTTAACTGATACATGAGTCTATTAAAGCAAAAATGTTATCTCATGCCAACTTTCTTTGTGAAAATGTATCCACCCCTTTATTACCGAACTCAAGTTACAGTTCAACAGTCTTCAGCAGAACTAAACATATGGGCAGGCCTAAATACTACCAGTCCTGTTGAGTCAAATGAACAGCTAAGCAGACTGTATTCAGGTGCATGAAGTTGGTTAAAAGGCCTCACCAGCACCACACTGTGTAATAATCTGAAGAAAGCATGTGACAGACATACATCAGTCTGGAGAGCATTATAACGCTGATTTAAGGCTGTGGGACTCCACAGATTCACAGTGAGACATAATCTACAAACAGAGATGACTTGGAACAACAGTGATCCTTCCCAGAAATGGAAGACCTTTCAGAATTCCTCCATGACCACAACTCGTCCAGGGAGTCACAAAAGATCAAACATCCAAAGGAACTTTCTCACCTTAGTAAAGGTCTGTGATCACGACTCCACTATTTGTAAGATTCTCTGCAAAAATGGCAGCAGTGGGAGAGTGGGCAGGTGAAAAGCACTGCTGACAAAGAGGAACAGTCGTCTGAATTTGGCCACAATGCACTTCAGTGACCCTAGAAACTTCCGGAAAAATATTCTGTAGACCATGCATTATTGAGGTAAAAGCTGAACTGTTTGGACAACAGGAGTCCTACATTTGTTTCCAATTTACGTCATCTAGGTCATGATAATCCCAGGTGCTTGAATAGAAGGCAGCAATGCTTCTTCTGTGGTTCCTGGAGATGTTTAACCTCTCATCCAAGAGCTTCCTCAGTTCTGAATCACAGAATTCCATGAGAAGAACATTATACCTACAATCATGCACGGAGGTGTCAGGGCGATGTTGTGGATCAGGGCAACCTGCCATAAATGCAGATAACATGAACACCAGGTCATCAGCCTGAGAGCTGAAGCTCAGTTGTAACTGGGTTAGCAAGAGAATGATCTCAAGCTTGGGCAAATTCAATTTTGAATGACTCAAAAAGAATAAAATGAAAGCTTTTGTGCAGCATGGTCAACGTCTGAACCTGGACTCCAACAAGGTGACATAGAAGGACCTGAAAAGAGCAGTTTGTGCTCAAAAACCCTCACATCTGCAAAGAGGAGAGGGCCAAAGTTCCCAATGTCACAGACTAATCTCCAGTTATCAGCACTGCTTGGTTGCAGCAGCTAAAAGTGGCACAACTAGCCTGGAGGTGTGGAGCACAATGACTTTTCCACACTGTTGATGTCGGTATTGGATAATCTTGTGGCTTCTAAAATCCAATTATCATTTAGAACTTATAATTAGGGTTTACTGAGGTTGTTCTGTTTAGTGTTGAATTTAGTTTGAAGGTCTGACTCGGTTTAGTGAATGATACACACAAAAATGGGCAAAACAAGGGAGTCGAATTCTTTTTCACAACACCACAATGGCCTCTTAATAGCTAGTACAGCCATTAGGATAAACGCTCATTAAAACCCCCTGCACCTCACAACCAGTCATTTAAGCTGCACTACCAGAACCACAGTGATGGTCAAGAAAATGAATGAATGTACGATCAGCATGTGAACATGAGAGAAAACGGACTAATCAGACCATTAATCTACAGAAAATAATAAGCAAGAATCTGAATTTACATCATCTCTTGGTTGCAGTTTTTCCATTGGGAGGATTTCCTACTTTTCTTTTTATATCACTGAATTTTTGGGTTGTGTGTTGGTTGAGCAAAACAAGGCATTATCTGAAATCATCACCTTCGGGTCTGGAGAACCGAGGCAAAGAATTTCCATTATGTTCTGATTAACCAGTTTATCAACAAGGTCACTGACAATTTAATGGACAATGAAATAATTGTTAGTTGCAGCCCTGTAAGGTTGTGACAAGCGGGAATAATTAACACCCTGTATGAGGATATTTTTCAAAATGATGGTACAGGTCATCAATACATTCGTCAATAGTGATTACAATACCTCCAAATGATGTAACACTGCATGTAATACTGACTGAGTGTGTGTGTGTGTGTAACTTACAATACAATTAACAGTGAATTATATTTGTGGAACAATTTGTGCTGCCCAGTATCTATATTTCAAGGCTTTGCAATCTGTACAGCATACAGTCATTCATGTGCAAAAATACCCCATAGACACTGCTAACTTTATCAACATGCCTGGACAAACAAGCATCCAGGTGATGTATTCAAACAAATGACACATAAAATTGATATTGACACAAAATTAATTGGGTACAACTGAACTACAAACCAGAGTTATGCTTTTAGTACTTTCATCACCAACAGGTTACAGCCGTTTTCATCTGGAGCCTCCTGATACACTGTGTGTGTGAACCAGTCTGTGAATGTTAAAGCAGACTCGGTAAAGCTCAGCAGAGCTCTATTAAAGCCTGCCAGCCTCACTGACATGATGCCATTAAAATGTGACCCGTGTTGTGAGAGACTTGGTGTCTTAGTGTGTGTGTTAATTCTCTCCTCCAGCTCCTCGCATTTGATATTCTAGCAGTGTTTCTAAGAAATAAAGACCACTGTGGGAATCTGGAACCGACTCCAAGCTGCTCAATTCAAAGGAAAACAACATGAAGACTTATTGTGAAAATCAGATGTACGAGATGCTGTAGAACAGTGAGGAGTGTTTAGAGAAAAAAGAAACTGCACACGATAAACCTACAAAACTTCTAAGACTCCTTTCAGTGTCAGCTGTACCAGCTAATTGTTACGGTGGAGGGGGCAGAGAACCCAGGCGTGGACACAGACCAACAGACATCCATCCATTATCTGTACACCGCTTAATCCTCTGTAGGGTCGCGAGGGGCTGGAGCCTATCCCAGCTGACTTGGGTGAAGGCAGGGGACACCAGCCTATTGCAGGGCTACACATAGAGACAGAAAACCAATCACTCTTATTCAGACCTACGGACAATTTAGAATAATCAATTCACCTCAGCATGTTTTTGGACTGTGGAAGGAAGCTGAAGTACCCGGTGAAAACCAAAACATGCACAGGGAGAACGTGCAAACTCCAGGGACACAAACCAGGGATCTTCTAGCTGTGAGGCAACGCTGCTAACCACCGAGCCAATGTGCAGCCCAAAGGGAACAGACAAACTAACAGAAAGTTCAGAGGGTTTATTTTACGAAGAACCTAAACCAATACAAATGACAGAACTGAAAACTGAAACCACAACCCAATTCAAAAAAAACACAGCCCTACAAAACTCAAAACTACCAACAGAGGGGGAAGTAAGAAAACCACAAAACATAACCAACGCCGACAAGGTGAATAACAAAATACTCTGCATGCCGACAAGGTGAAAAAGCAAAAGGCTCTAAACATACAAATGCCAAAAAAGGCAAAACTACAAAATTACACAAAATCCCAACATGGCGAATTAACAAAGGCTCTATACATACAAAACACCAATAAGCGAAACTACCAATATACACAGAATAATGACACAGCGAATAAACAAACAAAACTGCAGATAACAGTCTTCAAATATAAATCAAACCCTTAACTGGCTACAGGCAGGATCCAGGTAGCGAGTGCATCGCTGAGGCAGGGAGTTCTGGTGGTAGTGGCGGCTCAGGAAGACAGGCAGGAGACAGAGCAGGGACACACAGGGAACCGGGGTTGCATGGATTGTGTATGGTCTAGTGGAGATTGAGTGCATGAAAGAGAAGAAAGAAAAGAGGGAGACGGACGGGCTGAAGCAGGATTCATGACACAAATTAGCAAATGATGGCCTACTAAACTACTGCTGATCATGGCCAACATACGAACTGATAAACACCAGTATGTTGACATTTTGCATCACTCTTTTTAAGTTACCACAACTTCTAATGAAGTTATACTCAATTAACAAACTACTTTGAGTTAGAGGAAGTTGGTTATCCTCTTAAACTGAGCGTATTTTTCATTACTTGATGACTGGTAGCATAGGCACAAGTTTCAGCATTGGTCAATCATAAAATTTTAGGTATTCCAAATAGTATTTCCATTTTATTTATAAACTATTTTTATGCGTTACCTACCCAATTACCATAATTATTGGCAAAAGTTTTGAAGGTAAAAACTTTTTTAAAATAATGTTGAGCTAATGTTTAGTAGGTGGAGGAAGGGACTGATGTCAAGGTGAAGAAAAGTTTACTTATCAAGTAAATTTTTTGAAGTTACCTCCACTTGAATTTAGTTAAATCACCACAGAAATTTTAAATCACACACAATATTAAGTTGACATAATATTTTTATGTCTAACCAATACAAAATAATGTTAACAACTTAAAAAGTTGATCTAAATCAGTCAGTTAGATTTGTTATTGTCACGGGAGGTGGCTGAGAACCCAGGCGCAGACGCAAGAGCAGGCTGAGGCAGGTGGGATTTTCAAAAATGATTATTGAAAAGACTTAACTTAAATCAAACAAGAATGGGAAAAACTAACTGAGGGAGAAATAACAGTAGCAAATCAAACCAAATAAAGAAAACGGGTAAACTACTAAACCAAGGAAAACAGATAATGAAGCCGAAAACTAACCAACAAACAGGGACAAAGAAAACTGACTACAACTGAAGCCTACACTGAAACAGGAAAACTAAACTGAGGAGGAAAACAGAATGGAGAAACCAGACTTAATAGAAGACATGAGCTAAACTACAAAAACCAAAGACCTACTCTAACTAATAAAACGGGATAAAAGGAAAACTGATACAAATAAGTAAAGCTAGACAAACCAAACGAGGATACTCACAGAATAGAAAACTAGAGGGACAGGTGGTCTGAGGGAACGCAGACAGGAGGCAGGTAGAAACAGAAGCAGATAGAGGCTGGCTGGGGGGCAGGGTCCAGGTGGTTGTCGATCGTGGAGAGACGGACAAGCTGGGGGCAGAGCGGAAACAACAGAGAAAAACGGTAGTTTTGTCTATGGTCTGGCAGAGATTGACTGAATGAACCGGGGCTTTTATTGAGGGAGGATGATTGGTGGCAGGTGAGCAGTTTCTTGCAGCTGCCTCCAATTCTTGTAATCAGGAGACTGCAGGCAGACGGAGTGAGAGTGAGGGAGAGAGAGTAAAGGAAAGCAGGGCTGAGCAAGAGGGGGAGAGAGAGAAGAAAAGAGGGAGAGACAGAAAGAATGGAAAAGAGGGAGACAGGCTGGAACTCAAACGGGATCCTGACAGTTATCTTGCAACTATGCATTTTGGGCAGCTGTGGCTCAGGTGGTAGAGCGGGTCGTCCACTGATCGCAAGGTTGGTGGTTTGATCCCAGGCCCCTCTACGTGCCAGAGTGTCCGTGGGCAAGACACTGAACCACCAAGTTGCACACACTGTAAAGCGCTTTGGATATCATTAAGGTAGAAAGACGCTATATAAGCTCAGACCATTTACCATTAATGTAAGAGGTGGGAATAGGTCTCTTTAATTACCTTTTAAAATGTGTTGCTCCAAGTGTGTTTAAAAGTTTCACAGAGCTACTTAAATGAGATTTAGGCTTCCTTTACTCTTCTGTGTTGAATCTACGCTATAACCTGAGGGGAGTCTCCCCAGAAATGCAATTACAGCAGCATTGCAGACTGCAACAACTGTGATTGGCCCACTTTGTGCTAATGCAATGTGTAAACTTGACATATTGATATATGTAATAGTATGTAATGGGCTGTAATTGTGTCTGGCTTGCTCATAATGCAAACACAAGTGCCAGTACTCTGTCACTGTAGCCATATACTGTTTTCTCATCTTCATAGCTTCACCAATCAGAGAAGAGACTCTGTCGGTGTCCTTACTATCCCTTTAGTTAATTGAAATATATGGTAGTAGTACAGGCAGTGACGTTGTCCCCATTATAATGAATAAACTGATGCCACCCATTATTTGACTCCACCTCCAACACATGTAATGAAACATTTCAAAAAATGTACTTAGGTAAAGCTCACTTGCAAAGTATTTGAGAGAAATGTTGAGCTGCATGTTTAGCTACGCCCTGCTGCAGTCTGACATCACTGTGATGCGTTTTTCACCTCAGCGTCTTTGTGAAGCCGAACAGCTGCAGCCCCTGACCGCTCATTTGACACGTAAATGAGAAGAATCCCCTCCTCTGCCAGCTCCTTCAAAAGCCTATTTCTATCCTGTCAGCTCTCATTAAAACGCAGAGTGGCGACGACCGTCCACTTGGCCGCGCCCACTGACTCTGACCTCACCGAGGAACAAGTCTCAGTGTTCTTGTGGAGCCGCTCACCGTGGTGATGGAGCGTCAGCTGATGGAAGAAATGCAATGTTCACTTTACATCTGTTTTATTACCTTTCTCTTCATCACTGAGATGATGGCTAGGGTGATGGTCATACTTTTGCTGAAAATAAATAAACTAAACATTACACAGTATACTAAAAAACATACTTACATTTTTATGAATAAAAAAATCAGCTGTCTGAACGGGTTGGGTGGAAACTTTTTCAGATTAGCCTGATTATACATGGAGTGGCTTTTATTTGTGGAAAAAGTAAGTACATGAGGATGTAAGGAGCTACTATTGACCCCTTTAGCAGGAATAACTTCTTATAGGTGATCTGCACTGCAATTGTTTTCCCACTTCCTTGTGTCTCATGTTCCAGTCATCTCCAGCTGTGTCCAGGCATTTCAACCAAAATCTGACCTTCATTCTATGAGTACTTTCAGAGTCAGGGGCCACTGAAGATACAGGGGAGAAAATGTTATTCTTTTTCCCCTTCTGACTCCATAAATATAGGTGACAACCATGTTAAATTTTCAGGGATGAAAAACACATTTAAGTGCTTTTGAAAACTGGAAGCAAATCAATTTTACATCCATTTCTGGTGTCACAATCTAAAGCCCAAATCTCGTTTTTGTGCAGCATGATTTTTCCGCAACCAACTTTGAGTGTCAGTATCATGGAAGAAATCATAGTTTCAGCAGCAAAACTGCAGCAGTTTACTATCTGTGGCGCAGAGTCATAGCATCAAGTATTGGATGTGCCATCTGTTTTTCAGATAATGAACTGAAGGAAACTTTAAAAACTATATTCTGGGTAACCCTGTTGTCTACTGAGCAGCAGAACAGTTGTTGCCAGACACATTCCAAAACAACATACAGAGAATCCAGAGACCGTTTTTCAAAACTGTGAATTTGGTAGCAAACCATTTCAGAAGACAGCTAACCCAGCCCTAACCCCTGGAGTTTTGCAAAAGGGATTTATTTACAAGAACACAGGAACAACCCAAAACCAACATATAATGGAAAACTAAACTCTGGGGGGGAAACTGAACCAAACCTCATACAAAAAACAGACAAACTACAAACACACTAAACTAACAGTTTGGAAGGAAACCTGAGAAAACCGCACATGATTAAACTAACTGCACTAACAAATCGGGGACAGACAACCGACTAAAACTAAAACAGAAAGATAACACTAAACTGAGGGAGAACTGAAAGAGGAAACCAGATTTAATACGTAAAAGAGACCAAACTACCAGAACTACCAAAATAGTTCTCACTAAATAAAGACATTAGGAACAAAGGAAAACTGCTACGAATAAACTAAAGCCAGACCAATAAAATTGGGTTACTCACAGAACCTAAAACTAATCAGACGGGAACAGGCAGGCTCGGGGAAGGCAGGCATGGGACAGATTGGGACAAGTGGCAGGTTAGGGTTAGGGTTATGGTTAGGGTCAGGCAGGCCATGAACTGGATCTGGAGAGTGAGTGAGTCGCTGAAGCAGGGGGGTTCTGGTGGCGGTGGCTCGTGTAGGGCAGGCTGGAGACAGAGCAGGACCGGCAGGGAAACCGGGGTTGCATTGTTCATGATCTGGCAGACACTGAGTGAATGGGCTGAGTATTTATGAGTTGCTAATCGAGTCCGGGTGAGCTTCTTTCTGCAGCTGTCTCCAATCCAGCAATCGAGGAGACTGCAGGCAGGGCTGGGCTGACAGAGTGAGAGTGAGGGGGGAGGAGGGAGGAGGGGCTGGAGCAGGGATCCTGACATTCTCTTACTGCTTCAACAAAGAGTACCACATATTTCTGGAGAAACAACTCCAGCCTGAACAGTCCTCCAAAGAATTAAATTAAATTAGAAGTAAATGCAATTTCTAGTTAAGCTACACTGACAGAGAAAACATCCAATGTTGAAAGAACTCCCAGGAAACAAACCTGCACCTGTGAATGTGTGACCGCAGAGAGTGACAGAAATCATCTGTCTGACAAAATCTGAAGGTCAGAGTGACTTTCAAACTCATTTTTAGCCAGACAAGGTGAATCAAGATGCTGCTTATGTTGTTTTCCTCTGAATTCAGCAGATTGTTCAGGAGCAACTCTTTGTTGCGGATCAGCAGCTGACGTTTAACTGTGTCTTGCTGAAGTTTACCTTGAGAGACTGAGCTCCAAACTTCTTTTCAAATGCAAATGTCTGCGCATGCATATTTATTACAAGTACATGTCATCAGCGTGAACACAAACAAATGTGTAGTTTACAGTCACTTCGTAACCTTCCACTGGCAAACACAGATCACAGAGGGCTGCAGGACGTCTGGTGACAGAAGCTGAAACTTCTTAGATGTGCTAAGCTGCTTCATTTAACTGAGAATATTCAATAAAGGAGCAGTCTCCAAACATGAAAGAAGAGAGCATTCCTGCATACCAACGAGCCAGTGGGTTTAAAAACAAAGCATGCAGCATCATCTGCAAGTTTAAAATCCAAGGTACAGCAGCCAGTATTCCCAGGCCTGGAGGAAAGATTTCTCCGACATTTGAAAACAACAATGGAGAAAAATATCTATTTTTACCAGAGACCTGCTGGAGGAGCCAGTGAAGGCAGAGACTAAAGGAAAGATCAGTGTAGATTCGTGGGACTCGGTTTCGTTGGGTGATGAGAATAAACCATTTGGATCAGCAGTACATCTGGCATAATAAGGCCAAGACATAATATTAAGAACAACTCCATCCCCACAGTCAGACACAGAGGCAGGTCTGTCCTGTTGTGGGCTGTTTTACTGTTGCAGGAACTGACAGCTTCTTCCTCTGTTACAAAGCTTCACAGCTCCTTCCTGGGAACGTCATCAAGGGTCCATCTCAGTCCCTGGATCTAAATCTTACCGGAAATCTTTGGAGATATTTAAGGAAAGCAGTAACTGGGGCCGCCATATGGCTCACTGAGTTAGGACGTTACCACATGGGCGCAGGTCGCCAGCAGCAGTCGTGACTTCGAGTCCAGCTCACGACCCTTTACTGCAAGTTCTCCTCCTGTCTATACCCCCTTTCACACCGTCTCTTCTCCTATCGTTAAAAAAATGAAAAAACTCCTCAAAACAATATTTTAACAAAAGAAAGCAGTAACTGTTGAGAAATCCAACCAGAATTTTGCTGAAAATGGGCTAAAATTCAAAAAGAGAAAAGATTTCTTGGAAACCATAAAGATCAAATGATGTTCCATAACATGCAGGTTCTTGGATAATATTTCATTCATCTTTTAGATATACCTTAAGATTTTTTATAAGCTCAACATAATGCTATCGACATTCCTGAAATATGCAATATTAAACTTTCACTGACTAATTTCACTTTCATTGGCAAAGTTATTGGAGCTGAACGATTTGGTTGGCAACTGTACTTTTACTGAAGATTATCAGGCCTGACTACTCCTGCATTTCAGCCTAAATTTGAATTTAATTTAAATTAGAATACTGTTTCTGTTTTTAAAATCATGAAAGCCAACTTGAGAACAGCTGTCTCCAACTTTTTTTGCCCAATGAGCCATTTTTTTTAAAAGTAAT
Source organism: Dascyllus trimaculatus (assembly GCA_024666655.1). Taxonomy (NCBI): domain Eukaryota; kingdom Metazoa; phylum Chordata; class Actinopteri; family Pomacentridae; genus Dascyllus; species Dascyllus trimaculatus. The sequence continues at coordinate 32,240,019 of CM045448.1, forward strand.
TAATACAGTAAAGAGCCTTTTTGCTCGGAAATTACTCCTGCAATTCTGCAACTTGTGTGGAGTTCTCTTCCACGAGTTTATAGTTGTATTTTCTTTGCAATCGCAGTGATTGTCTTGAATTCTATCCTTGTATTTTACTTTACTACTGGCCGCTCCTGAGCTATTGGTTGGAGATCCCTGCTTTAGAAGGATCGGTGGTAGAGGGGTACTATGGAGCAAGTTTGTCTGTTATTCTATGTCGAGTTTTGCACTTGTTTTTGTTTGTATTTTGTCATTGTAATCTGTGTTTTGTGTTTATGGACCCCCTCAAAAACGAGATGGCACATCTCAAGGGGCATTCCATTAATAAAAATGAAATGAAATTAAAATGTATGGTCTTTAACATTAGTGAGTGGATCTATCTTGTTCTTCTTTGGCTGCGTGAGAAATTATTCTTATTTCAGCTTTGCTTAAAAATGAACACGTTAGACCTGGTAATCAATGTATTATTGTGCTTTGGTTGTGAGAGCAGAGAGTTCAGTACACTGACATTTCATTGTACTGTAGAAGGTCAAGAGGAACTCTTCAAAGCTGGCTGTAAATACGACAGTGACTGAGAGCGAAATTTACAACCGATTGAATCAATCTTTTCACAAGGTCAACAACTGATGTTTTCTGGTTAGTTGAAACTCTATGAAATTAGATTATCTTGTTCGTTCCAGGCTGCAGGAATATTAAAATAATCTGATTTATCACACCAAGTTCTAACATTCTTCAGAGAATCCACAACTCTCAAACACACCAGAAGAATTTCCCCAGCAGCTGCTGTTGCTTTAACAGGTAAAGTTAGCTGATTTTTAAAAACCTGTCTTGATGCAGCAGATTCAGGCCCCATCCACACAAAGCCAAAACGTATACAGTTTCAAAAACGTTCTCCATAAAGACGGAGCTGTTTCAGTAAATGTGTCCGTCCACACGAATTCACTTGATGCGCCTGAAAACGATGTAAAACACATGCCAGGCCTGTTGGTGGCGCTATGACACCGTAACATGAACAAGTGGAAACTGGCGGCGAGACTTTAGGCATGAAGAAATCTGTATAGGATGTAAACATAGAACATGGTGGCAGCAAAAACAAGTGGACGAGCTGGTAGGACTCTAGTCTGGACGGACGAAGAGGTGGAACTATCAGCAGTACAAATGCAACACTATACGGCGCCATTGTTGTCATTTTCTGAGTTTGGCGCATTTACCGAGAGGCGGAGCTATGACGCAAGCATGTCAGAAAAAGAAGCGGATAGGACGTAACAACGGTGCCGCGTAAATGGCGTTTTCAGATCTTTGCACTCTGGGACCTAGGTTCAGAAATGATCGCCCCAAAACGCCGGCTTGGTGTGAACGATATACGGGTTTGATTAACTATTTGTGTGTTTAGGCCTGGGCTCGTCTTCTTGTGGATGAGGCCTTCCTCTTGTTTTCATCTCTTCACTCTGCACTCAAAGCTGCGGCGGCCGGTCACATCCATTCTGCGGGACGAGGCCTCAGCTCCCTGCCGCTGACAAACGGCCACCGTACCGTCCTCAGAGCAGAGAGCTGTAATGGATGCAGGAGGCATGAAAAATGCAGCAGCTTCCCCTAAAACTCTCATCCCACTCCTTAACATTAGCATGATGACATACACACACATGTTCACTTTATCAAATATGTGCAGGCTTCTCAGAGCAGGGTAATGCCGTTTTCCATTAACCTGAATTATGTTACATACTACCAACAGCACACACGACATACATTATATCAGTGTGTGTGTGTGTCAGAGGGTTTTCGGTTTGAATAATTGAAGCTCAGGAGCTTCATGTTTGCAGGATATGATGCATGTACATTTTCATATTTTTATACTGTGTACATATACACACACTACACTACACATACACAGTAGCATGATGCTATATACTGCACACACTGGGCATGTTTACTTGTATAAGAACTTTCCTTTTATCTAGTTATTATACACACTGATGACTGTAGCTTTGACTCCAAATCCTGAATTGATGGAACCAAACGAAGCTGGAACTAATATTTGCCCATTTATCTGTCTTCATTAAACATTAGGTGGACTGTGTCGAATGCTGAGGTCCAGTAAAACTAAGGCTGAGATTTTTCCACTGGCCATGTTTAGACGGATGTCCTGCAAGACCTTAACAAGAGCAGCTGAAACAGTTGTTTCACACCACAAAAGCACCAGTGAGTCACTTTACTGTAAGAGTTGAATAAAGGATAACCTCATCAGTGTGTTTAGGTCTAAGCCTGATCAGAGTCTCTCTGTTTTAGCTATACACTGACTAGTCACTTTATTAGGTCCACCTTGCTAGTAAAAGGTTGGACCCCTTTTGCCTTCAGAACTGCCTTCATTCTTCGTGGCATACTTTTAACAAGGTGTTGGAAACATTCCTCAGAGGTTCTGGTCCATATTGACATGATAGCATCACACAGTTGCTGCACATTTGTCAGCCACACATCCATGATGCCAACCTCCCGTTCCAGCACATCCCAAAGATGCTCTATTGGATTGAGATCTGGTGACTGTGGAGGCCACTGGAGTACAGAGAACTCATTGTCATGTTCAAGAAACCAGTTTGAGATGATCTGAGCTTTGTGACATGGAGCATTATTCTGCTGGAAGTAGCATCAGAAGATGGTCCACTGTGGTCATAAAGGGATGGACATGGTCAGCAGCAACACTCAGGTAGGCTGTAGCATTTTAACAATGATCAGTCGGCACTAAGGGGCCCAATGTATGCCAAGGAAATATCCCCCACATCATTACACCACCAGCAGCCTGAACCGTTGGTACAAGGTAGGATATATCCATGCTTTCATGTTGTTTACACCAAATTCTGACCTACCATCTGAATGTTGTAGCTGAAATGGAGACTCATCAGGCCAGGGAATGTTTTCCCATCTTCTATTGTCCAGTTTTGGAAAGCTTGTGCGAACTTTAGCCTCAGTTTCCTGTTCTTAGCTGACAGGAGTGGCACAGGGTGTGGTCTTCTACTGCTGTAGTCCATCTTCTTCAAGGTTGGATGTGTAAGAAATGGTATTCTGCATTCCTTGTTTGTAACCAGTGGTTATTTGAGATACTGTTGCCTTTCCATCATCTCCAATCAGTCTGCCCATTCTCTTCTGACCTCTCACATCAACAATTTTTGTCCACACAACTGCTGCTCACTGGATATTTTCTCTTTTCCGGACCATTCTCTGTCAACCCTAGAGATGTTTCTGCGTGAAAATTCCTTGTAAATACTCAGACCTGCCCATCTGGCACCAACAACCATGCAATGTTCAAAGTCACTTAAATCCCCTTTCTTCCCCATTCTGATGCTCAGTTTGAACTTCAGCAAGTTCTCTTGATCACGTCTACACACCTAAATGCATTGAACTGCGGCCATGTGATTGGCTGATTAGCTATTTGTGCTGACAGCTATACCTAAAAAAGTGGCCAGTGAGTGTATATCACCCTGTAAATGTTGATGCTTCAGCTGAAACATCAGTCAAAGATCCCAGGTTTTCGAGTCAAGTATTTGTTTCCACATGACAACTTGTGCTGTGCTTAACTGATGAGAGAAGCTAAAACCTGAGGTGGACTGAGTATTTTTTTTTTTTTTTTATTTTTGTTACCAGCTGAGTCTTTCCCTTTAAGCCTTGTGGGTAGCCTGAGTGGGATGTATGTGCAGTGATCCAGTGATCCGATGTTACCAGCACATAAAAGCAGCCACGGTGAGGGGCCTGCTGACAGGAATGATTGGGTTACTGTGGTCGTTCACAAAGCCTCTAGATAGGCCCTAGTCTCAGCCTAACATGTTATGTTCCATGTTCACTGCCCTCAAAGAAACAAAATAAAGGTCCAGTTCATGAAACGTGACAAAACTGTCTCTCTCTGCCTCCCCCTCGTCACTGCAGAGTTAAACTATTTCTGTTTATTCATTTCGGTAGACTGCGTTAAACAGAAATACATGTGTGCTGCCTGCCTTATTATTCTGACTGTTTTACCAGAGAAGACGTACAGTAATCCCTCGTCTATCACAGGGGTTAGGTTCCAGACCCCCCGCGCGATAGGCGAAATCTGCAAAGTAGTGAACTCATATTTGTTTTATTATTTATTTATATATATTAAGGCTTTATAAACCCTCCCCACACTGTTATTAACCTTTCCCACACTCCCATTAACGCCTCCCCTTCTCTTAAGCTCTTCCTACACTCTTAAACCTTCCATCTAGAGGAGCTTCTCCAGCCGTGTCCGATAATGGAACTAGCGATGCAGCGATCCACTTGAAACGGCCACTTTGGAAAATCTTTGCCGTATTTTAAACACACCGACACCGAGGACGTCTGGCTGCCTACTGGGAAACTGATGATGATGTTACGGTAATCCTACAGACTGTCACCGGTTCTCTGACTCACCGTGTGGGACCAAAGGTTCTGGCTGGCTTCCATCACCACCAATCAATCAGTAACTGACTAGCTCAAGAGGAAGCGGCCGTAGCTGAGTTTTCCATACGTGCGTCTACTCATCTGCTGTACGCTACGTATTTTATATACAATTTAAAAGTCCGTGATACAGTGAGACCACGAAAAATGAACTGTGATATGGCGAGGGACGACTGTATATCTCTTCCAGAGGTGTTACAGAGTGAAACCTGTTCCCTCACAAAGTTTATCTGGTGGACAAATATGAAACTTTGTCTGTTGCCTGAGTAAACAAAACACTGAGTGGAAGAAGTAAAGAGAAGGGACAGATGAAGGACTGACTTTAAGGTTAAAGATACTGACTCTTAGTATCAGCTCTGGACACTAAATGTCACTGCTGTTGATATGAAAAGTGAGCAGTGTAACTGTAAGTGTCTCTGACGTTCAGAGTAGCAGAGAGGAAGGTGACATTCAGGAGTCTTCGTTTGGCTGCAAATCAATCAGTTTTGGTTTCTTTCACTCCACAGCAACCGGCTGGTTCACAACAAAAGGCCTCAGCCTCCTGCCTCCTCCCTCCTGCTGTAATCCTGTTACTGCACCTCTGCTGCATCGTCCCTCCATCACCCGCAGGGGGGTTTACCATCCGACATGCAGGATGGAAGGTCACGGAGACTTCCAGAGATATGTCGGCTTGTGTTATCAGGCAGGAAGCGAGGCGTCTCTGCTGACCAACAGTCCACTTAGACCAGGAAGTTGCAACTGCGGCTGCACCTCATATTAACAAGAGGCTAGACTATCAGCTGGATGCTCTGCCGACCTCCTCCTTTCTCCAGTGAACCACTGAGCTGCCCAGTATAGTCACCGATCTGATCACATTTCATGATGCAGTCATTCTGCATGTAGACTGTGCAGTCTTACTGGAGCATCTTAGCTGGAGTGACATCTGAGAATGAATGTTACAAAGGGCCACAAGAACAAGTTCATTCTAAGACTTAACATTGCTTTTGAGTGATAGTTGAATGTGTGAAAAAACATTTAGTATTTTTCTCTATTTTATGCATTAACACTACAGAAAGTCTTTGTGCGCCACAGACAATGAGCATCAGTGCACCAAACTGCTGACCTGAAGTCTGTACTAGGAAGCAGGATTTGGAGTTAGTGAAGGACCTTCAGGTTTCAAGGTTATAATGGTGGTTCTTTATTACCATGGTACATGGCTAAGTTCTGCTGCTCACCTGTAATGACTGCTTGTTCATGGGGAATCCAAAGGAAACTTTGAATTTTTTGGTTCTCTGTTCTCTGTTTAAAATTCACTTTACTATATTAGCTGCTATGAGATGACATATGTTGTGAGTTGGTGCAATATAAATAAAACTGAACTGAACTGAAATAAACCAACCGATCAGTTCTCTTGGAGAACGGCATCACCCATCCTGAAAGATCCGTTACAGCTCTGTGTGCAGATAGTGAGAGGATCTCTGAGTAGGGCAAGAGTTGTAGAGCTACAAGCTATTTCTGAACTATTTCATTGTTCTGTAGGCCTTTGCAAAGCAATAGTAACCTAAACAGAGACTGGTCAGAGCATGAACGCCTTGTACTTGTTGAGAACTTGTTGATTAGACCTACTTACTGGTTTGAATGATGTTCTGCTACACACAAGGCACATAAATTTAACATAATACACAATAAATATATGTAAATATAGTCAGGTCTATTCGTGGGACAGTGAATAGTTACATTTATTAACTTTCACATTTACACATTGCAGTTTTCTGCCAGCTTTCCTTCCACCTTTGGTTGCAGCAGCTATGATGCTTTCAGGATGTATACTGGTTTCTGAAAATAGTTTGTTCTTCTTGTGTCTTTTAGGTGAAGTCTAGCTTCATGTGAGAGCTTTGTGACTGTAGTTGTTAGGCGTAGTGAAGCCAGATAACGATAACAGATCCTGAGTATGTTAAATCTGATTCGTAGTTCAGACCCCTGGTAGAGTCACACCAGCTGCCACCTGCACTAGTCAACTGCAGACATGGTTTTAATCAAGTCACCCCCCATCAGCATCAGTGGTTTAAACGTGACTTCGTAGTAGACCTGGGAGTGAGCAAACATGCATGACAAGCAGCCATAGAAACACAGCAGGAGCCTTTTCCCTGTTTTTCCTTTTACACACATCTCCAGACATGAAAACTGAATATGCGTGAGGTTGATGCAAACTGTGACAACCCTAAAGAGACAGGACAGGTTAGGTCACCAGGACAGGGAGACATCAAGAAGTGCTCAAGGACGAGGAATATGGGAGGTGGGGTCAGAGTTAACAGGCAAATAAGGCAAGCTCCTGGGAGGAGGAGGAGGAGGAGGTAAGGTACGACAGGTAGAACAGGGCAGGTAAGAGTCTCTGTGGACGCTGCTGCTGCTGTCGCTCCCTCCGAGACATGTCGGGGAGCAGAGAGACGATGCTGCCTGTAGATGATTAATGTCCAGGTCAGAACAGCTTGTTGAAGGTTACATGAGGACTGAGGCGGGTGAGGACTGAGTCAGCGGTCCCAAGTCACCACCATGACATCTGTGGACGGAGGACAGACCGACGATTTGTCCAGCAGCCTCCCAGCAGGCCGTAGACGAAACTTCAGCTGACTCCCTTGAGCTTAGCTGCCTCAGTTTTCCCTCCACTTTACACACTCTCTTACATCCCGGAGACATTTCTCATCTCCAGAATTCAGCAGTGGAATTTAAAATGTCTCATTTTCTAAAGCAACTGTCTTCAGCATCAGTGGCTTTTTAAGAAAACTACTACTAAAAGATAAAAGAGTTACTCCGCATGACTTCATTAAATAGCTGGAATGATGCCCACCTCTCAGATGTGTCTGTCTAATGACTGAGTGCTGAACAGGCTGTGATTCATTTCACTGCTGTTGGACAAGCTCGAGTTCTCACTATCTGAAGTTTCATTTTGAGAACCAGAAGCTCAGTGAGAGAATTACTAGAGGTTTCCCACATGGAGGTCTGGGGTGCATTTTATGATGAAAATGGGGAAAGTTTACAGGAGCTGCAGGTGTAACCAAGCATTCCTACAAATGGGCTTATTTACCATCTGACACAGAGTTTAATGTAAGCGTCAGTATCACCTTCATGTCATTCCAATGACTATGAAGCTACAGTTAGGCCGAAAACAATTGATACCAATAGCAAATTTTGATTAACAGTGAATTTTATTTGGCCAGTAGCTTTCCTCTGGCTGAAATACTGAAACTGACTCAGAGCTTTGAGAGACACAGCCTCTGTACTTCTACAAATGGTCTTGGTAATTTCAATAATGTTTAAGAGCATTCTACCACACTATAAAGTTAAAACAGTTGATGCAATAGTTCTCTAGTCAGTTACTGTTCATTTGCAAATCATGTCTAAAGAGGTTAGTGAGTTGCTCTTATGGCCCATTACTGAGAGACAGCTGTGCATTGTGGCTCCTCACAACATGAGCAAAGACATGAGCAAAAGTGCCAGTGGCCAAAGTGCAAAGTGTAATCCAAAAGCACAAGAAGATACACATTGTCCAAAAGTGTGGTAGGAAGCCAAATGTGGCCCCAGCACTGGCACGAATTGTTCTGGCAAAGGACAAGAAGAATGCAAGACCATCCTCATGAATGTCAACAATGCTGGTAGCAACATCTCAGTCACACACCTCAGCAGACCCTGAACAAGGCTTGTTAGAGCCCAATGTGTAACAACGACCCGAAATATATAACGATGACCCGAATTGTTCCATCCATCCATCCATTATCTATACACCGCTTATTCCTCTGCAGGGTCACGGGGGGACTGGAGCCTATCCCAGCCGACTTGGGCGAAGGCAGGGGACACCCTGGACAGGTCACCAGTCTATCGCAGGGTTACACATAGAGACAGACAACCAAGCACTCTCTCATTCACACCTACGGACAATTTAGAGTCATCAGTTAACCTCAGCATGTTTTTGGACTGTGGGAGGAAGCTGGAGTACCCAGTGAGAACCCACACTGCACAGGGAGAACATGCAAACTCCACACAGAAAGATCCCAGACATCCTAACCGAGATGTAAACCAGGGATCTTCTCGCTGTGAGGCAACGCTGCTAACCAGCGAGACACCATGCAGCCCTGACCAGAATTGTTATTTTAAAAAAATGTAATAAAACCCAAAATGTAATAACTGGTCAATAATGTAACAAGAAGCTGAGCCCAAAACGTAAAAACGTTGTTACATTATGGGGCCGGCAAAATATTTTGCCTGTAATAGTGTAATAATTTTATTACATCATACAGTGAGTCAATAAATTATGGATTAAAGGCCTTATTACTTCAATGTAGAGTGTAGTATCATACACAAATGCCCCACCACTCACACACACACACACACACACACACACATATATATATATGCATATGTCACAGTAGAAATCGCGATCCAGGATAATCGCTAATTGTTCTATCCTGATCGCAATCTCTCTCTCTCTCTGTATATATTTATATATATAATGTACACACAGTGGTCCCCCTCTTATGCGGCCCCCTCATGAACGCCCACCCGCCATATGCGGCCAGAAATTCTTGGCACCAATCATTTATCCATTAAACTAACCCCTCACCAGCGGCCATCCCACAAACACTGCCGTGTTAGAGCCTGATATGTAACAATGACCTGAAATGTAACTTTTGTTTCATTATCGACCAGTTATTACATTTTGGGTTTTATTACATTTGTTTTATAACAGTTCCAGTCATTGTTACATTTCGGGTAGTTGTTACATATCAGGCTCCAACAAGCCCAATGCTGGGGAGGCTGTTCCTGGGGTTGAGTACTTCCCCTTTTGTCAAATATAAGCCTGGTCATTGTGTCAAAACAATTTAATTTCCATCTCATCGAACCACAGAATTGATGATCAAAAACTTTCCTCTTTGTCCAGGTGAGCTTTGCAAATGTGCCCGTCTTGCAGAAGTGGAGTCCTCCTTGGTCGTTGTTACATACTGGGCTCTAACAGGGCTGCTTTGGACCTTTCAGCAAGAAAAGTATATGAGACAAACAGTTAATGTGGTTAATAAATAGTTTACAGAAAACAATATGAACACACTGGAATGTCCCAGCTAGAGTCCAGACCTGAATCTGATCAGGAATCCGTGGAGGAACTGAAGACCCAGTGGAGACATGAGTAATTATATGATGGCCATGGTGGCAAATAAATAATTTGCCACTGATCACTGAAAAAGTTTATGAATAATTCGGATGTGAAATTATTTAACATTTCTGAACATTGTTTCATCATCTTTTGGTGCTTGTTTCTATCATTTCCAGTCAGAAGAAACCTACTGGTCAAATAAAAGTTCACTATAAATAGGAATTTAACAGCAGGTGGAAACATTTAACATTGCTCTGTCCGACAGGAAGAAAATGTACATACCAGTAACTATATATAAAATTCACAAATGAACATGCTGTATGTTGTTTATTTGAGGGTTGGACAGGGGGTGAGGAAAGAGACGAAAGAAAAAGGAAGGAATCAATGCTGGAAGAAAGGAGCCAAAGAAACAAAAAAGGAAAGGTTGGAATACAGGATGGAAGAGAGCAGAAGATGGTGAGATGTCAGGATGAAATTATGAGAAAGAAATCCATGTGGGATGTAGAGGAAGAACATAGAAAAGGATACAAAGAACTGAAAATGATTAGATGAAGTGAGAAAGGAAGGAGGGAAGGAAGGAAGGTGGGGAAAGAATGAAAACAGTGGGAAGGAAAGAAAGAAGGAAGAAATGGAGGGAAAGACGGAAAGGGAAATAAATGAATACAAGACCAGAAGGACGGGAGGCCAGAAGAAAAGCACTGAAAGAAAGAAGCAATTAAATCAAGTAAGAAAGGAAGATAAAAACATGAGACATGAAGGAAGGAATAAAGAAAAACATACAAAAGACAATGAATGGAAAGGATGAAAGACAGGCAGAAAGAAAGCACTGCCAAGAATGGAGATAAAGGAGGATTTAAACTGGACTAATAAAAAAACACAGAGGGCCAAAATGATGGAAGGAAGGATGGAAAGAATAGAAGAATGAAAGAATCAAGGAAGAGAAAAAGACTGGACAGGAAGGAAGGGAGGAAAGAAATTTAGTCATGAAGGAAGAAAGGAATTAGAAACTGTAGGAAGGAAGGAATGAAGGAAGGGAGGAAGTGTGGAAAAGAAAAAAGGAGAGAAAGAAAGGAGGAGGAAAGGAGGAAAGGAGGAGGAATAGAGGAAAGATTGTAATGAAGGATGGCAGGAAGAATGCAAAGAAAAGAATGAACAGAAATGAAAAGATAATGGGCAGAAGAATAAAAGATGCAAAGAATGGACAAGGGAGGAAGAAATTAAATGAAGTCAAAGAGGATGGAAGGAACACAAGGAATGCAAGAGAAGAGGGAACGCAAGAAATGGAGGGATGGTTGGGAGGACGGCAATGGAATGAAGGACGAAATAAAGAATCAGAGAAAACAGAAGAAGGTGACTGAGGAAAAGAATGTGAAGAACAGCAGAAGGAACAAATGAAAGCAATAAATAGAAGAAATGAGGGAAAAACAAAAGAAAACAAGGCAAGGAATGAAAGATAGAAAGGATGAACAGAAGGAAGGACCTTAATAAGAGTCAAAGAGATGCAAAGAATAGAAAAAGGAAAGAAAAGAAGGAAGACAGAACAGAAGACTGGAGGGAAAAGGAAAGAGACTAAGCATGAATGACAAAGTAAAAGAAATGAAGGAAGGGAGAAATTAAAAGGAAGGAGGACAGAATGGAAGGGACAAAGAGAAAAGAAAATTTTTAAAGCAATATAAAGATAAAGGGAAGATTAACGAAGCTAGAAAATAAGAATACCATGATTCAAACAAAGGAAGGACGCAGGAGATAGAAGAGGAGGAAAGAGAAATGAAGGTTGCATCCTTTTATTTTTCTCATTCTATCTCTGAATAGAAAGGGGAAGGACACTTGAGTAAGAAAGAAAGAACTGAATGCAGAGAAAATGGCGGCCAAAAGAAATAATTCAGAAAGAAAGAATGAAAGAAACGGGACACAGATGGACCTGAAACAAACCGATTCACTCGTCTCTGCAGAGGGTCAGCGAGGAGCCCAGCTGAGCGCCGGGCCTTCTGCTGTCGGCTTTAAAAGGGAAACGATGTTTCTTTCATCGGAGCGTATGTTAATGTGAGCTGATGTCACGGCATGTCACAGCACATATGGAGATGATCCACATCAATAAATAAAGTGCGGGTGAGGGTCCAGGAGGTGCTGGTCGCCTAATCAAAACCAAGACATGGGAGGAATCAAAGAGCAGCGTGGTGGGGGTTCTTTTCTTTTGCAGCTGCTCTGAGATCAGCAGACGTCCTGATATTCGTTCCTGCACCACGTCTATGGACTCAGAGGTAAGTATTTAGAGATGAGCTCAAGAAAGCCTGGAAATGTAGCTGCAGGCATGGAAGGGAAAACAGAAATGGAGGTCTTTAAAATATATGAAACTCAAATGAAAACAGGGAGAAGCTCGACAAATCAGTAAAATAGGGATGAAATGAATGTGAGGTAAACCTGCTGAAGAGAAATGATGCACAGTGGGAGACAGAATAAGGCAAGAGAAGATGTAGAAAGACAATATTAGGAAACAAACAAATAAATAGCAAAAATGTAGAAAAAGAAAAGGCAAAAATAGAATACAAACGAATAAAAATTATGGATAGATGGAAGGAATGGAAGAACTGATGAAGGGAAAGAGAGAGGAGAGAGGGAAGGAGAGGAAGTAATGCAACAATGGAAAAGGAGACGGGATTAAGTCAGAAAGGAAAGAAGGACTATAGAAAGAAAGGAGGAAAAGAATGAATAGAATTAAACAGAAGTAAAGAAAAATAGAAAATTAAACAGGTAAAAAAAAATCAATGGATGAAAGGAATCCAAGGAATGGAAGAAGGGGAGGAAGGAAAGGAGGAAGGACTGTTAAAAAAACAGGAAGGACAAGGGAGAAAGGAAAGGATGGGACACAAGAAGGGAAGGCAATGAGAGCATAAGAGAAAGAAAGGAAGAAAATGAGAATGAAATGAAAATACATGAAGTGAAGAGAAGAAAGAAATGGATGGAAGGAAACATCAAGGATACAGGAAGGAAAGGATGCAAAAATGGAAAAGGGAAATAAACTGAAGGAAGAAGATGACAAAGAAAGGACAAAAGAAGGAGGGATGGAATGTGAGGTGGTAAGGAAGGAAGGGAAGGAGTAAAGAATGCGAAGTACAGAAGAAAGGAAAGGAGAAAAATGAACGGAAGGAGGTGGAAAGAAGGAAGAAGGGAACACAAAAGATGGACAGATGGAAGAGACTGGTGACAACAGGAGGAAGGACTGGAAGGAGCAGAAGAGAGGGATGATCCTTCATTTAGAGGAAGGAGAAGAAAAAGAAAGGAAGTAAGGATTTCAAGAATGCAGAGGGAAGAAATGAAATAAAGTGAGAGGGACTGATTGCAAGAATTAAAAAGAAAACATAAGAAATAAAGCAGAGGACAGCAAGATAAATTAATAAAAACCTAATTTTAAAAAAGTGCTGTGATGAAAAAAAACAACCGAACAGAATGAGGACAACCAGTAAAACAGAGCACAGCACAGACAGAGCAGCGTCTTCCACTGGTGACACAGTCTGAGACTATTTCTGCAACCATCATGTTTCCACCTTTAATAAATGTAAAATCTGAATGAATTATAAAATGATAAACTGTTTTAACTCAGTCAGCTGTTTTGTTTTAGTTGCACTTCTGTTATCTTGAATCCCTCTTTACTTGAGAATTCTCTCTACTCTTTCTACTTTTGGCGTTTCATTATTGTACTAAATTACTTTAAACCTGAGTAAACACAATGCATCAAACTTTTGCACCACACGCCTAAATTCTTATTCATTTTCATGTACAGGCGTGTTTATCAGAAAGGACTTTGCCAAAATTTAAAACAACACAAACAGCAGTTCAGTGTCAAAATACCCTAACCTCAGCCAAAGTAATAATAACAATAACTTCATTTATATAGCGCCTTCAAGAACAGTGCTCCCAAGGTGACAGTCAGGCAATACATGAGGAGTCGAGGCAGAACAGCCGACAGATAATAGTAACAATGATAACAATAAAATAAATGAATAACAAGAAAGATTAGGACGCATACAAAATTAAGTTGAAAAACTAAAAAACAATAATAATTTTGTTTTTAATTTAACTCTAATTATAAAGAGAGCACATGTAAAATAAACAGGACCTAATACAGAATAAAATAATAAAACACTAAAAAGAATGAATTAGTTCACGATGACATCACACCAGACCTGGGCAGTTAAAAGGAGAGAACATATCAAACTAGAAAAGCACTCAGAGAGCGCATACCTCCGCAAAGGAGCTTCAGTCCACCCCCAACACAATCTCCCAATTCACATATTTTGTATGGAACGTTACAGATACAAATGTAATTACATACAGTTGAAATTTCCTACCAACAATGCGGCCTTCACCCCATCTGGCCTAATGAACAGGCGCAGCCTCTAGCGCGGCAGCTCCTAACAGCCTCCCAGCTTCTTAGACAACCAGAAATAAGGATGTAGGCCCAACCGTGCGTATGTCGCTCAGGAAGGAAAGGAACTCCGCCATTGCACTGTCATGTGGAGCCCCCAAATCTCATGTGGTCAGAGGGGGTTACCCCAAAAACAAGAGTGCCCTCTGGTGGCTTTTAGAGTAAACCACATTTAATTGTCCACCTGGTTACACTTGCATTAAAAAAAATCCTGGATTGACACGGTGATCCGGATCAGTCCCAAAATTTCATAATTTGTTCCTTGTCCCATTTCACACATTTCCTAGAAATTTCATCCAAATCTGTCCATTATTTTTTGAGGTATTTTGCACACAAACAAACAAATAAACCAACGCCGGCCATCACATAACCCCCTTGGCGGAGGTAATAAACAAGACAGTACAGAAGAATATATAAATCAATAAAACACTAAAACTAATTAAAGCTAAAAGTAAACTTCAAGTAAAAGCAAGTCTATAAAAGTAGGTTTCAAGAAGTGATTTAAAAGAAGTTACTGACTCTGCCAGCCTTATCTCCTCAGGCAGGTCGTTCCAAAGTCGAGGGGCCCTGACAGAGAAAGCTCTGTCACCCTTAGATTTAAGCTTCGACTTTGTAATGACCAGAAGGGATACACCTGAGGATCTGAGGCTGCGAGCAGGCTCGTACGGGATAAGTAGGTCATTGATGTAACTTGGTACGAGACTGTGACAAGCTTTAAGAGTGATCAGTAAAATCTTAAAATCAATTCTAAAATGGACAGGGAGCCAGTGGAGGGAAGCCAAAGTAGGCGTGATGTGGTGTCGTCTGTTAAAACTGGGAAGAAGTCTAGATGATATATTCTGGACAAGTTGGCCTGTCACCTCAGACCTGTTTGCCTTGGGAGACCCTACCAGAGGCATAAAGCTTGTCCGTTGTGGTGAAGAAGAAGCTAAGCTGAAAGGCGAGGTTCTCGATTTGCAGGTCAATCTGCGTTCCAACCCTCACCTGTGGTCATGAGCTCTGGGTCATGACCGAAAGAACAAGATCCCGGATACAAGCAGTCAAAATGAGTTTTCTCTGCAGGGTGGCTGGGCGCACCCTTCAAGATTGGGTAAGGAGCTTGGAGTAGAGCTGCTACTTCTCCACATCCAGAGGTGTCAGCTGAGGTGGTTTGGACATCGTGATGCCTCCCTGGGGAGGTGTTCCAGGCATGTCCAACCGGGAGGAGGCCTCAGGGTAGACCTAGGAAGGACTATGTCTCTCGGCTAGCCTGGGAACTCCTCGGGGTCCCCCCAGAAGAGCTGGAGGAGGTGTCTAAGCAGAGAGGTCCAGACTTCCCTCGCCCCAGAGTGCTGCCTCTGTGACCCGGCCCTGGATAAGTGGAAGATGATGGATGGATGGATGGATGGATGGATGGATGGATGGATGGACGGACGGTATATTTGTGCTGTAACTTGCAGGGCTGACATCGCTCTGACGACAACACCATTTACAGTGAGCAGGTTACCACACTGCTGGCTTCCATTATAAAAGGGCTTCTCAGAGTGAACTAATTTCCTATTTTCCATTTCTAATGAAAATTTGAAATGTATTCCAAGTTCTCTAGAACATTACATGTTATTAAGACTGGCCCATTTATATGTCATTGTGAAAAAATTCAGATGACCATCACGTTATACTGAATCACATTTACTTTGGGTCTCAATAGCTCACTTGTCCTAGTAAAATAATTTTGGTCTCTCTTTTCTCTCTCTCTCTCTCATCATCAGATGATATAAATTACTAAGCAGAAGATGCAGTAATCTGATGTCCGATGTGTTGAATGTTGATAGCTATTGTCTTTGTGGAAAGGGGCAACTTGGGTCTTTCTGTGTCGAGTTTGTATTTCCTCCCTGTGACTGTGGAGGCTCCAGCTTCCTCTCACAGTCCAAAGACATGCACAGAGTGATTTCTGATTCTAAACTGGCGGTAGGTGTGAGTGTGCTTGGTTGTCTCTCTCTTTGTGTTACTCCTGCAGTGGACTGGCGACCTGTCCAGAGTGTACTTGCAGACTTGCTGCTGTCTGTCCGCTCAGTGAGAGTGTGTGATACTCAGAGGCACTGAATTGAGACCAGCGCTTGATAATCTCAGCTGTGTGCTTTCATCATGAGCTGCTAGTGCAAAAGAGATACTCCAAACTGAAAAAGAGAAAAGGTGCTGGCACCACAGCAGACCTGGAACCAGCACACCACCACATATGTGGAAGTATTGATATGTCTTTAATGCTCATTTCTTTCACTCTTACTTTTAAAGATACTGCTGGTACAATTTACTGAAAAAGTTACCGAAGTGCATCTAGCAGAGTAGATGTAATCCATTACTACCATGCTCTGCCTGTCAGGTTTGTTTGGCCCTGTTTAATGTTTGCATTTTCATGTAAAGCATATTTTATCCATCCATCCATCCATTATCTATACACCACTTAATCCTCTGTAGGGTCGCGGGGGGGGCTGGAACCTATCCCAGTTGACTCGGGCGAAGGCAGGGGACACCCTGGACAGGTCACCAGTCTATCACAGGGCTACATATAGAGACAGACAACCAAGCACACTCTCGTTCATATCTACGGACAATTTAGAATCACCAGTTAACCTCAGCATGTTTTTGGACTGTGGGAGGAAGCTGGAGTACCCAGTGAAAACCCATGTAGGCACAGGGAGAACATGCAAACTCCACACAGAAAGATCCCAGGTGTCCTAACCGGGACACGAACCGGGGATCTTCTAGCTGTGAGGCGACGCTGCTAACCACCGAGCCACCGTGCAGCCCCACATTTTATACATGAAAAGCACAATAGAAGTAGGTTTATTGTTTTCACACATATTTATATGCTCGGGTCTTGTTTTTGAAATGTGCTTTCACATTTGTTATTGATTTCTGAGAGAAAAATCTAAGGCCAGAAAAAGTTTGAATATCAAGTGTCTGTGAAGCAGCTCTGCATTGAGCGCTGTTTAACCTGCAGCGAGACGCTCAGCCTCCTGGGAAACTCGTCCCGGTCCTCTCCTACACCATCCATCATGGCCGCCGAGGGGAGGTGGCTGGCTGTTTGGTCCCGGAGGGAAAGGGTCCGGGGGATGCAGGTTTCCGCTTTAAATCCACACAGAGCAGAAGGACGTGAGCTCCTTGCGATAAATAAACGTTTTGTGTGAAATAAATCAGCGGAGGGAGTCTCATCATTCAGTGTCAGAGGAACGCGCCGGATCCAGACGGCGAACCTGTTCTTATTCTATCAGCTGGAAAAACACCAAAACCAGGTTTAATTTCATGTCATCGATCATTTCGGGGGAGAAACCGTTTGCTTTAAGTTACTCTATATTTATTTTTAATTGTACACATGTAATCGAAAAGAAAGCCCATTCCCTTTAGGGACGTAAACACATGGAAGAAACTTTAGTTTTATTTGTCTCCGTAACAAGACAAAAAAGGTCTAACAAATACCTTATTGTAACGCAAGTGTGTGATTTCCAGGAAACTAAAAATAAGCACCAATTTGTTTGAATTGGTCTTTACAGTGGAAACATCTAAGAAGATGAATTTGAATGTATTACAATGACGGAAAAGGTTATTTGCAAAAGTAACACTTAAATTAGTGTCTCGCTTGAGGATTGCATGAAGAAAACCTCGTATTTAGCAATAGGTGGGTGATGGTCAGTGATGGTTGGTTAGTGAGGGACGCTGCTCCCGTTTAATTCCCTGGAGACGAGAAGCTTCTTAAATATGTTAAATGTCAATTAGACATTGCAAAACAAATGAGTGCATAATGAGGATGACATGTACTCAGTGAAACATTGTTCCAGACCGAGAACAGACTTCCATGGCAACAGTGTTCCATGATGGCAGCATGTTTCCCCAGCAGGGGTGGAACATGCTGGGGAACTCATGTTTCTTAAGAAACATGATAAAGAGCACAAAGTGTTGACAAAGATTTACAAACTCCTCAGATTCTAATTCAATTGGGCATCGAGTCCAGTCCACAGAGGACTAACCATTCAACCAGGACTGAAGAATGTCAGAAAAATTGCAGTGAAATATTTTCTCCAAAGATACCTTGATTTGAGATATAAAGTCAAGCTTTAGTTCAATACTCACGGTACAATAGATTTAAAACATGTGATGGCTCATTACGGCATGAGACACCACCAAAACTATGACTACAAATTCATGCCGCCCTGCTTGAATGGCAAACTCACTGATGTGACAGTTTAAGTCCAAGATCAGACACACTGTATAATCTACTGCAGCCTTTGCAGTTTGCTGACCGCATTGTTTGAATTGCAATTTCGTTTAGAAATTGATTAATTGTTCAACCCAACACATAGGACCCAAAGGATTCGCTGTCAACATCCTGCGACCAGACACCACAGAACAACCCCGAGGTCCTCTGTCCATGCCCCGACTATTAGGTACTATTTTATTTTTAATGTGGCTGATCAGTATTTACTTCCTGTGTCGGGGGGGCTGGCCAAATGATGGTGCACGCCATGTAAGCTGAGAAGCTGGAATTTATGAGTTCTCTGACTAGAGGGGATGTTGCAGTTAATATTTTTGACAGATTTCTGTTTCGGAAAGTCAGAAGAACCTCAACAACCCCAACCTCAGTATGCATCACCAGTAGTGAAAGCTGTAGTAATGTTCTGTTTATTGGCACATCGGCCCTATCTGTGTCTCATTAAATCTGTCTTACACATATCTTACACATGTTGCTATGGTGTATGTATGTGCAGTATAATGGTTTATTTTTACATTTTCTGACCATATGTTATTGAATTATTCCAACAATCTCTCTCTCTCTGACACATCCAACATTAACCCATACCTGTTTTCCATTAAATTTGCTGATGTTCTGGATCTTTTTCCATTTAGGCATCTTGGAATCTTGGTACCATCTATCTATACAAAAGATGGGCATAGCCACTGTAACATCACTGTGGAAGTATGCAGTCGTACTTGTGTTAAAGATAGTCCCAGGCTCAGCTCCAGTCGCCATCAAAGCTCTGTTGACTGTTCTGGCAGACAAGTCCATCCAATAGACTTGATTCTCTTTGCAGTCATAGGCTATGCCAACAACTATGGAAGCCTGAACACACACAGAAACATTAGAATACATAGAATAATTACTGGCTACACTAAATATGAGTAAAGAGTTATAGTACGGATCAGTTCACATCTGAAGTTGGAAATAAGTCATATATATATATTTTGACCTTACATTGTTGGAATATTTCAAGAACATATCTCTCTCTTCCACACCCAGCATTAACCAATACCCCTTTTCCACAAGATTTGCTGCTGTTCTGGACGATTTTCCATTCAGGATTCTTGGAATCTTGGTACTATCTATACAAAAGATGGGCATAGCCACTGTAATGTCACCCATCGGTTGGCACACTACCATCTGAAGCTTTGAGTTTGGCATTTTACATTAGTCATCTTGCTCATCTGACACCTGACATAATGAGTGAGGGTTGGATCTGAATGAGAACTTGAAGACTCTAGTCAGCCCTGCCCCAATACATACACTACGCTTTTACAAAATGACTTGAGTTTACTACAAAAGTCTTGAAACCAGTAACTGAGTCCATAAAATATTTAGGAAAATGGTAAGTGAGGTAACAGATCAGGTGAGAAGAAGGGTCATTTTCTTGTAGGTTTTGCAACCAGAGGAGTCTCTCAATTGGCTATTCAAGAGATGCAGGTTTAATCTCCTAAGACCCTGCGTCCACATGCAGACATCATATTTTGGCTTCCCTGCACCATAACCCTAATTCTGGAAGTCTGAAAAACTTTGAAAACTCCACCTATTGTGCTAGCTAGTCTGCTCTCCAGGAGCTCTGTGCTGTACCCGGCGGCGAGCGCAGTGCCTGGCCACGATCTGCTATTACTTATTACTATTCATGTCACTACTGCTACTAATGACTATTTATTATGAAAAGACAATGCGTATTTTTTATATTTATTAGATCCTACTAATCCCAAATAACTAGGGAAAATCAAAAATGTAAGGCCCAGAAAAGGTCGGGTCCCAAGAGGCTATGGCATTGGGTGTGTGCATTGCCTTTTTAACCCTAACCCTTACCTTCTGAAGGAAAAACTGCATTTCTGGGTTTCAGCTTGGCACCAATTTTTCCGGTTCCAAAATTAATTAGGTGTTCAGTAGTGGTGGAAAAGGGCTATCAGTGTCCCAACTATCGTTCCAATCAGCTTGTTAGTTGACGGTACTGTAGGAGAGGTCAGTTGAAGTGGAACCACTGAGTTGACCACAGCTGAAATGAAAGAAAATTCCATTTTAGTTAGTTTTTGACTATAATGCTGACAATAAACCCAACTGAACCCAAGTGCCTGTATCTCCTGTCAAATGAGTTGAGTTCAGTCTGGTGTTACTTCGTTACTGAAGTTGGTTTGCTGAAGTGGCATGATGCCTAATTTAATTAGTTAGCTATAATTTTGTGTTATCTTTATTACCTCCACCGAGGAGGTTATGTGATGGCCAGTGTTGGTTTGTTTGTTTGTGTGCAAAATAACTCAAAAAGTATTGGACAGATTTGGAGGAAATTTTCAGGAAATGTGTGAAATGGGACAAGGAAGAAATGATAAAATTTTGGGACCGATCCGGATCACCGTCTCCATCCAGGATTTTTTTTTTATGTAAGTGTAACTGGATGGACAATTACATGTGGTTTACTCTAAAAGCTACCAGAGGGCACTCCTGTTTTTGGGGTAACCCCTTGTTACCACATGACATTTTGGGGCTACAACAGACAGCTACAATGATGGAGTTCTCTTTCCTTCCTGAGCGACATACACACGGTTGGGCCGGCATTCTTATCTCCGGTTGTCCAAGAAGCTGGGAGGCTGTTAGGAGCTGCCGCGCTAGAGGCCACACCTGTTCATTAGGTTGGATGGGGTGAAGACCACATTGTTGGTAGGAAATTTCAACTGTATGTGATTACATTTGTATCTGTAATGTCCATACAAAATATGTGAATTGAGATTGTGTTCGGGGTGGACTGAAGCTTCTTGGCGTAGGTATGCACTCTCTGAGTGCTTTCCTAGTTATTATTATCAACACATTTTTTAAACATTTTGCAACAAGAAAATCTTTTTAGGTGTTTCATCTCTGACTCTTGCTACCCGTCTGAAGTATAGCACCAGAACTGTCCTGGTCATCCACATTAATTAGAGTTGCTTCAGTAATTGAGAGTAATTTAACAGAAGTTAAATTGCTGTGAACATGCTCCCTTCAGCTGTGAGACTATTTTCTACAGACAATTCCCTCACCTTCCTCGCTCAGTGAGGAGGGGGGGGGAAACTCTCTGGATAAAGCCGTGATAGAAACAGAGTCAGTGTAGCATTACGGTGACACTGAGCCAATGACACTGAGCAGACCTGGCTCCCACAATGCATCAGCTGTCCTCAAATATCAATTTTGCACTTGACTTCACACGGCTGGCTCCCCATCGAGGGCTCCTCCCGGCCGCTCCGTCCATTTGTCATTAGTAGATCATCATCGAGGGCCAACACACACACACTCACACACAGATATACTGTATTAGCGCTGCAGGCAGTCCTATCTACACTGTAGTTTAAGTCTGCCTTTACAGACACAGAGGTCCACAAGCAAATTTTCACAGTCCTCAAAAATCTTCAAGTTTCAAACAGTTCATGTGTCAGAAATAAAGTGAAGGGAGCTGTGAGCATGGGTGCTAGTGTCTTTTCCAAAATCAAAAACACAGGAGTAAGTGTAAGGAACGATAAAAATTCTGAGTCTAGCTGCTCCAAGTTCCTTATTTACTAGCTTACAATATTAGGCACCTTAGCTCTGGTTGTGAATGGGGCTTTTCTAAAAATGTCACCTGTGACCTCAGATTGACTGCAGCTGATATGTCCATGTTGTTTTACTGTACATCTAAAGTGCTTAGCACTTCCTTACACTTTTGCATTGAAAAGGCAGTTACAAAGATGCAGCCCTCAAAACTGTCTACATAGGAAGTATTGCTCTTTGCGTAGTCTTCTTACATCTGTGCTCTCCAGGTCCTACAGCTTCCTCCCACAGTCTGAAGACATACATAATAAGTTAAATGGTGATTCTAATTTTGTCTAATCCCAGTCTCCACACTTACAGACTTTGAGGGCTCTGATATGGGCTTTTCAACACTATTATGTGCCATTTCTGTGAGGCCACATATCTACAGACTTTGAGGGACATGCCCATACTTCAGAGCGAAACTGGTGACGTGTATACTTGGTTGTACTGCCCAACAAATTGTACACAAACCAAATATGAGCAGTGGAGGGTGGACATCTACTAAGATTTCATTGGAACAAAATGAATTCTACAAGAAAGTTCACCTGTCAGTGGAAGCACCTGGTTGCTTACTGTAGTAGTTATTAATTACACATTTGTAGAGGTGTTTTTATTTTCAGTCTAACATAGGGTTTACAGGTGTTCATGGCTTTCTGGCCTTTTGGTAGCTTGATAAAATATATAAACACTAATGTCACTGATGGGCTGCTAACGTGATGACTCCTCTTCTAACTGTGAATGAAGCAAAAGTCCACGTTCACTTTTATTTTAATGGGGATGCATTTTTTCCAAGCAACATGTGCCGTCGCCATAGTGCGTCCTGCATCCCATTCTTCCCTTTTATATCACTTCGACCTCTTATGAACAGACACACACCACTACAGCTGTGATGTCAGCTCAGTTCGTGAGGGTTTCGTGATTAGGCCTTATAGGGTAGATTGTGATTGGGCCTCTGTCTCCTCGTGTTAGCACTGCAATGGACTGGTGACCGGTCCAGGATGTACCCAGTGTCAGCTAGGATTATCCCCCGCCACCAGCGTCCCTCTACGGGATAAAGCTGGTATAGCAACTGAACGAAAGAATAGGTGGAGTAAATGGCTAAGCTACATTTAGGATGCCGCCATTCATAACCCAACAACTCTAACTGTTAATAATGTGAAAACCTGTTTAATTCTGCAGACTCTACCTTGGTTAAGAAGTTCACCCTTTGTTGTGCTCTGATACCTGAAATACAACAGGAAATACATAGTTGATGTCACTTTGTGTGCAACTTATAGATTGAGCATCCTACGTTAATCATGAATTGCAGTCGGCTAAGAATTAGCTTCTATGAGTTACTAGTTATGTTCATAGTATTTTACATATGTTTTACTTCAAAGTTTACCTGTTGTGATGGTTTTACTCTCAACTGAACAGTTTGTGAACTGGAACAAAGGCAGAATTCTCAAGTGTAAAAACATTGGTCAAGAGGAATAGAATTTTTTGGTTGAGGTTAGCCAGCTGTGTCTCCTGCTAATCTGAATGTAATTAGTCCCTTGACATCCATCTCCATATTTGTTAAAAATGACTAAAAGCTTGGAAACATGTTGATATACATGAGCGGAATGGAAGTGAGGAATGGTCCGCCTCAAAACAAACATGAGCGTTTTGGTCTCACCAAACCGTGGATAAAGTTTCGTCAGACTTTCCTGTACAGACGGCGTCTCCTGCGGCAACGGCAACGCGCCATGATCTGCAGTACAAAAGACAGAAACGTGACGTTTGTTGGTGAAGCCAAAAAGCCCTGTCGCTTTCATCGAGTCACCTAATTATTCCTCTGGAGGTCCAATTAGTCCGAAGATGGCTGGACATGAAGCAAATCGCTTGTCCAGCAAGGAGCCGATGGATTAGATGCCTGTGCACAAGGTACAAACGAGACTAAAAATACACTGCTTTGGAGTCCTCATGCAAATTCTGAGCAAAAGTTTGTAGTTTTTCTAAATAAACTTTTAATTGTTACGGCTGTGGCACACGGATGTGTCGATTCTTTTGACCGATAAAAAATTGGAAGAACATGCTAAAGGCAACACGACATCTCTTGTTTTAGCAAATGACTGTTCCTTGGCCGTCTGTGTGAAGCGACAGAACTGCATTCAAACGCGTATTGATTCCAGAAACACTCCTAATATAGTTTAATAAGGTTATGTAATACAAAAGTCAGACCCCATGTTGTGCCTGCTAGCTTAGAGAAAGTTTACAAAACTAAAAAAAAATGCAAGAGAAGCAAAGACAAATGTATAAATATAAATGAGAGTACAGTTGTAGTTTAACGAATAAATGGAGACAAGATATAGAATAAAATAAAATGGTGCAGGCTGTATCTGAACCTTCACCAATCATACTGTGTGTGCAGATTTTGAGAAAACTGGGTTGAGAGGACATAAAACAACTAAAAAAAACTAAAAGAATTGCGATACACTAAAGAAAAACAAGTACTGGCAGTGTTTGACGCACATCTAAGTTTTGTCGTTTACCTGTATGTAAAGCTCCAATGACCTTCTCAGTGTTTGCATAGTTGTATCTTCTGCATTTGTGAAAACTGCTGTCTGGTAGTCATCAAATATTTGGGCTTACTCTACTGTGTATGCGCATGGTAACCACACATGCCGATACCATCTTACTGTCACTTCCGTTGCATTTCTCAGACACAAAGCAGGTAGAAGTGAATATCCATTACCAAAGTTTAGATTTTCATAGGTCAAATATCCATCCTTGGGTTTCTTGGCCCCCACAGTCAGCAGTGGTTTTCTTTGCACCGGGTAATGTTGAGATGCCTGTGGGAAGCACTGATGTGGGCTCGAAGCTAAGCCGCTGTTAACTGTTGATTTCTGATGCTGTTTTCTCTGCAGCAGAGAAGCTTGTTTGAGGAAAGTGTTGGTCCTCCCGTCTTGGATGGTTCACATGAAAGCGAGTTTCACCACTGCATTTGATGGTTTGTACCAAACTTTCAAAGTCCAGTTTGCAATGGATGTACTTGCTTTGTCATGACTAACTGATTTTTACAGCTTTTAAATTGAAATGGTAAACTTACATCTCCACAATTCCAGGTGAATGGTAATGTTGCTCCCTAACTACAGAACATGTGTTTGGTGAATGTTAAGTCTAGTCATCGCTCTCTTTTAGCTCCATTTTTGGTCTCCACCAACTCCTGAGGGAAATATATGGCTTTTAATCTGCTAAATGCTTAACGATGTTCACCAAATCATGCATAACAGTTTGTGTCTGCTGTTTGGTGCTGAAAAGGTCAAGCACAACAGCTTTTTTTAGAGCTATATCACAGAAGACAGCAGCCAGTTATGACCAAAATGGCTGTAAACCAAACAGTAAAGATGCAGACTAGACCAACACTTGCTCTAAAGCAGTTTTGCAATTCGATGTATCACTGTAAGGATATTAATTGCTGGTATAGCTGCTTATACCAATACTGTTACTATATCTAGTCACTAATACATTTGATAATTAGAGTCTATTGGCTCGAAAGCTTGTCAGTCTTACCAACTGGCTAGATTACTTTATCTATTAACGATGTAGAGCACAATCACAGGAAAATCTACCTATAATGTGTACTCCTATCTTACAGCTTTTATTTCCCTACGACTTTAAGGTGTGACAGAATGCTGACTTATCCCAACCTTTAAAAAGTGTTTTCCACCATTTTTAATTCAGAATCTTTTAAGAAACCAGCCTTCTTAATTTCAACCGGAGTCGCACTAACATCCATCTTATCTCCTTTCTTTCTTCGTCTCGTCGTCTTCTCTGCTCTGCTCCGACCGGCCAACACTCAGGACTGCATGTTAAGCAAAGTTTCTTTAACAATTGATACGGGCGAGCGTAAAGCACAGACAAATGGGCTGGGATGTGCGCCATCCATCACACCCACAGAAGACTCATTGTTTGCAGATTTTAACCTAGAGGAGTTCTTCCCATTCCTTTCCTGTGAGACCCACAAATCATATGCTGACGAGTCGGGTCGAGTCGGATGGGGAGCAC
The DNA here is from genome assembly GCA_024666655.1 of Dascyllus trimaculatus. NCBI lineage: Eukaryota > Metazoa > Chordata > Actinopteri > Pomacentridae > Dascyllus > Dascyllus trimaculatus. The sequence continues at coordinate 32,265,885 of CM045448.1, forward strand.
ACAGGTTTACAGAGCAGAGAATCCTCTGTTCTGTCTGCCTAAATGAGGAAGTCTGTTCAGAAGTGTGTTTTCTGAATGATCTCAACAGCTTGCTAATAGCAGTTTGTTTAATTAAGAAAGTTTAGGTTTTATCTTTGTTCTGGTAGTTTACAGATGTCGTGAAGGTAAGAAAAGTAACTTTCTGGTAAATAAAGTGGAAAATACAGATGCGGCTTGCTGTGCAACATACCTTCAAAACTTCACTGATGATAAAACTTTACACACCAAGAGCATCGGACTCAGCATGAATTCGATGTCATGCAGATGTTGGAGGAGCAAGCGGTGATGTAACCAGGCTGGAAACTTCTGGGGGTTAGCGAGTCCTCGGGACAGCTGGGGGAACAGAGAGATCCTGAACGTGAGCCAAAAACTGAAACGTTTCTCCTTAGAGATCAGAGATTGATGAAGCTGCAGCTGCTGCAGGACCAGCAGAGTTCAGTATGTCTGAATTATTCCAGGAAGATTTGTAATACAAGTATATTCATCTCACCGTTTCTCATTCTCTGACTTCTTTGCCAATTATCTTAACTTTCGTCCACTGTTGGAGACATCAACAAGGATTTCACAAATGAAATTGCTATAATCATTAAGATTTACCACTTTTTTCTGGACATTATAACTTCATTAATATTGCAGTCAGTGAGGAAGATAAGACAGAAAGACAAAAGACATTTTCACATTACTTCACCTTTCCGTTTGCCACCGGTCCCTCTTGCTTATTTTTCTTCTGTAAATGCTTCCCAGCAGCTCCAGTCCAGTGCAAGCTTGCAGTTGCTTGTTTTTCTTCTAAGCAGGCGATTATATAACTTTTTAAAAATGTAACGTACTAAAAAATCTGAATAAGCCAGATTATTTCTGTGCTCTTTCAATCTCTGATTTTTCTTGTTGGTTTGACACCATCAGGGCACTGAAGTAAATACTGAACTAGATGAGTAATACAAACATATGCACCGCCTCATCAGTTGGTCTCAAAAGTACAGTATACAACTGAAGTGAGTAAACAAATATATTGAAAAGACAATGTAACAGGCCCTGATGTAGAAACTGTATCAGCTTCAATGTAGGCCCTGTGATCACTGAAACTAAATTGACTTCCCTTGTAATTTCCAATAAGCCTCAAAACTTTCTCAGTTTTGGACTTGTGAGCTGCGTTTTTTTTTTTTATTATTATTATTTACTTTATTTGAGCATAATATTAAAACAAGGTTGCCAAGAGGAAAACAAAACAAAACCGCTACTCCTTTTGAGTACTGAGAATAAGTGTATCCAAGTATTTCTCAATCTGCATGGTCGCACAAATAAAAGAAAATACCACATTTTATCGTTTACGTTGTACAAATAAAAAGAGAATGTACATGTTTATCGTTTATGGTTGTACAAGTAAGAAGACATATATACCATGTTTGTGAGCATGTTTACATCGTTCTTTAATCAGATGTGACCAAGATGCATTTGCTCAGCTCACATGGGGAACAGCATGTTTGTGCTTCACTGCCAGGACAGTGTAAATTCGGCCATGACTGCCAGGTGAATGCACAAAGGTGGGAGTGTGGTGGTATGAGGCTGTGCGAGTGCAAAAGATGTTGGAGAGATGACATTTATCGATGGAACCATGAATGTCTGTGCATGTACCAAAATACTGACTGATAAGATGAGTCCCAGTTTGGTGACCTGTTCAGGGTGTCCCCTGCCTTCGCCCTATCACAGGGCTACACATAGAGACAAACAAGCACACTCTCATTCACACCTACGGACAATTTAGAATAATCAGTTAACCTGAGCATGTTTTTGGACTGTGGGAGGAAGCTGGAGTACCTGGTGAAAACCCACGCATGCACAGGGAGAACATGCAAACTCCACACAAAAAGACCCCAGGCGTCCTAACCGGGATGCGAACCGAGGATCTTCTAGCTGTGAGGCAACTGCTCCAAAGCAGACTAAACAAAACTACGACCTGACCAACGATGTCCAATCCAGCAGAACACCTTGCGGGTATTTTGAAGAGGAAGGTAGAGCAGCACAATCCCCCAGCAAAGGCACGTCTGTAAAGAAAGGCAGAACATCTCATCAGAAATGTGGTATCCTCCATTATGAGCAGGATTCAGTTCGTCATCAAAAGTAAAGGTGGACTTGTGAAGTATTGAAAAACGTCTGATGTGAGTTTCAGATGTGAGCACTGATTTTTGTTGCGTGTAATTCCTAATGTGTGGCCTGCAATTTTAGTATGGTACATATGTAAAACTATTAAATTTACATCAGAGCCAATACCCTATTGTTCAACCTAGAGGTAATGCAATTACTGTAAGGTGATACAGTTTAGAATCCTTTGACATTTAGGTAATACTGCACAGGGGTGTACTCACTTCTGCTGTGTGCTGTATTATAATCAGCCTGTTGAACCAGTATTTAAACCAATTCAACTGGAGAAATGTGTCTGAGTTTGAGCTCCCTCTAACCTTCAGTCCTCTCATTCCATCACCTGGTATGATGTCAGGTTATAGCTGCTCTAATATAACTAAAGACTTTCTTAAAGAGTGGAGCGGTGGCAGCAGACTGGTTAATATTCCCACAGGGACGTCCTTTAAAGATGTGATAAATGATAGAGAACACCGCGTCTGACACCTGCGATTAGCTAACATTCATCAGCAGGAACTAACCACTCCCCTAGAAATGGCCTCCAGGAAACACAACCCCCCCATCCCACCCCCATTATAATAAATGTACCCATCTCTGATAATAATTCACTGAGAAAAAAAGAGAAACGAGAGTGTAAATGGATGGCTGGAAGCGGAGCTGTGATTCTGCTAACAGGAACAAATGATGAAGTAAAGATTTGTCCTGACGGGAAAATATTAATGTGTTCACAATCAGACGTGTGGAATAACAACAGAAAATAAAACAACTTCATAAATAAGAAGAAGGTCAAGTGTTTCTGCAGGAAGCTTGCTGGCAGCCGTTCTAGTGTGCGGCCACAGTTAATTTCTTCCAGTTGTGTGCTAAGGACCTGCAGCCGGACATCGGTCATTTTAAGATATATAAAGCACCTGGTGCCGTGCAGAACACAGAATCAGCAGGAGAACACATTGTGAGTTTCATAAATGACCAATCTAAAGAGCTCCTTGCATCTTTAAAAGTAGTAAACACGTGAAACAAACCTGATCAGACAGAGAGAGGTGTGAAATATGATATGAGAAAATGATATATTGCTTCCAACTGACAGCATGTTTGAGCCAATATTTGAGTGAAGTGCATTCATATTTGGTGTGTTGTGTATTTGTGTTTTCTTATCTTTCCTTCAACACAAGCAGCTATTGAATTCTTTTCAGAGCCCAAGTCCAGACCTCACTGTCTCTGGAGTTTCAAAGTTGTCCCCAGGATTAGTTCTCCAGATTATTTTACTTTTAAACCTAGTTTCTGTGTGTTATTGCTTACCTGTGTTGAAAAAACTACTTTAGTCTGTGAAACTCAAACTCAAACTCAACTACATACAGGAGATTCAACATCCTACAAACTTAACTAGGCTGTACTAAGAAGGGAAAGAGGGAGGTGGAGGGGCTTTGAAGGGCCAAAACATGCTTTTATATATCTGCTGCAGAGCTTTGCAGAGTCACATCTACCTGCCACAGGGGCAGTGTCAAAAATAAGTGGATAACTGGAAATGTAGGCTTCCCTTGTTCGTGTAGCTCTCTGTGTGTACTGTTGTATGTTCACTCTGTGTACACAAAGTTCAAGACCAATGCAAAACTATACATCCACCTTGGCAAGATAACTAACAGTTGCTGGAGTTCATTGGCTGCGCTCTCATGTTCCATGAAACATGCTCGAGGATGTACACTTAAAAGAGGAAAGTGATTACGAGTGTTTCAAGCAAAAGCGCATCATGACAGAAAAAACCTTCCTCTAATTAGTGTCCGACATGTCCATGTGTGGGCTTCTCACCTTGATGAGGAGACTGAATATGGGGGGATAGAAAGCATACTCTCAGTTTAGTAGCTGACACGGGTATGACACTACAGGTAAGACTTAAAATACAACTTCTATTGTACATGTCAGTCAGCTCTAAAGCTTTACACTTGGTATTAACATGTGATCTATACCTGGATATGTCATCTGGACAGCAGTGTATGATGCATGGATTATGCATTTACACTTGTTACTGCAATGCGTCCTCATTACCTAAGTTGTGCCCACAATTGAATCTGATCTTGAGATGTAAATTAGCTAGATCCAGCTATGCTAACAAACAGATTATGTTATTAGTAATACTTACTTGTCAGACTTGCTTTAGTTAGCAGATAGTGGTGAAGTTACCCCACACCCTCTAGAGTCTCAAAGACAGTTTTAACCTGGCCAGGCAGGAAGTCGTTCACTGCAGATATAACATTATGTTAGTGGCATAATGGGTCCCAGCAAGGAGCCGTTTCATGTTTGGGAATAGATGAAAATTGGACGGAGCCAAATCTGGGGAGCAGGGTGGATGCTGCAAGAGTTTGAACCCACATTCGTGAATTGCAGCCATGGCGACAGCTGACTTGTGGACTGGAGCATTGTCCTGGTGGAACAGGACACCACTTCTGAGCTTTCCATGGTGCCTTTCTTTGATTTTCTCACACAGTTGCCGTACCAGGGAAGCATAACATTGCCCTTTCGGGACAGGTACTGTATCACAGCATGGTCACCAACTTGGTTCATCTTGCTTGAATGACTGACCCTACCCGACTCAGTTTGAGTTCAGTTTGGACTCATCATAGGTCTTGCATATGCATTAATACGCACAATGACATGTTTCTCTCTCAGAGTACGAAACATTTTGATAAGTTTTGAGCCTGACCAAGAAGGCAAGACTTGTTAATCAATCCCCGCTCGTATGTTACGGCCCTGATCTTCTGCACTACTCCTCTTCTGTTGTCATCACCTGTATTGTATACAGCTGCGTACCTGTCCAGCATCTTCGTTCGCCCAGCCTCCATTGACTTTTCCCGCCTACCCTCTCTGGAGCAGAAACATGATTGGAGCAAGACCAGACTACAGCCTCCAATCAAGATGCAAGTTGGCATTTAAAAGGGTCATTCATCCAGCATTCGGTGGTGGTTCTTCTTAGGAGAAGTCGAGCTTGCTCCAGTGTACTTTGTGCTTTTGTAACTTGTGATACAAGAAATGGAGCTTCACGTTAGTTCATACAGGGACGGAGTCAGGCTAGTCACAAGGTCTATGAGCATGATTCGAGAGCATAGTCAGTCCACTTCTCCCTATTAGTGTGCCTTAATACTGAGGCAGTGTTCATTCTTTCGACCAGCTCTGTGTTTGACGACTGCAGCCCGGACAACCAAGAGAGCCAAACTTCCGTTGAGGTTGACGTGTCCCTCACTCCAAGCGTTTGCCAGAGTGCCCGCTTAGCCTCCCATCCACTACTGGCCTGTTGCAGAAATCCTTGAGAAGCTATTCAATCGACACATCTCCAACTGGCATTAGTCACCACAAACTTTCAAGTTCTTCTTGTCCACTTTAGAGCCATCTCCTCAAAACCCTCATCACAAAATGACAGCTACTCCTAGCCAGTTGGTCTCCAGTTGGAAGCCCAGGAGAAGGCACAGGTTTGACGGCTGCAGTTCGATCTCAAGTCTTTTTACTTCAAGTTCTAAGCTGACACTGCCATAAGGTGGATGATTTCCAATACCAGTTGCTCTCGCAAAGAATCAAAGAGTTCAAGAGGTGTCTACCCTACCATATAGTTATGTATTTGAATGAGCAGAAAGTAACTTCACTCACTGTGGCAGCCACTCTCGCTGATGAGAATATTTTGACACATAAGGCGTCATTTTCTTTAGTTACTGTGGTGTCCAGTGAACATCATGCTCAGGGACATCCTCCTGTTAAGCCTGGTCGTAAAAACAGTCCCAAAGAGAGGAGGCAGCGACTGTCACGAACCTGGACATGTCATCGCAGATTGTGTTGTTCTGAAGCGCAAAACTCAGGGAAATCCTCCACAGGCAAAAGGTGTAGGACTGATTCAAGCAGAGCACCGCATTCAGACCTTTAGCGTACATGGGAATGAGAAACTTGATTCATGGTTTGAGTCGTGCGTCTTTGATGGTTTTGTGTCATTGGCTGGTGAATCAGTTGGTCAGCGGACGGTGCGCATTTTGCAAGACACCGGAGCTTTGTACTCAGTCCGTTCTAAAATATGTTACGCACTAACATCATAGTTAACTTGTGGTTACATTTCCTTGCGTGACATAGAGATGAGTAATGTTCCATGGCCTGTTCACAGACTTTATGTCAGGTCCAAATTTGTCAAGAGGGCTCTTCCCTGTTTTGCAGTCTGCAATCCCTCTAATTGGTAGTGCAGAACAATGTTAATGGGTAACAATGTAGCTGGTGGCAGAGTGATGCAGAGTTTAGAAGTACTGGATAACCCTACGGTCACTGACCTGCCTCAGTTTCTGTCATCACAGTTGTATCCAGTGTGCCTAGTCACTCGTGCCCAGTAGCACAATCATTTTGGTATTTCCTTGTCAGACACCGTCATAATGTCAGCTCTTTCAGGTGAAGCAGCAACGCAACTCCCAGCAGAGGATACTCCCACGTCTCACTCTGAGCAGGCAGAGCCGCTGGCACCGCCCACTCTGGTGCCTCTCTGTGATGATGCATCTCTTCCGGTAACCTGCGATCGGTTGTGTGCTGCTCACAAAACTGATCAAATATGGCACTGTTAACTTCATCAGCACATGCCACACTGGAGAAACATTTGTGAAAACACAGTGTAGCAGAAATAGCCTCATACGTGGAAACATAAATATTTGTAGCAAAAATGTGTAGCCTCACATAGCCGCACCACATATGTAGAAACTGCACTCGTTCATTAGGGGCACCACCGAATACGAATTCAGAAAAAGTGTAATTTTAATGACATTTATTAATACTTCAGACTGAATATTAATAATAAATCAAATCTACTTGTATTGATCAGTCTCATTGTCAAAAGTTGTAAACTCTAAATTCATTGCCCTCCAGTTCCCAACAAAGAAATACATGGTAGAACTGACGATAATTATACACAAACATTTATCAACTAATACTACATATAGCCCTCCTACTCTACTCTAAATCAAGTCACAATGTAACAATAACAAAAAAAGAAACAGTTGAAGATTGTACCTCCAAGTTGAACAGATTAGCTCCACTTTAGCAGGAACACCTCCTTTGTGGATCCAGCTAGTTGGTCCTTCATCAGAAGCAACACAGCAAAAAGGCAAACACTCACGACTGCCGAGATGACGTCCACGCACCAGTCTCAGCAGCCCTCATCGTTCTCCACATCCGTGCTCCTGTTTGTGGTCCTCCCGGTAACAGTTCAGCAGCAACAGTCTTAACACCCTAAACAGAGCGTGCTGACAAGCAACAGGCCCACACAACATCCACTCCAACAGGAACGGAGTAAAACTCAGTTTATAGCTGTTGGTAACAAAACTCTCTTGCTCCTCCACGTTCTTCCATCCTTCCGTCTTCTCTGTTCTCTTCTCTTAAGTCCCTCTCTACCACATCCGATAGTCAAGGGGAAAAGTTTGTCACGTTGTGTACTCCTAACCTGACACCTGTCTACCCCTGTTAACAACACTGAACAGTGCTTGACACATTCAAGGACAACAGGAAATATTCCCAAAGCTCCACCACATCGTACAGTAAATCAGTGTCCACTTACAATAAACATGGCCCTCTTCAACATCCGCTCTCTGCTGAACAAGTCTTTAATTGTAAATGAACTGATCTTAGATAGAAAACTGGATTGTTTGTTTTTAACTGAAACATGGCTGGGTGTGGATGCACCCGTTGTTCTCACTGAGGCCTCCCAACCTAATTTTAACTGTTGTTATTCTACAAGGAGTGGTAAAAGGGGAGGTGGCACAGCTTCTATTAGCACAAACGCTCTTGTCACCAAACTAATTTTATTTGAACAATACGCGACCTTAGAACATCACACAGTTGTTCTTAGCAGCCCTCCGATTTTATGTGTCACTATTTATCGTCCACCTAAAAAATGTAGTCTTTATCAATGAATTTTCAGAATCTTTAACAATTTTACACAGTTCTTATAACATGATTATCTTAACCAGTGATTTCAACATTCACGTAGACAACCTTTTAGACTCTGTTTCTAATGAGTTTTTAAATTTTCTTAATTATATGGATTTTACCCAACATGTCACACAGCCAACTCACAACCGAGGACACACCCTGGATCTGGTCATAACCTGTGGCCTGTCCACTGATGTCCACTTCTGTGTCCTGGCTGTGTCCATCACTGGCTTTATTCAGCGGGAGACTTCTGTGAGAACTATGACAAAGCGTCATTTGACCCCTGAGGTGGCTGCAAATTTTAAAGAGGTTTTAGACAAATGTCTTCCCATTGTTTTACCTGCCTCCTGTGATTTTATTATTAATGATTTTAACAGCAGACTACAGTCAACCCTCAATACCGTCACTTAAAACCAAGACCATTAGACATAAACCCATACCTCTGTGGAGAAATGAGAAACTTAGAAAAATGAAATTGCAGGGAGGCAGGGAGGAGATGGAGGAAGAACAAGATAACCATAAACCATCAGTTGTACAGTGAACAACAAAACTATACAATAATGCAGTAAGGCATTCCCGAAATCAATACTTTTCAAATCTAATCAAGAATCATAAAAATATCAAAAATCTCTTCTCAACAATAGACAAACTACTCAACCCAGATTTTAACAAACCTCATTTTAATGCCACTGACTCCCTTTGTGAGGAGTTTGCAGACCACTTCATGGGGAAGATGGACACTCAGAAGTGTTTAAACCATATTGGGAGGACTTTGAGAGGATAAAATATTACATCTGAGTGTTTGTCCAGTGTTTCCTCCAGTGAAACACTGGAGGAAACGGTTATGTTGTGGGCCTCACTGAGGAGAAACCTTTATCAAGAGCATTAACCAGGACAAGTCTTTTAGACCCAATCCCGACCCCATTTTTTAAGTTATTTTATGGATCTTATCTAACTTACCACTTTTAAGTAAAGTTTTAGAAAAACTTGTTTTCACAAAAGCTGACTGTGTTGATTCTACTGGATCCGAGTACTGCCTTCGATACAGTAGACCACACTATTCTTTTAACACGCACATCGGCCTGTCTGATGCTCTTCACAGATGGTTTACCTCCCATCTCACAGGCAGGACATTCATGGTAAGTTTAGATACCTGCTCCTCTAGAGTCCATAAAATCACATGTGGTGTGCCCCAGGGTTTGATTTTAGGCCCGGGGCTTTTTAACCTGTATATGCTCCCTCTAGGCGGTATCATAAGAAGACATGGAGTCAACTTTCACAGTTACGCTGATGATACACAGTTGTACATTTCCATGTGTCCTGATGACACAAGGCCAATGGATGTACTTTTTAACCACCACATTTTAGACATCTAATTTATTTGCATGTATTTTGGTTGCTGTGTTTTTGTTGTGTAATACATTTTTTTGGAGATAATTATGTTCAGGCCACACCCACTACCTCATCAACAACAGATGTGGACATTGACTGAACGCACCTGCTGCAAATCAGCATGGCAGGAGGAAACTGGAAAGTGGCCCAAGAAAAGGGACTGAAATCACAGCAGAAGGAGACCAGCAGACAGGACTAAAGGGAAGTGCGTGGAGAAGGGCAGAGACGGGCATGGGTGAGGATTACGGACAGACAAAGGTGATCGGGAACACAGCGCAGACCAGAGACCAAGCCAGGGCCGAAGGAGACGCGGAGCCAACGTACCCACTTTAAAAGGCCAGTTATACGTGTGCTGATTTGGTGAGTACCGCACACAAAGGGGTGGGTACATACGCTAGGGACACTCCAAATCCCCCACTGGCAGATCCGTTCTCCTCGGCAGGCCAACATGGCGCAGCACGGAACTGGGAGGAGTGCAGTCTGGGTCTAGACTAGGGATGCTGAATGGACGTGGTGTTGTAGGCATGTTGTGCATGTACGTGGAGCGGTGCAGGGCTCTGGAAACCGGTAGAGGCTGCACAGGGAGCTGGACGGCGACACTGGAAGAGCCCTCCACCCCTCCTGATGAGACCTGATTTTAGACATTTATTCTCTCTCCCATTTTAGCCTCTACTTTATTTTTTTAACCGACATTTTAGCCATCCTCTGCCCTATTTTAGAATTTTAAATAATTTTATTATAGCCTATTTCAATCTTTTATTGTAATAAGTTCATTCTTAACCTTTTGTCTCTTGGTTTTAATTCACTGCTCACCCCTTGGTTTTATCAAACCTGTATCTTAAAAAAAAAATGTCGGCATTTTAATGTTTTAACCACAAATTTAATTAGTTGTTTTTAACTTTTAATACTCCACACACGGAGCAGCAGCCTTCCAGCCATCCAGGAAAAGATCCCGTGCATGGGATGATTTCCAATTGCTGCTGGATAATAAGGTAACTACGAGTGTTATTTTCAGTGATGGGAGTAACGGCATTAAAATAGACGTTGTTACTGAAAAAAATTATGCCATTAGTAACAGGTAATCTAACTATTTCCATCATTACAACATCGTTAGTGTTACCAACAATTAAATGGGGTGCGTTATAAACTAAAGCTACTCATTGAAGTTCTTGTCATCCGACTTTCCCTCCAGATGTTTCCCTCTAAACAAACAGTTATGCAGCTCCTGTGGCTGAGAGCAAAGTTGGCATTTTCAAAATGAAAGTACAGAGACTACTTTATTCTCCTTGAGGTAAAAGGCAAGAACGTACATGTGAAGCGTACATTATGTCCCAAAGCGAAGTGTTTGTCCACATCCGTTGTAAGCAATTCTAATCTAATGAAGCATCGGTCAACGACACGCTTCTACAAAACTGGTTTCCAAAAACACAGTTGTTGACACTGTTGTCAATTCTTACACATATTTAAACTTAAAAAAGTAATGCAATAGTTACTTTCCCTGTTAACTAGCTACTTTTACAGTGGAGTAACTCAGTTACTTTTTGGGACAAGTAACTAGTAACTATAAATAATTACTTTTTAAAGGTAATGAGCCCAGCGCTGGTTATTTTTATTTCACCGGTAATTACAATGGAAAACTCCTTAGGGCAAGACCTCAAGTACAGTGATGTCGCTATGGAACACATATTTACGTAGTTGTTGCCCTTGATGTGCATGCCTGTTGTAGCCAAAGCCCAATTTCAATGGAATGGGAAATTACATGAATACATTCAAATTATGATTGGATCTGTAAAAACAATCAGTTAGCAAAGCCAGTGTCTGCTGTGTGATACAAGGCTGTCATACAGCAACAACACCTCCTCCATGCTGAGTCATTTAAGGGCCAAGCATGGAAGAGAATGGCAAGAGCTGGCTGCTGCCAGTTCCCTTTAACCCAGGTAGGCCTATACGTGACAGATACAGGGCAATATAATCCAAACTGACAGGCAGAAGTAATCCTTTGCGATAAATTTCAGTAACACTTAGTATTTTTTTAATGTAACCTCATGCATTTATTGTATACATTATCTTTTTCAGGCAATAGAAAGCAAGAACTTGATGATACAGCTGTGAACTTCATCATCAAGGATTCTCAGCTGTTCTCTGTTGTGGAGGATGTTGGATTTAAAGGTCTTGTGGCAAAGCTGGACCCCACATACACTCTGCCAACAAGGAAGGCTCTCAAGAACATGATGTTTGCCAAATATGAGGAGGAGAGGGAGAAGGCCAAAGTTGAGACTCTGGGTGTTGAGACTGTGAGCCTCACCTTAGATATGTGGACTTCAGTCAACATGGACGCATATCTGGCTGTCATCTGCCACTTTATCAACAGGAATGACCAGCTGTCTGCTCTTCTTCTGGGACCCAAGACTTTTCCTAGGACCCACATTGCAGCTGAAATTGTGTCACTGATAGCAGAATGGGGCCTAGTAAGCAGAGTAAGATGCATTGGGACCGATTCAGCAAGCAATATGAATGCTACAGCAAACACTTTAAACTTGAGGCAATCGAAATGTATCGCACACTGCCTGAATCTGGTGGTCAAGAACTCCACTGAAGCCACTCCTGACCTTGATGAAATTAGAACCATGAGTAGGAGAATAGTGACTTATTTCAAAACAAGGACAACTGCAAAAGAGGCTGAGCCAAATGCAGCAACAACTGGGTCGCACAGTGAAGAAACTGAAGTTGGAGGTGGACACACACTGGAACAGCACCCTAGATATGCTTCAGCACCTCTATGAGGAAAGAGATGCAGTGGCATCAGCACTGGCTTCACTTAATACAGACCTGACCAACCAGCAGCTTGAAATAACAGGAGAATGCATCAAAGTATTTGGACAGTATGTATTTTCCTGTTATTTCAGCTGCTGGCTGCATTCCAGGTGGCGACTGTGGAGCTGTCTAAGGAGAATAGAGTTTCAGGATCAAAGGTCATCCCCTCTACCGTGTTTTGCGACATACAACAGAACAACTCTACTCTCAGCTCACCACACCCCATGGCACAACACCTGGTGCATAACCTTATCAGATGCTTAGTGGACAGATTACAAGACAAAGACGGTTCTCTAGCCATTGCTACACTTGTGGATCCACGCTTTAAAACATTTGGATTCACCAGTCAGAGTGGCAGCCTGTGTCAAAAACTGTCTCATAACAGAATGTACAAAAATCACCAATACAAACAATGCTCAGCAGCAGCAGCCATCCACCTCACAAACACCTCCTCAGCCTCATCCTCCACCACCACCACCAGCAGTCTCCACAGGTATTCATTTTTCTTCTATTATGAATAAGGGATGACTAATGACATTTCTGGTGATGATGGTCTTCAATATTTTTCAGTAGCTCACCTGTGGAGCCTTTTGGATGAAGACACGAACAGAGGCTGGAAAATGCAAAGCTAATGCAATTGTGGAAGTGAACCAGTACCTGGTTGATCGTCCCCTGGAGAGAACAGCAGACCCGCTCACATACTGGTCCACTCAAAAACTGTACACCCAAACTTGCATAAAGTAGCTAAACATTTCTTGTGTACCCCAGCCTCATATGTGCCATATGGACTGATTTTTTCCAAGGCTGGGGAATTTGTCTCTAAAAGAAGAAACCACTTGAGCCTGAAAACTGTGGACAAACCATCATTTCTTAATAAAAACTCATTACCTGTTACACAAGCACACCCACTGCCCTGTTTTTCAAGCACACCCCCTTTACCTGCGCACCCATGAACCTCTTTGCCAGTGAACCCCAAAACATACAATGCCAAAATCCGTAATGTAATCTTTATTTGCACCAGCCCCATGTGAAAATGACATCAGTCTGTATTGGTAGAGCACATCTCATGAATGTAGCAGCACCATTTAAATGTTTCATAACACAAAATATAAGTGAAGAGTACATAGGGTTACAGACAGACATTCCAAATAAGAAACATGGTCTTCAGTAGTTACTGTCATTATTATTACTAGTAATATTATTGTATCCGCTAGAAACCATCTAATCATCTACTGTAGTCGAACAGGAATGTGCATGGCAAATCAAATCCAAAACAATTTATGAACCAATCAATGACATGTCTCAATTAAACTTCATTTTACTGACTACTAGATGTCCTACTCAAGCCTTATGTGTCAATGAAGTCAAGTAATGAACCATGTTTTGTATAAAGTGTCGAAGCTTCAACAAAGCCTTGATTAGCCATCACTACAGGTGGGGCCTGTTGAGGCAAAAATAGACTTCATTCTTGACCATCCCCTCCCCCCACTAGGTGTGCGTTGTGTCGGTTTCTGGGGATCGTGGGGTTTTTGTCGCAACTTTTCTGTTGTGCATCCCTTACTAGTCTGGTTAGCCCAAAAGCAGACTTTAATTGGAATTCTGACTACCAGCATGCTTTTGAATGCGCAAAATCTCTCCTCTGCCATGCACCTGTGCTTGCTGCTCCTGATAAGCAGGCACAGCACAGACTTGCTGTGCCCGTCCCTTCTATTTTAAAGGGACAAGTCCCTTTAAAGTAGAAGTTGACACCAGCACAGAAGGCTCTTACAGGATGATGCTCAGGGGTTGGATCAACCAGTTTACTACTTTTTGCGCAAGTTAGACAAACATCAGGTAAATTACTCGACTGTTGAGAAGGAACCGCTGGCACTGTTACTGGCACTTCTGCACTTTGAAGTATATGTTGGTCTCTCCCATTGTTGAACGAGCAAAAAAACTAGACCCAACACAATCCTTTACCATGAACAACGCTGAAAATTAAACGACTGGCATTTTTGTTGAGGTCGTTGGACATGGATGAAGCATTGACAATGAACCATCACTTAATGTAGACCACCCCCATGAGAACTCATCAACCAACCAACCAACCCAGAATGCATCTGACATTACCACAGCGGACCCAGATCAAATAGATACAGATCAAGACCTTTACCAAGAACTAACAGATGTGCCGAACATTGCCATTCTTATCACGTGCCTTGACACTGACCAGAAGCTATGTAACAGCAATGCTTTACCAGTCCCTGTTAATGCACCTATGCCACAGCTTCTGGGCAATTTATAGAGAAAGGGGTGGCCAGAAGATTTTCAACCTCCGCTTGATTCCATTCACCTTCTCATTGGCAAAGACCCGTTGAATCACTTTGAACTCTTGATAGACTTTCAACGACTAAAAATCTGGGCACAGGTCCGGGAACCTCTACCACTGATGTCTGCAGAACTGTCGGACACTGGATGTCCTGACGCAAATTCAGACCTTCACACCACTGAGCAAAACGTGCTATGACAGCCAAGTTATTACACTACACACCAAGGCAAGGACCATGAGTCCTTCCTGTGAACCTTCGATCCAATGCCAGGGCCAGGAATCTACTGCCCCTAAATAAGAAATGGCATACAACTCCATTGAAGTCACAGATGTATTAACGGCCATTGGTGAGGAAATTCTGCCTTAAGCCAAGAGTTGTATGATATACTGAAGCAGAGCAATCCTCATATATGATACACCAAAAAATTGTCACAATTCCTGCTAAGTGCAGATCTGACGTCAACAACATCAGCTACTGGTATCTGTGATCTCAACTTTGAGCGATTGAGACACTACTTCCTGGTCCATTCTGGACTTAACCATTGCTCTGTGTGCAATTATTTGAAAGGAACTATGAACACTGATTTCAATAAACAACAGTTTAGTCATACTTTCTTTTAAATCTGTTCTTCATTTGCAAATACACATCTTAAAATAGAGACTTAAAGATTTATACCTTATGGGTGTATTTAGTCTCATTCTTATCAGCCGTTTATCAGGAGTGCACACATGTAAACGATGTGTCACCATAATATGCCGTTTTGAAATTCCAAATATCTCAAAATTATCTGAAAATGTAACTCTGCGAGGGACCTCTGGACATCAGCCCTCCCAACAGAGGCTGTGCGGGACCCCCTCCTGAGTTAATGATATGCAAAAGTCCCTTTTAAAAGACCATACCTGAAAACACCACGTTTAGTCCTCCTTTCCAAGAGTTCTACTTACCATCCTTCGCAAGTTATTCTGAGACCAACTCGGAGGCTCCACTTTGTCCACTGCTGTTCCGACTTGATCCACAGGTCAACTTAACCATCCACCGCTGCAGCATCACAACGGTGCAAGTAACTTTCAGTCCCTGGAAACTTGGTGCTGTCTAATATTGCCATTTAATTTTCAGAAACTACAGCTAAAAAACTCACCTGTCTTAGGTCAGCTCTTGAGCTTAACATAGGAAAAGGTGTTCTCATTAAACATTTAAAACTTACTGACCTGTAAACATGACATATTTGTTGTACATTGGACAGAACGAAATACATTACTACATTTAAGCAGCTTTTTCCAATGCAATTCCTTCTGCCACATAGTGCATAACTTTCCATATTAGAGACACCCGTCACATATTTACCTTCTCTGTTGCATCCTCTGCTGCACAGCTGACCAACCAGTAGATTGTTGTTCCTTGTCTGGGTTCCCCCTGTAAAATATGGGAACTATTCTGGATTTAACATAGGCAGCATGTTATAAGAAAATGGAACATTTGTTAACATAGCTTGACAAGAGCTCTTTCGTACTTCAGTATAAGAAACGCTAATCAAAAACTTGTGTCGATTCTAAGTGAATGAGTGCATGGCAGAAAATACAGGTGATGTTGTGAGTAAATGTCTAAAAAGTGTGAACATTTATTTGAGCAGTCAACCCAACAAACTCCAAATGGTATCAGTACACTGTGCTCAGTATGTGTATATCTCAGGTACATGACTTGTAAGGACAGAGGATTTGTATTTTGCCGTGTAAGAACTGTGAACATAGCTTGACAAGAGCTCTTCTGTACTGCAGTACTGCAGTACAAGAACTATAAGTGAGCAGACTGCTTAGAGATACATCAAGTTCACCACCTTCACTCATTACCTCAATAAATGGTAATGACTTCCCCCATCTTCCACATCACTTGATCTCAATCTGACAGTGACATGCTTACTTATCTAATACGCTTTAAAAACTCTCAGCTAACAATTATTTAAGAAATAATGAAGTGAAATGTGAAGCTAGCTAGATAGCTTAGTCTTATCACTTAATTAGCTTTAGTATGTAGTGTGTTTTCTTTGGAAAAAGATTAATACATATATTTTTAAGGTTTCAATATCTGCTAAAAAAAATTAATGTATTGGCATTGATTTTTTTTTTCAGCTGTACTTTGTGATGTAGTTTAACTGTATTGTACTGAGAGGTGTTTATCCATTCATTGATATGACTGAGGATGGACTAAATATTATAAACAGTTCTCAAACATTACCAAAAAATAGTAACCTTGCAAAGGTTAGTAGTTAGTGCAGGGCTGTTTTATACGACCATATTAGCTTTATCTACATATTTTTCATGACCTGGTGCACAAATATAACTATACATCAATGTAAGTACCTATACCTCACCGGTGCCACATACGGTACATCAGTCATTAATGATGTACAGATTTCAGCACAGACAGTATTTCACTACTATACAGTGATCATGCTGACTGTTTTACTCAGAACATGAGGACAGGTGAGCTCTTACACTGCCTGTTAAACAATAAAACAGAAAACCTCTCAAGAATGAACAGTGTGATGAAACAGGTCTTATGTTAGATGAACATTTAGTCATTTGCTGACTTCAACAACACAGATCAGAAATTTTATATTTAGAGTACAGCTAAATAAATATTTAGTAAAAATGCAATAAATATATACATGATACATATAGCAATTAAACAATATTAGAATATTCTAATAAGAGATTTAATTTTATAAAAGGACTCCTCTTGTCCATCTACTTTCCTTGAATCAAGGAGTTTGGATTGACCAAGAGGCAGGGTGACGGGATGAGAGCCAACTCCAGGTTTTGTTAGACCCGCTCTAACTGGCCATTGGCCTGTGGGTGTTTTCCAATGGACAGGCTAGCCGCACCTCTCAATGCATGACAGAAAGCCTTCCACATCTAGGAAGCAAACAAGGGACCATGATCTGAAATTATATCCTGGAGTGTGCCATGTAACCATGTAACGCATGTTGCATTAGTAAGTTGGCCATTTCTAAGGCACAGGGTAGTTTTGACAGGGGAACGAAGTGACATGGCTTGATGGGGAAGAGATGTGTGTGTGGGCCCGTCTGTCTAACCTCTCCTTACATCTCCCTCGGAGACGATAATCTTGATGGATAACAAGAGAGGTTAAATAATCTAAAGAGGTCTCATCTCACGCATCCCATTTGTCTTTATTATTTTTCAGCTAGATCTAGAACAAACTTACAGTGGCAACTCATCCAAGATGCGCTCAGTGCAAGAATATATAAGTCAGTTGCATACTGGGCAACAGATACAGAGCCTTGGTGGATGGATAGGAGTGATCTAGCAGCTTCCTTACTCTGACCAGGATGATCAAAATTCTTACGCACTGGAAAACTACTGGCAGAAAAAGCTACTGTCCAGGAGGAAGTTTTACTAGTTCACAAACTCTGGACGAAAGCAGTTTTAGCCTTTTCAGTAGAGTAGATTAATGGTTGGTGATCAAAAACTGCCTCTTCCTGAAGTTAGGATGACTGGCTTATGGGAAAGTCTGGAGACAGACCTAAGACAGGTCAAAATAAAACTAAAGGGGGGGAAAGAACAATCCACAATACAGCCTGGAAGTGGATCAAAGCCAAACTACATAGTCCAGCAAAAGAAAGACAGTCCAGAGGGCAGTCCAAAAGCAGAGTCTAAAACCAGACTAAAAACTCCAAAACAGGAAGACAGTCTGGCAAGCAGCCCTGAGTCTGGGCGAAATCTAACTAAAGAGTTAAAAAACAACAACAAAAACCAGAACAGTCCAGAGGGCAGCCCGGTCAAAATCAAACTAGTTCTGGGAAGAATTTACAATTATTGTTAAATACTACTGAAGGAGAAATGGTCTTGCTTCAGAAATGATTTAATGAAAATAAATTGTCACTAAACGTAAATAAAACTAAATTTATGTTGTTTTTAAACCAAAAAAAGTATTGAAAATCTAAGTCTTAGTTTGAATGGAATTAATTTAGAAGAAGTTTCTGCATTTAGATTTTTAGGTCACGTCACAGATGACTAATTAAAGTGGAAGTCTCATATTGCTCATGTAAAAAAGAACATTCGTAGAAACCTTGCAGTTCTGAGTAAAGTAAAATATATGTTAAATTATAAAGTGAGGAGAATTCTTTATTGTTCCCCAATTTTGCCATACTTGATGTACAGTACTTACAACACTAATTTAATGCTTTAATTGTTCTACAAAAAATAGCAATAAGAATTCTTCACCAAGCTCCAAGAGAACATACTAATGATCTGTTTCTGAAGTCAGGACTATTAAAACTGAAAGACTTAATTCCAATGCAAACATTACCGATTCTGCACAAAACTAAATAGTGCCTGTTGCTCTGTGGTCTTCAAAATCTCTATTGATAATTGTCTGACAAGTAGAAGACGATACGATTTTAAACATCCAACCACACTTAAACAAATGCATGTTTCTGTGACTGGTGTAAAAAAATGGAACCGTCTTGAAGATGAACTTAAAAAGTGTTCAAATATTAATCAATTTAAGAATAAGTATAAAAACTAAATATTTAAACTGTATAAAAAAGGAATGTGAAAGGAATTAGAATTATGTGTACAAAGTGACAGTTTAATTTGTGTATGAGGGGTTGAATAAGAGTTACTCTTCAACCTACTCCTGTTTTTTGCATGGAATGTATTTTTCTTAATCATATGTACAAGATGAAGTTTGCACAATTCATTATGCATACCGTGAAATAAGAACAAAAAAATAAATGAAATAAAAACTATAGTCCAAAAACATGCAAAGCTGCTCCAGAGGATGGCCACAGAAAAAGGCCACAGAAAAAGACGAGGACCATAAAGAAAAGAAAGAAAAAAAGGAAACCGTCCTGTATTGGAGAGTGACATTTGTGGACACTTTAACTTGTTCCAAAACAATTTAAAATGTCCACAACAGTGTGGAGACAGTCCTGAGGTAGGTCAGAATTCAACTAAAATTTTGAAAAAAAAAAGAAAACAGAACAATTGAGAGGGCAGCCTGGAAGCAGATCAAACTTAAACTATATTCCAACAACAGGAAGACAGTCCAGAGGGCAGTCTGAAAGTGGGGTCTAAAGCAAAACTAAAAACTCCAAAACGGAAAACGGAAAGACTGGTCTGGCAAACAGCCCAGAGGCTGGTCGAAATCAAACAAAAGAATTTTTTTTAAAAACAAAACAACTGAATAATCCAGAGGGTGTCCTGGAAGTGGATCAAAACCAAAATACATAGTCTAACAACAGGAAGACAGTGCAGAGGGCAGAGGCGGCCCAAAAATGGAGTCAGAAAACAACTAAAAGAGTCCAGCGGGTGATCCAGAAGCAGATCAAAACCAAACTTCATAGTCCAACAACAAGAAGACGGTCCAGAGGGCGGCCCAAAAGCAGGATGAAAAACCAACTAAAAGAGTTTAAGAAAAGGGATGACACAGTGTAAGAGGGAGGCCCTGACATGTGGCTAAAACCAAATGGAAAAACCGCAAAACAGAAAGACAGTCTGGCAAACAGCCCTGAGGCTGGTCAAAACCAAGCTAAAATGAACAACAAAAAAACCCAACTATAGTCTAAAACAGGCAAAGCCGTTTCAGAGGACGGCCACGGAAAAAGTCAAGGACTATAAAAAAATATTTAAAAAAGGAAATCGTCCTGTATTGGAGAGTGGCTGTTGTGAACACTTTAACTTGTTCCTAAACAATTTAAAGTGTCCACAACAGTGTGCAGACAGCCCTGAGGTAGGTCAGAATTCAACTAAAGATTTGAGAAAAAAACAAAAGATGAAAACAGAACAATAGAGAGGGCAGCCCGGAAGCAGATCAAAATCAAACTACATAGTCCAACAACAGGAAGACAGTCCAGAGGGCAGGATGAAGTAGCAGGGTCTAAAGCAAAACTAAAAACTCCAAATCCAAAAGACAGTCTAGCAAGCAGCCCTCAGGCTTGTCAAAATCAAACTAAAATAACTTAAAACAAACACACAAAAAAACCCAGAACAATCCAGGGGGCAGCCCGAAAGCAGGGTCAAAAAACAACTAAAAGTTTTTTTTTGTGTTTTTTTTTAAAGGATAACACAGTGTGAGACAGTGGCCCTGACATGTGGTTGAAACCAAATGGAAAAACTCCAAAACAGGAAGACAGTCTACCAGTCCTGAGGCTGGTCAAACACTAAAGAGTTAAAAAAAAAACCCAGAACAATCCAGAGGGCAGCCCGGTCAAAATCAAACGATAGTCCAAAAAAAAAAAAAAAGGCAAAGCTGTTCCTGAGGACGGCCACTGAAAAAGACGAGGACCATATATAAAGAAAACAAACAAACAAAAAAAGGAAATCGTTGGTGAGTGGCCGTTGTGGACACTTTAGCTAGTTCCAAACAATTTACAGTGTCTACAACAGTGTGGAGACAGCCCTGAGGTACGTCAGAATTTAAAAAAAAAAAGATTTGAGCAAAAAAAACCCAAAAGAAAGCAGAACAATCAACAGGACGGCCCGGAAGCAGATCAAAATCAAATTACATAGTCCAACAGGAACATAGTCCAGAGGGCAGTCTGAAGTAGCAGGGTCTAAAACAAAACTAACAACTCCAAAATAGAAAGACAGTCTGGCAAGCAGCCCTCAAACTAAACACTTAAAAAAAAATAAAAGAAAAAAAACAATAATCCAGAGAGCAACCTGGTCAAAATCAAACTTGTAGTCCAAAAACAGGCAAAGCCGCTCTGGAGTATGGCCAATGAAAAACGTGAGGACCATAAAAAAAACAAAGACAAAGCAACAAAAAAAAAAGAAAACCATCCTGTATTGGCAAGCGACTGTTGTGGACACTTTAAATTGTTCCAAAACAATTTAAAATGCCCACAACAGTGTGAAGACAGCCCTGAGGCAGGTCAGAATTAAACTAAAGATTTGAGAAAAAAAACAAAAGAAAACAGAACAATCAGCAGGGCGGCCCGGAAGCAGATCAAAATCAAATTACATAGTCCAACAACTGGAAGACAGTCCAGAGGGCAGTCCGGCGGTAGCAGAGTCAACTAAAAGAGTTCAAAAAACAGAAAGACACCGTGTGTGTCAAAATCAAATCAAAAAGTTAACAAAAAACCAAAACAAAACAGAAAAATCCACAGGGCAGCCTGGAGATGGATCAAAACCAAAATACATAGTCCAACAACAGGAAGACAGTCCAGAGGGCAGTCCGAAGAAGTGGAGTCAAAAATTAACTAAAATTGTCCAGAAAACGAGGGTGGCCCTGCCGCGTGTCCAAAACCAAATGAAAAAATCCAGAACAGAAAGTCTGGCAAGCAGCCCTCAGGTTGGTTAAAATTAAACTGAAGAGGTAAAAAGAAAAAAAAAACAATCCAGAGGGCAGACTAATCAAAATAAAATTATAGTCCATACCAGACATAGACGGTCCGGAGGATGGCCCAGAGGCCGGTCGGGCAGGCGTGGCTGCTCTGGAGGCTGGCATGGAGATGGAGCTCCCCAAAGGGTCTGGTGGGAGCCTACTGGAGCCGACCACAGATGAGACGGCAACCTTTGGGAGGTCCGGCGGAACCCCTCTGGAAGCTGGTGATGGAGGAGGCAGATCACCTTTGAAGGCCACACTGGGGGCCGGCGATGGCGGGGCCCCTCCGGAGCAGGGGAAGTCACTGCAGGCACAGACTCAGGAGCAGTCTTTGTTCTAGGAAATCATCAGCTGACTCTGGCAGGTCCCAGCATTTGTCGCTGTTGGAGACGGTCTTGAGCCACTTGGAATCAGGAACAGGAGACACAGCATCAACCCCCTCTGTGGCGGGACCCCCATGGCACTGGTGAGCTGTGAGGTCTGTGGCGTCAACCACCTCGGGAACACGTGTGGCTGTGTCGACCACCTCTGGATCAGGTGAGGTGGCATGGCCCCCTCAGTAACAGGTAAGGCAGCGTCAACCCCATGAAAAATAAAGAGGATCGTCTTGTATCGGTGAGTGACTATTGTGGAAACTGTAAATTGTTCCATAAAAAGATTCCAAAAAACAGGAAGACACAGTGTGAGAGGGCGGCCCTGATGCATGTCCAAAACCAAACAAAAAGCTCCAAAAGAGAAAGACAGTCCAGAGGGCAGTCTGAAAGCAGGGTCCAAAAGTCAACTAAAAGATTCCAAAAAACAGGTTCACAGTTCAAAAACAGGAAGACTGGCCAGAGTGTAGGACTGGTTTTGCAGGACCTTCTAGCTGGGCAGAAGAGAGCTGAGAGGGCCGCAACAGGAACACAGTCCAGAGGGCAGCCCGAAAGCAGGGTCTAAAACCAGGCTAAAGACTCCAAAACAGAAAGACAGTCTGGCAATCAGCCTTCAGGCTGGTCAAAATCAAACTAAAGAATAAAAACAAAGCAAAAAACAGAACAATCCAGAGGGCAGTCCGGTCAAAATCAAACTATAGTCCAACAATAGGCAAAGCCGCTCCGGAAGACGGTCACGGAAAAAGGCGAGGACTATTAAAAAAAAACAAGAAAAAGGAAATTGTCCTCCATCAGCAAGTGACTGTTGTGGACACTTTAAATTGTTTTGGAACAATTTAAAGTGTCCACAGCAGTGTAGACACAGCCATGAGGCAGGTCAAAATTAAACTTAAGATTTGCAGGAAAAAAAAACAACAAAAGAAAACAGAACAATTGAGAGGGCGGCCCAGAAGCAGATCAAAATCAAACTACATTGTTCAACAACAGGAAGACAGTCCAGAGTTCAGTCAGAAGTAGCAGAGTCTAAAGCAAAACTAACAACTCCAAAACAGAAAGACAGTCTGGCAAGCAGCCCTCAAACTACACAGTTAAAAACAAAAAAAACAAACAAAAAAAAAACAATAATCCAGTCAAAATCAAACTTATAGTCCAAAAACAGGCAAATGAAAAACTCCAGAACAGAAAGACAGTCTGGTAAGCAGCCCTCAGGCTGGTCAAAATCAAACCAAAGAATAAAATAAAATAAAACAAAAAAAAAACCCAGAACAATCAAGAGGGCAGCCCGGTCAAAATCAAACTATAGTCCAACAACAGGCAAAGCCTTCACGGAAAAAGGTGAGGACCATAAAAAAAAACTAAAACAAAAGAAAAAAAAAGGGAAATCGTCCTGTATTGGCGAGTGACTGTTGTTGACACTTTAAATTGTTCCAAAACAATTTAAAGTGTCTTAAGGCTGTGTCCACACAGCAGTGTGCACACAGCCTTAAGACAGATCAAAATTAAAATAATGATTAAAAAAAAAAGAAAAAAGAAAGAAAACAGAACAATCGAGAGGGTGGCCTGGAAGCAGATCAAAATCAAATTACACAGTCCAACAACAGGAAGACAGTCCAGAGGGCAGTCTGACGAAGCCAGGTTTAAAGCAAAACTAAAAACTCCAAAACAGAAAGACAGTCTGGCAGGCAGCCCTGATGCTGGTCGAAATCAAACTAAACCGTTAAAAAAAACAAAAAAAAAAACAGAACAATCCAGAATGCAGCCTGATCAAAATCAAACTTATAGTCCAAAAACAGGCAAAGCCGCTCCATAGGACGGATATAGAGAAAGGTGAGGACCATAAAAAAAATTGAAAAAAAATACAAAAAAAAGACAACCATCCTGTATTAGCAAGTGACTGTTGTGGACACTTTAACTTGTTCCAAAACAATTTAAAGTGTCCACAACAGTGTGCAGACAGCCCTGAGGCAGGTCAGAATTAAACTAAAGATTTGAAAAAAAAAACCCAAAATACCAATATAATCTAGAGGGCGACCCAGAAGCAGATCAAAATCAAACTACATAGTCCAACAACAGGAAGACAGTACAGAGGGCAGTCTGAAGTAGCAGGGTCAAAAAAATAACTACAAGAATTCAAAAAACAGGAAGACAGGTGAACAGGAAGAGGGTGAAAGTGGGTGTAAAACAAAACTAAAAATTCCAAAACAGAAAGACAGTCTGGCGAGCAGCCATGATGCTGGTCAAAATCAAACTAAAGTATTTTTTAAAAAAAACAACAACTGAATAATCCAGAGGGTAGCCTGGAAGTGGATCAAAACCAAAATGCATAGTCCAACAACAGAAGACAGTGCAGAGGGGGCCCAAAAGTGGAGTCAAAAATCAACTAAAAGAGTTCAGGGGGCGGTCCGGAAATGGATTAAAACCAAACTACATCGTCCAACAACAGGCAGACAGTGCAAGAGGCAGTCCGAAGAAGCGGGCTCAAAAATGAACTAAAATGGTCCAGAAAACAGGAAGACACAGTGTGAGAGGGTGTCCCTGATGAGTGGCAAAAACCAAAAGAAAAATTCTAAAAAAAGAAAGACAGTTTGGCAAGCAGGGCCCTGGCCCCTGGGGAGCGGTGAGGTCTGGGAGCTGGGGAACAGTGACTCTGACAGGTCCCGACATTTAATGCTGATGGAGACGGCATCGACTTGTTTAGAATCAGGAACAGGAGAGACGGCGTCATCCTCCTTGGCGGGTGGTGGGACCCCCACAGCGCTCCGGAGCAATGAGGTCTGTGGCGTTGACCACCTCAGGAACAGGTGAGTTGGCGTCGGCCCCCTCAGGAACAGCTGAGGCCACATCGACCCCCTTTGGGAACAGCTGAGGTGGTGTCGATCCCCTTGGGAACAGCTGAGGCCACGTCCCCTTGGAGATAGCCAGGATGCAGGGCTGGTTCGGCAGGACCTCCACGGCATTCAGCAGTGAGGTCTGGCCACTGGGAAAGTGGTGAGGTCTGTGTCGTCAACCCCTACAGGAACAGGTTACCAACAAAATTGTGGTTCAGGCATAAACTTTGTCATCAGTGGCAGAATTCTTCACAGGCCTGTGAGCAGCTATAATCTCACCTTTATTTTTCAGTACTATATTCTTATGATTTAACCCTCAAAGACTACTCCAACACAATGCTACAGATGTTTAGTCAGGACACACTTTTGCCCCCATACCCAGGTCAGATGACCAAACTGCATGTCAGAACGACTATGGTGAGTTTGTAGCAGCTCCATCAAATATGATCTAACACCTTAGCAACAACCAAACATAGAAAAAGTCCAAAAGCTTGAAAACAATTTTGTATCTTTATTTCCTCCGTCTTCTCCCATTAATCATGCGACAACCCCTTTGATTTATATGCTGTCCCTGAATATAAAACCGAATATGAAGTTCAAACCTGCAGCAGCTACATCAGTAACATGCCGCCGACACACTCATATTTCACTATTAATAATTAGTCAAGACGAAACCATCATTCTCACTTTATTACTACAACTACATTTTGCTGTTGATACTTATGTACTTATGTAGCAATTTTCGTGCAGGACTTGGGTTTAATGGAGTATTTTACAATACCGTTTTGGTGCTTTTACTTAAGTAAAGGATCTAAATATGCATTTCACCTCTGCTGCAGTAAAAGATGTGGTTGATTAAAACCCATTTTATATTTCAGGTATCCGTGGTCAAACATGTGGGGTGGGGTTATAAAATGGGGGTGAAGGGGAGAAGCCTGGAAACACCACCTGAGGAGTCTCACCCCAGGAACTACTACGATAAATCTGACTACCTCCTCAGTCATATACAGATTACACAAGTTCAATAATTGAGAGAAGACAGAGACGTAGTTCAAAATAAGAAATGACATTTATTGGATAATTGATTGAATAATTGGTTAAATGCTGGATGTCTGGAAGTGTCTGCGGAGAGGGTAACCTAAAAAATAGAATAAACTGATCCAATGAAAATGCACAAAACATATTTACTACATTTAACTATTTAACAGTAAAACTATTTTTAAAGGAAATATTTCTGGAGCAATAAAATTAGCACAGTGAGAGGAAAGTGGATGGAAGCCAGCAGGGGGAAGGTGGCTAGCTACCCAAGTGTTTCAGGAGGGCTACACACAAACTAGAAGACAAAGTGCCCAGTGCTCTTACACTAGAGCCTGTGAAGGAAAAAGGAACACTATAAAGCCCAACCTCCACCACCAGCCGGCAACCAGCTCCACTAAAGGGGAATAATTACCCAAAAAACAGTTGGCTTAATCTAAACTACAGAATGAAGGTTAACACAGCAAAGCTAAGACAAAGCTAATATTGGTTATGCAGACTTGAAGGGGATCAGCGACACCCACATTACACCAAGGCAGACAAACTTGGTCTCACAAACCTCAGCCCAACAGACACCAATATGAGGCAAACAGGGGACTGTCAGGCAAATGCATTTCATCATCGTGTGCATATGAATGAATAGTCTTTGAAACAGGCAAAACCACTGAAACAATCCTGACTACAACACCTACCTCAGAGTCACAAAGGAGCACATGTAGCAGCCATCAAGCACAGACAAAAGGCTGCCATGATGCCACAGGTGCTTTAAATATCCTCAATCAGGGCCTGGGCCATAGGAGGAGTCAACCTAATTCTCTGGTGGTGTGTTCAGGAGCTATCAGGAAATGCTATATTTGCCTGAACGCAAATGTCCCCACTACACATACACAGACTGATTTACACCAGCAGAAGCATCTGGGCTGCTAAAGGCTCTTCGGTGGACATTTCCTGCATGTACAACAGTCATGAAGATCATGTTGAATCAAAATTCTGGTTCAGTCCTGAACGTAGTCATCAGTGGTATCACACTGAGACTCTCAGTATGCAGGTTGTGTTGAGGTCCTTGAAGCAGAAAGAGGCTCCACTCTGAGAATCAGACACCTGAGAGACACTGATTCAGTAACACAAAGCTTCGAGTGGAAGAGTGGTTCACCTGGAACAACTCTGAACTCTTGAAATTTTCAGTGTGGTAGGTTGTTGCTCAGAGGTTGTTGTTGTTGGTAACACATAGATAGCAGGGGGAGCCATGTGAAAAGCCAATAGGAGGCTTATACCCGAAGCCTACATCCTGTCAGTCAGACTAACACATGGTTGGTCATGCAGCAGCTGCTTAGGATTCATCAAGCAGATGCATCATCACATCTTCACTACAACAAACACAGCAACAGAGCACTAAACATCGTTTCACTTCTATGTGGAAAGTTTTATAATGGAGAACCACGGAGAACACCCTTTGGATACCTGCAATAAAATGACGTCTGGTCCGCTGTGGCCTTTTCAGTTACATACTATATCCAGAGTGTGTTACCTTTTCAGTGACATGCATCCTATCTTCCCCAGTGTGTTAAATCCAGTGGAAGAGCAAACCTTAGAAAAATGATTCATCAATCCAATCTTACTGTGAAGACCAATCTGATCTCTGTTTGTTGCATTTTGCAGGTAAGTCAGTAAAACTAATGAATATCAGCAGGTTGACTCTGGTGGTCCTGATGCTGATTCCTCTGCTTGTCTTGAGTCTGTGGACGACGTCAGTTCATAAAAGTCTGTCTCTTTTATTTTCTTCTTCAGGCCTTTAGTTTGAAAGTCGTGGATTTCGCTTAATTCAATCCTCTGTTGTTGTTTCAGGAAGAAGAAAACTTAGAAACTGAACAGAATGAACATGTAGAGATGATGGAGGTGAGAGGTCCTATGAAACTCACCCTGTAGTATGACCAGAATAAATGAGTTTATGAATGCACTGGAACACTGTTTGTTTTGTAGTATGGGGCTTTAAGGAGAGTTTAATTTAAGTGAATTAGAGGATTAGGAACCAGTAATTTTATCTTAAGCAGAAAGTAATCCAGTGTTAGCTGTTCTTAAATACATGGACAGGGTTTTAGGACTGAAGTCCATTTCATGTCTCCATTAGTTGGGCCCTCATGAGAACATCTCAGCGTCACTGCAGCACAGACAGACGACACAGAGGAGCAGGAAGACCTGGTGTGAAGTTCAGTCAGGTTAGAGCGCCTACAGGGAAGCTGCACTTCACATTTCATTTCATTCATGACAAGTACTTCACCCAAATCTCATGTGATTTTCTTCAGATGCAGCTGATGCAGAGCTGAGAAAGACCTGATGGAAAGAGGAAGTAGCAACACTGAAGCAGCACAGGAGAGGCTGTGGGGAAGTCAATATATTTACCTTCAACTCCAAAGACAGATTTCAAGGACTAGATTTATACACTGCGTGCAGTTCAAGTCATGGAATGGATGAAAACAAGTTCATTTGCTTGTTTTATTGATGTAACAACCAGCATTGAAACTGTTAGAATATGGTGTTGATGGGAAGTTCTGTAAGTCTTTACTGTCACAGAATACGTCTGACTGTAAATTAGTAGTTTCAAACCCCCTTGATGCTGAAACGGGAAGATGTTTTGTTTCCTATCTAATTTTTAGTCCATATAAATGAGCTGGCATGTGCAGGTTAACCATTAAACTGCAGTATTAAGCATAGGGAGACTGTGTTAAATGTCCTGTTGTCTGCTCATGATGAGAACAAGGATGCCATGCAGAAAATGTTGTCCTGTGACAATTTGCATCCAAGATTGTGTGTGTGAATGGAAGTTTTCTAAAAAAGAAAAAGCTCTTAATCTTATTTGAGAACATCTCAAGTTTATGGGGTTTGATCTAGTTGTGACAGCAGGAGGATGTCTTCTAATGATATAAATGCCATTATTTTAATAAATCACATCTCACTGGTCCCAGCAGAAACCAAGAAAGAAATGTGTTTAAACAGATCATTCAAACTCCACTCCATGGATGCAGAAGACGACACTGCAGAAAGTTTTCAGTTTTAGCTAAAAAAAAAATTCTCTTTATTTTTCTGATTGTATTTTCTTGAAAAATATAAATCATTTAGGTTTTCCTTTCATTCTGAGTTTGAGTATTTTGTCAGTACAAGTGTATATAGTTGTATATGTATGTATATGTACATACATGTATATAGTTCATCATGTTTTGAGATGTTGCTGATGTGAAGACACACATTCAGACTTTGTGTTGCAGAGGAATTTAACTGCTGTGTTATTTAATCTCCTTGTTGTCGATTTAAAATCATTGAGGTCGTTTATGACTGGGTCAAGATTCACTCACTGTGAAGTCTTTAATGAAGTCCAGCACTTCATTATGAGTTTTGTTTCACTAAAACAGGATGTTTTTCAGGGTTTACTTGGCAATATGCCAAAGATATTTGTCACCAATGAGAAGCCAAGTCAAGTCAACCTGAACTCAATATCTCAGGAACATTTTCAATGAATTTCTTCAAAATGAAACTAGAAAAGCACTCAGAGAGCTCATACCTCCTCCAAGGAGCTTCAGTCCACCCCCAACACAATCTCCCAATACACATACTTTGTATGGAACGTTACAGATACAAATGTAATCACATACAGTTGAAATTTCCGACCGACAATGTGGTCTTCACCCCATCTGACCTAATGAACAGACATGGCCTCTATCGCGGCAGCTCCTAACAGCCTCCCAGCTTCTTAGACAACTGGAGATAAGAATTCCAGCCCAACCGTGTGTATGTCGCTCAGGAAGGAAAGAGAACTCCGTCATTGTCACTGTTTGTCTTGTGGAGCCCCAAAATGTCATGTGGTCAGAGGGGGTTACCCCAAAAACAAGAGTGCCCTCTGGTGGCTTTTAGAGTAAACAGCATTTAATTGTCCACCTGGTTACACTTACATTAAAAAAAATTCCTGGATGGATTTGTTCCTTGTCCCATTTCACACATTTCCTGAAAATTTCATCCAAATCAGTTCACTACTTTTCGAGTTATTTTGCACACAAACAAACAAACACCGGCCATCACATAGCCTCCTTGGCCAACTCATGTTTCACTGTGCTGCTTCACAGATTATACTGAGAGACTCAAAGTCTGGTGGAGGCAGAATGGTAACTTCATGTGGCTGATAGAGCTCCTGTGGACATCATTACCCTGCTGGCATGTTTTATTGTCTCTGGAGTCACACAGACAGATGAAGAGCAGCGATGAGTTTAACTGCAGCAGTGAGTGGACTTACTGTCATCCTTCTCTCTGTGTCAGGTACTGGAGGTCTACATTTACATTCACTGCTTCTTAAAGAGAGGAATGTGGGGAAATGAGAGATCTGATGAATAAGGTCACTTTGAAGGACTGTATGTGAACATAGATGGATCGGAGTTGCGACAAACTTTCCTAAAATGCTACACACTGGATTTGAGGACATTTCCAGGATGTTAAGGGTGAACAAAAATGTTCTTGTTTCCTCTCTAGTGATTCCTCATGAATGAATGAAACCTGTGTGTTGCTGAGTTGACTGCTCATGTCTGTGTGCAGCTTCTTTAACATCATATTGGTGTCAGACACTGGAGCTGGTTCACTGTTACTGAAACTCCTCACTCTGTTCTTTCACTATATGAGTGTGCTGTTTGCAGCTCTGAACAGGTACCAGCAGTGAACTATGTGCTCTTCTTTCTGTATATCACAGCTGCTGTGAACATGTTCCCACATTTCTGTGGCTTTAACATTGAACTCAGCAGCATTCTGACTGCAGAGTGAACACAGGAAACCAAGGACAGGAGGAAATGACCAAGGCTGAAATGAATCAGTGAACTGAGAGGACACAGTGGCATCATGACCCAAAGCTGAAACACCAGACAGACCATTTAAATACATTTCCTGATAAATCTTTATATTGTACTTCAGTTGTTTTCTCCATGTTACATCTTTAGTCTGATCCCCTATCTACTGTCTTATTGACTGAGAGGTAACTGAGGCTGTTAATTAGGGCCCGAGCACTACAGTGCGTAGGACCCTATTGTTCCTGTAGTGTTTCTTTGGGGGGCGGTTTGGCGGTTTGGCGGTTGGTTTCTTTTTCTTACGCCACTTTGAACCTCAATTTGACCCCTAAACATGCTCAAAAACTCCCCAAATTTGGCACACACATCAGGACTGGTGAAAAAGTTGATATTTTGGGGGAATTACACATATGAATGGCAAAATGACTCAATAGCGCCACCTTGAAAATTGGGCTTTAGTGGAGTTAATACGGCTAGTTTCACATAAACTCATGAAATTTGGTACGAAGGTACTGTAGCCCAAGACAAAAACATTCCTGCTTTTAAAATTTCAAAAAAGGCTCAACGGCGCCCCCTAGAGCACGTAGTGTGCAGGCATTGGAATTTATCGAACTCCTTTGCCCGATCTTCACCAGATTCGCTGTGTGTCATCTAGACCCCTCCAGGATGAAAAGTTATTAAAATCTTGTGGCTGCGTCACACGGTGTGGGCGTGGCATGGCGGCCATTTTGAACAAAAAAGCTCCATGGCGCCCCATAGAACACGTGGTGCGCAGGCATTGGAATTTAACGAATTCCTCCCAGGATTTTTGGCCGATCTTCACCAAATTCAGTGTGTGGCATCTAGACCCCTCCAGGATGACAAGTTATTAAAATCTCGTGGATACAACACACGGTGTGGGCGTGGCATGGCGGCCATTTTGAACAAAAAAGCTCAACGGTGCCCGCTGAAAAACGCTGTGCGCAGGCATTGGAATTTAACGAACTCCTCCCAGGATTTTTGTCCCATCTTCACAAAATTTGCTGTGTGGCATCTAGACCCCTCCAGGATGAAAAGTTATTAAAATCTTATGGCTGCGTCACACGATGTGGGCGTGGCATGGCGGCCATTTTGAACAAAAAAGCTCAACAGCGTCCCCTGGAAAACGTGGTGCGCAGGCATTGGAATTCAACGAACTCCTCCCAAGATTTTTATCCGATTTTCACCAAATTGGCTGTGTGGCATCTAGACCCCTCCAGAATGAAAAGTTAAAAATCTTGTGGCTGCGTCACACGGTGTGGGCGTGGCATGGTGGCCATTTTGAACAAAATCGCCATATGGAATGAAACAGGTTTTGGAGGTGAAGGCATCCATGTAAAATCACCAAATCCACACAAATCCTCATTAATCTCAAGAACTAACAATTGATATACAATTCAGGAATGGGCGTGGTCAAACGGCTCCACAGCGCCCCCTACAAATATTCAAATACTCATATAAAATCACTGCTTTATCCTACAAACATGAAATTTGGTACACACGTACAGTATCCCAAGACCAACAGATTTGCACAATCCAAATTTCAAACAGCTCCACAGCGCCCCCTACAAATTTCAAAAATTCCTATAAAATCACTGGTTTGTCCTACAGACATGAAATTTGGTGCATGTGCAGAGCAGGATGAGACAAATACTATTGCGTGCTATAGACATTCCGATCTTATCCCAAACGGCCGTGGGGAGGGGAGCAAGGGCCCGTCCGACGCTGCTTGCAGCTTTAATTGTGGTTTGTGTTCTGTGTTACAGTGGTACAGGGTCTGAATGGATGGACGGTGACTTACTCTTCTACTCAGATCTGTGCTGTAAAAGGATCATCAGTGGAAACATGCATACAAAATAAACTGGAACTGAACTGCAGTTTAAAAAAAGATTCAGACTCCACGGGTCATTTTAAGTAGACTTTTTTATTTTAACTGAAACTTGGACACTACATGATGACAGTAGTCCTTTCATCGAAGCAAGCCCCCTCCTGATTATAACTTCAAGCATCAACCTTGGCTTTCAGGCAGGAGTAGGGGGGTTGCTGTCATTCATCATAGTGTTTTTAAATGCACCCCCACTGCTCAGTGTAGTTTCACATCCTTTGACCACCTTGTGCTTACTGTTGGCGTTGAAGAGCCTGTCCTCCTGCTGTGAGTTTACAGACCAACCAAGCCAAATTGTGTTTTTATTCATGAGTTTTTTGAGCATTTATCCTGTCTTGTGCCCAAGTTTTCCAACATCCTGGTCTTATTTGATTTTAATATTCATGTGTGTTGTCCCTTTGATGCTTTTTGCTACAGATTTTACTGAAACTCTTAAGTCTTTTAGTCTCTCCTAGGCAATAACTGTACCGACGGACACAAAGGGTCACATGCTTGACCTGGTATTATTCAGTGGTCTCAGCCCAGGAACCTGTGTGTCCGATCACAAGACCATTTTATTCTCTGTGGTTCTAGAACTTTTACCAGATTCTAGGACCACCGCGCACTGGTGGCAAGTTTTTAAATCCACGTCTGCCAGTAAGTACTCTGACCTTTTTACCACTGCCTCTTTAACCGCTTCCAACCCCTGTATAACCACAGAGGAGCAGGTCTGCCTTTTTAATGAAATCTGCCGGTCTGCCCTGGACTCTGTTGCGCCATACAGACTTAAGAAGTTAGCCACTGCACCACAACCTTGGCTGAGTGTACTTGTATTCTATGAAAGCTGGAAAGACACTATGAAATTATAGGAGTCCGTCGCCATATCATGGTTCACTTTTTGCGGTCTCACTGTATCATGGATTTTTAAATTGTATATAAAATACTTAGCATACAGCAGATGAGTAGACGCACGTATGGAAAACGCAGCTACGGCCGCTTCCTCTTGAGCTAGTCGGTCGCTGATTGATTGGCGGTGATGGAAGCCAACCAGAACCTTTGGTTCCACATGGTGAGTGTTTACTGGAAATAACCGTCAGAGAACTGGTGACAGTCTGTAGGATTACCGTAACATCATCATCAGTTTTGCGATAGGCAGGCAGACATCCTCGATGTCGGGGTACAGTGGATCGCTGCATCACTAGTTCCACTACCGGACACAGCTAACTGTGGGAAAGGTTAATAACAGTGTGGGGAGGGTTTATAAAGCCTTACTGTATATCAAACAGCAGTTAAAGAAGCGAGAACATCCTTTTCCAATTTAATCCCAACCAATCACTCCAATCCCAGAATTCTATTCAAGGTCATAGATTCCATCATCTCTCCCTCCTCCTGCCAGATCAACGATGCCTCTCCAGAGATTAGTGAGCAGTTCTTATCTTTCTTTATAAACAAGGTCGCGAACATCAGGCAGTCGATCACTCCCCTGGACTGTACTTTAGTTCCAAGCAGAGACACTCTGAGTCATTTTAGCGATTTTGAACCCGTCTCTCTCTCTTTTTTATCTGATATTTTAGCCCACATTAAGCCAGCCACCTGCAGCTTCAATTTTACTCCCACCCGATTTCTAAAAGATGTGTTTGACACAGTTGGATCCAGTATTTTATCAATTATTAACAGTTCTTTATGCAATTGAGTTTCTTTTAAGCATGTTGTGGTCCAGCCTCTTTTAGAAAAACCCAATCTGGATCCATCTGATTTTAACAATTTCAGGCTAATTTCTAAGCTCCCTTTTTTATCCAGAATTTTAGAAAAAGTGGTTTCTGTCCAACTCTTAGACTTTGTGTGTCAAAATAATCTTTTTGAGAAATTTCAATCTGGCTTTAGAGCACTGCACAGCACTGAGACTGCTCTCCTCCAGGTCACTAACGACCTCCTTTTAGCCATAGACAGAGGGGAGTCTGCCATTTTAGTTCTTTTAGATCTGACAGTAGCCTTTGACACAGTCGACCATTTTATGCTACTTGATCGTCTTGACACCTGGGTGGGTATTGAGGGCGCTGCTCTTACTTGGTTTTATTCCTACCTTTTAGACAGAACCCTTTCGGTCACCATTGGCAACCACTCCTCTAGCACAGCCCATATTGCCTGTGGCAGGGGTGTCCAACCCTGGTCCTCGAGGGCCACTATCCTGCATGTTTTAGATGGTTCCCTCTTCCAACCCACCTGACTCAAATGATCAGATCATCATCAGCTCTGCAGAAGCCTGATGATGATCCTGATCATTTGAATCAGATGTGTTGGAAGAGGGAAACATCTAAAACATGCAGGATAATGGCCTTCAAGGACCGTAAGGGTCAATTTTAGGTCAGATTTTATTTTCTATTCATATGCTCCCACTTGGTCAAATTATCCAGCAGCACAATGTTTCTTTTTTTGTGCCGATGACACACAGATATACCTCCCGCTGAGACCGTCTGATGGTAGAGGTCTAGCTGCTGTGTTAGACTGTCTTAGTGACACTAACAGCTGGATGACACAGAATTTAATTCAACTCAACAACTCAAAATCAGAAATCATCTTGTTTAACCCCCCTCATAGTGATACCAGCTTCACCCATAACTCCCTATGTCCACTTTCCGCCAACCTAAAGCCCACTGCTAGGGATTTAGGTGTCCTCTTTGATTCAGCTCTGTCATTCAATCCCTACATCAAAACAACCATCCAGTCCTGTTTCTTCCAGTTAAAGACAATTTCCAGAATCAAACCAATGCTGTCACCTGCAGACCTGGTAAAACTCACATTCTCTCGACTTGATTATTGTAACTCTCCTTTCAGGTATCAACCAGAAATCACTCTCCCGCCTCCAGCTGGTCCAAAACGCAGCAGCTAGGCTTCACACCGGTTGTAACAGACAACATCACATAACCCTGTCCTTACATCACTCCACTGGCTCCCTGTACATTTGAGAATTGATTTTAAGATTTTATGGATATCTTTTAAAGCATGGTCTTGCTCCTAGCTACATCAGAGAATTGCTGACCCCTTACGCCTCACCCTGCAGCCTTTGGTCTTTGGGCAGGGACCTCCTGACGGTTCCGAAGTCAAGGCTCAAAAGTAAGGGTGACCGGGCCTTCACTGTGAGAGCTCCTTGGCTTTGGAACACCCTGCCCAAGGAGATAAGGCTTGCAGATTCAATGTCTTCAACGTCGCTTCTCAAAACACATTTTCAAAGGCTTGCTTTTGTGTGACTTCTTCTCTTTTAGGTCTTTTCTATTTTGTCTTTTTATATATTGTGTTTTTTTTTATTGCTTTTATTTTGTTACTTTTTTAAATGGCATTTTCCTGCTGCCCTGCCTGTCAAAGCACATTGTAAACTTTATTTCTAAAGGTGCTATATAAATAAATAAATGATGAAATGATGCAGTGGGATGGCGGCGTGGATCGAATTTGACTCGTGAGTTGACATTGCAATGAACTCTGTGAGTTGCAGGAACCAAGGAAGGTCAACAGAAACATGGATTCTAGGTTGCCGGCTAGAGGTTGAGACGTAGAATGTTGGAGCGTGTTGATGCCTTAGAATAGGAGGGCAGATGTCAGTGGAACATGACCATAAATAATAAATTATGCTGCCGAGGTATCATTGGGATTTTGAGTCATAGATGGAGGTGAGCAACTTGAGATGGAGCTGGATAATGTAGCTACCTCGAATGATGGAAAGGGGGAACAGAATCTATTATGGGAGAAGTGAAGGAAGTCAGCGATATTGTTGAGGTAGCTCAGGAAATCTTCGGCTTTTTAATTGGCCATTTGTGACTATAAGAGGGTAGCAATAACAATGGGGTAGATTTTGACTACTGCTGAAGACGGATGGAGAAGTTGGAGAACAGTTAAAGGTTTAAACCCCAGAGGATGCAGCTTGGGTCAGCCTGTTTCTTTATCCACACCTGCCTACAGGGACAGATATGATGCTAATTTTCAAGGTTTATTTATTTATTTTTAAAGGGAAAGGGTATTAAATCTATAATAAAAGGTAGGAGGTTGTATTTTTCTAGACTGCGAAGCAGATTTCTGGACAGAAAAGATAAATAAAGTGAAAATTATTCATATGGCATCAAAATCTGCAGTCGAACAATGAAACAGCACCATCATACAAATACACTGGATTTAAGTATTTAAATGTATAATACCACATTTTTAATGGGGTTTACCATTGAAACTTAAAATACATACCTCAGAGGAGAAAGTCAGCCCTAACAGTCAAAAATAGTGGTGAAAAGTGATTTATCTTTTATCATATTTTAATTTTGAAAGCTATTCCAACAGCTTTCAGGAAAAAAATTCAGTAAAACAAAAGATTAGTTCATGAATTAAGTGGCAGTAGTGTGATTATCATTCAGTGTGAGAGACTCAGGATGTGAATTGCAGTAAGTGGCTATTCAATGGTAGTTTCAGAGTTCAGCTGTCAGGATGGACTCTGCTCTTCAGCCTTATCTGGATCCAGGCCTCACCCTCCCCCTCTGAATCTCTCTCTCCCTCTCTTTCTCAGTGTGCTTGTTAATTGCAGGGATTGGAGACAGCTGTGGGGATCGGCTCACCTGTGTACAATCACCCACACCCAGAAAAGCACAGCTCATTCTTCCACACACAACCAGAGCATAGACTTTGTTATCTCATTTCCCTGCCTTCTCCAAGCCACAGCCGTTCCAGATGTTCCGTTTGCAGATTCATCCCAACCAGATCTGTCTGTGTGTGAAACGGGACTACATAAAGGAGACTGTGCTAAAAATGTAAACATCACTGGTCAATAAAGTCTATCTATGTCAAAATCATCTACAGACAGCAAAATGAACGGGGGGAGGAGGTGAAGAAGGAGAAAAAATTGAGAAAAAGAGGTTAATTAAGAGCTTTTTTGACTTTGCTGCCTTGCTGATCCACTTGAATGCAATTTCGTACTTGGATTTCAATAATTTAGGCAAAACATGTAACTTTACAGTATGATGGTGGGGAAGCTGTGGATACGAAGGTCCTCGATTTGATCCCAGCTCATAACATACCTTACATTTCCAAAAGTATTGTGACACCCCTCCTAATAATTGAATTCAGGTGCTCCAGTCACTTCCATGGCCACAGGTGTACAAAATCAAGCCCCTATGCAGACTGCTTCTACAAACATTTGTGAAAGAATGGGTCGTTCTCAGAAGCTCAGTGAATTCCAGCATGGTACTGTGATAGGTTGCCACCTGTGCAATAAGTCTATTTGTGAAATTTCCTCCATACTAAATATTCCCCTGTCGGCTGTTAGTGGTATTATTCATTCATTCATTATCTATACCGCTTAATCCTCACTAGGGTCGCGGGGGGGCTGGAGCCTATCCCAGCCGACTTTGGGCGAAGGCAGGGGACACCCTGAACAGGTCGCCAGTCTGTCACAGGGCTACATATAGAGACAAACAACATTCTCTCATTCACACCTATGGACAATTTAGAATAATCAATTAACCTCAGCATGTTTTTGGACTGTGGGAGGAAGCCGGAGTACCCGGTGAGAACCCACGCATGCACAGGGAGAACATGCAAACTCCACACAGAAGGATCCTGGGCGTCCTAACCGGGACGCGAACCGGGGATCTTCTAGCTGTGAGGCAACGCTGCTAACCATCGCGCCACCGTGCAGCCTAGTGGTATTATAGTAAAGTTTAAAAAGAAGTTTAAAAAAAAAACAGCAACTCGGCTATGACGTGGTAGGCCATGTAAAATCATAGAACGGGTTCAACGGATGTTGAGGCACAGAGTCAATAGCTACACACCTCTAAACTTGGTGTGGCCTTCAGATTAGCTCAAGAACAGTGCATAGGGAGCTTGATGGAATGAGTTATTATTATAATTATGAAATTGGTCTGAATACATGCTATTCATGTTACTTTAGCTTGACTATGCAGAAAGGTCGGTGTCTGTTTGACCGTTCTTATGCAGATATTTATGTGAAAAACAAATCAAAACCACTGCTGCAGAAAGAAAGGCCAGATTTATTACTAAATATACAGAATAACTGGGGATCCCACAAACACACAAAGAAATATAGGATATAATTATATACCATGGACAGTAACTATGTTGAAACAATTTTACCAAAACTGTGTGCAACAATACAATAGAAAAAATAAATAAAGCTTTCAAAAGTTGTGCTAAGGTTTGCAGAAAAACAATATTTTATGCAGCCTTCAACCTGAAGCAATGTGATACCTCCTGATGTAAAGGTCTCTGTGCATCAAAGACACTGATCTTCTTAAATGAAGCTTTAGGTTAGAGAAACAACATGAACTGTTATGTATTATACCTATGGAATTCATGTACTTTTTAGAAGACATGCTTGAAGGCAAAGTCTTGAGCAGTTGTCATAAATATACATGTACTTTGACTTTAACTGTCTGTTCATAGTCCAACTAGTGACATCCGTCTTAAAGGCCAAGTTTTTTGGTCATTCACAGTGAAATTACAGAAAACTACACGAGAAGTCTGCTCCAAACCCAGGTTTATGTCTATAAAGTGGGACCTGAAAATAATGAATTTCCCCATATTTAAGCTGTATACATATTTTCTTTGTTATATTTGGAGAACCATTCAGATTTTTTTTTCATTTTTGTCATCAAGTATTACATTCTTAAATGATTCTATATGTTTGGCTTTGTATCTCAAAACATATTGGATACATTCCGCAAAGATTTTACAAATATTTTTATAAATATTCATATTTTAAAGTAAAACTGTAAATCAGTGAGGGTCGACCAGATGTTGTTCTAAAAATGAGAGAATTTGAGATGGAATGACCCTCAACTTAATGTCTTAATGAAGACAATAGCAGGCATCTGAGAATGGGAAATGAGAAGCTGATAAGTACTCAAAGTGTCACTTTTGAGACTTCACAGGACTCTGGAGGAGAGAAGCTTCACTCCTTACTGCGACCTCCTGACTGTTTTCTGCTCTTTACACCCAGAAGTGTATAAATAAAATGAAGGAAACTGTACTGGACCCAAGATACTCAGTCAGCAGGACCAGCATTCAAAAAACATGTTGGGCCTGAGTGTATCTGGACATACACACACACACACACACACACACACACACACACACTGCTGTATTGTTCTGTCAGTTATCAGGCCAATTAAATGGATTCTCAGTGTTACTTAAAAGGTAATGATGAGACTAATGGAGTCTGGAGTCTGCTTTCACTCTTCAGGCCTTTTCTCTTCACAGCTGCCTGAATGAATCTACACCACTTAAAGAATCTGGTCGGGCTCTTAGGATATTGAAAGATCAGTCTGTGGGGAAAAAATGGCACACTGGTCTAAAACATCAGTAAGCAGCTATACAGTATACAATGTCTTTATTTAACACTCACATTTCACGTTCTTGCAACCAGTGGTGTAATAGAATGTAGTTGATCCCTGATCCATCAGGATCTCTCCTCACTGTTCTCCATACAATATGAATAGCAAAATTGATAATACAGCATTTCTGCTGCTTTTACCTTTTTGTTGTAAAACTTCCCTTTAAATCTTGTTGCAGAGTTGTAGTGAAAAGAGGAACCAATGGAATCTTCTTCCTCATTATGTTCTGTAAATGAAAGCTGTCATGTTACCACATATTAGACAGCATATACACCAATGTCACTGACATGTCTGTGATAATCCGATACCAGCCAGTAGTATCAGTTGACTGATGTATCTGTCAGGCTCTCTTTGATCGTGTGGACGTGCTGCCTGAGAAGAGATCTTGATTGGTTGAACACTTGCAATTGTGACAACCTTAAAGTAGTGAGAACATGATAGCTCTGAAGACATTTCAGTTGTGAGTTTACTTTGGTCTTGAGGATGTGTTTTTTTGAAAGCACATATTAGTCAAGATAATTTGCTACCTACAAACACAGGTTGGGTGTGAGGACACTAGACAACACAGACCACCTGTACAAGAAGGGCCAGAGGAAGCTGTACTTCCTGAGGAGGCTATGATCATTGAACATCTGCAGGAAACTCCTGTGGATGTTCTACCAGACTGTGGTCGCCAGTGTTCTCTTTTATGCTGGGGTGTGCTGGGGTGGCACTACATCAAAGAAGAACTCCAACAGGTTGGACAAACTGATCAGACGAGCTAGCTCTGCAGTTGGCATGAAGCTGGACTCCCTGGTGACAGTCGCAGAGGGGAGATCCTTGAACAAACCACTGGGCATCATGGATGATGCCAGTTACCCTCTGCACACTGTTATCTAAGCACAGAGAAGCCTGACTCAGAGACTCCTTTGTCCCCCGAGCCATCAAACTGTACAACTCTGCACTTGGTGGGAGGGGGAGATGAGGTGGGGAGGATGAGAATGAGCACTGAGCATTAACACGAAGCTTTTCCTGGGCCTGTGCAATTTACAATATATGTGCAATTGTCTTCCTGGTATGCAATAAGTTTTTTAGTAATAGTTTTTATTGATGTATTATTTTTGATCTATGTGTTTGATCCACTGTTCTGTTATCTTGTCAGTGCTGTACCACTGCTGGAACCCTCCCAAAGGATTAATAAAGTATCTATCTGTCTGTCTGTCTGTCTGTCTGTCTGTCAATGGTTAATGAAGACATGTCAACTGAGAAGACAATCTGGTTGCATGAGCACTGTGGTTATAAGGACCTTTGAGTTGCAGGGACATGTTGGTTGTGACATGTTGACTGGTAGAATATGTTTACAAGGACATTAGTTCTAGCAAGAACACTTCTACTGTGAAGACAAACTGCAGCAAGGACAAGTTTTCAATAACACGATGTTTGTGAAAGCATGCTGATTTGTGAGGACACTTTGGCTGTGAGGATAAATTGCTTGTAAGGACCAGAACATACTAATTGCAAGGACATCTTGATCTTAATGGCATTGTGCTTGAAGACATGGTCCTTGCAAGAGCTGCTGGTGTGCAAAGACTTTTGGGCTTGTTGCTTGTGAGAACATGTTGGCTGCACTGGAGTTCTGATTGCAGGGAATTCTGGGTTGTTACAAACTGTGATGTTGCCTTATGAACTTGAAGTATTTCAGAAGTGATATCAGTTTTAGTATTTTCAGTTAGGTCAAAAATGAAGAGGAAGTCACATAAACCCTGTGTAGTTAAAAACCACCGACGTGCAGTTTATTCCCACCAACTGTGTGTGAGTGAAGGCGACAGAGCTGGGCTCCTCCTCTGTTCCAGGGTCTGAGCTTCAAAAGGACTTTGTGAATTTTAATGTCACCGAGAGCTTTGCTGAGGCTTAACGAGCAGCTGTAATTAGTGTTTGTTAAGAATGCAGGCGTGTCCTCATTAGCATGACAGTATTTAATGAGCAGCACCATCACAGGACTCTAATAAGGATAAACAAATGAAGGAGGAATAGCTGCTACCTGCTGAATGAATCTGTGCCAACTGTGACGGTTTACAGGCTGACAGATGCACCAGCAGGAAAACACAATTTCAGCATATAAACTTGAACCAAAATGACCATAAATATACCCTGTTTTCACCAGGGTTCTTCCTTTTTTCCTTTATTTTGTGCCAAACTTCTTCCTTATGCTTGCTTTCTTCTTTCCTTCCTTTGTTGTCATACTTTTTTTTAATTGGTTCTTTTCTATGTCCGTTTGTATTAGGGACATTTTTTCAAGAACACAGTTGGAGTAATTGAATTAAATCTGAACACCAAAAGTCTTTACTAAAAGCAAAGTCGTTTCTCTCTGGGAAGAAAATTCTGCAAAGGAAGTCTACATCAATGCAGAACAACAATTAACACTGAGATAAGTCTTTTTAGTAATACAAATATTTGAATGAATTACACATGTTAGAACAAACATTAACTAGAAAAATACTCAAAGCGCAGACCTCCGCCAAGGACCTTCAGTCCATCCCCAACACAATCTCCCAGTTCACATGTTTTGTATGGAACATACAAATGTAATTACATACAGTTCAAATTTCCTACCCACAATGCGGCCTTCACCCCATCCAACCTAATGAACAGATGCGGCCTCTAGTGTGGCAGCTCCTAGCATCCTCCCAGCTTCTTAGACAACCGAGCGTATGTCGCTCAGGAAGAATAGGAACTCCGCCATTGCGCTGTCTGTCACGTGGAGACCCAAAATGTCATGTGGACAAACAAACAAACAATCCAAAGCCGGCCATCACATAACCTCCTTGGCAGAGGTAAATATACATATATCTTAGCAAAAAAAGGAGTTTCTATTTCAATAGGACTTTAAATTACAACAACCTTTGGTGGATGCTGATGTTCCTTCTTAAGCAGCTCTGTTGCAACTGAACTTGTCGGGTAAGATGTTTGCCCAGTACCCCAGTGCATTATACAGTTTATTCTCATTGGTTTTTGAGGCTGACAAGAACCATTAGTGTGCCAGGTGAAGGTTAGAACCAACACCAATGACGTGCACTCTGGCCTTAATGTTTCTGGGGTGGTTTGCATTTTGTGGTGAACCCTATGGGGTTCTATCTACAGTCATATGAGGGAGCTCACAATCATACCTGAGCCAGGAATGAGATCCTTTGTACGTTAGCTATGCACAAACTGGCATGTTTGTGCATAGTTCTGGCTGGTATGGCATTAAACTCTGAGAGGAGATGAAAATGTCTGCAGACAGAAGTAGAAATGCAGGTGGGTGTTCACGCACACATCCCACTGTTTAAATGTTGGATCGGATTGCACCACAGAATCCAGCTTCCCAGGAGAAGTGACCTGAACTACTAAACACCACCTCCCTTGAAAATCAAGTGTTTTACCTCGTTAATATGTCCATGCTGTGATTTTTATATGCTGGAAGACACATCAGGAGTGGAACAAGCAGTTACAGACACATGGCTAAGCAATGTACTTATGTCAGTCTCAGAAACGCTGTTCACATAAGGTTTCATATGTAACAGTGAAACAAGCCTGAAGAACAACTTGCAGGGTGGGGCTTTCTATATCCCTATTCTTCTTCAGAATCAGTTTCTAGAACATGTATGGCTGAATTACTATAATATTACAACCTCTTATTTTTTTTGTACAGAGTCGGCGCAGTGTTAGTCATAGGTGAGCTGGTGTGCTCAGGCTGCAGTGAGTGGGGAGGGAGGCAGTATTTCATAGATCCCAGAGGAGGCAACAGTGTAGAGTTGCATTTGATACATTTAAAGTTAGGAGGAGATTATTTTTATAGAGGAAACAAAACTAACTAAGATGAGTTTTTAGGGGTTTAATCCTTGTCTGGGGGGGTGGTCGTCTCCTGTTGGCCAACTTTAAATAGCTCACAATCAGCTGAGACACATATAGTAGTGTTTAATTACACCTGAACCCCTTAGCTTTATTGTTGTACATCATGTCTCAGATCATGACATTAAGCACAAGCACATAAACTAAACACAGTTTAAGATTATTTTCCCATACTGCTGCTGTTGAATTATACTTACCAAAACATAAAAACGACTATGAACACATGTTGAACTGCAGTCTACTGTAGTCAACATTCACTTCCAGCTTTGTCATCTCCCCCATTATTGTCATAGTAATTTAGCAAAAACAATGGAAACAGAATCATCATCATTGTCACACATTAGCATACTAATTAAAATAACATCGAATCCCACAGCACTCACATCTTCACGGTCCTCCCACTCACTAACACAGCTCCCTCTGGTCTTCCGTTGACCTCTGACCTCTCCATGCTGTGATGACACTGATTTTATTAATCCGTGGTGCCCTCAGATGTAATTAACAAGCTGGCGGAGTGGATGGAGGTGAATATCAATCACAGGAGTGGTGACGACGTGGGCGGCGGCTCCTCCGTCCTCCCACATGATCAGACCTGTCTGTCAAATGCAGAGCAGCAGTGATGTGCAGGATGTTAATACTAACTCCACCGCAGACTCTCGGAATGCTGTCAGCACACTTTGAGCTTACATTATGATGTGAACTTTAATTATTCTTGAGCCAATCCAGCATGTCTACTGTTGAATTTATGAAACAGACAGAAAAGGTGAAAGTGATCTTATTTGAGCTGTTTGATATTTAGGTTTTCTATAGGGAACTCATG
Source organism: Dascyllus trimaculatus (assembly GCA_024666655.1). Classification (NCBI taxonomy): domain Eukaryota; kingdom Metazoa; phylum Chordata; class Actinopteri; family Pomacentridae; genus Dascyllus; species Dascyllus trimaculatus. The sequence continues at coordinate 32,310,879 of CM045448.1, forward strand.
CTTTCCTGGAAGGAGCAGTGATGTTTAAAAATGTCAGTGTGGTTTCTATGAGTACTGTGTGTTTAAGGGCAGGGAGGAGACTTAAAATCGGTGCGTATTGTTGACTTCAAAATATGCAGAGAAAGGGCTTAGTGACCTATTGGAACATTTTAGCTGTTAAATAAAATTACTTTTGTTTTCTGGGTGATTTAGTCCAGTTGGCTATTAGGTAAGCACATAAGCAACCAAAGAAATCCAAACGTACAGTTTACTATGTTGTATCACCTCAAGCTGCATGTTTTAACTGGCTCTTACTGCATGACCAGAGCCTTCTCTGCTCATGCTCACGCACAAGTTTAGTTTGCTATCAAGTCTGCAGTTTTAGTCACAACATGTAAAATACAGAACTAAATGTAAAGACTACAAGCTGCATATAGAGATAAACATCACCACAGTGACGCCAAAAGTGAATTCAAAATACTTTCGAAAGAAGCACTGCCATCTTGCATTGGTGATGTCATATGCAACCTAGAAAAGTACTCAGAGAGCTCATACCTCCGCCAAGGAGCTTCAGTCCACCCCCAACATAATCTCCCAATTCACATATGTTGTATGGAACGTTACAGATACAAATGTAATTACATACAGTTCAAATGTCCTACAGACAATGCGGCCTTCATCCCATCCGACCTAATGAACAGGCGCGGCCTCTAGCGCGGCAGCTCCTAACAGCCTCCCAGCTTCTTAGACAACCGAAGATAAGAATGCCGGCCTAACCGTTCATATATTGCTCAGGAAGGAAAGGAACTCTGTCGTGTGGAGACCCAAAACCTCATGTTGTCACAGGGGGTTACCCCAAAAACAAGAGTGCCCTCTGGTGGCTTTTAGAGCAAACCATATTTAATTGTCCATCCGGTTACACTTAGATTTAAAAAAAATCATCATTTCTTCCTTGTCCTATTTCACAGATTTCCTGAAAACTTCATCCAAATCCGTCCATTACTTTTCGAGTTATTGCACACAAACAAACAAACAAACAAACCAAAGCCAGCCATCACATAACCTCCTTGGCCGAGGTAGCAAGTGGTGAATGCAAAAGTGCCAAAACCACAGTTTCTCAAATGGCCACTTGAAGCTGGCTCCAAAAGTGAGTCGATCCCAACAGATCCTCATGTTAAATTGACCAACTTCACAGCCTAAACAAACATATATGCACCCTGGTACAAAAAGAAGTTTTAGTCATTACAGCTCAGTTCATGACAAGATGGTGAGTTTTTAAATAACTTGCTTGTTTAAATTGTATGAAGGCTTAAAGCTATGCATAATGAAGGATTTGGCTGCTTTGACTGACAGGTGGCTACCATCATTTAACAGTTCATGACCCATTTGCCACCTCAGCTCCACTCACCGTCTACCTCTTTGCTCATCTTCCTCATCTTGGGTCTTGAATAACTCATCTGCGAAAAATGTCCTCAGTGATACACATTTCAACAGGGAGGAACGCATATGCAAATCTGTGTATTTTATATCTGATATATAACTGGCCTTGTTTTCATGCCTTGTTTAATTCTATTTATGAGTAGCTCTGCACTTTATTTGCTGTCTGGGTTTGATGGCAAATGTATCTGGGCCAGGCAAGCCTTCTGCTCATTTAAGACATATTAAACCATTCTTACAGACACAATATACAGTATAAATGAATTTCTCAGATTCTTTTCAGGACGGCGCGGTGGCTCGGTTGTTAGCACTGTTGTCTAACAACTAGAAGATCCCCGGATCACGTCCCCACCTTCCTGGGATCTTTCTGTGTGGAGTTTACATGTGTGCATGCACGGGTTTTCACCTGGTTCTCCGGCTTCCTCCCTCAAACGTACTGAGGTTAACTGATCATTCTAAATTGTCCATAGGTGTGAATGAGAGTGTGCTTCGTTGTCTGTCTCTATGTGTAGACCTGTGATGGACTAGCAACCTGTCCAGGATCTAACAGAGTGTTGTATAGATGATGGATGAATGGAAAATTCTTTTAATTAATTTGTAGAACTACCTTTCATGAAAAACACAAAATTGCTGAAAACACAGATACAGAGACACACTAGACCATGAAGGCTAGATACTAAAGGATAACTGAGGGAAGTGGACACATGGAGAGAGGAGGAGGATCAGGTGAATGTACTTTTGGGACAGCAGGGTGGGAGGAGTGGCAGGTCTTTGTTAGGTAGGGAATGGACAACAGACAAGCAGAGCAGAATGACAGAATACATAGATTATGACCAAGGGGACCAATCAGTCAGTTTTTGTACCAGATTGTGTCAAGCCCAAGTTGCTCCCAATGGTAGGTGAACACTTTATTCACTCACTGCCACTGTTGGTGTGTGAGTGAATAAGAAACACATTGTAAAGTGCTTTACAGAGCCTAGCTAAGGTTAAAAGGCATTATGTAAGTATGTATCTTTTAATCATTTGATGTAATTATCTTTTAATATCTAACTGACACTCATCAGAACATAGGACTTTTTCCATTATCCACTGTGAAATGAAAGTTTGACCTTGTTTCCCTCCTCAGAAGTTACTTTTTTCTTTCTCAGTGAACACAGCCTCATGCATTGATGTTCTCATCCCGTGGTCAGTTTTGGCCTGTCTGATCCTGCTTTGGATACAACTGATCCAGTTTTAACAAAGTCAGAGCTCCATGCATTATCCCCTAAGACACCTTCAGTCTAGCCATGATCTGACGCTGAGAAAGTTCCTCCTTGCTCAGAATAACAATCTGACTTCTGTCATTTAGTTCTGATGTCACGTTGCTACTTTGTGAACGATGTTCTGCTACAAAGTTAAGACAGTCATATTTCTAACAGGTGGGCAATGACTGCAGGCTGATTTAGCTGAACAAGCCTCTGATTACTCTAAATCCAGCTGAGAGCCATCTGAACGCTGCTTCACTGGTAGGATACAACTTGAGGACGTCTGACCTTTGTACAAACTAGTTAACATGGTCACTGGACTGATCTGCTGTAACAGAGTGGAATCTGAAATACGTTTTCAGAGTTTTTTAAATCCTTAAACTCTGATTATGTACAGGATTACATTAAATGATACCTGCTTCTTCTCTATGATTGCTATGCTTTTAATAATATGGATTTTACTATACATGGGGCATATTTAAGGCAAGTTTAAGTTTGTATGTTTGAGTTGAGAAATAAATTCATTTAAATGATATGATCTGTAATCGCTGCATTTCATTGATAACCGAGTGGGCAGCCTCGTGAGACCATCACTTCATTATTTTGTTATCACAAGATTCTCCACAATAATCCCAACATGATTGAATGCCGTCCTAATCCCTTTCACAGCAAGAGAAAACAGGAAAATGTGTCTCTCAGAAATTGTTTTCAGCATGCTGTGGATTTGTGGATCATCTCAGTAAAAGGTGTTTGTGCAGACATTTGGCAATCTTTATGTCCTCATCACCGCACATGTATCACAGCACCAGCATGCAGCCACTCCAGAACTAGCTTGTGATGAAGATGAATGTGAAGCAGATAAAGAGGATTTGTGTGTTTAAGAACTACACAGAGACGCTGGCGTGGATCCAGGGTTCAGGGTTTCTGCTTCAGTGTGTCTGTGCAGTGCTGCCTCACCTTTAAATCAGCTCCACGTCACCCTTTGCCAACATGAAAGCGATATTTCAGCGGATCGTGAACGTGTTTGACCCCGACGTAAAATGACTACAGCTTCATCTGTATCTATACAGCTCTCTGTGGTAAAAAAGATGAATCCTCTGCTTTATCTTTCACTCTTTATTTTCTTCTAATTACCCACCGGCACGGCACTGCTCTCTGTTTCTCTGAGGCCGAGCAGCAGTACATCCTCTTCTTCTTCTGGCACCTTTTGGGAAATTAATTCATTTTTTGCTAAAGTGTCTTAATAATTACAGTGACATCAAGGTTAATTGCCTAATCTCTATTGCATTGGAGGCATCCCATTGAAATCCCCACACAATCTGTTCCAGAAACAGCAGCCAGAAGATCCTCTGTTACCAGAGGGGACGCTCTGACCTAAATAAAGTTTTTTTTCCTCTCTCTTTTTTTTTAACATCCAGCAGGTAGCAGACAGGGAGATCAGGTACGCTGTCGACTGTTATTAATTCCCCTTCTTTGATTTAACGTTGGAAACTCGTTCTGGAGCAGAGGGAGGGAGGCTGTCTGAGGTTTCTAAAATATGGAGGACCAGTGAAGCAATGTCAGCCAAGGACTTGTGTTAGTACCTTTAAAATCAAAGTGCCACAATTTGTTCTAATCCTAAAGCTCTGAATTATGACCAGAAATCCCTTCCTGTTAATGATGCAGCTTTCATTTAATCATCAAACTCGTCCTTCACACTTTTAGAACCTTAACGAGTGACCACTCTTTGTGCAACACGACAAATGATGGAAGGAGTTTTGGTGAGAAGCAACAGGTTGTTGTCTGAGTCCCAAACTACAACCAACACAGCTGTATGAATTAGCTGGAAGGGAACTCATTCAGGTTTACTGGACTTGTATTGTACTGAAGCGTTAACCTGTTTACTCTAGTCATCTGTTCTTTAATGTGCGACTCTGTTGTTAGCATTGATCCACCACCCAGAGCCCCATATATCTGTATGATGGCCTGCTCTTGTTTCAGCACAATAAAACCTGAATTATTGTAGCATAAAAGTCAACATAAACCTGTGCCACACCATTAACAGTGAAGAGCCCCTCAGTCTGTGACACATCACTAATCTGCTGAGTGATCTAAATGATGTGATTGATGATGTGGGTGATCTTGTTTGCTCCTCGTGTCCTCCAATTCACAAAAATGGTTCCTGGCTCTGAAAGAAAGACTGATCTGTTGCTCCCTGTTCGTTTCAAATAGCACGCACCTCGCCTTCCAAAGATTACTCATTTTCAGAAATCTGTCCGCGCTTTCCAAATGTCCCAAGTTTCCACAATGTCGTTTCTTTACTGAAGTTCCATTTCTTTCTCAGACTTTCTCAAAGCAATACCTGCGTCTGGTTTAAATGTCAAATTGCATCAGAATGTGATGTGATACCTGGGGGGCGGGGCCTCCTGTCACCGCAGAGCCAAGCTGCACTGCAGATGGATGTCGGCCTGCATCCAGAGGTGATGGATGTTGGTGTCATGGCGAGCAGCAGACCAGGAGTGGAGAGGGGAGGCGGGGGTCATGGTAGACATGTACGCTGACAGGACCCCCTCCCCCTCCTCTCTCCCGGGACATTCAGGAGGGCGTGTCCCTCCCCGGAATGAAAGGTCAGTAATCTGTGATTAATAAAAAAGAGCGAAAGGACACTGAACTGACAAACACAGGCGCCCATATTGTACTTAAGGACACTCATAGATGTAATGTCGTGGAAATTAACTGTAAACACTAAACTCAGACAAAACAATTAACTGGTTCGTTGGCAGTTTAATATTATACACAGCATGGAGAATAACAGAGTCTGTCCAGATGCTCGAGAAGTACAAATGTAACAGCTTTAATGCTGAACAGTCAAAAATTCCCCTTCACTGGTCAGTATAGACAGATTACAGTAACCCTGTGATCTGTTTCCATACCACATAAGAACCGCTGAGTCCTTCTTTCCTAAACCAGTAACCTTTTAGGGGTGTAAACGTATTTTCTCTGGTTGGCCTCAAACCTTCACCTTTTGGCCCTGAGGCAGTTCTTCAACTATTAAGCTGAGCTACTGGAAAGTTACTCTACCAACAGAAATAGTTCCACAGCAACAAACACACACGTACATAAAATGAACTGTTACGGTCGCTGGTGACAGCGTGCCGTCGTGCTTCTGTGGTGGACTTTTTTCAAGCAGTGTTTCAAGCGTTAGCTGTGTCTCAATTCAGGGGCTGCATCCTTCGAAGGACCCAGCCTTCGAAGGACGGGTAGGCTGCATGAGAAGGCTGTATGAGCGTTTGCTAAATGAGATGGTCTAGCCCACGACGGGCTTCCTGCTTGCGTCATGACGTCCTGAAGTGAACGCTCCTGTTGCCTAGCAACCCGGACTGATGAACTTTTTTATCCATAGGATCAGGATGAGATGACTACGTTGTAATTTTGCCTCATTTTTTGACTGAATTTGATCCAGAAATTGTGAGTTTTGTTTTTAATATGTTTTATATCCTTGAAGACTTGAGGGTCATGTTCTGTCCGGTGGTTCGGGACTAAACTGTCTGAAAAACAAGAAGCATCCACAGCTGGTTTAAATCTGTTAACATACACGCCGATATGAACTTCAAATATAAACCTCCACAGTCTCTGGGCTGAGTGTTTCTGATGAGGATCACTAAATACCTGCTGTCTGAACAGAAACCAGATATAATGTATGTTAAACATGTTATCAGATAACTTGGTGGAGCTAAACTAAGAACAGAGAGGAGAGTCATGTTTTCACTGGTCTACAGAGAATAACCACCAATAGAAGCTCCAGCAGGATTTAGTAACCATTTTCCTTCACCTCCATATAATAATTAAATAAGGTTTAAATATATGAATATTTATGAATGAATAAGTTGTTTATGTGGTGGCCGCAGTCAGAAATAAATCACCACAGTCTCAGTAAAATATAAATTAAACAATGAAGCTGTCTAACTGGGAAGTAGACGTTTTAAACCGCAGCGGCTCACATTAATAACATCACGTTATTAAATCATTTTTTGAAACAAATTTTAATATTTTCAACATTCGTATGGTTAGCTATCAGACTGAGCTGTAACACAACACTTACATTTAAAACTAGAATCCTCCACCGCTGATGAATCCATCTTCTCCGTCTGCCATCACCAGTTAAAACTCCAGCTGTTGATCGAACTGTCGCCAGCGCGCAATGAATCTTGGGATATTTGGGGCTACGATGCGCCCTTTAAATCCATGGAAAAGAAGGACGCATTTGTCGGCCGCATTTGAAGGAGTCTTCGAGTTTTAATGAAATAGGACAGTCTAGTCGCACCAATGTGACGTATGCGGCCAACGAATGCAGCCTTCGAAGGATGCAGCCCCTGAACTGAGACTCAGCTTGTGTGTTGCCGTGGCCTGTGTAAGCCCAGCTGTGGCTGGCTTGGGAGTCTGCTCCAGGGTTCCAGCTGCCAGCCATCTCGGCTGATTAGCCTGGAGCTGAAGACCTGCACTGCTGCATTTGCGCTTCCTGCCTCCTCACCTGATGATTGGGCCACCACTTTGTTCCCTCCCACGTCAGCCAATCCACTACAGCCGTCTCACACCTGAAGGATATAAAACCTACATCCAAACTCTCAGTCAGGCGGCTGGGATTTAGTGTAACCACTTCACCCTGGTGCCTCATGTTGGTGTGTTTGCTGAGTATTATGGTTCCTTCAGCAGTAGCTAACTTAGAGAGAGGAATTTCATGTCTTGGTGAAGACTTTTGTGACCTCTGTTAGCAACTGCTTTAGTTTAGTGGGAATCTCAATATTACAATGACAGTCACGTTTACTTGGGTAAAGATTCATTTAATTCTGAATTCAGCTCTCCTGACGCCTTTTGTCTCATCATGTAATCCCTCAACATAGACATCAGGCTCTGAGGGGGCCTCACCATCTGTTACAGGACTCCTTGTTCTTCTTGTGGCTGAACATGAACATGCTGCTAAATGAATTTGGGGCTGATCAGAAGCCTCACCGTCGCAGGCAAGAACTGCAGCAAGAAGTGCCTAAAACTTGTGTCCACTACTGCATAACTGTTAATATTCAGAGCAGCAACACTCTTGCTCCACTGCCTGTCATGTGTTCACATAAAAATGAGCATCACTGACAGCCTCAGCGTGACGTCATCACCAGCCAACCCTCAGTTACAGTCAGTGCCATTTTATTTTTTTTACAGTCAATCAGGCTGCCCTTCACATGTCCACACTGCAGCACACTGGGCCGTCCGAGTCACACTGTCTACGTCCACGCTGACGGCCCATTTATCTCTGTTTGAAGCGGCGGCGGCGGCAGTGATGGTGGCAGCAGCCCCTTCGGCGCTCTGACAGCGGCAGGAGAAGGTGAACAAACAGCTTTTCAGAATGGAAACCCGTGAGCATTGGAGAAAACGTCCGCTGTCCTCGGGGGCAAACAACGCATTTCATTTAGTGTTTAATAGGTTGTCATAGCATGGCAGACGGTCTGTGAGAGTGATTGAATAAACCATTAGCTCCACTCCTGCAGTGGTGGTTGTGGGGGGACGGTGGTGAACTTATGAATATAAAGTGTATGTTTGAATATAACAGCATGTCACGTGCACGAAAATAAACTGTCACCAGTCTGAATGCATTAAGCTTCATTTCAGTTTCCCTGTTATTTCTAAATAACAGACAAGTGCATGTGGTTGAATTTTAGTTAGTTAACTTATGTTATACTGTGGAAGTTAAACATATTTATCACCTTACTTTTCAAAGGATTCTGCTATACTTTACCTTTCTGTAGCTGCAATCTTAGTATCTCAGTTTTGTACATAATATTCCAATATTATTTTGATTTATTTAAATATATTCTACACCTGTAGACACTTAAACACATCCCGTCAAGCATAGCATGACAGTTACACTGCCAGCTTGGGTACATCTTAGTGCGTTTTATTTCCAGTAAGTAAATGTTTCCAAGGTGTGCATTGATATTTCAGAATTAATTGACGGCTTCCCCATTGTAGCAGGATTATACAGCCCCTCATGATAACAGCATCTGAGCTTTGTACTGTGTAATGTCAGAGAAAAACAGCAGAGCTTTCTCCACTCCAACTGAAGGCCAATACATTCTTCTTTTATTCTTTGTCTATTCTCCATCTGCTATTCTATAATACCCACCTCAAACACTCCCCAACCCCCATCCTCACCCCAACCAGTCGAGGCAGATGGCTGCCCTCCCTGAGCCTGGTTCTGCTGGAGGTTTTGTTTCTTGTTTTCTTTTTCCCTTCCTGGTGAAGGTGAGGGTTTTTGTTCCTTCTCACTGTCGCCAAGTGGTTACTCAAAGTGAATTCAAAGGAGACTTTTTTGGGTTTCTCTGTATAAAATTTCTAAGGCCACCTTCACCTTACTATGTGAAGCGCAAAAATGCCAAATGTTGTGAATTGTCGCTATACAAATAAAATTGAAATTAGCTGTTTTTACACAAAAAGAATAAAGCATTCTATCAGAGGTCCTATCTTGTAATCTTACTTTTTTTGCTTAGTTTCACTGTAAAACAAGTTTTCAGTAAATATTTTTTGTCTACTTTTAAAAAGTCACCAACTCTCCTTGCTGAAGTGCCATCACTGTATTCAAAGTGACATTACTTTGACAAGGACAGTTAGTTTTCATTTGTGGCATTGATTTCTCCACAGTTTTCATTTGGAAAAAAAAACATTTAGTAATAGTTTACGGCACAGTTTTTGTTGACGAAATTGACAAAGAACACATGATGGAGCTGTTTTTAATTAGAAATCAAGTCAAGAGCAGTGACTCATGACCTGATCTGTTGGTTACTACACTCCTGTGACTCAATTCAACCATGCAATAAACAATTACTCTGGACCCACTAGGACCTGTGCACCACACACCCCCTATATACACTTTAGTTCAATCGCACCTCGTACCCTGTTTACTCTTTTTTACTGTATTCTGCACTCTCTTTTGAACAAAGGTTTTTATTCATGTATCAAGCTTCACCTTCTGTACATACTGTTTGTGTTACAGAAGCATTAAAAAAAGGAAGAACAATGAACATCTCAGCAAACAGGCACCTTGATAATACACAATTAAAGGTTTAAAGCTCACTACAATGTCAGGTTCAAATAAGATATTGGCGGGCTCCACCTCTTTTCGAACAAGTCAACAGTAAGATTTAGCTTTGCCGTTATTTTTTCCACACCTTCACTATTCTGTCCTTCCACTGACATATTGTGTCAGGTAGTGGATTACACCATAATACAGTTATTATCTTTTTGGCCACCAGTACAAGTACTTTGTCTTTGGAGCACTCCAAAGACAAAGGCAAGTGGGTTCCACTCAATGTAAATAAGTTCCCCCTCCTAATTCCTTCCCAGAATGTTTTGAGTTTTGGGCTGTCCCAGAAAATATGCGTGTGATCTCCACGTTGTCCTATTCTGCACTCTCATAACTGACTCGCACCTTATTGCAGTTTCTTTAGCCAGCACCATTTGCACGACAATTGTGTGCTCTTTTGTACATTGTTTCTTATCTATCTGTATGTAACATGTGAGCCACTGGATACCTTGAATTTCCCCAAGGGGATGAATAAACTATCTGTCTATCTGAACTTTGGTTAACTCAGACTTAAGGGTCAGAGCTCTATGTCCTACATCAGTGTTTGCTAACCTGATGTCTTCTCTTTTCGCTACTTTTGCTGTAATTTAATTGTTGCCACCACCAAAACGCTGTTTAGTAAAATGATGCAAAATTCCTGTTGTAACAAAAACGCTAGAGAGAACCTTTAAGCAACTTCTTCACTGTTATTAAATTTCTACCAGGAGAAAGGCCCCTTAATTACTAATGCACTGATTCATGAAAATAGAAAAACAAGATAAAAAAGAGTGAGTCTAAAGAAACTGTGGGATCATACTGCTAGCCTATTAACATTAACAGGGAAATAGTGGTCTATAAACCACATCTGACCCTTCAACAGAGATATTTGACTTCACAATGTTTTCCTGTTATAGCTTTCATTAAAGCTTTTCTATAATTAGCACTGTGAATACAAGGTTTTTGTAAATCGTCAGACATGTCACCCTGTAACATCTAAAAACATGTTTTAAATGCAAATAGGTGACAATCAAAAAAACCTGCAACCTAAAATTTTTCTAGGACAATTTAATTATGGATAGGATTTTTTTTCAAGGGAACATCAATCAAGCTAAAGCTCTGCTATCAGTCCCTTACTAATGGATGGAATCCTGACACAACCTTTGAATGAAAAAAGATAACTGCATCTTTGCAGAATCTGTACAACTATGTTGTCCAACAATGAAAAATTCAGTAAAAAACTATAAGATCCTTCAACCTAGTTTCAAACTCAAGGTCTTTAATGGAATCAAGCTTTTGCTAAATGGTAAATGGTCTGCACTTATATAGCGCTTTATCCTACCTTAGTGGTATCCAAAGCGCTTTACAATGTGTTTCTCATTCACCCATTCACACTCCAATGGCAACAGAGCTGCCATGCAAGGCACTAATCTACCATTGGGAGCAACTTGGGGTTCAGTGTCTTGCCCAAGGACACTTCGGCATGTGGAGGGGATCGAATCGCCAACCTTGTGATCAGTGGACAACCCACTCTACCACCTGAGCCACAGCCGCCAAGGTTTTTTTGTCAACCTTTGACTTCTGTGTGAAACCCATTACTTTCCTTTGTTCTGGTTGTCTCCATTTAGCAAGAGCTACATTACATAGGTACAGGAAATCTTGTTATTGACGCCTGCAGTCGGCCGATCTCCTGCCGCCAGTCGCTTACTTTCTAGTTCCCACCAATTAGCATTGACCTCTGGGGTGACTAACAAGGTCGCCAGCAATGGATTGCTCCCATATTTACTTACATAACCCGATCTGAGCTCAGAAGATGAATTACTCCACAAACTGTTTCAGGCAAGCCCGCTGGATGCTAATTTATAAGTTTTGATTCATATATTTATAACTGCAGTGAGTTATTTCCACAGCAGCAGAGAACAAGAAGAGGAAACATGGAGGAGAATTTAAAATTGGAGCAATGACAGAGGAGGAGTTGAGGAGAGCCGAGAGCTGTGTCACAACGCAAGTTTAACTCTCACTTTAGGTAGTTTGGCTTCACTCAGTGATCCTGTTAAGTGCTATTATGACACTGGTTACCTCAGGCTTCTAAAGCAGCTCTGAGTGAGTTCATGTGAAACAGAGGGAGTTCGTATTTACAGTTCTCATATGCTGACATGTCACAGCTACAAAAGCACATTTAATGTATATGTTATGTGTGGCTCATATAAAGGACCGAAATGCTGACACATAGAGGAAGCTAAGGCCAACAAAGGTGACACCTGCAGGTTTCTATACCTTGTTAATATGTCCATACAGTGTTTTTTATATGCTAGACGACACAGAGGTGAAATAAGCACTCAGCTCCATTGCTGAATATTTCTGCAGTGTTCTGATGACAGCCTCAAAAACTCAGATTCAGATTTCATACGGGGTTTCAGGGTTTTCATACATAAACCAATGGGATCAATCATGTCAGTTTGTAGAGTGCTACTTTCTGTATCATTGTTCTTCTTCAGAATTGGTTTCTGGTTCAAATTTGCATGGAAGAATACAATACAAATATTACAACTTTCCATTGCATATCATGGAGTAGTTTTACAGTTTTTACAGTGAAGAAAAATGAGCTCAGAGGTGAGACTGTAAATTAGAGTTAGGGGACATTCATCATGTCTCTATGAGGCCTGATATTTAATCAGCACCAGCGTTTTTCATTAAATTATTTTATCTTTTTGTTTATTGAACAACTTAGATTTTTTTATGAATGTTAAAAATTATTTTCAATTAAAAAAAGAGAGTGAATAAAACCATACAACAGCATGAAACAATTTAAGATGATATGACTGTTATTCTATTTAAATAGGGGGATCTATTGGGACACTTAAGAAAGGGATAAATGAATAATATATATTAATAATTTTTGTTGTTTTATAGAATGAGCCAATGTTCAGATGTTTGAGGTGTCACTGAAGCTGAAAACATGAGCCTCAAAGTCTCTTTTCTACTTGACATGTTTCTTTTCACTAAAACCTGTTTTCTCAGCTTTTTGGTCAGAAACTGGTGTTTTCAGTGAAACCTACCTATATTCAACTGCTGATTACGGAAGAACGAAACAAGCTAGAAACAGATGTCTTTTACTGATGAAAGCACAGAGTCTATTCTTTTAGAAACTGGTTTCAGATTTTACATGGTCACAATACAAAATATTCTGTCAGTCTTTAAAGATCACTTAAAATGCTCGAAAATGGCTGACAGTGAGGGGGTATCTGTTCTGAAAATGGCTGGCAGCCAATGAATTAATGAAAAAATCCTTTAGAAAATAATAATGGAACTTTTCTGGTGAAGGTACAGTGTCCTTGCATCACTGACAACTGTGGGAGAGATATAAATACATACAGTATATCACAACCAAAAAATATTTTACTCTCAATCACTAACATAGAGTGAAAATCACCCAAACACGTGCCTGTTGAAAAAACAGGGATGGGAGCAGGGAAACATGCCTACCTTCTGTGACATCAGTGAGCAGCATGAAGCTACCCAAGGACCCACGCAACTCAGACAATAGCAACACAATGAAAATCACATAACAACAATTGCATCAGTGAAAATCATCTAGACGACTGAACTACTGGGGCTCACATTGAGGTTGAGGGCCATTGGGTTCGGGTAGGTATACTAAAACTATTTTTGATCAAATAAAAATGGTAAAATAAAACAAGAAAACAGTATGAACAGTTTAATAAATAAGGACTCACTGTAAATATTGTTGCATTTTAAAAGTAGGATAGGCTGGGTGACCAGGATTGGAACACTCAAAAAATGGGATCTAAAGTCAGGTATTTACCCATCTGAGATATTTAGGCTTAGAAATGAGGGTTGGAGGTTATATGGTTTGGTTAGAAAAGATGTCGTGCACGGGCACAGGGGCCCTCTTTAAACTTGGGTTTTATATCGCCAATAATTAGGAAAAAAAGAAAGAAAAAGAAGTGGGGAGGGGAAGGGGAAAATGAAGGTTAGGAGAATGGGGGGGGGGTATTTGAGGTAAGGGAAGAGGGGAGGGAAAAGTTAGGGTCAGGAAGAAAGGAAGGCTGGGGTTAAGGTAAGAATAGGAGGGAGGGAATGTTAGGATTAGAATATGGAGGGGGGAGAGGTTAGGTTTAGGAGAGGGGGGAGGGAGAGATTGGGGGGGATCAAAACAGGGAAGAGGGTTCATGATTTAGGTTTATTGTATAGTCAAAGTGATGCAGTAATTTGAGTCTTCTGTGGTAATTATAGAGGTCCCTCTGAAGCTCCATGCGGCTCACTGGTCCTGGGGTGGGGATAAAAGCCAGGCCCCGTTCCAGCACCTCCCTCTCGGCCACAGTAAGTCTGAGGGTTTTGGACAAATTAGTAATGTTTATAAGGGGAGTTGCTGTTAAGCGTTTATCTCCCTTTACATGTTTAGGTGGTCCAGCCACAGATGTAGAATCTTGGTCAGCCGTCTCCATCGTCCAGTGGACTGGATCATGTGGCTGGGTCCTAAAAAGAAGATGGCTGAGCTCAGTAAGAAGTCACACTTCAATAAAATTTTCTCATTAAGTGCCCTCAGGAGTTTTGTCCAAAAAAAAAGAGAAGTTAATTACCGGGACATGTATCGCAGCATTAGGGAACTTGCTTTCAGCCACTCTCAATAGCTGTTGCAGCTGCTTGCACGTGGTTGTGGGTGTCTGTTTGGGTAAATAATTATTTAACCCGGCTGAAAGGACCACTTTTTCTGTATAGGGGTTAGGAGACAACTTCTCCAGGACCCCTTTAAGGTGGTAGAAGGTGGCCCCCAGGAAACTGTCCACCTGCACAGCATCATCATGGAAAGTGGACATACGTACTAGGTTGGAATCACCCACTATAGGTTTAATAACACTGAGAGACCAATCATATATTTTTCTTGTGGTTCTACGATGTACCAGGGGCTCCGGGTGTGAGGTCAGAGCAGGCACCAGTCATGGATCTTTATAGTCGATATTTGAGGGGGACTCAGATTGGGAACTACTTGGATATTGTTCATCCCTCCTAGTGTCACCAATCATCATTTTTTGTCCCTGAGGTATCACTGACACTCCTGTTGGTGCTCCCTCTGTTAGGCTTAGAAATGAGGGTTGGACGTTACATGGTTTGGTTAGGAAAAGAGCACATGCACGGGCACAGAGGCCCACTTCAAACTTAGATTATATATCCCCAATCAGGTTAGCATAGGGAAAAGAGAATCTTAGGATTAGGAAGGTTGGGGGGGAGGTTAGGGTTAGGAAAAAGGGAAGGGAAAGAGCATAGGGGGAGGATTAAGGTAGGAAAGGGGAGAGGTTCAGGTCAGGCAGGGGAAGGACTGACGTTAGGTTAAGGGGGGAGGACAGGTTCAGGTAGGTATAGGGCTATCTAAAAGGGAAGAAAGATGGGGGGGGGGGGGTTAAAATTAACAATAAGATACAGCAAAACACACAGTGATGGAAATGTCCGCCCAGGAGGGTGGGTCCTCAGGCCCTCCAGGGTCAGTAGACCCACCAATACTCCTCGCTCCAGCTAGGCTCCCTGGGAACCGTCCCTCGCAGGCCTCTGGTGGTTCTTGTTGCTAGATCTGAAGGTAAGAATCCCATTTATCCTATTTCTTCAGTGTGCACACCATACTTCCAGTCCTTTACACTTACACAGGAGCTTGAGTGGATGATTAATCTTGAGGGTGAAGAGGAGTAGATGATGGAGAAGATCCATTGGTGAGGAGTCAGTGGATTTAAAGAGTCCCTTCTGAAGGTTTTTTTTCCCAGAGGACGCTGAGTCCCCCCGTAGGTTTATCTTTAAAGGTCATTAAAATCACTGTGCATTTGTAAAATAAAAGCAAAATTAAAACAAATCATAACAGCTGCGTAACGTTTCACCTGATTTAGGCTTCATCAGAGGTTCTGGGAGGATGAGTGCACCTGTGATTTAAATGAAGTTTTAGAAAGAGGGCAAAAGACAGGTGTCCTTTCCTGATAGGTCCTTGCTTCTTCTTTTACTAATTTAAGCTTTTCCTTACAGGGTGTCCCCAGGTGCCATACCTCCCCCTATAGGTTGGGTGATTGTAATACTCCTGGGGAATGTGTAAGTTTCTTAGCTCATATGTAATGGTGTTTAAAGCTCATCCTCCTGTTTTGTAAAAAAATAAGGCTCCCCGCGAACCGTCCTTCGCAGGCCTCTGGTGGTTCTTGTTGCTAGATCTGAAGGTAAGAATCCTATTTATCCTATTTCTTCAGTGTGCACACCATACCTCCAGTCCTTTATACTCACACAGGAGCTTGAGTGGATGACTAATCCAACGCCGCCGAGGGTGAAGAGGAGTAGATGCTGGAGAAGATCCGTTGGTGAGGAGTCAGTGGATTTAAAGAGTCCCTTCTGAAGGTTTTATCTAAAAGGGAAGAAAGATTAAAAAAAAAGGGGGGTTAAAATTAACAATAAGATACAGCAAAACACACAGTGATGGAAATGTCCGTACAGGAGTGTTAAAATGTTCGCAACTCCCCGTCGCGGAATCGATCCCGGTCTCCCCAGGACAGGCGGGGAAACTCACCACTATACTAACGAGGAGATGCTCAAAGCTAGGTCAGGGTGAAAGTTGGAGGGTCAAAGCTAGGGAGTTGGGGTTGGAGTGGGTTTAAGGGGTTTGGGGGTTAGGGTTAGGGGTTGGGGTTACAGTTTTTGGTTAAATTTGATGGCACCTACCCACTGAACTGAGAAAGTGTGTGATGGGGAGGACTGTGGTAGCTACCGCTGGGGAACATGGTTCAACCCTCCAGCAGAGCAATGAAAGAGAGGAGAGAGCAGCCTAGTGGGGTTTGTTTAAAGCAAAAATGTAGGTTCAGGCTTTGGACAACCACACTGGGGCGAGCGGACTTGGTTAACCATCCACTTTATTAGACATCATTATGGCCCCAAGCCTGTGGATCCAAATTCTTTCTGTTCTCCTTCTCTGTCCAAGAGACTAATGGTAGTTGTTCTCTAATGGTCATTGTTCTCTATTTTCGTAGTGGTGGCTGTATTGAAGTTGGGATGTGGGTCTATGGTCAGAGAATTCAGATCTGGTAAGTATTTACTGGAGGTTCTTGTTTTTTCTGTATGCTGAGATAACTTTGCGGTTATGAAAGGCAGGGTGTTTAGACTGGAATGTGGAAAAATTTTGGTTCATTTTTTTTGTCTAAAATAGAGAGCTGTCTGTAATTTGGTGTGAGTATGCAGAAACAAATGGTATGAGATGTGGTGGGAGGAGGGGATGGGATGTGCTCTGGGTGCATGTATGTGTGTTGGGTCCGAGCCGTCTCCAATCTCGAGAGGGTAGGGGTTGGCATACAAATCCTGGTTCGGGTAGAAGAGGAGGTGGAGGTTAAGACTCAACATGGGTCGTGGGAAGGGATTAGGGCTTGGCCTGGAGGTTGGAAAATGGTTAGGGTCAGCATAGGGGTGGGGAGAGGGGGTAAGTTGGGGTTCAGGGTTGGGGAGAGGTTGAGGTTAGGACGAGGGGGAGGGGGACGGACAGGTTAAGATTAGAATAGGATATTGATGGCGGTGTATTGCCTGTGATAGGTTGCTTTCTTAATGCTTCAGCATAAGAGAAAAGTCTTAATGATCCTTGGGACTTGGGCAAGGGTGGAAAATCTGCTGGACCCAGTATCACAGGCATCTGAGGGGAGGCCTGGGTGGTCTGAGGAACCTGTAACAGTAATCTCAGTGTGTTCACTGATGCTGTAGTGAGTTTCCGTTTGTTTGTCGGGTTAGGGTTAGCTAAGGTCAACCCTAGCATTTGGGAATTTGCTTTCCGTTAGCTGTTTCCATGTGGTCATTGATGCCTGTTTGGGTTAGGTTGGGAAGACTGTCCCAACACCCCGTAGAGGCACAGGGACCTCATTTCAATTTTAATTAAACATCCCCCATAATCTTAAAAAAACGGGTCTAAAATTAATACCCGTTAAAAAGGAATAAGGGGGAGGGAAAGATAAAGGGTTAAAACAAAAGAAGGGGAGGGAAGGATTAGGATAGGAGGGAAGAGGGATTAGGATCGGGAGGAAAGGGGAGGGAGGGTCAGATCCAAGGGAAGGGGGGAGAGGTTAGGGTTAGGTGAGGGAGGGATTGAGGTAGGGTAAGGGGGAGGGACAGGTTAGGGTTAGGTGAGGGAGGGATTGAGGTAGGGTAAGGGGGAGGGACAGGTTAAGGTTAGGGAAGAGGGAAGAGGGAAGGGGAGATTAGGATGATAGGAAAAAGGGCTCAAGATGGGGGAGAGGGGGAGGTTCAGGATAGAGGGTAGGACTTGGGAATTTGGGGTTGGAAAGTATAGGTAAGGAAAGGTTAGGGACAGGGAAAGCGGGTGGATAGGGAGGGGTCAAAGGTCAGTTATAGGGATCAGGGCATATAAAAGAAGCGGCCGGAGCCAAGAACTGTAACTGTAAGTAACTGAAATCAGTAAAACACAAAGCTAACGAACAACAAAAAACAACTAAACTCAAAATGGACCACAAAGGGAGAAATAAAAAAAAACACAAAATGGGACTAACACAAAACACTACAAACTACAAAACTCAAAAATACTCAACAAACAGACAAGGCAAGAAACAAACTATACAGAACATTAATGTTGACAAATTAACAAAAGACCCTAAACATACAAATAAAAAGAAACAACAAAACTACAGGCAACAGTCCAAAAAATAAATCAAAACCTTAACTGTGACAGACAGGATCCAGGCAGGGAGAGTGATGCAAAGGCAGGGGGGTTCAGCAGGCAGGTTTCAAGGAAGCAGACAGAAGACGGAGCGGGGACAGACAATGGACCAGGGAAGAGTAGTGCTATGGTCTGGCAAGGTGTGACTGAAAGAACCGGGCTTTTATGATAGCTGGTGATTAGTGGCAGGTGAGTGGTTGTGCACAGCTGTCTGGAATGAGGCTAATAAGGGTGCAGGCAGAGCAGGAATGAAGGTGAGTGAAGGCAGGGCGGAGTGACAGGGAGAGAAGGAAAGCAAAGCTGAGAGAGGGAGAGAGAAAGGGAGAGGAAAAGAGGAAGAAGAAAGAGGGAGACAGACGGGGCTGAAGGCAGGATCATGACATCTCCAATAGCAAGACAGTGCTCATACGTGGCATGCAAAAAGTACTGTGTGGATATAAAAGAAATATATACAGAAAAACATAACGAAATAAATTCATAAAAGAGATCACATCAATTTAAAAACAAACATATACTCCTAAAGATAAAACAGGAGGGATTAAAACAACTGAAATTCATAACCAAAATAGGTACGTCCATAAATAAATAATTCCATAAATAAATAAACAATCCATATTATGTCCACATGTTTGAAATGGTCTCTTTTAAAATTCCCTGCTATGCAGATGCTGTGACCTTCCCAGGAGACGTCCAGTGCAGCTTTTTTTCTTTGTGGCGTGATCCCTATGTTGGTGTGGTGATGGTTGTTTTCTGGTGTGTATGTAGAATGTGTTGAGTTTCATGTACAGTTTCTGTTAGTCTGGGGCCATCACACCTTTGGGCCCAACCAGTTACTATTTGAAGGGCTTGGGGATTATGAGGGGATGTGGATAATGAGGGTGCTGTGTTTGTGTAATTTTGTTGAAGTGTTGTTATTGTGTTGTGCATCCATTCTGTTGTGTGTGTCTGTTGTTGGTGTGGATGATTTTAGGAAACCTGTTCAACAGGTGACTTGGCGAAGCATGCCAGGTGGAAATTTTCCTGTGGCGAATGCTTTGTCCATAATTTCTTTGTGGTGTATTGCCTGAATGAGTTTGAAATAGTGTTTACTTAGCTGTCAGGTTTCTGGGTCTGGTGGCTGAGTGAGTGAAGTGGTGTGTGTGTGTGATGTTGTTGTGCCGTGGTGTGTTGTCTGTTAATTGGTTGTGCAATGTTTGGTTTAGGTGACTGTGGTATTGAGGTGTGAGGCCATTCTGAGCCCTGCTCCTGTGTGCAGCCCTACCTCTGTGTGGGGAAAGTACTGAAATTAAAATACAATAAAGTTATGGGAGGACTGGGAAGATTTTTTTGTATTCCAAAGGTTTGTACTTATCTAATATATTTATCCCCTCCGCTCACTTGTTCTGTTTTATCGATCCATTTGTAAAATCCAATTTTGGAGGACTTTAATAGTAATGTCCTTGGTCCAAATAAAATCTACAGGGCCGTTCTTGAAGCTGTTTATACCAACTGTGTTCAAAAATTCATACTTTTCTCTAATTTCAGAGTTGAATCTGACTTTTTTCAGTTTTGGTAAGGAGACAGAGTATTGCAGAAAAGGGACATAAATGACCGCCATTGGGAAAATAATCTCTTCTGTAGATATCATGTAACGTAATTGCCTGAGGGAGGTGGTGACATTTTTGCTCACTTGAGCAGTTGTTCAAACCTACGACTAGAACAACAGTGTCCACATCAGGATTTGGTTGTAGTTTTTTCAAGATTCCAAAGATGTCATAGGCTGTGGCTTCTGGAAAAACAATCAGTCTGGATTAAAGAGTCCTGAGTATGAGGCAGTTCAGAGAGGTTACCATCACCTATTATTATAATATGTTTGTTTACCTCTAAGTGCCAATCCTGAATCTTGTGTTTTGATTGTGGATATATTCTTAATTTGAACTTTGGTGACTGAATTAGTTTTTCAAAAGATCAACCGGTCAGAGTGTGGGAGGGAATCACATTTAATTTCACCACTATCAGATTGATTTTCAGAAGTAAAGTACGTCATCATAAACCGTCCCTGTGAGTTATGAGTTACCTCTGACCGGGAAGGCTCAGTATTGGCTCCATAGCTTTGAGAGCTGTGTCCTGTGAATTATCCTGGTTAGAAACAAAGTCTGTGTTGTCATTGTCAGCAGTGTGTATGTCTGCATGAACCCTTGTCACCCCTCTAGGATTGATATTGGATTTTGCAGATGTCTGTTTTGTGGAACAAAGCAAGGCAGGAGGAGAGAAAGATGCAGCCCTCCCCGGGAGGTCCAGACGTGGAGGTGAAAGTTCGTCCAGTGGTTATCACTGATAGTCCAGTCAACTGGTCAGAGTGTGGACATTTATATTTTTGTTCAGTGTATATATCAAAATGTGTGGCTCAATCAGAAATAGAGTGCTGTCTTTTGGTAGCGATTCGTAGTTTGTTTGTTTTTTATGAAATTTGTGTAAAACTATGCTTTAAAATCCCCATTGAAATGAATGGGAAGTCGGCTGGACAACAGCCAAATCCAGCCGTCTTTGGAACCTTGTAGCTCTGAGAGATTTTACAGTAGAAACTTAATTCAAAGTTTAAAAGGAGTCACAAGGCTTTGAATGTTATTTGTCTAAATCCATGTTGTGATAACTTTTACTGTTTTTGTGCAGCCTCAGTTTAAGTTTTATGAATTTTTCTGTGATTTTTTCATAAATCACCTCAGAGTTCAGTGTGTGTTCACCAAAACTCTCACTGATTCTCACTACATCTGAGCTCTGAATGTTTTAATTGTATATATTGTTATTTTTTAATTGTTATATATTCAAGGGTTAGGACAGATCCTGTTCTCTGGCTGTTGAAGATGATCAGTCATCCTCACGTTCTCCTTCTGCACAGCTGGATGGAAATATCTTTCTCTGTCCTCCACTTGGACTTTTTTCTTCTCATCCGTCTTCTTCAGCTCTGGAGACTCTTTGTTTTCAACAGGAGCCTCTTCTTTGGTGGTTTGTTCAGTCGAATAAAGAAATTCTGCTTTCTTTTTTGTGATTTTTGCCACTCTAACAGTGTCATACTGCACAGAAAACATTTCTGAGTTCTATCTCCTTCTTCATGGTTGTTGTGTTTCCAGAGGGGGTGCAGGACTTTAGAATGACATTTTTTCACAGATATTTTTAGATATTTGTTTTCTCTACATCTTTTGCATCATTTTTGCATCTTTTTGTGTCATTTGTGCATCCTTTGTGTTATTATTATCTCTTTGTGTCACTCGAACTGTGTCACGCTGCACAGAAGACACTTCTGATTTCTCTCTACTCCTAGCCATGGCTGTGCTGTTTCCATAGAGGTGCAGGACTTTAGATCGCACTGCAGGGACTCACACATTCTAGAGGATGCAGCAGTGTAGAGTTACATCTGAGCCATTTAAGTGGAACAAAGCGGAGACACAAGGAGACAAGCCGGGAGTGAGGCAGGTAAGCAGGTAGGTGAACGGGTGAACTGAAAAGGACGGAGGCAGAGACGACACGACAAACACACATGGGCTGATTGAGTGACGAGACACAGGTGGCACTGATCAGATCCAAAGGCAGCATAGATGCACAGGATTTAAAAATTAAGGATGTAACACATACTGACAGATACAAAGAGGGGTACACAGAAGACAGGAGGAAGGAAAACATACTAGAAACAAGGGGGAGAAATTGAAGAAAACCAAGAGACAATACAGTGACCTTAACAATAACTGACGGTCCTCGGTACTGTTAAGGTAAATTACTTTTAACCTCACTATTAATCAGATACTGTGAATGAAACTTATATAATCTGACACTGTGATTGAAATTATATACCTCTATATCTGGGTACTGAAATCGATATACCTCTGTGCCTTATTACTGAGTTTAGCATTTAATGGTATTATGCTGAACACACTGATTAACAAAATGTGTGATCCTGTGATCACTTATATTTAACCATCTTAGAACACTAGTTTGATCTCTCTTCATTTTGCTCATTCTCCCAGGTCACTGTGTACCGCATAGCTCTGGAACAGATAACTACAACTGGGACTTGAGGTGCCAGAGCCGTCTTCTAAGAGTCACCCTTACCTCAGATCACAGAGATTAAGAAACACACAGGGTGGGGGGACAACTTCCTCCAGGTGCGTCGTTTGGCGATTGGCTGGGAGAAGACTCTGACGAATCGGATGGACCATTTCAGGAAGGGTGGATGCCTTAAGCAACCTCCCTTTCCACCTTTTTGTAATTGCATTTCTCTCATTGTCTTTTCTGCATGGGTCGTGCCATACAGTAAAGAACATTGGACAAGCTTTTGAGACTCCGATATTCACATTAAATCAACTAAAAACAGAGAAGTTGTTTGTCTTCTATCCCAAATAAACCAACATGCATCTCTACAGTACAGCTGTAGCAGACATCATGATTCATCCTCCTAGTGGTTTATTATATGCTGACACATTTTCTATTTCTCTATAGCTCCACTTTTCCTCCACAGCCAAGCTTAAAAACCTTTGATTTTTGGCACTTTAAACTTCAAACAGTCACTCATTTTTCTACACATCAGTTAAAGATGTATATAAAACAGAGGGATGAAAACTCAATACCATCCAACCTTTAAAAATACTTTAACAGAACTAGCTTTAAATTTAGAGTATCAAAAGAGGAGTGTGAAATAAAAGTAGCTCTTGTCACCTTTTTCTGGTCGTCACATGGACAAACATTTCAGTGTTTAACAGAAATGTCTGGGGTGCGTTCATTATGTCCACTTTAAGGTGTGAAAAAATAAGTTAATGACTGAGTGACTGGTGGAACTGGATGACTAGATGTTTTCTTTGTACAGATTGTTCAAACATTAAAAAGCCACCCTTCATTTCAGTCTTTTCAGCTGAGATCGTAGTTAGAGCCAGAAGGCAAACACCAACATGAGGACCAGAGGAGTGACTGACAGAAAACCAGCTCGTGTTTAAGAAGAGGGAATAGAAACAGTCATTGAGAACCACAGAAAATGAATATATCAGGTACAGCAGTGTGGGAAGTTCTGAAGGGACTAAAGCCACTAGTGGCCTTCAAAGTAAACACAGGACAGGTCGCCCACGGAACACAACTGCAGCTGATGACAGAAAAATCCTTTGAGCAGTGAAGAAAACAACGATCAGAGACATCGGCGAGAGAAGGCAGGTGTGAAAGTTTCAGAATGCACAGTTCACAGAAGACTGAAAACACAGAGGCAAGATGGAAACTTATTTTCGAGCAGCAAGAAGGTTGGACTTACCAAAAAATACACAGACAAGTCAGCAAAGTTCTGGAGTCAGAAAAGTTGTCTGGACGGTTGAGACCAAAATGAACCTTGAAAGCCAGAAGTGTAGAGAAAGACACGAGGTGGCACACATGCCTAAAAGTATTGGGACACCCCTCCAGATAATTGAATTCAGGTGTTCCAATCACTTCCATGGCCACAGGTGTATAAAATCAAGCACCTATATCAAGGGTGGGAAATCCTGGTCCTCCAGGGCCACTATCCAGCATGTTTTAGATATTTCTCTCTTCCAACACACCTGATTCAAATGATCAGGATCGTTATCAGGCTTCTGCAGAGCTTGATGATGAGCTGATCATTTGAGTCAGGTGAGTCGGAAGAGGGAAACATCTAAAACATGCTGGATAGTGGCCCTGGAGGACCAGGATTGCCCACCCCTGACCTATAGGCATGCAGACTGCTTCTACAAACATTTATAAAAGAATGGGTCACTCTCAGGAGCTCAGTGAATTCAAGTGTGGTACCATGATAGGTTGCCACTTGTGCAATAAGTCCATTCATGAAATTTCCTCCATCCTAAATATTCCACAGTCAGCTGTTAGTGGTATTATAACAAAATGGAAGTGATTGGGAACAACAGCAACTCAGCCACCAAGTGGTAGTCCACGTAAAATCACAGAGCGGGGTCAGCTGATACTGAAGCCCACAGTGCACAGAGATCGACAACTTTCTGCAGAGTCAATAGCTACTGTAGCAAAAATAGCCTCATACACCAGAAGCAAAATATGTAGAAACTAAACTTTGTGATTAAAATCACACTTATTTATCAGGGGCACCTCCAAATATATATTTGGAACTTAACTGATTAATTAATACTTCAGATTAAATATTAATAAGTCTACTTGTATTCGTGTTCATCTGTACTGATGATGGAACAGACGACAACAGCAACAGGAGGAGTTTAGAAATGTACAAACACATTTTGCGTCACATTGCTGTACAAACCAACCCCTTTAATCACATTGGCTGGACCTTCATCCTGCAACCATGTGATAATTCCAAACACAATGCCTGTCAGTCACACAATCCAGCTACTGAGTAGTGGGAACCAGGAAGTAAATATACTTAGTGGGCTGATGAGCAGAATGGAAATAGGTGAGCAAAAAAGTGATAAAGGTGATGCAGCAGGCACACCAGCAGGGCCTGTGGGAGGTCCTGAGGGATGTAATATGAAGCATAGCTGGTGGGTCAGCAGGTATACTGAACCAAATCTGAGAATTTTCACTGTCATGAAGGTGGCTCTGTTTTAACCTGTTAGATCACCATGGTAACTAGTGCTGAAGAGGAGGTTCTGCTAAGAATTTGGGATTCAAATCTTTCGTAAGAAGCATGTCCCCTTTACTAATTTGTTTCCTGGCTATTTTTACTGAGCAATACAGATTGTCAGCTGAGGGAATATATTATATTAGCAAACCTGTTGATCTGTACAATCCTAATGTCAGTAAACAACGCCATGCAGTGACAGCACCACACAGCATGCATTGTGTAGCTATGGGAACCTACATGTGTTCAGTTGGTGAAGCAGAAAATTCAAAAATGTTTTTAGATTTTGTCATTATTTGCTGCCATGCCCTTTTTGCATTGCTCATACTTGAGAAATAGAACACTGATTAGTAAACTGACTTCCAACAGTGCTTAAATGGTGAAATTTCTTCTGGACATAAGTTAAACATAATGCGCCACCACTGCAACTTTTTTCCTTAACTAAGTGCCTTGAGTAGTTACATAATTCAGCATACTTGTGTCAAACACAGTTATTTCCCATACAGTTGTTACCTTACTTCTTAATGTCATGCTAGATTACGCTGTAAGTGTTACATCAGTTTATGATGTGGTTGACATCACAGTGACAGGAGTCAGCTGTCCGTCACTGTGATGGTGGAGATGCCCCATGGCCTCACATCACCGTCACAATCAGTCAGCGCTCGGCGAAGAGTCGGACGCTTGTCCTGCTGCACTACAGGGAACTAAACTTTAAAGGGCCAATATCGCGCTCCATTAACTCCCCTCCACAGCTATTCATTACACTCTGCTGTTTGGTTGTGGATCTTCACCACAGACTGTGTTGTTGTCCTCCCCAGGCCTGTATATATATTAAAACTCAACTCTGGTCATTCTCCATTTGAGAAATGAAACGGCATTCGTCTGATTTCGTGGCCTTGAGCAGGTTGAAATGTAATGTAGGGGTGGAGATCTTCACTCATTACTCAACAGAAGAGAAGCCTTTTGGATATGTATTATTTACCTTACAAACTTTGTCTGCGGTGGGATCGAATAGTGAACTGTTGTTTAATATTATGCTACAGTTCATTTAATACATTTCCAGTAGTCATGTAGTTAGAGCCATGTTTCCATGTAGCAGTTTTCTCTGGCAGAAAAGGGGCACTGTATCACAGAAGTTGACCAGGAAAGTCTAAAGACTATTTGGATCTCAAAATTATTATTCGGTTACCTTCGCAACGAC
The DNA here is from genome assembly GCA_024666655.1 of Dascyllus trimaculatus. NCBI lineage: Eukaryota > Metazoa > Chordata > Actinopteri > Pomacentridae > Dascyllus > Dascyllus trimaculatus. The sequence continues at coordinate 32,337,102 of CM045448.1, forward strand.
TGAATATTCGGATATTCACATATTTGGGTTCAGCCCTACGATTGACAAGACCCAAGTTATCTGTGTGTATTGTCAGAGTGAACTGAGTTGTCATCATCATAGCACATCCAGTCTGAAACACCATTTGATGGCCAAACACACAGCTGGTGCGAATTCTCCGCCTCCTTCTCCTCAAAACCAGACGACATGGGTGATAAGAGTATTAGATAAAGAGTATTAGTATTTGTATTTAAGGGACATTTAGAATAGATAAAAAGGTGTGATTAATTTACGATTAATTGCGAGGTAACTATGACTTTCATGCGATTAATCGCGATTAAATATTTAATGTATTGACAGCACTAATAATTGCATGTTATTAAATATGCAATTATACATATTGAAATACTGTTTAGATTAAATTCCTTCTTTGCTGTCTAGTTTGCATCCACTTGTCCTTGCATTGACTTTGTATGGAGTCATGCCGCCTTTAAGATCCACTTCCCACTCAGTGAGAATACACAGACAGAGTTTAGTGATGGGGAACAGAAGTATTACTTTCTCCTCCCCTTCATCGCTCTCCCTCTAATAGATTTGTCTCCGCTGGGAGTTAGATTCCGATTTCTGGCTCCATCCTCTCTTCTGAGACTCTTGGAGCTGATGGTCTGTATCTCTCCATCACCTGACCTCTGACCTCTGCAGCAGCCCTGCTCAATCACCACCAGTCCTGAGCAGAGAGGAGGGGTGGAGGTCATAAAATCATTTATTTGTCCATCAGCGCTCAGTGCAGACGCCAGCCGAAAGAGGAAGCGCCTGTCCTGCTGCTTTAACATACGAAACAAGATCTGAATGATCGTGAAGCCTTGGTGACAGCGGGCTGACAGAGTGTCAGACTTCAGATGGAATAAGTGCATATTAAGCAGGAGTGACACATCACTTCATCACTGGAACAGATTACTAATATGCATCAAGGCTGTAAGCTTAATTTCAGAAGTCAGCCTTGCAAATAATGTATTAGGATGAAAATGGATGTCAAGCTTTCCATGTCCCTGGACTGTGGGACACTTTGACCCTCACTGAGATCCTCCTCCTCTACTGATGTCTCCTTTCTTTAGCTTTTTAAACATCACTACATGATTGCTCACACTTTACTATTTAGTGCTTTTCTGTGTAATAACTGGATCCTTTTCTTTTTATCTATTCATTTTTATGTCCTTGTTTGTTTAATAGAGAAACAAGGGTTATTTGTATTTAGCATTAAGACAACATTTTTACAAATCATAATAGATTTTGTTAAACCTTCAAGTCTATTCGGGCCTTTATAAACATTTTTTTGCAAATTGCAGTAAAAATTAAACTATGATTGTAACAATATTTTGTCGGATTTCCAGGTTAAATGTAGCTAAAGACACTGACTGTCAATACCAGAGGATTCAAATGAAATTCCAAATAAAACAATAAAAAAATGTGTTACATTTATTTATATTTGAATTAAGTTTTCAGAAGTGCTTGGCAATTTGTTAAAAATCATACAGTTTCTTTCAGTTAGTCTCTACAAGCTTTGTCAACATGGATGGGCAGCATCTGTAAACCACCATTTTAAGGTCTCTCCACAGATGTTCTGTGGAGTTTAAGTCTGAGCTCCACATGGGTGTCAGCTCCTCCACAGTCTCCTGGATTGCTGACTACCTGTCTGGCAGGCCTCAGCACGTGCGGCTGGGGGACACCCTGTCTGATACTGTGGTCAGCAATGTAGGAGCTCCCCAGGGCACTGTCCTGTCTCCTTTCCTGTTCACTCTGTACACCTCTGATTTCCAGTACAGCTCCGGGTTCTGCCACCTGCAGAAGTTCTCTGATGACTCTGCGGTGGTGGGGTGTATCAGGGATGGACAGGAGCTGGAGTACAGGACACTGATTGCAGACTTTGTGGAGTGGTCCCAGGCAAACCATCTGCTCCTGAATGTGGACAAGACCAAGGAGCTGGTCATCGACTTCAGGAGGAAGATGACACCCGTGGAGCCCATCACCATCCAGGGCTCAGAGGTGGACATAGTGGACTGCTACAAATATCTGGGAGTCCATGTGAACAGCAGACTGGACTGGAGGGACAACTGCAACGCTGTCTACAAGAAGGGCATGAGCAGACTGTATTTCCTGAGGAAGCTCAGGTCTTTTAATGTGTGCAGTAAACTGCTGGAGATCTTCTACCAGTCTGTGGTCTCCAGTGCTCTGTACTTCGCTGTGGCCTGCTGGGGCAGCAGTACCTCCAAAAGGGACATCTGTCGGATGGACAAACTGATCCGCAAAGCTGGGCAGGTGGTTGGCTGTCAGCTGGAGACATTTGTGACAGTGAGGGACAGGAGGACACTGGACAAACTGCTCTCCATCATGGACAACCCTGCTCACCCACTCCACCAGACTGTAGATGGGCAAAGGAGCTCCTTCTCCAATAGGCCCTTACAGCTGCGCTGTCACAGTGAGCGCTACAAGAACACTTTCATACCATTCTCCATACAGCTGTACAATAACTCCCCACTCTGTGACAGATAACTCACATCTATTTCACCACTGTGTAAACTGGCACTGCACTATAGAAATCACTTGTTACATGTTGTATATATTGTAAATTTCTAAATTTCCATATTTCTAAATATTACTTAAGATTGCTTATTTTTATTTTATTTTACTTTTTTGTAATGTGTAGTAGATAGTACCTATTCTATTTTATTATTGTTATTATTATTATTATTATTATTATTATTATTATTATATTATACTATTATATTATTATTATTATTATTATTATTATATTATTGTTATTATTTTTATCTTTATTATTATTATTTATTTTTATCTTTATTATTATTTTTATCTTTATACTGATTACTTTATTACTTTATTTTATATCTTACTTGTGCTGTCCTTTTCCTCTTTTATCTCTGTCCTGAGCTACTGTGACAACAAAATTTCCCTTGTGGATGAATAAAGTCTGTCTAAGTCTAAGTCTAAGTCTAAGTCTAAGATTAAGCTATGCAAGAACATCCAACTGTTCTGAAGCCACTCCAGTGCTGTCTTGGCTGCATACTAAAGATCATTTTTTGTGCTAAAAGGTAAACTGCGTCTGCATTTGCCTTCATTTTTACCTCCCTCTGTTCCGACCAGTCTTCCAGTGCCTACTGCTGAGAAGCAGCCCTACCACATGATGCTGCCACCACCATGCTTCTCTGCATGCACAGTATTAGCAAATAATTAGCTGGTGTCCTCCAGATATAGTGCTTACAGCTCTGACCAGATAGTCCAGCTTTTGTCTCATCAGACAAGAGGATCAGCATGGTGGTGCCTCACCGCAAGAAGGATGGGGGTTTGAACCTGCTGGTTGACTGGGGCCTTTCTGTGTGGAGCTCCCATGTTTTCTCTGTGCCCATGTTGGTTTTTTCCTCCCTCCAAAGACATGCATGGTAGGTCAAGTGGTGATTCTAAATTTGAAGTGGTTTGAGTGGGAGTGTGCATGGTTGTCTGTCTCTTTATGTTTGCCCTGTGATTGACTGACACTCCCAGCTCTCGCCCAGTATCAGCTGGGTTAGGCCCCAGGCCCTTGACACCCTCTTCAGGATGAAGCATGTATAGCTGATGGATGGAGCCCTGGGAAGCTGTTAACCTTGTGTTTTCATAATTCTTTTCCCTTGACAAACTCTGAGCAGACTGTCATGTTCCTACTTAGTGAGGCTTCTATCAGCTGCTGCACTATAAAGGTCTGACTGATGAAGTGCTGCTGTTCCCTGGATATCCAACTCTACTTCCATCCCATAGTTATTTAGGTCACTGTTCTACTGAGAACACTCTAAGCTTTAGAAATGGTTTTATATGTTCTAATCTATGTCTCGCTAGAGTTTTATTGCAGAGGTCTACAAAGAATACCTTGGACTTCATGGCCTGGTTTTAGTCCTGACATGCAGTATGAACCAGGAGACCTTGCGTACACTGTTGGGTGTCATGGTCTTAGCTATGCGTCCTCCTTTCCCTGTGTTTCCTGTCTGTCTCTCCTTGTTTGTTTGTGCATTATCAATGCTGTGGTACTTAAGCCTTGCTTTCTCATCCACTCTCAGATTGTTCAGTCAGCCTATGTGGTACTAACTCTTCAGCCTACTACTCATGGCATTCACCAGCCAGCCTTGCTCACCCTGTCCTGGTTCTTAAGCCATTAGCTCATCCATATGTCATTCAGCCTGCCATGCTCCCTCCTTGGCTCACCTCCCTGCTCTGCCTGCTCCACCACCCACCTCCTTGTCATTCAGTCACCAGCCTCTGGTGCTTGCCTCAGCCTTCCTCTTAGCCCTCTGCTTTCACCTGCCATACTTCCATTCTAACCCACCCCATTCCCTCTGTTGAACCTAATGATAAGCTGTTCTTAACCACTCAGTGTATGTCCTGCTTTTGCGTTCCACTAGTGGATCGCTATAGTGTGTGCCATTGTTAACTAAGTCCAGATTCAGTTAGCCTCAAGTGGGCTCCAATCAAGTTGTAGACACACCTCAAGGATAATGAAAGAAAACAGGAGGCATCTGACCTCAGTTTGCCACAGCAAAAAACTCTGAATACTTTTGTTTGAAAGTTTTAATACATTTATGAAAATAAATCTCAGCACTATTGGTTAGTGGGAAGTTTAATCAGTTTGGAATTCAGTGCATACAAAGTGTTCAAAAACTAAAGGGGAATGGGTCAGAATACTTTCTGAAGAGACTGTACAAATAGACAACAATGCAACTTCACTCAGCAACAGAGCAAGTCCTTTCAGACACACAAGCATCCCATTCCCCGCCAATACCGAATGACTGTTTGCCAATAGGATGTCAAACACATTAGTGGATGTCAAGTCAGGCTGATTGAAGGCAGAAAACAACCAGCAGAGTTATCTACGATGCGCTGCAGAACTGCTTTGTGAAAGAAAGGTAAGTAATAACAGACAGAGCTGAGGCCATGACAGGGAACTGCTCAGGGTTCATTGTTCACAGCAACGTGGACTGGGACTTCCCTACATGTTACTACCACTGCATCATTCATCAGCAGTCCATATGTAAGAGTCAAGGGCAGAATGAATATTGTACACCTGGCATGCTATCAGTGTGAAATGTTTCTGAAATTTTGAGTTTTCTCACAGCAAAAAAGCAGCATACTTAAGACATAACCTAAGATATGAGCAGCTATCAGTCACTTTTAGTTTGTCAAATAAGCTCTCAGAGGAAATAAGGTTGAGATGGTCACTATCTTGGTTAACTTTTAAGCACATGGGTTGTTGATTCCAGCCACTGTGGCTGTAATCAAATAAAAAGTAATGGCAAATTATGAATCATTCTGAGGCTTTAGATTTAAATTACGATATGATATCTGAAGTAATGAATAGATTTAGGGGGTGCTGATTATTTGCTCTTCAGTTTAGGGAGCTCAGATGAACGTGTGACATGCGGCTGAGAGGAGATGATGAACGGAGGGTTGGAGGAGGAGGGAGGAGGTGAGAGATGGAGAATTGACAGTGAGAGTGTTGCACAAATAATAATCAGTGAAGGTCAGTCTGAGGCCGAGAAGCTGACAGCGCCTTTTTAAATGATGAAAGAAATGAAAAATTGAAAATGAGCAATTTGATTATCCTCTCGTCAGCAGCCTTTGTGATGCATGGAGGATGGCCAGGCTGTTTGCTCTTCATTTCATTATGGAGGGGGAAAATGAAACCAGACAAAGTGAGCAGGTCACCGATTGAATATCGAAAAGATGACCGCGGTCGCTGCTCGATTCGGTGACGGGCGAAGTACTCTTTGGAAGATTGCGGTCTGACCTCAAGGTCAAAAACAAGTTGTCAGAGACAGAGCAAGAAAAGTTAAAATTGGACATTTGAACTGAGGATCAACGGAGCAAACCTCAAACTAAATAAAGCAAAAATAAAAAGAACATTTATACTGGCAAGAATCACTGTTTATAGAGATCAAAAAGAAAATTTGAAGAAGTGACACAAGGACTGCAGTCTGACTGAACAAATTCAAAACCATTCTCCTTTAATGTGAATTCTGTTTGATTTGCCTGCATGCCGCTAAAATAATTGAAGAGGAGTCAGCTTTAGCCTCAGCGTTCCCTCACACAGCCCTGGCAGATAGCTCTGTCAGCATCCCTCCCTCTGTCTACACCAGCGTTACTCATAACTAGCTAAGCCTCATCCACAAGAAAATGGATGATAACAGTCATAAAACACTTAAAGTAGCTGCTCTACTCATGCAGAGACAGAGCACAGGCTATCAGTATCAATATCGGCTGTGGCTGAGGCGGTTGTCCACTGATCGCAAGGTTGGTGGTTCAATCCCCAGCCCCTCCACATGCCGAAGTGTCTTTGGGCAAGACACTGAACCCCAAGTTGCTTCAAGTGGTAGATTAGCGCCTTGCATGTCAGCTCTGTCACCATTGGTGTGTGAATGGGTGAATGTGAAACACATTGTAAAGCGCTTTGGAACCACTAAGGTAGAGAAAAGCATCATATAAGTGCAGATCATTTACCATCAATACAGAACCTACCCTAACTCACCACAGTGTTTGGTTGTCTTCTCTTGAACCACAGTGACAGCTTTGTTGCTGGACGGGTTAATGAATTTCTATGTGTTGCTAACGTGCTCATACATCGTTCGTGAACAAATAAATGGAAAAATGCCAAACCAAACAAGGCCGTGAACCAGACACAGAGAAACAAGACGTTGTGGCAAAGCAGCAGCAGCAGCCAAAAATCAGAACGAAGGATGACGCAGAGGGGACTAGCTGACTGTCAAAAATGGGTGTAAGCCACAACCAAAGCTGCTCTGGTTTTAAGTGAAGTAACGCCAGTGTTTCTGAAAAACTCACCCGAAATAGCAGGGTTATTGGAAGGAATAGTGAAGAGCACTGGTACAGTACTGTGCTTCAGTCATGTGAATATCTAACTTTTATTTCAGTGTCCAGACAGAGTTCATTGGTTCATTGGTCTTCGTGCTGATCTCATCAAAAGTCATGCTCTACTTCACATCATCCAGATCTTCAACCACTGCACTTCATCCTTTCACCACCTCCATCAGGGTCTAAACACTATCACAGTCATAGGAATATTCCCGTACAGCTGATGGTACAACAACAACCTTAAAGCTAAGGCAGTATTTTTTTTGTGTGTGTTATTGGAAAAATTCAGAGAAGAAACTAAACTCCTGCACCTTGTCTTGGCTGTTTTCAGGCTTTAGAAATTGTAGCCCATTGCAGGAGATTTCAGCCAATCACTGGTCTTTTCACCGATCAGATGAGAGCGCATGAAGTGAAGTCCACGATGGGGACAGGATGTGGTGACACAGTAGGATCAACAGAGGAGTTTTACTCAAGACAGCGAGGTGTGACTCCTGTGTGACGCCACAAGATTTTAAAAAAGTGCTTAACTGTTTTTGCATGTTTAAACCATGTACATATGTCTGTGTTAGCCCAGTGGAAAGAGGGTGATTACAGTGATCCCATTTCTAGCGTGGGGGTTAGGTTCCAGAACCCCCCTGCGATAGACAAAATCCGCGAAGTAGTGACCTTATATTTATTTTATTATATATATTAAGGCCGTATAAACCCTTCCCACACTGTTATTAACCTTTCCCACTCTTATAAACACTTCCTCTGCTCTTAAGCTCTTCCTACACTCTTAAACCTTCCATCTAGAGGAGCTTCTCCAGCCGTGTCCGATAATGGAACTAGCGACGCAGCGATCCACTTGAAACGACCGCTTCGGAAAAACTTTGCCGTATTTTAAACACACCCACACCGAGGACGTCTGGCTGCCTACTGGGAAACTGATGATGATGTTACTGTAATCCTACAGACTGTCACCGGTTCTCTGACGGTCATTTCCAGTAAACACTCACCGGGTGGGACCAAAGGTTCTGACTGGCTTCCATCACCACCAATCACCAACTAGCTCAAGAGGAAGCGGCCGTAGCTGCGTTTTCCATACGTGCGTCTACTCATCTGCTGTACGCTATGTATTTTATATACAATTTAAAAATCCGTGATACAGTGAGACCATGAAAAGTGAACCGGAATAAGGCGAGGGATTACTGTACTGTAATTTCTTTTTTGTTTCTCCAGATTTCTACCTACTGCAACTTTAAAATGATAAAATAAAGATGAGATCTGTTTGCCAAAGGCTCTTCATGTACCGTATTTTCCGCACTATAAGGCGCACTTAAAAGCCTTTAATTTTCTCAAAAATCGACGGTGCGCCCTTTAATCTGGTGCGCCTTATGTGTGCACTGAGTTCCAAGCGCTCCGCTTCATTGACTGTCGGACCATAGACATATATACGTAGACGCCACATTGACTGTGGAGGGACGTGCCTAAAGCTCCGCCATCTTGGTACAGGGCTAGCAGAGGCAGGAGTGAATGTAAGTCTATGGAGGTAAGAGGTACTCCACAATCTTAAAGTCGAATTATTCACTGAATTTTCGACCGATTTCCAAACGGTTTGGTTTGTTAAAAACGTCACACATGTAGCTATGACACAGGATGCTTGGATGCTTTTGTTCTATTTATGTCTGCCTGTCCGTCCTCCATCTCTGACGTTTGTAACAAACAATATATGTTGATCACTGATCGGTTTATGATCACTTTTATAGTGCAGACATGTCATTCCTCTATAAACGTAATGCACTGTAGGGGCGAGTAGCACTGTACCAAGATAGCCGCCGCGTAGGCACGTCGGCTCCAATCGGCAGCGGCAGTCAACGCGGCGTCTATGTGTCAGACCATCTCCCGCCGACATCGGTATGTAAAGTACGTACACTAAGTACGCTGGCAGCGATAAACCAAGGTATCTGACTACGGTATCTGCTTTGACTGTTGTACGAGCTTTCGCGAAAGTCGGCATCATTGCTGAACAGCCACCCGACAACGAGACTGACTCCGACAATGACGAGAGGGAACCGGCATGCTTGATGGCGAAATTGCCCAGCTGTTCAATACAGATACAGATTGATCAAAAAATAATGTGAGTGTATTTGTAAATACGGTACGTAGTAGAATAACGTTCAACAAACTCACTGTTTTACTTCTGTTTCCTTATTTTAGCATGCGCCTTTTAACCCGGTGCGCCTTATGTATGGCGTAAGTACAGAAACAGACCCGGTAATTGAGACTGCGTCTTATAATCCGGTGCGCCTTAAGGTGCGGAAAATATGGTATTTCTTTAAACTTTTCCTCACTGTGCACACCATGTGAAATAAAGTGATTTAATTACTCATTAAGGCTTCAAAATCAATTCAAATCATCCCAATGAATAGATTTCTAACAGCAGAAAACTGCAGCTGTTTAGCATTTTTTTGAAAAGTACAAATTTGTGGACAGAAATATAGAAATCCAACATTTTTGAACAGTTCAAACTGTTTTAGACAGTGAATGCATTTTTAAAATATGAGCAAAAATAGATTGCTTTAAATTCAAGCATGTCTTTTAAAATTACAAACATTTCTACATTAAAAATAAAGTAAAAGCAGGAAACATTTTGGGAAAGCGTGTGTAAATATATACATTTCTGAACCAAAAATACAACATTTTGCCATTTCACTCTCCAAAGGCTGAACAGTTTTGGAGCATGAAGAAGTTTTTCGAAAGAGACAACATTCTGGCAACAATTAAAGGCCATTGTGAGGGTTGGGATGTGGTTTTAGGGTTACAGGATTATTTTAACCCCTTAACGCCGGTTATCGCAAATTTGCAACATACCACTGCAGCCGAGATAGTGTATGTATTTCCCCAATGCTAGTTCGTGCATATTCAGTACATACCTAGGAACCTTTTGCAAGCACTGGTTTCTCTTAGGACCGGTTTGAATAGCGTTTGCGGCATCAATAAAAAAAATTTTACCATTAATGCCTGTTGCATTACACCTTTATATCTACTATATGTGCTACAGACAAACTAACAATCTTCACTTAACTTAACATCAACTTGAAATCAAAAACACAAAATTATTGTTTTTATATAATTGTAAATAAATTCCGGCGTCAAGGGGCTATACTAGCATATGCCGATGAATGTTACTATTGTGAACTATGTCCTGTCAACCTCTGTTGCACAGATTCCAGGAAATAAGAACTTGTGCAAACATAGCATATGTCAGTCCCTCCAGGAATTCACGATGTTGCGATGGCAACGATTAACGCAAATTCAACCAATCTCCGTGAATTCTGCGCGACTTTGCAATTTTGTCCAATCACCGCGACTCTTCCGCAATTTTGGCCAGCCTCCCGTGAGTTCCACCAATCTTAGCAGCGCAAACGTAATACAGGTACGTCACCGAATTCACTTCCTTGTTTATGGTTTGAAGATGCAGACATGTGCGATAGTAATGATTCTCAGTTAGCAACAAAAATTACTGCAAAACAACTCCCTGATGTTCTTCATGAAAGCGGAGGTAAACTGTTTTGCACATTGGCAATATTGAGGTGGAACACAAATGGAAATTATCGATTGACAAACACTCTTCTACCGTAAACATATTAGGGGAATGGGTTAAATGAGCGGACCACAGACCAGACAAACCACCGTGATGAAGCTGTTGCATCCAGATTTGTGACCAGCACTGAAAGAATGAAGGTCAGTTAGATTCATTAACTGACGTGATGAGCTGTGAGTGTGTGTGTGTGAACACGCGTGTGCCAGGATGTGAAATTAACTTTTAAACTTTTAAAATTTTTAATAAATTCTATAAAACAAAGAAAAAAATGCAACTTTAAAGCAATTTTTTACTATCTTCTGCAATTTCAGAGCAACAAATACACTTAAAACATTGCAACTTACATCGCAATTTTTTAGAAAAGCTGCCGAAAATTCAGGGCTGCATGGTGTTTTGGTCGCCTCACAGCTAGAAGATCCCCGGTTCACGTCCTGGTTAGGACAGTTGGATCCTTCTGTGTGGAGTTTGCATGTTCTCCCTGTGCATGTGTGGGTTTTCACCCGGGTACTCTGGCTTCCTCCCACAGTCCAAAAACATGCTGAGGTTAATTGATGATTCTAAATTGTCCGTAGATGTGAATGAGAGTGTGCTTGGTTGTCTGTCTCTATATGTAGCCCTGTGATAGACTGTTGACCTGTCCAGGGTGTCCCCTGCCTTCGCCCAAGTCGGCTGGGATAGACTCCAGCCCCCCGTGACCCTACAGAGGATTAAGCGTGTATAGATAATAGATGGATGGATGGATGATGCGAATTCAGGCATTTTAGGACGCAACAATCTTGAAAAACGCCTGTGAAATCCTGGAGGGACTGATATGTTGGGGTGAGCAGCATGAGCTTGTGTCTGACTCCAACCTAAGATCAACACTGAAAGAAGCCTCCTGGAATGGTCGTTAAACACAGTAACAGCCTCCCCAGCAGCACCTTCCTCCCTCACTTCAGAGTGGTGAAGATGCTATCACGCTTTCAGGAGTCTGCCTTGAAGCCATATGTCAGCCATACATGTCAAGTCATATTATCGGACCGTGGGTGGGGGTGGGGTGGGTGTCACGCTTATCAGCCTGTCGACAGCTCCATTTGCAGCTGCTGGGATGAATTTCTCTCCTGCAGTTCTCAAATCACAACATGAAGACCTGGATGGGAGCAGACATTTTGTAGGCGTCATGGTCTCACCCTGTTCTCCTTCTCCCTAATGAGAAAAACCTAAAATGATTAAAAAAGAACACCTTGACTGTCAAAGCTCGGCTCAGTTTGACTCTGTCATTTTATCATTGAATCAGCGGCTTTGCATGTTACCTGCTTCGATTGCAGTTTGTGAGCACACACACACACACACACACACACACACACACGCACGCACAGCCAGTAACCTTGTACAAACATTTAGTTTTTGCAAGCTCAGTAGCCAATCATGTCAGAGCTAATTAAGGGTGTGAAATATGCTAATAAGACTGCGTGGAGGCTGACAGATATTCAATCTCCATTCCATCATGCAAATGTGGTGCAGCTGAATATTTTTCTGCTGTGTTTATGAATCAGCTGATCAATAAGTCATTTCCACGGTGCGCGTGTGTGTGTGATTGACAGCTCTGACTCCTGATGGGATCATATTGCTTCATGTTGGTCTTTTTTCAGTGACGGCATCAACTTTTCAGTGTGCAGCGATGCATTCATTAGCGCTGTCGCCTCGTAGCACCGGGGTTCTTTGTGGAGTTTGCATGTTCTTCTGGTGTGTTTTCTCTGAACGTTCAAAGACATGCTGTTTAAGGTGGTTTGCAATTCTAGATTGCCTGTATGTGTGAAGGGTTGCTTGTCTCTATGTGTGACTGGCAGGCAACCTGTTTGCCTCTTGCTCAGCGTAATGAATGGAGCATAACCATACATTAGATTAATCCTCTGGGGACCACGAACGAACTTTTGTACCAACCCATCAAGCAGATGGATTAGAGAAAACGTTGGGATCCCCGTGCAGTGACTTTATGCATCACACAGGAAGGAACATTAAAGATGCAACAGTAAAGGCATCAACATGACTGCAGATCTGGAGTGGTGACTTGTTGATATGTGGGAGAACTCCTTCTCATGAATTAGTCATTTTCTTGCTGTTGATTTAACTCATTTGTGTAGATCAAATTAGTGATTTGTGCTTTCAAGTGACTTCATGTGCGCTGCTGAATGAGTGCATCATGCTGTCATATTGTTTTCGTGTGTTCTCAATGTAGTGATTTCATTGCTCGCTTAATATTTAATTTGTTTTCTGAAATGACCTAATTCCTGCTTTCAAATTTTTAATTCATGCTGTTCAATTAGTCATTCACAAGCTCTTCAATTACTCATTTGTGCTGTTGAACACAGTAAGTGGATCCAGTGGTTCTTGAGGAGCTCCTTCAACAGCACTGCCATCTGATTAAGGCTGTGCTTGGATCAACAGTGTTTCACTGTAATAATTGCAGATTTATTTTTATCCTTTCAGAATGTTGAATTCAGAATCCATACATTTGAATAGCTTATTATTGCGATGACCCTGCCTGGCCTGCCGTACCTTCCAGCTCTCATAATCTGCTGTCTTATCTATTGACACCAAAGCAGCTCTTTCCAAGACCCTCTGGGGAGACTCTGTGATTCGGCGATATCAGCACTGATCGACCTCACCCGCTGGCTGGAAGAAGATGGATGGGGCTTCAAAAGTTTGGACGTGTGATTCATGTGCACTTTAGAACCAAGATGAGACCAGAGCATCAGAGCTGACACCTGACTGGTTTGTCCCTGCAGAATGTCATTAGTTTTGCATAAAATTAGTCATAAAGTATTGGATAAATCTAAAATGAGATCTAATGTTGGTGTTAGATGAAAAGCTACAGGATCATCAAAGTTTTTACAATGTCCCCTGATGGGGACATCTAAAGGATACAAAGTTCATCATCATATACAGAAATAAACAAGTTATCAGTGTAATAAACTTTGCAAGCCGTCTCTCTGTCCTGATGCCATTAATTATAGTATTTAGGTAAAATATACGACCAAGTGAGTTGAAAGAATACAGATAAATGTAAGATTAAAAGGAAGTCAATCCCCATAAACCCCATGTTAAAAAATTTACAGCAGAAATAAATGTGTTTACAACCTGGTACCAAAATATTAATATAATAGCATATAACTCACCCTTTTAAATTATGTTAAGGCTTAAAGTTATGCATAGTTAAAGACATGGCCACTTCAAGTGATGGGTGGGTACCATCATAGCACAGTGCATGGCCCAGAGATGTCTGTAAGGCCCACATCAGCTCCACTGATGCACCACATCTTGTCATGGTTTTGGGTTTTAGTGTCTAGTTTTGTTTTGTTTTGTGATTCATTCTTGTATATTTTCCTTTTTGTGTGTGTTTCTTGTGTCCCCCTGTTTGTGTTTCTGTTTGTCTTTGTGCAGGTTTCATGTCCCTTTTCAATTACTTCCTGTTTTATGTTGAAATTGCCTTTCCTCTTGCAGCGCTTCTGTTCTTTCCCGCTCTTTCCCCTTCCTTTTAGATTGCCCTAATTAGTTTTGCCTGTGTCTCGTCAATCATCTGTCTGTGAGTTAATAATAAATACTAATGCATTGGTTTTAAATAGCGCTTTTCTAGACACTCAAAGACGCTTTGCATTGCATTATTCATTCACTCCATACTCCATGGTGGTAAGCTATGTATGTAGCCACAGCTGCCCTGGGGTAGACTGATGGAGGCGAGGCTGCCAGTCTGCTCCATCAGCCCCTCCAACCACCACCAACCACTCACTGTCACACTGCGTTCTGAGTGTTTAAATAGTCTTATCTCTTCCTCTGCCTTTGTCAGTTCATCCTGTTGGTTTCCTTTCTGTTTGCTTCCCGCATTGTTTCTTGTCAGGTTATCTTTGTCCGTTTCTGGTTTGCACATTTGTTTTTTTAATTAATTCTGTTCTTTCTCATGACGTCATTTGTGTTTTTGTACTTTTTCTTGGGATTAGTGTATTTTGATATTCTCTTTGGAGTTAGATTCGCCACCTGCCTTTTATATTAAGGTTTATCTTTTGTTACCGTAACCTGCCACCTGTAATCGTCTACAGAATCACTCTTCAGAAAACTTATGGGTGACATCTGAGAGTTTGTCCAGCTTTATACACAGTCTATGGTCTGAACCAAACCTCATGGCAGTACTTCCAATGGATGAGATTTCAACCTGGATGAAAGAGGTCAACAAACTGCCACAATGCCATCTATAGAGTCATTGGTTTTAAGATTTTACTGATAACTTTTAAAGACCATCATGGTCTTGCTCCTTGTTACATTGGCGAATTGCTGACCCCTTACGTCCCACCCCGCAGCCTTAGATCTTTGGGCAGGGACCTCCTGACTGTTCCAAAGTTGAGGCTCAAAAGTAAGGGTGACCGGGCCTTCACTGTGAGAGCTCCTCGGCTTGGAACGCCCTGCCCGAGGAGATAAGGCTTACAGATTCAGTGTCTTCTTTTAAATTGCTTCTCAAAACACACTTTTATAGATTTGCTTTTGTGTGATGTTGTCTTTCTATGTCTGTTTTAGGCCTTTTCGATTATGTCTTTTTATATATTTTATTTGTTTATATTGCTTTTATTGGTCTTTTACTGTTTGCTACTTTTTAAATGACATTTGCTTGCTGCCCTGCCTGTTAAAGCACTTTGTAAACTTTGTTTTTTAAAGGTGCTATATAAATAAAGAATTATTATTATTATATTATTATTATTATTATTATTATGCCTCTAGTGTGGCAAATAAAAATCCCCTTTCCAACAACACACCAGCTGTATTAAAAGTCGCTAGTTCTAGCAGTGGGGCTGCACAGTGGCTCGATTGTTAGCACCATCGCCTCACAGCTAGAAGATTCACATTTTGCATCCTGGCCTTGGCCTGGGATCTTTCTATGTGGAGTTTGCATGTTCTCTCTGTACAGCGTGGGTTTTCACCAGGTTTTCCGGCTTCCTCCCACAGTCCAAAGACTTCTTTTTGTCTCTGTGTGTAGCCCTGTGATACACTGGTGTCCAGGGTGTCCCCTGCCTTCGCCCTGAGTCGGCTGGGATAGACTCCAGCCCCCCCACGACCCTACAGAGGATTAAGCGGTGTGTAGATAATGGAAGGATGTTCTAACAGTTAGATTTAAATTGTGAAGGTCTTGTCTTTGGCCTCATTTAGCCTTACTTCTGCGGATTGTCGTGCATTTCCTCTCAGTCTTGGCTCAGCTTGAGCAAGTTCCATTTTCCATTCCCTGAAAGTCTCAAAATGGAGTTGAAATCCTAGAAAAATCTGGTAAGATGGCTGAGTGGTAAAGAAGTATGCAACTTGGGCTATTCCCCCAGCAGCTGAGTAACAAGCCACACTTCCTGGCTGGCTGGTCACTTTCTGCATGTCATTCCCCCCCTTACCGGCATTACCCTTCTATCTCTACTGCAACTATCTAATAAATAGAAATACCCTCAAAAAGTCTAGCAAGTGAACTTTTGGGTTGAGAATATTACATAGTGTAACTGAGCTTCACAGACTGGGGAAAATAATAACATCCAATCAAAATTTAATAAACACTAATTTAATTACGCCGCTGTGTGTTGTCATCCTAAATGAGCTGAGAGTTGATTGTTATGGGGATAATACGGCTGGTGTTTCTCCAGGAAATAGGTCCCGGTGATGATGCAAATCTCGCCTCATAAATCATCGAGGTGAGGGGCTTCAAGGTAATTCAGTTTGGAGATAAAAATATCTTTGCTGATTCTTGGCTCCTCTGGAAATACTTCAGAAAGTTTAAAAGCCAAACACCCAGTGGCTCAAGTTTCAGGGCATGCTCTCATGTCATGAGGTGACATCATCAAATCCCCTGTCACCATGTTTGTCTCGTCTCTGCAGGTGAAGAAGAAAAGACATCAGAGAGCTCATTACGAAGCTGCAAAGATACTTACAGTTTATCTGACACATCCTCAGCTGACATCAACCTCCTGTCTTTTATTTTGTGATATGGAACAAAGAATGAAAACAAACCTTTATGAACTTTAATAAAGGCATTCCATTCAAACAACAGGAGCAGCCAGTGCAGATTATATAGATAGATAGAGAGAAGATAGATAGAACTTTATTGATCCTTTCAGGCAGTGCCCTCCAGGAAATTTAGATATGATGGTAAATCTGCAAACATGTTAATTTGGAGTCTGTTTAAGTGTAGAATAAATAATGCCTGTGGCCCAGAACCAGTGAAAATATAGAGAAAAATACAGAGAGACACAAAATAACAAAAAAGAAAAAAAATGACCACAGTGAGAAACAATGACAAAGATCCAAAACAGCCACAAAGAGATGCAAATTTAGAACATAGAGACAATAAATGTCTAGACAGTGATGCAGAAATGACAAATAAACAAGCAAAACACCCATAAATAGATATGAATGAAATGAATGAAAAATAACACAGATGCAAAAATACAAATAGATTAAAAATATGACAAAGTCATGCAAAAAAAATGACAAAAAGATGCAAAAGCAGCACAAAAAGATTTTAAAAATTACAACAAAGACATATGAAATGACAACAAAAACACGTGACGGGTGAAAACAAAGAAATGAAAGAGCATCTCAAAGATGCTAACAGTGCTACAAAGCTACAAAACATAAAGGACAGTTACAAAGAGATACAGATTTAGAAGAGATGTAAAGGCATTAAGGATGAAAAAAGACATCAGAGAGGCAAAACAGATATAAGGAGATGCTAAACAACAGCAAAGAGGTGAAAAACAACTTCAAAGAGATTTAAAAACACCAAAAGAGATGAAATGACAACAAAAACACGTAAAATGACTACAAAGAGATGCAAAATGGCAACAAAGACACGTAAAATGACTTCAAAGAGATGCAAAATGGCAACAAAGACACGTAAAACGACTACAAAGAGATGGAAAATGGCAACAAAGACACGTAAAATGACTACAAAGAGATGCAAAATGGCAACAAAGACACGTAAAACAACTTCAAAGAGATGCAAAATGGCAACAAAGACACGTAAAATGACTACAAAGAGATGCAAAATGGCAACAAACAAATTCAAAACAGCAACAAAGAGTTTAAAAAGGATCATAGTAAGATTTTTTTTGTTGGAAGGCTGAAAATGTCCCTGGACTTTATAAAAGTGTTTGCGCATCATGTGGGATCTGGGTTTTTTGCAGAATTTTTTCCTATGCCATCAGTCCTATCTCATAATGTTTTTGTTCTTTTATGTAGCAGCCTCACAGCCAAAAGATTTTGTTACGGGGAAAAAATTCTCTGCTGGATTCCTTGTCTTGTAAAAGCAGCAAAACTACTTTCTTTAGTGTCGTCAAGTTGACTTTCAGCAGATGAGAGAAGAACCTGAAGGGAGGCACAGAAGAAGTGAATGTGAGAGCGGGGATGGAGGGAGCAGCTTTTCTGGTAATGTCTTGTCACAGTTAATGTTCATTGCAGTCTGCTGTCATTTAGCAGCAGGGTGGAGGTTATTGTTGGAGCCTTCCCACAATCCTCCAGAAGTAGTCACCAAACAACTGAATCAAAATGAAGTTTTATTCTTTCCCCCCCCTCAAGGCTGCTGCTCTGTGTGCCATCGTCTTCAATCCCTTCCTGTTTTGAATCGGTTAACCTTTCTGTTCAGGGCGTCACAGTGGGGTCCTGCTCCACAGATTAGCCACTGACGCATTTATCAAGGGATGACAAATGAGCTGTCCTTCCAGATGCCTGATTACTTGACCTTTATTCCACAGGAGCCGGCCAGTTAGCAGGGAGCGGCGGGAGTGAGGGGGGGGTGTCCTGATGGAGCTAAGTGGTGCCAGTCTCGTATTCGCCGGCCCGTTGTGAGGGGAGAATGCCTGAATGCAACACCTCGGCGCCGACGTGAACATGAATTAAGAAAGAAGCTATTAAGATTGGCCGGCGCTGAGGCGAGGTAATTGAAATTTTCGCATTCCCCAGAAACAGGCAGAGGCCAGGCACATCAGTTTCTATTTGAGGCGAAGAGGCTGATGAGTATCACACATTAAAGCCCAGGGAGGAAAATTGTGCATTTATTGGCCTCTGATTCGAGATCATTACACGAGTGGGACGGCATTGGCTCCTGAATGTGGCATTTCTTCTTTTTTCCTTCGCCAGCTCATTTCTAGTGTCAGGCAGCAGATTGTCATTTACAAACCTAATTATGTGTTTTTCCTTTTCTGTTTCCCTGTTTCTTCACACAGTGAGCCAGCCTGCTGGGTATCACAGTCCACACCACAGACAGAGTTTCAAGTCTGTATCCATGTGTGCAGGCTGCTGTTAATGCTGTCTTCCCTATCAGTTATCAGACTGAACCAGCGGAACATGAAGAACCTTCTTCAAACTCTGCTGGACGCATCTCTACATAGTTTAACCCCTTAGAGACTATATTTTGAAATTCCATGTGACAGAAACATCAGTCAGTCAGTAAAAAAAATCCACATGTCACATGTAATATTAGAAATTAATGTCATCAAGTCATTGTTAATTAGATTTTAAACAGCAGTCATGCAGTCAGCAGGCTCACATTAGAAATTTGCCTTACAAGTATACACAGATAGGCCACAACACTGTGACCACTGACAGGTGAAGTGAATAACATTGATCATATTGGTACTATGTGGTGTTCTGATGGAAAACCTTGGATTTTAACATCCATGTTGATGAGATTTAGACACCCGAATAGACATCGTCCCAGAACAACACACTCCCTCATGCTCCCAAATGTCACTGGCCTACCCCCACAGGAAAATGCACCCCACCACATGGAAACAACATCAACCAATCAGGAACATGTTGAGGAACATGACAATGACCCAACATGTTGATTTGACCTCCAAACTTCCTACACCCCATTCTGATCAAGCATCAACAGGATGCAGTGGAACAAGTTGGATTGACAAAGGCCCCACTGCACAAGCCACAGTACCCAAAGGATCCAGTGCCAACGTCCTGGTTCCAGACCCCATAGGACACCCTGAGAAGTCCTCTGGCCCATGTCCAATGGTTCAGAGCATTTTGATTACATGAGGGGGACCAACACAATATTAGGCAGGTGGTCATAATGTTATGCCTGATCGGTATAAATATTAAGGTTACTACCCAACAAAACCAAAAATTGCCTGTGGGCAAGCACAGTGACAAACTCCCCTTCATACAGGACCTCCAGCAGAACCAGGTTCAGGGAGGGTGACCATCTGCCTCCACTGGTGAGGTGAGGATAAAGGGGAGAGAGAAAGTAAACAGACAACAAACAAAAGAACACAAACCAGGGCAGTTGGTGGAACTGCAGATTTGCAGCACATATAAAATAGAGAGGTGCAGGGAGAGAGGACAGAAGAGTGAAGATACAAAGGTTATAACATACAACAGTGGGGGCGCCTCAATGTCTCACCTAACTGACGAATAAGAGCGTAAATAACAACCTGACAACAATGATATAATGTCGATAAACACTGATGTTATTGAATGTGTTCCAAAAAACTTTCAACTACAACTTTACCAGATTTGATGCAACACAAATGAAGCACAACACAACTACAGATATTTTATTTATAGTAGTACCATATGGCCTGTTCATTGGATGTGCAACCTTTAAAAATGGCAGCAGGTTTCATTATAACAGCACATACAGCCTGGTCCTGGTACAGTGATCTTCAGTGTGGAAAGGGTTGAAGATTGAAGAAACCCCCACAGTACCTGAAATCCCAGTGTATCAAAGTCATTTTCAAAAGTTTTAAAAAATTATAAATTTTACAGATTTTTTTTTTATTTTTTATCAGCAGCATGTGATAAGATGTAGCCAGGTTGGCATCGCCCTGTATGCCTATTCATCACTAATACTGATAAACCTACTAGTTATTACCTTGTGTCTCTGGTAGCCAGACAGGACAGGCACTGTTTGTCCAGTCAGAGACACCCGGTGAGAGAGCCAAGTTCAGTCCAGGCAATACGCTAATTTATTACTGGAAGTCTGCCTTGGGAGTGCTGCTAGCTCATTTGCACCGCTGTGCAGTAATCACTTACAATAGGTCATATTTCATTAGCATGTAGTGGCTTGGCTATAGCTCTTTATTAAGCATAAAATAGATCAACTAACTGCAGACAGACAGAGTTTGGAGGTTTGGCTGTGTATTAATGTAATGATTCTGGTGTTAAAGCTTCATTTAACAGCTCACTAAAAAGAGAGGGAGGGAAATGGAGCCCAAAATGTCACCTTCCTCAAACACCATGTGCTGTGACTGCACTGCAAGTCTGCCTGCAGAAGTTGAGACTTATCTGATCAGCTTTCAGAGTGAAACTGTACAAAATATAACATTTTACAGATCTGAACAACAAAACCAGTGAATGATACATTTCTATAAGATAAAACTTATTGTATTTGAATGTGTTCCCATAAGTTTCTGCTCAGTTTATAAACTGAACTTCAGAGTTACGTCTCTCCTCCTCTATCAAACTTTCCCATTTGTGCATCGAGTAATGCAAGCGACCGTCTTAACTTTGAACAGGAGGAGTATTTTTTTAATCCTGTGGGTTCTTGAGAGTGAGGTCAGGACTTCATCAGGGGCCTCCAGGGCCCTCGGAGCTCCTCTCTCATCTCTGCAGCAGATGAGGGGATCAGCAGGGTGTGAAATGGCCGTGGTGATTGCTCCGAGGCCAGAGGGCCTCCAGCCCATTCACAGCCCTGTCAGCACTCTAATAGAGCCAGAGGAGATTGGAGACGATTGGAGTTACCAAACCTTCCCCACCAGCCTCACCCTGTTAAAGGTGCAGTCTGCGTTAGAAATGAAAAAATAGGGGAAAATGTACACTAAGTTTCTTCTTTGTTGCCTACAGCTTTATATTAGGTATTTATCTGATGTTCCAGTTAAGTCTCATGGTAAAAGAGAGAGTCATGTTTCGCAACCTGTCCATGTGTGAAACAGCCACACAGATCCATATGTGTGACTCAGAGACAGACGAAATTCAAACTCCAGGTTCGTAGGCAGAGGTCAAAACAGGATTATGAATGGCTTGAAAACTCAGGCGGCGTGCACGTTAACAGTCTGGCAAAGAATGAAAGGTGGAGCGGCGGTATGTACACTGAGAGAACTAATGAGTGATGTGGATGCAGATGAGCAGAAGGGCGGAGGAGATCAGGTGATGCAACTGCCATGAAAATGGGGCAGGTGGAATCGGCTGGTCTGAAACAACTGGAGAGTCAGAGGCAGGGAAACAGGCAACCTAAAGAGAGTGAATACTAAAATCCAAAATCGTGACAGTCACAGTGCTGTTGGTTCTGCATCCATGTTTCCATACAGCAAACTGAAACACACAGTTGTGAACCACATTTAAATGAAGCTGCATCAGACTGGCAAACAGCCAGACACAGCCCACATGAAGAATAATTCATGGTTTATTGCGTGGCTGTGAAAGTCTGGGTGGTATAAATTCTCATCTGTCCATGTCTTCGACAGCCTGCCTGAAATCTAAAATCTGTAACCATAAAAACTGTACACATTACTAACAAACCAACCGCACAAACAAAATGGATGCTCGCTCCAAGGAGAGGCTGTGAACGGAGATTTAGCAATATGCAAGTCAGGAATACGAAGACTCACAAGTGGCATGAAACTGTCTGAGCAGATAGATGTATCAATGTGAAGAGAAAGGTGAAAGAAAGAGCAGTGATGCAGGTGGGAGTTCATACATACCTCACTGTTGTAATGTTGGACTGGATGTGCCAAAGAAAGCAGCTGCCCAGGAGAAGTGATGTGAACTATTAAAGACCCCCTTCAGGGAAAACCTAGTTGTTGTTTTTTTTTACCTTGTTAACATGTCCATATGGTGTTTTTTATATGCTGAAAGACACATCATGAGCATAATAAGCAGTCACTGCTATGGCTGAGCCTTCCACCTTGAAACTGCAGTGTTACTGAAGACAGTCTGAAAAGAACGAATTCAGGGTTTCATACTGACAAACCTTAAGGGACCAGTCCTGTCAGCCAGCAGGGAGGGGGGGCTTTCTGCATCATTATTTTTCTTCAGAATTGGTTGCTGGGACAAACGTGTACGGCTGATTTATTCCAATATCAAAACCTGCCTTTGTGTAGCATGAAGCAGTTTTACAGCTGCAGTAGGCAGAGAGAGAGACAAGGACGTCTACATCTACAAGAAGCGACAGTGTAGGGTTACATCTAAGCCATGCTGAGACAGGAAGGGGTTAATTCAATGGAAGACCTTTCGAATATTTATTTTTGATACACCGAGATGAGTTTTCAGGTGATAATTTAATGACCGGACAGGGAATCTAAATCCATCCATCTATTATCTATACACCACTTAATGCTCTGTAGGGTCATGGGGGGCTGGAGTCTATCCCAGCTGACTCGGGTAAAGGCAGGGACACCTGGACAGGTCGTCAGTCTATCACATAGCTACACATAGACAAACAACCAAGCACACTCTCATTCACACCTACAGACAATTTAGAATAATCAGTTAACCTCAGCATGTTTTTGGACTGTGGGAGGAAGCTGGAGTACCCGGTGAAAACCCACACTGCACAGGGAGAACATGCAAACTCCACACAGAAAGATCCCTGGCGTCTAAACCAGAATGTGAACCAGGGACCCTTTAGCTGTGAGGCGATGCTGCTAACCACCGAGCCACTGTGCAGCCCTGAATCTAAATCTTCCAACTTTATTTATTAGTACCGAAGCCAGTGCCATTCTCTAACTCGTGCATTCACTGCGCCCTTATCTCCACCACCAGCCTCATCTCTGACTCATGTCAAGACAAGGCAGGGAAAGGAGCGTTCAGCAGGAGGTTATATTAGACAGGCTGAAGACACAGAAGAGAGAACAGGGGGAAGAAAATGAAGAGGCGCTGTTTGGTTAGATGTAGAAGGGATGCTGATGAAAAGAAAATGAGAAGCTGCTTTCTCCTGCTGTTGTCTGAAATCAGAGGACCCACTGTCTGAAATAGTGCAAAAAAAAAAAAAGACTGTCAGCAAATGTGCTAGTGCCATTACTGTAATTTCAAGTTTTCTTTCTACATAGGCAGAGAACTAACTGTATTCCGGTGAATGAGGGCAAAAAGAAGGGGCTCCATCTTAAAACCAAAAACCTTTTGGCTTTAACTTTTTTTCTTAAATGAAATCATGTCTTGTGGCTGGCAGAGCAGATATGTATGCACTTTAGATGCAGCAGATTACATTTTAGTGATACCAGTAACACACACACACACACTCACACACCTGTCTTCTCATCTCATTTAAAAAAGGAAAAAAGCAAAAATGTTGAACTTCAAAGAGATCCGAGTCTGTCGATTACACCGACTGGACTCTTGAGTGGTGATTACAAACCACTGACATCTTGTATCTGCTGTGATTATGCAAAAAAATAAAGACTCACTATCTTCAATTAAATATGAACCGATGTAAAAACGCTATTACAGATATTATTTAGGATGAGAATGAATGTTATCACTATTTCAAAGCAAATTTAGAGTGTCCTTCACAGGGAGTGAGCCGTGCGCGGTGGACATTAAAGTGGGCCAGGCCTCTTTTTGATGTGTGGAGTGTAAATATAGCCCTCCACCCTCCTCCCTCTAATTGTAGCTGTGTTGTTTTCATATTGTTGAGTCGCAGAGATGTATAATTCATCACACAAATAATCTGGAACAAAACAAACTCTCCTCTGAGCTCCCGAGAGGCTGAGCATCTAATGAGTTCACTCCATAAAATATTCATACCTCTGCAAAATATACTGTCACTTTCCCTGCAACACACACACACACACACACACACACACACGCAGTCCAACATCCCATTAAATATAATGGCAGGTTGTACAGCATTAACAGCCCGTTGATCACTGTCACCCCAAAACACGGCAGACTCTCCTGCTGCTGTGTGTGTGACTTTGTGTGAAAGGGAAACCACTTACCCATGATGATCCAGGTGTTGTTCAGTTTCTTGTCAGATGTTTTATGCACCACCATTTCTTAAAACCACAGTAGTCATAAGGTCAGGTTGATTCAGAACTTTTCACTCGTTAAAAAAAGAATAATTCAGTTTCAAAGATCATTCTTGACCTTGGAATGAAGAAAAATAGTCTCACCCCAAGTTCTACTGTACCACATCACCTTCCTGAACAATTGGATTTCCCTTGTTCACATGGAGTTGTTGATGTTGAAATGTCCATTACCCTTGCTAGTAGCTACTGTGGCTCTATGGGTCATGCCAACTTTGCATTCTCCACCTCTGTTGTAGAGATTTGGAGAAATGTGGACTAGCTTAAAACAGCATGTAAACAGCAGTTATCAGGATACTTCAAAAAAATGTATGGCGTCAGAAAACGTCACAGGAGAAAGACATGAAGTCTGTTATTTTTTTAATAAAATTTTCCTCAACTTTAATGCACTTTGTCACACAAGTCTCCAGATTCTCCTCAACAGCATGGACGACTTCATCATCACTGAACCACGCAAGTGGGATTTCAGTTTGGGAAACAGATAGAAGTCAGACAGGGCAGGTCGGGTGAGTAAGGTTCATGGGGCAACAGTTCAAAACCCCATTTGGCTCCTTTGCCATCTATGTTGTGTGGATGGACACATTGTCCTAGACCTGGAGCAACAGCAGACTGCTCAAAGACACCTCTCCTTTCTTCTTTGACTGCTTCTAACATTTGAGTTTTTGATGACAGTGATGTACGGCTTTACAGTATACAGTTATGCCCCAAAATGGGAGTTGCGTCCCTTGTTTTTGGGTGAGATCAAGGACTTACCCTCCTATCAGGGTGGCTTGTCCAAGCACTTTCCAAAAAACTGCCAGCAGCCTTCCAAAAGACGGATTTTTAGGTGAATCATTTTAAATGTTCGTTAATAGCTCTGGCTGAAATTAAACTGGTCACCTAAAATGGCTATTTTGTTAACTGCATTAGAAGCTGCTTTCTGGGTGATTTCATCATGGCGCATTCATTTTTGCACACTAGTTTGTTTACAGTATATGTGAGGTTCACTGTCTGGAAACTCAGCAGCTAATTACAATGGAGGATTATCCCGTGGACCATTGTAAGGAGAATCACCAGCGCTTTCAGTGTGATGGTCACGCTGGACTTATTGCAAGCACAGTCCTACTACTAATTTTATTACTTCTAATTGATAGTCATTTTATGTACTAGATACCTTGTGTGCCACAAGCTTTACAGCAGAAGCAACAACACCAAGCAGAATCTGTAGCCTCACACATGTAAACAAAAATGCATCAGTTACAACATGTTGTCCTGGATCACACAGGAGATCCCTAATGTAGATACTAAATTGGTGACTCCAGGTGGCTAAAATCTGTGTTTCATTTCAGACAAACTTGAAAAGAAATGTTTAGAATTATTCCTCTAAAGATCATGTTTTTTGGAAAGCCACAGGAGGCTCACCCGAGTCAACCCAACATACGCTGTGTGCACTGTTTTCCACATCAGCATGAAATGAACCAGAATTGTCCTTTAAGAACCTATAAATCAAACTTTGCAGCGAGAGTGTTTTGTCAACTGCTGCTTTTAAAGTGTCTTCAGTCTTTAACATTTAACTTTGGTTTAAAGTTTGTTATTGTACCATCAGCAGGTCCAGGCCGATGGCTGCCCACTCTGAGTTTGGTTCTGTCAAGTAAAGGGACTTTTTATTCCCAACTAGCGCCAAGCACTGGAAAGTGCTCTGTGACATTACAATTGGTATAGATTAAATTAAATCAAGTTACCAGCTTAAAAAGGCTTCATTAACAGAGGCTGCAGCTGGACGTTTTTACAGTAGTCAAACACCACTTGGAAATATTGCATTTTTGGGGACTATTGTCAGTAGCAGATTAATGTACATTTGGGACAGCAGGATAGTATACACAGTAAGAACATGTCAAAGGTTTGGCTCAGTGATGTGTTTTAGTAGCTCTTGGACAAGGACTGAACTCTATGGTACAGAGGAATTACATATACAGGCTGATCGGCTCCATACCAAGCTGCATAATGCAGTAGTTCATGGTTGCGGAGCCTCTAACTAAGCAGTGAGTGTATTAATGAAAATACTTTTGAGAAGTTGGACATTTCTGTATTGTAAATCTTTTATTGATTGATCTTAGGGAACATTCTAGTAATATGAGATACAGCATTTCTGATTTTTATGAACTATAAGCCATAATCATCAAAATTAGATAAGAAAATGCTTGACATACCAGGTTACTTCAAAAAGTTCTTGGCCTCACCCGGAAACAAGGGGCGTAACTTTATAAGTAATGAATATAGAACATATGAAAGTTTACCTTTTTGAAATGAATTACAAAAAATAACTTTCACGATATTGTATTTTTTTGAGCTGCACCTATTTAAAGGGAGTTGTCTCTAAGTACCAGGATAGACAGCAGACAGGTGGACATGGCATTTTGATCCAATCACATCCGATAATGACCTGGGGATCAAGAGAGCGGAACAAAAATCAAAGAGCAGGTTTTCCATTTCGTGCTGAGAGCCCACCGCCCTCCACCGACCCCTTTTTCTTTCAGAGCTGAGAATTAAGTCCAGAGGCCTCTTTAGGAAATTCTCTCTCCTGTTTAATATTCTCAGTCATCGTGTGACTTTCTCAGCAAGCCGAGGTGATGAAAGGTTGAGGACGGCTTTGCGATCAGTGGCCACATCATGGGGGCATCGAGAGGACGACTGATTTTCATTACGATAGACTCTGGAGCGCTTGTCTTATTAGCGGGTCATTAGGCTCTCCATGGCCGACAGATTGCCTGAACAGGAAGCAGGGAGCAGGCAGAAGGTAATTGTACTCGGAGTGACCACACAGGTGCCCGTTCGCCTGGTACTCCTTGATTGGTTAATTAGCACGTTGTCAATCAGCTCCCTCCAGCAGCTCCCTCTCACAGCAGTTAAAAGGTGAAAGTGCTTCTAATAAGGCTTGAATCTTCCTCTCTTCCAACTTATTATGGATCTAATTAAAGTAACACCTCAACAGAAAGATGTTTCGGATGCTGCTGCACATGTCCAGGGATTCCTTTTCAATTATTATTTTCCTCCCCAAAAATCTTAAATTCCGACAAAAGGAATGTGTGAAGTCCCAGCTTATCAAAAGCTGAAAAAACCTTGAGGCATGCATCACTTACAGCAAACAGCAAAAAATAAACTGCAAAGCATTTTTAATCCACAGAACTCCTCATATCTATTCATGCTTTTGGCAGACTTTTTCACCATACCAACAGCAACGGAGGCTGATGAGTTTTGTCCTATTCACCGCTGTTTGTGTCATTGATGGACAAATCATAAATCTAACCACACGATGACGAGTGTTAAATCATCTCATGTTTGTTTGTCAAGGAACTCTGAGAACATCACATTAATCACAGTGTAAAGTATAAAAACTGCAACTGGAAATTGAAATATGAAAAGAAAGGTAGATAAACAACTATGCATTTTGGTTCTTTCATAGATTTATCACAGGTCTTCTGGAAATATGACACAACCTGCTGGCTAAAAACACACATACAGCAATACTAACACTTGGTTAAACATCCCTTGGTCATTTTCACCTCAACTAGGTTCTTCAGTAGCCATTCACAAGTTTCTGGTTGTATCTTTGATCACTCCTCTTGACAGAAATGGTACAGTCAAACTAAATTAGTTGACTTTGTAACACAGACTTGTTTCTTCATCACAATCCACAGGTTCTTGTTGGGTTTTAAGTCAGGACTTCAGGAAGAGCAGTCTAAAATCTTAATTCTAACACCCAACTGCCTCCAAGACTCAACCTCCAGGCTGATGATTTCAGGTTTTCTTAAAGAATTTGGAGGCAATTCTCCATTTTCATTATTCTATTTACTGTATGTAAAGCACCAGTTCTACTGGCACCAAAACAGCCCCAGAGCATAATGCTGCCACCACCATGCCTGATGGTAAGTTGGGTGCTCTTGGGGTTAAAGCCTTCCCCTTCTCTCCCTCAAACATATTTTTGCTCATTGCGGCCAAATAGCTCAAGTTTTGTTTTATCTGACCACAGAACTTTCCTCCAGAAGGCCTTTTCTTTGTCCATGTGATCAACAGAAAACTTGAGTCAGGCCTTAAGTGGCCACTTCTGGAGGAAGGATTTCGTCTTGCATGACAACCTCTTAGCCAGTGGTGATGTAAAACATATTTGACTGTGGCTTGTGTGACTAACACCTTGTGTTCCAGCAGCTTCTAATTCATTGCAGACCTGCTTATTGGTAAATTTTTTTGTCCCTTGGTCATCCTGACCAGCAGCAGGTGATAACTTGTGTCTTCCTCCTGATCGTCTCAGTGACACAACTGTATCATGCATTTTATATTTCCAAGTAACTGCTTGCACAGATGATTTTGGAATCTGCCGCTGCTTTCAAATGGCTCCAAGTGACTTTCTTGACTTGTTCAAGTCAGTGATTTGGGTTTTTTGATCTTTGCTGAGCTTCTCAGACTGAAGTGTTTGTGGCTAATGAGTGTATCAAATGGGGCCTATTTAAATTTGGCTCACAGGAGTCAGAAGCTGTACTCAATTGTAATCACTAATAACTGTGATTTTATTAAGACTAAAGCTGGGTGCAAAGCTAAACTTCAATGTCAAAGGAGCTTCACAGATACAGAAATTTAGACAGAGACAGAGCCAGTACTAATTTGAGCAATAGCGTTCATCATTGTGTTGATTAATAATAATAGGCACTTGTATTTATGTGAGTATTTTTACATATTATCTGGTGGGTTTTATTTAAATACTTGCTTCTCAATATGACCACACAGTATTCAAGCTAGGTACTTGCTGCAGGACAACTATAAAGGGTAGTTTTTCAGTGGTGTCTGGTAAGTGCATTTCTTATAGTGTCAAGTATGGAGGCTTGTAATTACCACTTCTACTGTGTTGCATTTTAGACCAGTTTCACTTCATTTCATTGTTTACTCTGTGGTTACCATGTCAAACTGCCGATCAATCCCACACTCAGGCTCCATTAAAAAACTCTGACATAACTGGACATAATGCCTCACAGCTTCATTACAACAGATTATTATCACAACTAAGCAAAACATGAGTTTTTCTTTAGTGAAAGTGACAAAAAGGAGATGGCGAATCTAATTTAAACAAATTTAGTCGTTTAGATTCTGACCACAGTTGTCTTTGATATTGAGGTAAAAGCCTTTACCGTCTAGAGTTCTTATGATTGTTCCTTGCTGGGTTCTTCTAATTTCCTCACAGCCTCCAAGATTAAAGAACACTCAGACCTCCCTACACAACACTAAACATTTTCCCACCTCCACTGCAGCTCCCCAGGGCTGCCCACGTTCCCGCTAGTCCGACCAGAAGCTTTGTCTTTGCACCAAACGATTAGCGGCAGCCGAACACAGTCTGAAGAACACTGGTTTTCTTTTCCATACAAAGCAATAATTGCTGTGTAATTACGCCTCCAACGTGGTGCTTTCAGCAAAGAGCACTCCGCTGCTAATAGCATTAAACTTCAAAGGTGACCAGCTTGCCTTGCATTAATATTCACGAAGACGGAGATGAGGGAGCTGAGGCACATCAATGACCATGCTTGTTTGAATATCTTCTGTTTCGATGTCTGTCTGACGATCTGCAGAGACACAGATTATTAGAGAGCTTGTTTATTTCACTTGTCTCCATAAAAGTTTAGGTTTGTCTTATGGGGACCTGCTGTTTGTCCCCCCATGCCGACGGTGTTCTCATAATGTCAGTGCACAGATAGACTTGTGTCCCCACAACGTACAACCACAGACACACCTCCTCTATTTGATGCTGCTCAGGACTGTTGCCGCATATTTTCCCTGCAGATGATTCACTCAGGCGTAGGGCAGTTATCATGCAGGATTTTCAGTCACTCACGGAAACTTCTTTTTCTTGGATCACATGACTGAGAGATCATAACCTGATAGGACAGAGGCCTGACTGATTTAACCAAAGCTCTGTGTGGCAATGTTGGTCTCTTCATTTACCCGGTCTCATTTTAAAAACTGAAATGTTTCAAAATTCTAATTTTTCTATTTTAACTTGTGGACTTCACCTCTGGTTTTCTTTCCTGCAGCATAGTGGAAGAAGCTGAAAGCAGCTTCTTATTACCTCCTAATCCTGACAGAATGACTTGTTCTACACACACAGTGTTACAGACTTAATCTGTTGTCACAATGATCCCACACACACACACACACACACACACACCTTAATCCTCACCCCTTCTTATCTCACCAAAAAAAAAAAATCCAAACAAAGACCTTATCCTGACCTGGACACTTCTCATTTCTCATTTCTGCACCAACGTCTCAGGAGAGGGTCTCAATGACATAACGCTACCTGAACAACATGAGCCTCCAACTAGGGTTCATAGCAAGGAGGGAGGTCACTTCATTTGTGTCCTAAACATTTGATTTAATCTTTTTCACTCTGAATGAGAAGTAACATTTCTTTTACTTCTGATCTTTCGTTGGGGAATCAACAACAAACTGGACAATCAGCAAAACGATGTACGAGAACAAGAGAGGAAAGGCGGTCTGTGTAACAGTCTCTCATTTTAATATTCCCGCTGGAGGTGCTTCATAATCTGTGTTTTAAAAAAATAAATAAAATGATGCAAGTATTTCATTTCTATGTTTTGTGCTTGTGAAGTTTAAAATTTTAATTTAATTTAAATATGTAAGAACAAGCAATATAAATAGCATGAGGATAATTACACTCCTAATAATACAAGCCTAGAGGGTCAGGAGCACCCTTAGAAAATGTGCCTCCTGTAATGGCTCCATTATGGGAGGCACATTTTCAACAAACAACCAAAACAGACTGAACCAGTGTGAGCTGACGTGAGCCAGGCCGACTCTGCTGACACCTCCAGCTCGACAGAGACAGTCTCTCTTCTAGCTCCGTCGGCTCCATTAATATGTGTGTGCACAGGAAATGTGTTTATTTATGAGCTGGACACTGTTAATTACCCATCTGCATGGATAATTATCTCCAACTTCAAAGACACTTTAACCCCCAGAGACCGAGAGAGAGTGTGTGTGCGGCTGAGCCGGACGACGAGCTCAGGACGCCTGAAATATCTGCAGCTAATTAGAAGATAATGACGATCAGCAAAATATTCACAAATATTCACAAGAAGCAGAGCTGTCCAAAGTGCAAAACAGAAGCCTCAGATTGTAACAGAATACGAGTCAGAATACAAATGTTCCTCAAAGGCAGAAATTATCTCAAAGATCAAGTAACAGCCCAGAAGATGTAACAACAGAGTGGGATCAGAAACATGCAGCAGCCAGTAATCATCAAGCTATCCATTTGCTGCTCCTTATCCAGGTTTGAATCACACTAGGACCTACACCGGGCTGCTCAAACACATTCATATAACTACAGCCTTCCTGTGAATCCTGCACACATTTCTGAAAACGTCACACAAAGCTGCTGTTTTGATACTACTTTCTGGTCGGCTTGGATAACAAAGTCCATAAATGCACAGTAGATTGGTGTCCACGTATTCCTGGCACACAAGCCACTGCCAATCATGCACACATGGACGTCCACAGAGGGTTCCACACAGACTTTCCCAGCCTTATCCAGATGAAGACATTTGCGTCACTGAAGAATACATATAAGTGACATAGAAGTCCAGTCAGACACTGTCTACGTCTGTGAATACAGAAAGGTCCACGTGACGTAAACCTCCCCAAGTCTGCAAAAGTCCACACTTCAGAGGACAAAATTGATGTCGCTCAGACCCTAGTGGACCCTCACAAATAGGTAAACACAGAAAGTATAACACTGGCCTTAGCCGGGTGTCCATCACAATTCAGAGCAAAGTTAAATTTATAATTCCATATAATCAGCAAAAGAAAATCCATTCATCCTTCATCTATACACTGCTTAATACTCTGTAGGGTCTCAAGTGGCTGAAGTCTATCCCAGGTGACTTAGGCCTTGTCCACACGTAGCCAGGTGTCTGACAAAATAAAGATATTTTTCTATGATTTTTCCTGTCATCCACACGAAAACACAGATTTACAGCATTAAAAACAATTCTTTTAAAAACCTCCGACCAAAGTGAAGATTTGCAAATTCTCCGTTTAATAACAGGAGTTTTGCGTTTCGAAACGTCACTGCCTGCGACAAAATCTGTTCTCACGTTAAATATGCGACCTGTGTTTACATTCGGAAACAGTATGGATGCCCCCACAAGGTTTTTGGCGCCGTTTCTTGTACAGGCGCTCATATTTTGCTTGTTTTTAGCATTTTAATAGACTACTGTTATCCAAATATCAGGAGTTGGCTCATCAAGATAAACAGCTGGGAATGCTAAGTCAACAGTTAAGTGCAAATTAATCATTGCAAAGAAAGATCCACCTACAGCAACACAACCATGATGGGGACGGCAGCTGTAAGTTTGTTAGTATAGACTAATCTTCAACATGTTCACTGTAAAATAATGTTACTCATGTGAAGCAGTCAAATACATTAAAATAATTGTTTTTACAGCAGTAGCAGCCCCATTCTTGTAACAGCTCAATTGCAAATATACATGTGAGCTACTTAACAATGCACGGCTAATACGTCTAACATATTTACAGTTTAGACTTAGCCAACATTTACACATAATTTTAGTGTTGGGTCATCCCTATTTCCTCCAAGAAAAGATCAAATCATGATTATATTAAAAAGAATCCATCCATCCATCCATCCATTATCTATACACCACTTAATCCTCTGTAGGGGTTGGAGTCTATCCCAGCCGACTCGAGCGAAGGCAGGAGACACCCTGGACAGGTCACCAGTCTATCACAGGGCTTAATAAGAATAATTAATGCAAAAATTAAATAAATATGAAGTCCTCTCTTGGCCAAACCATCTCATTTAACAGCGCTCAGTGCGACCTTAGCATCTTTCAAGGGCTTGGCTATTGTAGGCTTCAGGCCCTTTGAAGGATACAGAGCCTGAGTCGGGACACAGCTCATATCTACAGCAGAATGATAATGCAGTGCTGCCAGACCATTCTACACAGCGCTGTGGAGAATGGTCTGACTATACACAACTACATATGGGTTAATATTATCTACTTTAACTACACTGTGCTAACAGAGCAGGTGTAGGAATTACAAACACTTACAGTAACTTACAGAACTATTGTGCAACAGGAAAACTTCAAGAGCCAGAAAATCAGCATGTCAGTAGAGTGTCATTCAGGAGTGCCAATCCACAGCCACATGGCAGACACTGAAGCCTTTTAGAAGCCTTTAAATCATATTAACGGAGCAAAAACTTAAGCAGGGGAATTTTGGAGCATCAGGCTGTGGTTGTTGCTGACATTTATGCCATTAATAAATTTGCAAATCATTATTAAAAGACACTGTTTACACTACCAGGACTTGTCTAAGAATGAACATGTATTCAAGTTCTCTTTAGTATCACAGTGATCCAGTACTGGCTGTGTGGAACTGCTGAAAGTTAATACACCATATTTTTAATGAGGGCAATTTGCTACAGTAGCAAAAAACATAACTCACTGAATGCCTGGGCAACATTTTATTTTCTGTTTACATAGCCAATTACATAGCCCTAATACCAGAATTGAAAATCCCCAGATTTAGGTCAGTTTGTTTGTTCTGATTGTTCGCTTTGACAATAAGGTAGTACTGATGCTCCTTGATTCATGTTGCAAAAACATGAGAATGTCTCCACAGAGACCTTGTTGACAGTTGTTACTCCTGTCCCCCAGTCACCTCCATGTCTACTGTCCAAATAAAGACTGCGTATCTTCAAATACCTTCAAAAACACCATGCATTCTCTTGTCTTCTGTGCTAGCAGTTTCAAAATCAAACCAACAGCTCCACCTTGTGGTCACTTCATGATGTGCATACAAGGTGCTGAATTTCTGTCAATTTCTTGCATTGTATGTAATGTGGATATTTGTTTTAGGACTTTGTGATGAGATTGCCTTAGTTTTACTGACCCTTTTGAAAGACTGTTTTCTTGGGTGTCTTTGTTATTCTTTTACATCTGCAGCTCAGAGCTCCCACACTCACATGAAAAGTCATTTACAGTTTTTCTCCATTGGTTTGGCTCATTTCTTGAAACAGAAATTACATTCTCAAAACTCCAAGATCATTTAGAAAAACAGCCTTATAGTTCAGCACAACACCGTAGCTCACCTGCAAAAGCTCATATCTCTCTCAAAACCTTTCACTCATGTTTCAAAACTAAGTTCCTTTCTCATATAAATAGTCAGTGACACCAAAAATGCAAAGATCCTTCTCAGTTGCTTTGACTCATGTCTTTAACCAGACCAGACATTCTCAGCCCTCTTGATGCTTTTGCCAAAATAACCTGGATGGTTCAGCACAACACCATGGTTCACCTGCAAAAGCTCATATCTCTCCCAAAACAGTTCACACGACTGGTCAAAACTAAATTCTGTTCTCATATGAACAGTCAGTGCCTCCAAAATGCATCATCCCTTTGGCATTGTGTGAGCACCGTTTAGATGTTTGTCACTATGGTAGATGACCATTGAAACATCCCTCATGTCCACCTCTCAGTCTGAGCCCAGTCCTTCATCGACAGTGACTGTTATGACCCAGCCTCTAGGGGTAGCTGGGTGCAACAAAATAAAACCACGTGTTATTGGTGTGGTAAAGCAATTCATTGCTTAGTGACAGAATTAACATAAAACAGGTGATAGGCCTACACAAAGTAACAGAACCTGGTGGGTGTTGCAAAAAAATCAAAGAACCAAATAAAACCAAACAAAGGCTAACAGAGTTTTCACAAACTTACTAAAACTAAACAGAACACAACCAAACTCTCTCGCCAAACTGAATACAATAGCAGCACCACACCAAAGAAACATAAATGAGTGCCCAGTGCACAAAACTAAACCAAAACTGGTGCCTCTGAACACACATTACAAAACATAGCACAGGACATGAATCACCACACAATGTGGCTACAGAACACATAAGCAACACTAGCGTCAGCTCCACACAGCAAACGCTAATGCTGTCCCTAAACTAATGCAGGAGTTAACAGAGGCCACCAAAAAGTCTTCACTAAGACAAACAAATGCCTCTTCACGAAGTTAACCCCCAGCCAAGCACAGTACACACAGTACATCACACATTGCACTCATACTGCCAAGGAAACTGTAACTTTTTATTCACACACATAAAGGAACTTCCATACATCAGAGTAAAAAGAAAATGTGTACAGCATCACATACTGTAATATAAACACATAAAGAAACAACAAGGAACATTATATGTAGCCTACAGAGCTGTAAATAAAGCTGGAGTTTAACAGCTAACACTTCTTCACTGGTCGCTGTCCTCACCTTCCCTCTCCTGGCCCTCCTGGCCGTCCACATGTCTGTCTGTCTGGCCACAGATTTTCATCCACACCACAGTGTATATTCTCCCTTGCGATGCAAGAGGGAAGAAACGGTGTGAATGTCGCAACCATCCCCTACACTGATCACCTGTAATGTCTTCAGATGCAGCGTCCACTGCATCGAGCAGGGACCTCTGATTCTGAGCCTGATGTTCATACACTCTCCACCTCCAAGCAGAGAAAAACTCCTCAATAGGATTGAGGAAAGGAGAGTAAGGAGGTAGGGTAGTGAACCAGGCCCTGATGAGCGGGCCACGGTGGAAACTGACATTGTCCCACACAACACAGCATGTTCCTGACTAATTCTGACAGTTGAACAGACTATTGTGCATGTGATGAAATGATGCTGACATGTTTTGGAGAGAAAAACCATTAGACTGAGAAGTCAACAATCAGTTTAGTTCAACCAGATCTATTCACTTGGAACTAGTGCTAAATGAAGGCTACCAGTTCTAAATCATTTGCAAAGATGTACTGAGACATTGAGACATGTACTAAGACATTTGCAATTTGATGAAATGAAGGAGAAATTTAATTCTGTTGTGAACAATTGCCAAGTGGTTTTGAGGTTTGTCCATGTTGTTTTGAGAATGTAATGTCAGTTTCAAGAAATGATCCAAACCAATGGAGAAAAACTGTAAGTTAACAAGATTTATGACTCATCTGCTGGATACAGAAAAGTCTGAATCAGTTTTCTCCATTTGACAATGAATTAAATAAATATATTCTCTGTGGTGTCGGAATTGGCAATAATGGTCCAGCACAGCGCTTTATTTCTTATTTCGATTTTTTTAAAACATTTTTAAAAGACTATTTTTATTGAAAAGTTTCTTTAAGTGTTTTATTGTTAAATGTGTAATTTCGTATATATAGAAGTTGGATGTAGTGACACCAGCGCATCCAACGTCTTAAATCACATTTAGAAAAAATTATGAATAACTTATTAACTTTTCGTAAACAAAACCTAAATAAAATTATGAAAAAACATAATAACTGATAGCCTAATGGTTATGTCGCATGACCCAAGTGCTGAGGTGCAGTGGCTGTCCCAGGTTCAATTCCGACCTCGGGCGTTTACCGTGTGTCCTTCCCCACTCTGTCCCGTTTCCGACTCGATCCACTGTCCTGTCCAATAAAAGCATCAGAGGCCAAAAACAAATCTTTAAAAAAAAAAAACAACATAAAAATAGATAAAAAGAAATCATATAAATAACAAACCCGCAACAATCCACAAAAAAGAAATTAAAACTTCGACTAAAATATAAGTAATAAAAAAATTCAATACATATAAACCAAAAACACAGAATATACCCAAGTTTTATTTCACTTTTTTTGTCATTTCAATAAATAAATAAATAAAAAGATACAAATAAAAGCCAGGACACGTTTGTTCAGTGATTCAATAACATAGTTTTAATTTTTCAGTGTTTTAGTATAAAAATCCCACCAGCCTGCTGTCGGCTGGTTTCCGCTCCCGTTGGCTATAACTGTGGTTTTTCCCAGAGAATCAGCTAAAGTACCAAATCTATTTACACACAACATCCACATCCAGAGGGGCCAAAAGAAACAAAGTCTACCCATTACTACCCTGCCAAAATAAAACATCAAACACTATCACCTCACCTCTCAGATTTAATGCTATCAATCCAAAAAAAACAAAACAAAACAAAGACTCACAAAACAACAGGAGAAGAGGAGGGGCCTCTACATGTGGCTCCTAGTGTGCCCGCCGTATTTTCTTACAATACTCTCTCTATAAAGTAATGCATATACATTTTCTGCTTTACAATAAATTAGTACAGGCACATTCTCTTCTCTCCTACAGCTGACTGTAGTTCAGTTCAGGAGAAGATGATTCTGTGACATTTTACAGAAGACTTGAACTCACCACAGCACACAAACAGAAAGGCCAAAAACCTGAAAAACACAACTGAACTGTAAAAAAAAAAAAAACACAAACAAAACACACACACTAGTGGGAAACCTGTGGGCAGCAGATTTTTTTGGTTTCGGTGTGAATGTTGCACTTCAGGCATTTTAGACTTTGAGAGCTTCTATATAGATTTTATATAAATATGTACAAACAAAAGAAGAAGTAGTCCAGTAAAAACATTCAGGTAATAAAAAAAAAAGAAAAGATGCGCATACACACAAAAAAAATTTAATGCCAAAAGACAAGAGAACTTGAAGCTTGAGAACTCAATAACTTACAAAAACCGTAAAAAAGAAGCTGAAATAAAAATGTTCAATACAGTATGCATGTTTGTTTTTTCTCTCTGTAGAGATAGCACCAGCAGAAACACCAACACCGTCAGTGCTGGCGACAACATAGATCATCACCTTTGACTGTATAAATATCAGATCGCCGTGTACCAAAACAGACTGAGGGAGTGAATAAATTAGTGTCAGGCCTTGTACAGGATATTTACAGGAGCTGCTGCCGTCACACACACAATGATGGACAATTTCATGGCAGTGAGATTGTTGCAGCAGTCTTGCAGCACATTTAAGGAGGTCAGAGGTCAAACTCTGACACATTCAACAGGTTCAGACCTGCGATTTTACAGTCCTCACAGCCAAGAGTTGATTTTTTTTCTCCTTTCTTTCAACTTTTTCCACCCGCTAACCGAGTCGTTTTCATTGCATAGCTCTTTGACAAAACAAGATGACCATCACAAGCTACAGTATTTCAAACAGGTGAGACTGATGCATGAGGAGGTGTGGAAACAAACTGGTTCCAGTTCGCAGGAAATGGTAAACATGACGAGTGTATGTGTGCGTGTGTGTGTGTTGTGCGTACGAGGCAGAAACAGAGCGCCTTTGCAAAAGACTGTGTTCAAAAGGAAAAGCTGAAATGACAAAGAGGACAGACGGATGATGGGAGATTCTTGAGGTCTGGGAGTAAGGAAGGCGAGAAGGAGGGGGTGATGGGGGTGGGGGCGGCTTCAGTCTGTGGCAGCGAGGCCAGTGCTCGGCTCCAACTCTCTGCTGACACGGTCCAGGTGGTTCATGGCTCGGTCGAAGGCGAGCTGCACAGTTTTTCGAATGGAGGAGCTGCGAGCCTCCATCAGTTTCAATCTATCGAGTGTCTTGTTGATCCCGAAGGGAGCCATCTTGGATCTAGGAAGCCATTGCCTGAGGAGAGAGCAGACCATTTCTGATAAAGTTCGTGTTTGGTTTAACAAACGGCTGCTTCGGGACTCAGGGTTTCTGTGTGGACTTCTATGACCACTAATACCTCATACAATGCAATGACATATGCCTTTCATGTATTTTGCAGCCAAAAATGACTTGTACTCTACGCAATACTCATTTAGAGGAGCATAATAAAGCAGCTGTTGTTAGGTGTAATCAGCACGACTGAGAAAGAGAGCCCTGTCCCTGTCGCTCATAGATCTCAGTGTAATGTTATCTATGACAGCATCTATTATTTTTGCATTGATTAATCATTGATTACTTTTTAATTGTGACAATTATTCTAAGGAGTACTTTCATTACTCCATAAAAATGTCAGGTACTTCATTAAAAAAAATAACACTAGAACCACCAAGGAGGCCATTTTACCCCCCCATTTTCAAACGTACAAAACTCTGGTCAAATAAAGCTCTTTCATCTCTCAGATGGATTCATGTCCAAGAAGTTCTGGCAACGCTCCAGGACATGGGTGTAGGGAAATCGGAAGGGGGAGAGATAACTGTGAACATCAGTGAGGGAGAAATCAGTGACCCGTTATTTTCACCTGAAAAGGAATCTATGTCTGAGGACGAAGAGCCCACATCCAGAAAAAGGCTGAGGCTTCTAGAGACAGGAGAGTGACACTGGAAAGGACAGAACTGTTTGGAGAGCTATACAGCTGGGACTGTGCACCAGGAAAGCACATCCACAGAACATATTAATGGAAGGAGCAAACCCAACTACACATACATACACCGCAACATCATACACACAGCATTGATCGGTGGATACTACAGTAGATCTGTGACTGTACAGTGGCAGAGGCACATCGGTGTGGAGAGGAAGGTTGGGAGTTGTGCCTGGCTGGGCTGAAGGCGTTCATTTTACTACTCTTAGTTAGAGGAGAGGACAATGAGAGGAACACTGATGTGGAGGACTTGTGGTCAGAAGAACAGGTCTCCCATTCTTCAGCACTACCAGGTCATGGAACCGGTTCAGGGAAATCATGAGTTCGACAGAAAATACACACAGTGCATCCGACTACCTTGTGATAAGTTTGCACTGGTCAGTGAGGTGTTGGATAGGTAAATTTAAAACAGCATCGCCTGCTATAAACGAGGGCCAGAAATGACTGCAGATGAACAGTTATTCCCGACAATGTCACGCTGCCCTTTATTCCAATACATGCACAATAAACTGGACAAATTCGGCACAAAGTCCTGGCTTGCTGGTGATTGAAAAAATGTCTTTTTTTGAACATCTCTCTCTCTCGCCCATAAATTCATTGATTTTGCAGTTGGATTAAAACTTTTTAAATTAGGCAGTATTCATATTTCTTTACACTATCAACAATTTCTCTTGGAGATTTACAGTTTTTTTGAAAATGTCTACCGGTACTTTTAAAATATATATATATAAAACTTCCAGACACAGGAGATTGACAGTTACAAACAACACTAGTCATTTAACATCTGTAGTGAGTCAGTCTACAATGCTAAGAGCATTAGAGAGGATCAAATGTGTTTGCCAGCTGACTGCATTATTTTTGCCATTTGATTAAATAGTTTTAAGGGTGGTTTTGTTCCTAAAACCTTCCTACTTCTATGTACTTTTTTAGATTAATTATCTTCCCCCACTTTATTTTTATTTTTTTAACTATTGTTTTCGTGTCCTGACTGGACCTCCGCTAACAGTGAAGGGTGGTGGTGATTTTCTCACCAGCTGCGCCTGCTGTCGAAGAAGTGGACGAGGAAGAGTTTCTCTGCGGACCTGAACTGCATCCGCTCTCCGGCTCTGAGAACGTCCAGCGTTGGCTGTGGAAGCTCCACTCCGTTGTGCCGACACGCCGTCCTCCGAGTTCTGGGATCCATGATCTGTGAAGACCAAGAAAGGACAGAGGAATGGACACTAAGTGAGGTGGCCTTCTCACAGTAAAAAGTCTGGAGCATATCCTGGTGGCGCCGGCTGCACAGAAAAAGCCTGCATTCAGTGAGAGTCAGAGAGAGAGAGAGAGAGAGAGAGAGAGAGAGACACAAGCATGCAAGGCCGAGTCAAGCCCAAAACACTCTGAGCGAAAGGGCCCACTCCACACACACCAACCAGTCCACGATCAGCCAGCTGGAAGTTCCTGCATGGCTATTAGCACGAATCACGAGCTACGGCACAGACAATGGGCAGAGGGGCAGATGGGTAATGAGATACAGAGGGGACTAACACTCACTCACCAGGGCAGGGAAGGAAGGATATCCACTACACTTAGCCCAAACTAGTTTAAGAGGCTCCAGAACAAATGAAGAAGCAGCGGTGGGCTTCCACACCTCTACAGGAACAACGACAAGCAAGTTATGAAGGGTTCACTGCAACAGAGAGCACAACCAATCTGAACACAACCATACACCCAGGAGAGGAGATGAACACACACAGAGCCAGTCTGACCACACAGCCAAGAAAGGACACACAAACACCCATAATTTAGGCTTACAATTTCTTAAATCTTTTGGACTTGGATGGAAGCAGTTTGCTACACTGTTATTTCAATTTGTCACTTACATTTATTAGAAATATTTAGGTAAATTTGCATCATCAGATACCCAATGTTAAAGGCCCCCTCTGTTAAAAATGAAGATTAAAAAAAAACTTTTTTAGACTTTCTAGATTGTTTTTCTTATTCACTGGAATACACATCATGAGCAAAACAACCGGTCAAAGCCATAGCTGAGCATTTCGTGGAAGCTTCAGCGTACAGACACAAATTCAGACTTCCAGAGTTTCATACGTAGTAAATCTCAGGAACCAACCCTCTCAAATTGCAGGGTGGGGCTATCCATGTTCCTCTTCAGAATTGGTTTCCATTTTCAACATGTATGGTTGAATTACTCCAATATTACAACTTGCCATTGTGTAGCGGAGATTAGTTTGACATTGTTTCAGCAGAGACACAGGTGAGTTGGTGTGCTCGAGCTGCAGCAAATGAGAAGGCGTGGGTGGAGAGAGAGGCTGCACAGTCTAAAAGAAGCAACAATGCAGAGTTATGTCTAAGCCATTTTAAAACAGGAAGGGATTATTTCAATATAAAAAAACCCCATCTAAATATGTAACTCTGATACACTGAAATAAGTTTAAAGTGGTTAAATCATTGATCAGATAGGGATTTAAAACAGTGGTTCTCAACTGGTGGGTCGGGACCCAAAAGTGGGTCACAAAGCCATTTTAGAGGGTCGCAGAAGCACGCTCCCTCGAAAAAACAGTGGTATAGAGTCTTTTATTTCAAAGGATGTGTTTCTTATGACACAGTTTGCTTTCAATAGTAGGATATTTAGTGGTGGTGACACCAGTAGCTGCCCACTGTTAACTGCTAGATTTGGCTCTGCCAGCTTATTGGAGAAATTTATGCCAAAACGTCCCAAAAATGAACCAAAATGTGCTCAGAATCTGTCCAAATGGGCTAAAACATGCCCAAAACATGGCAAAATTGTCCAGATATACCAAAATTATCAAAAAAAAATCCTAGATTGTATTAAAGTGGAGACTACACCCAAATAAACCTTAATTTGTTAGCGGGAACAGCAAACTTCAAAAATTTGGGTCGCGACCGTTATTAATGGAGACACAGTGGGTCCTGAGGCTGGACCAGTTGAGAATCACTGATTTAAAAGGTCCAGGGTCAAAAAATCTGAGTGGCACAACTCTAGGGGATTTGTTAAAAATCTGTTTATAGAAAGGTAGCTGTGGATAATTGATTGTAGCATGTACTCTGCTGTCCTGCTGATTATCTGATTAACTAAAACTAATTGTTGTTTTATATATTTGGTTTTCTATAGTCACATGAAATTCCTGTCACTATTTCTTCTTATGGACCCCAGGGAGAATAGCAGTGACACGGGTAACAGCTAATGGAGCTCAATAAATAAACAGTAAACACTGTAAACTAGTGTAAACACTGAGTCTCGCACACAACAGCAAAGCTTTATAAACACTTGAATGTACAGGGTATTATTTGACATTTTTCAATATTCGTGTTGTGCACTGCTCATTTGAAATCATGTTGGTACAAGAAAACCAACCACATCAGCTAGAATACAAAGTAGCTGTAGGTGGGGTATGGTTTGTGTCCTTTGAGACAATAATTCACTCTAACCCCACAGTCAAAATAACGGCCGTCACTTCACTTCCATCTCGAGTTTCCTGTTTCTGTTTTCGCCCTTCGTTTAACACTTCCTTTGTTGTCAAAACCCACAGCTTGAGTCTCTGCTAATGTTATTCCAGGATCCTTGGGCCCCTGAACCTCAGTTTAAGAACCAGTGAGGTCCGGTGAACCGGTGAGTCCGTTACTTGGCTGCTGGTTCTGAAAATTCCAATTTCATGGCTTCCCTTTTAAGGATTTTAACATCAGAACTTGTCATCAGAATTTTCCAACGACAACGCTCTCCGTGTCAGACAGATGGACAGTAGAAAAGTCGTAGTCGTAGTAGAGTCTGTAGCATTTATGCAAGAAATTATCAAAAAAAGGCATGCTAGCACAAACAGTATTAGTAAAATATATGGAGAGGGACTGTTAAAAATGTTTTAGTAAATGTCTTAAGGAGTCAGAGGTAGGAACTGACATAACAAAGCTTGTCATGCAGTTTCATGTACACTCATCAAGTGACACTTGTTGCTGACCAACATGACAGACAATGCTTTTCTCACCTGAAGAGATCTTGGCAGCGTTGGTGAATTCTCCATTCTCAATGCAGGTCATCAGGGTGCTTTTGTCGTCTACAGTGCTCCGTCGAGCCGCCGCTGGTCGCCCTTTACCACTTTTAGACACGATGACAGTGCTGAAAGATAGAAGAAGAAAGCTGTGTAGGGCAAGTGTTTAAAAAATGCCAAGAAGACTGTGATCGAGTTGGCTAGTGAGCTATTTTTTAGTTCACTAGCATTTCTGCTTGAGAAAATCATCTAACTGATTAATTGATTAACAAAGTAGTTGCTGATGGACAAATTCATTTTCAAGTGAAAATAGTTGACTCAGTAAAACCTACAGTATTATGCCGCTGTCACCACTGCAAAGCATTTGCTTAGTTTGCTGTGACTCTCATAATAAGAAGGACCTTTTCATGTAATTGCGAGGTAACATTTTTCGACATTACTACCACATATCAAATCTTCTATTTTAAAAGCACTTCTTTAATTAGAAAACAGGACACTAGATGATCTCCAAGTCAGTTGAGAACATCAACATGGCCCAAAATCCCATTTCTCCATTAGAGACCTGTTACATTGTTCAAATACCAGATATCATAGTTTGTTGTTATGCGTGTATTACTGTTTTGTTAAGGTCAGATTAAATCTGTAGAACAACTATTCCTAATATACAAGAGTAAATTAATTAAGTACAGAAAAATGAACTAGTTCATTAGTTTTGGTGTAGTGGGGTTTTACTTGACACATCAGTCATATAGTAAGATGGATATCTGTTATCATGAATCTGGTTGTGACCAAATGAAAAACTATTGTATATGTAAAAGTGTACA
This sequence comes from Dascyllus trimaculatus, assembly GCA_024666655.1. NCBI lineage: Eukaryota > Metazoa > Chordata > Actinopteri > Pomacentridae > Dascyllus > Dascyllus trimaculatus. The sequence continues at coordinate 32,381,695 of CM045448.1, forward strand.
TGTAACAAATATGAACCGTGAACAGAAAGCAGTGCCTTAAATACAAATTCTGTTGTCACACAGCCCAAGTCTTTATCTAGTTTCTAATTACTTGCAGAAGTTATGGACAAAACTGTCAAAATATGACATATTTTAGTTAGTAGTCAGCATCGTGGCTCTGGATGTTTCTTCCTTAACTCACCTTGTGCTGCAGAGGATGCTTCCGGTGGAGGAGATGCTCGATTCAGAGGCACAGCGGCGACGAGGCTCCAGCAAACGTGGAGATGGTGAGACCACCCCCTCGTCTTCCACCACAAAACCATTTGCTATTCCTGAGAAGGGAAAAAAATAAAGGGAGTGTGTTACACTGCAGTTAAACAACAACTGTACAATAAAAATTACTCTTTAAAATTAAGTAAAGGTTTTGTTGATTTTGTTTTAAAACAAAAACAAAACGGCGTGGGTACCTGTACCGAGACGTTTGATTGGCGACTCCTCATCCTCCTCACCATCAGCGCTGCTGCTTCGGGTTCTTTTCTTCGGCAGGAGGAGTGTCTCCAGTCGAGGGATCACCACTGACAGAAAGGTTTTGGCGCCCAGGTGAGGTGTCGATACAGCGGATGTGTCTTGGGTCTTGGGTGGTTTCTGCGGGCTGGCACTCTTTGACTTGCGAAAGAGGACGTTAGTCCGTCGGTTGCAGACGCTAGAGGTTTCCATGTGGACGTCACCGTTGAGGAGCTGTGGTTCTGAGATGTGCCCATTGGGGGTATCCAGGGGCACTGAGGTAGATGTGTTGGTGTCATCATCAAGCTCCATGGGAGTCTGGTCCGAAAAGGGTTTGACAGGCTTCAGAGAGGGCGGTTCTGAATCACTGGGCGAGGTGTTGAGCTGGGACGGTGAGGTTAACAGCTCTAACGTTGGTGGAAGTAAAGACTTGCCCTCCAGTGTCGTGCAGGGTTCTATGGGGGGTTCAGGTAGTGGTTTCTCCTCTGACTTGGTGGGGGCTGGATCAGGATCCGGGGCAATGGGTGGGGGTGATGGTAGGGACTTTTTCAGGCTTATCTCATTGCGGACTTCCATGATGGTCTTCTTGAGTAGTTTGAGCCTCTTGCTGCGGGACGGGCTGTTCTTCATGGCTGTGCTCAGGTCCAGCTTCTCCAGGAGCTCCTTCAGCTGATCTTCCAGAGGGGTCTGCTGACGGTACGTGGGGCTCAGCAGGCGGTCCACTGAGAAAGACAGACAGTCACATGATATAACTACAGCATTAACTGAGTTACAACACCTCAGCACTTCACTTTCAACTAACAATACCACAGTTTGCAGTGAATGCATCTACTGACAATTTACGACTTTCAGTCTCTGCAAGTCCAGTGACATGTCAACTGATTATTAATTCTGAACTGACATTTCATCTTTCATTCATAACTCTTCAAATGACCGTTTAAATGCTTGCATCTCATTATGCACTTAAATAAACTCCCAGTTCCACTGCTTAGGCTGCAGCTGGTACTTCTTAACGTTTTTCAGCACCAACAACTCAACTGCTAAGTATCCGTAAATTTGACGTAAATGGCATTTCAAATGCCTTCAGGCATTCAGCTGTAACAGCTCATTTCAGCGTTCATACCCCACACTATCACAGAACAGACACTTACTGCAGAACAATTAAGAAAACAACAGCAAAAGTTTAGTTTCAGCTGTTACGGATTTTAGTTTCAAGATCCATACCAGTGTTATTACCCACCTTAAGGCAAAAAATGAACATACAAAGATGCTGGAGGACCACAGACTTAACTGCCTTTTTAATGTGGCAGTAACTGATTCAGTCAACTAATCTACTCATATCCAGATTATTTCATTAGTTGTTAGTCAATAGAATGTCCACTGTAATGAAATATAATATCATGTTGGTAGAACTTACTCTTCAAACTGATTCAGATTATGTTTGGAGATTCTTAGGTGTAATGACTTCAATGGTTAATCAGCAAATATCAGCTATTTTTTGATAGATTTACTGCTTCATAAAAGATCTGTCCACTAACCGTCTTCCCAAGAGAAGGGGGGTGGAACCTCCAGCTTTGGGGCTTCAGGCAGATGCAAACTGCTGGGGAAGTCAAAGCCGATCCTCTCTGCCTCTCTGCGGGCCCTGCGGATGATGACTCCTCCGTGGTCCTGCATCCGCTGAGCTGCCTTGTAGAAAAATGTGTCCTTGGCATTATATGTCATACAATTGGCAATTATGAGGTTGAAGTCGGCCTCAAACTCTTCCAGGCTCCTGTAGATGTGAGCGTCAATTCGTTTCCTCATGGTGGAGAAGTCCATGGGGTTCTTAATGTGGTCCAGGTAGTCAGGGACCTGCAGGGAACAGAGGAGACGTGAGAGACTGCAGACTGTAATTTTTTCATTCAGAGAAAAAAAGCTGAGATATGGTTGAAAACTCAAATCCAATAAGCAGAGAGACAAAAATGTTTTAGTTTGTGGTTTAGGGTGTGTTCACTGATGGTGTCTCTCCTACACATTAGTACCTGTCACAATGTCTCAAATGCAATCACTGGCTAACTACAGCAATATGAAGCAGCCATCACGACTGACCAGGTCAACACATACACAGACAGAATTCATAAATAAACAGCTGTGATCGAAACCCTGTGTCAGAAACAGGAGTTCTTAAGTGGCAATACATTTAGGAAATTCGACGTTTGCATGAACTGGACTAAAGGCTTCTGCTCTGCATATCACTGCTTTAAATTTCTCTGTACAAAATGATAAATTGTTACAGACCTCTTTGACGCTGACAGGCTGAGCAAAGATGCTGTACTGGTCCTTCTCCTGCAGCTGACTGAGCACGGCTCGTAACAGGATGTTGAAGGGCGTCAGCTGAACCTCCAGCACCGACTGCTGTAGCTTCATCTGGAGTGAGAAGAAAGTCAAACACCCTCAATATACATGAACAGCATTAGATATGATCAATGGTCCCAGGTCAGTGTTTATATGACTGTGTTCTCACTGAGTAAAAGGTGACTTTGAGTCCCCTTCTTTGCATCAATTATAGTGGTAATTGGGACACTGTTCAATAGTCCAAAGACCCATTGACACTCAGTGTATTAGGTGTTTGAGTGGCTGTATCTGACACAAACCCCCAGAACAATGTGAAATCTAGCAGAAGCATGCACACAAAGAACATCACTATCCTCATGAGTAAAATGATGACAATAGAGCATCTGTGAGTACCTTTGGGAAGCCCCTAAATTGGCCCTGTGCTTAAACTAAAATTAGAATAATTATCCTACTTCCCTAAATGTGGATGAAATTTTATAACTAGTATATCAATGGCAATATGATTTGAGATTTCTTCATCTTATAGTCTATGTATGCCTTTCAACCAGGAAACGCTATTGAACATAAAAATATTTGAGGTGGGAACCCCCAACTGACTTGACATGGAATGTCCCACATGTTAGACAGGTAGACTGTTGCCATTTATAGATTCTGAATTAAAAGTAAAATTTGAAAGGACTCTACCTCCTCCCTTTTCAGCTTCTCCCTCTTCCTGATGAGCTCCAGCAGCAGGCGAGCTCGCTCCAGGTCATGGCGAAGACGGTGCCACTCCTTCAGCTGCTCTTTCAGTGCCTGGTTTGTCTCCATGCGGTCCTGAAGGATACAGAAGCTTCTGTTCAGTAACAAGAACTCCATTAAACAATAACGCTGACATGTCTGCAGCCGGTGTGTGTAAGCAGCACTAACCGTCTGCTTGGCTTTGGGTGGCTGAGGGTTGGCCTGTAGTCGGCGGATCAGTGGCACGTTGTTTCTCGACTGTCTCTTCAGCACCCAGTAGCTCAGCACCCGCTCAACAAACAGACGTTTCCTCTGAACCGCCACCTGGTTCAGGATGATGTCAAAACTGGCCCACACAGAAAGAAAAGGCGATATTAACCAAAAAATACACTACTTTCTGTTTAACAAGCTTCTTGTTTTAGGTCTGTGTCTTCATATCTGTAAATAGGTTCTAATCCATCATTCTGCTTGTTTTTTATGACCAATCACTTCTTTTTAGTGATGCCACTCTATTCCTAGACCTTACATATTAACATCACAGAAAAGAGCACTAGCTTGCACTACAGTGCAGTTAAACTGATTATTTGATTGTATGTACACTTACTTTATGTACCCCTTTAAATATTTTCTATTTCCAAACTTCTGTTGTGTTTGCCTAATTCTTTCTCTATATATTACAGATCCCTGACTGTTCATCTAAATTTGTGAGCTACAAAGTTATGAAGTTGAAGTTTTACGTACAGAAAAGCAAACCTGAATCGACTGAGAACTGATTTTGTAGTCTTGGTTTCCTGCTTACCTTGAAGCCGTGATACTAGGCCCGGAGTTGGCTGGGATCTCAGGTTCTCGTTCAGGTTCAGGGTCTGTTCTCTTACTCTTTTTCTTCTGCCAGCCCTTGGCCCTGGCCTTCCCCCTCTTGTCAGGTCTCTTATGGCAGGCTCCATTTTTGGGGTGTGGATCCTCATAGATATTGAGTGGCCGACGGTCACAGCCTTCAGGCGTGTGGCTGCAGCAGTAGGCGGTCTTTTTCACAGAAAAGGTGGTGGTACCGGACGCTGTTACCTCTTTCACAGGTTCCATCCTCATGTAGAGGCCAGCCTTCTGGGCGCAGCTGACATGGAAGGCAGTGTAACAGTTGATCTTGTCACACTGGATGCATGCTCCGGCACCCTTCTCCTTACAAAGGTAGCAAGTAAGTTTCCAGCGGGCTGGTGGGATGTTGCGGACGCCGTCAATGGGCTCAATGAAAACAGTGTCCGAAAAGCCAACTTCAGGCACCCACAGAGCACATGCTACATGACCCCAGCGATCATCGTCTGTCTTCTTCAGGGCTCCTCCTCGGTTGGGACAGAAAACACACTCAGCTGGCCGCGATGGACACTGCAGGCAGTGGCGGCACAGCCACTGGCCCTCAGGAATGTACGGCACACCGTAGCACTCCTGGTGTACGGCAATGTTGCAGGAGTCACAGAACAGAATGACGTTACTGTCTGCTCCATCTCCATCCATGCAGATGCAGCAGACGGCGTCCTCATCCACCAGAGATTGCAGGTCATTCTGACCTTGCGTGGCTAAATATGATTCCTTTTCAAAGCGGTCCATGAGAAACTCAAACAGGTTGTGCGACACCTGGCTGATGCCCTCACTCCTCCTTTTCTCATTAATGAGCTCCAGCCAGGCATAGTCTTCCTCATCCATGTCGTACTCCACTTCTTCATCTAGCTCTTCTGCTGTCCTCTCAGTGTATTTGTAATAGGCTGCCGGCCTCTTTGGCACCACCGGCAAATTGTATTCAACCGTTCTAACCTTTGGCTCCAACAGGCCACTAGCGCTGCTGCCATGTGAGGCTGTGAGAGCCGCATTCTTCTTCTGCTGGTTGTTTTTGAGGCGCACGGAGCGCACCAGGACCTGCTGGGGCTTCTCGTTGTTCTCTTTGTTGCTGTTACACTCCATGATCTCCTGAGCTGTGGGGTCATCATCAGTGATGACGTCCAGCTTGTCGTAAATGCTGAGCCGGTGTACTCGGCCATCCACCTCCAGCTCCACGATTCGCTGAGCCTGTGCGTATGTCAGTGTCTCCCGGTTGGGCGACGGCTTGATTGGAGAAGAGTCCCTCTTTAGTACTGACGGACGGTGATTTCGACCTTTCTTCTTCATGTTGAAGCTGTGAGGACCCTAAAAGCCAAACAAATTAAACAACAGCGTCAGTAACTCACTGATGTGAACATTAGCAATTTTACATGTCGTTATTTTCCTGTGCTGTGAAGCAACAGCTAGCACACAAAGCAGAGTACTACGCATTAGGTCTAACAGAACCTAAAGCAATAATTTACAGCTTTAACCCTTAATGCTGCCTTGCAGGAACAATGTTAGGCTGTTAATATGTTTACACAATAAGGTCACCACCTTTTCCAGCCTTTAACTACAGAAAACAGAAAATTATGCAAAAGTAATGTTTGCATCTCTGTAGTTAGAGAGGTCTGCTTTGTAGGTCCTGCTTAAAAAGTGCAACAGCTGAACATGAAATAGGACTTGGGCATCTTGCAACATAAAACAAAACACTTTGTTACTAATACGACATCTGAACTGACTACATTCAATACTAACTTGGGCAGTTCAAACATATTTGATTACTTTCTTCCTATAACAAAATAAGCCACACTGTTAAATGCATCTGTGGTAAATAAAGAACCTTCTACAACTGACATCTCAGCAAATTTTAATCAAAAATTTCCCAGAGCTGCAGTTGACATGTTCAAAATGTGAAGATTTGTTTCACCAGCATTTCAAAACCATAAATATATGCAGTTAAATATCAGAGGTAAAGAACGAAAAACCAGCAGATACCTTCTACCAACTAATATCTGCTGCCTATACGATTTTAACATTAATAATTTCAGCCCTGCCTGTTCAGTTTAAAAGAGCTACTGCAGACAAAGTCCTTTTGTGTGTCAACATCCTTGGCCGATAAAGTTGCTCCTCCTCTAAAACTCAAAATAGTATTGAACACTTGTAACCTCGCAGGCTTCTGCAAGGACAAAGGAAGTTCAGCAAAGCAACTTCACATGTAAAGCTCCAGTGTGTGTTTGTGCACCTTTAATTTGTGAGATCAACACGCTTTCAGGGGGCTGTTGAATAGTACAGGGGGCGGAAACATTACGTTCACAGGATGAATGAAAAATGCACCGAGAGCAGCACGCCTCCACAGCGACAATAGCGAGCCTCAATCGGCTCAGCTTGCCTAGCAGAGGTCGCCCAGAGCTGGTTATTGTTGAAGACCATCGGCTAACAGTAGTAGCAGCTTGAGCTCGCCCTGTTACTATGTGTTGATCTGTGTCTACTGGTCACAGATAACGTTAGCTCAGAATAACCGAACTATAACGTTCATCTGCACGATAAGCCGAACCTGGTCCAGAGCTCCCAACCAAACACAGACATGTTACAAGAAAAGACGAGCTGGCGGTGCACCCTAAACAGGCGACGGCCTTTCCGGTGGCTGGTTAAACGCATTAGGACACTCCGTCCACAAACCGGGCTAACATTAGCCTGCTAGCAGTACACTAACTGAGAGGGGGAGGAAATATGGCGACCAACACAACAAGAAACTACCTCAATTGAAAAAGTTGGCTTTTCCTCAGAGCAGCACTGATTGCTTTTAAGTTTAAACCTGTCCAGAATGTAGAGGGTTGGTATTTTAACGTGAAGAGAGAGTGAGACAAAACTTACCTCGGTATTTTCACGAATTCAGCGTATAAAAACAGCAGCAATGGCGGTGCGGCCTGCGGAGCGGAGCGGCAGTTAAATCCACATTCAGTCCGCTCATCCAACGGCGGCCGCGGCTTGCGCTGAACCGAGTCAAACCTGAGCGTGGCCGACAGGTCTCCAGGGCGACGGAGCCGGGTTCAGGTGTTACACTCGAATATCAACACAAACAGCGATTGTTGGGACAGTAGAAAAGCAGTTAGAAGTGGCAGGGCTCAGCGGCGGCCCGAGCTTCTCTTCCCCCACAACAATGCGGTGGTGTGACACGCCACGCAGCGACGTCACCGCGTACACGCGAACACCAGGAAGTCGCTTCAGCTTCAGGTGATCGTGAAAGACATTTCATCCGCTGGCATTTTACATACCCCGGATCCTAATGTAGGCACACATCTGTAAAACGAGGGTTTTAAATAAAAACGATTCATTAATTTAAAAAGACCCGCCCATTATAATTTTTAGCAAACGTGGTATGAACAGAAGAAAATAGTATATTCACTTGGGACTATTTTCAGCAGCGGAAGAATCCACATTTCAGCTTTTTTCCGAACTGAGCTATGAAACATTGTAACTAGTAATGACATTCTGTCATTCAGACATAGATCCCCTTTACGCTAATGTTCCTCACAGCTTCATTCAGACGGAGAGAGCCACAGTCCACATGGGATGTTTGTCGTTCACGCGAGATTGGACAGTGCATCAACAGATGTATCATACAGAATAATGCACTAATAAAGGAAATACTAAATCAGCTTATCAAGCTGGCCAAATACCTGCCTGGTTTGTGGTTCACCACAGTGAATAATCTGTCCATGTGTGATGCAACTATTTACACAGCTGTGATGGAGCTCAGGATTCAACCTGAAGACGGTCACTAGTCTGTAACAAATGATTTAACTGCAGCCTATAAACTCACTGTGTGTGACAGTTCAGTTCAGTACTGCCTGAGGTGAAGAAAAGGGCACATTGTTACTTACCTTTAGATCCTGGTCAATCCTGTCTCTGTGTCGGTGATTATTCACAAATATTCAGTGAAGTCACCGGCACTGTTGGTCCATTTTTCAACATACACAAATACATGATATTTATTAAACTCAGAAGAAAGACTCCTACAAACAGCTGGAAGAACAAACTAAACACCGGCTCCTGCTCATGTCTTGTGGTGGGAAAAAAAGATTAATGAATAAATTATTGGGGATTTTAACTAATCAGTGGGTTACTATCTGTTTTCATCACAATAAAGTTCTACATATTACGGACATTTCAGTTTGTCGTCAATCAGAAAGGCCTACTGTGATATTGGCATACAAAGTGTTGCTCTGTGTGGTCTCCATCAGTGTCCTTGGTGCTCTTGTGCATTCTGGGGGCAACAGGAAGGTGTATGTGAGACTGTGTCGAAAGTTACTACAGTGCGTGCACATACAATTATTCTTGGACAATAGTAGAAGTTTATAGCACAAAGGAAACGTTACATCAAGCTATGGACACAGACAATTGTCAGAATCAATGATGAGTTCAGGTCAGCAAACAAAATCATGAACTATGAAAAAAAGTCTAAAACTACTATAAAACGTATCATCTTAAAGTAGACTGCTTAGGTTATAAAGGTATTTTACTTAGTTGGAATAATAACATAAAGCGAACAGGACTGAATAAGAAATGTCAGCAAAATGTTGGTTTTCATTCTATTTTTCTACAGCAACTTTCTTACCAACTAATGTTGGTTTTACAATAACATAATTCAGTTTACTCAGTCGTAGAATAAAAATGATGCAGACTACAATGCCTACTTTGCCTCTAAAAATGACCTTTTATTTAAAAGAAAGTTCAAATATATAATTGTCACAATTTACGAGTGATGAATATAAAGATCCATTTCAACAACTAAAATCAGATAACTAAGACATACTCATTCGCTTGGAAAAACATCCAGCACAGCAAAAGGTCCCTAACATGTTTAGCCAAGCACAGCAGCATCCAGTAAGGCTGATTCATGCTGTCTGCATCCACACTACACTGTCCACCGTCCACACTACAAACACGCCTATTGTGCACTGGCCAGGAAAAGAAGTGTTGCTTAAAACAAATGTTTGGTATGAGGAGAACTTCAGCCATCCACACCTTTATATTTCATCATTAGCAGGGTTGTAGTTAAAGTACTTGCTGCTGGACTTTGGAAGTGTTCGAGCACACCTTAGGAATAATCACTGCCATGATGCTACAGTCTAATCTGTGGGTAGTTACCTGCTGTTTCCTCATGTGGTTTCTGTGTTTGATGTGAGGGGAGTACAACCTGCCGTGTAGCAGACCACCATTGTTATTGTATTATGAACTGAGCCACATCTGTGTTCTCAGTTTGCTTATCGGCCAGATACAAAAAGCATGAATTGACCATTAGTGCTAAGGTTAGGCTAAAAGTGCCCTTGACCAATTGCTGGACTGGATGCACTGAAATAATCATCTGGCTCGTATATCTCCACCAGACTTTTTTTCTTTTTCCACCAATCAGCAACCAACAGGCGGATCATGTGCTCTCAGCCAGTGGCTCCGGCTCATCTTGGCTCTGTTTGGGACAGACGGATGGAGTGTCCTCTCTGGACAGCAGGTTGTTTTTGCGGAGGTGGCAGGCCTCCTGGTAGGGGGGGCGTATGGGCGGCTGGGTGGGTGGGGTGTACTGGTACTGTTTACCAGCATCAAGCTAAAGAAAGGCAGGGAAGTCAAAAGGAAATTTCAATGAGACAATTAGACTGAAAGACATGTTCAAAGCATTCTTTTAATCACCAAAACAAGGTGTTTGGTCTGGTAGCCAGAAATCCTTGAAGAGGAAACTTTACTGGATACAAGTCAGTTGTAAAGAAAAATGCTGCAATGTCTTCTATGCCCATTCATATCACATCTGGACATTGATTTGAAAAGCCCTTTATTAACACACTTAGTCGAAATCAAATAGAGTTTATGGCATACAGGACTTTCCACAAATGACCAGTTTAAGGCAGGGGTGTCCAACCCTGGTCCTCGAGGGCCACTATCCTGCATGTTTTAGATGTTTCCCTCTTCCAACATACCTGATTCAAATGATCAGCTCATCATCAAGCTCTGCAGAAGCCTGATAACAATCCTGATCATTTGAATGAGGTGTGTCGGAAGAAGGAAACATCTAAAACATGCTGGATAGTGGCCCTCAAGGACCAGGGTTGGACACCCCTGGATTAAGGTGTTAAGGTTAGATTTTGGCAGTGGTTGAAGAAGTACTAGGTTTCTTAATTTAAGCAAAAGTCGTACTGCCGCAGTCTAGAAATACCGAGTATGGTTCTGCATGCGTCATAACAATAATTAAAAACGACATGTTGTTATATATGAAGCATGTCTGGGTTGGACAGTTTGACTCCGCGACTCCTCACCTGCAGAGGGTAGGTTCTGTCCGAGTCGAAGGCACTGAGGTCACCACACGCCAGGAAGGGAACAATGACACGGTTTGGACCCTCCAACTGGTTAAAGTCTACATCTGGAGGACAGAGACCAGAAACCAGGCTGAGAAAAGACGGATTGTTTAAAATTTACATCAAGACTATGTCACATCTGAAAGAAGAAATGGCAAATGAGACTCTCAGTACAACACAGACCACTGTTACACACTGCAACACCCTGGGGAGGTCTGCTGCTTCAGCCTCACTGGGTCTGGTATCATTAGTTGGTAGCTAATGCCAACAAACCTCTGAAAGTAACTGTTGGTGTGATTTATGTTAATGAGTCAATTTATATCAAATCTTCTCTTCCTACTGTTTTAGCCTTTTACCTTTGACCTCTAATAGCAACTGGGTTCATGTTTTGCTGCGTGTGTATGCAGATGACCTTTACTAACTTAAAGACACAATATGCAACTAAGATGCAACTACAGTTGAGAAGTCCAACAAAACATTTTTTTGCTGGTCTTTTAAACAATGAACAACAGGGGCTCAGTGAATCTCCATTCTGCTCACACTGCGATCAGTCAGGCCGACCCAGCTGGCTTGTCAACGAACATGGAGGATCTCCAGCAGCTCCTGTGGTCTGGATGCTCCACTGGCTCTGTGACTACAATCTCTCCTGATCTAGTTCTGATATCCAGATAATGAGCAACATGTTGAAAGGGGCTCATAGTTACCGTAGGAGTGATCCAGCAGAGGGTTGGACATGTTGGGGACGTAGCCTTCAGGAGGAGAGTAATTCTGACAGACGACGAAGGCCTCTGTACACAGAAAGACACATCATTTGTGTAGTACGTCAACGGAGTTTATGCAAATGGTTGAGATGTGAATTAAGTAGTAAAATCAAGGATGAAACACACCCTGACAAATTTGTATTCACTTTGAGAGACTCTGACAACAGCTTTTATAATCATTCATCATTCAGATCAAAGATAACATTTAGTGTTTGACAGTGTCTGCACATGAGTAATGTTGAAGCTTGTAGCAAAAATTACAACAAATGCAAACACTTCTAGTTTAGTTTTTTGTTTGGGGATTAAAAAAACACAAATAAAGTGTTAAAAATAATTACTCCTGATTGCTTTGCTTTATTCTTCAATAGATGTATAAACAACGACTACATGGGCCTGGGGGTGGGGTTTGCCTCCTGATGGTTCCCTGTGATTGGTCCACGGTGGCGTCACTTACCAATGCTGGAGTTCCTGCTGCTGCGAGGCTTGGCGCAGGTCACGCCGCTGAAGAACATCTTCAGCTGAGAGTACAGCAGCGTCACGTCTTTACCTCGGAAGATCTGAGACACACAGGACAGCATGGGGTTAACACAGGTCAGTCTCACTGGAGACATGATAGCCACAGCCCACAATGCACTGCTGCATACTGTATTATTTACACTGTGGTAATTAACACTTTGTTGTTTTTAGTGCAGGTTGAACAAGCAGCACCCTCTGCAACCTGCAATTGAGCCGTGACAAGCTCAGGATGGCTTCAGAAAGGTACACTCAGACTGTAGCTCATATTGAACTAACTGTCAGACTTTAGTTAGAAGTCTCAGTTATCTGTTGTACAAAGCTGATCAGACCCTGATTATCTTCAGTAGGACTAACTTGATCTGAATTGTAGGTAAATAAACACTTCTTCAAACTAAAAAAAACATGGTTGACCAGTCAAATGCTTCAAACTTCTCAGTGTCTGCAACTTGAAACACTGAACTGATAGAAGGATCATATTCAGGGAAGAATGTAACACTACAACAAGTAAAAACTCATCTGGTAAAAATGTAATCACAGCCAACTTCCAACAGTGTACAGTGTTCTTGAAAAATTCTTCATCCTGTCATTGTTCCACAATATTAGAACTCCCAGCACTGGGCCACCATATAGCTCGCTGAGTTAAAGTGTTACCACATGGGTGCAGGACGCCAACAGCGGTTGTCCCCCTTTCACCCTGTCGCTCGTCCTACCAATAAAAATGGAAAAAAAACTCCCCAAAAAAGATCTGTTGTCATTAGCTACCTTCATATGTCAGTGTCGCATATGTCATATGCTACTCTGGAGTTGGACACCTGCAGTGAATTGCCTAAGAAGCGGCAGTACTCCGTTCTTCAGGGACATGCTCCTCCCTCTGGTTTGCATCTTTGTGGAGAGGGATTCATCCTGAAGCAGGATAATGAGCTGGACTTTTATAGAGCATGTGAAGACTGAGAAAGTCAGTCATTCCTGACATGACAAGAGGCTCTTCAGAACACTGTCACATCATGCTGGGAGAACATGAATTATCAGCTTTGGACAAACTGGAGGAGTCCATGCAGCTCGAGCAGAGAGGAGGAAAACAAATACTGAGAGCTTCTGAAATTCATGGATATTTCTGAGAGATGCAACTTTTTACTCAAATTACTAAGCTATGACATCATCCTTTCAATTGAAATGAAACATTTTGAGTTCAGTTTGAAGCGCAATGAATATTAGAAGCATCTGCTGAGGCTGGGAGACTCAACTCAGCCCCTAAATTGGGAAGTACTGCGCGAAAGCAGCAACTGGTCTATAGAGTACCTAAAATTAGCTCCATGTCAACCAGCTACTGCAATATGTGAGCTAAATTTCCAAAAAAACTGCAGCTAATATAAATTTGGCCACCATCCCTGTCGAACTGGTCTCCTTGTGTTGTGATGCAGCACTGCCAGCACTTTGCAATGCTTGAACCGCTTCTTCGAAGTCATCCGCGATGAGCGCTCAGTCTAATAAACTGTGTCAAAACGCCTAACCTTCAACTTGAATGATAAGAGGAAGAAGTCACGTGGAGCCAAATCTGGTGTGTAGAGCGAACGGAGAGCAGCGACTGTGTTGTTGTGGCCAAAATCCACATGCCACAATTCAGGTTGTCTGTGCCAAACATGTATCCCCCCATGGTCAGACTCTGCTTTGAGAGTCCAAGCATAAGGAACTAGTTCATGGTGTACAAACACATCAGTGTGGAAAAAACAAACAGTATGATTGCACCACATACATCAACCTGCTGCGTACACACTGAAGCATCAGCATTAACAATCTGATAATGTCAGATAGAATAATGTATCAGTCAAAGAGGCGAGTAAGTAAATGTTGCTGATAATACTTAATACAAGGATTTTCAATGCAGGACTTTTATATTCAGGTATTGGTATTTTATACCACCACAAGAGGACTTTACATCTACCTGTCTTCATTGGACCTCGAGACGGGACACCATAGCATGCATACATGTGAACACTATGAATTATAAAACTAATCCAGGGAAGAACAGCTGGACCCACCTTGGCCACAAACGTTCCTCCAGGTTTCAGGACATGAGTGGTGATGTTCAGAGCCTGAGAGACAAACAACGGTCAGCACCACATCATGCGACACCTGACAGGTGAACACAAAAACGTATCTGTACTTACTGCCAACAGGAGCTGAGCCTGGATGTACTCATCCACATCATGGAGCCCGGTCACTATGGAGACAGAGCAGGAAAGAGAATTTAAAAAAGCAATCGGGAGATGATGGAGACTTAAGAACAAGCAAGAACAGACAAGAAGAGAGCGTCTCACCATCTGGAGCTCCATCGCAAACCACCAGGTCGGCTGGTTGACCCTCAAAGTGCCGGATTATCTCCTGAGCTGTAGACACCTGAGAGGAAGAAGACGATGTAGGTCATGTGACACACACTGAGTCTTTAGTATGATGGCTCATGTTTGTATTCTGTCTGGAGGAGCTTAAGGTCAGCAGCTGGGGGAGGATGAAGTGGAGTTACTGTTGCTACTGCCTCATGTTTACTGTAAATCCAGGGGCCCCAACAAACGAGTGAGGGGTCAAAAACGGCATTCAGAACACCATCGTTTTTTAGTTTGTATTGTTTCTTTATTTTTCTTGATGAACACATTCAGCTAGTTTTTGCACTAAAATGACAAAAAAACCCTGCCAAACCTATTCACCCATTCTCATCACTGTCAAAGTGCAGTAGTACAAAAGCAGAGTTTAAAGAACTTACTCATAAATTGTAACATGAAATAAAAGGATCAGGATTTTCTATTGCCACCCATGATGGCAGAATTGGCAGAAATCTATATTCTACATTTTTGTTATTTTGCAATACATTTCTGTAAAAGTTTAGAATTCGAAGTCGCTTGTATGAACTTCCAAATGACTCTGGTCCTTTCTGTGAGCAAAAACCTGAACTAAATTACAGGCCAAGTAAAAAATATCAGGAAACTTGAGGATCTTTAAACTGACCTGTTTTCCACATTTTGGACCACTGGAATCTTTTAACGTTACTAGATTCTCCTCAAAGGATACTTCAGGTGGATTTTCAGCTAGCGTGCTTCTCCTTACTGTTTACTGTGATTCTATGTGTCATGCTAACGTTGCCCGCTTAACCTCAGCTGTAGAGATTCAGGCAAATGAGGAGTCACTCATAACAGCATGTGAACAGCCTAGATCTTAGTGTATACTGGTTTTGAGGACACAAGTACACTGTCTTTCACCACCTTAAATGATTTGTTTACTTCTTGTTCTTAAAGTTGATATTGTGGATTAGACTCTCCATCTCCAGAACGACAATGTTTATCGGAACTAGTAGTTATCATTCCACAGCTGGGAATGCTCTTATCCATGGACACGGAGATCTTCCAAGACATTTATCAACAAGTCTCCATCTTTGCAGGGGCGGCGGGATGCTCATGCTTTTTGTCCCAGCATACACCATTTTTTACAAGTCCTCATTCCCTAAAATATCTCTGTGTGTTTCAAAGTTAGTCCAACCAATAAAACCACAATAGGCACATTAACGGGAAAAACACCAATTTGAAATAAACTGGAAGCACCTTGGTGATGTCTCCCTGGATCTGAGTGACTCCTGGAAGGGGAGCCATGGCCTGCAGGTCCACCGCAACGATCTTCACCTCCTCACCTGCTTCAGCTTTCTCCTCCCGTCCTCTGGGTGGGACAAAACAAAACCAATAAGAATAATAATCCTTTAATTTCTTTTACTCTGGATTTAAAATCTTAGATTTTACAGTTTAATAAAAATGTAATAAATTGCAGCCATGCAGAGGATTTCTGTTCAGCTGAGTACAGGCTCACAAACTAAAAAAAATTACTAAATGAATAAGTTGTAAGAGACCTAAGTTTGCGACTGAGGACCTGACTCCAGCTGCCAGGAGCTGCACAAAGATCCACAGCTCTGTTCACTCCTGAGAGAGAAAAACAAATCAGACTTTTAGGATGAGAGTACAGCTGTATCAAAGATTTAATGGTCAACTATTTTGATCAACGGTTGGTCATTTTATTCATCTTTTAAGAAAAAAATGTGAACAATTCGGCACCCTCAGTTTCCAGTGTCAGAAATGGTAGGACTTCCTGTTTGTCTTTGTTCTGTATCATAGCAAAGTAAATCATTTGGGGTTTGGAACTATTAAACAGACAAAATAAGACATCTGAAGACATCAGTGAAGGTGTGACATGCATAGTTTCATTGTGGTTTGGGCATTTTGCAGGCTAAACAATTAATCAAAGCAGCGATCTGTGTCTCAGGAGTCCTGTGGATCTCACCTGTGAACAGGTTGAACTCTTGATCAAGCTGCAGCAGCTTGAAGGCGCTCCTCGCTCTCCAGCCCTCCTCCTTGGCCAAACGGTAGTAGATGTCCCGCTTGTCTTTGGAGGAGCGTCCCATCCTGACTGCTCAAACAAAACATCCAGAGGAACAGAAACACATCAGCCATATTTATCTAACAGTCTGTCTTCTTTCAGCGGCAACTTGCTGTCTCGGTTACAAAAATAGCTGTACTTAAAAATGAGAGTGTATAAGGGTCCAATTGATTTGTTTGTCTTTGACAATAATTAACCTATACGTCTTTATGCTTGTTGATTTTTTAAATATCTTGTTAAACACAGTCAGTCCAACCTTACCAAATATCTTCAAAGCATCACCTGTTTTCACTGTCACCCCAACCAACACACAAGAGAGAAACAACTCCTACAGACAGGATTTTATAAAAATGGACAATGTTGGGTTTATTCTATATCAGCCGAATTAAAGAGCGTCTGATGATAAACGTAAAAATGTATTTAGTTATAATTACAAAACCACCGCTATTTGGGCTATCCTGTCTAATTTACTTCTTAAATGGAGTTTGGTGTCTAGCGTATTTACTGTCTGTCTGAGCCTGTTACCTGATTTTAAGTCAGTGTGTATCTCTGGGTTTAATACATATTTATTTATAATCGACAGAAAACATAACATAATGACATTATATCTCATTTAGGCATAATTTACGAGTCATTTATAAAATCATTCGCTCACTGTTCACGTGTAGTTCCGATGTTGACGACGGAAGGACCCCTGGCTGTCGATAGCGCCTGTTCGAAATGAAAAAAGAAAAGGTTTACCTTTTAAAATAATTCTCGAGTTAAAATAAAAATTAAGCTGATGAAATGACTTTGGTCTTTAGTCTTTATTATTCTAAATGTTTATGTACATGTACCTATTTTATTCATTTTGTTTGCTTTAGTATCTTCTCGTGTTTTCTCAGTAGCGGCCACAAGATGGCGCTACAAAAAGGAATATTACCAAAATATTACTGTTGTCAGTCACTGGGTCCAAGTAATGGGACACTTTTTCTGTGTAAGTGAAGTTATGAACAAAAAAATGCAGCATTGTTTTCAACAGCAAATACTGAGGAAAACGTCAGATGTAAAAATAAAATACCTTAAACTTCAAAACAAACAAACAAATACATAAATAAATAAAGCTCTGCTGTCTTATATCCAGTTGTTTGCTGTTGACACAATATGAGCCATCAGGAGGACAATTATTTCATGCCAGACATTAAAAATGACATCTCTGATAAAAGAAATGTTACGAATATAGATTATATTTTTACAGGATTAATTCATGGTTCTAAATGTACCTAAAATCTGCTGTAAGAAAACTGGGGTCCGTTTCACGTAGCAGGTTTAACAACCTCTGAGTTTAATCTTCAACCTCGAGTTGATCTACGCTGAGACAGGAAATTCAGAGTTTTCGGTTTCACAAAGGGTGATTTCAGTTTGTTTAATCAACACGGAGTAGTTTCACCTGGAGTTAAGCGCGTGAACCACGGCTATAAAAAGACAGCATCAATGGAGCCCCGATTCGACGAGTCACCATGGCAACGGGGAAGCGAAGCGCTACGTTTTTTACGCCCCTTGAACTGGACGTCTTAATGCGCGCATATAGCGACTATGAACACATTTTTCGGAAGAAATGCAACACAGCTGTAGCTGCAAAAGCGAGGAAGACGGTGGGGAGAACATTACTGCCCGGGTTAATGCGTAAGTTTAAATGTAGTCCTTTGCAATCGCAATAATATTACAGGGAAAACTGATTGAATGGTACTTATTAAGTTATTTCATTTAGGTGCAATCCGACGGGGGAGAAGCGCACGTGGCAGCAGCTTAAAATGAAATATAAAAACATTGTTCAAACAGGTAAGACCTAGGCATAATCTCATGGAGGTACCTCATGTTGAACATGTTTTACATTGAAATGTAGCCTAAATATTACGTGGTTGTTAGACTGTGCATGTCTTTTATCCACACATAGCCTAAATGTCTGCATCTATATCATGCTCTGTTAAATAATTAAGCCTATTTAAACTAACACAGACTTCTACTCAGCCAACAGAAAGAAAGTCATACAAATATTTATTTCTTATTTTTCCAGATTCGGATGGTGCTATCTGCCTAGTGGAGCCCCTTCATGCCACAACAGACCTTGTAACTGTAAGTAGGCAATAGTCCAAAGATTGAGCCAAATGGTATTTTAAGTTTACTGAAACATCTCATTCATCTAGGATGAAGAGGATGACACTGTGTCTGCTGCCTTTACAGAGGGGGATACAGAAAGACATACAGAAGTATGTCACTGATAGTTCTCTTCCCCATTCACATTTCTTAACATTCTGGTGGAATATAGAGTGTGACATTTAGCCTTCACTGAAGTATGGCACATTCTCATCCTTTTTAACAGAGCATGGCTGGGCAGCAGCAGGATGGTCCCTCAACTTCCACTGCACAGATTGACACAGTGAGATGGATGTTCAGTAAACACTAGAGGTTCATTCTGTGGGATTCATGTGCAATTGTATAATTTAATGTCCTCTATGTATTCCCAGTTACCAGTGTGACGACATACTGTGCGTGGCCCGTTAACTCTGTTGCATGATGTGGCGGCCCCACTTGAACCACCCCAGAATCTGGTTGAGTACATCAATGGTTTCCGGCACCGGCTGTATGTAGCAGGGGAGACTGCTAGGAGAGGCCTGGCTGTTTCCCAGGCCAACATGAAGTGCTGGTTTGATCGTAAGGCTAAGGCTAATCAATTCAGCTCAGGAGATCAGGTTTTGGCATTGTTGCCCTTGGTGACATCTCCGTTTGAGGCCAAGTTTCATGGTCCCTTTACAGTCATACGCCAGGTTTCAGAGCAGAATTATCTCTTGGCCACGCCTGAGCGTAGAAGGAAGACTCAGCTCTGTCATGTCAACCTGTTAAAGCCTTACTATTCCCGTGAGGGGGGAAAAGGGGTGCAGATGGCGAAACCTGTGTTGGTGGTAGGTGCAGGGAATCCCTTAGCTGCTAGATCCTTCAGGCCGGGTCAGGACGATGAAGTAATGACACCTGATGAGGGCCAGGTGCGAGGCAGGTTGAAGAACTCGGAGACGTTGGATGACCTAGAGTCTTTGTTTAAGCATTTACCCGGTGAACGGTGCATCGAGCTGTCTGCTCTTATCAGAGATTACTTGTGTCTCTTTAACGACGTTCCGACTCGCACACATCTGATAGAACACGACATTGATGTGGGTGAGGCTCAGCCTATCCGGCAGCGTTTCTACAGGGTTTCAGATGTGAAGCGCAAAGTTATGGAGCAAGAGATCCGTTACATGCTTGACCATGGTATCGCGCAGCCCTCATCCTCTAGCTGGGCATCCCCCTGTTTGCTCGTAGATAAGGCTGACAGGAGTCCTAGATTCTGTACAGACTATTATAAATGGGGTGACAAAACCAGATGCTTACCCACTGCCTCGAGTGGAAGACTGCATAGATCAGGTGGGCTCAGCGTGCTACGTCAGCAAGTTTGATCTCCTCAAAGGGTACTGGCAAGTTCCACTGTCTGCTAGAGCGCGAGAGGTATCAGCCTTCATCACTCCTTTTGGCCTTTTTTCGTACAATGTGATGAGTTTCGGGCTGCGGAATGCACCGGCCACCTTCCAGCGACTGATGAACATGGTGGTAGCAGGACTGGAGGGTTGTGCAGTGTACCTGGATGATGTGGTGGTCTACAGTGATTCTTGGGAAGAACACGTCCTCCGCATTCAGAGCCTTTTTGATCGTTTGCAGGCAGCGCACCTAACTGTGAACCTGGCGAAGTGTGAATTTGCTAAGGCTACTGTTACTTACCTTGGGAAGGTCGTAGGCCAAGGCCAGGTGCGACCGGTACAGGCCAAAGTGGCTGCTATCGAGGACTATCCAGTTCCCACCACCAAGAAGGAACTGATGCGTTTTCTAGGGTTAGTGGGGTATTATCGGGGGTTCTGCAGGAACTTTTCCAGCGTGGTTGCTCCTCTCACAGATCTGCTTAAAGCCAAGTCGAAATATGTGTGGTCTACCCCCTGTCAACAGGCTTTTCAGAGGGTTAAGGCGGTTCTGTGCTCTTCCCCTGTCCTTAGTGCACCCTGCCTAACTCGGCCATTCCAACTACATGTGGATGCTAGTGATGTCTGCCGTGTTGTCCCAAGAGGGTCCAGATGGAGTTGAAGGTTCAGAGTCGTGGAGAAGGAAACGGAGACGGTAGGGGTGGGCCACTGGTGGTCTATGGTTGAGGTGGAGCAGTGAAGTCGGCTCCGACCGACAGAAACACAGACAAGTGGACATCCATGGACAAAAAGGACCATGTGGACATCTCATGCATGCGGTTGGTCTGAAAATAAACACCAGATCCTGATCAGGAGCTGAACCTGATTCAGCGGCTGAGCTGCATTTTAACCTCCCTTCTCCCCAGTAGTGAAGAGGCTCGCTGACACGAGCGGGGTGTCTGAGGAGTTCCGGTTTGCGTGGGTGTTTGTTTGAGGCATTGTCGGCAGCGTGGACTGCCTCTAATCGGCAATAAACCGTAACTTCTCACCGTGCAGTGGTTGTCTCTGGGTCTTTGTTACAATGGTGGAGCCGAGTTGTAACACCAGTAAAACAAATATATAAACTACACTTACTGAAAAAAATCAGAAAAACAGACAAAGAAGTGCAGTACTTGGACCGCCAGATTAGGAAGGCTGATCTGGAAATTGAAATCCTGGAGCACAAGTTAGAGGTGGGTTCATGGTCACAGGTGAATTATGTTAACTATTGGAACATGAACTAAACTAGCTCTTTCATTTGTAGGAAATAAAGAAGACCAAATGAAATGTGTATCATGTGTTTTATTTTCTGTGATGGTGATGATGATGGATTAAACTGCAAAATGATTATGGCATATGTTGTCTCTGACCGCTCTGCAAACAGTGGCCTTACTATAATGCTCTGCGTCTCCAATGTTATACAAACACTCCCATTTGCGAAGAACCGCAGCGCAGCACACAATATCTGCTGTGATGATAGAGTATGACTGCGGCTGGTAATGTTCCTAATGTAAGGACGGATGAGGTGGTGGATGTAGATTATGGATTGTGAGGTGAAGCGGTACCGTTCAAAAAGATAACTGTCCGGAAAAGCCATGACATCTATGCGCGGTCTGAAAATAACCTCCTGATGAATATTCAGTTCCCTGCGCAGTAATGCTGCTCCTTCGTGTACTGGATCATTAACAAACGGACATGCCATTTTACCACACGGACGCCAAAACTCTCTACTGACTGAATGAATAAACGAGGAAATCAAACATCGTGTGGCTAAAAGAGGGCGGAGACAGAGAGAATCTCGAGGTTTACTGACATAAACCTGCTCCCGACCAGGTTAGTTTCACAGACACTGTTACTGCGGTAACTGACCGAGAGCTTAAGTTATCTCTCTTCGTGAAACAGGCTAGAGTTACCCCTCTGTCTCTGGTTTGAGTTACCTCCCTTTGTGAAACGGAAAACTCTGAGTTTTCCTCATTTCAGGGTTAACAGACTCAGAGTTTTCACTAAACCTGCTTCGTGAAACAGGCCCCTGATCACCCTCAATTTGATCATTTAGAGTACTTCATTTTTCTTCCAGTTCCATTTGAGATGACTAAAAACCCTGACGTAACTGGTCTAATGAATTTTAATGGCAACTGTGTCTAAAGAGCTTTTTAAAAATATTATTAACAAATGAAAAGTCAAAATAAGTTAGATATTTATGGTCATAGATACAGTGTAAAAATAATTTATCAATCACAACTCCCTGAACTTACTTTGAAGTTGTCTGGCATTAAGGAGGAACTGATTCAAACTGTAATCTGTGAGGTTGATGAAAAGAAAAGTGAGGAGCCTTAAAACATCAAACCCATCACACAACAACTGCATATATACAAAAAAATTTATTCTGAAAGATTTTCATGAAAAAATACTTTTTCCCTGTCAGAATTTTGCATTTCAAAACAGTAAAACTGTAACAAACGAGTCAAGGAATGAGAACTTTTTAGAAGTTTTAAACCTTGGGTTTAAAAAAATAAACAAAAAAAAAAAACCATAAACCCGAACCTACTTGTATTCTGCTCTTCAGCTCGCAGTACAAAAAGATTCTTAAAAAATAAAAAATGGAAACATTTCCAAAAAGTGTTTTGGGAAAAGTTAAGACAATAAATAACCACAGGATAAGGAACGCCTCATGACTAAATAAATAAATATAAATGTACAAAATGCATGTATATACAAACACAACAAACCAAATACTGTATATTCAAAATACAAAACTGAATATTTGCATTGACTGTGCATTTTACACCCTGACACAATTCAAACTGATGAACAAACAGCTGACTGAAGGAATTTCCTGCAAGAGACAAGGGAAGTAGGACAGAAGTAGGACTGGTTGTAGAACCTCAGAACCTTTGGATAACCGACTGAAAACTAATGAAGCCAACTCCAATCAAAAGTGTGCATCGTAATGTAGCATCAACAGCATCTAATGCAAACAAAAAACCAGCTCCGCTTGGAAAAGGATACCAACCTACTAAACAACCAAATATGTTGATGAAACTCAAACGTAGACACAGAAGTAAACACTAAAGGATGAGATGTTTGTTACACGGAGTAAACAAATACACTCAGCAGAGTCAAGTATGAAAAAGCCATGTTTCTGGTGTCCTGAACCAGTCAGGGCTCTACGGAGGTGTTTGTGTTGGTAAATTTGGTTCAAGTGTTCCATCATGTCAGCAGGAGAGGATCCCTCACTGGCTCAAGGCTGACATGATGGGTGTGGTGGGGTGTGTTTGGGAGGGCGGCTCCTCAGAGGACAGAAAAATAGTTTAAGTAGCTTTTCCAGCTGCTTTTCTCAGTTTCCTGTTATTGTAAACTGAATATCTTTGGGTTTGGGTCAAGGAAAACAAGGCATGTGCCAAAGTAGAGTCATAATTCTGTCCACTAATAATTAGAAGAAAAGCACTGCATGCTTATGAGGATGCGGCGCAGGACGTCGTCTTCGTCTTGATGTCAAATGAACCATGTAGGGACAATGAGTTGCTTCTTCAGCCCACACCTCTTTCTGGCTTCAGAACTTTTAGTGTTAACACTTGTTTCTAAGTAGTTTCCTTTTTGTTTCTTACTGACTGCAGAGTGAATAAAAAAATCTAATTTCTGGGTCTTGTAATTACAAGATATGCAACGTCATCACAAGATGAAGTCACACTTTGTATTTAAACCCACAGCAACTAAAGTTACTGGAAAAAATATCTAACAGACTGAGTAAGAATTAAAACTGCTCATTCAGCCCACCATGATGACTATAGAGGTCTGTTGAACTAACCCGCATGACAGAAATTAAGTTGAAAACACACATATACTGAAAAAATAAAATAAAAAAGTTATCCTCCTCCAGACTGACTTTTCCTTTACAGTCTGTTTTTTGCTGGATGCTGATTACCGTGGCAACACACTGCTAACAGCAGTTGACAAACACAAGGCACTGAGAGCAGCACAGAGCTGCTGCATCTTCTGTGAACAGGAGGATCCAGCCTCATTCCTGAATTCTGACCACAACTCCATGATCAACACAAAGTAACTGGGGGGCAGCTGTCAGTTCAGTCCAGGACATGCCCCCTTGACCAATCAGAGGCTCTGCTGACTGGAGGAAGAGGAGGAGTCAGTTGTAATAGTATGAAGTGTGATGCTGCCGTCATCAGTTTGCTGACTGTTGCTGTCCATCACCCAGGGATGCAGGAGGATCTGCTCCAATGTTGGCCGGTCAGACGGCTGCTGGCTCAGACACCAGCCAATCAGCTGCTGGCACTCTGTGACAGAAACAAAAGGAAATTAGGAAGAAGCACAACACAAAATAACATCTCTCTCAAAACAAACTTAACAAGTTCAGCTGATGCCATTTGTCATGTTAGTTTGAGGGGCAGGCAGAGGCAGGCAGAGGCATGGAGGTCAGCGTCTGCTGTGTTACTCACTCTCTTCATAGTGGAAGATGCTGATTAGGAGGCAGTTTTAGCTGACTGTTTCAGCTTTGGATCCTTTGGGGTCACTTTTGCTCTGTGCCTGTTTGACACCACTCTTTATTGCATATTCTAAGCACTGGCATGAAGATTTGCTCAGGAAGAATGAAAGTGTGTTTCGGTGTTGACCAAACCTCAAACACATCATTTTAACAACCTGACCTAGCTCTGACAACGGAGTCCTACTGACTATGCAGATAAACATGCTGCTGATTTATACAGCTTGACAAAAAGGAGTGCCAGAAAGGCTGTAAAAAGGGAAAAACATCTCGATCCAACACTGATTATTAGTGAGAACCAGAAGTAATGTTGGGTGATTGGGCCCGACTTCCAGAGTGGCCACACACCTTTTGCCATACAGCAAACCTACAGTCAGTTTCAATTGTCTGTAGCCACTATGGACAACCAAAAACAATGTTTGGAAATTAATCTCAGCTCTACGCAGAATGGATTTGTCACAATTGGACTGACCTGTGGAGACTTTGCGTCTGAAGTAGACCTGTCCTCTCAGGATCTCTTCGTCCTGTTCAAAGGGGATGTCGCCACACACCATATCATACAGCAGCACGCCGAGTGACCAGACGGTGGCTGATCGGCCGTGGTACCGGCGGAACCGGATCCACTCTGGAGGACTGTACACCCGCGTTCCTGCAGGGAGGTGGGAGGATTGTTGCATTAAGCATGTGTTTATTTATTCACACAGCACACACACTGACAAATCTAAAGATATGGTTTATGATTTATAACATGTACTAACATTTCTGCCATTCTCAGTTTTCTATTATTTTTCTTTCTCTCCTTAAAAAACAAACTAACAGACAAAACTTCCTCCTTCCTGCTCTGACACCAATCCTGTCCATTCACCGTTGTCCCGGCGACAGCACTAGCATAAAATTATGCTTAGACTGACGAGGCTCAAGATTACAGTCAAATGGTCAGACTCACCATCAAACTCAGTGTAGGCGGTGTCTTTGAGGAGGGCCCCTGAGCCGAAGTCGATGAGTTTTATCTGTCCAGTCCTCAGGTCCACCAGCAGGTTCTCATCCTTGATGTCGCGGTGGACGACGCCGCAGGTGTAGCAGTGACGCACCGCCTCCAGCACCTGCAGGAAGAAGTCTCGCGCTGCTGCCTCATCAAGCGCGCCACGCTCAGTGATGTAATCGAACAGGTCCTGACCCGACTCGGGGCGCTCCATCACCAGCAGCCATCCGTCTGCCCGCTCCCACCAATCCAAGAGCCACACCACGCCACCAAATGCCCCACCCACCTTCTTCAACAGCACGATCTCCAGAGGAACCACTGCACCACACTGGGAGAAACATATTAAATAAAGGGTTTCCCATGAATTTATGACTGACAATACATTTAATACAGATGAAAACAAGTACTCCATCTCCCTGTAAAGCAATCTACCATCATTCAATTTAAACCAGTACAAATCCAGTGCCCTCAAAATCAGTAAAGCGTTAACTTTTATTCTACCTCTGTTTACTACTTATGTGAGCATATGGCATTCCATTGCATCATGTGCATTTTTCACAGGCAATACCAGATTACATGTCACACATTAATTTATGATTCTATCCACTGCACGCTGTGATGAATGCCACCATTTTAAAATGACTGTATTAAAGGCAAATCTCACCAGAGATCCCAGCTCAGTCACTCTGTCCCTGCTCACATGTTTTACTGCCACCTGCATGGAAACAAATATTACATTAACATACAGCATAAAGAATACATTCCGTTTTTATACAAAAACACAGAACAAACTACAGATGTAGGCAGGTATAAAATATCTAGATCTGTTAACGGCGACATGGAACCATGTTTGCTGCCTTTGTTTTGAATTTTCTCCTTTATTTATAGTAAAACTGTATTTTTTTAAATTAGTTTTTGGATAATGTCATGAAATCATTATGCACCATTTTAATAATTCCTGCTTGCAATGAGGAAGAAGCAAGTTTAAATGATTTTCTAGAAGGTACACAGAGTAAAGCCTAACAGATAGACTTTCTCTGAAAACAAAAGACACATGCCAGACAGGACTGCACCCTGTCAAGCTCCACAACTGACTTGAGTACAAGAGGAAGTGCACGGCATGGGTCAAGTCTTCCAAATAAAAGCAGTCTTAGTTGTGTAGTTCTGTGATTATTTAAAAAGGATTTAGTTACGTTCTTCCAATATAAACTAGGAGCTTTAAATAACAGAACAGAATGCAAATATACAATTGATTAGAAAACGGGCTGTTTATGCTATAGACAAAAACTAAAGCTATAGATGTTACACATGTCAAATACTCCAAAAGTGGAATCAATGATAAAATGACAGCAAGTACATTAATGGAACAATGACTGATTATACAACAAAATGGTTAAGTGACGAATCAGGCCATGCATTTCTATCCATTTGTTTTTTCTGGAAGAAAACAGACATGATATATATAATAGAGTGGCAGCAAGGAATCAATAAATTAATAAATCAAAAATATACATATATTATGCTCCCAAATTTGAAATTTTGTTTCCTTTCATTATCTTCCATTACAGCAAGTTCAATACTTTCAGGATTTAATGACCACTTTGCACTCTAATAAATTATGTTTGGCAATGTGTTTTTTCAGATATTTTTTGTACCAAGCAATAAAAATATCTAAATATAAAAAGAAAAAAGTACAAAATGATTTTGCACTGCAGCCCTAATAAATACTACTAAAAAAAACACAGTAGAGTTAGTTTCCACAATCATGATGGGCTTTCATTGTGAAGGCAGACAGGAAGCGCTGCGGCTCGCTGCGTGCCAACTTGACGCTGCGAGCGGCAGCCATGTGCTTCGACCAAAACAAAGCGGCTCCACGCGCTTACCGGCAGCCCGTCGGCCAGGCGAACAGCTGAGTAGACGGTACCGAATCCTCCGCTACCGAGCACCGACCCCAGCCGGTACAGCTTCTCAAACGGCTGCTTCTCCGCTTTGGCTGCAGAGGACAGAGGAAAAAGTCGGGGTTAACTGAGGAAATTAGGACGGTGGAGGCTCTGGACAGTATTGCGCCAAAATCTGACCCCCCCTCCTCCAACTGCTCTCATGTGTCCTCGTTTTGTTCTCGGCGGGGACATATTCAGCCGCCTCAGCTTTACATCTGGCTAACAGAGGTTTAACGGATAATACCACATATATTCCATAAACAAATACATTCAACACTGAACACACATCCCGCACAACCAAACGTCCTCAGATGACCCCTGTTGTTCTTGTGGTGGCCGTTTAAAGATGGTGGGTCGTCGATAGCTTCAACATCTGAACTCTTTAAACGTGGCGAAAATCAATATAAGAGACAGAGGCCATTTTAACCAGAGAGACCGTTTTTATTAGAAGGTAGCTACACATTTTGTACAACACCTGGCTGTCAAAATGGCCCCGGCCTGAAAAGGTTTTAATTACACCCATCCACTAAACGACTGCTGGATTGAAATGTCCTCATTTAACAATAACTGCCATGTCTTCATTAGAAATAACCAACTTCAGCCGGTATAAACCTCTCAGATCTACAGGACTGAAGTCCTTATTGCCACCGGCTGCCTGTATTTGCATTCATTTGTTTTTTCGGGTTAGTCTCCTTCTATGACCGCATTAAAACATCCTCACATCGTTAGCTAATGGAGTCAAGCCGCTCAGAGAACCGCGTTACATGTTCAGCTGTCGGTACACGTGTTGTGTCGCACCGTGACCCCGGTTTGAGACATTATTAGGATTTTCAGTTGTCAGAGACCAAGTGTAACGCCTCAGTGACCGGTTAGGTTAAGTAAGAAGAACAAACCAGGTCAGAGAAAACGGCGTAACACCGGCGTGTTGCCGGTGAGGCTGGGTTACCTTGCTGCAGCTTGGCCGGCAGATCCATGCTGGACGGGATGTGAGAGAAGGAGCCCAGTTTAGAGAGCAGCATACTGCTCGAAACTTCCCCCAAAAAACGCCCACACACTGAGAAAATATATGCGCTGTATATCTCCGAGAACAAGAGAGTCTTGCGTCCCTCTCACTGTTAAAATACGACTGAAATTCGGTTAAAATCCACCGGCGGTCTAGCCATTTCCAGAACACACAATAAAGGGCACTCCCGGTATCCAGAGCAGCACGCGAGTGTGCCGCTCCGCCGCTGCCAATATTTACAAAAATCACGCAGATCCTTCCGCCTGTCCCCAGCTGAACCACAACCCAGCTGCATATACAACCTGCCCCTCCACTGCCACGCTAACACGCCCAGATTAATAGCTGCGTGTCGGCTCGTTCTGGTCGGTGAACTTTAAATCAGTGACGCGAAAATGGAACCCCTAAACCGATGGGGTAGCGTTGGATTACACGGACTAGTTTCTTCGCTGCGTGACAAGCGCAGGGATTCAGAGAGGGTCGCTTCAGCAGTGCCACGGCACATCAAAAAGACGAGAGGTTTCCCTCCAATTAACATTTCAGCATGCTTTATCATAATAATAATAATAATAATGATGATGTATTCATAATCATTTTTATTATTACAATAAAACAGTAATATAGTACTCCATTGTATGCTGCTTTATACAGGAAGCACAACCCTGAGCTTTATAGATCCACCACATTATTTCAAAGCTTATGTTACTGTGCTACTGTGAAGATTTATATTATACCTTTATTGTAAGGGTACTGGCAGTAAATCTTACTCAATCCTGTTGTTTCCTCTGTCTTCTCCCACTTAATAGTTTGTCCTGTTGTTGTTTCTCTGCCTCTCCCTGTTGTTGCTATGTGTGTGTGTGTGAGAGAGAGTGTGTGTGTGTGTTGTGTGTAGTATTCTTTTCCTGCTTCTCTCCTACCAACCCTCCTGGACACGTGAGATTCATCCACTCAGCAGGATCCTGCAGTATTCGTTTCCCACCTCCTCTATCACATCAGCTGCCAGGTTGTTATTATGCCTGCTGGGCTACTAACATTACATTCAGGCTCTAGTCCAGTCAAATTTTCTGCATGGTGCTTTGAACTTCTCAGTAATTCCTTGTTTCTGGTGCTTCAGGTTCATCATGTTCTCCCAACAGTTACCTGTCTGCCTCGCCCAGCCCCACATCACCAATTCTTTTGTTCACCAAGCCTGCATGCCTCATGTCCTGCTCCCTGCCACGACCTCCTTTGGCCTCCAGCTCCACTCCACCAACCTGCCACACTCTCAGTTCCACTCACCGGTTTCAGCCCAGCCCTCCCTGCCAAACGCTCTACCAGCCTCAAGAGCTCAAACTCAGGCTCAACTCACTGGTAGTATACCACTCTCAAATGACAAATCTACAATAAAACGTTCCGTGAATTGTCTTCCTTCCTGATCTGAGTCCTGCCTTTGGATCCAAATATTTTCAGTGAACATAACATATTTACAGCCAATCAAAGTTGTTGGCGTTTTAGATATCTGAACAAGCAAACATCCGATCCTCTTTTAAACAGTGTCTAATAATAAAGGTGATATATTCAAAGACACAACACATACAACTAACATTTTGTAGCCATTTTTTATCATTTAAATTTTAAAAAAAAGATCAGACACATGGAAAATCTTTTAAAAATATATTACCTTGAAATCAAGATTCAGGGGTTCCAAGTGAGGCAATAAATTAGAATCTCCTTAAGTCCTGATGGCAAGGAAACACAGATTTTTAGTAGTTGTTATTGTGCTACTTTTGGTCATGGGAAGAACATATTGTTGTACATAAACTACAGACTGGTGTCTACTAGGGCTGGTCCCGAATATTTGAATATCCGAATATTTGTTTGTTGTGGTGGTATTTGAATAATAATCTTGACATTCAAATATTTGTGCGTATTGCTGCCGAGCGTTGCCGAGCGTCGCTGAACACTGCTGAGCGTTGCTGAGTGCTGCCGAGTGTTGCCAAGGCTGTAGTCCGCCGCCGAGCGCTGCCGAGTGTTGCCGAGCGTCGCCGAGTGTCACCGAGCGTTGCCTGGGCTCTCGAACACTGCTGAGGCTCTAGAACGCCGCAGTGGTTCTAGTACATTGACCTGCCAACTCCAGTGTGATGCTCCAGTGTCAAACCCCGAACACAGAATATTGATATTACAGGAGGTCCCCAGTTTATGACGGTCTCGTGTTGTGATGTTTCGTGATTACGAACGACTCCCATAAATTACTTAAAAAACCTAGTTTCGACAAAAGCGGTTTGGTTCGTAAATAATACAATACTACGATGAGAACCAGTTGCTGGTGCACAGCGGTGAACACAGTCACAGGGATATGCTGAGTCACGTGACGTAACAACGAAGAAGAAAGTGTCACTGAGTTTGCCATTGTTGATTGCTGCTCTTAGGTTTTGCTTTTTTGTGTATTGTTTTGCCCTTTATTATGGCTCCCAAGCGTAAGGCAGACTCTTCTGATGGTGGTGCTTCGACGAAAAGGAAAGCCATCACAATGGAAGTGAGATTAGACGTTGTAAAGCGCTCTGAAAAGGGAGAAACGCCGACGAACATTACTTAAGGTATTAATTTTGGTATAAAATCCGACGTACACTGATAATCAGCTTACGATGCGTCGTAGGAACCGTTTGTAAACCGAGGACCACCTGTATTGTAGAATAAATGATTGAAATTTTTTTGTGTGTGTGTGTCTCAAATATATCACATTTATCTATAGGCAGAAGAGAATTAAGTGTTAGCTTGTCTGAAAAGGTAACACTTCCCATGGGATGTACAGACGTTTTTCACTACTGTGCAAATACTTCAGTAAAAATTCAAAGCATAATCAAAGATGTGTTTCATCAAATCCTTAAAATTGTATTTGTAGAAGACACATGAGTCTATGTGATTAGTAACTTTCTACAACTGATGGAGATGAATGCTCAGTGAACATGCGTGTTTAAACACAGTCACAGAGAGGACCGACAGCAGCAGACACATTAAGATGTAACTGTTCAGGTGTTCCAGTGTGGACAGTAGGCATTCATGTTTCCATGCAGAATCATCATTTGCATGTTTTGCTGATGGAGAGACGATGCAGTGGGAGCCAGTCTGAAACTATTTTAATCTCAGAACTCCATGTCTTAAATCCTTTAACTTGCAGGCGAACCATCAGCCTCCCTTTGATCAGTGGTTTCTGATATTTCCTTGAATGCCCAAAAACCACACAGGGAACTGTGGGAAGCACATAACATAATCTTTAAAATTAACACAGCACACTTGTTATAGTTATGGAGCAACGTTAGCTTTCATTTAGAGCCGTGTTTGTGAGCGCTGATGAATGATGTTCATTGTCTTTTAGCTCTGCTTTTGGTCTCAACTAGCCTCTGAGGGATATATCTGTCTCTATAGCTGCAGCAGGCCCCACCATGCTCATGAGCCACTGTGTCTGTAAACCAGAACAGTAAAGCTGAAGCTCGACAGTGAGCTGAAAGCCACTATGTAAAGCAGATTCTCTCATCAGAAATACACTGTCACATTGCTTTCACACTGTCTCTGATACATTGTTATTACAAAAAAACTAACAGTTCAAACCACTTCAGATTTGCCCATTATGAGTTACATAATGCATCAAAGCTTAAATTCATGAGGGTGATATCCAAAGTGCATGTAGTTTAATCATATTCCAACCCTGTCAGAGGAATAACACCAGTCAGCATCGATGCTCACAGCAGTCAGTCAAGGTAAAAGCTCCTCACTGCATGTTTCCCTGCTGCCTGCTCCCTCTGCCCCCACTCAGCATTCCAGTAGCTCTGTCTTGGATCGAGCTCTTCCCAGTTTTGCAGCCTGGCATCAGGTTACGTAAGACACCGTGTGTTACTCAGTGTTGCATAAGCCTACAAAATGAATGAGCAGCATCATGAATATGCATTTATTTATGCAACGCCATCATTTGCATTTGAAACGGCGAGCGCTCAGCTGACCAGCTCGTCCACTGCAGGACCACATGTGGAGGAAGTGAGCTGAAGCTGAGTCACTGCTGAGTCATCACACTGATTCATCATCGACAGAGTAAATACCATAGCAGACAGAACGCACATGAACTAAAATACCACAGCATGAACAGAGGAGTCCACAGAGGGACTCACAGTCAGCATTTAGGGGGATATTTCAGTTCCATTTCCAGCTATGGTAAACTCTGACAAATCTCACTGCCCCTCTAACATTAATGATCCTCTGACTTTTCCTCCGTCACCATTATCAGGTCAACATCTCACTTCGCCCAATAGCTACTACAAAATGAATGTCATTCACTTGAGCCTCAGCTCTGCTTTGAATTTTGTGCTAATTAGCAAACTACTGTAAGCTAACATGCCACGCTGACATGGTAAACAAGGTGTTACAGTTGCTTCATATGTTTGTTGTCATTTTAAGCATGTTTACATGTCACGTGTCATTATATGTGTTTGGTTGGCAATTAGCTTGAAGTTCTGTTGCACCTCTTGAAGCTGCTAGAAAGACCATGGACTCACAGAAAACCTAACTTAATTCATTTTCTTCCTGATATTCAGTCAAATTCCAGCTTTTTAGTTAAGCAAAATGCCTTGAAGACTCAGATTAATACTACTGCTTGTTAGAACGTTTGTAGTATTTTTTGCATTCTCATGTGTATGGAGATATTTTGTAAAATAATAGTTGACAGATTATATTTTAGCTGTAGGGGGAAAATATCTTGAAAACGTCTGTATGAATGAGGACGAGGCCTTATGATCTAACTTGATAATGATTTCCATCTTTACCAACAACACAGTGTTCAGCAGATATTCTGAAAAACATATATATTAGGCTGCTCTTGTCCTTTCTGTCTTTGCTTTGCATGCTTATGGAACTTTTGGTTATAGAGAAGCCGTATAAATCACTGTCAGTGCAGCAGAAACTTATTACAGCCTGCTTTCGATAACATGGCTATGGTTCACCATTGTCGACCTGCTTCAGATGGCAGGTCTTCAGCCAAAACAGATGGTTACAGCCTCTAACTAAACAGTAGCATGCATCATACCGTTGACATTTGAACTTGTAAAGAGAATTACACATTCGATCATACATACCTAGATTGCCAATAATAACGCAAATTAAATCTACAGTATATTCATACATTTGCTTTAGTGCTTGACATAAATCAGGTTACTTGAATTAAAAACAATTAAAAGAAAATACAAGAGACATTATACCTGTGAGCAGTGACACCACTGGAGGAATCTGTATTTACCACTGAACCAGAAGTGGCGTACCTTTGGACACTTTTAAATCTCGGCATCACTCCATTCTGTAATTACAGTCTCTGACATATTATCCATCCATCCATTATCTATACACCACTTAATCCTCTGTAGGGTCGTGGGGGTGCTGGAGTCTATCCCAGCCGACTCAGGCAAAGGCAGGGGACACCCTGGACAGGTCACCAGTCTATCACAGGGCTGCACATGGAGACAGACAACCAAGCACACTCTCATTCACACCTACAGACAATTTAGAGTAATCAGTTAACCTCAGCATGTTTTTGGACTGTGGGAAGAAGCCGGAGAACCCACGCTGTACAGGGAGAACATGTAAAGTCGAGGGATCTTCTAGCTGTGAGGCAACGGTGCTAACAGCCAAGCCCCTGACATATTATTATTATCGTAATTATAGTATTTTAAAGTAGTGGTTAAAGTGTTATCAAACAGCTGTCCTTTTTTCACTTCCAGCAGACACACAATCACATAATCATTCTATAGCAGTGATGAATATATATCCAATATTCCTTTTAGCTCTGGTTTGGTCTCCACCAGAAAGAAAATAGCCCATCTGACTGTGGATGCTCCACATTCTTTTACAAAACATTTTCTTCTCTATTTTCTGTCAGCTTTTTGATGCAGGGCTAAGAGTGAAAAGGAGGTTTCTAGGGCTGTTTTGCTGAAAATGCTGAGACTGACTTTTACAGTAAATGACAGAAATGATCTCGTATTACCCTTCATATCTGTTTAGGGTATATGGCATCTTGTGTACTCTTGTTTCCTCTCCTGGTTCGTATATATGAAGAATAAGTGTTTGCTATATGTAACCATGTGATTTCCGCAATCTACCCGCAAACCGCTGGAGCTGGTAGGATTGTTTTGGCTGAGGAGGAAGCGGCTGAGTCACATGACCTGCAGTATTATATGTGCCTCAGTGAGCCCAGATCTGGGTCAACCCCTCCTCCTTCCATGTAAGTGAATGTAAAGAGACAGATCAACAACAAACAGATTTAAAGATGCTAACAGAGAGCTGCTATTGTTCTCTGGACACAAACATCTTCAAACTGATCTGAGCTCACATCCACACACTGATGATCCAGAGGTTGGACGGGCCTGTTATCACAACCTTCAGCTGTCACAGGGCTGCCCTCCATATTATGGGCTCCTCACTAAGTTCAGCTTATATGGATTTAATTTGTTACTTTAAATTAAAAAGTATTTCATCATATTTGCAATATTCTGGTGTTTTCTAACATAACAGCATTTTAGCTGTTTGAGTTTGTCCCAGCCACTTACCTTGCAACACTTCAAACTGCCACCATTTAAAGTAAAAGTTTTGGGAATCGCCCCTATTTTGCTATTTCACACCATTTCTGGCCAACTAAGATAAGGGTGCAACCAGAAGCTTAGTTTAGCACAGAGACAGGAAACAAGGGGAAACAGATATAGCAACACTCAGTTCAAATGTAATACATTCTGCCCACCAACTCTAAAGCTTATTTATGAACACGAAAAAAAAGCATTGATTATATTTATGTATAAAGATGACAACTTTACATTTCACAGGTGTTAAGGCTTTCCTGGCTAGGAACAGTAGCTTCTTGAAGTTTCTAATAATCACCCCACAACAGATTCTGGCCAAGAAACAGTCCTGAACTTCAATGAAGCAAATAAAATAACAAACAAGACATTGTCCTGTACAGTATGGCCCTGTGGTGCAGCTGTGTGAGGTGATACCAAACCACAAGGCCATAGGCTGTACTTTCTAAGACTATGGTCTTAGAAAGGACGAGCGATTGGTCTTAGAAACTACGAATGACCAAGTTTTCAACAAGACCGCTGGAAAAATCAGCAGCAATTGGAAAGACTGAAGACCAAGCATCAACGAGACCCCAACATGGACTTCAAAGTTGACCAACCCTCAAAAACTCCCCAAAGGACAGAATGTAATTAACAACGATGCCACTGTGATCATGGTAGACATTCAACAATTGGATGTGAATGTTTAAGAAATGATCTTAAAGTAAGTTCTAAAGGTATTTGGCCTCTGATCTCTCCTGGGCAGTGAGACTCAAGACCACCCCCTGGAATGGACACAGCCACAATGGGTCAGATGCTGATTTGAATTTGGTTCAAAGACTTTTTACATAAAAGAAAGTCACTGGAATGCAACTCCGGCTTTTTTCTTTATGTGGCTTAATTTTAAGCAAGGCCTTTTTAAAATGATATTGACTTCACTTTAAACAAGGGCTTCATTTTTTCTATACATCGACTTTTCACTTAAAAGAAGCTATGGACATAACTTTGTTTTTCTATGATTAACTTGAAGTTAGACTTCTTAAGTTAACTTTAGTAACACAACAGCACGGACATTTTCTTTATAACTATGAGCTTCGACTCTTAGTGCTTTTACTTTAGCACATTTTTACAATCCAACTACACCAAAGTGCCTCCTTGCTTCTGCGTTCCTGAACCAACTCTTCCAGCAGAT
This sequence comes from Dascyllus trimaculatus, assembly GCA_024666655.1. Classification (NCBI taxonomy): domain Eukaryota; kingdom Metazoa; phylum Chordata; class Actinopteri; family Pomacentridae; genus Dascyllus; species Dascyllus trimaculatus. Next base: position 32,417,802 of record CM045448.1, read on the forward strand.
CGTCACAGCTGGACATCCTGCAGCCTCCCTCTCCCTCCATCAAAGGTTGCTCAAGTATCATTTTCCTTAACGTGTGAATTTATAAATTACAATTGGCTTCCAATTCTAAAGTGATTCTAAATCCATCACCTTTCTACCAACTGCTTCCAGTGACGATCACAGTTAATTAGCTTATCCGCATTTACTCATTCATTCACTGTTTGTTGTTATGTCTTTGTTATTTATTGCTTGTTTGTAGTGTTAGTTAATAAATGTTTGTGTATAATTATTGTCAGTTCTTCTGTATTTCTTTGTTTGGGAACTTGAGGTCAATGAAATCAGAGTTTACAACTTTGGGTGATGAGACTGATCAATACAAGTAGACCTAATTAATTATTAATATTCAATCTGAAGTATTAATTAATCAGTTAATTTCTGATAAATATTCTGTGCTGCCCCTGATGAACGAATGCAATTTTAATCACAAAGTGTAGTTTCTACATATATTGCTTCCCGTGTATGAGGCTATTTTTGCTCCAGCCTGTTTTTGCTGGGACTGTCTTTTACAGATAGAACTGCTCCAGTGTGAAGTGTTCACAGTAACTTGTGTAGATTTTCCATTGACTGTATGTAAAGATGGACGGTGATGTCAACCATTTCCTAAAGAGCAGTTTGTAGCTCAGTGTGGTGCCTCCTGTCTCTGCCCAACTTCCAGCGAATACAAAAATGAGGACAGAGGTGGAGCGTGAGAGGAGCTGAGGTGGGCCATGCAATAGGTCCTGTGATGGCATCCATCTGTCACTCGAAGCAGCTGCACCATTAACTACATAAATTTAGGTCCTAATACAATTTACATGTGTGAGTTATATAAAAATTCACTACGGCACACATGTGATGAATGGGCAAATTAGCGACAGAGACCAAAAGAGTTTTTGTACTAGGCCACAAACACGTCATTTCCTGTTATATTGTTAAACATTTTAACATGGGCAGTTGGGACTGACTCACTTTTAGATGCAACTTCAAGTGGACATTTGAAGAACTGCAGCTTTTAGTGCTTCCACGTTGGCTTCATTTTTAGCGCTGGAGTTTGCAGCTTGAGATTTTTAGACATACCAGGAGAACTTTTCTAAAAAAACATATTTGTATTGTAGGGTTTGATGCCACTTTAAGTGAGTGAATAAAAATGTTTTTGTGATTTGGTGAACGGACCTTTTACCAGCAGCAGATTTCACTAACCGTGTATTCGCCTGTTCCAGTCCTGCCCACAACATGAAAGTGACTTGGATCATTTGTTCTCTGCTATTTTTAGCTGTGTCTATTTTGAAAGCTGTGAGAAGACTGATCCTCCATGAAGAGCGAGTCACTCCTCTCCTGCTCCACTTCAAGACTTTTGGAAATGTTTCAACCCTTTCGTGTCATATTACTATTGTCGTGTTATATACCGTGTGACATTTTCTTGATTGTCACAGTCGGAGAATAGCAATGTCATTACACAGCTGTGAATCGGAGGATAGCGGCAGCAGTGACGGTGCAGACGGTGAAAGGTATCTGCCATGTTCTGGCTCTGGTTTCGACTCAGCTAGATTAACCATTGTGGTTGGAGACACACACTTCTCTGAGGAGAGAATGCTGCTTGTTCAGAGCTGTGACTATTTCCAAGCTCTGTATCGCTCTGGAATGAAGGAATGTCAGCAGGAAGAAATCCACCTCAAGTGTCTGCGTGCTCGAGGCTTCATTATCGCCTTGGCAGTTTTACGTGGTGAGATGCCCGTTCTGGATGGAGACGATATTGTCGAAGCAATCGAATGTGCTGCTTTCTTGCAGGTGACACCGCTCACCAAGCATCTTATCAACCTCATTGATGCTGACAACTGTTTGCTGATGTATCACACTGCTGCAACCTTCGGCCTCATGGACCTTTACCACGCTGCTGCACTGTTCATTCGAGACATGTACGCTGACCTGGAAGCAGAAGTCAGGAAAACCTTACCGTTAGAGCTGATCACTTATGTGGAGTCTTTGATCCCGAGTGTTTTCGTGGCTGTAGGGGCCCATGTGACCTGTGGTGTTGATGAAACTGTTCATGCTGCCTCCAGGACGATCTGCTACCTGGATGAAACTGGCAATAACTGGAAAGTATTAACAGATCTTCCACCAGAGGCCAGCACCTCCATGGCTGGAGTGACTGTTTTGGACAACAAACTCTACATTATTGGAGGAGTTCATGGAGTCCACAAACAAGTTGTGGACTCTTGTTTCTGCTACAGTGTTGAAAGCAATTGCTGGAGCAGCATCCCAAGTCCAGCACAGCTACGCTATAATCTCAGTTTGGTGGGTGTAGATGGTTGTCTTTATGCCATTGGAGGAGAATATGAGCGAACAGTGATGTCATCTGTGGAAACATACAACGTGAAGACCAGGATGTGGACGTTTGCTGCTCACTTACCTCGACCGGCAGCAGGAGCAGCTTGCACTAAAACCATGAGCAGGATATTTGTGTGTTTATGGAGGCCAATGGAGACCACAGAGATCTACGAATATATCTCAGCCAAAGACGAGTGGCGGCTTGTTACCACGCTGATCCGGCACCAGAGTTACGGCCACTGCATGGTCGGCCACAGGGACAACCTCTACATCGTGAGAAACGGCCCGTCTGACGACTTCTTAAGATGCCTGATGGACTGCTATAACCTGAGCTCGGGCCAGTGGTCATCCCTGCCGGGACACTTCGCTAACAGCAAAGGTTCGCTGTTCACAGCTGTAGTGAGAGGGGACTCTGTATTCACACTCAACAGAAGCATGACTCTAGAATACGCAGTTGACAGTAAAAACTGGAAGCCCAGGCGACAGATGAAGGGTTTCCCCAGAAGTGGATCTGTGTGGACCTTTCTGCTTCGGCTGCCAGACACTCTCATGATGCTGTAGGGACTTTGTGTGGTCTGTGCTTTCACAAATTCAATAGCTAAATCTTTTTTGATACAATTTTGTATCTTTGGAGTTTTGTCTGTTTCTATCAGTAAGGCATTTGCTGGGATCTGGCAAATGGGCTCTTCATTCAAAGGCTGCAAAAAAGTATGTCCTGTGGTACTGCACTCTGTTGTTGGGGTTAAGGCAAGTTTTTGTTAACATCACAGTGAAGTTAGGAAACACAAATTGATGGTGAAAATGACTTGGACACAACAGAGGGCACCACTTTCTCAGATTTTGTCACAGACCTTGTAAAGATCCATGTACTGTGTGAGTTTGTATATTTATTTTAATGTTAACAAATTCCATGTCGTTTCCATTTAGTTTTCCAGAGAGCTTTGTTGTTCTGCAGAGGCACATTAGTGAGCCACATGATACATCATTATACCATGTGCCTGTAAGGCAAAAGTAGTTGCACATGCACAGACAGACACACACATGGTTACACTGCTTTGCTAGCTTCTTGTGCTACGTATCTCATCCTGTTGACTCTAGATTGAAGTTATTTGCGAAAGGCCTAATGTCTCGCACATATTCTGTTCAATGCAACGAATGGGAATGGATGGACAAGACAAGACTGTTGGATGTGATGGATTCATAGAACCACAGTGGTGTTCAGCAGTGCCAGCTGGGGCAGGATGTAGCTGCTGCAGTAAATGGGCCTTTTTGGACCCTGTCCTGCAGGACGACGTTCACCATGCCAGCTTCTCTGTGTACCTGAGGCCTACAGTGTTGGAGACCTTCTGCTAAAAGGACAAAATATGCAGCATAACTCAGGATCGGAAGGGGAACAGTGGATAATCATATCATCTCAATGATACCAGAACGTTGGTAGTCGGTACCAATACTGTTGATGTTCCACAATTTTGGATACCAAATTTGATTGATGAAAAGAAAACCAATCAAATGAATGTATTGCAGTGTTAGCCAGCTGCCTTACAACCTATACATAGAGGTCTTCAGAAACTGCTTCTGATCTGGAAACCTCGGACTGTTTTTTTCACGTCAGCTGGTACTGGACATGATTCATGCTGTCCAGACATGGGGACAACAAAAGAAGCCAAAACAGCTGATTAGAGGCTGTGTACTGCAAAACAGGATTCAAGGTCACTGAGGTAACTTCAGGATTCACTCTGGGTTTTACAGCAGTGGTTCACTTCTTACTTGGATACATCACCATGGTAACTTATGCTCAACTCCTAACCTGCCACAGAGCAGGTAATGTCCGAGATAACAGATCAGCTGCTTGTTCGAAATAACAGACCAGTATGTGAAAGGACCTGTCAAAGCTTGGTGCGCACAAAGCCAGAGAAGAACACAAGAGTTTTTGAAGTTGCAATTGATTTCAAAGCCATTTCATTGCTCTATCTGCTTTTGTAGAGGGAAAAATTCCTTAAACAGAAACTGAATTAAACACCAAAGCCTTGTACTTGTTGACCTTATAAGATTTACAATAAGCCTACTTAATGATTTGAATGGTGTTTTTATATCTGTTGTCTATTTGCGTTCAACACCACCAAGCAGCTGAAAGAATACGACCAGAAGTGTCCCATCTGCCACAAGAATGACACTTAATGTCAGATTAATTATTTCACCATTTGATTTTTGTTCCTTGATTATTTGTTTATTCAGTAAATAATTTGTTTTTTCATCAGTAGTAACAGGACAATATCTGTAATTTTGTTCTGATGTGTTGTGATAATTAAAGTGAGTCTTGAATCTTGAATGAGAAACCTTCATCTGAACAACTTATACACAAAGGGACAGTCGTACTGATAAGCGTATTAATTTCACACTGTCTGCAGTTTTTACAGCTTTATTTCCTGACTTTCTTTCCTGACTTTGGCTTTGACGACATTTTAAACTCCTGATATCAGTTTACAATTGTAGTTTGTTTTTCTTGTAAGGAATATATACAGCGGTACATGCTTATTGTAGCTCTCTGTATGATGCGAGAGTCGGCCTACTAAGTGCAAACGATGCTTTCATGTTGCTCACAGACTGTTTAACACTAAAGAATGACACTAAAGCTGTCTCAGCATCACATTTATGTAACACAGTGCACAGCTGGAATCACAGTCAGATGTACTCATGCCCTAATAATGTGGGAGTAATATTGATAATGTGGGAATAATATTGCAGTTTTTTCAGTTTTCCCTCCTGCTCGGCTGCAGCAGTGCTACTTTTAGTCTGTATTTATATTTAAAATCTTCACATTTTTATAAAACTGTAAAGCACCCTGCCACTGTGGTGCCGGCAGACTTGTTCGTGATTGGACATCTGGTGTCAACTCCACCTTTTTCACTTCAGAAACCCCTCAGTTGACTTATCAAGTTCAGACCGAGGCCGCATAACGAAAAGACACCCTGTCCAGCTACAGGCCTCAGACATGAGAGTTAAATGTCTGAATCAACAGATCGTATTCAAGAAAAGTGTTTTCATCTCCTGTTATGGCAGGTAGCTGTTTTTCAAAGAAGTAAAAAAAACACCATTTAGCAAAATTTGGTATGTTTTTATGAATTTTGTGATTGTATTATTTCCACTCAATGTTTGATTAAGTTTAGAAAAAGATTAGGTTTGGGCTAACATGCATTATGTAATATTTGGCTAGTTGGGAGTGAGATCAGACTTGCATGTCCAGTAATCCTGGCAATAGCATCACATTTTCTGAATTTTAGCATTAATTTGGTACCAAAATGTTGTTTTCTGTGGCATCCCTGCCCTAAATAAATGTTTTGAATGTTCTCATACATGCACCATGACCTTAGAGCTAGGGAAAGTCATTAGTCCAAGGGGTTGTTGGGAAATAAAGTGTTCTTTTAAATAGAATAACATGTAATCCAGTGTCTCACTGAAGTGTTCTAACTGCTTTCAGACAACACAGATAAAAAGCTAAATCAGATTTTTGATAGATGATATGAATTAGTAGGATCAGTGGGGTTTGTTAGCAGTAGAAAAATACACTTGTTCCTAATGGGGATGCTACGGCTGCCACCCCTCCCCCACATCACTGCTTCAGATGCTTCAGTGTTGTCGTTTTCTGACCTGGCTTTCCTCCCTGTCCTCCAACATTATCTTCTTACAGGACTCCTCTCATCTGCAGCCTGTACTAATATGATTGTTTTTAGGCTACTGGTTTAGAAAAGAAAAGATTGAACACAAAGCTGAAAAAGCAACAGTACACTACAATAGAACAAAATTCAGTAAAAAAGATCAAAATCCCGCTAAATCCTACAGCTGGCACCTCGTTAGCTCAGTTTAACGTTAGAATAAAGCTGCAATTTGGTATGTGATATCCTAGAAATCAGGAAATGAACAGTAATTAGGGCGAATTTTAAAAGAAAACTGAGTTGAAGAGGTGGTTTGTGTGACTGTGTGCCTCTACCATCATCAGGATGCGTAAAATAAATGTTATTATAATGCAGTCAGTGTGTCTGTGCCTGCTGCTGGCTCCATGTGAAGTCCAGTGTTCATCCTCACACTGAGCTTCTGTTTCCTGCAGCAGCCTCTGTTTCCTGTTGGCACTGATGATGATGACGATGATGGAGGTTAACGGCAGGCAGAGCCAGGCACCACGGTCAGCCGGGCTGGGCGCCAGCAGCAGGCAGAGATGCTAAATCTGACCGAGAATAAAGAGCGAGTGCGGGTCAGGCCGGGACACGGCGCCCTCCATAACCCCCCAGCCTCAGTCCGGGAGCGAAGCCAGGAAGCAGAGCTCTGAGTCGGTGACGGATGAACGTCATTCTACGGACATTAATCAGGTTATCAGTGTTTGACCACATGATGGGTTAGTGTGCTGTCTGCTTTGCTGCTCTGCACAGTCTCAGATCACTTTCAAATGATCTACAATTTTCAACAAATACAAAATGGCTCCTGTTCTTCTTCATAGTATGTCAGTGTTTTCACCCAGTGGTGGAAGAACCAAGTGAAATTTCTCAAGTGCAGTCCTTGATTTGAAAGTACTTTTACCGCACTCAAGTATTGGATTTCATGCTACAATTGTATTTCAGTTCACTAGTGCAGTGGTTCTCAACTGGTGGGTTGCAAAGCCATTTTTAGATGGTCGCAGACCCCCCCACCCCCCCACCCCCTGCAAAAAAAGAAAAAAGTAGTGGTATAAAGTCTTTTATTTCAAAGGACGTGTTTCTTATGACACAGTTTGCTTTCAGTAGCAGGATATTTATTGGTGGTGACACCAGTAGTTGCCCACTATTAACCTTTGGCTCTGCCAGCTTGTGGGAGAAATTAATGTTAAAATGTGCCAAAAAATAAACCAAAGTGTGCTCAGAATCTGTCAAAATGGGCCAAAATATGCCCAAAAACTTGGCAAAAACGTCCAAATCTACCAAAATGAGCAAAAAACAAGCCAAAATTTTCCTAAGTTGTATCAAAATGTGTTGAGACTACACTCAAATAAACCTTAATTTGTTGACAGGAACAGCAAACTTCAACAATCTGGGTCGTGACTGTTATCAATAGAGACATAGTGGGTCCTGAGGCTGGACCAGTTGAGAACCACTGCAGTAGTGTATATTTTTTTGACAACCTTAGCCACTATATTTTGCAGATGATGCAAAGTAACAAATAACTATATGATCCACTAATAAATCATGATGCGTTATTATTATTATACACTGAGCCTCCAGCAGTATGTATCATGTTTGCAGAATTTTCACTTGTCATATGTCCTCTCAGTCATCCAGGTCATGGTCATTCTAGGAGCTTCAGTTAAATGCAACTGGACTTGTCTTTTAGGTTCTTTAAGATGTTTCAGCCTTCATCCAAGCCATTTTCAGAGTGCTGATAAAGTCCTCCACGCTGCCGAGGAGAATCTGGAGGCTCCAGTTGTGACCTTCCTCCTCAAAGAAATAGTGAAGCTTGAACATTAGTGGACCAGTGACCCTGAAGACTGTTGAGAAGAAATGTAAAAGCAGCGAGATCAGTTCTTGCATTGTTTTTCAGTACAGTGTATTGGAGCTTAGGTCTTATTGTCTACTTGTTTGTTTCATTGCTCCTAATTGCAGCCCTTGGGTTGACCACTCAAACAATGAACATCAGTCTTAATATAATAATTATGATACAGCAGTACAAGCGAGGTCAAGAATCACCACCTCACATCTTTAACTTCACATCAGAGGACCTTGGTGTCTTTCCCCAGAGCAGAAAGTGTGAGTTATGTTGGGCTGTTCTTTTTTCCTGGCAAGAGGCCAGCATGTGTTTGTTTTCACTGCATGCTGAGGTCAGTGAGGTGACGTGCGGTGTGTGATCCCTATGTTTACATGCATGCGTGTTGTTATCCAACCAGCTCTGCACAGGAACTAGGTCAGTCTAAATACAGCCTTTACACATATGCACATGTGGTGGTTTGAAGTGTTGATGTCATTGTTGCCATGGTGCTGTTGACCCCGGAGTGTCTTCTGACACCTCAAACATTCAGCTGAACTCAAATTCTCACTGTGTTTTAAATACTCGGAAGCAAGATCTAATTTACCTGCGACATTCCTCAACCTGTCCAATAATCCTTTTTGTTCCTGTCTCATTTTTATTCATTTTTCACTGCAGTGTAAAGTCCTGAACCCCTATGGAAACAGGACCTGAAGCAAAGAGAGCTCAAATGTGGCATACATGTACAGATAAATGACATAAATTATAACATAAGGAAAAGTGAGTTTTTGATTTAGGTTTGGACCCAGACGCAGAACACAAGGAGGATGATGGTAAAAGAAAAAACAAAATGCCATGACCAAAGTAGAGCTGAGGGTTGAACACATGAAATGCTGGAGCTCAGGATCTATACAGGAGAACACAAGCTGAGAGGAAAGCAGGAAATCTTAGAGTCACTACACGTAGAATGTGCAGCTGAATAATAAACAAGTTAGTGTTTTTAGATGTTACTGTTCATATATAGATATATGTGTGGACTAAGGAAGACTGCAAATGCCATCGTTTTAGCTTCATTCAATTGAGTGTGGGATGTGGAACTGCTGATGTTTTAGTCTGTTTGTAAAGGCCTTGACATTGTGCAGTGTTTTACTTGCTTATCTTTTTTTCATTTACATTTTTTTCTTCTCTTTTTCATTTCATTATCATGTAGTTCTATGGAACTATGTCCTTAATAATACAGGGGGGATTTACATCAGCACCAGTTCAACCCAATACTGAATGGAAAAATGAATTGACTGGTGGATGTTCAGGAGTTTTTGTGGATTATTTATGTGATTTCAGTTGTCAAAAATAGACCAGATAACATGGAAACCAAACTCGAATTTACAATCTAGGCCTTGAGTGAAAAAAAAAGTAGTTTTTTTATAGTGTAATTTACGATATGGGTTTTTAATGGTTTGGTGCATTCTTTCTACACTTGAGAAACCAGTCAAAACATGCAGGAATACATGTATGTTAGTTAACCCCCATCAACATGAGCATTACATTTGACTGAACTGTCCAAAATTAGAGAGGACCTCAGCATGGAGTGAATGGACAGAGGTCCCAAGACAAGCTGCTGTCGCTGGAGGGACGTTCTCAGGTCACTATACCATCTTTGCTTGTAATGCACAATAACTGAAGTAAAGACCCTGATCCATGAGGAGATGCTCCCCACCCCCCACGGCTCCCCTCCGCAGCCTCCAACACAAAGATGAGAGTTGTCTCCTCATCGCCAGCGTACAGAGCTCAGACTCTGAGAGTTTGAGTCCGTAAATGGTCGCCTCCCTCAGTGGAGAAAAAGAGCCTATTTATAGACTTTTGAGTGAGGCAGCATGAAGTTCTTTCTTCTTCTTTAAACAAACGTGGCATTAAGGAGGCCCATCGGTGTGTGTGGCCTGTGTTAGGAAAGACCATCATTCAGCAGTAAAAAAAAAACTTAAACATGCTAAATGACTTGGTTTGTATTGATGTTGGCAGTAAAATGTCATTGCTGAGGTTTATCCATCCATCCATCCTATACAATCCTCTGTAGGGTCACGGGGGGGCTGGAGCCTATCCCCGGCGACTGGGGCGAAGGCAGGAGACACCCTGGACAGGTCACCAGTCTATCACAGGGTGGAGACAGACAACCAAGCACACTCACATTTGCTGAGGTTTATTCAAATAATAATTTACATTTTGGGAAATATAATCACAAATACATAAGCGTATTGTCACCACTGTTGTCTAAATATGAAGCTACAATTAGCACCTAGTTGGCTTAATTTAACATATTTCCCAAAATGCAAAACTGTCATCTTAAAGCAGCTGTAATCGATATTTCTATGATGACAAAATGAAACAATGACATAAAAAGAGACACATGACATCAAAGAGGTTGCTTGTAGGAATGAATCTACGGAAAATTAGCACTTAAATCTAACGTTCCTCTCGGCCTTATGGGAGACTTTTCATGAGTTCCTGCTCATTGTTTAACTCTCCAGCCCACAACTTGATGGTTTGGATTCAACAGGTAATTTTTTTTTTCGAAAGAAAGAAGAAAGAAGCTCTAAAAATCCTCGGTACACACCAGCTCAGCACCAAACAGCAAGCAGACAAAGCTAGAGACTCGCAGATGAACTGAACGGAGCTTTTAAAGAGACCCAGTAGAGACCAAAAGCGAAGCAAAAAGGGAGCTTGACTCATGATGTTCCTCTGGATGTATAAACAGGTTTAAACATCTGGGTTGGATGGCTGCTGAGCTGTTGCCACTGCACTGACAGGGCTTGTTGCATGGCGGTTTCTACGGGTGACTGATAAAGTGCTGCTGTTCATACATGAGATGTGAAAGGAGTATGACTTTAGTTTACTTAAAACACATACGTCCTTTTCAGGGAGGATAGTCTTATGTCCTAAAACTGGCCAAATATTCTGAAAGTCATCCCTAAGTTACCCTGTGAAAATAAAGATGGCTTTCTTAATATTTGGTCGGTTTGAAGGGTTTATAGCCACTTACGATGCACAGATCAACAACTTATCTGATCACACGTAATTATACCTGTGAATTAGCTCCTTGATAACCCATTAAATTAATATGATAAACAGATTTGAGACACGTTAACTCAAGAAAACGGCCAGATATGACGAGCTTCAATCTGAGGACACTTTCTGTGGGAGTGGTGGCTTTTCTGGAACATCAGGATATTCTGATGGGTCCTCACTTTGGGACAGACCTTGTCTGAAGGTTAGGCCTTGGGTTCAGGTTAGGATTACAGTAATGATACGACTTTAAAGTGTGATGGCTAAAGGAAAGCATAGTGGCTGAAGAGTGAATTCTGTTAATGAGTGTTCTCACAAATGCAGACATACAAGCATTGGGATGTGTTTGGACTCTGAGCCTGTGTGTCCTCAGTTCACCTCTCTGCTGCTTCAGCATCACTATGTACTGTCATTGGTCTTAAAGAGAAACTCACACACACACATACACACAGACTGTCCCTGCAAATCACCAGTGTGTAGAAATCCTGCATTTCCTTTCTCTCTTTCCTCTCCTTCTTGTCCTCCTTCCCTGTTTCCTCCCTACCTGTTGTCCTCTCTCATTTTCCTCTCACCTGATAAAGGAGGCTATTGTACTTGATGATGAGTTTTCATGGAGTTGGAGTGGCTACATTCTTAATCCAGTGAAGTAAATCAAACAAAGAACAGAAAATAGAGAAAAGACTTTCATCTCCAACAGTTAATCTGTTGTACTGTTAACAGTTACACTTCCTGGCTGGTTGAAATCCCATCCCTTTAGTCTTTATGTGCCCCTGTTAAAGGCTGAATCCACAACTGGTGATGTCTTCTCTGCCTCATTCACTTTTTCCATTTTCTCTCTATCTCTGCAGCTAGCTATATCTCTATATCTCTACTATATCTCAGCTATAATCAACATTAGATTTAATGACATTGCACAGCATCACTAAAGATCTTGTGGTTGCAAATCCTTGCAGCCACATTTCAAAGTGTCATGCAGCCGATCAGTGCCCAGTGTTATTAAATTATATGTCATCTATCATATTACACACATATCACATGTAGCATATATAAACTTCTGGCAATTTCAGTCAGATACTTACTGGGATGAAGAATCTCTCTTCAGCTTCGCTGCCACAAGGACAGATTCAGGAAATCGTTCCTGCCCAGAGCAATAACACTGTATAATGCTTCACCTCTGGCTGACAGGGAGCATTCTCAGCTCTCTGCTCTGTAGCTCACAGTCTGTTCTGTTTGCACTGTTTACATCTGCACAGAGTATAATTTTGGCACGTTTGATATAGTTGGATTACCTGTTCTGTTTGCACTGTTTACATTTTACATTTGTCATAGGTCTTAAAGTGAAGTCATTGTGCTCCTATATTTACTACACTATGTTTACTTAGCCCTTCTATTTAGATTTATAGGTTTTAATTTACTATATTGTACTTGCCGTGTCTTTGCTGCTGTAATAAAATCATTTCCCAGACCTGGAACGAATAAAGTACTTCTATTCCATTCTATTCCATTCTATTCTATTCTATTCTATTCTATTCTATTCTATTCTATTCTATTCTATTCTATGCTATTCTATTCTATTCTATTCTATTCTATTCTATTCTATTCATAATTTATTGCTGTTTTAATCAACTTTCAGGACAAAATTTATTTTACACAAAAAAGGCAGTAAAATTGTGAGATGCTTATGTTTTTTTCGGGGCCATTGTTGGACACCCTAACAACATAGAAAACTAGAAAAGCACTCAGAGAGCTCATACCTCCGCCAAGGAGCTTCAGTCCACCCCCAACACAATCTCACAATTCACATATTTTGTATGGAACGTTACAGATACAAACGGAATTACATACAGTTTAAATGTGTTACCAACAATGCGGCGTGTCTCTTGTCTTGTGTCTGTGTTATACTGTGAGCTTTGCACGCATAAACAATAAGTAGTGGTGTGTATTATTTAATATGAGGATATGGATTGCAAGTGCTGATGAACTGAAGGCCAAGAATGAACAGAAAAGTGGTGAATGAAACCAAAAAATGCCCTTATTGAAATAAAATCCCCACAGTGCTGTCTCCACTTAAAAAAAAACTTTAATATATTCAAAATAATATGAAATCCCTTAAACTATGACATACCTGTGAAAGTATTTTAAGTTATTAAACCCACCCAATGAATTTTTGACCGCTATGATATGAAAATATTCTACGTTTTATTGAACCCCGGTCCCCCACTTTACAGTCCCCAGTACAGTCCCTTATATGAAATAAAGCCCTTTAAACCTTATTTTAAACCCCTTAACATTAAGTTTAACCCCGGAAATCAAATCCCCCCATTTGTAAGCCCAGCCTATGCTAATTAAATGGTTTTTAACCCTGCTAATGAAATAAAAATCCCTCAAAAAAATGAATGCTCTGCTAAACTAATGTACGGCAGAAAACACCAACAAAACACCAAAAAACACCCCTCAAATCAAATGACACCTCAAGGCAGAAGCCCCCCACCCTAAGGAAACGTAAGGAAACCAAAAAGCAAAGCTAAGGAACAGAAAACCTCCAAACCTCCCAAAAACGTCCTGAAAAGCAGCCCAACGCTAGCGATTTAGCGCTAGTGGCGGAGCTAGCCGCATCACAAGGTCCCTCCAAAGGGACAAATAAATCCCACACTGGTGAAAAGTCCACTGTGAAATAGTGAACAATGTGAGCCGAGCAACGTTTGGACCCCACAGTGGGTCTTCATCAGGCCACGGCACACAGCAAGGTCTGCTAACAGTGAGCTAACACTGGAGCTTTAGATACCAGATCCTTCCTCATCAGAAGTCAGACGGGTCACGGAGCCAAAACCAACAGGAAATAGAGAAATAAGTTTTCCACGGGTGTATTTGAATTTTAATTTCCATTTACAAACACTTTTAATTAAATCAACAAAACCTCATGTGGTCACAGGGGGTTACCCCAAAAACAAGAGTGCCCTCTGGTGGCTTTTACAGTAAAACACATGTAATTGTCCACCCAAATAGAGTTACATTAAAAAAATTCCTGCATCGACACATTGATCCGGATCAGTCCCAAAATTTCATCATTTCTTCTTTGTCCCATTTCACACATTTCCTGAAAATTTCGTCCAAATCCGTCCATGAGTTTTCGAGTTATTTTGCACACAAACAAACCAACAAACCAATCAACCAACCAACAAACAAACAAACAAACCAATGCCGGCCATCACATAACCTCCTTGGCGGAGGTAACAACCAGGGCTTTGTGTATTTTAACTATGATCAAGTCTTAAAACTAACCAAGTGGTTTTGTAGTGTTGAAGAAAAAAAAGCAAATGTTGGTTCTCATTTATAAAGCTATCTTACAGACATGTATGTTATGGCTGTTCTGCCTGAGTGACCCAAATCATACAGAACATTGCAACCTGACTAATAAAAACAGATCAGAGAGGTCCTCGCTGCAAACTGGCTTTAAGATTTTACTTTACTTTGTGGCTTTTAGTAAACAGCATGCTCGTAGCTTCCTGCATCCATACAAACTTCCTCCTTGGAAATGATTCTCTTTAATTCCCCACTAAAACCTACACTTGCATGATTGCATTGAATAGTCTCACTGTGACTTGTCTCTTCTAACTCACTGGATCGAGGTGCACTGGAGACCTAATGTGCCAACCATGATTTGCTCTGCTGCCCCTCATTACCTGCTTTTAACTCTAAAGTAATTCCACATGAGGGCTTTGAATGTTTGAGTGTCCACATTCCTTTGGCAATGTAATAGAAATCCTGACAGTTAAATATTACCACTATCATAGCAATAAGGTGAAATAAATGGCTGCATGGGGCGAGAGAAATCAGTCAGAAGGCAGATGTAATGGAGGGTGTTGAGGCCTGATGAATAAAATCCTGTAATGGCTCAGTTTTCATGCTTCATTTAAATTTCAGTCTTGTCTGCCTTTTTGGAAAAAAAACCCAAAAAAACTCAGCCCTGATGGTAACAGGTGTCCCCTCCTTTGTGTCTTGTTGTTGTGAATGAGACCCCCCCCCCGACCCACACAACCACCCACCCACACACCCACCCACACACCCCGTCTGCATAAGGAGACAATGATGTGCGACCGCCATGAATATTAAATGTATGAATATATTTTAAAGCAGCTGAGCTTTTCTGTCTAGTTCCCTTTAACCAGTCTCTGTCGTCATCCCTGTAGTGTGTGTGTGTGTGTGTGTGTGTGTGTGTGTGTGTGTGTGTGTGTGTGTGTGTGTGTGTTTGGACCGAGATGGGGCGTGGTTAAAGACATTTCTCACCAGACTGGAGACAGCTCTGATCTTTGACCTCTTAACTCGCCTCAATATGTTTTTTCACATTGAGTTGTTATTAGCATGATTAGCTTCGTATCATCCAGGAGGCTGCCAGTCATCCATCATCAGTGTTAAACTGCTGAAATAAATGAGGTTGATTTACAGAGACACAGCACTCATTTATCACAGTTATCACAGGGTGTCTGGTTAGTCACACTTTGGGCTTCTTTGTTCTTTCAGGCATCTCTTCTTTCCCTACATATTCAGGTTAGCAAGCAGCTACTTAGTGTATAATCAAATCATACATTCAACCATTGCAGACTTTGTAGCTGTTGACAGTTATAAAAGCTTAATCTGTCTCTATGAAATAGCTAGGCTAGCAGTTTCCCCCTGTTTCCAGTCTTTATGCTAAGCTAGGCTAAACACACTCCTCGTCTCTCTGGACTGGATGCAGAGTAAGGAACTTTTACAATAGTGAGGGTATTTATGGTTTAAATTGCATGTGTACTTATTCATCTAAATGAATAAAAGTGGTAGAAATGTGAAGCTTTAACAGCTGCCAGAGTATCCCCCCAAGTCTGACATGTTCACCGAACCAGGGTTTATTGTTGTACAAAATCACAACTAAACTGCTTTCTCAGCTACGCTTTATTGCATGTGGCAGCACAGTTTAAAGGTTTTCAACTTAAAAAAATACATATCAACAAAAATTCCTAACATGACAAAATGCTATTTCAAACATTTTCACATTATGCTGTGAGAACATTATCAGAATTGTCAGGTCTGAACAAACTGCCAGAGTCCACGCAGCTCCAACGGTGCTGTAGCTGAAAGAAAAAAGAGGCAAAAAATACCAAGATTCTGAAAATCATATATGTTTTTCTCTGATTCAGCTTTTCACTTTGATTGTTAAGCCAATATATTGTATTAAATTCAAAAGTAATGGAAAATAGAAGCATATTCATTGATGCCCTCAGACTTTTGGACCCCACTGCAGCAGGAGAAGAAGAGAAAATATAAACAGCAAAAAGAGTAAATAATGTGAAAGTATACGAAAATAAAAAGTCAAATCTGAAAACCCCTGGTAGATGTTGTCTTAGGCATAAAGTCAGCGGGCCACAAGAGTACAGATGGATGTTTCTGTGCTGACTGACAACCAGACGCTGACATTTTGTTGATGTGCACTCAGTCGGGTAACAACAATCGCTTCTCCTCCCTATTCTCCTCACATGTCAAAGGCCAAAGGGTGTGTGGGGTCATTTGGAGACGTAAGACTGACTGTGTGTTCATTTACACCCACATCATACGTTCATTATCTAGTATTACATCCTATTTTCCCCATTAAGTCAGTTTCCACTCTCTCATTTTCTTGTCATTTGTTATTTTAACTAATTTAAATGTCACTTGCAAAGGATGTAATGTTATGTATAATAGTTCTCTAAATATCATCCATATAGATTTTCCCCACCGAATCACCAGCAAGATGAGCTTTTACCCTGATAATAACTAATACATGGTTAATACACAATGTATAAGAGACATTTCATTAAGACTCAATCAACAGTGAGCACAGAATAAAAATAATAACTCTCCTAATAACAGGATTAAGTCCAGTTAAGGCCAACTATTGTTGTTGTTTGTTGTTATTATTCTACATCTATATATACAGCACAGTTTTTATATGTTTGTTTTGCAGTGGGTTTGTCAGCCTGATATGCCTTTAGAAGTAGAAGAAAATAGAGGCTTAATTATTTAATTAAATCAACAAACATTACAGTGTTTTTTTATTTGTTTGTTTTGTTTCCAGTAAAAAGAAGTCCAACATGTCAATGGACAGAAGTGGCAGCAGACAGATTATATGTACAGCAGGTATGGCATGACGTGCATTAGATGTGTCAGCTCTTGGTAAGGTAAAAATTAAAGTCAGAGTGGCGTTTTGGAAATATTCTGAAATTCAGGTGACACCAAAAGACACTGCATCAATTCAGCGTTGCACTAAAAGTGTCAAACTTAAGCTGGATATTGTCATTTTAAAGGGAGGCACTACAACTAACTAATGGTTAACTAATAGATATTACTATGTGGTCACTTACATTAAGACAACTGCTTCTTGTGTTACACATTTATGTTGAAATTCACAAATGATGTATTGTCTGTTTGAATATGTGCAAATATGTATACATTGAATGACTTCATTTTCCGATTTCCACGGCACAGACTAAACAGTTGCCGATCATCTCGTCTGGTAGTTAGTCGTGGTCGTCCTGGAGATTTTTGTGGCCCCAGATGACCCTCCTCTCCATGATGTTAGAGGATTTTACATACCGCACTCTGTGATATCCTCTCTGGAACCGTTTCCAAGTGTTTCCCTTAATGTTACATAATCATATAATTACTAGGAGTTAATGAACAGGATCGAGCACTCAGCTGTTGAATTTAAGTTTCCCTTAACTTTTCCCTTAATTGCCGAATCGGAAGCTAATTTCAGCGAAAAACTAAAGTTGAACCATGGCCGTTTATGGCTTCCGTGTTTTTTGGATTACAGATTTCCTGAAATATTAACCACTAATTTCCATATGTGAAATAGATTAATGTATATTTGGGATGCTTTCTTAGCATTTGTATGAAAGAAACCACGTTATGGATGCCAGTGTCAAAACTGATCACTACACAAATAAACAAAAAAAGTTATCTTTTACCCACAATGCAACACTGTCCCCCACAGACTGGTCAAAGGTTTGTATTTAGTGCAGACGTCACAGAAACCCATCTGACCGGCTGCGGAGCTGGAGTGGGCTCTAGTGTTCGGGGTAGAAACCTCTGGTGTCAGGGTTAGGGTTAGCATACATTATTCTGCACAGCGAAGGTCAAACCTTCAGGAGACGACTCACTAAACTCCTGTTTGAGTGGAGGCGGAATTTGTTTACATGGTTCGAGTATTTTCTGCTTCATTTCCCTGAAAGTCTTCTACTCCTGGCTGCTCCACACCATCAGCGGCTCGGCGGCGCCATCTTGTGTCCTGGTAGAGCGTCGTCTCTGCGGGAGGAGACTGAAAAGCCAGATGACCTGCCGAAGTTTGGTGAAGTGTGTGGAGTCACACAGATTCTTTCGCAGCCTTTGTTCCGGATTCCTTAGTGAGTTAAGTAATAGAAGAGACACTTCACGAACTAAAGTCTACCAAGAACCAACAAACCCCAAGCTAGCAGCTCTGCTAGTAGGCTACACTAAGCGCTCATTTTCAAAGGTAGGAAATTGTGACATGAGCATGTATTTGTTATGGGCCTCAGGAGCGATGGCCGCATTAACAAATATTTTACCTGTATGAAGCAGGTGAAAACGACAGCAATGAGGACACGATGCGTCTCATTCAGCCTCCAAATTGCGTCTCCTTTAATAAACAATCTCAAAACATACAAAACATATGTATATAAACACATCTCCATTCGTGCATTTCAGTCTTTATGTGTCCTTCTTGCTCTTCTACAAGCGATCAACATGACAATGGATTATTCAATAAACTCATATTCTCTCTGTTTGACAAATCATAAGTTTCACCAGTCCAGCTTTGATGACTTATTCACTCAGTGCAGGTTAACAGGCAAAAATACACTTCTCTGCAGCTTAAAACTACTATCAGCACTGTGATTCATGTTCAGTGTAACAAATAGATATACTTCTCCTTTAAATGTGTCAGACCTAACACAAAATTACACATAAAAGATCTGAATATGTTATGGAGTGCTTATTTTACAAACAATACAAACTTAGTAATGTTAACTTAACCCCAATGTACTTTAACTTTCACATTTATACAAATACACATCTCTGTTATAACTACAAAACCGATCTAGTGTGCAGGAGCCTTAAATACATCTGTCCGTGTCTGCAAAGTTATGAGCATCACGTGATCACACGGCGGGAAACTGTCAGGAGCGGGGAATTCCCCTCGCGAATAACCATTTAATACAGTTGCCACACACTCTCTCATATTACTCACATCACGTAAGCAAAACCCATAAAACCATGGTAAGTTATCATGATGTTTTTCACAGTTTACTAACCTGTATGAAGCAGGTGAAAACGACAGCAATGAGGACACGATGCGTCTCATTCAGCCTCCAAATTGCGTCTGAGGGAACGCGGAAGCGCGCACTCCTTCAACGCTTCCCCAGCGCAACAGGAGCAAACGCAAACGTTCCGCCTCGCTGCGGCTTCTTAGCGGCTGCTCGCCGGAGCGTCACAAAATGCAACACAACTGCCAGACACCTCGAAACAACAAATATATTAAACAATCTCCCTTTCTACATTTGTGGACACCTTTAGAGGCGCCACACACTCCCCGACAACAAAAGGGGCTCCTGACACTTAAAATTACATACTACCAACCCCAAAATATTTACAATACAAAAGTCTTACATGTCAGAACAGTTAGAACTCTAAGGTGCTTCTATGTCTATAGTGTAGCCCTTTAATGACCATATAAAGGATATGTGGAAAGTGGATAGAGGTATTGAGTGAGGGGTCCGCAATGAAGCGACTGGGTGTATGGATTAGAGAGCCAAACATGAGTGTAGGGCACTAGGTATGTGTCAACTGAGTTCACAGTGGTGCGCGATTCATATGTTGGGTGGCCAAGGGATGAATAGGTGAACATTTGACCTGGTCGTCTTTCTCTTGTAGACCGCCTCAGGGGAACTGGAGAATCCGGTCGAGCATTAGATCTCTGTTCATCAAAGCATTCATTAGGAGGGACGCCTTGCTCCTCTCCTGACTCAGGAACTTCCTGTTCCTCATACTCCCTTTCAGTTTGGTTTTGTCCACTCTCATGTTGTGGGTCAGCCTGGCTTGACGAGGCCTCTCGTTCACCAGATTGTGATGCCTGTGTTCCACCTGTTCTGAGTGCGGAGTCATTTTTGGGTTGGACCTGAACTCCAGTTGATGTCAGCCCTCCATCATGTTCAGCTGCTGACTTCAACGAGTTTCTGTTCCTGTACTCGTTCTCCTTACGAGTCACTCTTGAAGCATATTCATCTGGCGGCTTGGCACTGTCCGTGGGGACCCCAGAGTGCCTGTTTCCAGATGACGTTTGGTCTTGCTGACCTCCAGTCAGTGTCTCTGAATCAGCTGCACTTGACTTGGTTAGGCGACCTGGTATCCTCAACCAGTAGCCCGCTTCTGATTCACTATCTGAATCTGAAGTCCCAATGTTTCCTGCTTTGTCTCTCTCACGATTCATTGTGGCTTTGGGGCGTCCCTGTCTTTGAGATGGTCCTGGAAGTGACTTGGTTTTCTGTACAGGGAACTCAACTGGCAGGTCATTAACCAGTAGGAGGAGATTCCTGTGCAGTGTTCTGATTCTGCCTTTGTCATCACCTTCAAGTTGGACAACATAGACTGGGTTATCTGAGACTTGATCCTTGACCACATATATTCTGTTCTCCCAGTAGGAGCGCAACTTGCCTGGTCCACCACGCTCGCCCAAGTTCCTGACGAGAACCCTATCGCCTGGCTTCAAGATCACTCCTCTCACCCGTCTGTCATAATATGACTTGCCCTTAGCACTTGATGACATGCTATTGGTGTTAGCAATACGGTATGCTTCTGTCATTCTCTTACGCCACTTCTCAGCATAACCTTTGTGTGTGACTGGATCTGTCTCCTCTGGCAAACCAAACAGGAGATCCACTGGGAGACGAGGTTGTTGTCCAAAGAGCAGGAAGTGAGGCGAGTAGCCGGTGGACTCATGTCGAGTGCAGTTATATGCGTGTACAACTTGTGGGAGGTGCTCTTTCCATGTTTCTTTCTCTTTGTCTGTCAGCGTGCGTAACATCTGCAACAGGGTGCGATTGAACCGTTCTGCCGGGTTACTTTGAGGGTGGTAAGGGGATGTTCTCGAATGACCGACCCCTGAGAGCTGACCAAGAGTTCGAAAGAGGTCGTTCTCAAACTCCCGTCCTTGGTCATGATGGAGTTTGTTTGGAAAACCAAAACGAGGTACAAAGTCACCATAGATTCGCTCTGCTGCTGTCCGCCCAGATTTGTTTTTGGTTGGGTAGGCTTGAGCGAACCTTGTAAAGTGATCAACGACCACCAGAATGTATTCAAACCCCCCTTTACTCTTCTCAAGGTGTAGATAATCGATGCAAACTAAGTCAAGAGGCGAGTTGGAGTTTAGACTGCTCATGGGAGCCCGCACATGGAATGCTGGCTTCTTGCGTTTTATGCAGCAGCATCTCCTCGTGACATAGTCCTCAATGCTCCTCTTCATGTGAGGCCAGTAAAACCTCTCTCTGGCAAGGTGTAGCACCCTCTCTGTGCCCACATGGAACATATTATCATGGAGATGTTTCAGGACCAGAGGCGTGTACTTGAGAGGTAAGACGAACTGTTTTCTTCCTGGCGTTCTGCGATACAAGAGACCATTCTCCAGCTGTAATCGGTTCCACTCATGGAGAAGCTTTCTAGCACTGCCTTTAACTGATTTTCGAACATCACCAGTCAGGTCGTCACTCACCTCCTTGAGCTTGATGATCTCTCCAATAGAAGGGTCTTCCCTTTGAGCTTGAACCAGCTCATCATGACTGATCCCATCGAGGGGTGGTCGAGGCTGGGGTGTAACTTCAAGGGACGATGCGAAAAGGGCAGCCACCCAAGCTACATCCTTATCCTTGGCAGCCTTACTCCCTTCCCAGGTCGCATTCACCACCTCCTGCGACAACTCCTCAGTACAGGTAGACATGTAATGGCTTATGTCCAGAGGGACACGGGACAGCGTGTCTGCATCAGTGTTAGCTTTACCAGGTCTATACTTGATGTTAAAGTGAAAATCCGACAACTCTCCAACCCACCTGTGCCCAACAGCATTGATCTTGGCAGTGCTCATAATGTACGTGAGTGGATTGTTGTCAGTGTAGATAGTAAAGTGCGGAGCGTAGAAAAGGTAGTCTCTGAATTTCTCACACACTGCCCACTTTAGTGCGAGAAATTCTAGTTTACCACTATGCAGGTGATAGTTTCTTTCGGCAGGTGTCAGGGTCCGTGAGCCATAGCCAATAGCACGGAGTTTCCCATCCTGGTGTTGGTAAAGGACGGCCCCCAAGCCTTGCTCTGATGCATCAGTGTGCAGAACAAATGGCAGGTCAAAGTCTGGGTATGCTAAAATTGGAGGGTTGGTTAGCATGTTGACCAGCCCCTCAAGCACACTCTGATGCTCAGCAGTCCATTCTATTGGTGCTTTGGATGATAACTGGGCCCCTTTGTTCTTACTCTGCCTGTTGAGGGTCTGTGCTGTTGGGGGTTTCCCTTGGAGCAACCCATAGAGCGGCTTAGCCAGCTTTGAAAAGTTCTGGATGAATGATCGATAGTAGCTAAGGAAACCAAGCACCCTCCTCAGGTCACCCACAGTCTTTGGCACTTTGGTTTTGAGTGACAACACTGCGTCAAGGTCTTTTGGGTCAACCCTGACTCCTGCTGCAGAGACAAGGCGACCAACATAGCGGACCTCCCTCTTGAACATGTCACATTTTTCGGGTCGGAGTTTCACCCCTTGTTTCTGCAAGGCTTGAAGCACCTTACGGACCACCTCCACATGGTCTTCAAAAGATCGAGAATAACAGAGAATGTCGTCTAGGTATGGTATGCAACATTCATCCCTCAGTGAGCTCAACATCTCCTCCATACTTCTCTGAAATGCTGCTGGCGCATTACTCAAGCCAAATGGGATCCTAACCCATTCATAAAGCCCCCAGGGTGTGATGAAGGCAGTGAGGTGGCGAGACTCTTCAGCAACGAAACCCTGGTGGTAGGCTTTTCCTTGGTCCAGGATACTGAACCATGAGTACCCACCTAAGGTGTCCAGCAGGTCACGTATACGGGGGAGTGGATGTCTGTCTGGCACAGTCTTTTGGTTTAGGAGGCGATAGTCTATACAGAGACGTAGCGTGCCATCCTTTTTCCGCACGCACACGATAGGGGCAGAATAGGACGACTTGGACTTGACTATCCACCCCCTTACCAGGAGGTCTTGAATGTACTCTTTCACCTCCCTCAGAAGGGGTTTTGGGATAGAGGAGTATGATCTCTGCACAGGGATGTCATCCTTCAAACTTATCACCATCTGGAGGTCAGGGTTACACCCAATGTCACTTCCATCCCTTGCAAATGCTCTAGACTCCTCATTCAACATCCTTTTGACAACCTCCTGTTGTTCAGGTTCCAAATGACTGATGTTCACAGGTGGATCCCACAGAGACGGAGCTGGCTCAGAGGGTTGTGACCTAACCTCGCTGATTGTGGCAGTTATTATTTCATCAGGTGAGTCAGCCTCAACAATTCTCTCCACCGGTTGCAGGATACCAAGGGCTGTCTTCCTCGGTAGGGTCACATCATGTTTGGTGTTGTTGCCAACAGCAATCTCAACATAAGGCTTTGTGGGGTTTTGTATCTCAACCAACCCTGGTCCTATGTCCAGCTGATCTAATGACTGACCACCTTCCTCTGCTTCAAACAGCACGAGACGATCAGTGGAGTTCATAGTTGCTGGGACGTGGCACTTTACCCAGGCAACTTGACCAGCAGGAATGATCATGTCCTTGATGCCTGTTCTTAAGCGCCCTTCTTGTATCTTTGATTCTGTGGTCTGGATAAAGCTCACAATCGCTTCTGCTTTCTCACTGGAGACGCAGATTGCATTGTGAAGCAGCTTGGCTAGAGTGGGCATCAGCCGCTCTGGTTGTCCCTCAATTAGCTGTTCCAACACATTGAACCCAATCAATGGCTTTTCCATGGGTAAACTACTGACCAGCATAGGCACGCTGATGGAGAGACTTGGGTCTTCACTGCCTGGCAGGTTCACTGTTACTGGTACCCAGCCGTCGAATGGAATTGGCTGCCCATTAACTGCATACACTGTTATGTCATTCATCTCTTCAATAATTTCAGACAATGGCTGAATGTTATGATCGGGGAGATATCTATCTCTCCATTCTCGACTTATCATACTGACTTGAGCGCCTGTGTCAAGCAGCGCAGTCACCGCCAAGCCGTTTAGGTTACACTGTATTAGTGCCTTTTTTCCAATTAGTTTGGCAACAGCTCCACGCTTAGCACATGCTATCCCTGTAGAGGTTATGGTGGGGCATTCATTTTGTTTAAACTTACTCTGGATGCTGGGTTCATTTTGGGCAATTGACAAGGGGACGGTTTCTCTGCCATCATAACAGGTTTTGGTTCTTACCTTCCCCGAATATTCAGTTTGAGGCCCGTTTTCTTCCTGGATCACTGGAGGCCTCGCTGCAGTGACCGGTTCTCGTTTCCCTGATGCTTTTGTCTCTTTAAGCAGCCTGTGGATTTATGACCATCTTCCCCACAAGAGAAGCAATGGCGACAGTCTGTTCGGTTTTGTTCAATGCACTCTGGACAACCATAGGGTCTGTTCCTCCTGTTTCGCGCTTTGTTCTGTGAATACGGGCTCAGCAAGTCAGGTGGTCGTGGCTGGTTTTGTTGTTTCAGTGTCACAACCATGTTCGTGAGCTCATTCACCTTAGCTGTGAGTTCTTTAATAGGGTCTGGCTTTGGCTCAGTTTTTGAGCTTTCCTGTTTGTTGTTACCTCCTTGCACAGAGTTAAGCTCGAACTGCGCGCTGTGTGCGCTGGTCGTGGTCTGTCGCCGAGAGGGTCCGATCCTTTTCTGTCGCTCACTTTCCTCACTCGTAATTCTCATAACATGTCGTAATATTGTCCCATCACTCACTTCACTGTCTGACAGAAGAGGCTTTAACTCCCTACGGATGTCACTGTGTTTGTGTCCTAGTCCTTGATAGACAGTGTGTAGGAAGACATCCTGGACAGTAGCTGGGCTATACTTTATTCCTGCATCTGCAAGCTTAGAGGTGAACAGGATGCGTTGTTTTAGCCCTATCACACGGTAGAGGAACTGCTGTGGTGTCTCGCCCTCTTCTTGTCTAGCACACATTAATTCTTGGAATAACTCCGTACTGTTTTTCTCCCTCAGGTGGGCTTGGAGGAATCCCTTGAGTTCTGCCACAGTCAAGTCATCCTTATTGATGAGCATATCTTTGAAAGTTCCTGGTTTGATTATTCGGAGCACACCCCGAACTATCTCAGTGTCATGGAAACCTTCTCTAAGTCCCTCTTCAATTTGTTTGCAGACATTATTATAACTGATGTCTGAAGAATGGTCACCTACTTGTCCTCCCTGGACCTTAAACTCTCTACGCTGCAGATAGGAGAGCTCTTTTAAAGAGATCATCCCCTCAGAGGTAGGCTGGACAACTCTCTGGCCTGTTGAATTTTGATGTAATGAGGTGCCATGTGGCTCGCTAGCCTGCGCTGGTGATGTAATGGACTGCTCTGTTGACTGTGTTGCAGGTGATATATGTTGCCTCAGCATTTTCCCAAGCTCCTCATAGCTAGTGAGCATGCCCAATAACCCCTCACTCGTAGGATCAGAGGTAGTGTTAGCTTGCCTCTGCCTCCTCAGGCCAGTAGTAAAACCGCTCTCACTGTAGTTATGGACTAGAGGAGAGCTGATAGGAACAGTGGGGTTAACTGCACCTATGGCTTGGGAACAGTGGTTTGTGTCTTCCATAACAGTTTCAGTCACAGTCTCTTGTGAGTTTTGAGTACTATCATCTGTAGTGTGAGCAAAATGTGATACTTGTGTGGTCGTCAGTGTGGGTTGTGGTTCAAAGTCATCCCTATCACCTCTAAACGACAGTAACCCTCGACTCTTTATGATAAGATCAACAGAATCCTTTAGTATTAATAACTGAACCATCCCACTGTCCTCCACTTCAAGCAAGTGCTTACTGTGCATATAGGACCCAATGTAATCAAAGCAGCTCTCATCGTCTCCCTCCTTGAGCTCGGGTTGGTCCCACCCGGGCACTGGACCCACATTTGAGGCAATCTGGAAGAGCTCCTCTGTGGTCAGGGTGAGTAGGCTTTTTCTAATGTCCCACACTAGACTCTTCCTCTCGCGGTCTGCCATGGTAGAAGATCTGTTCTCCTCCTCACAACGGGTTCCTAGTCCAGCAGTGGTCCAGTCTGCGCTCTCGCTCACCGCTCACGATGGACTCCTCCGATCAACAACGGTCCAGTCTCTGTTTTGGCTCACAGCTCTCCGCCGGCATCAGTTCTGGTATTGGTCCCAGATGTCATCAATGGATCAGCTCCGGACCAGTAGGTGGCGCCGATCCCGGACGAGCCCCCAAGATTTGTTATGGGCCTCAGGAGCGATGGCCGCATTAACAAATATTTTACCTGTATGAAGCAGGTGAAAACGACAGCAATGAGGACACGATGCGTCTCATTCAGCCTCCAAATTGCGTCTCCTTTAATAAACAATCTCAAAACATACAAAACATATGTATATAAACACATCTCCATTCGTGCATTTCAGTCTTTATGTGTCCTTCTTGCTCTTCTACAAGCGATCAACATGACAATGGATTATTCAATAAACTCATATTCTCTCTGTTTGACAAATCATAAGTTTCACCAGTCCAGCTTTGATGACTTATTCACTCAGTGCAGGTTAACAGGCAAAAATACACTTCTCTGCAGCTTAAAACTACTATCAGCACTGTGATTCATGTTCAGTGTAACAAATAGATATACTTCTCCTTTAAATGTGTCAGACCTAACACAAAATTACACATAAAAGATCTGAATATGTTATGGAGTGCTTATTTTACAAACAATACAAACTTAGTAATGTTAACTTAACCCCAATGTACTTTAACTTTCACATTTATACAAATACACATCTCTGTTATAACTACAAAACCGATCTAGTGTGCAGGAGCCTTAAATACATCTGTCCGTGTCTGCAAAGTTATGAGCATCACGTGATCACACGGCGGGAAACTGTCAGGAGCGGGGAATTCCCCTCGCGAATAACCATTTAATACAGTTGCCACACACTCTCTCATATTACTCACATCACGTAAGCAAAACCCATAAAACCATGGTAAGTTATCATGATGTTTTTCACAGTTTACTAACCTGTATGAAGCAGGTGAAAACGACAGCAATGAGGACACGATGCGTCTCATTCAGCCTCCAAATTGCGTCTGAGGGAACGCGGAAGCGCGCACTCCTTCAACGCTTCCCCAGCGCAACAGGAGCAAACGCAAACGTTCCGCCTCGCTGCGGCTTCTTAGCGGCTGCTCGCCGGAGCGTCACAAAATGCAACACAACTGCCAGACACCTCGAAACAACAAATATATTAAACAATCTCCCTTTCTACATTTGTGGACACCTTTAGAGGCGCCACATATTTATATGTGTTACAGTAGAGGGCATCCTCTGTAAATACAGGAGTAAAGGTCTACGGCAATGGGTAACTTGTGTCAGGTTAAGGCTGATATTGAATTACTGTGGATAACATATCTGGCTGTAAATGACAATACATGCATTGTGTGGTTAAAGGACACTCACTTGGAACTCGACCCTCCACACACCACAAGTACCTGATGGACTTTACTCACAGCATAGGTCAGAGGAATGTATAAGCATGTTTATGCTAACACTACAAATCTGAGCTACTTTGTACTTTCATCTACATTCATATCATCATTTTATACAGTAGATGTACGAAAGGTTTTCATACCAAACCTGCAACATCATGAGAATATAAGGCCCTTTACAGATAATGTACATTGTTGTACAGCACAACAATGTAATATGAATTGTTGTACAGTATATAAGACAGAGGGCATTAGGACAAGCTATAAGAAAACAAGGCAATGGAAAAGACACACATAATAAGATGTTTAGAAAGTGAAATAAAATAGAAACTAGCCAGCATATTAAAGTAGTAGTAGTAGTAGCATTTATTTCAATGTATTTGTCTGCTCAGTTCAGGATGGATGGGAAGTGTTGTCTTAAGCTGTCAGTCCATCCGTCCAGAGGACTCATGGATGAAAAATTCATCATCCTGGTTCAGAACGTCCTCCCTGGTTTCCAGCTGACTGTCCGTGCCTTCCACCAGTGTGAAGATGGGAACAACTGGGAAGCATTCGGTCACTATACGGCCAATGCCAGTGGGACTGTGAACGGTACGTGGTTCAGTCCTTAAATGTGGAAAATGTAGGGGAAATAATTTGAAGATGTTTGCAGGTGTTGAAAAGTTTGTGCTTTCTACTTCACAGTTTCGGAGGATACCAGTCTGGGTGGGACATACTCTGGGGTTGAAGCGATGGGCCTACTGTGGAGCCTCAGACCAGTTCCAGGCAGCAAACCTGGGCTCAGGTAGGCCAACTTTACAGATAATGTCTATCAATGCAGAATCCATTGTCAGTATCAGAGCTGACTCTCCCATCATCCCTCAGGATGAGGAAGAAGAATGTCCAGATTCCCATGGAGGTCACAGTTTCAGTGTACCAGGGTCACCAGACAGAGGGCTTTGTGAATCATGTGCCGCTGGCCAGTGTGTTGGTGGAGCGCTGGTACATGGCACCAGGTGTCCGCAGAATCCCGATCACAGAGGGTGGACTCACTGCGACCCTCTTCCTGCCCCCAGGTATGACCAGAAGAAAGTCTCAAGGAAGGTGATGTGGTTGTAGCTCTGGCCATCACTGGAGGATTGAACTGGATGTGAGGTGGATCAGTGAGCTAATGCTGTCAAGTTCTGTGGGTGTTTCAATACACAGCTTTGCCCAAAGTTGAAAAAGGCCTGTTCAACCACATGAAAGACGTAAAGGGACAACTCAGTCTTGTTTTCTTGTATTTTGTTGATTAGTTTGGTTTGTAGTGAAGTGAAAAAGAAAAAAATGAGTCTTAGTAGCACAAAGAGAGGAGGTCAGGTATTTCATTGAAATATGGTGTGACCACATCATTTAAAGAGTACTGGAAAAAATGCTGACAGTTTCCAAGTATTTTAAGAATGGACGAGAGTCAGAATAGTGGAAGACAGGGGAGCAATGCACTGCAAAAACTCAACATCTTGCCAAGTTTATTCATCTTATTTTTAGTCAAATTGTCTCAACCTACTTGATTTAAGATAAATTCACTTTACAAGCAACATTTCAGCAAGATGGAGGGACGTGTTTTAAGACAATGCATCTTAAATATCTTGCTAAGTCAAAAAATCTTGAAATTATCTTGTTTTGAGTTGTATTTTAAAAGAAACAAGGTTTATTTCACATTTCATACAAGTTTCAAGCTGAGCTGTTGTTTGTATGAGATAAATAATCTTGATTTAAGAAATAAACTTCACTTGATCCAAGTAAATGCATTTTATTAGAAAATCACCAATTCAAACAGCTGCATGTGTAAAATGTATTTAAAAAAGCAAATGTCTGCTTTTGAGTTAAAAACACCTCCTTTTGGGCGTAGCTGGCTTCACCTAAAACACAACACCTTCAAATACTGTCAAACACGACTAAATATTAGGATTTCTAGCGAACTGTGAGACGACATTATATCTCAGAATGCTTCAATTAATCTTTGTAATCTTTTTTCAAGTACAAGATGGTCTTAAATCTAGAGAAGAGCCACTATAATACAACTAAAAACAAGTTGAATAATCTCAAATTAAGACGTTGACATTAAACTTAATAAAGCAAAAATCTATTTTTGAGTGAAAAATACTAGTTCTTTAGCAGTCTGGTTTATTCTAAGACACCTAAGCTTGACAATGCTGGTAAAATAAGTTTTCCCTGCTAATTTTAAGACCTCAGTATTCTAAATATCATGTCATATTTCAAGAAATCTTACCAAGCAAATTTTCACTTGTTCTATTGGCAGAGTTTTTCACTTATTTCAAGGTAAAAGTGCCTTGAAATAAGTTTTTGTTCTTGTTTTAGGAGGGGCATTTTTTCCAGTGGGCCACCTGAAGATGAAGAAACTGCACCGTACACAAAGGTGCACATTGGCATTTCAAAAAGCAGCATATCGACCTATAAGAAGGACACATTTCCTTTTTATGATAACTTTGGTATCATTTTAAGTGCTTCTCTACAAACCAATCATTGACAGGCTGTAGGTATGTCAGTTAAAGATCTTTAGTGCATTTCAGTGTAAAATTTAGTGGATCAAATGTAGACATTGCACCAACCTGAAGCTCGTTCTTAACCCATCTAAAACTAAACGTATGGTTTTCACGAAGGCCAGAGATGTAAATTTTGGAAGTCTTAATCTTGCCACATTGGCTGGAAGTCAGATTGAGAGAGTCTCTGTCTATAAATACCTTGGTGTCTGGCTGGACAGTTCATTTACATTTAAATATCATATCGACAAGCTTGTCAGCAAACTTCCCCAGAAACTTAGGTTTTTGTGTACCAGCCATTCGAATTTTCCCCTAAACTGTAGGAAAAATGCAATTGAGGCAGCCTTTCTTTCTATATTGGATTATGGAGATGTAATTTATAGGCATGCTGCTGCCTCCACTCTTAAACCGCTGGATTCAGTTCATCATTCTGCTCTGAGATTTGTAACCGGAGATCCCTACAACAGTCATCACTGACCCTGTACAACAAAGTACACTATATTACCAAAAGTATTTGCTCACCCATCCAAATGATCACAATCAGGTGTCCTAATCACTTGGCCTGGCCACAGGTGTATAAAATCAAGCACCTAGGCATGCAGACTGTTTTGACAAACATTTGTAAAAGAATGGGTCGCTCTCAGGAGCTCAGTGAATTCCAGCGTGGAACTGTCATAGGATGCCACCTGTGCAACAAATCCAATCGTGAAATTTCCTTGCTCCTAAATTTTCCACAGTCAACTGTCAGTTTTATTATAAGAAAATGGAAGAGTTTGGGAACAACAGCAACTCGGCCACCAAGTGGTAGGCCACGTAAACTGACGGAGAGGGGTCAGCAGATGCTGAGGCGCATAGTGCAAAGAGGTCGCCGACTTCCTGCACAGTCAATTGCTGCAGAGCTCCAAACTTCATGTGGCCTTCAGATTAGCCCAAGTACAGTACGCAGAGAGCTTCATGGAATGGGTTTCCATGGCAGAGCAGCTGCATCCAAGCCGTACATCACCAAGTGCAATGCGAAGCGCCGGATGCAGTGGTGTAAAGCACGCCGCCACTGGACTATAGAGCAGTGGAGACGCGTTCTCTGGAGTGATGAATCACGCTTTTCCATCTGGCAATCTGATGGACGAGTCTGGGTTTGGAGGTTGCCAGGAGAACGGTACATTTCGAACCACATTGTGCCAAGTGTGAAATTTGGTGGAGGAGGAATTATGGTGTGGGGTTGTTTTTCAGGAGTCGGCCTTGGCCCCTTCGTTCCAGTGAAAGGAACTTTGAATGCTTCAGGATACCAAAACATTTTGGACAATTCTATGCTCCCGACCTTGTGACAACAGTTTGGAGCGGGCCCCTTCCTCTTCCAACATGACTGTGCACCAGTGCACAAAGCAAGGTCCATACAGACATGGATGACAGAGTGGTGTGGAGGAACTTGACTGGCCTGCACAGAGTCCTGACCTGAACCTGATAGAACACCTTTAGGATGAATTAGAGCGGAGACTGAGAGCCAGGCCTTCTCCACCAACATCAGTGTGTGACCTCACCAATGCGCTTCTGGAAGAATGGTCAAATATTCCCATGAACACACTCCTCAACCTTGTGGACAGCCTTCCCAGAAGAGTTGAAGCTGTAATAGCTGCAAAAGGTGGACCAAAATCATATTGAACCCTATGGGTTAGGAATGGGATGGCACTTAAGTTCATATGTGAGTCAAGGCAGGTGAGCAAATACTTTTCGTAATATAGTGTAGGTTGGCCTTCTAAGGCACAGAGGTGTGACAAACATTTATACTTTTTTCATCTATAAGGTACTCCCTGGTTACTCACCTCCTTGTCTTACATCTTTACTGACCTGGGCCACAGGTGGTCCCTACCAAACTCGCTCCACTAAGCATCTTTTACTTAAGGTTCCGAGGGTTCATTCAGAACTTGGTTAATCTGCTTTTGTTTATTATGCTCCAACTATGTTTAATTGTCTACAGCAGACTTTAAATCTGAATTCTCTCATTTCTCCACAACAGTTTAAGTCTGTTATATCAGACTGCTTTATCACAGAGTGTAAATGCTTCACCTGAGTATTATTAATATTATTATTTTATTTATTTATTTATTTTTTACATTGTGTGTTGTGTTTTTTTTAACTATGTATTTTTTGTATGTCAACATCATTGTAAATGAGGGTAACCTTAATGATTTTCGAAGATTAAATAAAGGTTGATGATGATGATGAAAAAATGGCCACTGGTTTTGAAATTTTTATGTGTGAAAAGGCCCTTAGGCTGTGGCTGGCAGGTACTGTTGAATATGTAAATAAAAAAGATATTGAGTAAACACTCAAAAAGCTTTAAACTGAAAGCAAAATATTACCATGTAATGCAATGACTGAATGTTTTTTGGTTTTGATCCGTCTATAGGACCTGGACCTTTCCCTGGTGTCCTGGACCTGTGGGGGGGAGGAGGGCAGCTGGTGGAGTACCGTGCAGCGCTGCTGGCCTCACATGGCTTCGCCTCTCTGGCCATTGACTACTTCACAAATAGAATCACCATGGAAAGTGGAAAGATGGTAGAAAACCAGTACTTTGAGGTAAATCTGACTAACTTAATGTTTCGGTCACTAGAAAACAGCAGATAGAAGAAACGTCTCCAGCATGCAGTTTGTAGCCTGGTTATCGTCTCACAGTTGTATTTTTCCTTTCCTATAAATATTATCATCCCTGATGGCCTTTTCTGTACATTTTGATTCGATTTGTCCTCTTCCACAGAATGAGGCAGGTGCATTTAGCCAGCCATAAAATTTAGAAATTAGGGCTGTTCAATAAATGAAGCTCGAGTGTTAAAACAAATTTTTGAAAATATGTAGGCCTTACAGCTTTCTACCTCATATATAGATAGGAAGATGTAGGTCTATATATGTATGTATATATAAATATATGTACATATTTACACACACACACACACACACACACACGTGTATATATACATATATATATAGTGTGTCTTTGTGAGATAGATTGACTCACAGTGTGTCAGAAATATTGTTCAGTTGGCTGCAGACACTGGAATGTGTGCCTGTTATCTGTGTGTTTATGTGTCAATAATCTCATTTAAAACTTGGTCAGAGGTCAGTTAAACGACAGACACTACTCAGGTGTTAAAATTAAAAATTGCTGCTGGAAGTGACTCGTACAATTACATTTCTTCTTCTCTTGTTACTACTGCAGTAGTACTTAAAATATTATTTTAAAAATGAATCGCTGGGCCTGGCACTTCGCTGTTGTCCTCTGCTTTTTAATATAAGCTAGAGGTTGCCATAATCTGCAATACACAACAATGTAAATACAAAAGAGTATATTAGAGCAGAGGCTTACTCTTGGCCAGCCTCTCGCTCATGTTGTTTTCCTAAATTTTGATGAAAATTGGCACAGGTCAGCTGGTCTGTTCTGTGACATATTCTGATTGGTTTGTAGACATGGATCGTAAAAGCAGTGTCAGAGTAGGAACAGCTCCTCAATAAAGCATTAATCAATTACTCAAGATAAAATAATCAACCTCTGACAGTTCTGTAAGGTCAGAAAATGTGACTTCAGTCACTTCCACGTAGAGGAAAGTTCAGACTCAAAGAATAGACCTACATTCTAACAACCTGCTTTACATTGATGGACCTGCTCCCAAGATGTGATGAAAACAGGTTGATGGAAATGTGTGGGAAAAAAGTTTTCAGATTTGAGTTTGTTGAACCATTGAAACTTGTGTTACATCTAACACATAACAGTCAAAAGGAGGAAAACATACAGGTTTTTGTGTTTCAGCAGTCACACTTTGTTTTCTGACTTGTTTTCCTGCTGTAGACAGCCTATAGAGTCCTTGAGCAGCATCCTCAAATCCTCGGCAGCAGGATCGCCATGTTGGGCCTTTCCTTTGGCACCACTATTGTCTTCAAAATGGCAGTTTACTCCCAGGTTATGAAGGTAAGACACCTGCAGTTAAAACTTCTTTTCATATTCTTAGTATTTGTAAAATGGCAGTGTTTTTGGAAATACATGTATTTGCTTTTTTGCTGAGTTGATGAGATTCATACCTCTGTGATTCTTGTTTATTAAATAAATCAGGCGTATTTTTATAACACATTTTAAAATAGCCAAAGTTGGCCCAACTGATGTACTTGGATGGCTGCACTGAGCACCGCAATATGTTTTGAATGCTCTGCTGCTCCATCTGTGGTGCCAAATAGAAAGCTGTTTCCTCTGTAACTCTTTAGAAATCTGTCAGATGTCCTCCTTAAGGTCAGGATCTTTTTGTTTTGTCTTTTTGTTTTCTGGAGTAGTATACAGTCGTCATTGGGTATTGGCAAACACATATGACTGAAACAAATTATAGGAGGAATATACACTATATTGCCAAAATTTTTCAGGTGCTCCAGTCACTTCCATGGCCACGGGTGTATAAAGTCAAGCCCCTAGGCATGCAGACTGCTTCTAAAAACATTTGTGAAAGAATGGGTCGTTCTCAGGAGCTCAGTGAATACAAGTGTGGTACTGTGATAGGTTGCCAACTGTGCAATAAGTCCAGTCGTGAAATTTCCTCCATATTAAATATTCCTCGGTCAACTGTTCGTGGTATTATGACAAAGTGGAACAATTAGGAACAACAGCAATTTAGCCACCAAGTGGTAGGCCACGTAAAATCACAGAGCGGGGTCAGCAGATGCTGATGCCCACAGTGCACAGAAATCGCCAACTTTCTGCAGTCAGTAGCTACAGACCTCCAAACTTGGTGTGCCCTTCAGATTATCTCAAGAACATTGTGTAGAGAGCTTGATGGAATGGGTTTCCATGGCCGAGAAGCTACATCCAAGCCTTACATCACCAAGTGCAATGCAAAGCATGGGATGCAATGGTGTAGCGCACACCACCACTGGACTCTAGAGCAGGGGAGATGTGTTCTCCGGAGTGACCAATCATGCTTCTCTGTCTGGCAATCTGATGGACAAGTCTGGGTTTGGCGATTGCCAGGAGAATGGTACTAGCCTGACTGCATTGTGCCAAGTGTAAAGTTTGGTGGAGAGGGGATTATGGTGTAGGATTGTTTTTCAGGGGGTTTGGCTTGGCCCCTTCGTTCCAGTGAAAGGAACTTTTAATGCTTCAGCATGCCAAGACATGTTCCTAGCTTTGTGGGAACAGTTTGGGGATTGCCCCTTCCTGTTCCAACATGACTGCACACCAGTGAACAAAGCAAGGTCAATGAAGACATGGATGAGCCAGTTTGGTGTGGAGGAACTTGACTGGCCTGCACAGAGTCCTGACCTCAACCTGATAGATCACCTTTAGGATGAATTAGAGCGGAGACTGAGAGCCAGGCCTTCTGGTCCAACATCAGTGTCTGACCTCACAAATGCACTTCTGGAAGAATGGACCAAAATTCCCATAAACACAATCCTAAACCTTGTGGAAAGCCTTCCCAGAAGAGTTGAGGCTGTTACAGCTTCAAAGAGTGGGCCAACTCCATATTAAACCTTACACAAGTTTATGTTCGTGGAAAGGCAGACGTCCCAATACATTTGGCAATGTAGTGTATGTACTGACATGTGTAAGAGAAAAGGACAAAAGTAAGATTTTAGTGAAGACTTTTGTAGTCTTGAAATGGTACAGACATAAGCTGATGTTTACATGCCTAAATGTGCTTAACAAGATCTGTGATATATGTGATGTATTATATAGATATGTTTAACTAACAGTGGCTCAGAGACTGGAAACAGTAGGGAATCTAGTTGACTATTTGATAGGGAAATATAAATGGTAGATTGTATATTAATCGGGACAAGTAACATCCTGGAGCTTCCAGGCTTATATCATAGTTGGCCATGTTATCATGGCTGGATTAAGAGTGCCAGTGTCCCGTGTGTTTGAGTATTTGCTTGGGAGAAGGATATGACAAGCTTAGCTTGTGATTAGGGCTGGGTTAAAATAATCGATTTTAATCGATTTTCCTTTAAACGGCTCGATATCATTCATAATTCTTAAAATCGATTATTTAATACGTCTTTTCTACCGTGTGTAATGCAGTTTAAAGCCGAGTAGTCTTGCGTGGACAGCCAGAACATTTGTATGTAAGTTACCAGCAAACTCTCCACGAGCCCAGAAACTAAACCAGACGGTCGCAGCTCTCATATGCAGGGACATGCGACCATACAGCGTTGTTGAAATGATGGTTTCCGCGGCCTTATGAAGACTCTGGAGCCACACTACGTTATACCGACACGCAAACAGTTGAGTGAAGTGATAATCTCAAACATGTATGTAGATGTGAAACACAGCATCGCAGCATCGCTTAAGTCAGCAGAGAGAGTCGCTCTAACCTGTGACAGTCGGACATCCAACGCGCAGTTGAAACCAGCCACACGGCGAGTCATTTATGAGAACTGTTGTTCGAAGTGATAGCAGAATGGGAGCTGACAGACAAAGATCCAGCCGTCGTGACGGACAATGCTGCGAATATTGTCCGTGCTGTGGAAATGACGGACCTGTTGCATGTCGGCTGTTTCACAAACATACTCAGTTTAGCTTCATAAGCAGCTCTCAGAGTCCAGCTGTTGCTCGCCTGCTCGGCAGAGTGAGGTACATCGCATCATTTTTTAAATCGTAGCATCACGGCAAACCACAAGCTTAAAGAGAAGCAAAGGTTACTGGGCCTGCCTGTACATAAGCTGGTGATTGACGTGGTGACACAGTGGAACAGCACAGTGGAACAGCACAGTGGAGATGCTGGACAGTTTACTGCAACATACTGCACAAAAACCAAAGCTGTGTGAGAGTCACAGGCAGCAAAGTGAACGTCCTCAGTGTGTTTGTAGCCTCCTTATTTACACTGCCTTGTGATTTGATTGGATTTAAATCATTACATTTTTGTTTTAGTCAGGTCATGTCTAATAGAAATTACACAATTAATTGAACTGCTTTGGGCTCAATTCTTAATGTAAACATTATCTTAAATAGTGCACAAAGTTAAAGTTAGTTTCTACTATTTACAGCATTTGTTCTCTGAGAATCTCTTCCATATTCAAGTAAAATTGGTACTGTGACTGAAATATGCTTAACCAAATTGAAAATCGAATTTAATTGCGAATCGAATCGAATCGATTTGGGAAATCTGAATCAATACCCAGCTCTACTTGTGATTGCAAAAATGCTGCATCAGGAGAATTATAGAAAGAATCACTTAAGCACAGCACAAGAGCAAGGAACTGTGACCATTGCTTATCTACGATGTGTCAATCACCATCATGGAAGTTTTGAAAGGAAGATCAATCAATTCCTGCGTAGGTTTCTAGGCTTGCCATGAAGTCTTGCCTTTTATGGATGTAACAGCAAGCTTGTGTTTCCTTTCAGGACTCTGATAGAAGAGTTTTTTCCTCCTTGTTACTTCTTGTAATCTGCTTGTAATATACAATATTGTTGTAATATACTCAAAGTGTGTGCATGTCTCCCAGCTCAGATGTGCGGTGTGCATTGGTGGGAGTCATGTGCAGCCAGTTGATGGATCTGTGAAGGAAATGATGTGTTATTTTAACAAGTAAGTTGATCTATTTTCATTTACTTTATGTTTTCTGTTGGCGTTGAAGTACAAGGCACATTTATATAAACTGAATTTAACCCTCGTAATGTCCTCCTGATTGCCATACACCTTTTGTCAGCTGGAGTCAAAAATGACCCCGCCTGGTTTGACGGTTATTTAAGCATATAGTATAAATTGTCAATCAGTTCTGTGTTACACGTTTAGTCTTACTTCAGTCCAACCCATTACCACAAATTTTTCCCTTCGTTTTGGAATTTAGGGCCAATAGACCTTGTTTACATGAAAGTATACCCTTCAACTTTTTTTCCAGCTCATTGTCCCGGGCATGACATAGTTGAACGGCTTATGGTCATGCAACTTGAACTGGCACAAAATCAGTACATGACAGTTATCAGCGCCTATGCACCAATGTTTGATGCAGACAATGATGTCAAGGAAACATTCTGTGCTGCACTAGATCAACTCCTCATGGATACACCAGCTGCTGACAATTTGGTACTACTCCGTGACTTTAACACCTGTGTTGGACAGGACAAACACTTGTGGCCTCCCATAGGATC
Organism: Dascyllus trimaculatus; assembly: GCA_024666655.1. NCBI lineage: Eukaryota > Metazoa > Chordata > Actinopteri > Pomacentridae > Dascyllus > Dascyllus trimaculatus. The sequence goes on from CM045448.1 coordinate 32,456,113, forward strand.
AAATGGAATGGGTGAAATGATCCCGAACAGACTCATGCTATTCAGAAAATGCACAGAGCATAGCTTATTCATTCCTTTTATTTTTTTATTTTTTATCTGTATTTATACTTATCATATAACACCACAGAAGGGAACCAGCTTTAAGAGTATTAATGCATATTTTAATCTTGCAGCAAAATATGTTAATATTTAGTGCGTGTGCGTGACCATCACCGGCACCCCCGGAAGCGAAGCCGTCATTTTTTATTGAATTTTCCAATCATCAGCCAAAGGGGACAGTGTTGCACCTCAGTGAATTGAGGGGGAAACAAATGAAGAACAGGGCAAGACAAGATGAACAAGGAGGGTACAGACAGGCAGTGCTATTTGAATCCTATAAGAGGGCTGTAAAGTGCTGTGTTATTCCCAACAACTGATCCCACATCTGAAAATTGGGAACAAATAATCAATACAGAAATGAATTGGAGACCAGAAGTCCTGACAGTATACAGGGTTAGGACGCCAGAGGACAGGAGTGAGAGAAGAATGTATAGAGGGCGTGAGTTTGGTACAAAGTCTAAAGAGTGACTCTGCACAATCTGGCGGGTCCCATCAGCTCTTAGCAAGGGGACTCGACAGGAGTTGAAAGCCCTGAACAAACATGCATATGTGATGGACACAGAAGCCCAGAGCGACTACCAGGGCTAGGCTGGCCAAGTGCCCCCACACCCCGTGCAGGGGTATCACCCAGAACACCACCCAGGCCACAGACAAGCACGAGGACCCAGAGACCAAGAGGAGGCAGCAACCAACACCCCCAGTGCACCAAGAATAAGACCAGGGGGCACGGGGCGTGAGGGCCCACCCGCCACCCAACACCCACCCCCAAGGTGTGTGTGTGTGCGCTACATTAAAATTGGAAAGCAGGAGAGGCAAGTAGGAAGGAGACGGAGCGAACACAATGCTGCAAAGCACTGCAATCCGCCCCATCACCGAGCCCACTGTCCTCCACCCCAGCAGTCCATGGGGCCCTAACTGTTGTGTCCCTATATGTGCCTAAAATAACTATATATAGTGAAGTGTGTGATGTGTGAAGTGCACAGTAAGAGGCAGTCTGGTGTTGGTCCGGCCCATGGGGACAGAGCAGTGTGGGAGACAGAAATCCCCAAAGGGTCCAGCGCAAAGGGCCCCCAGGGCCGAGAGGCAAGGGGCCGGCAAGGGCTCGTACAGACCAAAGGGCCCCGCCAACACTATGAGCCACACGGGCCGCAGCGCCAGAACACCACCCAAGCGGCGGCCATAGACCTGCCACAGGTCAGTTGAGTGCAGCAACCCACCCCAGAGGGGAAATTGTGCCACGCCAGGAGAAGCACAGACAATGGAAGTCCAGGTCAGTGCGCAAGGGACGCAGGACACACACCCCACAGCACCACCAATATCATCCCAGCCCCGATCAGCACAAGGGTACGTGGCGACATCTGCACTCATGCCATTGACACATTACTAACCATGTAATTACCAGGCCGAGAGACAGATAGTGTGTGTTAGATACATATGCAGGAAGCATGTGAATCTCCATCACTGACACTGATTCGATACGCACCTTGATACCCTACCAGCGATACAATACATTAGCAATACATTGAAGCCCCTGACGATAAGATGCGATACGATTCACCCCTGTTCCCGATTTGATATTGATTTGACGGCGATTCAGTTCTACACAATGCAATATGATACGATTCAACATGAAAGAAATTTAACCAAAAATTTAAATAGAAAAGAAGAAGCTGCAATTCAGTATGGTACTAGAGGCAGAGAATTTGTTTATTCTTTATAAGCAGCAAATTTAACAAAAAGTGCACATATTGCTTCTAATCTCTACTAGTACTATGCATCACTTTATGCAACTTCTTTTTGGCCTCTTAAAAAGCACAACAAAAAACAGGTCTTTTCACAAGTAGGGTTGGGATTTGGAACCAGATTCAACATGAAGGAACAGGAATCAGTTCCTTCACATTTGCTAAGTGTAAGGTTTAGCAGCACGGCATTCTTTACCAATGACCTGCGTCTTGTCAAGTTTACCATCTTTCTTAAAAAAAAAGCCAAAGCAGTTCCAAACGCCTAATTTGAACTTTTTAGGTACGTCAGAAATCTCATCTAGCTGCTTGCTGCTGCTCTCGCGGACCTCCAAGTTGTTGCAGCTCTGTTGCAGTAGAAATGTGCTTTCCTGGTTTCCGTTCAAAACAAAACGCTAAGCGGTGATGGTGCATTCAATGTGCCTCGGAAACACAGGATAGAATGAAATGCAACATGAAAAAATCAATGCAACCATGGACTTTACAGATGCAGGCATGCAGTAAATGATGCATCACGATTTCACCCGTCAGTTGTATCGATACACACTGAATGAATCGATGCACCTGCATCGTGCACGTTTGTATCTAGATACCAGTTCGTATCGATTAATCTCCACATGCTTAATGTGCTGTTACTAGCAACAGCTGTTTCACTGACCACCACATGATTAAGTCTGTTTTCAGACTGAAATTTCGGAAGAAGATCCGACAGCAACAGTGTCTTGTACTTACCGTAGAAGCCCTCAGTCAATCTATTCTGAAACCAAATAACAAACTCCCTGCACTAGAGGAGAAGGCACCTATCCATACTACCTGGAATGCCTTCAAGAATGCCATTCTGGATGCTTGTTGTGATGCAACTGGACCAAAGAGAAGAAAACACCAAGGCTGGTTTGATAACAACAATGAAGAACTACTCAAACTTGTTAGTCAATATTGAGCTGCCTTTGTCAGCTGGCAACAACATCCAAAGACATGCCCCTGCAGACAGGAACTCACTAAGGCAAAATCTGATTTACAGAGGTGCACCAGACAACTGAAGAATCAGTGGTGGCTGATAAAGGCAGCTGAACTACAGGAGCTTGCAGATACTCACAAGAGTTGTGCTTTTTTTGTGGTAGCCAAGATGGCTTATGCCCCTAGCACTCATTGGCCAACTCCTCTTAGGACCTCTGCCAACGAAGTTGTTAAGAATTCTGAATCAATTAGATCGTGCTGGAAAGAACAGCGCAAGTTGCTGAACCACAATGCTCTGGACAAATACAAACAGTACACTGTAAGACAAGAGTTGGCTGTACCTCCAACCCTTGAGGATGTTGAAAAAGCAAAGCTTCAGGACCTGATGGTATCTCTGCTGAAATGATCAATCTGGATGGACCACAACTTAATGAGCGACTTTTTCTGCTCAGTCAGAGGTTCTGGACAGAAGAACAAATCCCAGCTAATCTCAGAGATGCCCTTATTGTGACTTTGTTCAAGAAGGGTGACAAGTCTTCATGCAGCAGCTATTGTAGTATTCCACTTCTCTCAGCAGTGAGCAAGCTTTTTGCAAAGATTCTGTTAAATTGCCCGACTCCACTTGAGGAAGCGGTTCTTCCTGAAAGTCAATATGGTTTCAGACCCTTGCAAGAAACTTGTGAAAATATCCATCGCATGACAGTATGACTGCTGCTGTTCTGCATGATGGTTAATCCAGTGAGCCTTTCTCAGTCAACAGTGTCAAACAAGGTTGTGTGATCACATCCACCCTGTTGTCGTTGTTTATGGGGAATGTTGTGCAACTTGCTAGACCTTTTGTCAAAGATGGAGCATGTATTCGGTATCGATTCGATAGCAAGATTTCTAATCAACAGAGACTTAAAGCCAAGACAAAAGTTTCTTTTACAACCATTGCTGAGCTTCAGAATGCAGATGACACTGCTCTTTGCACATGTTCTGAGGACGGAATGCAGAGAACTGTGGATGCTTTTGCCACCGCGTACAGTAGACCAGGCCCTACCCTTAACATCAACAAGACAGATCATGTTTCAGCATGAACAAATCTATTCATCTCCTGCAGACTCTTCTCCATCAATCCAATCTGATGGTGAAGAACTCAGTCTGGTAAACAACTTCAGATACCTGGGAAGTACTGTCTCCAGCAATGCCTCTTTGGATAGGGAAATTCAGAATCGCATAAGTGCAGCCGCTACAGCCTACAGCAAACTCAGCAGGAGGATTTTCTGCAATAATATTATGCAATCCAACACAAGAATTCTGCATCGCCTAGCCAAACAGCTATACTACTCACTGCTCTCCGACAATAATAGATCAGTTGTTACTCCAGAGAAAAGATACAAGGACTCACCAAAACACTCCTTGTTGAAATGCGGAATTAACCCAAACAAGTGGGATCAACTACTGGCAGACAGACAGGTCTGGAGAAGCACAATTTGGAAAGGCATTCTGCATTTCAAAAACACTCGACTTACTGAGGAAACTGCGTGTTGTGAACGGAGGTAGCCCATTGCCCAACAGCGCCTAGAGACCCTGAAGTCAGGACATATCTCTACTCTGTCAATCCATGAAGCTGGCATACTCGCTTATTAGTGGCTGCGACGACGAGGACGACCACTTTGTGCTGCGGGGTCTTTTTGACCCCAGAAGACAACAGAAATTATTAAATTCAATGAAATTATTTGAAATTAATTTTAATCATGAAGAGCATAGTATCAAACAACCCCCATTATTTTCAGACCATTTGACAAATAAAAACATTTTGACTGCAAAAGACTTCATTTGGGGTCAGAATGACCCCAGGACAACACAAAGGTTAAAAAGGGATAAGAAGACAAACAGACATGTACCTGAGACCTGGTTTTGGACAAGTCTGACTCATCACCAGTCAGAGTAGGAGAACAGAGTGATTTTAGATGTTCTTATTTACTTTGTTGTCAAATCAGAAACGACTTCAAGACTCGCTTCAGTGAGAAGAATGATATGATTTGGCGAGATTTGCTGCTGCCATTCCCCACTGACCCCTCACTAAAAGTGGATGTGAGTATCACCACAATGTCTCTATCGTATTCCTGAACACTAAACATTGTGTGATTTTATTTTACAATCACTCTTGATATATTAATATTTAGTAATCAATAATTTTGACACAGAATCGTGGCTTGAGAATGAATCTGGTCTCAAAATGTGGGTAAATTGTGATCCTTCATATGCTGTGACTTGTTTTGACCAGTCACCTACCCCACATTGTAATATGCCCTTAAAGGTTTATCCAGAATGCACTTTGTAAAGTTTTCTCCAGGGAATATTCAGAAAACAGATAACACATCCAGGGTATGCCAAGTCATAGAAAATCTATTAGTGCAGTGCTGCTATGTAAAGTATGATGTACTCCATGATATTGATGTTAGAATAGAAAAAAATCATGCTAAACAAAAGCAAGAGTTTGGCTTTAGATTGTGACTCATAAAAAAGAGGTAAAAGTAATTTGGTGCTGTTTTTAAGAGAGCTCAAATGTGTTTTTCAACCCGGAAAATTTAATGTAGTTATTTCCTTTCTGTAGAAAGTAACAGTTTGCCTTGTTTCATTAAATGTGCTAAAGTTATTGTACATTGTACATAGATCAGCTGATTCAGAGGGGGTCAGTTGGGTTGATTTTATATGGAATGATCCCATTTCATTTGAGATGCAAAGTACATTGGGAGTAAGATTAAAATAATCTGTTAGACGTTTGATGGAACAAAAATGCATGTGAACTTAATTTTCTTTGAATCACACCAGCTTTGTTAACAGGAATTAACAGGAGATTTAAATTATGTCCTGTCAATTGTGAAATCATATTTGCTGAGAGATGTAACAGTGGTGTGGCTGAACTTCTGTTCTTTCATTTACGGATAACTGTGAGTAACGTCTCAAAACTCTATGGATAACTAATTCCTGAGGTCATGGAAGGTGATGCGGGTAAGACAAATCTACAGTTGAAGAAGTGTGAAATGCTGTTGCTGTTTGTCTCTGAGCAGATGGGACGACTCCAGTGTCCTCTGCTGCTGGTTGTTGGTCTGGACGATCAGAACTGGTGTGCCTATGATTCTGCAATGGATGTGAGTTTATTTTTATGACAGCATTATGTGTGAATAACAAGAGGTCTGAAGTCAGGACAACAAAAGTTGGCTTCAGTTTTACCGATTGCTGCGACAAAAGTGAATAACTCTAGTAAGAATTCAAAATGGAGACTACTAAATTAAATTATGAAATATTTGGTCTGATTAAAATTCAGTCATTTCGGTCAGCCGTGTAACTCACTGAGTTAAGGAATTACCATGTTGGTGCAGGTCACTAGCAGCAATCATGAGTTTAAGTCCAGCTCACGACCCTTATCTGCATGTCTCTCTCTCTCTCTCTCCTCTGTATCCCCTTTCACCCTGTCTCTCTGTCTCAGGAAAAATAGAAAAAAACCCTCAAAAAGTATATATTTTTTAAAAATCAGTCACTTCATTTGTTTTATAGAGTAAAACATTTTTTTGACAGACCCAGCAAACATAGGGGAAGTAAGAAGGAATGTGTGTTGGTGTGGTGGTAACTGCTGTTTTGCCAAACACATTATACAGCATTTTACAGTTTTCTCCACACACTAATCTCAGCAACATGAGATTTTCTTTCAGGAAGAAACGCTATTTGTCTTGACGAATAATGAAACTCACACAAACCAAAGTATTGAACTTCTTCACACTCTCGGTTCTAAGTTTAGTGAAGAACATTTTGGCCACAGACCAGTTTTGCTCACAATGAGAAAAAACAACATGTTTATGTAGTGTGGCTGTATGCTGCGACAACCAATGGGAACAATATTTGATTTTGACAAAATGCCTGAAATGACTCACTGTAGTTCAATGTCCAAAGAAACAAATAGAAAATACTGGAGTGCAAAAAGTGATACAAGATTTTATCAACAAGAGGAGTTCTAACAAGGAAGACAGAAATAAACAATGGACAGCGACCAATCCAAGCGCTACATCCAATGGAGACGTTAGATCTTGCTACATTTTCTGCATTTAACTTTTGCCATACTTCATTTCCAATCTGCAGCACTTCTTTTATTTGAATAGTTTGCTTTGAGCTTCAGGAGTTTTCCCATAGTTCTCCAAGTTTTTCACATTAACAAATTAATCACATCATTATCTTCCTGACAGATCTGACATCAGGATTTGAACCTTCTGTTTTCCAGATGAAGGAGATGATGGAGCGAGCAGGGAACAGTCACCTGCTGACTGTCCTGTCATACCCAAACGCAGGTCACCTGATCGAACCACCATACACACCACATGCCCGAGCCAGCGTGTTCAAAACACTGGACACACATGAGAAGGGTAGGTTAATTCTCAGATTGGGAAGCTGCAAAGTCTTACAGGAATTCTGTGGATGATTGCAGATTAACATGCCACAATCAGGAATTTGACTTGTGACGGCTGTTTGTTGTGTTTGCAGTAATGATTCTGTGGGGCGGACATACGGTGGAACATTCTCGTGCTCAGGAGGATTCCTGGAGGAAAATACTTGAATTTCTAAGGCAGAATCTGTATGGTGGCACAAACCCTGGTGCAACCATATTATCCCACCTGTAACCAAGGTGACAGCTAATGACTTCAGAGTTGCAAAGTGAAGTCAAAATTCCAATCTTTTGCTCAAAGACAATGTCAGGTGAACCACAGTGGAAACAGTGCTCGGTTCACGTGACAGTTCTCTGTAGGATCATCTGTACGAGTGACCCCTGTGCTACGTGGCAGGTGGGTGGTGGTGGTGGTGGGGGGCAGTCAGAGAACCTAGACGTGGACACAGAGGACAGACTGACTAACTGATTGTTAACAAAGGATTTAATTAAACACAGAAATGAAACCAAAACAAAGTACAGACTTAAACTAAAACCAAACCTAGCTAAGAAACATGCAAAAACAACAAAACCTTACAAAAGTCAAACTAACAACAGAAGGGGAATCTAAGGAGAACTTAACTAACACACTATAGACTAATGAAACAGGGAAATGGAAACCAGACTAAAACTGAAAGCAGTCCAGAATTAAGAACAAAACTCTGGAGAAAGAAACTGAAGCAAGTCAAATACAACAACTGGTGAAAAACAAAAACTATAAATAAATAAATAAAAAGTTTGGAAACGCTTGTTTAAGTCAAATCACGCATAAATTATGTAGTGTATAAGTAATCTGTGAGAATGCAACTCAGAGTTACAACTTCACTAAATTACCAATATGGATTACAGTTTACGGACGTACACTTTCTTCAGAATCTGACAAGCTTGAAATAACTGTCAAAACTACGTGATGAGGTCACAGGCATTATCGTGTGGAAGATAACATTGATTCTACGAACTGCACATACGTGAAAAATTGCAGATGCGAGGGATGTGGAGCAAAATCGGGCTGAATCCAAATCTCCGGACTTCACCACACTTGCAGACTCTTGGACTTTGCGGGCACGTTCCACAATTCATCCAGTCCACAAGGGGCCTCAAGTGGACTTTCTACAGACTTCCAGAGAGTCTGCTTGGGGTGCAGACTTCAGCAGACTTCAGTAGTTTGATTACCCACAAGTCATTGCATCACAGATGTGACGTTTTCATTTTTCCATTTTATTTTTGCAGCCTAGCCTATAAAAGCTGTGCAATATGAAGCCAGAGTCATGGGCTAAGAAAAGAATGGCTGAAAAAAGACTAAAGCAAGTCTTCCATTGTAAGCAATACCCACATTATTTAGGATTAGTCTGATTCCATAAATACACATTTCTGTTTTTGAATGTGTATAGCCTATGTATATGAATGTTGATTTGTTAAATGGTATTTATATCTTGTTATTTGCAGGGACAGATGAACAAACCCTTCAGCTCATTAAACTACGGGAGGAATATGACACCCTTTTCACAAGTGCAAGACATTCCCCAGCTGAGAGTTTTATGTGAGTATGGTAATGATGGTTATCGCTAAATTGACTTAGTGGCACATGTTTCTATGTACATATCACAAAAAATTAAAAAGCTACTTTTGTAGACTTGTGTTTTGTTTTATTGTATCTGGTGTCTTGTAAGGAGGAGAACGATCATGTAGGCGAGTGCTGCGGTGATTACCGTATACATGATAGTCTCTCAAATGTTCTCACGGAAACGAGTGAAACGGACTCCAAGCCTGTCTATTAGCTCCAGTCATAATCCTGCAAACTCCCGCTCTTGCAGACTTTACGTGATGACAGTGAAGACGTCACATTATGTACGCCTGAAGTCCGCGAGGGCTCAGTCTGCAAGTCCAGAGGGTGGAGATTTGGATTCAGCCCCAGAGATTTGGATGCAGCCTCTGACACCTGTACAGTTTGTATAATCGATGTTATCTTCCACTCGATAATAATGCCTGTGACCTCGTGACGTGGTTTTGACAGTTATTTCACGCTTGCCAGATTCGTATACATTCTGAAGAAAGTGCACGTCCGTAAACTGCAATCCGAGATTATTTATATACTGCATAATCAATGCGTGATTTGACTTAAACAAGCGTTTACAATTTTTTTTTATTGATGCACAACAGACTAACGCACATTTTTATTATGTGCGCGATTTTTATGTGTACATGCACGAAACTTTTGACAGTAACCTTACCCCATAAAATACAACTAAAACTCTAAACTAACCACAAGGACAAAATCAAGAACACCAGACAAAACAACTAACACAAAACAATAAACTTACAAAACTCAAAATACTCATGACAGAAATAAGGTGAAGTTACAAAGAAATACAGATCGCTGCTCAGGCGAAGTTAACAAACAAAAGCAACATAAGTTTTGTATTGAACAAAATACAAAAACTTAACTGACTACAACAGGATCCGGATGACGAGTAGTTGCTGAGGCAGGGTTCTGTTGGCAGAGGCTCAGGGAAGGCAGGCAGAAGACAGGGTGGGGACAGACAGGGAACTGGAATTGAGTAGTTTATGGTCTGGCGGAGAGTGACTGAATGAACCAGGCTTTAATTGAGGGAGGTGATTAGTGGCAGGTGAGCTGCTCCTTGCAGCCTCCAATCCCAGCAATCAGGGAGCAGGCAGAGCTGGGGTGAAGGTGAGGGAGAGAGTGAGGCCAGCAGGGCTCAGTGAGAGGGAGAGAGAGAAGGAAAGGAAGAGAGGAAGAAAGAAAGAAAGGGAGACAGGCCGGGTCTGAAGTGGGGATCATGACAACCTGTCTCACTGTTCCCTTGTCTTATGATACATTTTACACTTAAAACAGAGACAGTTTCAATTTCAGTTTGAAACACCCTCTCATTTTGCCTGCACTATGGTTGTATGTCCAGCGAAATGACAATAAAGGTTGTTTTGATTTTTCAAATCTGACATATTCATCATAAAATATTGATTGAGATGTTTAGATTCTGGTTCTATTTTGATTAATTGATTACTTATGACTCCACTGGTTTCTTCTCCATGGTAACAGCCAGTAAGTTTTATGGATAATTCCGTAGAGACCTATCTGCCTAATTATACAGGAAAGTCTCATGTTTCTGTTGGGTAACAATGACAAGATCATTTCAATCAGAACACAATCAAACCAGCAGAGTTTATACACACAGGACTTCAGACTTACATTTTATATTGGTAGCACTGCTGCATGTAACTTCTTTTTATGTAGCTCCACCAGCATATAACTTGGGTTCAATTAAAATGTTTCACTTTGGGCACCACGATCTTCTTCTTCTGTGTTGTGTCATTATTAAAAAGATGCTGTGATCTCATGACGTTGATCTCAAGTTGTTCTTCCAATAAGCACTGGTTATTGTCAGAAATTTAAAAGCAAAACCACCATTTAGCTGCCTGCTTCAGCTCCTCTTCCACAGGAGGACAGTACAAAAGGGCTGAGAATCTGCGTGGACAGTGTGTACAGACCTGGCAGCAGGAACTAGTGGTGAGTTTATTTTTGACTTGTCAACAGTGTATTCATATTACTGAGGGTTTCTAGCCTGTCCTTCCTAAATGAAACACTGTTCTGATTCCTCCCCAACACAACAGTGACCTGATGCTCCAACAACATGGTAAGGTGTTCACCTTACTACATTAAGTGCTATGAGATAACATATCCTCATCGTCCCATGACCTCAACCCAACTGAACATGTATGAGGCACTTGAAGATGGAGAAAGAAACATTTTGTCATTATGCTGTGAGAACATTATCAGAATTTTCAGGTCTGAACAAACCGCCAGAGTCCACGCAGCTCCAACGGTGCTGTAGCTGAAGGAAAACAGGGGCAAAAAAATACTAAGATTCTGAAAATCATGTTTTTCTCTGATTCAGCTTTTCACTTTGATTGTTAAGCCAATATATTAAATTCAAAAGTCATGGAAAATAGAAGCATCTTCATTGACGCCCTCAGACTTTTGGACCCCACTGCAGCAGAGGAAAAAGAGAAAAGATACACAGCAAAAAGAGTGAATAATGTGAAAGTATACGAAAATAAAAAGTCAAATCTGAAAACCCCCAGTAGATGTTGTCTTAGGCATAAAGTCAGCGGGCCACAAGAGTACAGATGGATGTTTCTGTGCTGACTGACAACCAGACACTGACATTTTGTTGATGTGCACTCAGTCGGGTAACAACAATCGCTTCTCCTCCCTATTCTCCTCACATGTCAAAGGCCAAAGGGTGTGTGGGGTCATTTGGAGACGTAAGACTGACTGTGTGTTCATTTACACCCACATCATATGTTCATTATCTAGTATTACATCCTATTTTCCCCATTAAGTCAGTTTCCACTCTCCCATTTTCTTGTCATTTGTTGTTTTAACTAATTTAAATGTCACTTGCAAAGGATGTAATGTTATGTATAATAGTTCTCTAAATATCATCCGTATAGATTTTCCTCACCAGATCACCAGCAAGATGAGCTTTTACCCTGATAATAACTAATACATGGTTAATATACAACACATAAGAGACATTTCAGTAAGACCCAGTCTACAGTGAGGACAGTATCAAAATAATAACTCTCCGAATAACAGGATTAAGTCCAGTTAAGGCCAACTATTGTTGTTGTTTGTTGTTATTATTCTACATCTATATATACAGCACAGTTTTTATACGTTTGTTTTGCAGCGGGTTTGTCAGGATGTTATGGCTTTAGAAGTAGAAGAAAATAGAGGCTTAATTATTTAATTAAATCAACAAACATTACAGTGTTTTTTTATTTGTTTGTTTTGTTTCCAGTAAAAAGAACTCCAACATGTCAATGTTTCTGTGTGGAGTTTGCATGTTCTCCCTGTGCAGCGTGGGTTTTCACCAGGTACTCCGGCTTCCTCCCACAGTCCAAAGACATGGTGAGGTTAACTGATGATTCTAAATGGATAGATGGATGGATATATATATTTATGTGTGTGTGTGTGTATGTATGTATGTATGTATGTATGTATTATGTTGGTTCAGCAGAGGAGAGATATCTGGCTCAGTGTGGGAGAAAACAAATATTCTGAAACAATGGTCTTTTTGGATATGGATGGCAAAATTCCATACATTCCATACATTTTGAAAACCAGCATTTATGGGGAAAAAACATGCCATTCGATGTAACTATAAAACTTCCTCAGTTAATTTCTTAGATTAGGAGAATTGTTTTTGAATTACAGGTTTCCTGAAATATTAACCACTAGTTCCCATATGTGAAATAGATTAAAGTATATTTGGGATGCTTTCTTTGCATTTGTATGAAAGAAACCATGCTATGGAAGCCAAAATGTCAAAACTGATCACTACACAAATAAACAGGTTTAAAAAAAAGTTATATTTTAACCACTAATTAAACACTGTCCCCCACAGACTGGTCAAAGGTTTGTATTTAGTGCAGACGTCACAGAAACCCATCTGACCGGCTGCGGAGCTGGAGTGGGCTCCAGTGTTCGGGGTAGAAACCTCTGGTGTCAGGGTTAGGGTTAGCATACATTATTCTGCACGGCGAAGGTCGAAAATTCAGGAGACGACTCACTAAACTCCTGTTTGAGTGGAGGCGGAATTTGTTTACATGGTTCGAGTATTTTCTGCTTCATTTCCCTGAAAGTCTTCTACTCCTGGCTGCTCCACACCATCAGCGGCTCGACGGCGCCATCTTGTGTCCTGGTAGAGCGTCGTCTCTGCGGGAGGAGACTGAAAAGCCAGATGACCTGCCGAAGTTTGGTGAAGTGTGTGGAGTCACACAGATTCTTTCGCAGCCTTTCTTCCGGATTCCTTAGTGAGTTAAGTAATAGAAGAGACACTTCACGAACTAAAGTCTACCAAGAACCAACAAACCCGAAGCTAGCAGCTCTGCTAGTAGGCTACACTAAGCGCTCATTTTCAAAGGTAGGAAATTGTGACATGAGCATGTATTTATATGTGTTACAGTAGAGGGCATCCTCTGTAAATACAGGAGTAAAGGTCTACGGCAATGGGTAACTTGTGTCAGGTTAAGGCTGATATTGAATGACTGTGGATAACATATCTGGCCGTAAATGACAATACATGCATTGTGTGGTTAAAGTACACTCACTTGGAACTCGACCCTCCACACACCACAAGTACCTGATGGACTTTACTCACAGCATAGGTCAGAGGAATGTATAAGCATCTTTATGTTAGCACTACAAATCTGAGCTACTTTGTGCTTCCATCTACATTCATATCATCATTTTATACAGTAGATGTACCAAAGGTTTTCATACCAAACCTGCAACATCATGAGAATATAAGGCCCTTTACAGATAATGTACATTGTTGTACAGCACAACAATGTAATATTAATTGTTGTACAGTATATAAGACAGAGGGCATTAGGACAAGCTATAAGAAAACAAGGCAATGGAAAAGACACGCATAAGATGTTTAGAAAGTGAAATAAAATAGAAACTAGCCAGCATATTAAAGTAGTAGTAGTATTAGCCTTCATTTCAGTGTATTTGTCTCAGATTCTTTTATTTGTCTGCTCAGTTCAGGGTGGATGGGAAGTGTTGTGTTAAGCTGTCAGTCCATCCGTCCAGAGGACTCATGGATGAAAAATTCATCATCCTGGTTCAGAACGTCCTCCCTGGTTTCCAGCTGACTGTCCGTGCCTTCCACCAGTGTGAAGATGGGAACAACTGGGAAGCATTCGGTCACTATACGGCCAATGCCAGCGGGACTGTGAACGGTACGTGGTTCAGTCCTTAAATGTGGAAAACGTAGGAAAAATAATTTGAAGATGTTTGCAGGTGTTGAAAAGTTTGTGCTTTCTACTTCACAGTTTCAGAGGATACCAGTCTGGGTGGGACATACTCTGGGGTTGAAGCGATGGGCCTACTGTGGAGCCTCAGACCAGTTCCAGGCAGCAAACCTGGGCTCAGGTAGGCCAACTTTACAGATAATACCTATCAATGCAGAATCCATTGTCAGTATCAGAGCTGACTCTCCCATCATCCCTCAGGATGAGGAAGAAGAACGTCCAGACTCCCATGGAGGTCACAGTTTCAGTGTACCAGGGTCACCAGACAGAGGGCTTTGTGGATCATGTGCCGCTGGCCAGTGTGTTGGTGGAGCGCTGGTACATGGCACCAGGTGTCCGCAGAATCCCGATCACAGAGGGTGGACTCACTGGGATCCTCTTCCTGCCCCCAGGTATGACCAGAAGAAAGTCTCAAGGGAGGTGATGTGGTTGTAGCTCTGGCCATCACTGGAGGCTTGAACTGGATGTGAGGTGGATCAGTGAGCTAATGCTGTCAAGTTCTGTGGGTGTTTCAATACACAGCTTTGCCCAAAGTTGAAAAAGGCCTGTTCAGGCACATGAAAGATGCAAATGATCAGCTCATTCTTCTTTTTTGTATTTTATTGATGAGTTTGGTTTGTAGTAGAGTGTTGAATTAAGCAGAATACAATAGCGGATTGTACAGGTTGATAACCTTAAACATAAACAGAAAAAGAAACATCAGTCTTTTTTCTTTAAATCATCACTAAACACAAAGTTAATTGTGACTGATAGAGCCTAGTCACTAAAATTAACTTTTTCATTTACTTTTCATCAACTTAAACATTTTTGTGAATCAGAGTGAAATTAAACTTAAATGATACTATTATACAAAATAATCAGCTCAAGCACTCCCCTCACTCATGTTCCTACCAGTTGCTTCTCCATGGTTTAAACAGCAGCTGCATCTCGCTTCTTGACAGGAGCAAGTCTAATGGGGGACTGACCTGAGAGCCAAACATTTCATGCCATGTTCTCAGAGAAGGTGCACAGGTGGATGTTGTCCCTGTGGAAGCACTGGTGGAGATCTGAAGTTCCACTTCCCAGTTTTGCTGTTTGCTGTTGCCCCTTCAGACCTGGAGTGTGCTTTACACTTCCAAATGGTCAGTGGTTCTTGTGATGCTCTGCACTTTGATTTAACAAATGCAGACAGGAGAGACGAGGAGATGTGGCTATACTTTTCAGGCCTTTTCAAACATAACTTTCCTATTTTTAAGTCTGACCAAAACCAAAATTACAGGTGTGAAACCTCCCCTGGACCAATTACAGGAAGTCATGGAAGGTTATTATCAGAACAGGAAAAAGAAAAAATGAGTCTTGGTAGCACAAAGAGAGGAGGTCAAGTATTTAATTGAAATATAGTGTGACCACATCATTTAAAGAGTACTGGAAAAAATGCTGACACTTTCCAAGTATTTCAAGAATGGATGAGAGTCAGAATAGTGGAGAACAGGGGAGCAATGCCACCTGAAGATGAAGAAACTGCACCGTACACAAAGGTGCACTTTGGCATTTCAAAAAGCAGCATATCGACCTATAAGAAGGACACATTTCCTTTTTATGATAACTTTGGTATCATTTTAAGTGCTTCTCTACAAACCAATCATTGACAGGCTGTAGGTATGTCAGGTAAAGATCTTTAGTGCATTTCAGTGTAAAATTTAGTGGATCAAATGTAGACATTGCACCAACCTGAAGCTAGTTCTTAACCCATCTAAAACTAAACGTATGGTTTTCACGAGGGCCAGAGATGTAAATTTTGGAAGTCTTAATCTTGCCACATTGGCTGGAAGTCAGATTGAGAGAGTCTCTGTCTATAAATACCTTGGTGTCTGGCTGGACAGTTCATTTACATTTAAATATCATATCGACAAGCTTGTCAGCAAACTTCCCCAGAAACTTAGGTTTTTGTGTACCAGCCCTTCCAATTTTCCCCTAAACTGCAGGAAAAATGTGATTGAGGCAGCCTTTCTTTCTGTATTGGACTATGGAGATGTAATTTATAGGCATGCTGCTGCCTCCACTCTTAAACCGCTGGATTCAGTTCATCATTCAGCTCTGAGATTTGTGACTGGAGATCCCTACAACAGTCATCACTGCACCCTGTACAACAAAGTAAGTTGGCCTTTTAAGGCACAGAGGTGTGACAAACATTTAAACTTTTTTCATCTATAAGATACTCACTGGCCACTCACCTCCTTGTCTTACATCTTTACTGACCTGGGCCACAGGTGGTCCCTACCAAACTCGCTCCACTAAGCACCTTTTACTTAAGGTTCCGAGGGTTCATTCAGAACTTGGTAAATCTGCTTTTGTTTATTATGCTCCAACTATGTTTAATTATCTACAGCAGACTTTAAATCTGAATTCTCATCAAATCAAGGCCTTAGAATTCATCAGGGAAAGAAGAAGTGTTTAGCGTTGGAAGGGCGAGGTGGCCGCATCGACCAGCATTTCTTGAGAAGTCAGTCGAGTCAGTCGGATGAAGTCCAGCGACAGGTAGAAAACCACAGTTCGCAGGATATCAGTAACACGGTCCCTGGGGAGGAGGAAGTACGGAGAGGGGATGAATTTGGTGATGAGGTCCGCAGGCCAGCCAAGGAGAGAAGCATGGAGCAGAGAACTAAAGTTAAGTGGCCGAGGGCCAGTGATAGTAAAGAGTGGGAGGCAGTTAATAGAGATTTATCAGTTATATTAAGCAGGCTTAGAGGAGATGTGGTGGAGAGATTAGACAAAATGGGAGATGTGATTTACTCTTATGGTCAAGAGAGATTTGGGGTGTTTGTTAAAAAGAGGGGTGTGAGGGTGCAGGTAGGCAGGTCTAGGCGGCAAAGAGAAATAGAGAAGTTAGTTAAGGAAAGGAGGCAGTTAAGGAAGTTATGGAGGAAGGCGGCAGAAGAGGAAAGGGAGGGAATTAATGTGTTGCAGGAGGAGCTGAGAAGCAGGTTAGTAGTGCTCAGGAGGGCAGAACATCTTAGGGAGAAGAGAAAGAAGAAAGAGCGTGCAAGGTCAGCATTTTAGGAACCCCTTTAATTTTGTAAAGGGCTTGTTTAATCAAGAAAAAGGAGGGCAACTGAAGGCAGCAAAGTCAGAGATTGAGGAGTATTTGAGCTTGACATATGCAGATTCAGAGGAGAATAGGAACATAGGTCTTCCACCTGACATGCCACCACTGGGGGATGTGGGGCGGGAGAGGGATGTTAGCCCACCTAGATGGAGAGAAGTTGTGGAGGTGGTCAGGCGTGCAAAGGCTTCGTCGGCCCCAGGGCCTAATGGAGTCCCCTACCGGGTCTATAAGAATGCACCTGGCATCTTAAAGATATTGTGGCAACATATGAGAATAGTTTGGGAGAAACAAAGTATCCCTAGAGCATGGCACAGGGCAGGAGGTGTCTTTATCCCTAAGGAGAAGGAGTCCTCGGACCTTAGTCAGTTTCGGATGATTTCTCTCCTCAATGCTGAGGGAAAGATTTTCTTTAGCATTGTCGCACAGAGGTTGGCCAGCTACTTAGAGAGGAATGGTCTGATAGATACTACAGTGCAGAAGGCAGGGATACCAGGATTTGCTGGATGCTTAGAGCATACTAGCATGATTTGGCATCAGATTCAGACAGCTAAGAGGGAGAGGAGAGACTTGAATGTTGTATTTTTAGATCTGGCTAATGCGTTCGGGTCGGTGCCGCATAGTCTTATTTGGAGTTCCTTTCACTACTTTAAAGTGCCAGAGATAGTTATTAACTTGGTGAAAGCATATTTCAAGGATATTAGATTATGTGCAAGTGTAGCAGATTCCACAACAGGCTGGCAAAGATTGGAAGTTGGTATTATGGCAGGATGTACAGTTTCTCCATTAGCTTTTACTATGGCCATGGAGGTAATTATCAGGGCTTCCAAGTGGGTTGTGGGTGGGGAAAGACGACAGAACGGGATGCGTCTTCCACCGGTTAGGGCTTATATGGACGATATGACACTGCTAACTACAACAGTGCCATGTACAAAGAGGTTGTTAGACAGAGTTAATCAGAATCTTAAATGGGCTAGTATGAAGATTAAGCCTAGTAAGTCAAGGAGCATTTCAATATACAGAGGAAAAGTAAGTGATAGGACGTTTTCTATAGATGGTGAGGAAATCCCAACTATCAGGGAGAAGTCAGTTAAGAGTTTAGGAAGGTGGTATAATGCAGATTTGAATGATACTGAACAGGTTGTGCAATTTAGAAAGGATGTTGCAGAAGGGCTGGTTAGAATAGATAAATCAGGGCTCCCAGGAAAGTTGAGATTGTGGTGTTTGCAGTTTGGCTTGTATCCCAGATTAATGTGGCCATTATCAGTTTATGAAGTCCCACTGTCCGTGGCAGAGAGAATGGAAAGGTTAGTTAGCTCCTACATTAGGAAATGGTTGGGTGCTCCTAGGTGTTTAAGCAGTGTAGCTTTATATGGGAAAGGAACACTTCAGCTGCCAGTATCTAGTTTAACTGAGGAGTATAAATGCACTAAGGTTAGGACAGAACTTTTGTTATCTGGGAGTAGGGACATGTTAGTTAGCAAGGTGGTTCCGAATCCTACCAGGGGGAGGAAATGGAACCCCAAAGCAGCAGTGCAGGAGGCAGAGGCAGCTCTTAGGCAGGCAGAAATAGTAGGAAATGTTCAATTTGGCCGGGGAGGCTTGGGGCTTGGCCCAGGCAAACCATCGTGGAACAAAGCAGGTCCAAAGGAGAAAAGAAAGCTGGTAGTGGAGCAAGTTCGCAGGCAAGAGGAATTGTTAAGGGGAGCAAAGGCAGTTGGTCAGGCCAAACAAGGACAGTGGTTGAACTGGGAAGGTGTAGAGAAGAGGAAGCTCAGTTGGAGGGACCTGTGGTGTATGGAGGAAAGTCGGATTAAATTTCTGATAGGGGCGACATACGATGTCTTGCCAACCCCCCAGAACCTAAGACTCTGGGTGAAGGGCGACCAATCGTGTCCGCTGTGTTTAGATACGGCAAGTTTAAAGCATATTTTGTGTGGTTGTAGAATTAGCTTATCACAAGGCCGGTATACATGGCGGCATAATCAGGTGCTGAGAAGCTTAGCTTCAGGTATTGAAGAGAGAAGAAAGCAGGTGAATCCTGGAGGTTCCAGAAAGGAGAGGCTAGTTGTGCAGTTTGTTCGAGAGGGGGAGAAGAATAGAGGAATTAAGTCAGGGAGGAGACAGGGGTGTGGCAGCCTGGTAGGAGCTAGTGATTGGGAAATGCAGGTAGACTTGGGAGGAAAGCTAGTTGTTCCCCAGGAAATAGTCTGTACTAATCTAAGGCCAGACATAGTTTTGTGGTCAGTGAGTGAAAAGACTGTGTATTTCATTGAGCTGACAGTTCCTTGGGAAAATTCAGTGGAGGCAGCCTATGAGAGGAAGAAGACTAGATATGCTGATTTGAAGACAGAATCTGAGCAGAGAGGGTGGAAGACCAGGGTTCGCCCAGTTGAAGTGGGGTGTAGAGGTTTTGTTGCAGGGTCAGCTGTCTCACTTTTGAGGGAGCTGGGAGTGCAGGGGCAGAATTTGAGGAAAACAGTGAGGGAGATGTCAGATGAGGCTGCGAGATCTAGTCAGTGGATATGGATTAGAAGAAATAATAGTAGTTGGGGGGTGAAATAAAGGCAGTGAGGGAGAAGGGGGAGGCAGAGGACATGCCTAACCCGGCAGGAGGAGAGGATAGTCTAAACAGACACCTCTCCTCTACTCTGCTTTCCCCGCCCCTTTTTCCCTCTCCCAATAGGCAGAGATCCAGGAAGAGGAAGTAAGTGTATCTAAGGTGAGGGAGTGGCCTGCTAGAGTCTCTCTGGATATGGATTAGGAGAAATAATAGTAGTTGGGGGGTGAAATAAAGGTAGTGAGGGAGAAGGGGGAGGCAGAGGACATGCCTAACCCGGCAGGAGGAGAGAATAGTCTAAACAGACACCTCTCCTCTCCTCTGCTTTCCCCGCCCCTTTTTCCCTCTCCCAATAGGCAGAGATCCAAGAGGAAGTGAGTGTATTTAAGGTGAGGGAGTGGCCTGCTAGAGCCTCTCTGTGGGACCATGCGGCCAGCTCAGGTGAGTTTGTGTTGTAAGGTGCAGGTTTGTTTCGTTTGTGCTCCTGTTCTGCTTGCCTTCTGTCATAATTACTTAGCACTTAGCAGTTGTGTGTGGCATCTAGTGCTAGGGTAGCAGTGCAGCACTTAACAATAGTGATTTGTTAGTAGTATATTTTAAGCAATTAGTGGTTAGCAGTAGCATGTAGCATTTGCACTAGCTAAATGGTAGCATCCGCACTGGTCACTACCTGGAGCATTTCCTAAACAGGCCTGGGTGTTACGACCCAGCCTCTAGGGGTAGCTGGGTGCAACAAAGATAAAACCAGATGTAATTGGTTAGGTAAGGCAGTTTATTGCTTAGTGACGAACTTAACAGAACAGGTGATACACAAAGTAACAGGACTAGGTGGGTGTTGCTAAAATCAAAGAACGGAATAAAACTGAACAAAGGCTAATGGAGTTTACGAAATCTTACTGAAACAAAACACAACTAAAACTCCCTAGCCAAACACACACAGTAGCAACACCACACCAAACAGAAAGTACAAAATTGTCCAGTGCTCAAAACTAAACCAAAACTGGTGCCTCGAAACACATAACACAGGACATGGCACAGGACACAAATCACCACACACAGTGGCTACGGAACACATACACTAGCATTAGCATTTTGATCACACAGCAAAATACTAATCAAATTGCAGTTGCTAACTGAGGCCACGAAATGGTCTTCACCAAGACCCGAACAAATGCCTCCCTAAAAGTTAGCGAAACTGCCGAAGCACTACTCACATGGTAAATGACACAAGCACAGACAAGAGGCACCAGGGCAGGCAGTTCACATCAAATCCCTGCCGCCATGACTGAGGGATGGCTGGAGCTTTTCAGCTGTTCAAGTGTGGAATGGCTGCAGCGGATTGGCTGAAGGTGGAGGGTGCCAAGTGGTGGCCCAATCAGGCAGGTCCAGAGGCGGGAAGACTGGCTGCTTCAGAGCAGGTCTTCAGCTCAGCTAATCAGCTGAGATGTTGTTCAGCTGGGCTCTGGCGCAATCTTCCAACTCGGCTTCAGCTGGGACTTGCAGACAGATTTAAAAGTCCACCATATCAGAAAATACGGCCCACTGACACCAGTGGCCGTAACACTGGGTCAGTTGAATGTGGCAGTGCTGGTTGGATTGTGTAGGAGCAGTGTGAACTGGCACTAGGGGGGGTGACTCTGGGACGCCAGAGTTCACCGCCTAGCCTCCTGTCGTGGGACTAAGTAGGCAAAACACCGTTGAAGGGAGGTTTCCACCTGATGACCCCCTGAGATGTGTTAGGAATCACTGCTCACTGTGAGGTATTGAGACAGATTAGGGATCCTAGGTCCTCATTGAGTACGAATCCTCTTTTTTTAGCACAAGTATCTTGTGTTTAACTGAATTCTCTCATTTCTCCACAACAGTTAAGTCTGTTATATCAGACTGCTTTATCACAGAGTGTAAATGCTTCACCTGAGTATTATTAATATTATTATTTTATTTATTTATTTATTTTTTACATTGTGTGTTGTGTTTTTTTTAACTATGTATTTTTTGTATGTCAACATCATTGTAAATGAGGGAAACCTCAACAATTTTCGAAGATTAAATAAAGGTTGATGATGATGATGATGAAAAAATGGCCACTGGTTTTGAAATTTTTATGTGTGAAAAGACCCTTAGGCTGTGGCTGGCAGGTACTGTTGAATATGTAAATAAAAAAGATATTGAGTAAACACTCAAAAAGCTTTAACCTGAAAGCAAAATATTACCATGTAATGCAATGACTGAATGTTTTTTGGTTTTGATCCGTCTATAGGACCTGGACCTTTCCCTGGTGTCCTGGACCTGTGGGGGGGAGGAGGGCAGCTGGTGGAGTACCGTGCAGCGCTGCTGGCCTCACATGGCTTCGCCTCTCTGGCCATTGACTACCTCACAAATAGAATCACCATGGAAAGTGGAAAGATGGTAGATAACCAGTACTTTGAGGTAAATCTGATTAACTTAATGTTTTGGTCACTAGAAAACAGCAGATAGAAGAAACGTCTCCAGCATGCAGTTTGTAGCCTGGTAGTTCCTGTACAGTGGAGCCTGGTTATCGTCTCACAGTTGTATTTTTCCTTTCCTATAAGTATTGTTTGTCATCCCTCATAGCCTTTTCTGTACATTTTGATCTGAGTCGTCCTCTTCCACAGAATGACGCAGGTGCATTTAGCCAGCCATGTACAATTACATTTCTTCCTCTCTTGTTACTACTGCAGTACTACTTAAAATATTATTTTAATAAGTGAATCGCTGGGCCTGGCACTTAGCGGTTGTCCTCTGCTTTTTAATATAAGCTTAAGGTTGCCATAATATGCAATACACAACAATGTAAATACAAAAGAATATATTAGAGCAGAGGCTTACTCTTGGCCAGCCTCTCGCTCATGTTGTTTTCCTAAATTTTGATGAAAATTGGCACAGGTCAGCTGGTCTGTTCTGTGACATATTCTGATTGGTTTGTAGACATGGATCGTAAAAGCAGTGTCAGAGTAGGAACAGCTCCTCAATGAAGCATTAATCAATTACTCAAGATAAAATAATCAACCTCTGACAGTTCTGTAAGGTCAGAAAATGTGACTTCAGTCACTTCCACGTAGAGGAAAGTTCAGACTCAAAGAATAGACCTACATTCTAACAACCTGCTTTACATTGATGGACCTGCTCCCAAGATGTGATGGAAACAGGTTGATGGAAATGTGTGGGAAAAAAGTTTTCAGATTTGAGTTTGTTGAACCATCGGAAGTTATGCGACATCTAACACATAACAGTCAAAAGGAGGAAAACATACAGGTTTTTGTGTTTCAGCAGTCACACTTTGTTTTCTGACTTGTTTTCCTGCTGCAGACAGCCTATAGAGTCCTTGAGCAGCATCCTCAAATCCTCGGCAGCAGGATCGCCATGTTGGGCCTTTCCTTGGGCACCACTATTGCCTTCAAAATGGCAGTTTACTCCCAGGTTATGAAGGTAAGACACCTGCAGCTAAAACTTCTTTTCATATTCTTAGTATTTGTAAAATGACAGTGTTTTTGGAAATACATGTATTTGCTTTTTTGCTGAGTTGATGAGATTCATATCTCTGTTGTTCTTGTTTATTAAATAAATCACGCGTATTTTTATAACACATTTTAAAATAGCCAAAGTTGGCCCAACTGATGTACTTGGATGGCTGCACTGAGCACCACAATATGTTTTGAATGCTCTGCTGCTCCATCTGTGGTGCCAAATAGAAAGCTGTTTCCTCTGTAACTCTTTAGAAATCTGTCAGATGTCCTCCTTAAGGTCAGGATCTTTTTGTTTTGTCTTTTTGTTTTCTGGAGTAGTATACAGTCGTCATTGGGTATTGGCAAACACATATGACTGAAACAAATTATAGGAGGAATATACACTATATTGCCAAAAAAATTCAGGTGCTCCAGTCACTTCCATGGCCACGGGTGTATAAAGTCAAGCCCCTAGGCATGCAGACTGCTTCTACAAACATTTGTGAAAGAATGGGTCGTTCTCAGGAGCTCAGTGAATTCAAGTGTGGTACTGTGATAGGTTGCCAACTGTGCAATAAGTCCAGTCATGAAATTTCCTCCATATTAAATATTCCTCGGTCAACTGTTCGTGGTATTATGACAAAGTGGAACAATTAGGAACAACAGCAATTTAGCCACCAAGTGGTAGGCCACGTAAAATCACAGAGCGGGGTCAGCAGATGCTGATGCCCACAGTGCACAGAAATCGCCAACTTTCTGCAGTCAGTAGCTACAGACCTCCAAACTTGGTGTGCCCTTCAGATTATCTCAAGAACATTGTGTAGAGAGCTTGATGGAATGGGTTTCCATGGCCGAGAAGCTACATCCAAGCCTTACATCACCAAGTGCAATGCAAAGCATGGGATGCAATGGTGTAGCGCACACCACCACTGGACTCTAGAGCAGGGGAGATGTGTTCTCCGGAGTGACCAATCATGCTTCTCTGTCTGGCAATCTGAGGTCAAGTCTGGGTTTGGGGATTGCCAGGAGAATGGTACTAGCCTGACTGCATTGTGCCAAGTGTAAAGTTTGGTGGAGAGGGGATTATGGTGTGGAGTTGTTTCTCTGGGGTTTGGCTTGGCCCCTTTGTTCCAGTGAAAGGAACTCTTAATGCTTCAGCATGCTAAGACATGTTCCCAGCTTTGTGGGAACACTTTGGGGATGGCCCCTTCCTGTTCCAACATGACTGCACACCAGTGCACAAAGCAAGGTCAATGAAGACATGGATGAGCCAGTTTGGTGTGGAGGAACTTGACTGGCCTGCACAGAGTCCTGACCTCAACCTGATAGAACACTTTTAGGATGAATTAGATTGGAGACTGAGAGCCAGGCCTTCTGGTCCAACATCAGTGCTTGACCTCACAAATGCGCTTCTGGAAGAATGGTCCAAAATTCCCATAAACACAATCCTAAACTTTGTGGAAAGCCTTCCCAGAAGAATTGAGGCTGTTACAGCTGCAAAGGGTGGGCCAACTCCATATTAAACCTTACACAAGTTTATGTTCGTGGAAAGGCAGACGTCCCAATACATTTGGCAATGTAGTGTATGTACTGACATGTGTAAGAGAAAAAGACAAAAGTAAGATTTTAGGTAAGATTTTTGTAGTCTTGAAATGGTACATACATCAAACCTTGCTTAGGTTGCTTGTCTTGCCTTTTATCGATGTAACAGCAAGCTTGTGTTTCCTTTCAGGACTGTGATAGAAGGGTTTTTTTCTCCTTGTTATTTCTTGTAATCTGCTTGTAATATAAAATGTTGTAATATACTCAAAGTGTGTGCATGTCTCCCAGCTCAGATGTGTGGTGTGCATTGGTGGGAGTCATGTGCAGCCAGTTGATGGATCTGTGAAGGAAATGATGTGTTATTTTAACAAGTAAGTTGATCTATTTTCATTTACTTTATGTTTTCTGTTGAGGTTGAAGTACAAGGCACATTTATATAAACTGAATTTAACCCTTGTAATGTCCTCCCGATTGCCATACACCTTTTGTCAGCTGGAGTCAAAAATGACCACGCCTGGTTTGACTGTTATTTAAGCATATAGTATAAATTGTCAATCAGTTCTGTGTTACACGTTTAGTCTTACTTCAGTCCAACCCATTACCACAAATTTTTCCCTTTGTTTTGGAATTTAGGGCCAATAGACCTTGTTTACATGAAAGTATACCCTTCGACTTTTTTTTCCAACTCATTGTCCCGGGCATGACATAGTTGAATGACTTTTGGTCATGCAACTTGAACTGGCACAAAATCAGTACATGACAGTTATCAGCGCCTATGCACCAATGTTTGATGCAGACAATGATGTCAATGAAACATTCTGTGCTGCACTAGATCAAATCCTCATGGATACACCAGCTGCTGACAATTTGGTACTACTCCGTGACTTTAACACCTGTGTTGGACAGGACAAACACTTGTGGCCTCCCATAGGATCAAATGGAATGGACTCATGCTATTCACAAAATGCACAGAGCAAAGAACTCCATAGAGCACAGTAAAATGCTGTGTTATTCCCAACAACTGATCCCACATCTGAAAATTGGAAACAAATAATCAACACAGAAACGAATTGGAGACCAGAAGTCCTGACAGTATACAGGGTTAGGACACCAGAGGACAGGAGTGAGAGAAGAATGTATAGAGGGCGTGAGTTTGGTACAGAGTCTAAAGAGTGACTCTGCACAATCTGGCGGGTCCCATCAGCTCTCAGCAAGGGGACTCGACAGGAGTTGAAAGCCCTGAACAAACATGCATATGTGATGGACACAGAAGCCCAGAGCGACTACCAGGGCTAGGCTGGCCAAGTGCCCCCACACCCCGGGCAGGGGTATCACCCAGAACCACAGACAAGCATGTGGACCCAGAGACCAAGAGGAGGCAGCAACCGACACCCCCAGTGCACCAAGAATAAGACCAGGGGGCACGGGGCGTGAGGGCCCACCCGCCACCCAACACCCATCCCCAAGGTGTGAGTGTGTGCGCTACATTAAAATTGGAAAGCAGGAGAGGCAAGTAGGAGGGAGACAGAGCGAACACAATGCTGCACAGCAATGCAATCCGCCCCATCACCGAGCCCACTGTCCTCCACCCCAGCAGTCCATGGGGCCCTAACTGTTGTGTCCCTATATGTGCCTAAAATAACTATATATAGTGAAGTGTGTGATGTGTGAAGTGCACAGTAAGAGACAGTCTGGTGTGGGTTCGGTCCATGGGGACAGAGCAGTGTGGGAGACAGAAATCCCCAAAGGGTCCAGCGCAAAGGGCCCCCAGGGCCGAGAGGCAAGGGGCCGGCAAGGGCTCGTACAGACCAAAGGGCCCCGCCAACACTATGAGCCACACGGGCCGCAGCGCCAGAACACCACCCAAGCGGCGGCCATAGACCTGCCACAGGTCAGTTGAGTGCAGCAACCCACCCCAGAGGGGAAATTGTGCCACGCCAGGAGAAGCACAGACCATGGAAGTCCAGGCGCACCCCAAAAGTGAGTGCACAAGGGACGCAGGACACACACCCCACAGCACCACAAATATCGTCCCAGCCCCGATCAGCACAAGGGTACGTGGCGACATCTGCACTCATGCCATTGACACATTACTAACCATGTAATTACCAGGCCGAGAGACAGATAGTGTGTGTTAGATACATATGCAGGAAGCATGTGAATCTCCATCACTGACACCAATTTGATACGCACCTTGATACCCTACCAGAGATACAATACATTAGCAATACATTGAAGTCTCTGACGATAAGATGCGATACGATTCACCCCTGTTCCCGATTTGATATTGATTTGACGGCGATTCAGTTCTACACAATGCAATATGATACGATTCAACATGAAAGAAATTTAACCAAAAATTTAAATAGAAAAGAAGAAGCTGCAATTCAGTATGGTACTAGAGGCAGAGAATTTGTTTTATTCCTTATAAGCAGCAAATTTAACAAAAAGTGCATATTTTGCTTCTAATCTCTACTAGTACTATGCATCACTTTATGCAACTTCTTTTTGGCCTCTTAAAAAGCACAACAAAAAACAGGCCTTTTCACAAGTAGGGTTGGGATTTGGAACCAGATTCAACATTAAGGAACCTTCACATTTGCTAAGTGTAAGGTTTAGCAGCACAACATTCTTTACAAATGACCTGCGTCTTGTCAAGTTTACCATCTTTCTTAAAAAAGAAAGCCAAAGCAGTTCCAAACGCCTGATTTGAACTTTTTAGATACGTCAGAAATCTCATCTAGCTGCTTGCTGCTGCTCTCGCGGACCTCCAAGTTGTTGCAGCTTTGTTGCAGTAGAAATGTGCTTTCCTGGTTTTCGTCCGTATTCAAAATAAAACACGAAGCGATGATGGTGCATTCAGTGTGCCTTGGAAACACAGGATAGAATGAAATGCAACATGAAAAAATTTATGCAACCATGGATTTTACAGATGCAGGAATGCAGTAAATGATGCATCACGATTTCACCTGCCAGTTGTATCGATACACACTGAATGAATCGATACACTTGCATCGTGCACGTTTGTATCTAGATACCAGTTCGTATCGATTAATCTCCAAATGCTTAATGTGCCGTTACTAACAATAGCTGTTTCACTGACCACCACATGGTTAAGTCTGTTTTCAGACTGAAATTTCGGAAGAAGATCCGACAGCAACAGTGTCTTGTACTTAACGTAGAAGCCCTCAGTTAATCTATTCTGAAACAAAATCTTCAGGCATCACTAGATAACAAACTCTCTGCACTAGAGGAGAAGGCACCTATTGATACTACCCGGAATGCCTTCAAGAATGCCATTCTGGATGCTTGTTCTGACGCTCTTTGGACCAAAGAGAAGAAAACACCAACACTGGTTTGACAACGACAATGAAGAACTACTCAAACTTGTTAGTCAATATTGAGCTGCCTTTGTCAGCTGGCAACAACATCCAAAGACACGCCCCTGCAGACAGGAACTCACTAAGGCAAAATCCGGTTTACAAAGGTGCACCAGACAACTGAAGAATCAGTGGTGGCTGATAAAGGCAGCTGAACTACAGGAGCTTGCAGATACTCACAAGAGTTGTGCTTTTTTTGTGGTAGTCAAAATGGCTTATGCCCCTAGCACTCATTGGCCAACTCCTCTTAGGACCTCCGCCAACGAACTTGTTAAGAATTCTGAATCAATTAGATCGTGCTGGAAAGAACAGCGCAAGTTGCTGAACCACAATGCTCAGGTAGACCCAAATGCACTGGACGAGTACGAACAGTACCCTGTAGGACACGAGTTGGCTGTACCTCCAACCCTTGAGGAAGTTGAAAAAGCACAGAAGTCTTTGAAGAATGGCAAAGCTTCAGGACCTGATGGTATCTCTGCTGAAATGATCAATCTGGGTGGACCACAACTTAATGAGCGACTTTTTCTGCTCAGTCAGAGGTTCTGGACAGAAGAACAAATCCCAGCTGATCTCAGAGATGCCCTTATTGTGACTTTGTTCAAGAAGGGTGACAAGTCTTCATGCAGCAGCTATTGTGGTATTCCACTTCTCTCAGCAGTGAGCAAGCTTTTTGCAAAGATTCTGTTAAATTGCCCGACTCCACTTGAGGAAGCGGTTCTTCCTGAAAGTCAATATGGTTTCAGACCCTTGCGAGAAACTTATGAACAAATCTATTCATCTCCTGCAGACTCTCCTCCATCAATCCAAACTGATGGTGAAGAACTCAGTCTGGTATACCACTTCAGATACCTGGGAAGTATTGTCTCCAGCAATGCCTCTTTGGATAGGGAAATTCAGAATCGCATAAGTGCAGCCGCTACAGCCTACAGCAAACTCAGCAGGAGGATTTTCTGCAATAATATTATGCAATCCAACACAAGAATTCTGCATCGCCTAGCCAAACAGCTATACTACTCACTGCTCTCCCACAATACTAGATCAGTTGTTGCTCCAGAGAAAAGACACAAGGACTCACCAAAACACTCCTTGTTGAAATGTGGAATTAACCCAAACAAGTGGGATCAACTACTGGCAGACAGACAGGTCTGGAGAAGCACAATTTGGAAAGGCGTTCTGCATTTCAAAAACACTCGACTTACTGAGGAAACTGCGTGTTGTGAACGGAGGTAGCCCATTGCCCAACAGCGCCCAGAGACCCTGAAGTCAGGACATGTCTGAATCTCTGCTCTGTCAATCCATGAAGCTGGCATACTCGCCTATTAGTGGCTGCGACGACGAGGACGATGACGACCACTTTGTGCTGCGGGGTCTTTTTGACCCCAGAAGACAACAGAAGTTATTAAATTCAATAGACCACCCATAATTCAATGAACTTATCTCAAATTAATTTTAATCATGGAGAGCATAGTATCAAACAACACCCATTATTTTCAGACCACTTGATAAATAAAAACATTTTGACTGCAAAAGACTTCATTTGGGGTCAGAATGACCCCAGGACAACACGAAGGTTAAAAAGGGATAAGGAGACAAACAGACATGTATCTGAGACTTGGGTTTTGGACAAGTCTGACTCATCACCAGTCAGAGTAGGAGAACATAGAGTGATTTTAGATGTTCTTATTTACTTTGTTGTCAAATCAGAAACGACTTCAAGATTCGCTTCAGTGAGAAGAATGAGATGATTTGGCGAGATTTGCTGCTGCCATTCCCCACTGACCCCTCACTAAAAGTGGATGTGAGTATCACCACAATGTCTCTATCGTATTCCTGAACACTAAACATTGTGTGATTTTATTTTACAATCACTCTTGATATATTAATATTTAATAATAAATAATTTTGACACAGAATCGTGGCTTAAGAATGAATCTGGTCTCAAAATGTGGGTAAATTGTGATCCTTCATATGCTGTGACTTGTTTTGACCAGTCACCTACCCCACATTGTAATATGCCCTTAAAGGTTTATCCAGAATGTACTTTGTAAAGTTTTCTCCAGGGAATATTCAGAAAACAGATAACACATCCAGGGTATGCCAAGTCATAGAAAATCTATTAGTGCAGTGCTGCTATGTAAAGTATGATGTACTCCATGATATTGATGTCAGACTAGAAAAAAATCATGCTAAACAAAAGCAAGAGTTTGGCTTTAGATTGTGACTCATAAAGAAGAGGTAAAAGTAATTTGGTGCTGTTTTTAAGAGAGCTCAAATGTGTTTTTCAATTTAATGTAGTTATTTCCTTTCTGTAGAAAGTAACAGTTTGCCTTGTTTCATTAAATGTGCTAAAGTTATTGTACATTGTACATAGATCAGCTGATTCAGAGGGGGTCAGTTGGGTTGATTTTATATGGAATGATCCCATTTCATTTGAGATGCAAAGTACATTGGGAGTAAGATTAAAATGATCTGTTAGACGTTTGATGGAACAAAAATGCATGTGAACTTAATTTTCTTTGAATCACACCAGCTTTGTTAACAGGAATTAACAGGAGATTTAAATTATGTCCTGTCAATTGTGAAATCATATTTGCTGAGAGATGTAACAGTGGTGTGGCTGAACTTCTGTTCTTTCATTTACGGATAACTGTGAGTAACGTCTCAAAACTCTATGGATAACTAATTCCTGAGGTCATGGAAGGTGATGCGGGTAAGACAAATCTACAGTTGAAGAAGTGTGAAATGCTGTTGCTGTTTGTGTGTGAGCAGATGGGACGACTCCAGTGTCCTCTGCTGCTGGTTGTTGGTCTGGACGATCAGAACTGGTGTGCCTATGATTCTGCAATGGATGTGAGTTTATTTTTATGACAGCATTATGTGTGAATAACAAGAGGTCTGAAGTCAGGACAACAAAAGTTGGCTTCAGTTTTACCGATTGCTGCGACAAAAGTGAATAACTCTAGTAAGAATTCAAAATGGAGACTACTAAATTAAATTATGAAATATTTGATCTGATTAAAATTCAGTCATTTCGGTCAGCCGTGTAACTCACTGAGTTAAGGAATTACCATGTTGGTGCAGGTCACTAGCAGCAATCATGAGTTTAAGTCCAGCTCACGACCCTTATCTGCATGTCTCTCTCTCTCTCTCCTCTGTATCCCCTTTCACCCTGTCTCTCTGTCTCAATAAAAATAGAAAAAAACTACACCTCAAAATTTATTTATTTTTTTTTAAATCAGTCACTTCATTTGTTTTATAGAGTAAAACAATTTTTTGACAGACCCAGCAAACATAGGGGAAGTAAGAAGGAATGTGTGTTGGTGTGGTGGTAACTGCTGTTTTGCCAAACACATTATACAGCATTTTACAGTTTTCTCCACACACTAATCTCAGCAACATGTGATTTTCTTTCAGGGAGAAACGCTATTTGTCTTGACAAATAATGAAACTCACACAAACCAAAGTATTGAACTTCTTCACACTCTCGGTTCTAAGTTTAGTGAAGAACATTTTGGCCATGGACCAGTTTTGCTCACAATGAGAAAAAACAACATGTTTATGTAGTGTGGCTGTATGCTGCGACAACCAATGGGAACAATATTTGATTTTGACAAAATGCCTTAAATGACTCACTGTAGTTCAATGTCCAAAGAAACAAATAGAAAATACTAGAGTGCAAAAAGTGATACAAGATTTTATCAACAAGAGGAGTTCTAAGAAGGAAGACAGAAATAAACAATGGACAGCGACCAATCCAAGCGCTACATCCAATGGAGACGTTGCTACATTTTATGTTTTTGTCAGGGCGAATGTTCAGGTTTGAGCCCAAAGGCAGACACTTAAGCAGGCGGACAGGCGGGTGGAATTAACAAAAGAATTTTATTAACAGGACACAGACTAGAACGAACTGAACAAGGGAAAACTACAGAAACCGGACAACTATCAAATAAACAGAGGAATTTAAGGAGTAAACAAAAAGACTAACCTAACCTAACAAATCATGAGAATAGAAACTAGATTAAAACTAAAACCCACGCAGAATACAGAAATAAGCTCAAGAACTAAAGTTAACCAAACCCCATACAAAACTAGGCAATCTACTAATGACCAACTAAAATTCTAAACAAACAACATCGGGGAGAACTGAAGAGAACCACAGGTGAAAGAACTAAACTAAACTAACAAAACGGGGAGCTAGAAATACAGAATAATTAAACAGGATCAGGAGATCAGAACGGGTAAAACAAACCTAAGACAAAAAAGGCAAAACTACAAAAACCAAGGGATAACTCTTACTGACTAACAAAATGAGGACAAAGGAAAACTGGCGAGACTAAACTAAGGCAGGACAAACAAAACGGCTTACTCACTAAACCAAAACAAAGGGACGAACAGGTTCGGGGATGCGCGGCGGGTACAGGCAGGGTCCGGAGGGCGACGGTGTCGCAGAAGCAGGTGGGGGGTTCGGGTACAGGAACAGGAGTAGTTCAGGGAGGGCAGACGACCGGCAGAAAACAAGGCAGCATAGTCTATGATCACGCACCGAGTATCCGCCAGCACAGGACTTAATAGTGCCGGCGATTAGTCCGAGGTGCGCGATCCCGCAGCTGCTTTTTTTTAACTTTTGCCATACTTCATTTCCAATCTGCAGCACTTCTTTTATTTGAAGAGTTTGCTTTGAGCTTCAGGAGTTTTTCCATAGTTCTCCAAGTTTTTCCACATTAACGAATTAAACACATCATGAAACTTTCTGACAGATCTGACACCAGAATTTGAACCTTCTGTTTTCCAGATGAAGGAGATGATGGAGCGAGCAGGGAACAGTCACCTGCTGACTGTCCTGTCATACCCAAACGCAGGTCATCTGATCGAACCACCATACACACCACATGCCCGAGCCAGCGTGTTCAAAACACTGGACACACATGAGAAGGGTAGGTTAATTCTCAGATTGGGAAGCTGCAAAGTCTTACAGGAATTCTGTGGATGATTGCAGATTAACATGCCATAATCAGGAATGTGACTTGTGACGGCTGTTTGTTGTGTTTGCAGTAATGGCTCTGTGGGGCGGACATACGGTGGAACATTCTCGTGCTCAGGAGGATTCCTGGAGGAAAATACTTGAATTTCTAAGGCAGAATCTGTATGGTGGCACAAACCCTGGTGCAACCATATTATCCCACCTGTAACCAAGGTGACAGCTAATGACTCGAGAGTTGCAAAGTGAAGTCAAAATTCCAATCTTTTGCTCAAAGACAATGTCAGGTGAGCCACAGGGGAAACACTGCTCGGTTCAGGTGACAGTTCTCTGTAGGATCATCTGTACGAGTGACCCCTGTGCTATGTGGCAGGTGGGTGGTGGTGGTGGTGGGGGGCAGTCAGAGAACCTAGATGTGGACACAGAGGACAGACTGACTAACTGATTGTTAACAGAGGATTTGATTAAACACAGAAATGAAACCAAAACAAAGTACAGACTTAAACTAAAACCAAACCTAGCTAAGAAACATGCAAAAACAACAAAACCTTACAAAAGTCAAACTAACAACAGAAGGGGAATCTAAGGAGAACTTAACTAACACACTACAGACTAATGAAACAGGGAAATGGAAACCAGACTAAAACTGAAAGCAGTCCAGAATTAAGAACAAAACTCTGGAGAAAGAAATTGAAGCAAGTCAAATACAACAACTGGTGAAAAACAAAAACTATGAGGTAAGGTTACTGTCAAAAGTTTCGTGCGTGTACACATAAAAATCGTGCTGGTATTAAAAATGTGTGCGTGTTAGTCTGTAGTTGTGCATAAATAAAACATTTGTAAACTCTTGTTTAAGTCAAATCACGCATAAATTATGTAGTGTATAAGTAATCTGTGAGAATGCAACTCAGAGTTGCAACTTCACTAAATTACCAATATGGATTACAGTTTACGGACGTACACTTTCTTCAGAATCTGACAAGCTTGAAATAACTGTCAAAACTACGTCATGAGGTCACAGGCATTATCGTGTGGAAGATAACATTGATTCTACGAACTGCACATACGTGAAAGATTGCAGATGCGAGGGATGTGGAGCAAAATCGGGCTGAATCCAAATCTCCGGACTTCACCACACTTGCAGACTCGTGGACTTTGCGGGCACGTTCCACAATTCATCCAGTCCACAAGGGGCCTCAAGTGGACTTTCTACAGACTTCCTGAGAGTCTGCTTGGGGTGCAGACTTCAGCAGACTTCAGTAGTTTGATTACCCACAAGTCATTGCACCACAGATGTGACGTTTTTATTTTTCCATTTTATTTTTGCAGCCTAGCCTATAAAAGCTGTGCAATCTGAACCCAGAGTCATGGGCTAAGAAAAGAATGGCTGAAAAAAGACTAAAGCAAGTCTTCCATTGTAAGCAATACCCACATTATTTAGGATTAGTCTGATTCCATAAATACACATTTCTGTTTTTGAATGTGTATAGCCTATGTGTGTGAATGTTGATTTGTGCTTTGTTTTATTGTATCTGGTGTCTTGTAAGGAGGAGAACGATCATGTAGGTGAGTGCTGCGGTGATTACCGTATACATGATAGTCTCTCAAATGTTCTCGCATAATCTATGCGTGATTTGACTTAAACAAGCATTTACAAATGTTTTATTTATGCACAACAACAGATTAACACACACATTTTTATTATGTGCGCGATTTTTATGTGTACATGCACGAAACTTTTGACAGTAACCTTACCCCATAAAAAAACAACTAAAACTCTAAACTAACCACAAGGACAAAATCAAGAACACCAGACAAAACAACTAACACAAAACAATGGACTTACAAAACTCAAAATACTCATGACAGAAATAAGGTGAAGTTACAAAGAAATACAGATCGCTGCTCAGGCGAAGTTAACAAACAAAAGCAACATAAGTTTTGTATTGAACAAAATACAAAAACTTAACTGACTACAACAGGATCCGGATGACGAGTAGTTGCTGAGGCAGGGTTCTGTTGGCAGAGGCTCAGGGAAGGCAGGCAGAAGACAGGGTGGGGACAGACAGGGAACTGGAATTGAGTAGTTTATGGTCTGGCGGAGAGTGACTGAATGAACCAGGCTTTAATTGAGGGAGGTGATTAGTGGCAGGTGAGCTGCTCCTGCAGCCTCCAATCCCAGCAATCAGGGAGCAGGCAGAGCTGGGGTGAAGGTGAGGGAGAGAGTGAGGCCAGCAGGGCTCAGTGAGAGGGAGAGAGAGAAGGAAAGGAAGAGAGGAAGAAAGAAAGAAAGGGAGACAGGCCGGGTCTGAAGTGGGGATCATGACAATTTCAATTTCAGCTTGAAACACCCTCTCATTTTGCCTGCACTATGGTTGTATGTACAGCGAAATGACAATAAAGGTTTCTTTGATTTTTCAAATCTGACATCCATCCATTATCTATACACCGCTTAATCCTCTGTAGGGTCGCGGGGGGACTGGAGTCTATCCCAGTCAACTCAGGGCGAAGGCAGGAGACACCCTGGACAGGTCACCAGTCTATCACAGGGCTACATATAGAGACAAACAAGCACCCTCTCATTCACACCTACGGACAATGTATAATCATCAGTTAACCTCAGCATGTTTTTGGACTGTGGGAGGAAGCCGGAGTACCCGGTGAGAACCCACACTGCACAGGGAGAACATGCAAACTCCACACAGAAAGATCCCAGGTGTCCTAACCGGGATGCGAACCGGGGATCTTCTAGCTGTGAGGCGACACTGCTAACCACCGAGCCACTGTGCAGCCCCAAATCTGACATATTCATCATAAAAATAATGATTGAGATTTTTAGATTCTGGTTCAATTTTGATTAATTGATTACTTATGACTCCACTGGTTTCTTCTCCATGGTAACAGCCAGTAGGTTTTATGGATAATTCCGTAGAGACCTATCTGCCAAATTATCCAGGAAAGTCTCATGTTTCTGTTGGGTAACAATGACAAGATCATTTCAATCAGAACACAATCAAACCAGCAGAGTTTATACACACAGGACTTCAGACATACATTTTATATTGGTTGCACTGCTGTATGTAACTTCCTTTTATGTAGCTGCACCAGCATATAATTAAATGTTAATTAAAATGTGTCACTTTGGGCACCATGATCTTCTTCTTCTGTGTTGTGTCTTTATTAAAAAGATGCTGTGATCTCTTGAAGTTGATCTCAAGTTGTTCTTCCAATAAGCACTGGTTATTGTCAGAAATTTAAAAGCAAAACCACCATTTAGCTGCCTGCTTCAGCTCCTCTTCCACAGGAGGACAGTACAAAAGGGCTGAGAATCTGCGTGGACAGTGTGTACAGACCTGGCAGCAGGAACTAGTGGTGAGTTTATTTTTGACTTGTCAACAGTGTATTCATATTACTGAGGGTTTCTAGCCTGTCCTTCCTAAATGAAACACTGTTCTGAGTCCTCCCCAACACAACAGTGACCTGATGCTCCAACAACATGGTAAGGTGTTCACCTTACTACATTAAGTGCTATGAGATAACATATCCTCATCGTCCCATGACCTCAACCCAACTGAACATGTATGAGGCACTTGAAGATGGAGAAAGAAACATTTTGTCATTATGCTGTGAGAACATTATCAGAATTATCAGGTCTGAACAAACCGCCAGAGTCCACACAGCTCCAACGGTGCTGTAGCTGAAGGAAAAGAGGGGCAAAAAAATACTAAGATTCTGAAAATCATGTTTTTCTCTGATTCAGCTTTTCACTTTGATTGTTAAGCCAATATATTAAATTCAAAAGTCATGGAAAATAGAAGCATCTTCATTGACGCCCTCAGACTTTTGGACCCCACTGCAGCAGAGGAAAAAGAGAAAAGATACACAGCAAAAAGAGTGAATAATGTGAAAGTTGGTATGAAAATAAAAAGTCAAATCTGAAAACCCCCAGTAGATGTTGTCTTAGGCATAAAGTCAGCGGGCCACAAGAGTACAGATGGATGTTTCTGTGCTGACTGACAACCAGACGCTGACATTTTGTTGATGTGCACTCAGTCGGGTAACAACAATCGCTTCTCCTCCCTATTCTCCTCACATGTCAAAGGCCAAAGGGTGTGTGGGGTCATTTGGAGACGTAAGACTGACTGTGTGTTCATTTACACCCACATCATATGTTCATTATCTAGTATTACATCCCATTTTCCCCATTAAGTCAGTTTCCACTCTCTCATTTTCTTGTTTGTTATTTTAACTAATTTAAATGTCACTTGCGAAGGATGTAATGTTATGTATAATACTTCTCTAAATATCATCCGTATAGATTTTCCTCACCAGATCACCAGCAAGATGAGTTTTTACCCTGATAATAACTAATACATGGTTAATACACAATGTATAAGAGACATTTCATTAAGACTCAATCAACAGTGAGCACAGAATAAAAATAATAATTCTCCTAATAACAGGATTAAGTCCAGTTAAGGCCAACTATTGTTGTTGTTTGTTATTATTCTACATCTATATATACAGCACAGTTTTTATGTTTGTTTTGCAGTGGGTTTGTCAGCCTGATATGCCTTTAGAAGTAGAAGAAAATAAAGGCTTAATTATTTAATTAAATCAACAAACATTACAGTGTTTTTTTATTTGTTTGTTTTGTTTCCAGTAAAAAGAACTCCAACATGTCAATGTTTCTGTGTGGAGTTTGCATGTTCTCCCTGTGCAGCGTGGGTTTTCACCAGGTACTCTGGCTTCCTCCCACAGTCCAAAGACATGCTGAGGTTAATTGATTATTCTAAATTGTCCGTAGGTGTGAATGAGAGTGTGCCCCCCCCCACCCAAACCCTACAGAGGATTAGGTGGTGTATAGATCATGGATAGATGGATGGATATATATATGTGTGTGTGTGTGTGTGTGTGTGTGTGTATGTATGTATTATGTTGGTGCAACAGAGGAGAGATATCTGGCTCAGTGTGGGAGAAAACAAATATTCTGAAACAATGGTCTTTTTGGATATGGATGGCAAAATTCCATACATTCCATACATTTTGAAAACCAGCATTTATGGGAAAAAAAACATACCATTCGATGTAACTATAAAACTTCCTCAGTTAATTCCTTAGATTAGGAGAATTGTTTTTTGAATTACCGGTACAGGTTTCCTGAAATATTAACCACTAGTTCCCATATGTGAAATAGATTAAAGTATATTTGGGATGCTTTCTTTGCATTTGTATGAAAGAAACCATGCTATGGAAGCCAAAGTGTCAAAAGTGATCACTACACAAATAAACAGGTTTAAAAAAGTTATCTTTTACCCACAATGCAACACGGTCCCCCACAGACTCATAGACATATATGCGTAGACGCCGCATTGACTGTGGAGGGACGTGCCTAAAGCTCCGCCATCTTGGTACAGGACTAGCAGAGGGGGGAGTGAATGTAAGTCTATGGAGGTAAGAGGTACTCCACAATCTTAAAGTAGAATTATTCACTGAATTTTAGACCGATTTCCAAACGGTTTGGTTTGTTACAAACGGCACACATGTAGCTTTGACACAGGATGCTTGGATGTTTTAGAAATGCCGGTTTTACTACCCAAATATAAATTCTACTTAACGTTGTCAGCAGACAATCTTCTGACATAGACCTATGTCAGTAGAAACTGTAGTTGAAGGAGAGACAATAAACAACCTGACTAACAACTGTCACCGCAGTGACAGAGACCTGGCGATCAGTGTGATGCCGACGCCAGGCGTCAAAAATATCAACAAGATATGTCAGAAGACCTATGTCAGTTATGCCGGCATATTTTCCGGCATAACTGGAAAATATGCCGGACTTTTGTGTCGCTTATGGGTGTTCAAGAAGCAGAACACACAAACCAGATCCCGTGGAATCACTTTTCACAGGTAAGGTGTACGTAAGAAGTAATACTAAGTGAGCAGGTTGTTAAATAGTGAAATAAATCCCGACAGGACGGACTGAATCTCTCCACTCCCATAATATAACCAGCTCACTTTACGTTATCCCACGTATAGTACAGCTGCTCACTAGTGAAAGAACTAATTTGAGACTTTATTTTGGTTAAAATGCAATGTTATTCCATCTATAAACTGTCCCTGGTCTGGAAAAAACAGACCTTAGACTGCAGTGATTGACCAGTTAGAATATTAATGATAGATATTGGATGTATTTAATACGTACATGTATTGTGTATCTAACCTTAATGTGAAGGAGAGAGTCTCAACATCTTCCTCATCCCCATCCACTGCAACGGTATTCTTCATGTTGTCTAATTGTTAAATACATTAACCACGTTAGTCCTGCAGAGTATGTTTGTGACAGTGAAAATGACCAATCTAAAAGCTCACATCAATCATCACATCATATAATGCATTCTGAAACATGTTGTGCTTTCAGATATGCTATTTTCTCTCTTTAGTTTCTTCTATTAGGGTTAAAGTGGTTAAATTACTCTTTTTTAAAAATTTTACAAAGGTGGCTGACTTCGGTTGATGGGAAGAAGATGCAAGGAAGACCAGACTAAATATGGATGGGGGACACTGATGCTGGATGCCATGGCCATAAAAAAACAAGTGCAATACAACCCCCAACTCAAATTATAAAACGATAATAGCAATAATAATCACAATAATAATGATAATAATAAAATGATAATGATAATAGCCATATTAATTATAATAATAGTGATAATTAAATGATGATAATAATAGAAATATTAA